>CP129448.1:4815000-7215000 GCA_030445155.1 Quercus variabilis | reverse complement strand
GGACCATGGACCAAGTAATAATCCAGTGAATGCGCTAATAGGGCTATAGGCCATTGGTTTGAAAGGTAAGGGATCTATATTAAAACAATAGATGAGTGATATTCAGAAGAACGTACTAACTCAATGAGTTAATGTGAGAAAAAGATACAAAGATATATTCTGTTCCCCAATGGGAAGTTATAAATTGAAGAAAGAAAATCCTATGACTATGAGCACCTAAAAGAGGAAAAAAGAATAGAGATATTACCAGTGAGTTTGTTGACTTGTTGAGCAATTGCAGCCACCCAAAAGTTTTGGTTAAGCCCCAAATCGTAAGAGTAGGTTCTTCACCGAAATTTAATTACCAGGAAATTCAGTGAAGTAGAAGAAATTGACTATATCTTAGTGAGAACGGTAATCTTAGAATGATATGTGAGAGAAAATATGAACTGGACTGAGTGATCAAAATATAAGACCCTGGTCTTGCCTCTTGAGTGCTTGTTTGATTCATGATACACGTGGGCTTCATAAGTCAAAAGCGAATGATGGGCCATGGCCCATGGGCCCCCGCACCGAAAGGAAACAACGGGTTCCCCGCATACTCCTGAAGCATTATTGGTGATTTGGTTTTGGTGTAATGAAAAACTGCAATTATTGTGTATTCTAGGAAAAAGACTACTACTTTTATTTTTTTATATAAGAGAAAGGTATAATGTTAACTTCGTTATGCTATAATAAGTTTTGAGTTACTTAGCTACAAATTTTGAAATTTATAATGTATGCATATTACAGATATAAACAAAATTAAATATACATTTATTTAAATACTAGCCTTTTATAATTTTATAATGTTGTGATCTAGAGGCCCTAAGTTTTATTTACTACACTATTGGTCAATGAAATTTTCAAGGTATCTCATGGGTGAAAAATAGAATAATCTGGTCAAAAACTAAGAAACTACTTCCATTATATATATATATATATATATATGGAACTTAGGACATCTAAATTACTACATGCCCTTCAACCCACCATGCAAGTGTCCCCAAATGGATATATAAAAATAAGCTTACATAAAGTTGAGATTAGATTATATGTATGTTTGTAAATAAATTTATAAATTATTAAAATATCATTTTAAATTTATTGATAATAAAAATAGTCTATTTTGTAGTAAAATTTATTGAAAGTTTGAATAATATAAGATTGTTCATAAACTATAATTATCCTATCTAATTTAACTCCGATAATATAATTTATTAATTACTAGCATGGATTTGTTAAGGATAAAAAAAATTTAGTCGTAATTTCTACTATATGAAGAGGGAAATTAAAAAATTGAGTTAATAAAGTAATATAACTTGTAAACAAGCTCAAGTTTAGCTCTTATTCAAAATGAAATCAAAAGAAAAATTGTGAACTTTTTATACTTGTCAATGTAGCTTGTTTATAACCTAGGTACTACTATGCATGACAGTAACATATACTTCCAAGGCATAATGTTGTAAACAAAGTGGGCTTCTTCTTATTTACAAGTGTTAAGTTGATATGTCTCAATTTCTTCTCTCTCAATTATTCATACTTTTAATAATATTTCAAATTCAAGAGTATTATAGCTCAATTAACATCATTCCTTCCCCTTAAATATCAAATCATTTTTTTGTAAAAAAAATTGGTTTTTCTTTTCATTTTCTTTGCATACAGTGATTCATCAAGAATCTACTAATAGAACTTTATTTTTTTTGAATTTTATAAGACCTTCTCCAAATATTAAAGCAAATGTAATGTCAAAAATCTAATTACCTTCTTTTTTTTTTTTTTTTTTTAAGACATCCAAATAATGAAAGCAAAGGAGAAAGCAAAAATAGACAAGGCCAGTGGCCACAGAGCCAAAAGATGGTCTTCATGTGTTTCCCTGAACTTGCATCAAAAGCCGATCCAATTAGGGTCCATCTGCACCAAAAGCAAACTATGTGGAAAGTGTTTCCTTGCATTATTGAAGCTCTTGCTAATTGCTATGACATAATAAGGCGGTATGTATTAAACAAACATTTTTCTACTTAACTAAAGCTGAAAATTGAGTGGGTAGGACATGCCATAATTGATAATTCTACAGATAACATATTTTTATGCCAAAAATTTCAAGCTGTCGCAACGTTTTGGCTTCTTGCATTATTGTTAGCATTGATTTAAGCTACACAATAAAATATTAGGTAATTCTTATCCATGCATTCCACATTGCGAGGGCCATCACTTGACTTAGAGGAGTCTACCTAACAAACACACCTAAACTATTTTTTTACGAAATTTATTGAGGAAAATACCCAAGGCCATAATCATCGTCATCTCCACTAAACCTGGGGCTGTAAATAAACCAAACCAAGCTAATCCATATATTAAAAATTTAGGCTTATTCATTTAATTTTATTTCAAACATGTACCGAGCTCAAGTTCATTACCAAATTAATAAGATTATATGTTCAGTCTTAATTTATTTACTTGTTGAGCAAGCTCGAGCTTGTTCACGAGCTAATTATTAACTTATTATTTTCTTAAATATAGTAAAATCATGACTAAAATGTTTTATCCCTTCACAAATTTATGAATTTTGAATACAGATGAATTGTTCATATTATGAACAAACTATAAATAATAATTTTATATTATATAAACAAATTTACTAACTTATACAATCTAATTTCAAGTTTATATAAATATATTATTAGACAAGTATACATATAAATATATAGCGTTATATATAATTAATTTGAGCACTCATGCTCACGAGTTTGTTCATGAATACATTATTATGTTTGAGCTTGACTCGTTTAATAATCGTGTCTATAGTTGAGCTTGAGCTTAAGTTTTTTACTAAAAAAATGAGCATAAACAAAGCTTTTTATCAAGCCAGCAAAATCCAAAATGAAAAAGCTAATCTGAATTAGCTCATTAAAATCATCCTCAAATCCAACTCAATTATCAAAACCATTTTTTTGTACACAATACAATGTCTCGTCTGAGTCTTTCTTGAAACCACATTTCTCCAAAACATCTCTTAGTGATATGCCCATTTTTTCAATAATCTACATTCCCCACTCGCCCCCTAAACTCAAGATTGCAATAGCCAACAGCCAAACAATGACACAATTCCATTCTTTCTTGCTCAACAATAACTAGAACCTCTAAGGGCTTGTTTGGTAGTATTATTCTAGTAATGTTGTTTAAGTGTTGTGAAAATACGTATGAGTAAAAAAAATTATAAAAATACGTATTTTGTTAATTAAACAACAAAAACTATTATTTAAACAACAAAACTAAACATGCCCTGAATCTCGAGAAATTATAGAGTCATCTGGTAAATCACGTTATTTATCAATCATTTCACTAAAAAACTTCCACTTGTTTAAAATTACTGAGTCAGTAATTAATTTTTATTTAAAAAAAATTTCTAACTAACAATTTTAAATAGGCGAAATTTTTTTTGTAAAATAATAAACCACACAACTTGTCCACAACGTGCATATTATAATTTCTCATGAATCTCACGGAACTGAGGGCTTCATAAGTCAAAAGCGAACGAAATAAAATAACCGTAACTGATGGTCCCTGCTCGGAAAGGAAACCGCGTGGATCCTAAAGTGTTGGCCGCATTATTATTGAGCATTATTGCAATTATTCTTTAGTATAATACATGCACTCCACGATTATCAAAAAGTATCATATTTGCACTCCACATGGATATTCCGTATTCGCATGCCAAAAGGCTAGTAGGTGACTACGCGTTGTAACGTAGATTTAATTGGTTGAATTCCATTAAAATAAGAGGGTTAGATTATAATAGTCAAGTACTAGATACCAACCAAACCAATCACCAAATTATTTAGACCCTTTCTGATCCACCTTCACCAAATCAGCCTAAATGTATAGTTGTAGTGGCAGGGAGGGGTCGAACACACAAATTTAAAGCAACTGACGAAGTCTACAACATGAGCGGTGAAGAAGGAAGTTTAATTTAATATATTGGTTTATATACTGAATTGATTTCTAGTTTTTTTTTTTTTTTTTTAATATATTATATGGTATTATGTTTGTGTTTGAGTTGATCTAAAGCATCTAACCATGTGCTTCTGTCGTTTTCAAGCATCATTTTAGTTTCTCAAAAAATAGAATAAAAAACTAAAATAAAACAAGGGAAATGCTAAGGTTTTGGCCATAAAATAAATAAAGCATCATTTTAAGATGCACCAAAAAAAAAAAAAACCTATTTAATGTGTGTTTATTTAGAGGTGAAATAGGGTAGATAGAAAACTTTGGAGAGAAAATGAAAAAGATAACTTTTTTGAGTGTGTTTAGTTGGGTGGGAAGGAAGGAAAATAAATGACGAGACCCAAATGTTTTCTCTTCAGGCTCACAAAAAAGTTTTCTTTCCAAAATGAAGAAAAAACTAAAGAGAAAAATTGTGCTTCATTTTTAGACAAAAATGCCCAAGTGCAATAAATTCATCCACTATACTTTTCTTCACACCTTTTTTTTTTTTTTTTTCATTCTTTTCTTTTCTTTCTGGACGGTGCCTGCCTCTTTTTTTCTTTTTTTTTACTGGGCAGGCTTGTCCAGTATATATATTTTTTTGCCTTCTTTTTTTTTTTTTTTTTTTTGTTTAGATGTGATTTATTTTATGGACATGAGTTTTTTTTTTTTTATATAAATAAATTTAGGAGATTGATTTTTTTTTTTGGTTGTTTATCACTTTTTTGGTTTTAATTGGACATTATTTTTTAATAAAGGTATAAGAGTAAATTTATACAAACTCATTTTACAACTCACCCTATATTCTATTTTATCAACTTATTTTACAGCTCACCCTACATCCTAGTTTTTATTTTTATATACAACCCAATAAAATAATACAAACAACCTAATAAAATAATAATAAATATTCTTATCTTTCTCTTTCCTCCAACTATCTTTTTCTCTTCACACACTACCACAAGATTAAATATTACTTTTTTTAGGTATACAAATCCGGATAAAATGGGTTTTTGCTCTCTTGGGATGTAAAATAGCAAGCGGAGGGTGTTTACACCCCCCAATGCTCTAAGGTTTTGGCCATGAATGACTGTTGTGACTATGTTAGCCGCAGCTTGAATGACAAATTAAATTTAAATTAATATTTGGTTTGCAACTATTCCAAATTGTTGGATCTGGAAAATTAAGGACGATGAGTCGATGACTAAGGTGTGAACCAGAGAGATGCGTGGATTACTTACGAGGATAACGTAATTGTTATTTATCGCTTAAAATATATTATAAATATGAACCGTTAATTGTAGAATCAAAAAAAAAAAAAGGTTTATCATTGAAAGCTAAGTAATTAATTGATTAATGAATGGACAATTGGACATTTGTGCAGAAAAATTTAGGCACAATTTAGAATTATGAATAGTTTTTTTTTTTTTTTTTTAAGTTAAAATATAGAAATTTTATTGATTGATGAAAATATAACAAAGTAAGAACTCTGAAACACCTTTAATCATTAGTGAGATGATGGCAGGGAATAAATTGAAAATGATTTTACAAATTTAGAAACCAGAATAGAAGTCCAAAAATTATGGGAATTCACTAAAATGAAGAATGATCCAAAAGGTAAGAAACAAAAAAGTATTTATCCCTAAATTATCACATAACTGAGGTTTATTATTATTATTATTATTTACATCAATTAAAAGTATCAATCATACCAAAATTTTTGTTCCTATTTGCAAGTGAATATTGACGCACAAGAGAAACAACAGAATGTAGATTATAATTATAATATAAAAAATACATTAACAAGAAATAGATCAAATAAATTTGCGAAAAAAAAAAAAAAAACAGAACTTCAAATTAAAATATGGGTTTGGTGAGTTGGGACTTGAGAATATTGAAGTATTTGGCTCAACCTTGGGCTTCGCCTTCTCTGACCAATAATCAAAATTACTGGCTCTTGTAGTATCTCAATGGCTTGAATGCTGACAACACGTACCAAGACCAATAATCATATTTTAAGAAAAAAATAATAGTAAATAAAACAGCTTTTGGACATAACGGTGAGATTATGCCCAGTTTTTTGGGGGGAGGAGAGATAGGCTATGCCCATTTCGTTTCACATGGGTTGTCGACTTCAGCGTTACCAAAATTTATTGGTACTCCCTCTCATTTGGTTCAATTAACTAGGGTTCGGTTAAGTGGTAATTTTAAGACATTTATTAATAGACCAATTTTTAAGAATTTAGATATTATTTTCTTAAAAAAATATATAAAAATTTATTAATAAAAGTAATTGTTTTTTTTTCTTTTCTTCTAAAAAGTTTATAAATAAAAAAGTTAGGCAACAATCATGATTGTACTTTAAGACTCCCAACTCCACTTAATATTTTTTGAACAAAGTTTAGCTATAAAATTGATTATAACCTGAAACTACAACCTTACTCAATATCATTATTATTATTACATATTTTCAAAATCTAACGGTTGGATTACTTTTTTTTTTTTTTTTTTACGCTTTTAATATACATGTCAAATTTTGTGTCAATCAAATATTATTTACAATAGGATCTATAAAATTATATTTTTATGCATACATTTTTCTTTTTATACAAGATAGAATTCTACTATAACCTAATCTAAGTATATATGTGTGTGAATCTCTCTCCTGGAAACTTAAACCCCATCCCTTGCCCCCCACACCCCACTGACATTTTATACTTGTGGAGTGACCACCACACCAAGGGTGCACAATAATATTTTTATGTGTAATTTTAAACTACCAAGACTTGTAATTTAAACAATTTATTGATGACATAGTTATTACTTTTTAATTTTCTAGAAATTTTACAAGCATAGAATTTACCTCAAAGAAAAAGATATTAAGTAAAGTTGTAACCTTAGGTTAAACCAATTTACTAGCTAAATTTTGTTCATATTTTTTATTGGTTGTGAATTTTGACAAATCCACTATTGGATTATATTTTCTTCTTATATTTTCAATGCTTGAAAATTTTTTAAGAAATAAAAAATTAATAACTATATCATTAATCAATTATTTAAATTTCAAAGTTTTTATAGTCTAAAATCTTGCATAAAAAATAAATTTATAAATCGAATAATAAATAATATCTTATTAGCAAGAAATTTAACATATGTGTTGGTAAATATAAAGAACATATAATTTAACGGTAAGATTTTCAAAATATGTAATTATATTAATATTTTTTAATAGGAGTTGTAGCCCTAGACTATATACAACCAAGTTTGTATTTGTAAAGTTGTAATTTACAACTAGTTTATGTTGGTTTTAATTCTGTGCCAAATTTGATTATAATTATGCTCAATCTTATGTACCATGTATTTGATGTGGGATTTATTTGTAAGAGTTGTGTGTGAGAGAAAGAGAGTATGAAGACTCAAGGCAATTGAAGACTAAAGTTGTTTTCACGTGTAGCTCGAGAGTAAGCTTCCCGTGAAGTGATGCATGTCCCAGCACATGATTGGAATGCGAAGAGTCAGGACAAGATAGAGACAGTTGATTTTCGCGAGTGTTTCACAGGTAAAGCCTTCTCTCGAGATACTTGCGAAACATTCTATTTCGCTGAACTGTCATTTCTGATACACATTATCTGTACCTACACTATATATACCCACATTACACACAGATGTTAAGGAATGCTTTTGAGAGAAAACCCTAATTACAAATCTTGAGAGTTAGAGATTGTTATACCCACAATTCTCTACACAATACATTGTGGATTTTCCTCAACTCTTATATCTCCATTTCCATACACTTGAGAGGTTGATAGTCTAAACACTTACCACACCCATTCTGAGTGTCAAGTAAGATTTTGGTGCTGCTGAGAAGTATTGGAAGAAGCCAGACTTTAGCGGATACAATTGGGCGTATTGTGGGATCCAGAGAGTTAGACAAAACATGGTTCCAAGAAGCCTTGTTGGAATAAGAGCTTGGAGGGCATAAGTGCATCGGGTAGATTAGGCTTGGAGAGTCTCTTGATACTAATGTATCCCAACTGATTGTCTAATGAATCGATTTACTGCTTGGAGGGCAGCGGAAAATTTTTACGCCGAGTACTTCGGTTTCTTCTTCGATAACATATCGCCATGTTATCTTGTATTTGCATTCTTCTTTTCTACTATTTTAGCTTTCATTTTATTGCTGTGTTTTAATGATTATGGCTTAAAGTAGTTAGTTTGTTTATTCGCTCGCATTTACTTTATTTCGCACTTAGTATAAGTTAGAGTAAAATCTATCGAGCCATAATATTTAATTTAAGGGTCTAAACCGTTCTTGTATTTTTAACACATTTTCAAGCTTTCAATATTTAATTTTTATCCTTCTAAACATACTTCCTAAACCAATGTCTTTATTTCAATCTATGTTAACTCTTACCTTTTATAATTAATTCAAGTTATTTTTTATCCAATACACCTAACACCATAAAACAATGACTTCTTAGGCTGCGTTTGGTTCGCGTAAAACGTTTTCCGGAAAATATATATTTTCCGGAAATGCTATTTTCCGGAAAAGGAAAATGTATTAAGGTTGTTTGGCTGTCTCGAAAATAGTTTTACGGAAAATCAATTCCGGTGTTTGGTTCGGTCAAATATTTTACGGAAAATGCTTTTTGTTTTACGGAAAATCAATTTTTATGTTTGGTTCAGGTAAACATTTTACGGAAAATGAAATCCATTTTTTCCAAAAAATCAATTTTCATGTTTGGTTTGTGAATTAATTTTACGAAAAATATTAAAATGCCTTACAAATTGAGACTCCTGCATTATCTAGACAAACCTGTAATAATTAGAAACTAATCATCCACTTCAACATACACCTGCATTGCATATATATATCTGTAACAGTACAAAAATAATCATCCACTTCAACATCAAAAATAATCATTTAAATATGCTGATAATATTAATATAAAAATAGCCACATTCATCGTTCACCATTGTCATTACACCTCCATGGTGTACAAAAATGATACCTACTCGTGGTATCTAAATAGTACAAATACATAATTTCGGCAACTGTATTGTCCCAATAATACAAAGTACTATATATATAATACAATGGTAGGTTAATACTAGTTCTACAACAAAAGTGAATTCATAAAGCTACTATCACATTCTACATGAAACAGGCAAGTCAAAGTTGTGAGAAAAGAAAACTATCCAGCCAAATCTTTCGCAGCCTAGCATTCTTGGCCAGAAATCCCCGTGCTACCTTCTCATTTTCACACAGATGGTCAAACGCAGTTGCAAGCATTTCTTCACTATACCCATCTGCCATCATAGCTATAACCTCATTATAAAGAGATGTGTAATCTACCGGGCCCCGATTGATTTCTTTCAGAGCTGTAGCTATATCCTTTAACTGATCAGAAAGCTCAGTCAACACGCTATCATCAGCAGTAG
The DNA here is from genome assembly GCA_030445155.1 of Quercus variabilis. Taxonomy (NCBI): domain Eukaryota; kingdom Viridiplantae; phylum Streptophyta; class Magnoliopsida; order Fagales; family Fagaceae; genus Quercus; species Quercus variabilis. The sequence goes on along the minus strand of CP129448.1, from coordinate 7,205,553 downwards.
AAGGTGCACAACCTCTTTTCCGGAACTTGGAAATTCCCGACCCAGTTGTGGAGGACTCGACTACATTCTTACCTTTTTCGACCACATCTTCCTCCACATTATCAGCAACAAATTCAGCACTGTCGCCATTATCTGGATCATTTTCATAATCTATATAGGACTTTGAAAAGCCACCAGTGGCTGTGTCCTTGCCCACGACAAGAGCTAACTCATCATACATCTCTATTTTCTTATTTAGAAAATCTGCATGCTTTCGATGCGGAGAAAGGAACGTATAATAACAATGCAATAATTACTTCACTCATAAATTCAATATTCAACGCATTAATGATGCCAGTAAACAAAAAAATATGTTACTACATGAAACATAAAGTGGGTGTCCATCCTTGTCAAATTAAACATAAAAGCATGGTGTGGAATAGATGCTGCATTTAAACATCTAGCTATGGTAGTGTGACATTACTCTAGGATTAAAACTTAATAAATCATGATAAAGTTTACTTCACACCAGTATATAATTTACTAAAACTTCATCTAACCTCTAACATTTATTCATAGATGTCTTCTTTAAAACTATGAATATCTTTTCAAATAAATTCTTTGCCTTCAATTTCCAAACTAAAATTTCAATTTCTGGACAAAAATATATATTATCATTTATATTAAGAAAATATAATTGTAAGGCATACCATGACTTCTTCTTGGTACGTCTTTGTGTCGCATGTTATCATTTTGAGATTATCATCCCAACCGAAGCCACTCTTCTTTCGCAGTTTCTCAATAGTGGACCACATGGTCCTTAGAGTACGCATCCAATTGTCTACGTAGGAGGGGTGGCACTCAACCCCAAATTGGGCACTTATCTCCTTCGCTACAAGAGCAAAGGAGCCTGCCCTAAAGGTGCTAGAGGGCTTGTTGCCCTTTGCAGCCTCCTGTGCAAGTATCCTCAGTATCATTTCATGCATAGGCGGCAGCCACCTAAATTGCTTGCTGGTGCTCATTTTTTCTTTGCCCTTTGACATTACTACATATGAAAATTGTATAGTCAGAGTAGTATTTATTAATGGAGCTCGGAATATGAACAACAAATCAAACACACATACAACCACGCTTATAAAATGTGTACAATAGAATGAAACATGCTAACATGGAAAATAACAATGTAATACCATCAAGTAACAATGTAATGCTGAAAATACAAGTTCATTACGCCACTAGAAGTCTATAGTAAATACATTGTCTTTACGAAACATAAAAACACATATTACAATTTTAAAAATGTAAATAAAGTACTACTCTCCACTCCTCATATAATCAGACCACATAGCTTGGCATATCTCATCTCTCTTAGCATTCCATATTCTACTGTCTTCAACGGACTCCCGACATGATTGTGTTTCTTGTTGGGGGTCACTAGACTCTACTTCGTGCATTGCATCTTCCATAATATGGTCATTTGGTTCAACCCCCATAATGTGATTATGAACCACACAACATGCTAACACTACTTTGACTTGGGTTTGAAAAGACCAAAATGGTTCTGCATCCAACACTCGAAAACGTTTTTTCAACACACCAAACCCTTGCTCAATGGTAGTTCTCAATGAAGAGTGTCGGAGGTTGAACAATTCTTTCTCATTCTCAGGAGGACGATCACTAAACTCTTTCAAGTGATATCGCACACTCCGATAAGGTGACAATATTCCATTTTTATTACCATACCCAGCATCACCAAGATAATATTTACCTACATATATTCAAAAATAAAACTCAATCACTACTATGCTTAAGAAAATGCACAATATTTATTAAACTAATAAACCAAAAAGGTGAAGTAATTGTATAATACCATTGAGAATTGAAAATCCCCCTGGCCTAGCAAATGCATCAGTTAACACGTGAATCATGTGCACTGCCTTCCCATCCAGCCAATACATATGTGAACTTTAAATCAAAACCAATGGCAGCTAACACATTTTGCGTGGTTCCATCTTTGCGACCACAAAATCTTCCTTGTATTTCAGTTGGCACAGATGCACGAACATGTGTACCATCTATTGCTCCAACACAATCCTATTTTTCGACACACATAATGGTTTAAAATTGCATAAATCTACACAATTTACAAAAATACACAAGTCGCAATATTTACCTTAAAATATGGGTAGAACCTTCTGCTATTCCTTATCTCGGGGGGTGTATCTTCGCTACGCAGTCTTATTAGAACTCTATATAATTTCAGAACCCCCCTAAGGACAACCTTGAAATATCTATGAACAGTCTCAGTTGATCTATAGATCCGACTACCCATTACACGGAACCTCACATTATGACCAATAATGTGCAAGAAAATGAACACTTGTTCCGTAACAGGCATGTGAATAGTTGGGCGTACGTGCTCCCCCTCAGTGAGGATGTGACATAACTGGTGAAAAGCTCTAGGCTTCATCCTAAGTTGATTCACACAATTTATCTCACTTCCATTCAAAATACTATTTATGTATTCCTCTCTCTCGGCTGCATGATTAACATAAGGCGCCCTAGGTAATCGTCTATGTCTACGTCGCAATTTCCTTAACAATGTAACCCCCACAAGGAGGACAGATGCAACTGAGGCAAGAATTGCAGCTTTGGTTTTTTTCTTCATCTAACAAAATCACAAACACTGTGGTCTAAGAGGTATCTAAATAAAAACAACCACAAACAAAAAACATCCAAACCACATTTATAACGAGTACGAAATCACATTGCATTCTATTTACAATGAATGTTTACACCATCACAAAACCATCACATTGATAACTGCACATTGATATCATCACAATACCATCATGTCTCGAATTATTAGTCATCATAATACAATTTAAACACACACATATTCTACCGATCAAAAATAATAAAACCAAATGCTAAAAAATTTCATACAATTTGTCATGTCTCAAGCTTGAAAGTATACATAACTCAATAGGCAACATAATAACATTTGCTATATCAAAGTATACATATCAAGCTCCAAAACTGTATACACAAAACCCAACTAGCCAAATTTTACACAAACCCAACTAGTCAAATTCTATAAAAAAAAAAAAAAAAAAAAAAGAACTTGGAAATACAATGTCCACAAGCTTCTGTGACTACTTCTAAAGCAACCCCTGGAAAATGCATGCAAATTGCTCATTGTAAAATTATAGGAACAACAATGCAATGTGCAAAACAGTATAACATATGCAAGTGTAAACATTAAATTGTACATTGCTCACAGTATACAAATATATATGTACAAATATTTACATAATGTTACAAATAACTAAATACAAATAACTAAATATTTATAAAAATATTTATTTATAAATAAATATATATAAATATTTATGTCAATATATAACTAAATATATAAATATTTATTTATAAATAAATATGCATATATTTATGTATTTATTTCTATTACCAATCTGTGAGTCTGAGCATATTGTAGGTATTTCATGTATTTGATGTTGATAGTGTAGTGAATTTGTGTAAAATTGTAAATATATATAAATACAATTTTACACAAATTCATAAGTTTGTGTATAAATATATAAATACAATTTTACAATATATAGTTTATTGATAGTTCAAACTTATTAATATTGTAAATATGTAGTTATCAATAATATATAAATACATATATAATATTTTACAATGAAACTTATCAATAAAATTTGATAGTTCAAATTGATAAGTTTAATAAATATATAAATAAATAAATATATATATATATATATATAATCCCAACAATGCAATCTTTTGTAACCCCTAGTCCGATCCACTCAAAAAAAATTTATTACTGATCTAAAAAAACAACTCAAACAGTCCAAAGCTTTAGACTAAAAAAAAAAAAAAAACCGATTGGACTCACCGTTAAATGTGGTGGTCGAACGTCGCTGAAATCGGCGAGGTGGAGGAACGGCTTGAGTGGATCGGAGTCGCCGGTGATTGCTGGTGGTGGAACGGCGTCGGAATGGTGCTGGGACTGCGTCGAACGGCGTCGAAATGGATCTGCGTTCTTCGCTCGCACAATGTCGCCGGCGTCGATCGGACTGGGTTGTGGGATTTGGCTCGGACTGCACGGATCGGACTGGGTTTGGGACTGGATTGAACTGCGTGGATCAGTCCGTTTGTTCTGGGTTTGTCTATTTTTTCGGTGGATCGGTAAGCATTTCTGGGTTTCTCTCCTTTTTTGGTTCAACGGACTGCTATGGTTTCTATTTTTTTCTTTGGTTTTGGTTGCTGAGTTTTTTCGGCTTCACTCGTTCTCTCTCAGAGACTCTCTGCTCTTTTTTGTGTTCGCGTGCGAGACCCGGAAATGGTTTGAAGGTAAAATACAAGCGTAAAACCATTTCCGGGTTAAGGGTGAAAATTTGGTCAAATTTTATGCATATTTTCCAGAAAATGAATTTTTCTTGCCAGCCAAACACATGGGTCTGGTGGTAAATGATTTCCTGAAATCATTTACCACCAAAACAAATGGAGCCTTAGTATCGAATCAATACTAGGCGACTTTGACTTGAAATAATGAAGCAATAAGTCTTATAAAAAAAAATAATAAATAAAGTAATAAGATGCTAGAATGTCTGTTTGTGTCGATCTAAAGCATCTAACCATGTGATTCTGTCGTTTTCAAGCGCAAGGTTTTGGCCATGATTGATTGTTGTCACAACCCTCGGTTTGAATGACAAATTAATTTTAAATTAATTGTTGGTCCGCAACTGTTCCGAATGGTTGGATTTGCAAAATTAAGGACGATGACTAATAAGGTGTGAACCGTGAGATGCACAGATTACTCACAAGTATAATATATCATTTTTATTTATCGGTTAAACTATTTTATAAATATGAATTGTTTATGGATATTTGCGTAGAAAATGTTTGGCACAAATTTGAATTATGAATAGTTAATGAAAAAAAAGTTTTATTTTTAAACAGCCATTTTTCAATTTTTTTTTTCCAAAAATAATTAGAGACAAAAACACACATGCCATCCTATGATTTTGATCACTTGTCATTTTATTCCATTAAATTTAAAATTTATCATATCAATATATTAACTTTGATAACACCTCATTTTAAATTTTTAATCCTTTTAAAAAAAAAAATTGTTAACCCTTTCAAAATGAAATCCTTTCATATTTCTACATTAAAAAATAATTTTAAAGATTCTTTTATTAATTTATTTAAACTAAAAAGTGACAATTATAGGGTGTAAAGTGTATTATATATATATATATATATATTAAAAATTGACTCCAAACATGTTTGGAGGTATTTTCCTCCAACTTATTACTATAAAGACCATTTATGTGTAGCCATAGTTTGTTACGTGTCATTTTTTTTATTAAAAAATAACCAAAGTATAAAAGAAAAACAAAATCAAATCCATAACCTATTATACTTGGGTGAAATATAAAGTGAAACAATCAAAAGAAATAAAGGATTTTTGTTCCTCAATCTCAAGGGGTTTGCCTAATTACCTAGGGTGTGTGGAACGCATAGAAAACACATGTCCAGAGGAACCGCCAGGTGCTCTAAGAGCTATAGACACCCTCGTTATAAATGTATATATATTCCAAAAGTTCTTTATATATTTGGTGCCATTAAGTTTTGCTAATGACACTTTTTCCTCATTTAGTGTCTTGAATATGGATAGCCTTATAGAGTCCACTTCCATATGAGAGGGATATTTACATACCATGATTACATTGTATACCACCACCCAGGCAAGGGTCATGTTTCTAAATGAAACTTATAACATGCTCCACGGAAGTGTAGTCCAACAAATAATTTAGAATAATGTTATAGAAACTATAAATATTATTATTAAAAAACAAGCAGTAGAAATGGAGAATTTTTATTTTTATTTTTTCATCAAGATGAATTTGAGAGAGTGAGGACCAAAACATCTAACCGTGTGCTTTAGTTTCAAATAATTTAATTGTTTGATTTTTCAAACAAGAGAATATAAAATAAATCATCTTAATTGTAAAAATAATGCAAGTGGATTCTTTTTAATATTTTATTTATTTATTTATTTATTTTTATATATAAAGACAATTTGACAATGCAAAATGCTTGAGAAGACAAACATGCGGACGTTCATAAAAAAAGACAAACATGCCGACGTTCATTAAAAAGAAAAAAGAAAAAAGAAAAAAAAAGACAAATATGCGCATATTTGTTAATTTTATTTTCTAATGAAGATGAACCTCTACATATTGAGCATCTAGTGCTCAAAGACCTGCAGATGTAATGTTTGAAAGCTTCCATTGAAATGGAAATCTTGACTTTTTTTTTTTTTTAAAAGTGAGAGAGAGAGAGAGAGAGAGAGAGATGCATCTAATAAGGTTTTGGCCATGTATGATCGTTGTGAGAGTGTCACCTATCTTTTATTTTTTATTTTTTTTGAGAGAAGGTGTCACCTACCTGATTTGAATGGCTAATTAAATGTAAATTAATTGTTGTTCTACACTCTTCCAAATTGTTGGATCTACAAAATAAAGAATGACTAAGGTGTGTAGTGTGAACTCGTCACATGCGCGGATTACTTACGGATTTAACATCATTGTTATTTATTGGTAACAATATTCTATTAAGAGCTAGTAAAAAAAATTATATAAAATGAATTGTTAAATTGTAAAATAAAAAAAAAAATATCTTTTGAAAGCTGAATAATTAATTAATTAATGGACATTTGCACAAAATAATTTAATTGCCAAACACTTTTTCAATTATAAATTTGACATTCCTTACAAATATTTGATTAATAAGTTCATAACAATGATTTAGGCTAAAAAAATGTTCATACTTATCGTTGAGTTCATATAAGCATTTAACGCGCATGTTTTAGTAGTTTTTATTTCTTTTTTTTTTTTTTCTTTAATATCAATTTTTTAGATGAGATAGAATTTCACCTAGAGGTGTTTCATTTTTGGTGTAAGCATACTTTGAATCCAAATCTTTAAATCGAAGACAAAAAATTTATCACTTAAACTAACTATAACTAACAATAATAGCTCTTCATAAAATTTGAATGTGTGGAAAAGAGTTAAGTATTATTTATTGATGGTTTTTTATTTATATATATGTACTGGATTGGCATGTTTGCATGTATTATGGTAGGAATGAGTAAAAATACATCAAAAATAAAAATAAAGAAATTAAATTAAAAACAAAAAGATGAGGTAAAGATGTGAAAAAAAAGCCATTGCAAGTAAAGCAGCTTTGTAAAAACATCTGCAAGTTGGGTGGCAGTTGTGGTATATGGAAAATAAACTCACTGTGCTTTCGTGCTCGTGAAAAATTGGAGTAGCAACAATATGTAAATAAACTTGATTTTCCACGCCACCGTATAAGGTTTTGTTTAAGCTCTGTAAGAACATGAAGGTTTCACTTGAATTAGAGCTCAATAATGAACTCCATATGTTGCACTTTGTCAATCCAAGGATAGTAACATCTAGATCTAGGTGCCAATCCTTAAATGAGGCACATGTAAGGTTAAACCATTGTTAAAGATATCGTGGGCGTGTGTTGAAGATATGGTCCAAAAGGCCCAAGTATATATATTGTATGCTCTTGCAAGGTTAGGCCGAGTATATTGCGGGTGTGTGTTAAAGATGTGATCCAAGAGGCCCAAGTATATTGTATATAACCCACTTACATTCATTATTTGCTGTACAAATGAGCACAAAAAAGATGCAGCTGAAACTTTCCGAATCTAATAAGTAGCTGTTTGGACTACTTTTAGATGGAAAACATGCAGAGTCAGAGAGATTGTTCACCGGTTGAAATATTATTGTCAGCAACCATCAAGGTCAATGTGTACAAAACTTATAAAGGTCTAACACATAACTGAATTTAGAGTTAGAAATCAAATGCCTTTCAGATGACAGACATGCTGCAAACTGTGTGCAACTAGAAAACACAGACATGATTGTGTAGGGACAAACTGAAAGAGAATTAATCAGAAACATACAACAGTTTGATGTTTTCAATCTTTGAACAAGAAACAACCAGGTGAATTCATAATGTATTGCGGACATTGCTCAATGCTTCGGCCACACTCCATAATCATCGCATGAGTATGAAGTGAGTTCAGGGCATTTGAAATTCTCCAAGAAAATCAACTTTGGGAATGATGTTAGAGTTTTTTATATGTATTTGAACCGCGTAGCGTTAGATCACGATGCAAGAAATGGAGTACATGTGCTAATGAGCCAATCCAAGTAATCCAGCGCATGTTCTAATAGGCCCATGTTTCTATTGGTTTTGATGAGCTGGATATATTAGAGAAATGGTTGATTGATTTTTAGAAGGTTGCAGAAAATGAGTTAATGTGAACCCAATCTTGGGCTATAAAAAGGAAAAGCTAACTAACAATGATAAGGAATATATGTTACTGATGATGTGCTGAGTTTTATGATATTTATGGGTTACAATATTTTATTAAGAGCAAGTAAAAAAATTATATAAAATAAATTGTTAAATTGTAAAACAAAAAATTAAATGTTTATCATTGAGAGCTGAATAATTAATTAATTAATGGACATTTGCTCATAATAATTTAATTGGCAAACAAATTTTCAATTATAAATTTGACATTCCTTATATATAAATATTTGATTAATAAGTTCATAACTATGGTTTGGGATTAAAAAAAAAAAAAAAAGGTTCATACCTATCGTAGAGTTTTTTTTTTTTTTTTTTTTTTGAAGAATGTGCTTTTGTGGTTTACAAATTACAAGCATCATTCTTAAGATAGACTAGGCACCTAACGCACATGTGATAGGTTTTTTTTTTTTTTTTAATATCAATTTTTTAGATGTGATCGAATTTCAACTTATAAAGTCCATTTGGTTGGAGGGGTAGAAAAGTGGAAAGATATAAAAGATTTTAGTTTCCCACATTTGTGTTTGTCTGAGGGTGGAAAAGTTGAGGGATTGAAAAAATGAGTTTGTATACGTAGGGACCGGATTTGGACGCCTTCCACGGATTGGGAGGGCGGGCTCAATCTCAGTTAACCCCGCAATGAATTTGTAGAGTATGGGCTCAAGAGCTAGGCCCTAGTAAAGAATACAACGGCCATGCATGGTTGTTCGTGGACTGTGATAATCTAAATGTGGGTATGGGGACATAGTAAGGCTCCTCGGACGAGATTATAGGGGTTGAAGTCCTTCTTATTTCTCTCAAGTCAGTTTACAATGGCTCAAAGGAAAAACACTGTTAGAGCATATATTTTTCTCTGGTTCCTCGTCCGTCCCCTCTCAATGGGGACTTCTTACATTATATATCCCTCCCTCAGCTGATCTTAGCCCTACATTTGTTGATCAATCCAGTCTCCACTTGAGTGCCTGTCCCATCAGCCGCATTCCCATCCCTCTGTGGGTTGCAGCGCCCAAGATGGCACTGTTCAGAGGTCCTATCCTAATTAATGCGGCCAGGGCGTTAGTTGAGGGCATTTAATGTGGAGGTGACAGTTCGTCTGGGACTTGCTCCTCCGCCATGCTTCCCTATCCGGTGCTTGGCACTTACTATATGCTCCTTGGATACTCTGGGGGATTCTCCTTGAGGGACTGCTGCTTGCGCATCTCTTGACTACGGACTTCCGAGGATGTAATCATCCTCGGCATGGCTTCTTGGACCTCCAGGACTTCACGATTCGTCCTCGGACATTAGAAGCGTCCTCGGACCCCAAGTGGTCCTCGGCATGGGCTTTTGGGCCTAGTTCAAAGTGGGCCGGGGTCGCCAACTCTTTCTGGCCCCACAATAGCCCATCAAAATCTTGCTGTCCGCATCCTCGGGCGGAGAGGAGGATTTTGACATCCTCGGATATATCCCACGTCCCATCAAGTTCTGCCCCTTATCAGCGTCGGAGACTTTTCACCTGCTCGAGGCGCGTTACTGGCGCTTCGGTGTGGATATCGTGCCTTGCATTAAATTCGGGCGGCTTTATGCTCCCCACGTTCAACGGATAGATGGCAATCCAACGGTGGGGATGCACTTGGCATTTATGGGCGGGAAAACTCGCGCTTCTCTCTCGCCTAGGGTATAAATACCCATTCGAACCGCTTTCTCCCTTTTCATTCACAATCAAGAGCTCTTGCGCCTCCAATCAGAGTCCAGCCAAATCTCCACCTATACTTCCAGCATAAAAAGCCAGTCCGAGGAGCTCTTCCTCATTCCTGTAAGTCGCTCTATCCCTCTCTGAGCTTTTTCCTTTCCGTTTCTCCTTCTTTGATTTGCTCTTCCTTTAGTTCCCTAAGGTGTCATTTGGGATGGGTAGACTTAAGAAGTATGTCTTTCCTGAGAAGGCGATGGAGAAATTCATCGCCGATTATAAGATACCGGCCAACGTGGGCTTAAGGTATTGTGAGGAGGGGGAGTGGCTGCTCCATAGGCAGACAGGTGAGGTGGCGATACCCATCATCGCCTTCCTTGAAGGGGGGATGAGGATCCCCATGGGGCCGGTGATGAGGGGTTACCTTACATACTTTCGGTTAACCCCCACCCAATGCGCCTCCAACATGTTCAGAATTCTGGGCAGTGTGGACGCCCTTAATGAGAAGACGGGTCTTAGGCTGACCCATCATGATGTGAATTACTGTTACAATCTTCAACACCTGAAGGGCAAGTCCTACTACATGAGGACGAGGGACGACAGGTTCCGGCTTATCCAGTGTCTCCCCGAGTCCAACAAGGGGATGAACGAGGATTTTCTCATCGTGTCTGGAGCGTGGCACGATGGCCTTCATTGTCCGACGACAGAGGGGATACCAGGTGGGGCAGTGTGAATAGGAGGGGGGTTCAAAGATTTTAACTTGTTTGCTGTGTCATTCCTTTTTGTGTTGTTTGGCTACTAATGTGGATGTGTCTTCCCTTTGCAGATCCTCACACCCTCGCGCCCAACTTCAGTTTGGTCAACAGGGAAGATTTGCAGACGGTGCTCAGGTCTGCGGCTTTTGAAAACGAAGCAGACCACCAGGTCAGAGCTGCTCACAAGATATTGGGGTGCACTCCGCTCCAAAAGTCATTCACGGCCCCCAAGCACGTGATCAGAGCGAAAGATCCTCGGCTATCGAAAATAGAAGTGACCTAGGACGGGATCACATTTCCCAAGGATCCCTCCACTTCCGAAGGCGTCATAGTAGCAGTCCTCTCCTCCTCCCACACATTCTCAGAGGCTGCGGGAGAGAACTTAGAGAGGGAAGGGGAAGCTGCAGGTCCTGGTTTTGCCGAGGACGATTTCAGCGTTTTCGAGTAACTACACCAGTCCGAGGACCCCTCTGGAGACTTGGGTGATCCTCGTCTGTCCGAAGCAGAACTCCTAGAGTCCGGGACATCTTCTCGGCCTAAGATGGGTTACAAAAAGAAGCCCCAACCCAGTCTATCCGAGTTGATTGAGGGACAGCCGGGGAAGTCCAAGCCGAAGTTGCCTCCTCCTCCTCCTAAGACCCGCGCGGCCCATACCAGGTCGAGCTCATCCTAGTCTCGGCTGCCACCCTCTCCGCCCCAGACGACCTCGCCATCGAGGTACGAACCTGCCGATCCTAAGCAGAAAAAGGATAAGGGCAAGAGGCCTATGGAGGAGAAGTCTGGGCCTACGCGGGAGGGCGACGATGCCCGGCGGCCATCAAAGCAGCTGAAGATTGGCTCCAAAGAACAGGACAAGCAGGTCGAGGAACAGCCTGAGATTCAGGCATGGCTCCCCGCCCCAATGCTCCGTGGGAATCCCTTGAGGGATGATGCCTCCCTTAGGGATTTCAGAGAAGGCGAGGGCGCGTATGTGGCTGATGCGGTGGGGAAGTGCCTACTGCTTCCTGCGGACATGGCGCAGCTGGCGACCATGAGGAGCAGGGATGTCTTCCTCTGCCTCAAACGATACTTGGGGATGGTAAGATCCTGAACACTTGCGTTTTGTCTGACTTTGGTTTTGCGTTACTTTCTCTTTGAACTCAGCTTGCTTTGTACCCGTTTTGTTTGGCAGGCTGTCCAGGCCACCTATAGGTTGGAGGAGGCGGCCAACGATCATGGGAAGGCCATGGACGCTGAGCGCGAGAGGCGCCTGAAGGCCACTCAGGTCCTCAAGGCCTCTGAGGCAGACCTTACCAAGGCCAGGGAGCAGCTGAAGACGATGACCCAGGAACGGGACAGCGCGATATTAGGCCTCGAGGGTGCTCAGCAGCAGGTCGTGGAGCAGACGAGGCGCCTGGGTAAGGCTGAGGATCAGCTCAAGATCGCCAAGGAGCTGATAGATGAACTTAGGAAGGAGAAGGCTGCGGCCGAGGAGGCCAAACTTGAGGCGGAGAAGGGTAGGGAGCAGGCCTTGGCCGACAAGGAGGGTGCCGAGGAGACAGCCTATACTGCCGGGGCAACTGAGACAGCAGCTGCCTACAAATCCCAAGTCCCGGGGTTATGTAGGCGCTACTGCTCTGAAACTTAGAGTGAGGCCCTCAAACAGGCTGGGGTGGAGGCCTCTTCTGTCTTGTGGAAGGAGGAGAGCGTATACTACCCCCTCGCCATCCGCGAAGCTGCCACAGATGGCTCGGAGGCCGAGGAGACCACTGTGGAGACTGCTGCAACTCCAGGTGAGGGGGCCCCAGATGCTGAAGCCCCTGGTGAGCCAGACCAAGGGAGTGGCCCCTCCCCGGTGATCGAATTGAGCGGTGGCTCAACTGAGGACAAGCCCCAGCAGGTTGAAGAGTCCCCCCCTGGCACTCAGGTTCCCTCTGCTGAGGAGGCAGCTGCACCTGCCGCGCCTCCGCAGGCCATCCCCCTCAGCCGGGGCCTGGAGGGTCCTGAGGCAGTTATGGGCCAGCCCCCCAGCGAAGCCGGCAACTAAGTTCAGGGGCGCTCCCTGCCTTGCTTTTGCCCTTGCACCCTTCTCTTCTCTTTCACTTTTTTTTTTATGTAATGCGATCCTTCTTGTATAATACTTTTAGACTTAATGAAATGAAGGTTTTATTTCTTTTTCTGTGTTGTGGCTATTTCCTTGCTTGTACATTATCCGTTTTTGTTTATTCGTATATCTTTGACTTAAATTGTATCTCGGCCAATCGCGGTATCAATCATTACAACGTATCCTAAGGAACAAGTAGAATTTTCGAAGCAGATACTTAGGTTTTTTTTTCTTTTTTTTTTCTTTTTAAAACAGCTAGTTTCCCCATGGGACTGAGTCCGAGGAGCACACAGTTCCTTGGTTCTGTCTAGCACTTAAGCCTTCTGAAGCAGTTAGTTTCCCCATAGGACTGAGTTCGTGGACCATGCAGTTCCTTGGTTCTGTCCAACGCTTAGCGTCCTTAAGTAGCTAGTTTCCCCATAGGACTGAGTCCGAGGACCATGCAGTCCCTTGGTTCTGCCTAACACTTAGTTTTCTTTTTAGACTGGTTAGTTTCCCCATAGGGCTGAGTCCGAGGACCATGCAGCTCCTTGGTTCTGTCTAACACTTAGTTTTTATTCTAGACTGGTTAGTTTCCCCATAGGGCTGAGTCCGAGGACCATGCAGCTCCTTGGTTCTGTCTAACACTTAGTTTTTATTCTAGACTGGTTAGTTTCCCCATAGGGCTGAGTCCGAGGACCATGCAGCTCCTTGGTTCTGTCTAACACTTAGTTTTTATTCTATCTCCTTTTTTTAAACCGGTTAATGCGCGAAACACACAACTAGAGTAAGCGAACAATATGAATCAAAACAGTTCCTTTATTAATAGTAGTACCTTTTCAGGTTATTTACATTCCACAGACGAGGTACAGGCTTGTCATCTAAATCCTCCAAGTAGTATGCTCCTATCCCTGCTATTGAGGTAACCCGGTAGGGCCCTTCCCAGTTGGGTCCTAGCTTTCCCCAAGAGGGGTTCTTGGCAGCTCCAACAACTTTCCTCAGCACCAAGTCCCCCGGTGCTAGTGGTCTGAGCTTCACATTGGCGTCATATCCTTGTTTGAGCTTCTGCTGGTAGTGGGCTAGTTGGATCATCGCTCGCTCCCTCCGTTCGTCCACCAGGTCCAAGCTCCGCTCCAGCAGTTCATCATTGCTGGCTGGGGTGAAGGAGCTCGTCCTTAACGTCGGGAAATTTATTTCCAGAGGGATTACTGCTTCAGCGCCATAAGTCATGGCGAACGGCGTTTCCCCCGTTGATCGCCGAGGCGTGGTTCGGTACGTCCATAGCACATGGGGTAGCTCTTCTACCCATCTCCCCTTGGCGTCGTCCAATCTTTTCTTAAGCCCATTCACGATGACCTTATTGACAGCCTCGGCCTGTCCGTTTCCCTGGGGGTAGGCTGGCGTTGAGTATCTGTTCGTGATCCCAAGTTCGCTACAGTACTTCCTGAAGGCCTTGCTGTCGAATTGGAGCCCATTGTCCGAGACGAGGGTATGAGGAGCTCCAAACCGCGTGACAATGTTCCTCCAAAGAAATTTCTTTGCGTCCACATCCCTAATATTGGCCAGCGGCTCGGCCTCGACCCACTTGGTGAAGTAATCCATGGCCACCAGCAGATACTTCTTATTCCCTGGCGCCTTGGGGAAAGGCCCCACAATGTCCAAGCCCCATTGGGCGAATGGCCATGGACTGGACAAGGGATTCAGGACCCCTCCTGGCTGATGAATACTCGGGGCGAATCTCTGGCATTGGTCACACTTGTTGACATATTCCTGGGCTTCCTGCTGCATCCCCGGCCACCAGTAGCCTTGTGTGATGGCTCGGTGGGACAAAGACCTCCCCCCTGTGTGACTTCCACATATTCCCTCGTGCAGCTCTTCAAGTAGCAGTTCCGCCGCCCCAGGGTGGACGCACAGCAGGTATGGCCCAGAGTAGGAGCGCTTATACAACTTCTGATCCTCGGACAACCAGAACCGAGTAGCTTTCCTTCTAATCTTCTCAGCTTCTGACTTGTCCTCGGGCAGGATGTCGTCTTTGAGGAATCTCACTATGGGGTCCATCCAGCTAGAACCCACCTCAATCTGATGGACGGGTATCCCTCCCTTTGGCGCTTCACTTGCCCTCCCCAAGTGCTCCACAAGTATTATCCGAGGTAGAGACCCTGCCGAGGAGGTCGCGAGCGTGGCCAATAAGTCGGCGTGGCTGTTCCCGCTTCTGGGGATATGAGATAAACTGTAAGGACTAAACCCCAATCGCAAGCGCTTAACTTGGCCCAGGTATTCTTGCATTCGTGGATCCCTGGCCTCCATCTCTCCGTTCACCTGTCCTACCACCAACCCCGAGTCTGAGAACATCTCTATCGACTTTCCTCCCATCTTTTGCACCATGATCATCCCTTGTATTAACGCTTCATACTCGGCTTCGTTGTTTGTGGCCGTGAATCCAAGCCTCAGGGACTTCTCTATGACGTGATCTTCAGGGGATACCAGGACTAGCCCCACTCCAGAACCTCGCTGGTTAGTCGCGCCATCGACATATACCTTCCAACGTGGTGACTCTGGGATAGAGATTGCCCTGACTAACTTCTCACCACGACTCTCCTCCTCGGCTGTGACCTCCACAGCTGGTTCGGCAAACTCGGCTGTCAAATCTGCCAGCACCTGGCCTTTTATAGAGGTCCGAGGCATATACTTGACGTCGAAAGCCCCCAGAATCGTGTTCCACTTCGCGATTCTGCCCGTGTAGTCAGCGGTTCGGAGCACAGATTTCAAAGGCAACTTGGTTAGGACAACCACGGTGTGAGCTTGGAAGTAATGGGGGAGCTTTCTCGTGGCGTGGACCACAGCCAGGATGGCCTTCTCTAGGGGTAGGTATCTCACCTCTGCTTCGTGCAACGACTTGCTGACGTAGTAAACTGGCTTTTGAACGCCATTGTCTTCCCGTATCAATACTAGGCTCACCGCATGGGGCGCCACAGCAAGGTACGCGTATAGGACCTCGTCGGCCTCTGGATGGGACATGATAGGCGGCCGAGATAGATACTCCTTGAGTTGTCGGAAAGCCTCGACACATTCCTCGGACCACTCAAATCCCTTCCATTTGTTGATCAGGCGGTAAAAGGGCCTACACCTGTCAACCGACCTGGAGATGAATCGGTTCAGCGCTGCGATCATCCCAGCAAGCTTTTGGATCTCTTTAGGGTTCTGCGGAGGCTTCAAGTTGTGGATGGCCTTGATTTGGTCAGGGTCGACTTCGATCTCACGATGGGTGATCATGTACCCCAGGAATTTGCCAGAGCTAACGCCAAAAGAGCACTTTGAGGCGCAGCTTGTGCTCCCTTAGGACGTCAAATGTGAGGCCGAGGTCCTCTAAGTGCTTGGACACCAGCTTGCTCTTTACCACCATATCGTCAACATAGACCTCGATGCTCTTGCCCAACATCGGCTCGAACATTCTTGTCATCATCCTTTGGTAGGTGGACCCGGCGTTTTTCAGGCCAAACGGCATGACCTTGTAGTGGTAGTTCCCGATGGGTGTCACGAAGGCTGTCTTCTCTTGGTCCTCCAGGGCTAGTGGAATTTGATGGTAGCCCTGAAAGGCATCAAGGAAGCTCATCTAAGGATGGCCTGCCGTGGCGTCTACCAGCTGGTCTATCCGTGGCATTGGGAAGGGGTCTTTCGGGCATGCTCTGTTCAAGTCTGTGAAGTCCACATAAACTCTCCACTTTCCGCTCTTCTTCTTGACCACCACAGTGTTGGCCAACCACTTGGGGTAAAAGACCTCTTTGATGGCCCCCGCACGCTTAAGCTTGTTGACCTCCTCCCTGATCGCGTCAGCGTGCTCCTTCGACGGGTGCCGAGGTGGCTGTTGCCTCGGGATCACAGATGGGTTGACGTTAAGGTGATGACAGATGAAAGATGGGTCAATCCCAGGAGCATCGCAGGGGTCCCACGCGAACACATCAAGGTTCCTTTTGAGGAACTCAAGTAACTCCTCCTTTTCCTGTGGAGGTAGTTGGGTTCTGACTTGGAAGAACCTCTCTGGGCTATCGCCGATTATCACCTTTTCCAGGTTCTCACACCTAGCACCCTCGGCAGGTGCATCAGGAGGCGCCGCCGGGGTCTTTGACTGCTATAAACCTTCCTCGGCGAAAGCCGAGGGCTGTGCATCAAGCCGATAGGATACGGCAGCCACCGTGCACTGCCTCGCCGTGGACTGGCAACCTCGGATCTCCAGGACCTGATCCCCGGATGGGAACTTCACCTTCTGGTGCAAGGTGGAGGCGACTCCCCCTAAGGTGTGGAGCCAGGGCCTCCCCACGATGGCTGTGTAGGGGGCGTACGTGTCCACCACCACGAAGTTCACCTCCACCACCTCTGGGCCCGTCTGTATGGGCAGCCTGATCATGCCCTTTGGGGTGACGAGCTTCCCGTCAAAGGTCATTAGGGGGGAGCTATAGGGCGTCAGGTCCTCCGGTTTTAGCCCCAGCCCCTTGTAGAGGTCTGGGTACATGACCTCGGCCGCGCTGCCACCATACACCATCACTCTCCTTACGTCGTAGCCCCCAATCCTGAGGGTAACAATTAGAGCGTCATCATGGGTCTGGATGGTCCCAATCTTGTCCTCCTCCGAGAAACTCAAGACTGGTGGAATACTCCTCCTGGCCTTCTTCGGCTCTGTCCGGGAATCCTCGGCAGGCTGTCGAACTATAGACAGCACCCGCGTAGGTTGCGAGCCTGTTCTTCCTGGTGCCGCCAAGATGACATTGATCGTCCCTGTGGGCTGACCCATGGCGAGGTCCCTCCGAGGCTCCTGGTAGGTCTGGTTTTGCTGGCCACTGGAATGGTGGAGGAGGTGCTTCAACCTTCCCTCCTGGACTAGCTGGTCTAGGTGGTTCCAGAGGTTCCTGCAGTCCTCCGTGTTATGTCCGTGGTCCTGGTGGTACTGGCAGTACCGGTTCTGATTGCGCCTACCAGACTCCCCAGCCATCTTGGCCGGCCATCTGAAGTATGGTTCGTCCTTTATTTTCTCCAGCACCCTGTGTACGGGTTCTCGGAACACAGCGCCGACCGTCTGCGTGTTGGTTGTCCAAGATTGCCCGTCGAAATCCCTCCTCGGACGGGCGTTGTCGTAACGGTCCGACCTGAAATCCCTTCTCTCCTGAGGGATAGCCTTCTCCTTCCCCTTGCCCTGCAGCAAGTCTTCCTCTACCCGCTTGTACTTATCGATCCGATCCATCAGTTGCCGCACGCTGGTGGCGGGCTTACCAGATAAGGACTTCCTCAGGCCGTGCCCCGTTGGCAGTCCATTCTGGAATGTATTGATTGCGACAACGTCGTACTTGCCGTCCAGGTCATTGTAAATCTCCCAGTACTTGTCCGAGTAAGCTTTGAGGGTCTCCCCCTCGCGCATGGACAGGGACAGCAACGCGCTCAGGGGCCGAGGAGGCCTGCTATTCGTGACAAAGCGGGAACCAAAAGCCTGAGTCAGCTGCCTATACGAGTCTATGGAGCTCGTCCTTAGACCGTTAAACCACCTCATCGCCACAGGTCCCAGGCTGGATGGGAAGACTTTGCACATCAGCGCTTCATTCTTGGAATGGACAGCCATTCTCTGGTTGAACTGGCTCACGTGCTCCACAGGGTCTGTCTTGTCGTTGTAAGCAATGAAGGTTGGCTGCTAGAACCGCCGAGGAAGCTCCGCCTCTTCTATGCGACGCGTAAAGGGCGATTTGGAGAGCTGGTCCAGCGCCTTGCTCATGGCATCGCCGCCTAAGCCCCTGGGGGTTGGGTTGGCACGCCTACGCCTCTGGTACCGCTCCTCCTCGTGGGAGAAGGTCTCGCTGGGGGGCGTCCTCGACCTTTGCCTGTACTCATCATCGCTTTCGTCGTCGGAGAATGGGTCAGGGCTGGGCTCGGACCGTCTTCGCTGCGCACGGCGCAGCTTCCTCTTCAGGTCATCTATCTCACGCTGCATGGCCACCTTATCATCCCTTCTCTAGGAAGTGTAGCTGTGGGCCTCTTGTGATCGCGCGGACTGAGCGTCGTCGCGCTTCTGGGGAACGTGCCCGTCCCGGCGGGTTTGGCTTCCGCCCGCCGTTGAAGTATGCACGCTTCCTTCTCGAAATCGCTCATTGTCATTCTGACCGCCCCCAGGATCGCCGTAGTTGCCCTGGTGCCACGACTTCGCCGGTTCGGGTCGATTGGGAGTCTTCTGGTGAGGGCCTAATCCTACCATGCTTGACTATCGTCCTTACTAGCGCACAAGTTCTCCCCACAGACGGCGCCAATTGTAGAGACCGGATTTGGGCGCCTTCCACGGATTGGGAGGGCGGGCTCAATCTCAGTTAACCCCGCAATGAATTTGTAGAGTATGGGCTCAAGAGCTAGGCCCTAGTAAAGAATACAACGGCCATGCATGGTTGTTCGTGGGCTGTGATAATCTAAATGTGGGTATGGGGACACAGTAAGGCTCCTCGGACGAGATTATAGGGGTTGAAGTCCTTCTTATTTCTCTCAAGTCAGTTTACAATGGCTCAAAGGAAAAACACTGTTAGAGCATATATTTTTCTCTGGTTCCTCGTCCGTCCCTTCTCAATGGGGACTTCTTACATTATATATCCCTCCCTCAGCTGATCTTAACCCTACATTTGTTGATCAATCCGGTCTCCACTTGAGTGCCTGTCCCATCAGCCGCATTCCCATCCCTCTGTGGGTTGCAGCGCCCAAGATGGCACTGTTCAGAGGTCCTATCCTAATTAATGCGGCCAGGGCGTTAGTTGAGGGCATTTAATGTGGAGGTGACAGTTCGTCTGGGACTTGCTCCTCCGCCATGCTTCCCTGTCCGGTGCTTGGCACTTACTATATGCTCCTTGGATACTCTGGGGGATTCTCCTTGAGTGACTGCTGCTTGCGCATCTCTTGACTACGGACTTCCGAGGATGTAATCATCCTCGGCATGGCTTCTTGGACCTCCAGGACTTCACGATTCGTCCTCGGACATTAGAAGCGTCCTCGGACCCCAGGTGGTCCTCGGCATGGGCTTTTGGGCCTAGTTCAAAGTGGGCCGGGGTCACCAACTCTTTCTGGCCCCACAGTATAAATTTACTCACATGTTCTTATTAAAAAATGATGTTCAATTAAAACAAAAAAGTGTCAAACAACCAAAAAATAAATAAGCCCAATCACCCAAATTTATTAAAAACTAAAAACTATGCCTGAATTTTTTTTTTTTTTTTTTAAATTCACCGTTAAACCAAAATAAAAAAGAACAAAACAAAATATGTAACACGACCAAAATTATAGAAAGAAGAAGGGAAAAAGCAACCAGGTCCAGTCCACACAGGAAAGCCAAAAAAAAAAATAGGGTAGTGAAATAGCAACCGGTCCATGCTTAGGAAGGAAAAAAAAAAAAAAGTGAAAAAGTAACAAGTCCACGTGAGAGGAGGAGGGATAGTTCAGTTATTGACTGTAACTATTCTTCTCTCTCTATCTTCTCTCCAAATTGGAGAGATAGAATTTTGGTGGATCAGGGGAGAAAAAACTTGGACTCTACCAATTTTTCATCCTCCTTTTCTCTCCAACCAAACACCCATAAAATCAAATTTTTCTCCCTTATTTTCTATCCTCCCTTTATCATAATCAATGGGGGAGCCAAAATTTTTTCTCAAGGGGGGCTATGCCAAAAATATATCATTGTATTCTAATAGCTTTAACTCTCTCTCTCTCTCTCTCTCTCTCTCTATATATATATATATATATATATCTATGTGTGTGTGTGTGTATGACTATTTATGAAAAACAACAAAAATATTTTGTTAAACAGATTTACTTATATATTTTTATTAACTTATACTTTAAATTCTCCTAAATTAATGACTTATATATGACAAAAAAATTAAATATTAAAAGAAAAATAAAAGAAACAATAATAAATTAAATAGCATTTATACTTTTTTTTCTTTAAATGAAAGGGAGCCATCACCTAAAATTTACTTAATATTTAAAAAATTTATCATTAAATAAAGGGGGATGGGGCATTTTTGGAAAATCCAGGGGGGCCTAGCCCCCCTCCCTCCGCTTATGTCCATAATGATTACTCATTGTCATTGAGGGATGTTTCATTTTTTGTTTAAGTGGACTTTGAATTCAAATTTTTAAAGCGAAGACAAAAAATTTATCACTTAAACAAACTAGAACTCACAATAATAACTCTTGATAAAATTTGAATATGTGAAAAAGCGTTAAAGTATTATTTATTGATGGTTTTTATTTATATATACGTATTGGATTGGTATGTTTACATCATACAGTAGAAATGAATAAAAATATATCAATGACAAGATAAAGGAAATAAAATAAAAAAAATAAAAAACAAAAAATATGAGGTAAAGACGTGAAAAAGATATAACTATTCTGAAATAATAACTTGATAAGAATGAAGGAGTCTTTCTCTTGTACTGAAGCTAATTTCTATGGTACTCCCCTGAAGATGGAAAGTGAAGGAACTGGAACTCAATGCATGTAAAGCAGCTTTGTAAAAACATCTGCAAGTTGGGTGGCAGTTGTGGTATATAGCTAATAAACTCAATGTGCTTTTCGTGCTGAAAAATTGGAGTATCAACAATATGTAAAGTAAATTGGTTTCCACAGTATAAGGTGTGTTTAGGCTCTATGAGAACAAGGAGGGTTCATTTGAGTTAAAGCTCAATGATGGCATGCTAAGATCTTTCTTGCAAGGTTAGCCCAATCATATTATAAATACCCTACTTACGTTCATTATTAGCTGTACAATTGAACATAACAAAGATGTAGCAGCTTAAATTTCTGAATTTAACAAGCAGCTGTTTGGACTACTTTTAGATGGAAAACATGGAGTCAGAGATTGTTCACCAGTTGAAATATTATTGTAGCAACCATCAAGTCAATGTGTTCAAATTTCTTGTACTCTATAAAGGTCAATGTGTTCAAATTTCTTGTCTTCTTGGACCACACGTTTAACACACACCATGATGTACTTGACCTAACATTAGAGTTACAAGAGTCCGGTTAATATATGCCTTAAGGGCAGACATTACTTATCGTAAACTTTTTACAAAAAAATGGGAAAAACTATCAAAAAAGAAAGTGAGTTATTTCTTTCATTTTTCCATAAAAACTTTTATAAATTTGTTTATTATATGCCCTAAGGGCATACATTAGTAAAACCCAACGTATAAAAGTCTAACAATTTCATCTCAGGAACACATACTGGACCAAGATGTAGCATCAAATTCAGATTACTGAATTTAGAGTTAGAAATCAGATGCCTTTCGGATGACAGACATGCTGCAGACTGTGTGCAACTAGAAAGACTGTTCGACTTTTACTGTTTGATTAATAAACATCTAGATGGGGTCATATTAACACATTAGATTTTATTGTTAAGCACTTGACAATAGGTTTTGTGTTGGCTGCCCTCCTGACATGATCAAAACCTTGGTCATGGGATTTATCTGTAAAATAAGAGGAACTGACTGACAACCAAGCGAGTTTTGGAAGCTTTTTTAATTGCCCTCTCTATTACGCTGTTACCTGTTGTGTCTCTGTTCACAACTATGAAACTTTGTCCAACATCATTTCCTTTAAGTCGTCCAAAGTTTTTTCCTAATTACTGGAACCACAGTGGATGACTGTTACTGCAATACAACCTTCTATTGATCAATAAACAAGACAAATTGGAAACAGCAATTTATCAGAACTCATAAAATTTGGGGGAAAAACTTTGTGCCATGCTCTGAATAGTGCAATTAAATTAACTTAAAATGATTCACAAAGGTCCGGTTAAAACTGTATGCAAGAAAATCATAAACATACAACAGTTTGATGTTCTCAATCTTTGAACAAGAAACAACCAGGTGAATTCATAATGTATTGCGGACATTGCTCAATGCTTCGGCCACACTCCACAATCATCGCATGGGTATGAAGTGGGTTTAGGGCATTTGAAATTCTCCAAGAAAATCAACTTTGGGAATGATGTTTGCAGTTCATTCCAGTGCATGTTAAATTGATCCAAGTACTCCAAACTTAAAATTTCCACGGTCCACTTCTTATTTTCCTCTTGCATTCGCCCTAAATCAATGAGTTTTCCTCTTATGTAAAGTTTCTTTAGGCTCTTCAGTTTTCCAGGCATCAGCCAATTGGGTGTAATAGTCAGAAAAGCTTTGAAGTTCAAGTTTCTCCGGGTTTCTAGGATGTCCTGGTGTCTCAGTTTGAGACCATTTTCTTGCAGTTACTGTTGACACCCCAGGGCATTGCTAGCTTCCGCAGTGCCTTCAACTTTTTTAGAGCCTCTAGCTCTTCCTTTGTAGGAAAGCCTTGCTGCTTGTATTGATGCTCAACTTTCTTAGCTTCTTAAATTTTATCAAATCTTCTAGAGTACATGAGTTTCTCTTTTGAGGGAAACAAATTCCCCCAAGAAATTTATGTGGCAGGCCCAGGTAATTATTATCTCTGTTACTTTCCAAATTACCAACTACAAACCCCTTAAGGACTTGTAGTTCTGAAAGTGAGGCTATCTCCTTGGGCATACAGAACAAGTAACATTCTGAAATATACCGGTGTGACAGCTTCTTGAGTAACGCTACCCCATCTGGAAGTGCCTCCAGATTGTGACAAGCTTTGAGATCTAAAATCCTCAAAATTGTTATCTTGCCTATGGGATTGGGAAACTCTTCAATTCTAGAAATTCCTTGCAGGCATGAAAGCCTTAAACATTTCATAATCTTCAACCCTTTTAAGAACTCAGTGCTTTCTACTTCAACATGATTCTCAAGTGAGCCTTCCCTTACAATGTGATGCTAATCTGAGCTTTTCCACCTTCCTAAATAGAGAACATTGACATTTTTCATCCTTGAAAACTACTCAACAAATGTTAACATTTTTCAGCTTTGCAAACCACTCAAATCTGAGATCAGGGAAACTCTCATTAACATTGAATATGGTTTGCAGTTTCTCCTGATCTGAATTAGGACTATTTTTCAATACCTGCTCCAAAGTTCCATCCTCATCCTTCACTAAACCTACCCTGTTACACCGGGAAGAATTTACAGTTGGAATCCCATTAAAATGAGAACCCAGCCTCCTGGGCAAGCATAATAAACCATCGTGCACTAAAGCCTGCATCTTAAACCTGTTCAGTTTGCACCTTTCCTTAACAGGCTCAATAAAGCCCTTCAGCTCAAGTTCTTTAAGGATCTCATCAGCAACATCTTCAGCTCTCTTTTCTCCAGTACTTGGAGGATCCACTATATCCTCTCCGACCCACCAATTCATCAGTATCCTCCTCTTTACTACCAAATCCTCTGGAAGAACAGCAAAGGACAAGTAGCAAAGCTTCAGCCTCATATCAAGGTTCTCAAAAACTTCCTTAAATTCATTGAAAACTGAGCTACATACAAACTTATGATTCATATGTAAGCTCAGAAATTCATACACTATTGGACCCATTAGTTGGCCTCGATTTAGTAGACATTTTGGGTGGCAACGATGGAATGTTCAACTTCAACTTCAAGGCTTCTTTTTTTATTGCACTAAGCTTGGCTTGAATTGGGAAGGCCTCATTAGATGCTTCTACAACTATCTTGGAGATGTCATCAAGGCAGAATTCAATATTCTTGATTGATTCACCAGCATCGTGCTCAAAATTCTTCAGTTTGCGGAAAGCTTCTTTAATTTGATTGAGATCTCTCTGTAACTTATCAAATTGCCTGTGTGTAACAGGACATTCTTCGTGTTGAGATATCCACAGATGAAGACATAGCTAACCGAACACAAAGTGAAATGAAAAGATGAAGATAGCAGATAATAATAATAAAAACACATATAGATTTTCACAATCATAGCAGCACGGATCATATATACGTGAACCGATGTTGGTCTATGACTATAAAAGCAAAACACATAAATAAGAAAACAAAAAAGACAAATAAAAATAAAACCCAGATTTTCTCAGACGCAGATTGTTTTCAAAAATAAGAAAGAGAAAAAAAATTACAGAGGAGGAGTAAGGATGCTACAAATTTTGAATGATTTTTCACGAACTCGTGCCCTGAATATCTACGGCGGAGTGGAAGTGAATACGAGCTGTGTTTGCAACCGGCGTGTAGTGACCTAGGTTAATGGACCAAAGAAGACCCTACTTGCAGGTAGGGGTATTCGCAGCGCGGTCTTGAGTCATTTTTAACATCGTACTTTGTAGTGTGATTTAATTAAAATTATAATTGTACCGTACTTTATTTTTGCGGTCACATATGCGGTGCGGTGCGGTTTAGAGTTTAACGAAAACCATAACTGCACCACACCTCATTTTTGTGGTCACATGTGCGGTGCTATGTATAAGATGCAATTTGAACAGTATGAAGTTAGTATATTTTTCAAATTTTGAGTTTTTCCTTACCTAAACCAAAACTATTTTTTTTCCCTTTGTTTTTAGCCAAGTTTTAAACTATTGAGCTAGTTTTTCTTTATTTTGGGCTGGATTTCCTAGTCAACACTTGATAGGATTATCAAACTTTTTTTTTTTGAAAATTAGGGTTATTAAACTATTAATAATATATTTAATATTAAAAATAAATAAATATATTAATATATAGAAAGGGTGCGGTGCGGTGCAATTTGTGCGGTTTTCTTATTATAAAACCACAAACCGCACTACACCATGCTGTGTGGCGCACTGTTACTTGTTTTTGGCCAAGTTTTAAACTATTAAGCTAGTTTTTCTTTATTTTGGGTTGGCTTTCCAAGTCAACACTTGATAGGATTATCAAACTTTTTTTTTTTTTTTTTTGAAAATTAGGGTTATTAAACTATTAATAATATATTTAATATTAAAAATAAATAAATATATTAATATATAGAGAGAGTGCGATGCAGTGCAATTTGTGCAGTTTTCTTAGTATATAACCTCAAACCGCACTACACCATGTGGTGTGGTGCACTGTTACTTGCAGTGTGATATGGTTATACCATTTTGCGGGCAGTTTTGGTGCAGTTTTTGCAGTTTATGAGATTTGGTAAACACCCCTACTTGCAAGGATCATACATATGAGAGAGAGAGAGAGAGAGAGAGAGAGAGAGAGAGAGAAAAAAAACTAGGGACAGGCCGGCCCAAGGCCTAGGCAAGTTAGGCCTAGGCCTAACACCCCACCAAAAAAACAAAATTCCCCTTGGGGAAAAAGGCTCCTTAGGGAAAAAGGCTCCACTTTCAATGGTTAAAGGTCTAATTTTTTATAAAATTACATATATATTTTAAATATTGTGCATTTTTTTATTAGTGATGTTAAGGGTACTACAAATTTTACTATTGGCATACAAATTGTCATGTTATTAATCACAAAAAAAGTGATTTAAACATTCAATAATTAAATTGATGAAGCTCATAAATGAGAGTCAATGCCATATTATATTTTAAACATTTTATAGTGCTTTTAGCACATTTTTCCTGATTATTTCTATTAAAGCTCTCAAAGTAGGAGACCAATAGAACCTTAACCCAATTGAAACCCTAAAATGTTTTAGAAAAATGTTGCAAATGTGTTAAATCATCAATTATAGATTAATCTCTCCTAATAGTTTGAGACTTTAATTTTTGTAAATTGATATCCTACAAAACCACGCACCAAATAATATTCATCTCTCTCTCTCTTAAAAACAAGATATAAAATTAAAAATTAGATTACAACTTTATTTAACTATGCATCGTCATATATCCAAAATAAAGTATCTTTTTTAATCGTAATATTTTATTTATTTATTTTTATTAATATTTATGGTTCAAGTTCAACTATGATATTCAATTCTCTATATGAAATTAACATTAGTTTAGTTGGTATTGTTCATCAGATTATGTATTTAATGTATCAAATTAACCTATTCTCCAAAAAAAAAAAAAAGTATCAAATTAACCTTGATTTGATTAGTATTAAATAATTTTGTTTAACTAATATTTACATTAAAGGCCTCGCATAAATTTTTCGCCTTAGGCCCCAAATTATGTTGGGCCGCCCCTGACTGGGGAGAAAGACTTTGACTGGTGAATGGTGAATGGAGAATGGTGAACATAAGATGCGAAAGAAAGAGAGGATAATAAAGTCCATACGTTAGTTGTCACATTTTTGGGAACTAATAATAGCTTGCAAAAAGTTTAAAGCCTATCAAAGTTTAAAAAAGATCTGTTATTGGATTGAATTTTTTTTTTTAATTTTTAGTTAAAATACAAAACTTACTTTCTAAGTTTCATCACTTTTCATTTCAGTTTTTTTAAGTTTCTATTCATTTATTTCAATTTTCTAAATTTCAAAATCCCTCAATTTAAGTCTTCCGTTAAAACCTCGAAAAAGATGACATTTTGGAATGATTTTAATATTTAATTTTTATTCTATTATTTATTTCTTAATTTAAAAAACGTAAATTAAAAAAAAAAAATGTTGTCCCTAACCGATTTTGAAGGGAAAAGAAAATCCCCACCCACAAAAACAAATCCCTAACCCGATAGTTTGAGAGAAAGAGAAAGAGAATGAAATTAAGAGATTGAGAGACCTCTTATGCATTTCTGCAGCCGTGTCTCTAATAAAACTGTCTAAAGAATTAGTCTCCTTGGTCAAATTTGCCCTTACCTCTTGAAGATTCTGAAGATAGATGCATGCCGTTGAATCTTTTTGTTTCAAAGAAAAGTTTTTTCTGCATTATA
Source organism: Quercus variabilis (assembly GCA_030445155.1). Classification (NCBI taxonomy): domain Eukaryota; kingdom Viridiplantae; phylum Streptophyta; class Magnoliopsida; order Fagales; family Fagaceae; genus Quercus; species Quercus variabilis. Next base: position 7,177,918 of record CP129448.1, on the reverse strand, counting down.
TAATCTCTCTAATAATAATTGTTTACAAATGCCTTCAGCTTTGTTCTACTCATTAGCAGATGGCTTTTGTCTCAGTCATTCTCTTCTTTGATCTCTTCCTTAGCCTCACTCTCTAAAAGCCATCTTTATTAGTCTGTCATAACCCACCTATTAAATGGTTTCCCAAAGTACATTTTAGTCTATCTATTGTGTGAATTGCCCTCCATATCACTTCAAATGCATCCTGCACTGTACGTTTGAAAATGTCAGCACAGCAATACAGACGAAATAGCCAACCATTAAATTGGAGCTTCTTATTCGTCTCTTGGACATAATCTTTGATCTCGTCTATTTCTTTCTTCCTCTTTGAAAATGTATAAGAGATCTCTCAATCTCTTTCTCTTTCTATCGGGTTAGGGATTTGTTTTTGGGGGTAGGTTTTTTTTTTGTTCTTCAGTTTCGGGTTACTTAGGTTTTTTCTAATGGTTTTTTTTAATTAAAGTTTTTTTTTTTAAATTAAGAAATAAATAATAAAATAAAATTTAAATCAGGCCTAAACCATGTTGTACGTTTTGGGGTCTTAACAGTAGCAGTGGATGACAATTTAACTGAGGATTGAATTGAAGATTTTTGAAATTTTAAGGACTAATAAGAAAGATACTTTAATACATTTTTTTTTTTAATCTTTATAAGTTTTTTAATTTGTCAATTAACATCCCAAACTTATGAAACTAGTTCAAATTGGAAGTCTCTATTTATCTTTATAATTAGAGAATTGCTACGTCCACAACATTTTCACAATACTTTCACAACAAATCATAGGTGATAAGTTGTTATTGGTTCTAATTTAAAACTACAACCGAAATTACTTTTTGTCCACCAATAATGTAAAGTTGTAATTTACAACTATGTTTTTGTTGGCTTTAATTATGTGTCAAATTTTATTGTAATTGTTCAACATTTTCCCTATATGTTTGTGGGATTTAATGTAAAGGTTGAGTGTGAAAGTTTGAAGAAGAAAAGCTCAAGACAAAAAAGTTTGCGACTACCTCGCAAGTGGACCTACCTGCGAAATGCCATGTGAGCTATACATGCTAGAATCTGAACAGTTTGTTCCAGGATAGATTTTGCGAGTCACTTCGCGACTTGGCCAACTTGCGAGTGACTTGCGAAACTCTCTGCCAGGATTTAAAATTGAGCCTTTCTTATTTCTTTTACATACACATACATAAACTCTCATTACCCAAGAAATTGTAAAGAGTCTTTGAGAGAGAAAACCCTAGCCAAACACTTGAGAGTTAGAGATTGTATACTCACAATCATCTACATATTTTTCTTAGTTTTCCTCTACTCCTACCTCTCAAATTACAAATCCTTGAGAGGTTCTTACCCCAAACATTTTCCTCACCTAATCTGAGAGTTGTGAAAAATTTTGGTTTATGTGGGAAGAATTGGAAGAAGCCAAAGATGGCGGAGCGTATGTGGGAAGAATTGGAATTGAAGAAGCCAAGGATGGGGGATGCAATTTGGAGCTAATTGCGGGATCCGGATAACTAGTGAAGACATGATTTGATGAAGCCTGTTGGTAGCTGGAATTTGGAGGGTTCAAGTACATTTGGTAGATTAGACTTAGATGGTCTTTTCAATATTCGTGTATTCCAACTTTATTCACTAGTGGATTGATTTCAGCTTGAAGGGCCGTAGAGAGTTTTTTCGTCGAGTACTTCGGTTTTCTCTTCAATAATACATCTCGGTGTTATCTTGTGTTTGCATATTTCTTCCCTTACTCTTTAAGCTTTACATATATTGTTTATTGTGCATGCTTATACTTTAGAGAGTTGTTCCGGTTTTATTATGATTCATTTACTCTTGTTCCACACTTAGATAAGTAAAATCAAAGTAATCAAGCCGTAATTTAAATTGGGGGTCTAAACAAGCATAAGTATTTCTACACTAATTGTGCTTTCAAATAACAACTTGTAACAAACTATCATTTATAATTTGCTGTGAAAGTGTTGTAAAAATGTTATAGACATAACATTTTTCTTATTATTCATTTCATTATTATGTACAATTGTAGAGCCAAAACAATCTCTCTCTCTCTCTCAATGGCCACTAAATTGATTGATGAATAAGTCTTCTATAAAACACAAGATTTTATTAACAAATTCCAGCTTTTATAAGCTTTTTTACTGTCATAATAACTTAAATGAATAATAAAGATGGACAGATGCCTTAAATTGGAATGATTTTATTAATTTGGGACTTTAATTGACAAAATTATCAAATCTGATACCTCATCTAAAATATGATATAAACTTTGGATTTTTATATATCTAATTTTATTTACCCAAAAAATAATGTATATATTCGGACCATGCACCGTTGGATCACGTTGCAAGGTAGGGAGTCCAAGTTCTAGTGGGCCGGTCCAAGTAATCTAGTGAATGCAAAATAGGCATATGGGCCATTGCTTTAAATAAGTTTATGTGATGATCAGAAGGCTATAGAAAATAAGTTAATGTGAGCAATCCACTTTAAAAGCAGAAGCTTGCACTTAAATGAAATATTTGCATATTTATTCTAAACTGGGCCTACAATCCACTTGGAAAACAGAGACTAGTTCCTACATTGAATAATTATCCCTTTTTTCATGGCATCTCAGCAAGGACTTTTAAGGCTTATGCTTTTTGCTTCTTTCTAATTACTATGTATAAACTGATGGAGAACAAATTCAAAAGCTACCAAGAAGATTTCTTAATTACAATGGAAAGGTTAGCCTGTAAGTACATGTCATAATGTGTTCTTACACAATTGTTGGAATACCATGTTGTAGATGTATTCAAGAACAAGGCCTTTTAATTATCCACACTATTGGTATAAGTATGACCAACGTGCTAGTTGCAGCATTTTCTAATAACAACAATACCTACCAGTCATGTATATAAAATCATGCACAAATCAGTCCTTAGCAAGGCATAAAGAAATTTTAAACCAAGATGGTGTCTTTTCTTGGCGAAAAAGGCTCACATTGTCTCTAGACTTTGAAGTAAACAATATTTACAAATAAAATCAATTCACTCAATTTTAGAGCTTTTAACCTTCATATAGTGCAATCTTCAAGGTACAAAATTTAGCTTTCCTATTAAATAGAAATGGGTAAAAAAAAAAGTAACTAACAATTAACAGATATCTAAGCACAGATTTTAATCATAACGAGACATTGAGACATTAAGAAGTATGTAAATTGGTTCAGTTAGTGGAGCAAACCGGTAATAAGCAAGCAAGATAATTTATCTCCAATTTTTTTACAAGCCAAATTATGAAATGCATAAATCTGTAATTTGTAATTAGATAATTGATCTCCAATTTTTTCACAAGCCAAATTATGAAATACATAAATCTATAATTTGTAATTAGATAATTGATCTCCAATTTTTACTTGATTCATGCCTACATCCACAGGAGCAAGCAACTAATGTTTTTAGTCTATGTAAAATAGAGTTACAACATATTTCCTGATTTATTTATTATTAATAATATTATTTGAATAAAATATGCTTGAAGTTGCATATTATATATTAATATGGAATAAGAATAAAAGTTTATTTTTTCTCAAAACAATAATCAAATAATTAAGGTTTAAACTTTAAAGTGCTTTCATTAGATGAATAAAAGTTTATTTTTTTAAAATTCTTTTTAAATAAGTCAATTCTCCAAGGTAACAAATTTCATACCTCAATCACCATTTTTATCATAATTAATTATGACATAATTAAACACATAACCAGTTTACCACACACAAATTTATGGCAGGTCAATTATTCAAAAAAAAATTTAAAAAAAATTTAAAAAAAGCTAAAAACATAGTATCATCGTTATTATAGCTTTAAGCAATGCTATAGAATTTTATTTTATTTTATTTTTAAAAAAATTGGCCTATATTGAAAAAATAGATATTGAAGGCATTTTACCATTAGCAGAATGTTTAATGAAATGTCTACAGTTTTGTTGTCAACTGAATCTACAATCCACTTAAATATATAATTTGACGCCAACGTGTAATAATCATTCCCTTTCCCTTCAATAATATCAGTTTAACAAGGATTTTTGGAGAACTTAAACCAATGGGTTAAAGGCTATGATTTTGCTTTTGATTTCTCCCGCATGATTGTTGGTATGCTACGCTGTAGATATGTAGAGTATGTAGTGGTATCTAATTGAGGACAGAGAACTTCAATGATATCCACACTACACAGAAGAATAAACTATAACATACTAATTGCATCTGTTGCATTTGAACATACTATGATAAAAACAGTAATACGTTCTTACAAAGATCTTATATATCTATCTAGCAGTCATAACATAAATCATCGATTTTTAGACCAGCAAATTTCTCCAAAAAAAAATATATAACTTTTAAATACTCAAACAAAAAATTTTACTTTATCTATTTTAACAAGTCACTTTATAATATACTCAACATGATTCTATGTTAACATGCAACACATTAAAATAATATAAAATAATACAATAAAAAAATATATCCCTACCCAATATACAATAACCACATCCAAATTTTTGGTAAAAAAAAAAAAACACATCCAATTTTCACTAAAAAGGGAAAAGAAAAAAAACAGCCACATCTAATCCCAACCAGCACTGTCCACGATCAGCCACAGTAACCACTGCCTCAGCCATTGTCACAACCACCCACAACTGCACAGCCACCGCCAACACCATCCACAACTACAATCCCCAGCCACCACAATCATAACAAATTGCAACTCACTACATCCAAAATAAACTAATCAATTTTAAAAACTACTCCTTCAGTTGAAAAATTATTTTCTTACTTTTTAAAATTAGGCTTTCTTTGTTACTTTTGTGCATTAAATGAGATACAAGACCAACATATGGTTATTTTAGGGTGTGTCCAGTTTAATGTGTAAGTATTGTAGCTCATACTAACCCTCTTTAGCAAAAGTACGTCTTATAGTACTTTCTCTATAAATAAATTCCTCAAAGCCTAATCGTACCCTCAAATAATCGTTCCATTTGCAAGAAAGATGCTTTTACATTATTGTTTGTTTAAAAATTGCACATTGCACTTCTAAACTGTTTCATGCCCGCATTGTCATTATTCAATATATATGGCAAATTATATAATAAAATCAACCATACTCTATCACAAGTTATGTCACAAGTTTTTAATTTTGTTAATTAACATCTCAAATTTATGAAACTATTTTAATTGGAAGTCTATTTATCTTTATTATTTATTTACAGTATTATGTACAGTTGTAGAACCAAAAAAGGGGAGAAAATGGTTGATAAAAAATTAAGTTTCACCTAGGTAATTGGCTTCAAAAAAAAAAAAAAAAAAGTTTCACCTAGGTAATTAGATTCAATTTTCACTCTCTCTCTGTGAAGAGCTTCTCTCTGCCTTCTCTATTCAATCGCCACTAAATTGATCAATGAATAAGTCTTATGTAAAACACAAGGTTTAAATAAAGAATTTCAGCTTTTATAAGCTTTGTTAATGTCAGAAATTAGAATAACTTAAAAGAATAATAAAGAAGGATAAATGCCTTAAATTGGAATGATTTCATTAATTTGAGATTTTAATTGACAAAATCATAAAACTTGATACCTGATCTAAAATATGATATAAACCTTGGATCTTTACATATATCTAATTTACTCTAATTTACCCAACAAAACAATGACATATTCGGACCATGTACTGTTGTTGGATCACGTTGCAAGGAAGGGAGTACATGTTCTAATGGGCCGATCCAAGTAATCCAGTGAATGCACCAATAGGCATATGGGCCATTGCTTTAAATGGTCTGGATCTATATTAGACGAATGGCCGAGTAATATTTAGAACGCTATAGAAAATAAGTTACTACCTATAAACTGATTGAGAACAAAATTCAAGAACTACTAAACAAGGCTTCTTAATTAAAATGGAAAGGTTAGCAGTAAGTATATATCATAATGTGGTTCTATTACGATTGTTGGTATACTATACTGTAGATGTATCTAATCAAGAATAAGACCTTTTAATTATCCACACTAATGTGTAACTCAACTCCGTATATATGCATAAGTACAATTAAAAACAATCAAAATTACACAATTCAAATTATACATTTTTTTTAGAAGATGTTTGAATTATACATGGTATTAGCCTACACCTTTTTTAAACTATATATTTCTAAAATGTGTAGTGGTTTTTCATTATATATATATATATATATGATTTAGAATTTAATTGGATTTAAATTCTTTGGTTTTTGCACCTTATAATTCACTTGCCACAAAAATTTTACAAATAGATAGACATGTGATGCAAAATTGAACTCTAATTGAAATCTAATTTAAAATCTAATTGGATTTGGACTCTTCGATTTTTACACTTAATAATTCACTTGGCACAAAAATTAAAAATTAAATGAGACATATGGTACAAAATTGAGAATCTAATTGAAATCTAATTGGATTTTTTCTTACTTTGGCTTTTAATATGTATATACACACACTATTGGTATAAATATAACTAACAAGATAGTTGCAGCATTTTCACTTGAAGTAATTGTGGAATATGCTGTGATAACAACAATACCTAGTGTGTGTATATAATTATGTACAAATCAGTCCTTAACAAGGCATAAAGAAATTTTGAACCAATGATGGTGTTTTTTCTTGGTGAAAAAGGCACATAGTGTCTCTAGACTTTGAACTAATAAGTATTTACAAATAATATCAATTCACTCAATTTTAGAGCGTTTATCCTCCAAATAGTGCAATCTGCAAGGTACAAAATTCAGCTTCCCCACTAAAAAGAAACATGTAAAAAAAAAAATGTAGCTGGCAGTTAGCAAATATCTAAGTACAAATTTTTATCATAAAGAGACATCGAGACATTAAGAGAGGCACGTAAATTGGTCTAGTTAGTGGAGCTAACTGGTAATAAGTGGGTAAGATATGGAATCTCCAATTTTTTTACAAGCCAAATTATGAAATACATAAATCTGTAATTTGTTGAGGTTGAATCAGTATATCTCATAAAAGTTTCCTCATATGAAAGCTTGATTTTTACACTTTCTTTTCAACCAACTACATTAGATAAATGGAGTAATCAAATGCCCGCAAAAAGAAAAGGAATTATGGGTGCTTTAAACTAGAGAAGATATAAACAACCTATAAAATACTCACAATATAGCTTACAGCAACAATGAACATACTTAGAATTTCAAAATACAGACCTAAGAAATGGGGGAAAACAGAAGAAGAAACAAAATCAAGTTTGCAATTTCATTGGGATGGTCAACCTTTCAGGATGAGACCCAGTAGCAAGATCGGTAGAAGAGATCATGTAGAAGGGTTAATGAGTTTTCTTTACACAATTTTAATGAAAAAAAAAAAAAAAAAAAAACCCATAGATTTACGTGGTTCGTGCCTACATCCACAAGAGCGAGCAACTAATATTTTTACTATATGAACAATAGGGTTTACAACATATTTCTTGGCCTGCCAAAGATGCTTAATTTTTTATTATTATTGTTATTATTTGAATCAAATATGCTTGAAGTTGCATGTAACTCTATATAAATTTGGAATGAGAATGAATGGTGAGTACATTTTCTCAAAACAATAATCAAATAATTAAGATTTAAACTTTAAAGTGCTTTCATTAGACGAATACAAGTTTTTTTTTTTTTTAATTCTTTTTAATTAAGTCAATTTTTCAAGGTAACAAATTTTATATCTCAATCACCATTTTTCTCATAATTAGTTATCACATAATTGATCGCATTACCAATTTACCCCACACAAATTCATGGCAGGTCAATTACTCAAAAAAAATAAATAAATAAATAAAAAGCCAAAAACATAGTATCATCGCTATTATAGCTTTAAGAAATGCTATAGAATTTTATTTTATTTTATTTTAAAAAATTTTGGTATATATTGAAAAATTATCATTTGACTATAGATATTGAAGGCATTTACCATTAGCAGAATGCTTAATGAAATGTCTACAGTTTTGTTGTCAACTGAATCTACAATCCTCTTAAAATATATAAATTGATGCCAACATGTAATAATCATTCTCTTTCCCTTCAATATCAGTCCAACAAGGATTTTTGGAGAACTTAAACCAACCGGTTTAAGGCTATGCTTTTTCTTTTGATTACTCTTTCATGATTTTTGGTATGCTACGCTGTAGACATGTAGAGTATGTAGTGGTATCTAATTGAGAGCATAGCCCTTCAATGATATCCACACAATAACATGCTAGTTGCATTTGTCGCACTAGGAGATACCATGAAAAATACAGTAAATAAGTTCTTACAAAGATCTTATATGATACCTGTCAAAACATAAATCATTCACAGACATCTGACATTTTTGATACTGAGATGGACAATCTTTGGCAAGGCACATTGATTTTTAGACCAAGATAGTGCCTCTTCTTTGCAAAAAAGGGCTCACTGTTTGTCTCTAGAGCTTGATCTGATCAGCATTTATAATCAATTGACTCAACTTTATGGTGTTTCTCCAGGGCAAACTTTGAGGTACGAAAAAATTGTGCTTCCAGACCAAATAGAAAGGGGTAAGAAAATTACGGTTAATAATTAGCAGAAATCTAATTACAGGAGATACAAAAATTTAAGAGGCAGGTAAATTGGTTCAGTAAGTGGAACTAACTGGTAATAGAATAGCACACAAGATAATTGATCTGCAGATAATCAAATGCATATATCTGTAATTTGCAGAGACTGATTGGCATATTCTTAAAATTCCATTACATAACGCTTGAATTACAAGTACTTTTCAACCAAGTACATATTTAAACCTGGTTCATAAAAAATGCACAAATAAAAGAGAGAAATTATGGACACCTTAAACTAAAGGAGAAAAACCACGAAAAACTCACTGTATAGCTAACAACACTAAACATACTTTGAATTGCAAAATACATCCAAAGAAATGGGGAAAAAAACGGAAAGAAACAAAATCAAGCTTGCAAGTGTTTTTTTTTTTTTTTTTTTTGATAATTTATTTTGCTAATGAAATAAACAAAAAATAAAGGGGGGATAGATTACCTCTCTAAACGACTAGCAGGAGAGAGAGAGATCTATTGACGTAGCAAAAGTTTTAATGTCAATTTTTGTAAGTGTAGAAAAAAATGATGGGTTTATGTGAATATAAACAGAAAAATAGAATAAAGAATCACATAAGAAGACAAATTTACGTGGTTCGGCTTTAGGCCTACATCCACGGGCGGTGTCAAGAAAGTTTCACTAAGAAACAAAGGAGATTACAAATGTTACACAAAAACACTCTCATGGAACCCAAACCCCAAATACATTCAAAGAACTCTCACTCTCTCAGTTTACAAGAGCCAAAGCTGATGATATTTCATAAAGAGCCCACAATATATAGTACCCCAAGTCGAGGTGTAGTAGGAAAATGATTCAAATCCTAAACCAAGTACAGTACCAAACCAAAAAGGTATTGAGTCCTAGCCGAAGTTAACAAAAGGAGTCCAAGTCAGATACGGCTCAAATTTGACTTTCACACTTCACATTGGTGCTTGAACTGGGGATAGAGCAGCTCTTCTGGATGGTTGTTTGGTCTTCAACTACATGGAACAAACAAGAACTCCACCAACTGCTTCCTTTATCAGCTAATTCTCATTCTCTTCTTGCTTTAAAATCAACTTGATATCTGCTCCAACATGATACCTAAACATTTTCTGTCATAAGACAAGATGCAAGTTATGCAAATGCAGTCACCCAAATACAATACCAAAAATTGATGATGCTCTATTATTATATCCACTTACCCTTATTTATTTTCCACAACTGCACAAAAGGACAAGTCCTCTAAGGTGGTGCACTTCATAGTGCTTAGAGATGACATTTGTTGCTTTTGTCATCTAATCTGCAAAAAAAGAGTAACCAGGAATTTGTTAGGACAAAACTTAATATTGGATGAATGAAAAATGAAATTGATTAACTGTGTTAACTCCAATTAACATGTTGAAAATTCTGTGTTGATCAGTGCCTAACAAGAAATGCATTCAAATAAGGTTAGCTAATTGCACACGTGAATTTTTCACTCTCTTGGAGGAAGAAAGAATTCAAACACATAATCAAGCTTATCTTAAGAAAAATTTTGAAAATCTTGTGGGTGAAGAAAACAACAATGCAAATTTAATTGAGTGCTATATGAAGCTTTAATTTCCAAAAGTTAGTAAGTGCAAGTACCTATACTTAAATTTTATCCATTAATTGAAGATAACCTCTTTCTCACAATACCTAGAAAGCATACTCCAGATGTTTATCAACCAATCAAAAATTTCCAAGATAAACCATTTTAGAAACTGATGTTTAAATGTGAGAGAAACTAATCACCAAAGAGGACCAATAAAATCCCCAGTAATTGCAGGCCAAAATTTTGTAAGATAAAAAACACAGATAGTCTGAAAAGTTGTTAATCAGTTGAGACAATAGGAATTCAGAAGCCCATTTTTCCATGGGTTCTGAAAAGGTGCTACCAGAGAATATTGTCGTGGGAAACCTTTGTCATTTGTGCAATAATTTCATTTGAGATACTGGGAACATTTTACAATTTTTAGTAAGAAAACAATATCAAATAAGATTCAGGTAGAAAACTAGGAGCTTCATTTAGATGAATTGAGACGGGACCTTACCTTCACCTTAAATGCAAATTTCTGTCCAGAAAAGTGTTGACATATATAACTTGATTCATAGAACAAAACTTCTGGAACATGTGCTCAATCCCGATACTCACCAATACAAGAACCACTGCCAAGAAAATGAACATAATTGGAAAAATAATATGAGCAACATGAAGAGAGGAGGTCCAATTAGTAACAATTATGTATTCATAATTTTACTTGTGGACCCAAACAGTTGGAAGAGTACTTGTTTGTTGCCTTTTTTTTTTATAGCTATAGTTATTTAGCAATTTTTTTTTTTGGATTAATAAAAAATTTATTAAAATGAGCAGATCACTATCCATACAAAAGATAAGGAACTGTAGTTCTGCCAATACCAGTAGTCTACTCATAAAAACAGCCAAATTTAGTTCAGGAGTAGACAACTCAATGCCATTAAGCATGTGATTATTTAGCATTCCATTTTAAGCCTTGTGAAAACAGAGTCTCTGTTATTGAGACTAGAAGGCTCTAGATTCAAGTGATATGTCATAGGTGTCATAATTCCAATTGTCCATTGCTGGATTATTGGATTCAAGTGATATGTCATAGGTGTCAAAATTCCAACTATCCATTGCTGGATTATTTTGTATGCCAAACATCCTTGAGAATGTAATGCGATTTCAAAGATGAAAGAATATGTCATGCTAGTGAATTGAATATACTCACCAAGCAATCGTTGTTCATGGAAAGTTTTAGGTGCCATCTCACTGGAAAAACATATTTTCCTTGCAAATCAGCTAGTCAGTTGAACATGGATCCTGACAATGCTAATCTCTTCTTTTCTTTAGTAAATTGCATATCAACCACTTTTCTGTCAGAGCAAGATCAGATGGCTTTCTAATCAAAATATATGCATCATGTTCGGGCCTTGCACATATAGAGAAAATAATAATATCAAAACCTGTTGTAGTAACTAATGGCATCTTTAGTCTAGATTAAAATATTTCTCAAGGGTTATTGTGATTAATTTCTATGAGAAGCTTTAAGAATGCTATTATGTAGGAATAAAGGTTATACTTTGAGAAGCACAAAAAATAACATTTATGACTAAAAGAACGTCACAAGTGGTGAAAAGCCCAAGAATCATTTACCATGAAACTAAGCAATCTAAGAAATCAGGGAGTACTCCACAGTCTACTCTAACAACAAGCTATGCTCTTCATTCATTAGAACCTACCAAAGCTATGTTTGAGAATGAAATAAAAACAGAATAAGAGAGAAACTAATAATATGCCAACCATATTGCAAATAAATTTCCAAAAAATGAAACCTAAATTATGAGAAAAGATTAAATTTGGTAATAACTGAGATAATTACCATTCATTTTCTCGTAATCTTATTACCAGCTAGGTTTGAAGAACCATGCACTCTTAAGCTTGTTGGCTTCAGAATTCAATACTCCTCAGTCTTCTTCTAAAATCCAATAACCAATAAACTCACCATACCTGATGAAAGATAAAAATTAAGATAGAGATAAACTGGTATTCGTACAATTAATTCCTCATTTCAAGAAAGAATTCAATGGGATTTTTGTATTCTCTACCAGAAAGTATTTTTCTTTCTTTCTGCCTCCCCCAACTCTTCTCATCACACCTCAACAAAAGAAATGGGAAAAACCTGGTTGCCCATTCGCCCTAATATGTAAAGCTAAACTGTACTAGCTAAGGCAATACTATGAAAATTCAATTAGAATCAGGTTGTGAAAAGGTGAAGGAAGAGTCAAATGACAAAGTATTCTAAATGGGGAAGTTAGGAACTAATGATACTGTATATGACTTACCTCCATGGATGATTCATGCAAAGAAAATTGAAATTACTTTTCATAGATCATTTTTTAATGCAAGGGTCATGTTTTCTAAAATTTAATGAGGTCTAGCCCCTTTATTCAAATTATTTGAATTCCTCTCTGAATCAAAGTGTCAAAAAATTTAAGTGATGGAAGAAATTGTTATGGAGGGCTGCCTATATAAATCAGCTTGATCAAAATCTGAAGCTACAAAAGGAATTGATGCATCTGGTTCTGATGCTAATGTGTATAGAAAGAATAATTGATATTGAGTCTGTATTGAAAATAACAGTAATCAACAAATACTGGATATCTAGTTTTGTAATAAACTATAATAGGAATTATGAAGCATATCCAAAAAGAAAACACATCCTCCTCAAACCCCTTCCTGTCAAAACAACAATAATGAAGTAAAATTAAACAAAATAAAACAGTGTTTCTTTTTTGTGAACTGAACACTTTTATTTTATTACCTTTGTAACATCTAACTGAAAGGCAACCATCAGGAAAATGAATAGTTCCTTTGTTTGGTACCACTTTGAGCATTAACATCAGCTTATGATCTTAACCCAATGCAACCTGAAATCTAAAAATTTATATAGTTAGTAAAATATGGTACTTTGAATTTTTCAATAAAATATAGGAACAATTTCCATTTAATTAAGGATGATTGATTCATTTCAAAAGGAGAAATCAACTCCAAGTGCAGCACCAAGTGAAATCCACCTCTAAAATTGTGACCTTCTAGAACACCATGTGCAGCACCTTTCTTTTCAATTAACATCAAGATACTAAACATAATAAGGAGGAAATGCAAAAATTATACTGTTATTGACAAAATAGTTCTTAGCAACTTAACTTAAATTTTGTGAATTTTTGTTGTGGTTGTCATTATCAATTGTAGATACTGTACAACATGAAAAAGGAATAAACACAAATACTGCACAACAAGCTAATTTCAGTACTACAGATTTATATGCTAGATTTACTCCTCCCCACAAACATTACCACAATATCACCAAGTGCCAATTTTGATACACCACCTAATCAACTCAGCTTGAGATACCATGATATAAATAAGAAATAGATAAAAGGAAAATTCACAAATTTTGTTGAGTTGTAGAGAATAAAAATACTAAAACCATTGAGTTGTTGTTGAAACCAAAAAGTTTTCGTTAAGCTCCATTTCTTCGAGAGAACAAAGAAGAAATTTGGATTTTGATTTCTATCAAGGACAGGGAAAAAACAATGATGTGTAGACATAAGTTTTCTTACCACTGAAATGGATCCCCCTTCCAACTCAAGGATGTAACAAAATCTTATGGAAATCCCCATGTACTTCCTTTTGCATCTTTGTGGTAAGATGGGACACTGATGAATTCCAAGTATCTACAAATCTTTGAGCAATCCTCACTGGTGAAGGCACAAATATCAGCAGCCAATCCACCTCTCCAATACCCTGCATTGCTTCTGGCTTCAATCTCCTAAAAGTGACATACCCACCTGAAAAATAAATAAAAATTACATCAACCCAAAAAGAAAATTTCCACAATCAATAGATGAGAGATAGAAAGAGTGCTCACCATCATTCAAGAGAAGCATACACAGAGGAAGTGCACGTTTAAAAGAATAGATCTTTCTCATTTAGTTTGATTGAGACGGGGCCTCACCTTCACCTTGAAAGCCAATTCCAGAAAATTGTTTACATATATAAATAGAATGAAGCTTCCTGACATGTGCTAAATCCCTTACTGTTATTTACTATAGCTGGAAATATAATCATTTATTCTCTTCTGTTACATAGCCATTGTTGTTTAGTATTCAATTTAGTAAATTCATGTGCTCAAGTATAGAAGGTGCCAGATTCATGTGTTATTTCACAGGTGTCATATTTCTAATTGTCAAACTCTAGATTATAACTTTAGGATATGCTAAGCAAACAAAGATGAAGGCAACCACTTGTTTATGAAGTAACAGAACTCACCGAGTAATCCTTGTTCAGGGAAGTCTTGCTGGTTGAAAAGTCCAAGAGTCATTCACTGTGATTTTAAGCTATTCATGAAATTGAGGAGTACTCTGGGTTGTAACACCAAGCTATGGTATTTCATCCAAGAGAATCAATCAGACCTATGTTTTAGAAATAAATTAAAATGGGACAAGTTGAGGAAAGTAGTAATTTGCTAACTATGAATAAAAGGTGGAAAATTTGAAACCTAATCTACTTCAAAAGATTTAATTAGGTAAGGAACAAGACAACTTAATGAAAACTAAACTATTTTACAATTATCAAGCAATGACAAAATGCATGATATCGTAATTGATTAAAACATATATATCAGGAATTCAATCAACAAAGCCACAAATGTTTCAAAGTATCAATTCAATGCCATCATGTTGTTGGTTATTGAATTCCCAACGTATATAAGTTGATTACTATTGAAACCTCTGTTGCTTTGGTTTAGAAACATTTTCCATTTAATTAGAAATTAACAATTGATTTAAATATCAAGCAGTGTTTTTAATGAAAAGTAAGCTACTTGACAAAATCAGGATGAAATACAAAAAATTACTCTATTAAGTCAAATACTAAACTATCTATCATTATTTGTAGATATAGTAGTATTTAACCCCAAAAATAAAAAGTTCTGTAGATGAAATTGAAATTGAATCAACCAAATAACTGCACAACATGCTAGTTCCTACAGAATGGCTACCAAATGTTATTCTTCTCACAATATTACCCGATATCATCTTGTACCATTGATCTTTTACTCTGTTTATAAAGCATATAAAACAGATCAACTCAGTTCAAAATACAAAGATGTAATTTGCCAAAATGAAGAAATAGATTTGGGAAAAATCACATATTCTTTTTGACATATTCTTTTAATTTATGACTTCCCATATTCTTTTTCCTTACTCGTTCAATTTCCTAATTAGATAGCTACCTGTATATACGTAAGTCTCGGATGTGCGCAATCTTACTCCAATCTTCCCCCGCTTCTCTTTCGCATCTTTTCGATAAGATGGGACAAGACCAAATTTGCAGTGTCTGCAAAGAGGTAAGGTTACAGATCCACTCCGGTATAGCCGACAAACTTGGACAATTGTCAATCCAGAGGCTTTGCAAAGAGGTGAGATGTTGAATCCCCACCGGTAGAGTGGCCAAATTTGGAAGGCACGAGAACTCTAGGTAGCGAAGGCTCTGAAGGCCATGCCATTCCATCTCATCTCCATCGTTTGTTAAATCAACCTCTTTAGAATCCCCAACTGTCAAATTCTGAAGGGCAGTGAGATGTCGAAAGAGAGGGAGAGGACCACAACAATTTTCTATCTCTAAATCTTGGAGAGAAATGAGGTTGCACATCAACTCCTTGGGCAGAGTTTCCTCCATATTCAAAAATGACATGAACTTCAATTTGGAGAGAGGGATGAACGAGGAAGCGGCAAGTGAAGAAGAAGAAGAGGTTGATGTTGCTGCTATTGATGTCAGGTTCTCTGGGGTTGCCGTGTTTATCACCTCCATTCTCAGTGTTTGCTCCAATGGCTTCAAGCTACAAACACCCAGCTCTAGCTTTTCGAGATATGGAAAGAGAGGTAAGGATATCAGCTTAGGGCAATCCCAAATTAGTAAGTAGGAAAGATGAGGAAATGAAGGCAGTGAATGATTATGGAACTCCTCAACAGAATCCCTCTGTCGTTGCCACCATCCTTTTAGATTAGGGCATTCTTCAATTGTGAGTTGCTCTAGAGATGGGAGGAATGAAGAATCAGAGAACTCCCCGTTGTTTTCTCTCTCTGATATGTACTGCAAATCATCCATTTGTACAAGAGAGAGAGTTTTGAGAGAATGAAACTGATCCAACGGTGGAAGATGCTGGCATTTGTTACATTCGTTTAAGGACAAGTTTACGAGATTTGAAAACGAAGAAATCGCACTTGGAAATTTCACTCCACCGTATCCATTTAAATACAATTGTTGAAGATTTGAAAGTGCGCCGTGTGGGAGCAAGGCTTCAAGTGACTCTTCATCGTACCCAACGTTAGACTCATCCACGTCTTCTCGTATCCATGATAACGTCAAGTCTTGAAGATGTATTTTCTCTTTCATATTTGAATCCTTAGATTCTGATGCAGCTTCTTTCCCGTGTCTCAATTCTCTAATCATTAGCATTCCTCTCAACTCGTTTAGCTCGGAGAGTTCCTTCAATCCGCTGTTACGCCTCATACTTATCACAAATTGTGACAATGTCCGTAACTTAGTCAACTGCCCCAGTCCACGTGGCATATAAGTCAAAGCCGAACATCCATCTATCTGAAGATACATAAGGTTGACTAATTTGTTAATATCTTTAGGCAGTTTTTTAATTCTATCACATCCAGTGAGGCTCAATGTTTGTAAATTATGCAATCTTGTGATGGAATTAGGAAGCATCTTGATGGAAGTATTGGATAGATCAAGATACCTTAAATGCCTCAACTTCCCGATAGAACTTGGAATTATTTTAATATTCGTACCATGTAGATCCAACAAGCGTATGAACTTAAAACTTGAAACAATTGCATTACAAGTTGACTTACCCAATCTTGTATATTGAAATTGTGACTCACTTGGCAAATGAAATGTTCTTATCCTTCTTGCTTTATACAATGAGACTGGAATTTTCGATGATGAGAGAAACGTTCCATCAAATGACACATGACGAGTTTTCTCATGAATGCCTTCTTCTTTTAAATAAAAAGTGGCACTATCAGATTCTGCCACTGATTTTGCAAGATCATGTATAAGATCATGCATTTTAAATTGTAATATATTGCCTTCCCCATCTTCTTCAACTTCCTGAAAGAATGATCTCCAAAGTAAATCCATAAAAAACTCATGACCAATATCTTCCAAGCATTGGTTTGGACTTGAAGACCTAATGAACCCTTGCGCCATCCACATTTTAATTAATGTTGTTTTATGAATTTTGTAATCCTTTGGAAATAAACAACAATAAGCAAAGCACTGCTTCAAATATGATGGAAGATGATCATAACTTAATTTAAGTGTTAGCAGGATATCGGCTTCTTTCAAAAGTTCACTATCCTTAATTGATAACCAATCTCTTTCAGAATTTTTAAAATATAATAGACTTCCCATACT
The DNA here is from genome assembly GCA_030445155.1 of Quercus variabilis. Taxonomy (NCBI): domain Eukaryota; kingdom Viridiplantae; phylum Streptophyta; class Magnoliopsida; order Fagales; family Fagaceae; genus Quercus; species Quercus variabilis. Next base: position 7,160,242 of record CP129448.1, on the reverse strand, counting down.
CCTTATGGCGAGAGGGACTCCTCTACACTTCTCAATTATTCCCATTCCAATTGGCTTGATTCTTGGATTCTTTGGCTCTTGACCATTTTCAAAAGCCATTTGCTTAAATAAAATCCAAGCATCATCTACATTTAAACCCTTTAAAATGTATTGTTGCATAGTTTGTACAATCTTTGCAACCTTCTCCTCGCGTGTTGTCACTAAAATTCTACTGCCTTTTGCACCACACATTAAAAGCTTTTTTAGGCTAAGCCATTTTTCACGATTATCATTCCATACATCATCCAACACAAGCAAGTATCTCTTTCCATCAATTTCTTTCTTAAGCTCTTTAACCAGAGTATTCATTTCAAGATCTTTTGGCTTTTCATTTTTTGCACACTCCATCATTTTCTCAACAATTACTCTTACCTCAAAGTCATCCGAGACACACACCCAAAATTTTTGGTCAAAATGTTTCTTAAATTCTTCATCATTGAATACAAGTTGAGCTAAGGTGGTTTTCCCTAAACCCCCTATTCCAACTATCGGAAGAATCGAAACATTCTCCTCAACATTAGAATCCAAAAGAATTCCTATAATTGCATTTTTATCATTCTCTCTCCCAATAACAGTTTCAGCACATACAAAAGAATGAGTCTCTCTTGCCCTATTCTTAACTTGTGTCTCCTCAAGACGCTCCTCCAAGTGGAATAGCTCCCTATCCCTTCCTATAGTATCTAGCCTCTCCATCATTGCCTTAACTTCATGAGCCATTTTAAGCGCATATGCATGCGGGTTCGATTTGGAAAAGTAGATGCATACCTTGTTGGATTTCTTTTTCTGGCTCATCATCACTTCTCGTTGTAAAGCTTCAGTGGAGATGTCATCCAGCAAATCATCTGCATCATAAATGGCATCACTCAACCTTTTCAGCCACTCTTTGACTTGATTGGTCTGCTCCTTCTTCTCTGCATCCAGAAGCACAGCCTTGATTGTGGAAACCCTCTCCCCAAGTCTTACAATCTCGTCTTTGACACCCCAGACTAGTCCAAGCTCTTGAACAGCTAGGTTGCCTGTTTTCTCGATGATTCGCGTAGCAACATCGAACAGAACTCCTTCCGCCATTTCTTACTGTGTAATGAATGAATTCTATACCTTTGTGAGAAAGGTAAGCTTAGAATGATCTGTGAGAGAAAAATGAATTGGACAGAGTGATCAAAATATAAAACCGTGGTCTTGACTCTTGATGCATAATACACGTAATTGTGGAGTATACTATATCGATGTGAAAAAAAAAAAAAAAAAAAAAAAAAAAAAATCGAAAGTGGGCTTCATAAGTCAAAAGTGAACGAAATAACCGTAAATGATGGGCTATGGCCCATGGGCCCCTGCACCGAAAGGAAACCGTGCGGATCCCAAAGTGTTCCCCGCATTATTCTTGAAGCATTATTGGTGATTTGGTGCAATGACTAATGAGAAATTGCAATTATTGTGTCTTCCAATTAACCAGTCTTTTTTTTTTTTTTTTTTTAATTATAATTTAAAGGACATCTTCCTTTCAGTGGGTTTTTTTTTTTTTTTTTTTTTCATTTGAATAAGATCTCCCAATTTTTGGTATTTTAGTAGTAGAGTATTTTTTTTTTTCCTACAGCAATGCTCTACCACTAAATTTTCTAGTTTTTATTAAAAAAAAAATTAATATTCTACTTATAAATCTCTACTCTCTATACCAATGCTAAACGGACACTTTTTTTGTTGGAGCGCAAGGCACACTTCTTAAGTTTCTTCCATCCTTTTAGCAAATAAATTAGAAATAAAAATTACACTAACGAAACCAACTCACATCTAGAAATGCTATATATCTTCAAGTGAAATTGTTTGATACAGTTTGTAATCTACGCCCTCCTCTAACATGCAAACTAATCGTCTATTTCTTATGAACCAATTCCACTTATTTGCTGAAATTCTAAGTTCTATGATGTCAATGAGATGTAACTGTAGAATTACAAGGTGAAAGAAAATCCTTGCCCATAACAAATCACAATAGACAAAGATCATTGCCCGGAAATGCAGTTTAGCAAATTTAAAAATTATCAATGCCAATGCAAAATTAATTAAATGTACATTAATTATCGGTCGATGGTTTGACCAACCTTATTGGTCTTGTAAATTGGATAGACTTGTAGATTTTTTTAGGTTTGGCTTCTGCTCAATGTTCCTATCCATTAAATAGGATACAAGATGATACATAGTCATTTCAAGGCACATGTCGTATGTGTATCACATCTAATACACAAAAGCACTAAATATAATCCAAACTCAAATACTTTAGTTTGTGTTATCTCTTTTTAGGGAAAGTATGTCATATTTGTACCTTTCTCCACAAATAAATTGCTCAAACCTAATCATATGTTTATAAATTATATCTAACTAAATAATTGTGATAAGAAAAAGGATTGGGAACACCTCAGGAAAAAAGAATCAAATTCATCTGTAAGAAAGATGCTTTTGTATTATTCTTTATAGAAAAATGGTACATGGCACTTTTAAACTATTTATGTAAGTATTGTCATTGTTAAAAAAAAGAAGGGGGAGGGGGGGAATTATATAATAAAACAGGCCAAAATTTTTAGTACTCTATCTCAAATTATGTCCAAGTTTTTAATTTTTCAATTAACCTTATCTAACTCATGGAACTATTTCAATTGGAAGTCTCTGTTTATCTTTATTATTCATTTACGTTATTTTGTGCTGTTGTAAAGAAAAAAATAGAAAAGAAATATTAATAAAACATTATGTTTCAACTAGATAATTAGTTTCAATTTTCTAAAAATCACTTTCTCACTTTAAGCGAAACTTTCTTCCTCTCTAAATAGAGTTTCTCTTCTTCTCAAAAAAAAAGAAAAAAAAAAAAAAGAAAAAAGAAAAAAAAAAAAAAAGAGAGAGTTTCTCTCTACCTTCTCTATTTAATGGCTATTAAAATGATTTATGAATAAGCCCCATATAAAAAACACACAGTTTAATTAATAAATTTCACCCTTTATATGTTCTGCTACGGTCAGAATAAATTAAATGAATAATAAAGATGGATTGATGTCTCAATATCTAATCTAAAATATGAAATAAACATTAGATGTTTATATATGCAATTTACCCACAAAAAAGAAGAAGAAGAAGAAGAAGAAATGTATATATTGATTATATTCTGAGTTTCGGACGATGGACCAAGTAATAATCCAGTGAATGCGCTAATAGGGCTATAGGCCATTGGTTTGAAAGGTAAGGATCTATATTAAAACAATAGACGAGTGATATTCAGAAGAACGTACTAACTCAATAAGTTAATGTGAGAAAAAGATGCAAAGATATATTCTGTTTCCCAATGGAAAGTTATAAATTGAAGAAAGAAAATCCTATGACTATGAGCACCTAAAAGAGGAAAAAAGAATAGAGATACTACCAGTGAGTTTGCTGACTTGTTGAGCAATTGCAGCCACCCAAAAGTTTTGGTTAAGCTCCAAACCGTAAGAGTAGGATCTTCACTGAAATTTAATCACCAGGAAATGCAGTGAAGTAGAAGAAATTGACTATATCTTAGTGAGAACGGTAATCTTAGAATGATATGTGAGAGAAAATATGAACTGGACTGAGTGATCAAAATATAAGACCCTGGTCTTGACTCTTTGTGTGCTTGCATGATTCATGATATACGTGGGCTTCATAAGTCAAAAGCGAATAATGGAACATGGCCCATGGGCCCCCGTACCGAAAGGAAACAACGTGTTCCCCGTACCAGACTACTTTTATTTTTTTATATAACAAAAAGGTATAATGTTAACTTCGTTATGCTATAATAAGTTTTGAGTTACTTAACTACAAATTTTGAAATTTATAATGTGTGCATATTACAGATATAAACAAAATTAAATATACATTTATTTAAATACTAGCCTTTTATAAGCTTATAATGTTCTGGCCTAGAGGTCCTAAGTTTTATTTACTGCACTATTGATCCAAGAAATTTTCAAGGTATATCTCATGGGTGAAAAATGGAATAGTCTGGTCAAAAATTAAGAAACTACTTCCATTATATATATATATATATATATTTATATACATGGAACTTAGGACATCTAAATTACTACATGCCCTTCAACCCACCATGCGGGTGTCCCCAAAGGGATATATAAAAATAAGCTTACATGAAGTTGAGATTAGATTATATGTATGTTTGTAAATAAATTTATAAATTATTAAAATATTGTTTTAAATTTATTGATAATAAAAATAGTCTATTTTGTAGTAAAATTTATTGATAAGTTTGAATAATATAAGATTGTTGAATCAAATTTTTCATAAACTATAATTATCCTATCTAATTAACTCCGATAATATAATTTATTAATTACTAGCATGGATTTGTTAAGGAAAAAAAAAAATTAGTCCTAATTTTTACTATATGGTGAGGAAAATTAAAAAATTGAGTTAATAAAGTAATATAACTTGTAAATAAGCTCAAGTTTAGCTTTTATTCAAAATGAAATCAAAAGAAAAATCCTGAACTTTTTATACTTGTCAATGTAGCTCGTTTATAACATAGGTACTACCATGCATGACAATAACATATACTTACAAGGCATAATGTTGTAAACAAAGTACGCTTCTTCTTATCTACGAGTGTTAACTTGATATATCTCAATTTCTCCTCTCTCAATTATTCATACTTTTAATAATATTTCAAATTCAAGAGTATTATAACTCAATTAATACTTTCTGTTATTTTCAACAAAGACATTTAGGATTCAAATCCCTCCCTCTCAACTATCAAATCATTATTTCGTTAAAAAAAAAAAAAGTTTTTCTTTCCAATTTCTTTGTATACAGTAATTCATCAAGAATCTAATAATAGAACTTTTTTTTTTTGAATTACCTTCTCCAAAAAATAAAAGCAAATGTAATGTCAAAAACCTAATTACCTTTTTTATTTTAAAGACATCCAAATAACGAAAGCAAAGGAGAAAGCAAGAATAGATAAGGCCAGTGAATCATAAGATGGTATTCCTGTGTTTTTCCCTGAACTTGCATCAAAAGCAGACTAAACACTAACTGTAAGTGTTGGTCCTTAATCAGGGTCCCTCGGCACCAAAAGCAAACTATGTGGAAAGTGTTTCCCTGCATTATTGAAGCTCTTGCTATGACATAATAACGCGGTTATGTATTAAACAAACATTTTTCTACTCAACTAAAGCTGAAAATTGAGTGGGTGGGACATGCCATAATAGATAATTCTACAGATAACATATTTTTGTGCCAAAAATTTCAAGCTGTCACAGCGTTTTGGCTTCTTGCATTATTGTTAGCATTGATTCCTATCCATCCATTCCACACTGAGGGGCCATCACTTGACCGAGAGGAATCTACCTAACAAATACACCTAATCATTTTTTAACAAAATTTACTAAGGAAAATACCCGAGGCCACAATCATCATCATCTCCTCTAAACCTAGGGCTGCAAATAAGCCAAGCAGCCAATCCATGTATTAAAAGTTCAGGCTTATTCATTTTATTTTATTTTAAACACATGCTGAGCTCAAGTTCACCACCGAACAAGATTACATGTTAAATCTTAGTTCATTTACTTGTTGAGCAAGCTCGAGCTTGTTCACGTGCTAATTATTAACTTATTTTTTTCTTATATATAGTAAAACTATGACTAAAATATTTTGCCCATTCACAAATTTATGAATTTTGAGTCTTTGACTACAAATGAATTGTTCATATTATAAATAAACTATAAATAATAATTTTATATTATATGAACAAATTTGTAAACTTATACAATCTAATTTCAAGTTTATATAAATACATTATTAGACAAGTATACAAATAAATATATAGTATTATATATAATTAATTTGAGCTCTTATGTTCATGAGTTTGTTTACGCTTAACTCGTTTAATAATTGTGCCTGTAGTTGGGATTGAGCTTGGCTTGTTTACTACACAAGTGAATATAACCAAGCTTTTTCTCGCACCAACAAAATCTAAAATGAAAAAACTAAACTGAATTAGCTAATTAAAATCATCCTCAATTCTATCTCAATTCTCATAACCATTTTTTTGTAGACAGTACTGTGTGTTGTCTATATCTTCCCTAAAACCACCTTCCATCTTCAGAAGCCACATTTCTCCAAAACATCTCACTACAAAAAACAAGAGTTGTAGTTGCGTTTTTAAAATGTGACTATAGCCCCATTTGGTCTATAGCCGCGTTTTCTATAGCCATGTTTATACACCCACTTTTTCAATAATCTACATTCACCACTCGCCCATTAAACTCAAGATTGCAACAGCCAAACAATAACACAATTCCATTCTTTATCGATTGTAACCATCAATTTATCCAAAAATTAAAATAAAAACAAAAACAAAACAATAGGACTCCGTGCTATCTGGTAACTTTAAGTTTTGCCTTTATGCTATATTCCTCAATTAGTGCTTGAAATTGATGGCCTAATCAAGGGTCACGTTTATTGATAAAGCTGAGAAGTGTAGTCCAACATGTTATGATAGAATAATACTATGAAAACTATAAATTTAATTATATACTTTTTTTTTATAATTTATAAATTATATATTTCTTTCATTTTATATTTTAAAATAATTTATACTTTTTCATTTTTTTAAATATAAAAATAAATTATAAATTATATTATGTAAATCTTATAAATTGAGATGTTGACTTTTTTTTAAAAAAAAAATCATCTACTTCTAAGTACCAAATAAGAAGTTAATGAAAAAAATTATCTATTATATTGATGCGATACTAATCACATGTAATGTTATATTAGTTTATAAACCTTTTTGCAGTAAGACTAATGGTAACTTTAGTGTTTCACATGTAATGTCATATTATTTTATAAACCTTTTTGCAGTAAGACTAATAATAACTTTAGTGTTTTCTACATATGTTGAGGCTGTTCAAAACTTGATTAGGACCAACAAGCCCGCAGAAGCCAAGCCATTCAGACCGCCAAATGGTGCTGCCGGCAATGAACGAGACGGTGGTCAATGGAGGATTGACTTTCCAACATTGATCATAATGGTTGTTAGCTTATGTTGTGAGATTTTGACGTCAAACCACATGGCCGCTTAAAACAATAAAAGATCGATAAATCAAATTTTTCATAAATTAAAATCATTTTATCTAATTAACTTAGACAATATAATTTTGACTACAATTTATTAATTACTAGCATTGATTTTTTAAGGGTAAAAGTTTTTTGCAATGTTTACCATATATAAAAAATATGAGTTAGTTAAATAGGTCGTAATTTTATTATTTTGTAAGATAGTAAAGCAGACATAATACTGTTCCCCCCCCCCCCCCCCCCCAAAAAAAAATAATAATAATAATAATGAGAAAGTAGTAAGCCAACTGACCCAAAAGATGGGAAAGCAGACACAAACACTGTGCTTTTCCCACCAACTTGCATGATTGCATCAAAGGCAGATGAAACAGTATCTGGAGTGTCGGTCCTTTATGGCATGTTTGGATGTTTAAAAAAGGAGGGAGAGTAAAGTAGAGGAAGGGAGAGTAATGCAATTACCTTATTTGGAAGTTTTTTAAAGAATGAGGGAGAAGGGTTTGGAGGAGATTGGAGGGGTTTGGACTCCCTCTAACCCCCCAATTTTAATTCTCCCAAATTGGAGAGATTTGGAAGGGGAGTAGAGTACATAAACTATTGACCAAGTAAATTACCTAATTTACCCTTATTATATTAATAAAATTATACAAGGAGAAGGACTAATTACTCCCTTCCCCTTACTAATTTTAAAAACATCCAAATAAGGTAGAGGTGAATCATTCTCCTCTACTCTCCTCCCCACTACTCCCCTTCTCTCTACTCCCCTCTACTCTCCTTCCTCTCTAAACTTCCAAACAAGCCATTAGGGACTAATAATTTCTCGTCCTTAAGGGCCTAGGGCAGTAAGGCCTACACAATTTTTAATTACATGCCACGTGTCTAATATTATTACAAATATATAGACGTGTACAAGTAAATTTTTTGACATGTAGCATTATTTATCCATGAAATGCAGTTTTCTTATATATATATATATATATATATATAGAAAGTTGCCATATAATAATGTAGTCAGTGACGTAGCCAGGATTTCAATTCAAGATGGCAAGATTAGAAGTTAATATTAAAAAAAAAAAAAAAAAAAAAGCAATAACAACTATAAGTGTCATACAAAAACATTAAACGTAAACTATAGTTAGACATTTAAGTTAATACTATAAAATAAATTGTGGAAATAAATTAATTTGAAAAATATTAAAAGTATAGCAATTTACTTGCAAAGTTGTGTATACGTCTCACTATATTTTCTTCATTGTTTTTGAACTATAGATAAAATTCGATTTTCTATTTATTTTTCCAAATAATTAAAAATTTTGTTCATAACATAAACCCATAATTTAAAACTGAAATGTCAAGAAATTGAGGACAAAAAAAAATTGTGTAAAATATAGGACTATCAATTGAAATGTCATAAGAAAGACACTAAAATGCATGATTATTATTAGTATTATGCTAAGCTTAAGTGCATGATAATTAAAAGTTAACAGCTGACAAGTCAAAGCTCTTGGTGTGTGTTATTGTTTGTACCTAAGGAAAATTCTTCCATTTATTTTTTCTTGTGTCAGGAAACTTTTTTTTTTTTTTTTTTTTCCTTACACGCTATCATTGACTAATTGGGCATTAGGTAAGTTTGTCATTTTCTCTTTATTTTAGCAGGGCTAGGAAGCTTTTTTCCTGATTTGTGTTTGATTTCTGCATTAAGGAGGGTAGTACCATTGCCACAATTGGGAAATTTTTTTTTTTGTTTTTTTAAAAATGAAGTCCACACAATTTTTACAATATTTTTACAACAAATTCTAAGTGTCAGGTTGTTACTTATTGTTATTGTTGGATTAAAATAATAATCTCAATGTTAAATTTAAATTTGAATTAATAATAACCAGTTACTTGTGATTTGTTGTGAAAATATTGTAAAAATATTGTGTACGTAGCACATTATATTTATTTTTAAATTCCTCCTAGATTTCAGTATTCACTTTTTTTTTTTCTACTCTCATTTTCGGCAATGGTATTGCCATAATAGGGACAAATTTTTTTTAGTTTGTTTGGGGCACCACTCAAAGCACTTCGTCTCACAGTGCCCGGGCAGATATTTGGGCAGCGAATTACGGCAACAGTGCTGCCGTAATTCACCATTTCTCTCTCTCCACCTTTTCCCTCATTCTCTCTCCTACTTTTCTTGGAATTTCAGCAACACTGTTGCCGAAATTCAATCTCTCTCCTCAAATCCCCAAATAACTTGTAACAGTACCTATAACGCAAATATGTTTCAGAATTAGCAATATTTAGCCAAAAGACTCAATTTGGTGTTCACCGCGTTAAGAGTATTCGCATTAGATTTCTTTAAAAAAATTTATTTTATTATTTTAAAATTAAGTTACTTTATTAATTATACTATATTATTTTATAATAAACTCAATATTTTGATTTTGATTTTTCTATTCAATTTATTAAAATAATATATCTACACATTAAAATAATATACAACACATTAAAAAAGAGATTCAAAAGAGAGAGTAAATAAAATAATATTTTTTATTTTTACAATCTTACTATAGTCGTTTTTAAATTTAAGAGGGCACTGTAGCAAGATTGTAAAAAAATTTAAGAACCCAAGTCTGGATAAAGCTTGCATTTTGGTGTTCATATTGTAAAATACAAATTTTTGGAGCTTTACACGTCCGGGTGTGAATGCTCTGAGAATTTATTTCTTGAAGCAATATTGCTGATTTAGTGTAATGAGAAACTGCAATTATTGTGTCCTCTTAAAACAAATTAAAACATAATGGTTTAAACTTTTTTTCTCTTAAAACAAATTAAAAACATAATGGTTTAAACTTTTTTTCTTTTTCTTTTTCTTTTTAAGGTCGTCTTCTTTTTGGTGGATTTAAAGAAAAAAAAATCATTTGAATAAAATCTTCTCTCCCACTGTGAGTATTTTTCTGTAGGATACTTTACAAATGCTACTATAAGAAACGCCGCTATAGCACAAATGGGCCTATGGTGACTTTTTTGGACCTATAGTAGCATTTCACAAATGCCACTATAGGTCCAGTTTTTTGTAGTGATAAAATGCAAAAATTATCCTTTAGGTTGGGGTTAATTTATGTAAAAGTAGAATTCCAATTTGCTTCATAAAACCATGACACTTAACATTATTTGAAAATTCCTCTACTCCTGAATCTTTCTTTTCCATTTATCTACTACTATTAGAAGGGAGTAGAAGACTTAAAAGAGTAGGAAACTTTCAAATGATGTTAAGCGTTGTTTGGATTTATAGAATAAATTGAAAAAGTTTTGGTAGTACTTGATATTAGCTCTACCCTAAGGGTATTTTTGTATTTTACCCTTTATCTATGCTCCATCAAGTATCAATTATGAACCATATAGTCTATCATTTTTTTCCAGGTATAAAAGGAGAAGAAAAAATATAATATCTATGACACTTCAAAAATAATAATTGAAGATCAAATCTATGACATTGACATGCTATATTTAAACCTACCATATTCAAAATTTAAATTCTCCATTCCAGGTTATAACCATCATTTTATCCAAAAATAAAAATAAAAACAAAAACAAAAACAAAAACAAAAAGATTAAGACTCAAGTTCTATTTCTTTCTTTCTTTTTCCTAAAAAATAAAAAAATAAAACAAAACAAAACAAAACTCAGGTTGTATCGGTAACTTTAAGTTTTGCCTTAAATACGTTGAGGAGTGTCGGTCCTTAGGGCCCCGCTGCACTGAAAGCAAACAATGGGGTAGGTGTTTCCCTGCATTATATGATAGTTAGTTGTATTAATTGTATATGAAAGCAATGGCCCTTATTATGACAGTTGTATATGAAAGCAACTGTATACATGCTAGAATTCTACAGATGACAGATCTTTATGTCAAAAAGTTGGAGCTATCAGACTCTTCCCCTCTCTCACATGGGTCTTGTTTATGGGAAATGTTAACAAGCATAGGCGACGTACTTGTTAAAGTGCAAAAAAGACAAAATAATGTTGGGAAAAAAAAAAAGTAAAAAAGGATACCGACCTTTATTTATAAAGCTGAAAAAATAAAATAAAGTTCTAAAAAAACAAAGAAATTGTAAAAAAAAAATTCAAAAAAGTTGTTATTAAGCTGTGCACATTAACACCCCCTTATTTATTTATGCAACCCGCATTGGGGGGCCATCACTTGAAGGAGAGAAGTCTATCTAACAAACAAACCTAAATAATTTTTTGTATCTGTAAACTTTATCAGTGGTTTTTCATGTTGGAGTGGTCTCTTACACTATGTTTGACACAATGGAGGAGAGGAAAGAGAAAAGAAAGGTGAGACATAACAACAATCGGAACTAAGGAGTGACATATTGGGTAAAAACTCCTACACACACTCTATCACACCCTCCATACAGGTTTTTTTTTTTACTTAAATCATGATTTCAAGTAATGATTTCAATTAAAAAATAAATGTGTGTAACTGGACATGAATAATATTTAATTTGAGTCATTTGACTAAACAAAAACCCCGAATTTTACTGTGATAAATAATAACAAATTGACCCCAACAATCACTATGAATTCGATCATTCAATTATAAAACAAACGAGATCATCTTTTGACTTTTTAAATTCCATCCTACCCATAAAAGAAAGATTAAAAACAAAAATAAAAGAAGATATATACAATCAACTAGGCGAGAGATGAGTACTTTCTTTTTAGTTATTTTGTGATGTCGCGGAAGCTACAAGAAAATAAACACGTTGCTTTCTGAATGGAAAAAAAAAAACTAAACACATTAGCTTTTGAATGAAAACCTCGAATTTACGAGGAGTCTCTTAAATCCACAAGATGATAAGGTCCTAGAATCCACTAAAGAGAAATAGACAAAGTCTATATTTTTATAAATCTAAAAATTAAATTGGCCTGGAGGCTACAATATGTTTAAATAGTAAAAGAAACCTTAGAGCGGCTATGAAAACACCCAGAAATCCTAATCCGCACTAATCACGTAATTAGGTGGCAAAATAGTGATTTTTGCCAAAAAAAGAAAAATTTAGATAATTGCGGAAAATGAAAATATTGTCTTTCAGAGACGTCCCAAAAAAGACGATACCTTATTCTGACTTTTAAACTAAAAGTTATTAAGGAAAAACAAATATTACTATAAAAACAAAAACACTGTTTTCAGGGCTTTAACGAAGGAATTTGCCTTAATTTAGGCAACGCTCATCATGGGTCAAGATTAGAATGCCGTTTCTCTTCAACCTGCCAAATTTCATGCAATTCTAACATTGTTGTCTTGATGGTCCTTACTATCATCCCCCTTTAATCTTACGTTGTGACTTCCATTGCCCCTGCTATTTCAGGAAGGCATGTGCTATCTGTTCTACATCATTTTGTTATTTTCAGAGAACTTTTACATAGAAAAAAAAAAGTTGAGAAAATGATATAACAAAATTAGATTTAAATCCATAAACTTGCTTTTAAATTAAATAGTGTCCAAATATGTAATATTAAGGCCCCAAGATGTCATCCAACACATCCTTGATAGAGATATTTGCAACAGTTTATACTTTATATAAGCATGGCTATAGCATTTTAAAAGCATATGTTTGTACAAATTACAAGTGCCATTATTTTGATAAAAAATTGAGAAATATATTGTTGTAATAATATATTTTATCATATATTACTTTGTAATAATAATTATTTATATTGGCCTTGTTTTGAAACTATATATGAATATAAATCTAATTTAAAACATGATTTTAAGTGTTAAAATCATGTTCGTAAAAGAAGATTAAAAAGAAAAAGAAGAAGTAGTGGTTGGATCCCCAAATAACTTTTAAAAATGTCAATTTAAATAATTAAATTAGAAAGATATTATTTTCCAAATCTTGCCCTGTATTCAGGATACATGAATAAGTAAACTTGGTTGTCTCGTGCATTTCTCTTTTTTACAAATGCCTGTATATAAATATGTAACCTACTCGTGTACTGTGTGTAAATGAGTGTGTGCAATAGAAATTTTGCTATATAATTTAACAAAAAAGATATGCCAACTTTAGAATTGCATTGAAGGAGTAAAAAATTATTGTCCATTGCAAATTGCAAGTTACAACAAGCAGTGATCATTGCCAGAGAACACAGTTTAGCAGATAAATATAATCGAAGTAACAACTAAGAGTCATGAAGTACACTACAAGGGGAATGAGATATATTTTATTTTATTTTATTTTATTTTTGGATGGTTGAATAGTGAAGAAAGGAGAAGGTGAGATTCAAAACACACACGCATGAAACCATATAAAATATCATGAGTAATGCTATATTCACAAACTATTTTACAACATTTTTACAAAATGTTGATATGGCTAACCTCTTATTGATTTTCATCTAGGCCAATCATTAATTAATTAATATCACTTTTTTATTTATCAATAATTACTCACCACATTAGCGGTTTGTAAAATAGTTTGTATCTCTAGTATTATTCAAAATCTCATTCGTCATTAACACTAGTCTAATTAACTTTACTTTCCTTTTAAATTAATTATAATATTTTTTAAAGGAATTATTGATTTAGTTGATGAGAAAACGTTCAGTCCGGCTGTGGCGTAAAACCAGTGTTTTACACCGGCCAATAAACTCCTACCACGTGGACAATCTTAAGTTCCCACTTAAATCCCTCTCCAAACCAGTGTCCAAACAGAGAACGAAGAAAGAACTCAGACAAAAGCTCACCGCCACAGCCCTCCCTCTTCCATATTTGCTTGCCCAAACCTCCACCACACCACACATCGGAGCTCACCATCACAGAGTTCACTAGAGCTGTACGTGAGAACGAATTAAGAAACCCAGCAACGGATCTTCCTTGTCAACCAAACACAAAAGCAACAAACACAAACCCAGTTAGAAGCAAACAACCAACCCCACCGGCCACCACCAAATATCACCACCAATGGTGAAACCTATTGGCACCGCCAAAGCCTAATGGCCCTAACCCTTCAACCACCAAACCCATTTGCACCACCAACCCCACCGGTGAAACCCACTCACACCACCGAACCAACCAATCATCGGCTAAACCCACTTGCACCACTAAACTCACTAATCACCAGCCAAACCCACAAAGTCAAGACCCAAAAATACAAAGAAATTTCACAGCAAACCCACCATAAAACAAACCCATAACAAACCTCAATTTCTTTCTCAAACTCGAAATCAACAGTGGAGAAACCAAGATTCGACGCCGTTCGTAGTGGTGGTGGTCAACGGCGATGGACTAAGACTGGTTTTGGCCTTAGATGCCTCAAGGTGAAAGAAAAAAAAAAAAAAAAAGATGGAAGTTTGGGCAAGCAAAGATGGAAGAGGGAGGAAGCTTTTGTCTGAGGGTTGTGGGTTTTCTTAATTCGTTCTCATGCACAGCTCCGGCGAATTCTGTGGCGGTGAGCTCCGGTGTGTGGTGTGATGGAGGTTTGGGCAAGCAAATATGGAAGAGAGAGGGCTATGGGGGTGAGCTTTTGTCTGAGTTCTACTAGTTTGGAGAGGGATTTAAGTGGAAACTTAAGATTGTCCACGTGGCAGGAGTTTATTGGTTGATGTAAAACACTGGTTTTACGCCGCAGTCGGACTGAACATTTTCTCTTAGTTGATTTAGTATTCTATGATACCTACACTAAGAGCATTCCCATCAGTACATGGAAACTCATGTATAATACAAATAACTACCATTTTTACACATTTTATATCAAAATTGCTCCACATCAGTGCTTCCAAAGTCTGGTATAATCATCTATATTTATCCATGAGCTACAGTAACCGTGTATATATACACGGTTACTGTAGCACATGTATTTATTATTTTATTAATATAAATTCGCACCAATTTTTCTCTCTCTTCTCTCCGTGCACAACTACCTCACCTCCTCATCTTCTTCTCCTCATCAAATGCACACAAACACAAACACAGCCACACACAAAAAACACAAACAAACCCACACACAAAGAACACAGACAAACTCACGCTGGAGATCGGTGCTTGCTGGAGATCGGTGCTCGGAGATTTGACCGGTGCTTGCTCGGAGATCAGATCGGTGCTTGTTGGAGATTGGGTTTTGTTGGAGATCGGGTATAGAGTTGGGTTTTGTTTGAGAAGAGGAGCTGTCCGATCGGTGCTCGTCTGACCATGGGTCGCCGAAGCTCGGTTCGTGGGTCGTCAGAGCTCAGCTCGTGGGTCGCCGTGAACTTCAGTTCGCTGGGTTTTCTTCGTGGGTCGCTAGGTGGGCCGTGAACTTCTTCGTGGGTCGCTGGTCGCTGGGTGGGTTGCCGTGAAATCGTGGGTCGTTGGTCGTTGGGTGGGTCGCCGGTCGCTGGGTGGGTCGCCGAGAAGTGGGTCGCTGGGTTTTTGTTTTTGAGAAATTATGAGAGAAGGCAGAAGAGAGACACAGAGAGAGAGAGAGAGGTGTTCAGCAAAAATGAAGAGAGAGAGAGAGAGAGAACGCGCGTATATTAAAGAGTGAGGTGAGGGAAATAATAAAAAAAGTGAGAGGAATGAATATTTTATTGCAATAACTTGTAAAATAAATGAGTTGATGTGTGTGTTTTGTAAAAGTGGTAGTGTAAAATAGAAAAAGTAGATTTTTAATGTAAAAATGGATGTGTAAAATAGAAATATTGATGTGAATGCTCTAAAATGTTAAAATTATTCATTTCACCACATTTCACAAAAATGTGGGCCTCTGAATAGGACACGTACACGAGACTCCCACCTTTATAAAAGAAAATAATTCATCACAAAACAAAGATAGAGTATTTCTATTTTAGTTACACACATAGACTGGTTGTATTCAATTAAAATCGTTTAGAACATTCTTAAGATCCTTTTGAATTCTTAAGATACGCGACTATGAAATTCTTAAAAATTTATTCATCTATTTAAAAGGTCATGTTAACGAGTGCCGCAGGGTATTGGTTAACAATCCAATTAAAAAAAGTTTTTATGGGAAAAAAAAAAAAAAACAATTAATGTTTTGACAGCTTTTTTCATTTCCCATAAAAGTGACATCAAAACTTTCTTAAAATGGATTCTTAACCAATGCCCCAACGACACTCGTTAACATTTCTCATCTAAAAATTAAATGTAAATTAAATGCTGGTCCACACTGTCCGAATTGTTGGACCTGCAAAATTAACAATGAGTAAACTAACAGTGTTTTAATTTACATTTAATTTGTAGGTGGTTCTAAAAAAGAAAACATTTAATTTGTAGGTGACCTGTGACCATCACTCATTTACTTGTGCCTATTAACCATAATTACAGCCTACTCAAAAGGATAAGTTGTTAATGTGGTAAATTTAAGATTGTACAAGGGATAAGACTGAGAAGAGAGTTGATCTGCCCAAAGGCCCCAAGGCATGTGATCCGCACAGTATGCATTTTGTATTGAAAATGACAAAATTTGGCACTTTCATTATCTTGGTTTTTAAAGAAGAATCCTATCCAAGTTAGCGTTTTTAAGAGCACTTTCATTACATTGATTTTTAAAATAAAAAATAATTGTGAGAATAATATGGATAACTTCAAATTATAAAAGAAGAGGAAAACGTGTACATTTTTTTCATGTATTTGTTAATTTTATTTTTTAATGAAGATACATTTCACAAGAGTTCTTCTAGAATCAAAATTGTTCCTACAATTCAGACGTGGTAAATTGTAACCAGTTGTTGGTCACTTTCATATGAATCCTTCACTTTTTCTCCATTATTTAGAGTATCGACCATACCAGGGTTATGAAAAAGGTCGTGGTACAAGAGTTGTGTCAACAAATAATTCTAGGAATACACTCAATCACACACCTGATTTCATAACGGTAGATATGTACGATTGTAAGTGATGGACACTTTCAACCTACTCTTGTTTACATGAATCCACTATTTTTTATTGATCACTTACAATCGAATAAATCAACAAATTGTAAAAGCATTAGCATCCAGTCTAAAAATAAATCATTTTTAAGCACACAAAAAATTCATTTTTGCTATTTTAGCACATCATTTAATAATACACCATACATTACATATGTTATTTTAGCATAGCACCCATTAAAACAATTAAATAATTTAAACTGTTTACACACTCAAAATTATAACCTCAAACAAACTCACAACCTAGAACCACTGCCACAACCCAAAGCAAACCATAATAAAACTCACAAATAAAAAACACTCATAGAAAACCACAACAATTTGATGCAGATTGGGCAGAAACCTGAGCAAATTGATGAGGTTTCGGCAACCCAAATCTGCGTGCAACGGCCTAAGAGAAGAGAGAGACTGTGAAAGAGTCAGAGAGTAAGAGAGAGGAGAGTGTTTTCTATGACTTCTATCATGAGAGAGAGATGAAAAAAAAAATAGTATTTTTTAACTGTTTTTAAATACAACACTTTAATAATATTCTATATCTTTCTGAAAGATAAAATCTATGTACACAACAACAATATGATGGACATCTATTTTTCACATTTAATTTTAGAGCATTAATATCAAGTGTTCTAAAACTCTTAAAATGCTATTTTAGCACACCCTCCATCTTGTGCGCTAGATACTTTTTTTAATTGAATGCTCTAAAAGATGTGTGTTGACTGTATTGTTAAATGGTTTATTAAAATAACAAAAATAATTTTTTTGAGTGCGAAATATTTTTTTTAACACATAATATGCTAATGGGTTTACTCTTGCCAAAATTTTCATTTTCAAAAAAAAAAAGAAAAAAAGAAAGAAGCACACTGAGCGTTGCCCCATTATTTCAATTGTCAATTGTCAAATCACATAGTTTGGGGCCTTTGGAAAATCACAAAAATAAAAATATATTATGTTTCTTGTGCATATGTACACCCAGCTTCTCACAATACATAGAATCCAAAATCTTGGGAGATCAACTTTCTTCTCATCCTCATCCACTTGCAGAATCTGAACTTTTCTTTATTAATAACTTGTTGCTTACAACTCCAAGAGTTTAGTTAAATGGTTCATAAGGACTCATGAGATTTTGCGTTAGAAATCACTTGCCAATATTTGGAGTCACCTCTAAACAATTCCTCCCTATAATAATTTAGAAATCACTTGCCAATATTTAGAGTCACCTCTAAACAATTCCTCCCTATAATAATCTAGTATGTGTGTGAGAGATTTGAAGAGAACATATACTCAAGAAAATAATCAAATACTCGAAGAGGTCTGAATACACTTATTTATATATAAAAAAAAAAAATTTGTTGCTTACCAAATGACTAAAATAATATAATACTACCACTTTTCCTTTTAAGTGGCTTGTAATTTAATATGAGAAAAGTTAATTGATGCATTAAGAGTATTGATTTAAAAAATATTTTAAAAAATTTAAATAAATAAAAGTAATTAATTTTTTGCATAATTTTTTATATTTTCTATAAAAATAGTCTAAAAACTTTCTTAAAGTTGCCAACAAATGTCTTTTTTTTTTTTTTTTTTTTTGAGCAAGCTAACAAATGTACTAAAGGGTTCCTATTAACCGAATTAAATATTAATAGCTATGAATTATGACTATTAGGTACAAGTTTTTTTTTTTTTGAGAGGAGGTACAAGTAAATTGAGTGATGGTCACAAGTCACCTACAAATTAAATGTAAATTAAAATACCGTCCTGAGTTGCTGGAAGTTGGAACTGCAAATTTAAGAATGTAAATTAAAAGTTATCCGTGCAGGTACTCATTTGTACTCATTTTTAATTTTGCAGGTCCAACAACTCCGGACAGTGTTTTAATTTACATTTAATTTGTAGGACCATCACTCATTTACTTGTACCTAATAACCATAATTAAAACCCACTCAAAAGGACAAGTTATTAATGTGGTGAATTTCAGATTGTAGAGGGATGAGGCCCAAAGGCCCCAAACCCAAACTATGTGATCTGCACAGTACGCATTTTGTATTGAAAATGAAAAAAATTTGACAGTGGGAAAACCCACTACCCTTTACGGGATATCTTGTAATTGTTTTAATTAATACCAACACTTTTTAATAATATTTTATCACTTCTTTTAAAAAGAAAATCTACGTACACAACAACAATATTATGAATATCTATTTTTTTTGGCACCTAAATGTATAATTCGTTGATTTGTACGACTGTAAGTAATTAAAAGTGGTGAATTCATATTGTTGGGACAAGGGGCCCAAAAATAGATATTGGGCCTTAGGCTTGGCCGAGGAGGCTCAGTGGTCCAAGGACAGATCAACAGCAAGGAAGGTGTAAGATTTTGAACTTCACGAGCAAGCTATGATTGTGAAGGATGAGGGAAGTATGTCGAGGAGGAGTATTTCCTCAGCCAACAAGGTGGGGGTCAGAAAGTGTGCTCTGTCGTCTAAAGGGATGTTCCAGGAAACTCTATTGATAAGGATATGCTTTGTGAACATGTAGGACAAATAGGAGCTAAGAAATATCTAAGGGAAAGCTACTACCACTACATTAAATACTTTGCAGCTAACTCTCTGGCCACATTAATGTGGAAGTGATACCTGAATATTAGTTTTCAACCTTACAGCTACTCTTCATAGACTTAAGGAATGTGTTGATGTGATAGGGATTAAGACCAACAATTTAACCTACATGTGGAGGACAGAGATGAAGAAAAAGGGAGGACATAAAATAGAAAAAAAGGCAATGAGAAAGGGGATTGGTAAATTAAGAGAAAAAGACTGTAGCAGTTAAGAATTGAACTTGTAATCAAAGTTGAGAGAAATATATAAGAACCGATCTCCTCGAATTGTGCCGATGACGATTTTCTTTAGATTAAACCAGTCTATCTTTACTTTCTTGTCATCTGAATCCATTTTACTTGTTGTTTGATTTATTAAAGTCCAGTTTTCCAACTCACTCTCTACAAATTCATTGTATTGAGTTTTTGGGCCTAAGTTCATTCACCTTTTGGGCTAGGGACTCAAATCTGGTCCATACACATATAAATAAGAATGAGCTGAGAGTGTCCACTGCTTACAGTCGCACACATCATATTATAAAATTGGTTATAAAACTAAATGTGTTCCTAGAAGTATTTGTTGACACAATTCTTGTGCCATAACTTTTTTCATAACTTTGATATATTAACTTTGGATTTTTATATATCATTTACCCAAAAAAAAAAAGTATGTATATATTTGGACACGCACTATTGGGCCAATCCTAGTTATCTAGTGAATGCGCTAATAAGCCTATAGACTATTGTTTTGAATGGTCTGGATATATTAGTCGAATGGCTGATTGAGTTGTATTCAAAAGGCTGTAGAAGCTTAAACCTGGCAAACTAGCATTACTCTTAGGGGGCATTTGATTCGCTCTGATGTGCTTTTGATGTGATGTACATTACAATAATGTAACATTAAATTTTTTAATTTATTTTATTTTTGTAACATTACCATAATATAAAATTACAAAATATATCACATCACTTTTCTAAACAATATAATGTTGTATTCTTATATTGAGATTACATTAATGTAAAATTACTATAATGTAATATTACAGTGTAATGTAACATTACGGTGAACCAAACGCCCCCTTAGTGGATTATGAATACACCTTTCAATCAATACTCAATAGCCATTTGGTTTAGGGATTAAATTATCAATTGTGCTATTCACATTTTCTTACTTCTATAATTTTTGTGTGTTAACTTAGAATAAGATACTACACAATATGTGGATGTAGCTTAATGGATGTATCTTCAAAACACTATTATCAGAATCAGAATGTTAAATGAAATATTTGTAGAATTATTTCTCAACCGGAACTACAATCAACTTGATTGAAAAATTATTCACTTTGACAGCAGCTCAGCAAGGACTTTTGGAGAAGGGCACACTGGGATTAAATTATCAATTGTGCTATTGACATTATCTTATTTTTATAATTTTGTGTTAATTTAGAATAAAATACCACACAATATGTGGTTGTAGCTTAATGCATGTATTTTTAAAGTAATCACGGAATATACTATGATGACAAAGATACCTACTAGTCATATGTCAAAAATCATGCACAATTTGGTCCACAGCAAGGCATAAAGATTTTTAAACTACGATAGTGCCTTTTCTTGGCAAGAAGGCACATTGTGTCTCTAGACCTTAAACTAATCAAAATTTACAAATGAAATCAATTGACTCAATTTTAGAGCTTTTAGTGCAAAGTCCAAGGTATAAAATTGTGCTTCCCCGCCAAACAGAAGCGGGTAAAAAAAATGCATTTTGACAATTAGAAGATAATAAGCACAAATTTTCTTCTCAAAAAATAAATATTAAGTACAAATTTTAATCATAAAGAGACATTGGGACTTTGGGACTTTAAGAGGCATGTAAATTTGTTCAATAATGGAGCTAACTATAATAAGTAAGTGGCCAAGATATTGATCTCCAATTTTTTCACAGGACAAATTATCAAATGCATACATTTGTAATTTGCAAAGATTGAATCAGTAAATTCATAAAAAAAAATTCTCACATGAAGCTTGATTTACACATTCTTTTCAACCAAGTACATATGGATAATGGATTAACCAAAAAAAAGAAAAAGGAATTACAGACATTTTAAACTAAAGATATATGCCAAGAATCTTTTACCTTTAACTGATACTTCCTAATTTTTCCAGAAGAGATGTCCAAGTTCCAAATCCCTCATCCCTCATCCCCAGTTATTGAATTATCAAAAATAAATAAATAAAAAGCCTAAGAAGATATCAACAACCTATGAAATACATACTTTAAATTGTAAAATATAGCCAAAGAAATGGGGAAAAAAAGAAGAAAGAAACAAAAAAGTTTACGAATTCAATTCCTGTTGAAATAACCAAAAAAATGGGATACTCAACCTTTCTAGATAAGTCGAGAAAGATCAATAAAAGAGATCATTTTGTAATATTTATCATCCTCTTTCATTGGTGCTTGGATTCCTAACTAAAGAATATCCCTCTGTCTTGGTGTTATTTCTTCAACTTTTGTTATCTTTATTTCTTGTATAGAAGTCAAGTGCAAGATCATTGATAACTTATGATATTTCAACAGGCCAGTAATATAGGAGCATTGAAAATTGTTGTCTATGCAATTTTTGTGGAAATAGAGATAAAAAGGAAGAGAAAAACAATACAAAGATTTTTGTTGTTTAGCAGTATGCCTACATCCATGTGAGCGAGCAGCTAATGGTTTCACTATATGAAAAATAGGATTTACAACATACTGATATAACCCCTATTAAAAACCCTAAACCATTACATTGAAATTGTTGTACTCACAAACTTATTCAGAATATTAGCCACCATCTCTAACAAGGAGTCCGGTGTACCTCTTCTAGTCAGTGGTTATTGAATCTTCAACTGCATAGAACAAACAAGAATGCTTTCAATTGCTTCATTCATCACCTAGTTTGTCATTCTCTTCTTGGTTTAGCTACCAAGAAACTGGTTGCATCATCAACAAGCTATCAACTTGATATCTACTCCAGCATGATATCTAAACTTTTGCAGGACAAAAAAGTTTGTCATAAGACAAGTTGCAAGTTACGTAGACGCAGTGACCCAAATATGAAACCAAAAATTGACCTTGCTATTTTATTATATCCACTTACCCTTATTTTCCACTCTACTCCACAAAAGCACAAGTCCTCCAAGTTGGTGGGCTTCACAGTGCTATGACATGATAGTCATTGCTCTTGTCATCTAATCTGCAGAAAGGAGTAACCTGGCATTAGTTATGACAAAACTTAATATAATCATCTATTCTCAAATTATTGGATGAATGACAAATGAAATTTTTTAACTCTGTTAAATCTCATTAACATGTTGAAAATTCTGAGTTGATTAGTGCCTAACATGAAATGCATTCAAATAAGGTTAGCTAATTGCATGTGGTGAATTTTACACTCCCTTGAAAGAAGAAAGAATTCAAAGTTTCAAACACATAATCAATTCTAAAACCAAATAAAATGGAATTTCACCCAAACATTCATATGGTGATTATCTTTAGGAATATTTTGAAAATCTTGTGGGTGAAGAAAACAATAAGGCAAATATTTATGAAGCTTTTGTTTCCTAAAGTTAGCGAGTGCAAGTACCTATATTTAAATTTTAACAATTAAGCAAAAATAACTTCTTTCTCACAAGTCATAATATCTAGAAAGTATACTTCACACATTTATCAACCAATCAAAAATTTCTAGGATAAACAATCCATATAAGACACTTACGTCTAAATGTGAGAGAAACTAACAACTGAGGAGGACCAATAAAATCTCCGGTAACTACAAGCCAAAAATCTTTAAGACACAAAAAACAGATAGCCTGATCAATGGAAAACTCCTTGGTGGGGAAAAAACCTCTCTAATCCACTTGTTAATCAGTTGAGACAATAGGAATTCAGAAGCCTTTTATTTTTTTCCATGGGTTCTGAAAAGTTGCTACAATAGAAAATTGTCGTGGGAAACCTTTTGTAGTGACCCAAAAAGGGAGGTTTTGCATTCCATGGAATCTCATATCGCCTAGGGAAGTACATGGGAATCTGTTTATAAGGAATGACTTCCCTTTAATGTGTAGAGGCCTTTTCCTCCACTGCTATGTGCTTTGAAGGAGAACAAAACTGTGAGGGGTATGGGCCCCGAAGCGGACAATATCTACATAGTTGGGGCGGAGCCGTTACAGATGGTATCAAAGCCATGCCCTAGCCGGAAGTGTGAGTCCCACATGCGAGGACGCGTGTGCTCGTAAGGGGGGTGGATTGTAATGACCTAAAAAGGAGGTCTTGCAATCCATGGAATCCCACGTCGCCTAGGAAAACACACGAGAATATGTTTATAAAGAATTACCTCATTTCAATGTGTAGCGGCCTTTTCCTCCATTGCTGGAAATTTTCATAATTTCTAGTAAGAACAAATTTCAAATAAGAATCAGGTAGAAAACTAGGAGCTTCATTTAGATGAATTGAGACCGGGCCTTACCTTCACCATGAATGCAAATTTCTGTCCAGCAAGGTGTTGATATCTATAACTTGATTCATAGAATGAAACTTCTGGAACATGTGCTCAATTCCAATACTCACCGATACAAGAACCACTACCAAGAAAGTGAACATAATTGTAAAATTAAAATAAGCAACATGATGAGAGGAGGTCCAATTAGTAAGAATAACATATTCATAATTTTACTTTCGGACCCAATCAGTTGGAAGAGTGCTCATTTGTTGTCTTTTTTTTTTTTTAATTAATTTTTTTTTTAATTTTTATAGCTATAGTTATTAAAAAGAGCGGACCTCTACCGATACAAGAAGTAACCACAGAAACCCTCTAAAGAATTACAAGCTAAAATATAAATAATCAATAAAGTCTAAAAAAGAGAAGGAACCGTAACTCTGCCAATACCAGTAGTCCACTCATAAAGACAGCAAAATTTAGTTCAAGAGTAGACAACTCGAAGCCATTAAGCTTGTGATTATTTAACATTTCAATTTAAAGCCTTAGGAAAACTAATGAGTTCCTGTTATTGAGACTAGAAGGTGCTGGATTCAAGTGATATGTTATAAGTGTCATAACTCTAATTGTCCACTGCTGGATAATTTTGTATTCCAAGCATCCTTAAGAAGGTAAGGTGATTTCAAAGATAAAAGCAAATGTCATGCTAATGAACTGAATGCACTCACCAAGCAATCGTTGTTCATGGAAAGTCTAAGGAGCTATCTCACTGGAAAATCACATATTTTCCTTGCAAATCAGCTAGTCAGTTGTATCTACTATCTACCACTTTGCTATTAGAGCAAGATCAGATAGCTTTCTCATTGACATATTTACATCATGTCTGGACCTCGCACAAATAGAGGAAATAATATAATATGAAAACCTGTTGTAGTAACTAATTAATTTTTATCAGAAGCTTTATGAAATTGTTATGTAGGAATAAAGGTTATAGTTTGAGACACACAAAAAATAAAATTAATGGCTAACAAACGTCACAAGTGGTGAAAAGAAGTCCAAGAATCATTTACCATGAAATTAAGCTATCTATGAAATCATGAAGTACTCTGCAGTCTGCTCTAACAACAACCTATGCTCTTTATTCATTAGAACCTACCAAAGCTCTATTTGAGAGTGAAATAATAAGAGAATAAGAGAGGCAACTAATAATATGCCAACCATATTGCAAATAAATTTTCAAAAAAATGAAAACAAATTTACGAGAAAAGATTAAATTTGGTAACGAATGAAATAGTTACCGTTCCTTTTCTATTAGGTTGCTACATAATCTTATTGCCAGCTACGTTTGAAGAAACATGCACTCTTAAACTTGTCGGCTTCAGTATCAACACTCCTCAGGCTTCTAAAATCAAGTAAACAATAAATTCACCATACCTGATGAAAGAGCAAAATTAAGATAGAACTAGACTGGTATTCGTGGAATTAAATTCCTCATTTCAAGAAAGAATTCGGGATTTTTGTATTCTCTACCAGGAAGTATTTTTCTTTCTTTACCCCACCCCCCAACCACCCTCATCGCACCCCAACAAAACAAATGGGAAAAACCCAGTTGCTCATTCACCTCAATAGGTGCAGCTAAACTGTACTAGCTAAGGTGATATAATGAAAATTTAGTTAGAATCAGGTCGTCAAGAGGTTAAGGCAGAGTCAAATGAAACAAAATAAAACACTTTCTTTTTGTGAACTAAACACTTGTACTTTATTACCTTCGTAACATCTAACCAGTAGGAGTATACAATAACTAAAAGGCAACAATCAGAAAAATGAATAGTTCCTCTGTTTGGGTACCACTTTGAGCATTAACATCAGCTTATGATCTTAACCCAAGGCAACCAGCAATCTAAAAATTTATATAGTTAAAAAATATGGTACTTCGATTTTTTTTCAATAAAATATAGGAACAATTTCCATTTAATTAAGGATGTGACTCATTTTAAAAGGCGAAATCAAGTCCAAGTGCAGCACCAAGTGAAATCCACCCTTAAAATTGTGAACTTCTAGAACACCAAGTGTAGCAACTTTCTTTTCAATTAACACCAAGATGCTAAACAAAGTAAGGAGGAAATGCTAAAATTATCTGTTACTGACAAAATAGTTCTTAGCAACTTAAATTAAATTTATTGAATTTTTGTTGTGGTTGTCATCATCAATTGTTGATACTGCACAGCATGAAAAAGGAATAAACACAAATACTGCACAACAAGCTAATTTCTGTACTGTAGATGTATATGCTAGATTTACTCCAGATACGCCACCTAATCAACTCAGTTTGAGATACCATGATATAAATAAGAAATAGATAAAAGGAAAATTCACATATTTTGTTGAGTTGTAGAGAACAAAAATACTAATACCATTGAGTTGTTGAAACCAAAAAGTTTTCATTAAGATCCATTTCTTGGAGAGAACAAAGAAGAAATTTTGACCATTGAGTCGTTGCTGAAACTAAAAAGTTTTTATTAAGCTCCATTTCTTGGAGAGGACAAAGAAGAAATTTTGATTTTAATTTCTATCAACAAGAAGGAAAAAAGATCGATATGTAAACATAAGTTTTCTTACCACTGAAATGGACCCCCTTCCAACTCTAGGATGTAACAAAATCTTATGGAAATCCTCACGTACTTCCTTTTGCATCTTTGTGGTAAGATGGGACACCGATGAATTCCCAATATCTGCAAATCTTTGGGCAATCCTCACTGGTGAGGGCACAAATATCAGCAACCAATCCACCTCTCCAATACCCTGCATCTATTCTCTTCTGTTAGGTAGCTATTGTTGTTTAGTATTCAATTTTAAAGCCTTTTGACAAGTGGTAAATTCCTGTGCTCAAGTATAGAAGGTGCCAGATTCATGTGTTATTTCACATGTGTCATATTTCTAATTGTATAACTCTAGATTATAACTTCAGGATATGCTAAGCAGACAAAGATGAAGGCAACCACTTGTTTATGAAGTAATAGAACTTACCAAGAAATCCTTGTTCAAGGAAGTCATGCTGGTTGAGATGTCCAAGAATCATTCACAGTGAATTTAAGTTATCCTTGAAATTGGGGAGTAATCTGAGTTGTAACACCAAGCTATGGTCTTTCATCCAAGAGAATCAATCAGACCTAAGTTTGAGAAATAAATTAAAATGAGAATAGTTGAGGAAAGCAGTAGCTTAATGAAAACTAAGCTATTACACAAATATCAAGCAATAACAAAATGCTTGTATAAAGTTGTGATTTCCAACTGTATTGTGTTGGCTTTAATTCCGTGCTAAATTTGATTGTAATTTCTTCAATCATTTATTCTGTATATATGTGGATTTATTTGTAAGGGATGAGTGTGAGAGACCGGTGAAGAATCAAGCTTCAAAAGTTGAATCAGTGGATTTCGCGACTAACTCGCGAGTAGCTCACGAAAAGCAACTTGCAAAAAGGCCACGTGTAGAGCACATGACAGGAAACTGAAGAGTCATGTTATGCTGTCAGTTTCGTGAGTGTCTCGTGAGAAGGGCCAACCCGTAAAGTACCCACGAAACATTCTATTTGGCAAAAAGTTGTTGTTGCTTTACCAAATTCTTTACCCACACTATATATACCCTCATTACTCACAAATTGTAAGGATTGCTTTTCAGAAAGAAAACCCTAACATATACACTTGAGAGTTAGAGATTGTTATACCCACAATCATCTACACATTTCCTTGTAGTTTTCCTCAACTCCTACCTCTCCATCTCTAGATCCTTGAGAGGTTGTTAGCCCAAACACTACCACACCCATTCTGAGTGTCAAGTGAGATTTTGGTGCTGTTGAGAAGTATTGGAATGAGTCATTCATTAGCAGATGCAATTAGGCTAAATTACGGGATTCGGAAAGTTAGAGAAAATAAGACTCCAAGAAGTCCGTTGGTAGTAAGAGCTTGGAGGGTTCAAGTACATGGGGTAGATTAAGCTTGCAAGGTCTTTTGTTATTCGTATACTCCAACTTTATTGTCTAGTGGATTGATTTCGACTTGGAGGGTCGTGAAGAGGTTTTTCGCCGAGTTCTTTGATTTCCTCTTCGATAACACATCTCGGTGTTATCTTGTGTTTGCATCTCTCTTCCCTACTCCTTAAGCTTTCATTTTATTGTTGATGATGGATGAATATGGCTTAGGGTAGCTTTATCAGTTTATTGCGCTTATTTACTCTAGTTCCGCACTTAGCTTAAGTTAGAGTAAAAGCAATCTAGCTGTAATTTATTTGGAGGTCTGAACAAGCTATTGGGTTTTAGCACAAATCCGAGCTTTCAACTTGATATCATAATTGATTTATATATATATATATATCGGGAATTCAACCACCAAAGCCACAGATGTTTCACTAGTATTAATTCAATGCCATCATGTTGTTGGTTATTGAATTCCCAATGTATATAAGTTAATTACTAGTGAAACCTCTGTTGCCTTGGTTTAGAAACATTTTCCATTGAAATAGAAATTAAATATTGATTTAAATATCAAACAGTGTTTTTAATGAAAACTAAGTTATTCATATTCTTCTCACAGTATTACCTCGATATCGTCTTGTGCCCAATTTTACTCTGTTTACGCAACGAGAAATGAAGATATAAAACAGGTCAACATATCAACTCAGTTCAAGATAAAAAGATGTAATTTGCTAGAATGAAGAAATAGATTTGGGAAAATTCACATATTCCTTTACATAATATGGTACGTCATAAATTAAAGAATATAAATCCTATGAGCATCTAAAAGAGGAAAAAAGAAATTAGATTTTTTATGGGAAAATTAAGATAGGGCTAGACTAGTATTTGATAATTTAATGGGAACTGTGGAAAGAGATGTATGAACTTACAGAATTAGAGAAGTTAATTCCATCTGAAATAAATATCAATCACTGGGACGTGCATTGCAAAGGCCACTCTTGACCTATTACCTAGAATTTTCCCAAATAAGTAAGAATAATAAATAAAACTAATGTTTCCAATCTTATGTTTTGTATTAATGGAATTAAATTCCTCATTTCAAGTATTTTCAATGGGATTTTTGTATTCCCACCCCCCCCCCCCCCCCCCCCCCCCTCAAAAAAAAGGGAAAAACCTGGCTGCCCATCCCCCTTAATAGCTAAGTCAAAACTATCAAAATTCAATCAGACTCAAATGACAACTTAGGATACCGCATGTGACTTACCTTCATGTATGATTCATGCAAAGAAAATTGAAATTACTGCAATCTAAAATTTAATGAGTTCACTCGCCCTTTTATTCAAATTATTTGGATTCCTCTTAAAATCAATGTGTCACAAAATTTAAGAGATGGCAGAAGTTGTTGTGGCGAGCTGCCTATATAAATCATCATGATCAATGTCTGAAGCTACCTACAGTAATCAAAACTTACTGGATATCTAGTTTTGTAATAAACTATAATGAGTATCATGAAGCGTATGCCAGAAAAGAAAACTCTTCCTCCACTAACCCCCTCCTGTCACAACATTAATAATGAGGTAAAATTAAATAAAATAAAACATTATTTATTTTGTCTAAAGTAAATACTAGTATTTTATTACTTTCATAACATCTAACCTGTAGGAGCATACAATTACTAAAAGGCAATCATCAGGAAAATGTAAAATGGATAAAGATGGCACTTTGATTTTTCAATAAAATATGAAAACAATTTCCATTTTTAATTAAGGATTATTATTGATTTGAATAGGAGAAATCAAATCCAAGTGCAGCACCAAGTGAAATCCATCCCTGAAATTGTGAACCTCTAGAACACAAAGTGTAGCACCTTTGTTTTCAATGAACACCAAGATACTAAACAGAATAAGGAGGAAATACAGAAATTACTCTATTATTGACAAAATAACACAAATACCACACATCATATGTAGATATTGCAAGTTGGAATACATGAAAAGGAAGGAACCAATGGAATGCACAACAAGCTGATTTCTTTCTGTAGATGTATGTGCTAGATTTAATCATCTCCACAAACATTACCCAATATCACCAAGTGCCAATTTTCACTTTATTTACACTGAAAAATCAAGGCATCCAAATACATCACCTAATCAACTCAATTTGAGATACCATGATATATATTGTCTGATATAAGAAATAGATAAAGGAAAATTCACATATCTAATTTCTTCAATTAGTTTATAATACTGAAGTTGTAGATTGTAGTCTTTTATTATGTTTTTTTTTTCTTTTTTCTTTTTTTTTTTTCTTTTTTCATTCGAAGAAAGAAAAAAATGTACAATATAAATTGTAGATCTCATCTCATATCTAATTTCTTAAGCTAAAGATTTTTTTATTCCCTTAAGGGAGTAGTTTTAGGCCTAGTGTGGTTCTTTCTTCTTTATTAATAACCCACAATCCAACCCAAAACACTTCTTTAACTGACCCGATCCAATTAAAACAAAAACAAAAAACTCAAACCGCACCCCCCCCCCCCCCCAAACCAAAATAAAAGGTTTCAGGCCCACTCAAATCGAGCCCACTTGCCCACATGCGTATCTCTAAGCTTGAACTAATCAGCATTTACCAGCTGCCTCAACTTTGTAACAGTCCTCCTCACTGGCAGTTCTACGTATATGTGAGGGTGGACACAAGACCATCACTCTGACTTGGAAAAAAAATATTTATATGCTAAATTAACTTATCTTAATCACTCTAATAAAAATTTTGAAAATCCTGACTTGAAAATCATAGCAATTTAGGTTCAACAAAAATAAGAGTAATTCTACCTTCACAATATTTTTCACAATAATTTGGACCCAATACTAACATTACAGACATTATTTTTCTATCTACAAATAACAATTTGTCAAATAAAATTTGTTGTAAAAATGTTGTGGACATTAGAATTTCACCAAAAATAATTTTGGCCTCCCAAACATAATTCTTAACACCTTAAACCCCAAAAAAATGGCTTACATAATAACAATAAAAATTAGCTCAAATAACAACAAAAATAACCCAAACAAAACAAGATTAGACCAAATAACAATAAGTGAACAAATTGTTCAACAAAAAACCTATTCAAATTTGTAACTCGTTCAACCCATTATATAAAAATAATCTATAATTTCATTATTCGTTAAAAATTTGTACCAAGAGAAATATTATAGGCTTGAGTTCTCATTAGCAGTGCCAACAGTTATGCTCTCTATGGCTTTATAGTCGCAACAATTTTGCTCTTCTTAACAACTTGGCTTGCAATTGTAGCAAATATCATCTCTCTCTCTCTCTCTCTCTCTCTCTCTCCATTTTTCTCTTCTCTAATATCATTTCAAACTCTCTTACTTTACTACTCTTATCTCAGCATTTTTAATTCCCACTTTATCTCTTATCAGCTTTTCCTTTTTCTTTTTCTTTTTCTCTTTGATAGTATAAAGAAATTATAATACTTCATATAATTACGTGTATTTTTTTTGTGACGATGAATATTCAAACTATTTCTTTATTAGATTTTGTATTATTTAAGTTTCTTAGTGACCGCCTTAAGAGAATATTTCTAGAACTGCCACTGGTCCTCCTTCATATGGTGCAAACTTTTTGAGGTACAAATACTGCGCTTCATGACTAAATGGAAACGGGTATGAACTTTTATCAAAAAATAAGAAGAAAAGTGTATGAACAAATAGCAGCTAACATTGACAGTTGGCAGATACCCAAGTACAAATTTTAATCATAGGAGAGGCACCATTATTGGGTGAGTTAAGTGGAGCTAACTCTCCAATTTTTTCACAAGCCAATTATCAAATGCATTAATCTGTAATTTACAGAGATTAATCATTATATTTAGTAAAACTTTCCTCACATGGAGCATTTTTTTAAGAAATAATTACAACATGTTGCTAATCCCGCAGCTTGAACCTCTTTCCCCCTAGACCCCCAAGCACTTTATGCATGGGGAGATGCCAATTCAGTTACAAGACCTTTGGTTCCTCACATGAAGCTTGATTTACACATTCTTTTCAACCAAGTTTATATTGGTAAATAAATTAATGAAAATGTACCCAAAAAAAAGTATTTATGGACACTTTAAACTAAAGAAAATATTACTGTTAAATTCACCATTTCACTATTTCATAAAAACTAAAATTTTTTTAGAGAACTAGTGATTTATCATGGTATCAATCCTCTATTTCCACCTTACCCCCATTAAAAAATTTTGACATTTTGGGCCCCACTTAACAATGGCAACACAAGCAGCTTACGCATGGAAGAAGAATTAAATTTAACATTTCCTAAAAGTTTATGTTTTTGGAAGAATTAGTAACTTATCAATAATCAACTTATGAAATACTAATGGTATAGGTCACAGCAACATTGAACATACCTAGAACTAGAATTGCAAAATACAACCAAAGAAAAGGGAAAAAATTAAGAAGAGAAAAACAAAATCACATTTGCAATTTCATTTCCCTGTTAAAGTAACCAAAAATTTGGGACAAAACCCTTCTAAGTGAGATCTAGCTGAAGAAAGATCAACAGAAGAGATCATTTAACCTTTATCATCCTCTATCATTGGTACTTGGATCCTGAACTTTAGAATATCCCTCCCAATCTTGGTGTGTGTGTGTGTGTGTTTTTTTTGAACTTTAGAATATCCTCTATCATTTCCCTGTTTTTTTAGAATAGTCTCGATGTTGTATCTTCTATTTTGTTATCTTTATTTTTCTTGAACAATAGTCAACTACAAGATTATTGATAACTTGTGATATTTCGGTGGGCCTTGTAATATAGAAGTGTTAAATATTTTGTTTACACAATTTATGGAAATAGAGAGAAAAAGGAAGAGAAAGAATACAATATGCCAACATCCACAAGAGCTAGTGGCTAACGGTTTCACTATATGAAAAATATGGTTTCCAACATATTTATACTACCCCTATCTAAAAAAAAAAATCTTAACTCGGTATATTAAAATCATTGCGCTCACACTCTTATTCAGAATATTAGCCACCATCTCTAACAAGGAGTCCAGGGTACCTCTTTTTGTTGATTGTTATTGAGTCTTCAACAAACATGGAACAAACAAGAATGCTTTCAATTGCTTCATGCATCCGCTACTTCTTCATTCTCTTCTTGGTTTGATGCCAAGCAACTGATTGCATCATCAACAAGTTATCAATTTGATATTTGCTCCAACATGATACTCAAAACTTTTTCCGGACACAGAAATCTACCAAAAGACAAGTTGCAAGTTATGTAGACGTGGTCATCTAAAAAGAAACCAAAAATTGATGTGTTATTTAATTATATCTACTTACCCTTATTTTCCCCTTTATTGCACAAAAGCACAATCCTCTAAGGTGGTGGAGTTCACAGTGGTATGAGATGATATTTGTTGCTCTTGTCTCTAATCTGCAAAAAAGGGTAACCTGGCATTAGTATGGATAAAACATCATATGATCATCTATTATCAAATTATTGTATGAAGAAAAATGAAAAAAATTTAACTGTGCTAACTTGAAACTACACGTTGAAAATTCTGAGCTAACCAGTGTCTAATAATAAATGCATTCAAATAAGGTTAGTTCTTTGCACATATGATGAATTTTTCAATCTCATGGATATAGAAAGAATTCAAACACATAAGCAATGCTAAAACCATATTACAATGGAAATTCACCTAAATATTTTTAACATGATCTTCTTAAGAAATATTTCGAAAATCTTGCAAGTGAAAAAAACAATACTACAAATTTTGTAATTGACTTCAAATATGAAATAAGAGTTCAGGTTAAAAAATAGAAGATTCATTTAGACAAATTGAGACAGGGCCATACCTTTACCTTGAATTCCAAATTTTTCCTAGAAAAATGTATACATATATAAGTTGATTCATAGAATGAAACTTATGGACCCGTCCACTCAATTACAAGACTCACTGAAGTAAGGACTAATACTAAGAAGGCGAGCATAATTGGGACATTAACATGGGAAACATGAATAGAAAAGGTCTAATTAATAGCAATACTGAATTCAAAATTTTAATTGGGGACCAAAACAGTTGGAAGATTAATGCTCATATGTTCACTCTAGCTTTCTGATAGCTATAGTCCTTCAGCATTAGGGTTTTTTTTTTTTTTTTCAAGTGATAAACATTTTATTACAAGCATAACTATTTGTGAGGTGTGGGAGGCAAGGGTCGGAGTTCAAGTCTTCAGGAGGGAGTTTTACACACATATACGCTTAAATTAGACTATAGTAGAATTTTTATCTTGTATTAAAAAAATTTAAAAAAAAAAAAAACAAACAAACCTTCTAATTTCTAAGAATTTTTTTTATAGAAGTTACACATACACCCAAAAGGGAAGTGGCCATGAAACCCTCTGAACAATTGCAAGCTAAAATGTTAAAAATGTTAATAATCAACAAAGTCAACAAAAGAGAAGGAACTGTAACTTTGCCAATACCAGTAGTCCACTCATTCAAAGACAAGAATAAATATTTTTAGTTCAAAGTAAACAACTAAATTCCATTAAACATGAGATTATTTAGCATTCAATTTTAAGCCATGTGACAACTAATGAGTTCCTTTAATTGATTCCGAGAGATCAAAGTCTCTGTTTATCTTACAATATGATCATGTTCAAACTGATTACACAAGAAGGGAATAACAGTGCTATGCTATTTATACAGGCATAAGCTGCACACTTACTCTATATTGCATTTTCTATTCTCTTTTGTTTTCTCGGCACGTGCTCTAAATCAAACTTAACCAAATCTGTTACAACTAATCTGAACCACTTAAGAATAATACAATAACTTGCTAACAACCAAAACTAAACCAATCTGACACCCAGCAATTTGGAAAATCTACAACATCAAATTTTATTAATCAAAAGCCAATTAAAATAAAACCATTTGAAGCTTTTTTTTTTTTTTTTTTTTTTTATAGTACTTCAGTAAAATGTTTGTTACTCCTACATGATTGTTGCTATGCTACGCTATAGACATGTGGAGTATCTAATTGAGGACGGAGCACTTCAATGATCAACACTACACATAAGTATAAACAACAATAAGTTAGTTGCATCTGTTGCACTTGAACATACCATGAAAACAACGGTAAATACGTTCTTACAAAGATGTTATGTAACGGCCCCGTCCCAACTGTGTAGATATTGTTCGCTTTGGGGCCCATACCCTTCACGGTTTTGTTCTCCCTCAAAGCACACAGCAGTGGGAGAAAAGACCTCTACACATTGAAGGGAGGTCATTCCTTATAAACACATTCCCATGTGCTTCCCTAGGCGATATGGGATTCCATGGAATGCAAGATCCCCCTTTTTGGGTCACTACATAGTCTACATTTGTACTAAAGGAATTAAATACCTCATTTCAAGTATTTTCAATGGGATTTTTGTATTCTCACCCCAATAAAAGAAATGGGAAAAACCCGGTTACCCATCCCCCTTAATATCTAAGTCAAAACTATCAAGATTCAATCAGACTCAAATGACAACTTAGGATACCATATTTGACTTTCCTTCATGGAAGATTCATGCAAAGAAAATTGAAATTACTGCAATCTAAAATTTAATTGTCACTAGCCCCTTTATTCAAATTATTTGAACTCTTTTTAAAATCAAAGTGTCACAAAATTTAAGAGATGGGAAAAATTGTTGTGCAGAGCTGCCTATATAAATCATCATGCTCAACTTCTGAAGCTACCTACAGTAATCAAAACTTACTGGATATCTAGTTTTGTAATAAACTATAACGAGTATCATGAAGCATATACCAGAAAAGAAAACTCTTCCTCCACTAACTCCCTCCTGTCACAACATTAATAATGAGGTAAAATTAAATTAAATAAAACATTATTTATTTTGTCTAAAGTAAATACTAGTATTTTATTACCTTCGTAACATCTAACCTGTAGGAGCATAAAATTACTGAAAGGCAATCATCAGGAAAATGTAAAATGGATAAAGATGGCACTTTGATTTTTCAATAAAATATAAAAACAATTTCCATTTTTAATTAAGGATTATTATTGATTTGAATAGGAGAAATCAAATCCAAGTGCAGCACCAAGTGAAATCCACCCCTAAAATTGTGATCCTCCAGAACACAAAGTGTAGCACCTTTGTTTTCAATGAACACCAAGATACTAAACAGAATAAGGAGGAAATACATAAATTACTCTGTTATTGACAAAATAACACAGATACTACACATCATATGTGGATACTGCAAGTTGGAATATATGAAAAGGAAGGAACCAATGGAATGCTCAACAAGCTGATTTCTTTCTGTAGATGTATGCGCTAGATTTAATCATCCCCACAAACATTACCTTAATATCACCGAGTGCCAATTTTCACTCTATTTACACCGAGAAATCAAGGCATCGAGATACATCACCTAATCAAGTCAATTTGAGATACCATGATATATATTGTTTGATATAAGAGATAGATAAAGGAAGATTCACATATCTAATTTCTTTAATTAGTTTATATTACCAAAGTGGTAGATTGTAGTCTTTAAATTAGTTAGTTTTTTTTTTTTTCCTTCTTTCTAAGAAAGAAAAAATGTACAATATAAATTGTAGATCTCATCTCATATCTAATTTCTTAAGCTAAAGATTTTTTTATTCCCTTAAGGAAGTAGTTTTAGGCCTAGTGTGGTTCTTTCTTCTTTATTAATAACCCACAATCCAACCCAAAACACTTCTTTAACTGACCCGATCCAATTAAAAAAAAAAAATCTCAAACCCCCCCCCCCCAAAAAAAAAGTTTCAGGCCCACTCAAATTGAGCCCACTTGCCCACGTGTATCTCTAAGCTTGAACTAATCAGCATTTATCAGCTGCCTCAACTTTATAACAGTCCACCTCACTGGCGGTTCTACAAATATGTGAGGGTGGTCACGAGACCATCACTCTGACTTGCAAAAAAATATTTATATGCTAACCAAACTTATCTTGATCACTCTATTCTCTAATAAAAAATTTGAACACCCTAACTTAAAAATCATAGTAATTTAGGTTCAACAAAAATAAGAGTAATCCTACCTCCCAATATTTTTCACAATAATTTGGACCCAATACTAACATTACTGTTAAATTCACCATTTCACTATTTCATAAAAACTAAATTTTTTTTTAGAGAATTAGTGATTTATCATGGTATCAATCCTCTATTTCCACCTTACCCCCATTAAAATTTTGACATTTTGGGCCCCACTTAACAATGGCAACACAAGTGGCCTACTCATGAAAGAAGAATTAAATTTAACATTTCCTAAAAGTTTATGTTTTTGGAAGAATTAGTAACTAATCAATAATCAACTTATGAAATACTAATGGTATAGGTCACAACAACATTAAACATACCTAGAACTAGAATTGCAAAATACAACCAAAGAAAAGGGAAAAAAAAAATTAAAAAGAGAAAAACGAAATCACATTTGCAATTTCATTTCCCTGTTAAAATAACCAAAAATTTGGGACAAAACCCTTCTAAGTGAGATCTAGTTGAAGAAAGATCAATAGAAGAGATCACTTAACCTTTATCATCCTCTATCATTGGTACTTGGATTCTGAACTTTAGAATATCCCTCCCAATCTTGGTGTGTGTGTTTTATTTGAAGTAATAACTGTCTTGATGTTTTTTTTTTGAGAAACAATAATTGTCTTGATGTTGTATCTTCTATTTTGTTATCTTTATTTTTCTTGAACAATAGTCAACTATAAGATTATTGATAACTTATGATATTTCGGTGGGCCCTATAATGTAGGAGTGTTAAATATTTTGTTTACACAATTTATGGAAATAGAGAGAAAAAGAAAGAGTAAAACAATACAATATGCCTACATCCACAAGAGCTAGTGGCTAACGGCTTCACTATATGAAAAATAGGGTTTCCAACATATTTATAATACCCCTATTTAAAAAAAAAAATATATATATATATATATATATATCTTAACTCGGTATATTAAAATCATTGCGCTCACACTCTTATTCAGAATATTAGCCACCATCTCCAACAAGGAGTCCAAGGTACCTTTTCTTGTTGATTGTTATTGAGTCTTTAACAAACATGGAACAAACAAGAATGTTAGGACATATGTGATTCAATGTTAGAAACATATGTCATTATTTTATGTAATTGGCTAATCTTTTGACGAAACGCACTTTACTTGTAATTGGGTAGATCTAGGATGTGTTTAACACTTCAAGGAACAAAGTTTCAAGTTCAAGTGTTAAAGTCATGCAAGTCTGTCCAAGAATCAAGTGAGAAAGTGCTGGATTTTAAAACTTGATAACTAACATCTATCGAGGTTTAAAAGTTGTTTCAGCCAGTGGCTCGACAGCTAACTCAATAGATGGCTATTAATTAAAGTTTATGAAACTCAGTTTTTCAGAGTTGTTTTTCATCCAATCCGTGGATATATGTTTGGGCTTTCTTTTCTCACAACCTTAAACATATATAAGGATTATTTTAAAGGCCGTCTAAGGTTGCATGAGTGTAAAGCAAAGTTTTATTCATGCAAATTGTGACCGGAGACAGAATTTGCCTTAGTTCATCTTTCTCTTGAAGAAGCTACTGTGTTTGTACACCGTAGGGTTTTGTGACCAATGAGCTTCTTGATCTTCATCGTGTGATGAACTGAAGAATTTTGCAGCCAACATCTTTTTCAAGTTGGTGATTAAGTCGTGTACTAGGATCTGCGCATCTATTGGTTAGTCACGTACTAAGAGTTGTGCACTAAAAGAAGAGATTGTCACTACAAAATAAGTCTAATTGGGTTCTAAGGTAAGGGTTCAACTATAAGTTGGTATAAGGTACTGGGATTTCTTTACTTGCAACAGCTTGTTGTGATAATAGTGGATTCTCGGGAGTGGTGACCTTAAATTCACCCGGTGGGGTTTTGCCTCAGTGGTTTTCCCTATTCATAAACAATCACTTGTGTCAAATT
The DNA here is from genome assembly GCA_030445155.1 of Quercus variabilis. NCBI lineage: Eukaryota > Viridiplantae > Streptophyta > Magnoliopsida > Fagales > Fagaceae > Quercus > Quercus variabilis. The sequence continues at coordinate 7,121,129 of CP129448.1, read as the reverse complement.
TATTTTCCGCTACATTTAACTTAGTTGGTAATTTGTTTGTACTACCACACGTACTGCATGCTAATTGAATTAATTAATTAACTTGGCTAATTAATTGGCTAATTCGTCACAAGGGATCAATACATTCTTAGTCTATCAAGTGGTATCAAAGCAGACAAACTTTGATTAGGTTTTAATCTTTACTGTGTGATCCATTGACTCCTATTTGTCATGAATAGAGAAAAATCTCTTATTATACCTCATTTATTTGATGGCATTAACTATACATACTGAAAAGTACGCATAAGAGCTTTCTTGCAGTCTTTAGATGAGAAAGGGTGGCAAGCTGTAGAGATAGGTTAGACTAAGCCTATGAAAGCGCCAGCCGACTGGGATGATACAAGATCAAGGTGGCAAACTTTAACAGCAGGGTATTGAATGCTCTATTCAATGCAGTCACAAATGAGGAGTTCAAGAAGATATCATCCACTGAAATTGCAATGGAAGCATGGACCATCCTCTAGACAACCTATGAGGGAACTAAGGTTGTCAAGGATTCAAAACTTCTGAGGCTCACTACAAGCTTTGAAGATATCAAAATGGAAGAGGATGAGTCATTTAATGAGTACTATGCCAAGCTCAAGAACATAGTGAACTCAGCCTTTAATCTTGGGGAAACCATTCCTGAACCTAAGATTGTGAGAAAGGTGCTCAGATCTCTACCGGAGAGATTCCATGCCAAGATCACTGCAATTGAGGAATCAAAGGATATTGACAAAATTCTTTTGACAAAGTTGGTTGGCAATCTGTAAACCTATGAGGGTTTGACAAGGATCGGGAAATCGAGCAAGAGCAAGAGCATGGCATTGAAGGCCAAGAGCAGTGATACTGATAAGTCTTCATACGATGAAGATTATAAAATGAAATCCTGTATTACAAGGCAATTCAAGAAGTTCATGAAGAATGCCAATGGGAAGGGCTTCGACAAGGACCGAAGGCAATCCAGTTCCTTACAGTTCAAGAGCCAAGATAAAGGGAAGAAGGATGCTAGGAATAGTGATTAGTACACTGTTTCCTCAGGACCAAAGTGCTTTGGGTGTTAAAGTTTCGGTCACATGAAACAAGAATGCCCTACTTATCTCAAGACCATCAAAAAAAGCAAGGCACTTGCTTCTACTTTGAGCTATACCGAGCTTAAGGATGACTCTGATAATGAGAATGATGGAATCCTAAATGCCTTCACTACCACTGTAAATTCTACTGAAGGGATTGTTGAAGATGTGGATGAAGAAGAGGACTTGGTGGAGTCTAAATTTGAGAAGATAGATAAACAAGATGACATCCACACAGCCTATGCAAAGTTATACAAGGTCTCCGAAAAGTATGAGAATGTGTATAGGTTGGCCACCAAGAAGCTTAGTGATGTGGAGTTTGAGCGAGAAGAAATCTCCACAAAGTTTGATGAAGCCAATCAGATTATTAGAGCACTAAGATTTGAGAATAATTTCTTGGCTGAAAAGACCAAGAAGCTTGAGGCAGAACTATTCCAAGTCAGAGCTCAATTGAAAAGGACTTCAAGTGCTAAGCTCGATGAGATGCTCAGTCACGAATTGCCAAAGGGAGAGATTGTTAGGGCATATGTGATTCAATGTTAAGAACATATGTCACTATTTTATGTAATTGGCTAATCTTTTGACAAAATGCACTTTACTTGTAATTGGGTAGATCTAAGATGTGTTTAATACTTCAAGAAACAAGGTCTCAAGTTCAAGTGTTAAAATCATGCAAGTCTTTCCAAGAATCAAGTGAGAAAGTGCTGGATTTTAAAGTTCGACAGCTAGCATTTATCGAGGTTTAAAAGTTGTTTTAGCCCGTGGCTCGACAGCTAGCTCGATAGATGGCTATCTATAGAAGTTTATGAAACTCAGTTTTTTAGAGTTGTTTTTCATCCAATCCGTGGGTATATGTTTGGACTTTCTTTTCTCACAACCCTAAACATATATAAGGATTATTTTAAAGGCCGTCTAGGGTTGCACGAGTGTGAAGCAAAGTTTTGTTCATGCAAATTGTGACTAGAGACAGAATTTGCCCTAATTCATCTTTCTTTTAAAGAAGTTGCTGTGTTTGTACACCGTAGGGTTTTGTGACCAATAAGTTTCTTGATCTTCATCGTGTGATGAACTGAAGAACTTTGTAGCCAACATCTTTCTCAAGTTGGTGATTAAGTCGCGTACTGGAATTCACGCATCTATTGGTTAGTCACGTACTAGGAGTCTGCATTGAAATGAGAGATTTTCACTACAGAACAAGTCCAATTGGGTATTGGGATAAGGGTTCAACTATAGGTTGGTATAAGGTATTGGGATTCCTTTACTTGCAACTGTTTGTTGTGATAATAGTGGATTCTCAGGAGTGGTGACCTTAAATTCACCCGATGGGGTTTTGCCTTGGTGGTTTTCCCCATTCATAAACAAATCACCTGTGTTGAATTTATTTTTCACTGCCTTTCACTTAGTTGGTGATTTGTTTGTGCTACCACACGTATTGCATGTTAATTGAATTAATTAATTAACTTAGCTAATTAATTGGTTAATTCATCACAAGGGGTCAATACAGTCTTGGCCTATCAAAGAATGCTTTCAATTGCTTCATGCATCCACTACTTCATCATTCTCTTCTTGGTTTACTGCCAAGCAACTAATTGCATCATCAACAAGCTATCAATTTGATATTTGCTCCAACATGATACTCAAAACTTTTTCTGAACACAGAAATCTACCATAAGATAAGTTGCAAGTTATGTAGACGTGGTTATATAAAAAGAAACCAAAAATTGATGTGTTATTTAATTATATCTACTTATCCTTATTTTCCCCTCTATTGCACAGAAGCACAATCCTCTAAGGTGGTGGAGTTCACAATGGTATGAGATGATATTTGTTGCTTTTGTCTCTAATTTGCAAAAAAGGGTAGCCTGGCATTAGTATGGATAAAACATCATATGATCATCTATTATCAAATTATTGTATGAAAGAAAAATGAAAAAATTTTAACTGTGCTAACTTGAAATTACACGTTGAAAATTCTGAGCTAACCAGCGTCTAATAATAAATGCATTCAAATAAGGTTAGTTCATTGCACATATGGTGAATTTTTCAATCTCATGGATATAGAAAGAATTCAAACACATAAACAATGCTAAAACCATATTACGATGGAAATTCACCTAAATATTTTTAACATGATCTTAAGAAATATTTCGAAAATCTTGCAAGTGAAAAAAACAATACTACAAATTTTGTAATTGACTTCAAATATGAAATAAGAGTTCAAGTTAAAAAATAGAAGATTCACTTAGACAAATTGAGACAAGGCCATACCTTTACCTTGAATTCCAATTTTTTCCTAGAAAAATGTTCACATGTATAACTTGATTCATAGAATGAAACTTATGGACCTGCGCGCTCAATTACAAGACTCACTGAAGTAAGGACTAATACTAAGAAAGTGAGCATAATTGGGACATTAACATGGGAAACATGAATAGAAAAGGTCCAATTAATAGCAATACTGAATTCAAAATTTTAATTGGGGACCTAAACAGTTGGAAGATCAATGCTCATTTGTTCACTCTAGCTTTTTGATAGCTATAGTCCTTCAGCATTAGGGTTTTTTTTTTTTTTCAAGTGATAAATATTTTATTACAAGCATAAGTGTTTGTGGGGGTGTGGGAGGCAAGGGTCGGACACATATACACTTCAATTAGACTATAGTAGAATTTCTATCTTGTATTAAAAAAAAAAAAAAAAAAAAAAAAAAAAAAAACAAACCTTCTAATTTCTAAGAATTTTTTTTATACAAGTTACACATACACCCAAAAGGGAAGTGGCCATGAAACCCTTTGAACAATTGCAAGCTAAAATGTTAATAATCAACAAAGTCAACAAAAGAGAAGGAACTGTAACTTTGCCAATACCAGTAGTCCACTAATTCAAAGACAAGAATAAATACTTTTAGTTCAAAGTAAACAACTAAATTCCATTAAACATGAGATTATATAGCATTGAATTTAAAGCCTTGTGACAACTAATGAGTTCCTTTAATTGATTCCGAGAGATCAAAGTCTCTGTTTCTCTTACAATATGATTATGTTCAAACTGATTACACAAGAAGGGAATAACAGTGCCATGCTATTTATACTGGAATAAGCTGCACACTTACTCTATATTGCATTTTCTATTCTCGGCACGTGCTCTAAATCAAACTTAACCAAATCTGTTACAACTAATCTGAACCACTTAACAATAATACAATAACTTGCTAACAACCAAAACTAAACCAATCTGACACCCAGCAATTTGGAAAATCTACAACATCAAATTTTATTAATCAAGAGCCCAATTAAAATAAAACCATTTGAAGCATTTTTTTTTTTATAGTACTTCAGTAAAATGTTTGTTACTCCTACATGATTGTTGCTATGCTAAGCTATAGACATGTGGAGTATCTAATTGAGGACGGAGCACTTCAATGATCAACACTACACATAGAAGTATAAACAACAATAAGTTAGTTGCATCTGTTGCACTCGAACATACCATGAAAACAACGGTAAATGCGTTCTTACAAAGATCTTATATATCTAGCAGTCATAACATAAATCATCCATGGACATCTGACATTTTTGGTACCAAAATGGACAGTCGTTGACAAGACACATCAATTTTCAGACCAAGATATTGCCTCTTCTTTGCAAAAAAGGTCTCCCTATCTCACTATTTTGTCTCTAGAGATTGATCTAAACAGCATTTATAATCAATTGGCTCAACTTTAAAGCTTTTCTCCTCTATATAAACATGGATTCACAAAAATGCACAAATAAAAGAAAGTAATTATGGACGCTTTAAACTAAAGGAGATAAACTATGAAAAACTCACCGTATAGCTCACAGCAACACTAAACATACTTAGAATTGCAAAATAAATCCAAAGAAATGGGAAAATAAAAAGGAAAGAAACAAAATCAAGCTTGCAAGTTTTTTTGCCAATGAAATAACCACAAAATAAAGGGGGTATAAATTACCTTCTAAATAACTAGCCAGAGAGAGAGAAAGAGATCAATAGAACAGATCCATTGATATAGCAAAAGTTTTCATGTCAATTTTTTGCAAGTGTAGAGAATAATAAGTTTATGCGAATATAAACAGAAAAATAGAAGAAAGAATCACAAAAAAAGACAAAAGATTTATGTGGTTCGGCCTTAGGCCTACATCCACGGGCGGTTTCAAGAAAGTTTCACTAAGAAAATAAGGAGATTACAAATGTGACACAAAGACACTCTCATAGAACCCAAACCCATATACACCCAAAGAACTCTCACTCTCAATTTACAAGAGCCAAGGCTGAAGATATTTCATAAAGAGCCCACATTTATATAATACCCCAAGTAAAATGATTCAAATCCTAAACCAAGTACAGTACCAAACCAAAAATGAATAGTCCTAGCCAAAGTCAACAAAAGGAGTCCAAGTCAGATACAACTCAAATTTGACTTTCACACTTGACATTCATGCTTGAATTCCCCACTTAAGAATAGCCCCTCCCAGTTGGGGATAGGGCAGCTCTTCTTGATGGTTGTTAGGTCTTCAACTACATGGAACAAACAAGAACTCCTTCAATTGCTTCCTTCACCTGCTAATTCTCATTCTCTTCTTGGTTTAAAATCAACTTGATATCTGCTCCAACATAATACCTAAACATTTTCTGGACACAAAAGTATGTCATAAGACAAGATGCAAGTTATGCGGATAGAGTCACCCAAATACAAAACCAAAAATTGATGTTGTTCTTTTATTATATCCACTTACCCTTATTTTCCACTCTATTGCACAAAAGCACAAGTCCTCCAAGGTGGTGGACTTCACAATGGTATGAGATGACATTTGTTGCTCGTCATCTAATCTGCAAAAAAAGAGTAGCGTGGCATTTATTAGGACAAAACTTAATATTGGATGAATGACAAAAAAATTGATTAACTGTGTTAACTCCAATTAACAAGTTGAAAATTCTGAGTTGATCAATGCCTTATAAGAAATGCATTCAAATAAGGTTAGCTAATTGCACATGTGAATTGTTCACTCTGGTGGAAGAAGAAAAAATTCAAACACATAATCAATGCTTAAACTAAATAAGATGGAACTTCACCCTAACATTCAAATGGTGATTGTCTTAAGAAATATTTTGAAAATCTTGTGGATGAAGAAAACAATTGCGCAAATTTAATTGAATTCCATATGAAGCTTTTGTTTCCTAAAGTTAGTGAGTACAAGTACCTATACTTAAATTTTATCCATTAAGCGAAAATAAATTCTTTCTCACAATATCTAGAATGCATACTCCAAACGTTTATCAACCAATCAAAAATTTCTATGATAAACAATCCATTTTAGAAATTGATGTTTAAATGTGAGAGAAACTAATCACCAAGGAGGACCAATAAAATCTCTGGTGGCTCAGTTGAGACAATAGGAATGTCTCAGAAGCAGCTTATTATTTCACAAATCTTGTCTCAGCCAAGACATTTATTGTTGATTTAAATGGTAAATCTCTTTCCATGGATGAAATCAAGTTTGAGGAGAGCATGCAAGCAGCAAGATTGACATTGACAGTTTAATTTGGGAACTTCAGTTTTCTACACTCAATTTTCTACACTCAAGAAACTCCTCTCTCTCTCTCTCTCTCTCTCTCTCTAGAATGATGATGAAACGATTCTGCTTTGTCATTATGATTTTGCATCTGTCTTGAGAGGCCTGGCTACCTCGAATTAGTCACAGAACTTGTGGTTGTCCTCTGTTGTTATGGGGGGTTCAATTTTCTTTTTCGTAGAATCTAAGACTTTCGAATTCTCAGTCGAGGAGGGAGGTACGTATTTCATGTTACGCATTTTTGAGCGAAGTCGGGATTCTCTCCGATCAGTTTTCATGGGCAGAGAAAGCGCTAAGTGTTTGCTAGCTATTGTGGAGGATCTAATGTCTAATAAAACACCTGGTAACTGTGCACGAACCTTTAGGGATGATGAGAAAGTTTTTATTTTGCAATTGGGTTCCAATTCACACGGCAGTTTTTTAATGATCTCGGAACTCATCCATGGCCGTCGAAAAGGATTTCTCGTGGTGCCAGAAGGGAAAGCTAGAAGTGGGTGGTGAGGTTTTGGATTTCATTTAAGGAAAGCAATTGCAACTGAATCACTTGCCACCAAACAGCCTTTTCACTCTGTCCTGAGGCCGATAGTGGAGAATCACAAAACTTTTCTGCAGGCAGCGGCGGAGGGTGATCGGAGAGAGGGTAGTGGTAGCAGAAAAGGAAAGCAATTAATGCCAGAGTTTCAAATTTCAACCGAATCAAATTTGAGCAATATAAGCCATGATATACGCGATTTGAATGCTGGGAAGAAACAAGCAAATTCTAAGGCTAAATTGTCGGTTGAGATTACAGAAAGCAACAGCGGTGTCAACGATTCACCTTTAACGTTGGATGTTGGCTTGAGATTGGAGCGTGGGCCAGATGGTAAGTGGGAGGTAATCTGGTCCAAAGTCAAGGAATTGGGCCGGAAAGAAAAACCCAAAGACTAACTTTAAGCCCGAAGATAATAGCCAGTTTAAACCCACAGCTCCCTTCAATGCAAAGCCCAAATTTAATCCCAAGCCCATCACAGTCTGGCGACCCAAACCAAAGCAAACACTTCAAAATGGCAAGACCCAGCCAGGTCACTTGATTTCTGCTTCGACGAGCTCACTCAGCGATCCTCGCAGAGGTGATGTGGATTCTAACTCCGAACTAAATCCAGCTGATTCCCAAAGCTTGTTGAGGCTAGCCCAGTCAATGAAAGTCTCCGACGGTGCCGGTAGTGACCTTATCGGCGCCGATGAGCCCGATAATGAGATTCTCAGCTCCGATGAGTCCGATACAGCGTTCCGCAGCTCCGATGAACCCGATGAGTCCGATGAGTCAGCAAAAACCTCTGATGATGAAGAGAAATTGCACAAAGACATCCGTTTGATACTTCAGGAGAATATTGGCAACGTTAGCAAGAAGTGGGGGAATTCAGAACAGTGGGTGCTTGAACTTCGAGATGGAAGAAGAGTGGCGGTTCCGATTCAGATTTCTCTGCCCCCAGGTGAAGTCACAGAGGTATTGGAAGAGCAAACCCAATTGGCCTTGGTCCCCTTGAAGTGTCCAGATGTTGTGGAGGTGTCATCAGCCCAGGCTAATGAGAATGATGTATTTGTGGAGGATTGGGTCTCAGACGCTTGTTCAGAGTCTTCTGTGCCACCTAATGTAGAGGGTTTGTCGCCTCTAAGTGTGGAACCGCTGGCTTTTTCTCTACCATTGGCAATGGAAGGGCAGGAAGTATTGGGTGTGGAGAATCCAGTGAGGGGAGAGGCTTACTCTGAGTGGTTCCAAACCAAATTCAAAGGGTTTGATAACTTCCTGGGCATGTCCCTAAAAGGTTTGGAAAATCAAGCAACCACCTTTTTATTGGCCGTTGAGTCTGAATTACATCGTAGGGCTGTTTTGGAAAATAAAGCACGTGATTTGAAGAGTTCTGGGGTGAAAGGTATTAGAGAGCTGAAGGGTCTATTCAGCTCGATTAATTATGGCTCCACTTCAACTAGGCGCAGTGGTATTAATAGGGAACGGGCTCTTTCTGTTTTTAAATGAATCTGAAGATGATTTCCTGGAATGTCAGAGGATTGAATGAGACTTCAGATTCATAATTTGTTGTGTGCATGGAGACCTGACATTGTCTGTTTGCAAGAGACCAAACTTGAATGGATTACTAGAGGAATAGTCAGAAGTATTTGGAGCTGTCCATATGTCGACTGGTTGTATTTGGGTTCAGAAGGTGCTTCTGGAGGTATTGTATTGATGTGGGATCAGAGGGCAGTGGAAAAGGTGGAAGAAGCAGTAGGGCGCTTTTCTGTTTCATGCAAATTTAAAAACGTAGGCAATCAATTTGAATGGGCTTTTACTGGTTTATATGGGCCCAATTTGAACAAGAGGCGCAGGAAGATGTGGGAGGAACTGACAGGGCTGATTAGTTGGTGGGATGTGCCATGGTGCCTAGGAGGTGACTTTAATATAATTCGCTTCCCATCAGAGAGATTAGGGGCTACAAATAGTACTCGGGCTATGTATGAATTTTCGGATTTTATCTCTCTTCATGGACTGATGGATATACCAATGGAAGGAGGCCTTTATACTTGGTCCAACAATTCTTCTGCCTCTAGAATAGACCGGTTTCTTTTCTCTCCACTTTTGGCGGATCATTTCACTCTATTTGTACAGAGAAGGTTGTCTAAGGTACTTTCAGACCACTACCCAATTCTGTTGGAGGGGGGAATCATCGGAGAGGTAGAACTCCTTTTCGTTTTGAAAATATGTGGTTGAAGGCGGAGAATTTTGTTGATAAAGTGAAATCTTGGTGGGCATCCTATTTGTTCCAAGGCAACCCGAGTTTTATACTAGCTAAGAAGTTGGCAGCCTTGAAGTTGGACCTAAAAAAATGGAACGAAGCAGAGTTTGGCAATGTCACTTTAAAGAAACAGCAATTATGGAACAAATTAAATGACTTGGATGTTAGAGAGGAGACTCAACCTTTAACAGCTGAGGAGAAGTTAGAACAAGTTAATCTCCGTACCGAGATTGAAAAGCTTACTCTCTTAGAAGAGATTAGTTGGAGGCAAAAGTCTAGGATGCTACACTTGAGGGAGGGGGATGCAAGTACAAATTTTTTTCATACAATGGCTAATTCCAATAGAAGAAATAACGGTATTGAAAGACTTATGGTTGATGGAACCCCGTCTTCTGATCAAGGTATGATTGCTGATTGTGTTACTCAATTCTTTATGAATTTATACTCGGAGCAGCAAGTTATTCGACCTTTTCTAGAAGTCTTGGTATTTCCTAGGATATCCGGTGATAATGCTGATTGGATAGATAGACCATTTGAGGAGGCAGAAATTTTTGATGTGATACAGAATTTTAATGGCGACAAAGCACCTGGACCTGATGGGTTTCCTATGGCCTTCTTCCAAGCATGTTGGGGTATTCTCAAAACTGACCTTATGGCTGTATTTCACCATTTTTTTGCTAAAGGTCAGTTTGAGAAGAGCTTGAATGCAACGTTCATCACTCTCATCCCTAAAAAATATCCAGCAATTGAAGTCAAAGATTTTCGCCCCATTAGTCTTGTTGGAGGGGTTTATAAAATCATTGCTAAGGTCTTAGCCACCAGACTTCGAACGGTCATGGAAGATATAATTTCACCTTCTCAAAATGCTTTTGTGAGGAACAGGCAGATTCTTGATCTTGTGCTTATTGCTAACGAATGTAGTGACAGTAGAATGAGAACTGGTTTGCCAGGGATACTTTGCAAATTAGATGTTGAGAAGGCTTTTGATCATGTCAACTGGGGTTTTCTTATGCAGTTATTAGAACGAAGTGGGTTCTCTACTAAATGGAGGCAGTGGATTTTCTTTTGTATATCTACAGTTCGTTTCTCTATCTTGATAAATGGCACCCCTTGTGGGCTTTTTGAGAGCTCCAGGGGGTTAAGACAAGGTGACCCATTGTCCCCCTTGTTGTTTGTCTTGGTGATGGAAGCCCTTGGGAGAATGTTGGATAAAGCTGTCCATGATGGTCACATGTCAGGCTATGGTGTAGGTCATTTAGAGGGAAGATCTTTGGAGGTGTCACATCTGCTCTTTGCGGACGACACTCTAATTTTTTGTGATGCTGATTTGGATCAGGTTTTGTTTCTCCGTATGATTCTCATTTGGTTTGAGGCGGCTTCTGGTTTAAAGATAAATTTGGGTAAGTCAGAGCTGGTTCCTGTTGGTATGGTGCACAATCTCGACTTATTGTTGAATGTCCTTGGTTGTAAACAAGGTACCCTTCCAATGAAATATTTAGGCCTTCCTTTGGGAGCTAAATGCAAGGATAAGGCAATTTGGAACCCAATTCTGGAGAAGATCGAACGAAGATTAGCAGGATGGAAACGTTTATACTTATCCAAGGGAGGTAGAGTCACTTTAATTAAAAGCACTCTATCTAATTTACCCACTTATTTTCTATCTTTATTTCCTATTCCTGTTTCTGTGGCTAACAGAATTGAGAAACTTTAGAGGGATTTCTTATGGGGTGGCATTGGTGATGAACCAAAATTCCATTTGGTTAAATGGGCTACTATTTGCACTCCCATTGCTTCGGGTGGTTTGGGGATAAGAAAGGTAAGACTTTTTAATGAAGCTTTGCTTGGGAAGTGGCTATGGAGATTTGGGATGGAGAGGGCTGCCCTTTGGAGGCAAGTGATAGCCGTGAAATATGGTTGTGAATGGGGTAGTTGGTGTACTAGGCCTACTAATGGTCCATATGGTGTTGGCTTGTGGAAAAATATTAGTCGGGGATGGCCTACTTTCTCTCGCCACATTCTATATGATATTGGGGATGGGTCTAGGGTGAAATTTTGGCAAGACCATTGGTGTGGAGAAACATCTCTTGTAGTTAGCTATCCTAAATTGTTTAGATTTTGCCGAGATCAAGCGGCTAGTGTGGCTGAGGTTATGAAGTTTGATAATGGAATCCTGTTTTGGGATGTAAGTTTCTTTAGGGGTGTACATGCCCGGGAACTAGAGGCACTAGATAGTTTCATGGATACCATATATGGTGCGTCGGTTAGAGGGCTTGGTGAGGATAAGATGTGCTGGAAATCTATTAGAGAGAAGGGTTTCACGGTTAAGGATCATTACAATCTCTTAATGGGCTCTAATGACTATTGTTTTCCTTGGAAAAGCATTTGGAAGCAGAAGATCCCTTCTCGAGTAGCTTTCTTTGTTTGGGCTGCTACTTTAGGGAAATGCTTAACGATTGACAATTTACGAAGAAGGAAGGTTTGGATATTAGACTGGTGCTACATGTGCAAGTGTAATGGGGAATCGGTTGATCATCTTTTTCTTCATTGTCCGGTTGCAATGGATATGTGGGCCATGGTGTTCGGGTTGTTTGGAGTGAGCTGGGTTATGCCGCAATCTGTAGTGGGGCTTCTAGCATGTTGGCAAGGCAGTTTTGGCCGTCATCGAAATGGGTCTATATGGCTTATGGTTCCCCATTGCTTATTGTGGTGCCTTTGGAGGGAGAGAAATAGTCGGTGCTTTGAAGATAAGGAGAGATCCATATCAGACTTGAAGCTATTTTTCTTTAGCACTTTAATGGATTGGTTGGCTGCATTGCGGAACCAATCCTTTTCATCCTTTCTTGATTTCTTAGATTCTTGTAATTTTTGTTCTTGATTGTTTGATCCCTTGTACACTCCCTGTGTACTAGGGTGTTCCATTTTTTGAGATCAATAAAATTTTTACTTATCAAAAAAAAAGGTTGAGACAATAGGAATTCAGAAACCCAATTTTCCATGGGTTCTGAAAAGCTGCTACCAAAGAATATTGTCATGGGAAACCTTTGTAGTCATTTGAGCAGCAATTTTATTTGAGAAACAGGGAACATTTCATAATTTCTAGTAAGGAAAAAATATCAAATAAGAGTCAGGTAGAAAATTAAGAGCTTCATTTAGATGGATTGAGGCAGGGCCTTACCTTCACCTTAAATGCAAATTTCTGTCCATAAAAGTGTTGACATATATAACTTGATTCATAGATTGAAACAGCTGGAACATGTGCTCAATCCTAGTACTCACCAATACAAGAACCACTACCAAGAAAGTGAACATAATTGGAAATTAATATGAGCAACATGAAGAGAGGAGGTCCAATTATTAACAATAATGTATTCATAATTTTACTTGGGAACCCAAACAGTTGGAACATTAGTCATTTGTTGTCTTTTGATTGATAGCTATAGTTATTTAGCAATCTTTTATTTTTTTTGGATATGTAATAAAAATTTATTAAAAAGCGAGGACCTCTATCCATACATGCAGTAGTCATAGAAACCCTTTAAAGAATTACAAGCTAAAATGTAAATAATCAACAAAGTCTACAAAAGAGAAGGAACTGTAGCTCTGCCAATACCAGCAGGCCACTCATAAAAAAGGCAAAATTAAGCTCATGAGTAGACAACTCAATGCCATTAAGCATGTGAATATTTGGCATTCCATTTAAAGCCTTGTGAAAACTAATGACTTCCTGTTATTGAAACTAGAAGGTGCGGATTCAAGTGCTATGCTGTAGGTGTCATAACTCTAATTGTCCACTGCTGGATTATTTTGTATGCCAAGCATCCTTAAGAATGTAAGGCAATTTCAAAGATGAAAGCAAATGTCATGCTAATGAATTGAATGCACTCACCAAGCGATCGTTGTTCATGGAAAGTTTAGGTGCAATCTCACTGGAAAATCACATATTTTCCTTAAAAATCAGCTAGTGTTAAACATGGATCCTGACAACGCTAATCTCTTATTTTCTTTAGGAGTTGTATACCAGCCACAATTCTGTCAGAGCAAGATCAGATGGCTTTCTCATCAAAATATATGCATCATGTCTGGACCTTCCACAAATAGAGAAAATAGTAATATCAAAACCTTTTGTAGTAACTAATGGCATCTTTAGTCCAGATTAATATATTTCTCTTGATAGTTCTTGTGATTAATTTCTATCAGAAGCTTTTTGAATACTATTATGTAGAAATAAAGGTCATACTTTGAGAATCACAAAAATAATGTAGGAATAAAGGTTATACTTTTGAGAAGCATAACAAATAACATTTATGACAAAAAAAACGTCACAAGTGGTGAAAAGTCCAAGAATCATTTACCATGAAATTAAGCTATCTATGAAATCAGGGAGTACTCTGCAGTCTGCTCTAACAACAAGCTATGCTCTTCATTCATTAGAACCTACCAAAGCTCTGTTTGAGAATGAAATAAAAACAGAATAAGAGAGGAAACTAATAATATGCCAACGATATTGCAAATAAATTTCCAAAAAATGAAACCTAAATTATGTGAAAAGATTAAATTTGGTAATAAATGAGATAGTTACCGTTCCTTTTCTAATAGTTTGTTGCATAATCTTATTACCAGCTAGGTTTGAAGAAACATGCACTCTTAAGCTTGCAGGCTTCAATATTCAATACTCCTCAGGCCTTGGCTAAAATCCAGTTACTGATAAACTCACCATCCCTGATGAAAGGGAAAAATGAATAGTTCATTTGTTTGGCTACCACTTTGAGCATTAACTATGATCTTAACCCAAGGCAACCTGCAATCTAAAAATTTATATAGTTAGACAAATATGGTACTTTGATTTTTTCAATAAAATATAGGAACAACTTCCATTTAATTAAGGATGATTAATTCATTTTAAAAATTGAAATCAATTCCAAGTGCAGCACCAAGTAATATCCATCCCTGAAATTGTGAACTTCTAGAACACCGAGTGTAGCACCTTTCTTTTCAATTAACACCAAGATACTAAAAGAAATTAGGAGTAAATGCAGAAATTATTCTGTTATTGACAAAATAGTTCTTAGCAACTTAACTTAAATTTTGTGAATTTTTGTTGTGGTTGTCATCATCAATTGTAGATATTGCACAACACGAAAAAGGAATAAACACACACACACATAAACGCAAATACTGCACAACAAGCTAATGAATGTACTGTAGATGTATACGCTAGATTTACTCCACCATCTTCTCCCCCCACCCCAAACACAAACATTACCACAATATCACCAAGTGCCAATTTTGACACTATCTACACGGTGAGAAACCTTGGCATCCAGATGTGCCACCTAATCAACTCAGTTTGAGATACCATGATACAAATAAGAAATAGATAAAAGGAATGTTCACATATTTTGTTGAGTTGTAGAGAACAAAGAAGAAATTTTGATTTTGATTTCTATCGAGGATAGGGAAAAAACAATGATATGTAGACATAAGTTTTCTTACCACTGAAATGGATCCCCTTTTGCATCTTTGTGGTAAGACGACACACTGATGAATTCCCAGTATCTACAAATCTTTTGGCAATCCTCACTGGTGAGGGCACAAATATCAGTGGCCAATCCAACTCTCCGATACCCTGCATTGCTTCTACTTGAATCTCCTAAAAGTCACATACCCACCTCAAAAATAAATAAAAATTACATCAACCCAAAAAGAAAATCTCCACAATCAAGAGATGAGAGAGAGAAAGAGGGCTCACCATCATTCAAGAGAAGCATGCAGAGAGCTAGTGCACGCTTAAAAGCGTTGATCTTTCTCATTTAGTTTGGTTCAAACAAGGCCTCACCTTTCACCTTGTAAGCCAATTCCAGAAAATTGTTTATATATATATGGGATGAAGCTTCTAGACACGTGCTAAATCCCCTGACTGAATGATAGGGCTCCTACAAGAAACGAAATTTTTTATTAAAACCAAAAACTGATGACTATTCAGTATCAAGACTATGTTTTACTATAGCTGGAAATAAATAATCATTTATTCTCTTCTGTTAGATAGATATATATATATAAATATATATACATATATATATATATATGTATATATATCGGGAATTCAATCACAAAAGCCACAAATGTTTCACGAGTATCAATTCAATGCCATAATGTTGTTAGTTATTGAATTCCCAATGTATATCATTTGATTGCTAGTGAAACCTCTGTTTCTTTGGTTTAGAAACATATTCAATTCAATTAGAAATTAACAATTGATTCATATATCAAGCAGTGCTTTTAATTATTTGTAGACATGGTAGTATTTACAAAAAAAAAAAAAAAAAAAAAAAAAAAAAAAAAAAAAAAAAAAATTGAAGATATAACAGCAAGTTGGAAGTTCAGATAACAAGAAATTGAATCAACTGAATACCTACACAACAAGCTAGTTCCTGCAGAATGGCTGCCAAATTTAATTCTTCCCACAATATTACACCGATATCACTTTGTGGTTTGTGCCCAATTTTAATCTGTCTACAAAATGAGTAATGATGCATAATTGCATATAAAACAGATCAACTCATCAACTCAATTCAAGATACAAAGATGTAATCTGCCAAAATGAAGAAATAGATTAAAGGGACTAGGTGACAAAAGTAATAATTTGTTTACCATACTTCCAAAATAAGAAAAGAAAATCAAAGATTGAAACCTAATCTACTCAGATTTATTTAATTAGAACATGCACTCCAACAGCAAGTGAAAATACAATAAAACAAGCATTGATATTAGTACATAAATGGAATGCGTCAAGTCACACCGTATGAGAAACCAATTTTTTATGTCAATTAGGATAGTGTATGAAAATTACCTCAATGGTTGATCAAATCCTGAAGTACACATCAAAACAATACATCCAATCATGTTGCTGATATCTACAAAAAGAATAACTTCAACCCAGTAAATACCCAATGTGAGACTCATCACACACCCACACAACACACACTTAGTCAATATCCAATCAAATCCAGGGCATCACTTGTTGAGAAATCTCTCCTCCTATTCCTTCGGATAACACCTAGTGGCTAATTTTACTCTGTTTTACACAATGAGGAATGAAGCACCTCAAATACATCACCTCATCAACTTTATTCAAAACACAAACATGTAATTTCTTGGAATAAAGAAACTGATTTGGAAAAACTCACATCTTCTTTTTCCTAACAGGGGAAGTTACAAATTAAGAAATGAAAATTAAAAATCATATGAGCAGATAAAAGAGGTTAAAAGGAAAGAGAAGAAAGACTGAGATAGTACCGATGGTTAGTTGTTGACTTATTGAACCATCCAAATGGTTTGATTAAGTTCCAATTATTATAAGCAAGTCTTCTATGGTTCATTTGGTTCTTCATGTAAAATTCAATCACCAAGAAATATATTGAAATAGTCAACAAGAAAAAAATGAGAGTAAAGAAGAAAAAGAAGTTGAGTTTTTGATTTTCAATGAAACATTGGATAAAATGGTGGTTTAGTTAGATTCCTCAGTTTGTTGCTGACATAGATCCCCTTTCGAGTTTGGGATATGAGCAATCTTTGGCCAATCTTTGCCTGTTTCTCTCTTGCATCTTTTCAGTAAGATGGGACAGCTAGTAGTTTTTAGTGTATTCAAAGAGGTAAGACCTTGTATCCCTTCAAGTAATGATTTTAGTTTGGGGCAATCCCAAATATCTAGTGTATGCAAAGATTTTAGTTTGGGGCAATCCCAAATATCTAGTGTATGCAAAGAGGTAAGGCCTTGTATCCCTTCAGGCAATGATTTTAGTTTGGGGCAATCCCAAATATCTAGTGTATGCAAAGAGGTAAGACCACCCATCCCTTCAGCCAATGATGTCAATTTTATATGGTAAGGAATGAGATAGTTACCATTCTTTTTCCAATAATTGCTGCATAATCTGATTACCAGCTAGGTTTGAAGAAACATGCACCCTTAAACTTGTTTCCTTTAGTAATAGTCCTTGGGGCATCTGCTAAAAGCCAATAACTGATAAACTCACCATACCTGATGAAACCAGAAAATTAAGATATAGCTAGACTTCTATTTGATACATTTAAAAGGGGACTGAGAAAAGAAATGAATGAACCTAGAGTGGACTTAAATCTTCCTGAATAGATTTCAATCTCTGGGATGTGCATTGCTTGGCCCTCTCATGACCTATTTCCACCCAACATTTTCTCAAATAAGTAAGAAAAAGGTATACCACAAAAGTTTGAACAGTTTTTCATGTTGTCTGATTATAAAAAATCAAAATCCCCATTGCAAGTAAGAACTCAATGGATTTTTTATATTCTATACCAAAAAGATATTTCTTTCTTTCTTCCTCCTCCCAACTTTCTCCCCAAGAAAAGACAAACAAAAAACCTGGTTGCCACTCCCCTCAATAGATAAAGCTAAAACTGTAAGGGAAAATTATCTCTAGATATTTGGGGAAAAAAAAAACATAAATAAGGCTTAGAAAAATAGACAAATTCAGGAAGTTTAAGTTGCAAATATCATATACGCCAATGAGCTTTAGCTCCAATGGCACATTCTTCCCTTACAAGACCTACTGGGTGTGTAAACTTGCAAATAAAAAAATAGCTACGTATATCATATAGTAAAGTATATAGAAGCAGAAATTAAATCATTAGGTTCTTAGATGCATAGGCTCACCTCCCATAAAAGTCATGAAGGCTACTAACGTTCTTTAAAAAAGCAATCATCAACATATATCAATGCAATTATGCACCTGAAACTACCAAAGATCACCTTATACATTTTGATAGACACCTGCACTCTGCTTGTCCTCTGCCAATGCAACTGATGTACAACAAAAAAATAATTGAAATTTGAATCTTAAATTTAAAGAGGTCACTAACCCCTTTATTCAAATTACTTGAATTCTTCTCTGAATCAAAGTGCCACAAAATTTAAGAGATGGCAGAAATTGTTATGGAGAGCTGCCAATATTAATCACCATTAACAAAACCTGAACTTACACAATGAAATTATGCCTCGGGTTCTGCTGCTAACGTTTATAGAAAGAATAGTTGATATTAAGTCTTTATTGACAATAGCAGTAATCAACACACACTGATATCTAGTTTTGTAACAAACTTATGAAGCATACTAGTGTGTTATTACCTTTATAACATTAACCTCTAGGAGTGTACAATAACTGCAAGGCAACCATCTGGAAAAAGAAAAATTCCTTTATTTGGGTATTACAATGAGCAATAACCTACGGTCTTAAGTCTTAACCCAAGGCAACCTGCAATCTAAAAAAATTGAAAGATTAAGAAAAATATGGTGCTTCATTTTTTCAATAAAATATAGGAACAATTTCAAAATAATTAGGAATTATTAATTGATTTTAAATGGAGAATTCAAGTCGAAGTGGAGCGCCAAGTAAAATCCATTACTCAAATTATGAACTTCAAGACTCTAATTTCAACCTTTGTTTTCAATGAACACCATGATACTAATCAAAATAAAGAGTAAATGCAGATATAACTTAGTTATTTACAAAATAACAGTAAGCAATTTAACTTAGGTTTTGTGAATTTCTGTTGTTAACATCATTATCACCATCATCTGTAGATACAACAACAAATATCTGTAATGTAGGAATAGGTACCAGATTTAATCCTACAACCATTACCCCAATACCACCAAGTGCCAATTTTCACTCTATTTACACAACGAGAAATCAAAGCATCAAGATATATCACCTTGTCCGGAAATTGTTTGAAATAAGAAACAGATGAAGGAAAATTCACATCTTCTGTTCCTAATATTTGAACAAATGATGTAAAGAAAATTCTAAACCATTGAGTTGTGATTTGTTGCAACCAAGAAGTTTCGATTAATCCACATTTTTTAAGTGCAGTTCTCTCATGCGCTTCATTTGTTTCAAGATCTGATATTCACTAACCAAGAAAAAATTGACAAACTTGGAGAGAACAATGAAAATTTTGGATTTTGACTTCCATCAAGGACTGGGATAAAACAGAGATTTGTATAACAAGTTTTCTAACTGCCCCTTCCAACTCTAGGATGTAAGCACAATCCTCACCTGTTTCCTTTTGCATCATTGTGGTGACACTGATGAATTTTCCAATATTTACAACAGAGGTGTGGGAACAAATCCCTACAATCAATGATATTGTCAAATTGGGGCATGAATATCAATGGCCATTCTGCCTCTTTCATACACCGGATTGCTTCCTCCTTCAACCACCTACAAGCTACACACCCACCTAATAAATAAAAATTAAATCAGCCCAAAAAAATCTCCACAACCAAAAAAGGAAGCATACAGAGAGGAAGGGCACGTTTAAAAGCATTGATCTTTCTCAGTTGGTGAACTGAGACAAGTCCTTACCTTCAACTCATAAGCTGATTTCAGAAAATTGATTGTTTATAGAAATAGAATGAAGCTTCCAGTCACATTTGCTGAGTTCCTAGACAGAATGATACAAGGACTCCTACATGAAACATGAACATGATTAGAAAATTTTCACCATAAACACAGAGAAAAGAACCAATCAGTATCAAGACTTTGTTTTACTACAGCTGGAAATATAATCATTCCAACTCTTCTGTTTTATAATTATTGATCCAAGAGAACCAATCGGACCTAATTTTGAGAAATACATTAAAGGGACTAGGTGATAAAAGTAATAATTTGTTTATCATATTTCCCAAAAAAGAAAAAAAAAATTGAAACCTAATCTACTCAGATTTATTTAATTAGAACTTGCACTCCTATAGCAAGTGAAAATACAATAAAACAAGCATTGATATGAGTACATAAATGGAATGCATCAAGTCAAACGGTATGAGAGACCAACTTTTTATGTCAATTAGGATAGTGTATGAAAGTTACCTCAGTAGTTGATCTAATCCTGAAGTACACATCAAAACAATACATCCGGTGATGTTGCTGATATCTGCAGAAAAAATAACTTCAACCTAGTAAATACCCAATGTGGGACTCATCACACACTCACATAACACACACTTAAAGTCAAAATCCAATCAAATCCAGGGCATCACAGCAACCCCAATCACTTGTTGAGAAAGCTCTCCTCTTATTTCTTCATACAGCACCTAGTGGCTAATTTTACTTTGTTTTACACAATGAGAAATGAAGCACCTCATCAACTTAATTCTAAACACAAACATGTAATTTCTTAGAATAAAGAAACCAATTTGGGAAAATTCACATATTATTTTTCCTAATAGGGGGAAGTTATAAATTAAGGAATAAAAATTAAAAATCATATGAGTAGATAAAAGAGGTTAAAAGGAAAGAGAAGAAAGAATGAGACAGTACCAATAGTTAGTTGATGACTCTATGAACCGCCCAATTGGTTTGATTGAGTTGCAATTATTATGAGCGAATCTTTTGTGGTTCATTTGGTTCATCTAAAATTCAATCACCAAGAAATGTATTGAAATAGTCAACCAGAAAAAAATGAGAGTAAAAAGGAAAAAGAAATTGGGTTTTTGATTTTCAATGAAACATTGGATAAAACGGTGGTTTAGTTAAATACCTCAGTTGGTTTGTTGCTGACTTAGATTCCTCCCAAGTTTGGTATATGAGCAATCTTTGGCCAATCTTCGCCTGTTTCTCTCTTGCATCTTTCCAGTAAGATGGGACAGAGACCAATTTGTAGTATAATCAAAGAGGTAAGACCTTTTATCCCTTCGGGCAATGATTTTAGTCTGGGGCAATCCCAAATATCTAGTGTATGCAAAGAGGTAAGGCCACCCATCCCTTCAGGCAACGATATTAAATTGGGGCAACTCTTTATTTCAAGTGATTGAAGGCTCTTAAGGCCTTGGCATTCTATGGCATCCCCAAAATTTGATAAATCAACCTCCATAGAATACACAATTGTCATATTCTCAAGCATAGTGAGATGTTGCATACCTTGAGGGAGAGGACCACAACAATAAAGAGAAACGAGGTTGGACAAATATTCTAATTTGGGTACAGGTTCCTTTAGGGTCCCAATTTCCAGATATTCTAATTTGGAGAGAGGGGCAAAGGAGGAATTGGCAATCTCAATCTGGAGTGTTGATGTCTGCTTCAATGGTTTAAAGCTACACATATACAATGTAAGCCTCTCGACATTTGGAAACAGAGGCATGGAGGTAAGCTTAGGGCACTGCACAATTTCCAGGTGGGAAAGACGAGGAAAAAAGGGCAACAAATGATTGTTATCATCATCGGCTTTCTTTAAAGAATCCCTTCTCTGTCGCCACCATCCCTTTAGATTAGGGCAGTGAATGAGTAGGAGTTCTTCTAGAGATGGGATGAATGAAGAATTAGAGAGCTCCTCACTGTAAACTATCTCTGACATGTACTCTAGAGAACCCAATTTGTTGAGAGAGAGATACTTGAGATTCCGAAGTTGCTCCAACGGTGGCAGATGTTGGCATTTGTTACAGTCTTCTAACCAAAATTTCACAAGATTTGTAAACGATGACATCTGTTTTGGAAATTCCACTCCCCCATAGTTACGTAAATTCAAAATTTCAACTTTTGGAAATTTCAACTCGCTTAGTTCATTAAGTTCCTTCAATCCACTGTTACGCTTAAAGCATGAACCGCTATTCATTCTTATCTGAATTACTGACAAATCTTGAAGGCTAGTCATTTGCTTCAATCCACGTGGTATATGGGTCAAAGACAAAGTATCGATCTCAAGAAGCCTAAGGTTGACCAATTTGGTAAAATCACCGGGCAATTTGGTAATAGGACATTTATATAGTTTGAGTGTCTGCAAATTATGCAATCTTGTAATTGAATTAGGAAGCATCCTAATACGGTTATTGGACAGATCAAGATATCTTATATGTTTCAATTTCCCGATAGAACTTGGAACTGTCATAATATCCATATTATTCAAATTCAACCAGCGAATGAACTTAAAACTTGTAACAAGTGCACAATTATAAATTAATTTATGTTGATCCCAACCCCAAAGTTGGCCTTGGAACATAAGGGTTCGTATCCTTCTAGCTTTGAACAATGAACTTGGAATTTGTGATTGTGATTGACCACCAAATGACACATGTAGAGTTTTTTCATCAATGATTTCTTCTTTAGAATAACAAGTGGTGCTATAAGATCTTGCTACGAATTTTGCAAGATCATGCATAAGATCGTGCATTTTGAAATGTAAAATATTGCCTCTCGCATCCTTTTCAACTTCCTGAAAAAATGATCTCCATAATAAATCCATAATATACTCATGACCAACATCTTCTAGGCATTGATTTTGATTTAAAGGCCTAATGAAACCTTGTGCCATCCACATTTGAATTAATGTTGATTTATGAATTTTGTAATCCTTTGGAAATAAACAACAATAAGCAAAACATTGTTTCAAATGTGGTGGAAGATGATTATAACTCAACTTAAGTGTTGGTAGGATGTCATCTTCTTCTTGAGGTACTTTTGAAAGCTCACAATCCTTAAAAGATAACCACTCTTCTTCCGTGTTTTTAAAGTATAATAGGCTTCCTATAGTCCTTATGGCTAGGGGGACTCCTCTACATTTTTTAAGGATTTCCTTTCCAATTGCCTTAAATATTGGATTCTCTGGCTCTTGTCCATGTCCAAATGCCATCTGCTTAAATAAAGACCAGGACTTTTCTTTATCTAAACCCTCTAACAAATATGGTTGAACAGTTTTTGTAATCTTTGCCACTCTATTACTGCGTGTAGTCACTAATATTCTACTACCTCTTGCTCCATCCATTAAAAGATCTTTTAAGTTAAGCCATTTTTTAGGATCCTCATTCCATACATCGTCCAACACAAGTAGGTATCTCTTTCCATCAATTTCTTTCTGAAGATCATTCATCAGTGTATTCATTTCAAGGTCTTCTGGTTTCATACTTTGTGCACACTCTAAAATTTTCTTAACAATTACTTTTACTTCAAAGTCATCGGAGACACACACCCAAAGCTTTTTCTCAAAACAATTTTGGAATTTTTTATCATTGAATACAAGTTGAGCTAATGTGGTCTTCCCTAGCCCTCCAAGTCCAACTATTGGAAGGATCAAAACACTCTCTTCAACATTGGTATACAAAAGAATTCTTATAATCTCTTCCTTATCTTTGTCTCTCCCAATGACTTCTTCACTACGTACAAAAGAATGAGTTTCTCTCACCCTATAATTCCCCACCTGTGTCTCTATAGGACGTTCATCTAAGTGGAACCCCCTATCATTTTTTATTGCATCTAGCCTCTCCCTCATTGCCTTAACCTTATGACCCATTTTAAGACCATATACAAGCTGGTTGGATTTGGAAAAGAAGATGTGTACCTCTTTTGCCTTCTTGTTCCGTGTCATCACTTCCCGTCGTAAAGCTTCAGCGGAGATGTCATCCAGCAAGTCGTCCGCTTCATAAAGTGCATCGTTTAGCCTTTCCAGCCACACTCTGACTTGATTTTTGTGCTGCTGCTTCTCCTCTGCATCCTGAATCACAGCACTGATTGTCAAAATTGTGTCGCCAAGCTTTTTAATCTCGTCTTTGACACCCCAGAGTAGTCCAATCTCTTGGGCTACAAGGTTGCCCGCTTTCTCTGTGATCCCCTTTGCAACGCCAACCAAAGCTCCTTCCGCCATTTCTTAGTGGGAATTGAATGAATAGTAACTTTGTGTGGAGAGTAAGATGAGAACGATTTCTGTGTGGAGGATGCAATAGATAGAGTGAACAGTATATAAGACCCTGGTCTTGGAGAAATTACAGTGTCATTTGTTGTATTGCCTTATTTGTCCATCATTCTACTAAAAAAAATTTATTTATTTAAAATTATTGAGTTAGTAATTAATTTTTGTTTAAAAAAATTTTCTAACTAACAATTTTAAACGAGTAAAAATTTTTTAATAAAATAGTAAATCCCATCACTTATTCACCCTGTGAATCTTATAATTTCTCCCGGTCTTGAGTAGACCTAAAATTGAGACCCGCTATTCAATCTTAAGTAGATTCGTTGTATCCACCATCCATTGAATAAAATAAATCTAAATATATAATAATTAAATAATTAGGATAAATTCTACTTGGTCATCTGTTTAGGAATAGTATATGGGAAATGTTTTCCTTTTTGGGACTCACTTAAAAAAAAAAAAAAAAAAAAAAAAAGGAAAAAATTATTTAAAAAATTGTCAAAAAAATAAATAATTGTCAAAAGCTGAAAGCTGCTAAGAATTGTGTTGTTAAGAAACACAACCCATAGTTTATTTAATTGAAACTGAAAGTACTATAAATAAAACTAAAAGGTAGCTAAAATAGTACTGTGGAATTTATGAATAGTACCAAAAAGTGTAATAGAACCTATGAATAATAACAAAAATAAGCTTAATAATAAATAAATAAAAATGGCTTTTTAAGCCAATAGCAAACGCACACTAAGTCTCCTAATGGAGATAATTTTATATAAAGACCTTATATTTAATATGATGAAACATTTATGCATGAATTTTTGTTTTTATTTTTATTTTTTTGAAAAATCCCAGGGCAACTAGTAATTTTATTATAAAAGACTTACAAACTAACGTGTTAACGAGGGTAATTGTGTCACATAAATAACATAATCAATAATTTTTTATTTATGTTTTAGAATTTGATTTATTTATTTATAAGACATACATGCTAAACTCTGTAATAGTATAATATCACTCTTTATTAAAATATATATATATATATATATATATATATAATATTAAATTTCTTATGCTATAATGATTTTTGAGATACTTAATTAGCTACAAATTTTGAAATGTATAATTTGTTAATTTTATAGAGATATATATATATATATATAGAAAATTAAATATACTTATGTTTAAATAAAATCCTTTTAAATTTTTATGAGTTTATGCGCGTTTGTATATATATATATATATTAGAATACGAAAGTGATATCCTAATTTTTAGCCAGATTATACCATTATCTGCCTATGAGACTTTAGGGTTTTCATCACATCTTTTAAGTCTATTGAACATATCACCTAGGTGTCCCTGAAGAGACATATAAAAATAAATGTATATAATCTTAAGATTAGATTCCCCCTCCAAAAAAAAACAAAAAACAAAAAAAAAATCTTAAGATTAGATTGTGTAAGTTTGTAAATAAATTTATAAATTATTAAATTATTATTTTAATTTATTGATAATACAAATAGTTTAGTTTTTAGTAAATATTATTGATAAAACATTTAAGGTTGGTGAATCAATTTTTCGAAAACTAAAATAACTCCATCTAATTTACTTATATGACATAATTCCAGCTATAATTTATTAATTACAAATAGACTGTGCTTTTCCCCCACAACTTGCATCAAAAGCAGACAAAACACATCATTCACCGTTGCCACCAACAACTCCAGTCACAGCCATCCAACTAAGATATATACCTTTCAAAATCCAAAAAGGTCCAATACTCTCTCTCTCTCTCTCTCTCTCTCTCTCTCTCTCTCTGAGAGGAACTTAACATTAAAGTTTATTTTGATTGTTTGAGTGCTTGTATGATATACTAATAATACACGTAATAGTACTAGGGTATGACATAATTCCAGCTATAATTTATTAATTACAAAATTTTTTTTTTTTGGAGAAAGTTATTAATTACAAATAGACTGTGCTTTTCCCCCACAACTTGCATCAAAACAGACAAAATACATCATTCACCGGTGCCACCAACAACTCCAGTCACAGCCATCCAACTAAGATATATACCTGAAAAATCCAAAAAAATCCAATACTCTCTCTCTCTCTCTGAGAGAAACTTAACATTATGGTAGATTTTGATTGTTTGAGTGCTTGTATGATATACTAATAATACACGTAATAGTACTAGGGTCTAATGATGCGAATAAGACACCCATTTCCGCAACTTGTATGAACAATTCATGAGCAGACTAAACACCACGTGAGTGTAGGGCCATGACCATGAGCTACGAGCCTAGAGTCTGTTATGTCCACGACATTTTTACAATACTTTCACAAAAAAATTTAAGTCACAAGTTGTTACAGGTTTTTATCTTTAATTCACTATTGAACTTACTTTTTTTCCCATCAATATTAGCAAATAAAATTTTGCAACTTAAAATTTATTGTGAAAGTATTGTAAAAATATCGTGGATATAGCATTTCTTATGTTTTACAGCTTTATGATAAAAGGGGGGAAAAACAAAAATAAACATATTGCAGTTGACCAGACTTAGGTTCATCGTTTTAACAATGCAGTGAATAGCAGATAAATTCAATGTGTGTGTATATAGTTATAAGGGCATGTATGATTTGAATTTTTCAATGGGTATTTTTTATATTATTTATTAAATAATCAAATATCATGTTTAACTGTGATCTAATTAATCTGCTAATTTAAAAAAAAAAAAATCGAAAAGAGCAATTCAATCATGTTTCTTATATTTACCAAAAGTTTTATTCACTGAGTTTCAAACCTCCCATGAAATAAAAATGAATTGGTGTTAAAATTCTCCTTTCCCTCTTATTATAAGTTTTTTTTTTTTAATAAAAAACTAAATAAAACAAAACTAAGGCTATATATGGATAGATAATTTTAGTATTTATGAAGGTTTAGTCATTTTAATAATTGGTAATTCGGTGTTAGTTGATTGTTTCCACCATATATATATATATATATATATATATAGAGAGAGAGAGAGAGAGAGAGAGAGAGAGTTTAAAATCAAGTTACATCTAGTCTAACTTTAAGCAATGCTATACAATTTAATAGCTTTTTATTGAATTAAAATTTTAAAAATCCCACCATTTGATTAATATTTTTTATGTTCTTAATATTTATGCGAGATAATCAAATATTATTTACTATTCAATAAAAAATAAAAATAAAAAAACACATCTTCTATGCATACTTTTAAATTACAAAAACTTGAAATTAAAATATTTAGTATATAACATAACTACTGATCTTTGATTAACTTGAAATTAATTTACAAGCATAAGGAGTATAAATAGGAAATGTAATATAATGCTGGATTTATCAAATTCACATCCAACAAAAAAATTTAGTGATGTAATAGCACTTGATTATTTTTTTGGGTGTGTGTAGTTCTTCTTCCTATGCACACAAGTAATTACAAGGAATAATCGCTTTGAAATGGCCCCAATATACCAGTTAAGAGATTTAACTTTTAAACCCAATACTTCATGGATCTCACAAGACCTTAGAAACATTGGATAAATCCCTTTGGGTTTGATTGAATCTTATTTAGTATACAAAATACATGAAGATTGAATCTCATTTATATCAAAAATTGATAGCTTCCAATTAGTCTCTAAAAGAGCCAAAAAAAAATTTTTTTTTTTAAATCTGGAGGCCCCTCAATTGAAAAAGGCCCCAATTTTTGGGAATAAATATTGTTTGCATAAACATGAAAAATATAGGTGAATTGTACTCTCTAGTCTCTCCCCTACTCTAACGAAGACCCACAAAATTATGAGTCAATAAAAATTCTACCCAATTGCAACCATAATTGTTTCAAAAAAAAGAAGAAGATGTGAATGTATCATATATATATATATATATATATATATATATATATATTAGCATATAAATTGGGAAATCAATAAAATCCAACCCAATTTTTTTTTAATTCCTTGAAACTTCATAAATATATTAATCATAAATTTTATTTTACACAAATAATCAATGCACCGCTTATGAATGATTAATATTTTTACACTATTAATACCCATTTAGGATCAAAATTTTCTAGAGTTCTTAGGGAACTTTATCACTTGGAGTTCTTTTTTTTTTTTTAACAAACAAGAGTGTCTAGACCTCTTCGAGTATCTAACTTTTTCCACGGGTGTATGTAGTCTCCCCTATTCCACATGCACCAAATTATTACAGAGAGGAATCTCATAAAGATGGCCCAAAGAGGTTTCAAATCCAGGATCTCATGGATATCATGAAACCTTAGGAATCACTAATATTCTAAAAATTAATGTGATAACACTAACTACCACCACCTCACTTTATTCTTGATTTTTCAAAATTCCAAACATTCTTTCTCTAATCCGGAAAAAAGTCACCATCATCTCCTCTTCCTCGTTTTCGAAATTCCACTTGTCATGGGTATGGCGGTGAGATAATTATACTGTACATTTTACTATGAGCTAACAAACCAAGATTCTTTCCCATTATTTCTGGATTTTTTTGGGGTTAAATTTTTAGTTTTTTTTTCTTTTTCTTTTTTTTAAATTCATCCATTCTAACGACTATAGCAACAACAAGGCCATAAACATTTAGCAAGAATGTGACCAAAGGGTTCAAAACATCATCAAAACTACTACAGAGCATAGATCCCCACATTTTTTTATTCCAATAGATGATGGCTTTGAACCCACACAGTGACACACATAGGATGCCATTTGACTCCTATTTTTTTAGGATGAGAAGGTATTTTGGTATTACCTTGTGGATACATCACACTTGTTGAATCCACCCTCGTGTGAGAGAGGTGTGATATTTCTCGATTTTCGAAATTATACCTAGGTGACATTCAATTCTAGTGCTCATTTCATATATGCAACACTAGTGAAACTGCAAATATTAGCTATAAACCTTTTGCATTAACAAACCAAGATAGAAGAAAAGATATTTGAGAGAATGGTATTATAAGTCTAGGAAAAATAATTGTCATGTTCATGACAAGTAATTATTAAATACTAGATAATATCTAGTTCAATGCGTGAACGTATGGTAATTTCATTTGAAAATAATTTTTATTTTTTTAAGACTCATATATAATAATCATTTTTCTATATATTATTTATGATGTTTGACTTTTTTGAAACTTAATTTTCTTAATTCATATTTTATAATTTTTCCATATCCTAGATGTAGTTTTCAACTACTGAGTGTAGGAGTGTTCACCAAACCACACAAACCGCAAAAACCGCACCAAAACCGTCCGCAAAATGACATAACCGCACCGCACTGCAAATACTAGTGCACCACACCGCATGGTGCAGTGCGGGTTGCAGTTTTATAATAAGAAAATCACACAAACTGTACCACACCCTCTCTATACATTAATATATTTAATTATTTTTAATATTAAATATATTATTAATAGTTTAATAATCCTAGTTTTCAAAAAATATATATATAGTTTGATAACCCTAACAAGTGTTGATTAGAAAAGCCAACCCAAAATAAAGAAAAACTAGCTCAATAGTTTAAAACTTGGACCAAAACAAAGGGAAAAATAAGTTTTGGGTTGGGTAGAAAAAGCCCAAAATTTGAAAAATACACTAACTTCAAATCATTCAAACCGCATCTTATACAGTGCATCGCATATGTGACTGCAAAAATGAGGTGCGGTGCGGTTATAGTTTTGGCTAAACTTTAAACCACACCACCGCACATGTGACTGCAAAAATAAGGTGTGATGCAGTTATGGTTTTAGCTAAACCGCACCGCAAAGTGTGGTGCTAAAAATGGTCCAAAATCGCATCGCACCGCACCGCGAACACCCCGAAAGTCTAAGTGGGTTTTCATTACTAATCAATATTTATATATATATAAAAGCAGAGACCTCATATGGAAATGTATGAGGTCTTACCAAGTGGCGCTCTAATTTTGCATTTAACATTTTTTTACCTCTTTCATTAAGTTTTTTTACCTCTTGCATTTAGCACTCATAAGAAGTTAAATCAAAATCAAACCACAAAAATCATATAAAAATCACCAAATTAGAGTTTAAATTATAATTAAATTTTTAAAAGAAATCTAAGCACAATTGAGCAAAAATTCCATGTAACTAAGTCATACTTAGAAGTATTGGACCTTTTTTCCTTTGTATAAATAGGGGGTTCCCAATGGGATGGGGGACTAACAATTTTCTCTCCAAAACATTTATTGTAGGAACATAAAAGTTTTCCATTGTAGACATTTCACGCTTAAAGAACATGACTTGCCAACTAATCAAACTAGAGTTTTTAATACCTACAGTAATTTCTTAACATCAAGAACAAACCCCAGTGTATATAGTGCCAAATTCCAAGTCTCCTGTTACATCAAATGAGTGTTTAATTTTTCTCGCAGAGTATTGAATAGTAAAACTTCTGGGCCATAGTCTCAATTACAACTCTCAATCATGTTAGACTTGGATGACACCTTTCCACAACGTATCATTATAAGATGCAAACAAAATTTGGAGTGTACACAATGTTTAGTGTGAATGGGAAGAAATTTCATCCTATTACAATTGATTAGGTCAGTAAGGAACCTATTCCATTTTAATGATCCTGGACTTTTGGCAAGAGAGAAAATTGATGTCTAGACAAATCAAGCTAAAGCCGACCAAAATGGACCATATTCTTAATTTCTTTTCTCAATTTGTTCCATGTACAAGACTTACAATCAATGCTTGGCATATAAAAGTTGAACATCTTATCTAAAGTCCATCCTCTAAAAGCTTGAGAAAAAATTCATTTAAACCAACACAATACATAAATTATAAAGGAATCAAAGAAAAATTGTCAAAAATAATGAAAATTTAATCTGTGATTAAATTCTTATAAGGATGAACACAATAGTAATATCCTTTTTTGTTAAAAAAAAATAAAGAAAAAAAAAATTTATGCTTATTTTGTACGTATGATAAAGTCCTATCACAAAGTTTTTTGAGACTTGTGCTGATTAGCGATTAGGAGTTATAAAGGAATAATCATCAATATATATATATATATATATATAAAAACAGAGATCTCATGCGAGAGTGAATGAGATCTTACCAAGTGACGTTCTAATTTTGCATTTAGCATTTTTTAACCTCTTTCATTAAGTCTTTTTTTAGTGTTACTCAAAAGTTTACATTAACTTCTTTTACTGTTATCTAATTAATTTCTCATTTATTGCCTAAGCTTACATCACACCTCTCTTTCTTTTTCATGTCTTTTAGCATACCCACCTTTTTAATATTTAAAAAAAAAGTAAAAAAATAATAATTAAGGACTAATAGTAATAACTAACTAGATAAGGCTTTGGAGAGAGATAGAGAGACACAAAAATGTTGTGGATTGTTAAATAAAACGCATTGTTTCACTACATATTACCAAAATAAAAGACCTGAGACTAACAAAACATTTGAAAGAGAGAGAGAGAAATATAAGAGGCTGCCACCTCTGTCATATTGGCCTCCCACCACCATCAAGACGCCAAAACCACTATGGGTATTTTTTTTCTTTTTAAATTACGAGATTAAATATGATTTAGGTTTGGGTCATTTGGTTAGATAATTTTTTGTTTTGGGTATATAAGTAGAGAGAATACTTGGTATGCAATGTAAAGCCATATTCTACCGTGGTTTTAAATCATCTATAAGACATGCATACACACTTACCCACATCATGTTTTAATGTCGCATTATCGATGAGTAGAAGACAATGAGAGAGTTTGACATACTTTTATTTCATAATATTAAATATGTGAACACTACACAAATTAGTTGATTTTCATGGTGCTGTTACTAATATATATATATATATATATATTCTTACCTTGAAAAGGCTATAAATATGCAGTGAAACTATTAAATTAATTTTTAATATCTCAAAATGTATATGTTTCTTTACTCTAATTTAGTTTACTTTTATATATATATATGTATATATATATATATATATATATATATATATATATGTATAATATATGTACAACACTATCCAAAACTGTCTTATATAAAATATTACAAAATTATCCATGCATCGCACGGGCAACTTACTAGTATATATAAAAGATTGGGATTGCATAGTTATTAGAAATTTCTAGGAGTCTATACAATATTATAAATTTAATATTTAAAATAATTAAATAACATCTAAATAAAAGGTAGACTTTATTTCTAAAACTGAGCACTTCCTCAACTACTTCATTCTCACCACCAGATCCCAAGACCCTAACCTTTAACACTTTGTTCGTAATCTAAATGAAACAATTATTTGTGTACCAACATAAAGAAAATGTAATTAAATAAAGAAAATTGGCTAAATATATTTGCATTTATCAATATTTAATTACCTCTTATAGGACCTTCATATCATCAAAAAAACAAAGTAAAAAACAAAGAGAGAATACTAAAATTCAAGAAAAGTATAATCTGAAATTGGGAGAACTGATTTTGTATTATTAATTTTACACATTAGCTTTATCTTTATATACAAAAGTAGGGCACACTAATTAACTTACATGAGAAAGAATATAAAAAGTATGTGAAGAACTACTTAATTGTAGCTTTGATGGAGAGAACTAACAATATGATTGTAGTTTGTACACAGTTTGCACACTATTCTTGAATAGTTGCAACTAAACTTGGGGTTGCAACTAAAGCTGAGATAATCTTAATTTATAACAAAGACAATTCCAAAATAATCATCATTTTTTACTTTTATGATCAAGGTGTATAACAATACCACACTAAATAGTAGTCAAAAATGACAAAGAAACCAAGAAATTATGAGGACTAAAACAATTTTTTTTTTTTTAAAGCACCTAAACAATGGTATGAAAATGAAAGGTTATATAGGCAGGTGTATATAAAGTAGTGGAAGTGCAAGAGATGAAAATGGTGAGTGAAAACGCAAAAAGTTTTGTGTCTTGTGAGAGAGAGGAAAGTCTTGAAACATTGAACCCAAGAAAATAAAGAGTCATTATCTTTTTAAATTTTAATTAGTCCTTATCATAATGTGGCACTTGAGAAATGTCGCGATGCAATGAATCTAAGAAAATGAAGAGTTTTTATCTTTTGAATTTTTTTTGATGGGAATTATCATTTGAACTTTCATTAGTCCTTATTCTGATATGGCATTTGAGTAAAGAATTTATGTGAACAAATTCCTTGTTAAAGAGAGCATCACATGGCAAAAGCTCATTCTCTCGTACATGAGGACTCATATGTATATTGATTGATATTGATTCTTGAAGTACAATTATAAAACTACATGATATTTCATAGAAATAAAAGCAAGCTCAACTAAATACAAAACTTTTAAGTTTTTCACTTGATTTTTAAGTTTAAGTCATAAGTTACTATTTCAAGAATATCTTAAATTTTCTTTAGTATATAACACTCTAAATAAAAAATAATTATACACTGATAGTACAATAATGACTTGCTCCCTCCTCTCACGTAATATTGAATTCCACTCATTATATTCATAGCGAAACTCACTATTCATACGAGAGGAAGAAGTATGTTATCAGTTGATTTGATTGCCCTATTAAAGCAAGTGCCCAATAGATAGAAGAAGAGAAAAATAGATTTGGTAGCCATGTTCACCAACTCCATAAGAGCATTCACAGCATAGCTGTCAAATGCTAAAAAAGTTATTTTTTAACAGCTCACACCATAAAATAGGTATCCATCAATGATGCTATTGCTATAATATTTAGCTTCCAAGCTACAGTAGAATGTCATCTTTAACACCCTACTGTAACTTCAAAGTTATAAATAATAATAATATTTTATATCATCCTCTTTCCTTTTCATTAAAATAATATTTCTCTTTCTTTCTTTTTCTCCTTCTGTCATCACATCTCTAGCACTCCTCTTTCTTTTTCGAGTCCTTTTAGGCAACCACAACTCGTCACATGAGCAAGTTGTAGCTTTTTTTGTGGTACTTTATGTGGCACAAGACTTTTCCTTCTTTTTCTTTTTTTGTTTAGTGACTTCAATCTCTGTGGGTTTGCTTGGATAGATAAGAAAGTGGCGGCTTTGTTCAGGAAAAGGAAGAGACAGATAAGAAGAGAGAGAAAGAAACACAATGAGAGAATAAAAATAATAATATTTAAATGAAGTTGTAAAAAAAATAAAACCTTTAATATTAGATATATTGTATTAAAATAAATTAAGTAATGTTTTAACATTATAAATCAATAATTTTAGAACATTATTCGCAATAATTTGACCCATTCAAAACCCAAAACGCAAAAGTTCAACACACTCTTTTTGGTGGAGCGCGAGGCTTGTGCACTTTCCTTACACTTCTTAATTCCTCTTTTCCATCCTTTGACAATAAATCAGAAATAATAAGTGACACTTACAACTGACTAATGAAACCAACTCACACTGGAAAATGCTGTATATCTCTTCAAGTGAGATTGGTACATGTATTTAAATTGCATACACTCTAATTTCTAATATATTAGTAAGTTGTAACAGTAGAATTGCAGTGAAGGAGAACGAAAATCCTTGACCATAACAAATCACAATAGACAAAGATCATTTCCAAGGAACGCAGTTAAGCAAACTATCAAAGTCACAACTAAAAGTAATGGAGTACATTACAAGGGGAATGAGATTAAGTTCCCATTTCCAGAATTCCATTAGTCATTTTCTCAACAGAGCTACTACACTATTCATCTTCACTTTCATCAGTCACTTCATCAAATTCAGAATCCTCAGTGACATGTTCACTTTCAGAGTCACTTAACACATACCTTGTCTGCGCACGGTTCACCCTTTGAGGTCTTGCTCTTGCTGGTGCAACTTCAATAGCTTCTTCAGTACTGGCAGAAGTAGAAGCAGAACCCGAATTTTCTTCATTTTCAGTCACTTCATTTACCTTACCAACCCTTCCCAACACAGAACCACTTTTCTTGTTGAATGGAGATGCCCTCATCTTTCTCACTTTCTTCTCTGGTGAAATCCCAGAATTTTCAGCAGGCTTTAACATGTCAGTTAAAAGCTTCTGGCCCAATGTCTGAGGCTGCTGCTTATTGGCTGCACCTCTCTTCTTTGCCGCTGCAGGGGCCTTAACTGCCTTAGCATTTGCAGCCGGTTTTCTCCCGCCCTTTTTCCTGGCTTCTGGAGCAGCTACAACTTCTATCTCACTATCTTCATCATCATCATCAATTTCATTAATATCATCATCATCACCATCAGATATCTCCGAAACAGCTGCCAAGGGCTTCTTCTTCTTTGCAGCAGCAGCCCTTTTGCTAGGTTCTTTCTTCTTGGCTGGTACTTTGGGCACTTCAGTCTCCATGGCTGTCAGGCATAAAAACAATGAGAAATTAACCTCACAAATACTTACAGAAAAAACACTCCAACACATTCCTAATGATCACAGTAAAAGATCATGGAAAAATTCACAAGAAGCTAATTATTAGTTCTGCCAAATCTCAAGTGGAAATTTTAGTTGATGCTTGTAACATGGAAAATTTTTATCTATGTACACTACAGTATTTTGTTCTCTTGGAATTGATTTTATGAAGAAGAATAATAGAAACACAATTTCTCACACAAGATCATATATTATCCGGTTCGCAAATAATATCTCCATATCATCCACTGTAATTTTTCCTACATTTCAGCTGAGTTGTGTAAAGATCATAATAAATAGTCTAATAAAATATAATAATACAGCATTTACCGGCTGATTGATCAGGAGACGAGTCAAGGTTATAGGCAGCAAGTCGTTCTTTAAGGTCAAGTACGTCGTCGTCGTCGTCGTCGTCGTCATTCAAGACTAAAGTTTGCTTTTTCGGCTGAAAAGAAAAAGTAATATCAACACGAGTTCTAAAGAAATCCATTACAAGGAAAAATAGAACATAATAACAGAAACAGACCTTAGCAGGAGCTTTCCTAGAGCCTGCTCTGCCTTTGGGTTTTGCTGCCTCAGGAGCTTTCCCTGGTAAATCAAGCAGATGTAAACCAAAAATCAAACAAAAACTAATACATATAATAGACATTAAATTGTTTGACACTTACCAATTTCCATTGCAGCCATAGATGACGAGACAGCTTCTGCAACAGATTCTGCATTATTTGCCTTCTTATTATTGTTCTTCCGTGGGTTCTTGGGTGCTTGTCTAGTAGACTTCATAGCAGCATCACCCCTTGCTTTGCCTCTCATTTTCTTTCTTAACTCCTCTGACTGGGCATCACTTTTCTCAAGCTCCTAAATGACATAAAACTAAACAGTCAAGAAACAGAGAGACACAAAAATAAACAAATCATCACAAGGAATTGTTAATTTTTCAGTCATACATCGAGTTGCCCATCCAAAGCATCAAGATCTTTCCTCCAAAAGGACTTTGGAGTTTCCTTTCTCAAATCATCAACCTCCTTATTGAGCTTATCCCTTTCAGCACATAGCTCCTGAACCTTCTCAATGGTCAAGCTTCCAATTGCCATGGCCAGTAGATACTCATAATCACTGATCTGTACCCCATTACTACTGCTGTCAGCAGGAGATTTCACTTCTGTTTCTTCTGTATCATCAGTTGCACCAGCAACTTCTGGCTCAACAGCTTTAGTTTTCTTTGGAAAAGGAGTGAAACCTTTTGTTTGCAGCTCAACAAACAGATCAGCTCTCTTCCTATTACTTACAATGATCTCACCCTTCACAACTGCAAGGATAAACCTAACCTTGTTTTCCAACTTCAACAACTCCATTTCACGTTTGTTCAGTAGAAATTTCTACAAAAAATACAAAAATTGCAATTAATAATTGTTTCCCTAAGAAATGGCTGAAATTATTGAGTATCAGTTCTACTCTTTTGCTATGAGCATAAGTGAGCTCACCTTTCTTTTCTCATAAAATTCAAGTCTTAAATGAAAAAACTCTTCAAGAACTGCGGGAGGGAAAATCACAAGCAGTAAATGTGTTATCATGGAAATTATATTGATAAATCAATGTAAAGAACTCCAATTTCTCTCACATACTTTGCTCTGGGTTGTCATACTTCTTAATCACGCCTCTTGGGTCAAATAGGTGCATATTAGTTGTGCTAATTGTAGTGGTTAGTTTAAATTTCTTCTGCAAGCCCTCTTGAGTGACCCTAATCAAGTTCTCAGGGGTCAAGAAGACGTCAAATTCTACTGTTACGTCATCACAATTCATATCAAAATCCTGCAGCCAGCATTATTTTTCATGAGAAACTGAGTACAATCTAATTCACATTGTGGTGGATAACATAATTCTCAAGGACTTGAGCAAATTTACCTCAATGAAGGGATCTTTGCATTCTTTATTGCTAGAAGAAACAGATTCCAGGAATTCCTTGTAATCTTGTGTCCATCTACGGATTGGTAGCTCTGTTATCCTTAGTGTTGTCTCATTGACTTCCTCTATGGTTCCACAAATAGTGTAGCTATTGCCTCCTTCCTTTGCAGCAGTTTTCTCAATAGTTCCTTTAAACCATTTATACCATGGATCCATAGGCTCCATAGCATCACCATTCAACAAGCGCCTAACATTTGCTATTATGTCTCTTGGATTGTAATTAGGAACGTAAGAGCTCCAACCAGTCCCAATTCCTTCACTACCATTGACAAGAACTGTTGGTATAATTGGCATGTACCTAAAATAACCAAAAAATTAAAGTATAAGCCTTATTTAAATATAGGAGTTCTTCATACAAAATGCTAAAATCCCTTCTACCAAATAGATAGAAGAATGGGGAAAAAGATACCAAGTTGGTTCAATTGATTGCCCATCTTCATTCAAGTAATCAAGAAGGTCATCATCATCCTTATGGAACAGAAACCGTGTGATTGGAGAAAGCCGCGTATAGACATACCTAGCACTTGCATGATCTTTTCCTCCCTGAAATCGAACAGATCATTTGTGAATTCAAAATGTGATAATAAGATTAGAACTAAAAATGCATACTGAACTAGATTCAGCTTTAAAGAGTGACACATGAGGCATGTTCATCTCACATAATTACGAGTGCCAAATTGGCCATTTGGTTGAAGCAGGTTAATGTTGTTGGAGCCCACATAGTCTTGTGCCATTCCGATGATGGTACTCGCAAGACTCTGCTCACCGTGATGATAAGCTGAATGCTCAGACACATAACCAGAAAACTGGGCAACTTTTGCTTCCTTGACAAAGTTCCTCTTGAAAGAGCAGAAAAGAATTTTCCTTTGGCCAGGCTTCAGGCCATCAACCATGGAGGGAATAGACCTCTGAAGATCTGCCATTGAAAACAATATAAGCTCCTTGTTGACAAAGTCACTGTATTTTATGAGCTTGCCCGTCTGATCAAGGTGGGTACCAGGCTGCACATTCAGAAGGTGTTATATTAGATATATATTCATTCACTTTCTCTAAAAACAAAAGAAGAAAGCATAGCAAAACTTTGACCTCAAACTGCCTAAGCCAACTCTTCCTCTCTTCTATCTTCTTCTTACTAAATGCCAGCTCAATGGCCTCCCCATCCTGTTCATCTTCCCAAATAAAATCTTTCCTGTGTTTCTCAAGATTTGCAAAGTACTCTCTTCCTTCCTTTGATGTGCTTGTTCCCAACCCCTAAAAAGACACAAACAAATCAATATGCAAAAGACAGAAAACAGATAATAAAATAACAGGTTCTGTAATTGGTTCACATGTTACAAATTTAACAATGCAAACCTTATAGTACTTGATAGACCACCCACTTGCATTGCCCGTCAAATTGTGCTTCCATGACTCGTACTCAGGCATGGTATAAAATGATAATTGTGTCCCATTTTTGTGAGTTGCCTGCAAAGATGATAAATGATCATTTTCCCTCAAGAAACATTTCACTAATATTGAAGTTGTGCTAATATTTGAACTAGTTTGCTGAAAACACCAACCTTCACAATAGGAGTGATAAA
The DNA here is from genome assembly GCA_030445155.1 of Quercus variabilis. Classification (NCBI taxonomy): domain Eukaryota; kingdom Viridiplantae; phylum Streptophyta; class Magnoliopsida; order Fagales; family Fagaceae; genus Quercus; species Quercus variabilis. The sequence goes on along the minus strand of CP129448.1, from coordinate 7,081,985 downwards.
CTCAATTAAGAAAGATGGAACTTTTAACAGTGATGGCCAATACGAATGAATAAAATTGATCAACAGCCCTTTGATGTGGGAACCATCATGATCCTGTACAACAATTACAGTTAAAAGTTTATATTTATTGAAGGCTGTCAAGTGTGCCTTGTAGAGAAAATTGTAAGCATAAAACAAGAACAAAACAATAACAAAAACTTAAGGCGCACCTGATCAGTCATTATCATCAAATGACCATATCTCAAAGATTTTACATTGGCGTATTCTTTATGCTGCTGAAGTCCAAGAATCTGCTTTATGTACCCAATTTCTTTATTCTCAGTGAGCTGTTTAGCAGTGGCTTCCCTCACATTGAGCAATTTACCTCTCAATGGGAACACACCATAGTAATCTCGACCCACAGCAGCAAGCCCGGCCAACTGTATTAAAATGAATAACGTCAAAAATCATACAAAGTGATACCCAATAGAGCTAACTTTAATGCTAAAATACTCTGCCCAATGACACAACAACTTACTGCAAGAGCCTTAGCTGAATCTCCTTCAGTTAAAATCAAGGTACATTTATCAGATTCCTTCCCTCCTGCTTTGTTAGCATCATCTAGTTTTTCAATACCATGAATCTTCTCTGTCTTTGTTCCATCACTTTTCTTAAGATCTTTACTCTGCTTGAAATTTGCCCATGATAGGAGACTGTCTACAATTCCAGACTTTGAGACTGCAAAAACAAGTGGTCCATAAGAATCACTTTCCAGTATTTCAATGGTAACATACTAGTGTCTACAATAATGAAAAATAAAGTGAAACGAACCATTCTTCAGAAAATCTTGTGAAAGCTCACACTTGGACCCAAAACTGCTTTGACGAAGTGTCAGAGTTTCTTTAGTTTGGGAATCAAAAGCAGGGTTGTCAATTAGAGCATTGACAAAAACCCACAAGTAGTTCTTCACGTTATGGGCTTTGATGTTGGCATTCTTGTTTTTCTTATTTACAAAATTCATTATATGGTTTGTAATTTGATTAGTGATATAATCAACATGAGTTCCACCCTTGGTTGTGGCAATCGAATTCACAAAGCTGACCTGGTTCAAAAACAAAAAAACCGTGTAAGTCTCACACACAATTGCAATTTCAATTGACTCATTATTCCCTTTGCTTCAAAAGACCTAGGTACCTGTTGAAACTGCCCGTCACTAAGACTCACGCATATCTCCCACCTATCATTAACTTTCACATGATAGCTGAAGAAACAAATGATTCTAGTAAGCAATTATTACTATGAAGGGGAAAAATACAAATAAAATAGAAACATTCAGAGTTTCATAGAAAGAACCTCGGAGGTTTCTCAGGTTTAGATTTAGCAGCAGAATCTAAGTAGAGATTAACATAATCAGTAAATGATTTTACGGGAATCCGAGTTCCATTCAGTTCAACCTTCACAGACTTCCCAAGGCACCCAGCCAAGTCAAATACCCGCTTTTTCATCAGCGCAACCACATCGTCCTCAAGATGAGTCATGTTAAATTTTGCCAAGTCGGGCTTAAATGAAACCTTAGTCCAGTTCTCACTCTCTTTGCACTTTGAAATGGCTGGCTCAGATTTCGTTCCCATGTTGTTGGAAAATACCTTCAGATCACCAAAACCATTTTACTGAAATTAGCACATTGATGAAATGCTATGTTTTTCAAAGGAATAAGACTTAATCTAGAACTACATTAAACAATAAATTTAAGTGACCAATATTATGTCTCCACAAAGTGAACAGAACTCTGAACCACATTAGGCAATAAAACACCCACAAATCTATGAACTATTAACATTTTAATTATAATATCATCACTAAAATAACCCATGAAACCCAGAACCTTGTGCATACGTATCTAGACAAGAACCCCCTTCTATAACTACACAACAGAAATACTTTTGTACAGTTTTCTTTTTCTTTTTATTTGATAAATATGCCCAAGACTAGAATCAAAAAACAGGATCAGAATTCTCCCTGTAATAAACAATAACTGAAATTCATAGATATCCAATACCATTCATTCAGAAACATAGTAAATCCTAAATTCCCAGTTGAAACTGAAAGACTGATTGAAAAAAGCAAAGAAGTTAATCAAAAATTGGCACACATCACATAACCTAAAATTGTATCAGTTCCAAGAATGAATCAAAGAAAACAAAGAACAACCACTAAACAAACTGAATTTCCAAGAATCCAAAAAACCCTAAAATTTCAACAAAGAAACAATCAAGTCCAAGAATCCAAATCCATACCCACAGAAACCCTAAAAAAAAAAAGGTTCAACACATCACTTTCTTGTTCAAATCAAACCAAAAACTCATTTCCAAGAATCCAAAAACCCTAAAACCTCTCAAAGAAACACAAACAAACCAAACCTGCTTGTACTTCTTCAGTCGCTTCCCATCGGCGGTCTCGATAACAAACTCGGTAGAGAAGATATTCGTGAGCTTCGCACCATAGCCATTCCTCCCACCGGTCGTCTTCTTCACAGTATCGTCGTAATTGCTACTCGTCAGCAAGTGCCCGAAAATCAACTCCGGCACGTACACCTTCTCCTCCTGGTGAATCTCCACAGGCACTCCATCTCCGTTGTTCTGCACGCTGATCTTGTTCTCCTCGACGTCGATCACGACCTTCAGCGAGTCCATCTTCGGGTCCCGCTGCTTGTTATCCGCCGCGTTGACCAAGATCTCGTCGAAAATCTTGTACAGACCCGGGACGAAGGTGACCGGCCTGTGGACCATGCCGCGGTCGGGCTCGTAAACCCAGAGCGACTGCGTGTGCTTCTCTATGGAGCCGATGTATGTGTCCGGCCGGAGGAGGATGTGCTCGAGTTGAGACTTCTTTTGGTACATTTCTTCGATGGTTTTTCCATTTTTGGTGGCGGCGGCGGGGGCGGCCTCCGCTGGTGGTGTGGGGTCCACATTCGCGGCGGCCGAGGGTTGTAAGGGGCGTTTTTTCTCGACTACCATGGTTGTTGTTGTGGTGGCGGAGGTGTATTTGGTTTTTTTTTTTTTTTTGGAGAGAGAAATGAGTTTTTAGGGTTTTAGAGAGAGAGAGATGGGATTTATAGGGAGATTCCAACGGTCGAGAAGGGGAGTGTGGGGTTTTTTTGAAATTTTGAATTTGAATTTGAGGGAGTTTGGGCGGGGTTTTGAAATTGTGGAGATTGGATGGATGGGATTCGAGGAGAGGGATCGGACGGTTGTGGTTAGATTTTGGAGGTCACGTGAGGGATCTGGACATTTTTGCGTTAGCTTTTTATACATTTTGTTTAAATATAGAGAGATATACCGTATATGACATATTGCCATGTATTCGTTCGGTCATGTTCATGTAATTCTTTTTATTAGGCCATTTTTGCTAAATAGTAATCATTTTTAATATTAATAAAAAAAATTTCAAAATAATCATATTTGAAGTTATTTGGTATATTTAAGGCCCATTTGGTAGAGTATCTTAGCAACATGTTTTCAGTTTTTAAACAATATTACACATATTTCTACACACTTTTTCAACAACACGTATTTTAAAAAAATACAAACAATATTATTTAAACTCCTCTACCAAATGAGCCCTAACTTTTTCGAAAACAACATTCATGTTAAAAACTCATGGAAAAATTATCATGTTTGAAAAGATGAGCTCCATATTTTGAGACAAATACAATATTTTATCCATAACTTTCAAATATCGTTATTTTTTACCAAAAAAGGTTTTAATATAGATGATGGTGTGAAATTAGTATGTTGAATGCTTCAGGCTTTAACGACGGTTGGATGACCTAAAAATAAAGAAAAAGACTATCGAATGTGACTAGGGTGAACCAGTCAAGGATCCTCCAACAATTAAGTCATTTTTCTATCTAGAACTCAAGTATAGTAAGTGGATGAATAGTAAAACATATCTTGGTTGGATGAAGCATGGCCCTTATATAGAGAATTTTGGAGTGGGACTACTAGTTAGGTTCCACTAACATCATGGAAGATGTATGGGTTTAGTGGAGAGAGTAGAGCGAATTTTGAGAAATTCACCCCATACTCTAAAACACATCAAGTGTTAGTTAGTCGTCTACACCTTCTTGTGGCATGGACGACCAATACCTCTTTGGACAAATAGCATTTCCTTGGACAACCTATTTTCATGTTTGTGATGCATCTTTATATTTGCTCTTTTTTGAAGATTATTTTGGTCGACACTTATGGATAAATGAAACTTGTTATAAATCACCATCAAATATTATTTAGCGAAATTGGTATTCCTTATTTGAAATTTTGTAGACTTAATAATATTTGAAAACGAAATGGCTTCCCTTCCTAGACTTAATACTAGACTTAATAATATTTGAAATTTTGAATGATATTTATCCATTTTCACCAAAAAGAAATGGCTTTCCTTCCTAGTCCTACATAGGCTAGGCCTTTAGGCTTTAGCCCAAAAGAAACAACTGGGCCAAGTGGATTCACATCAGGTACCTGGTGCAATAGCTTATCAAAGGCTGAGATTGAAAGTTGAAAAAGCAACTTTCAATCTCAGCCATTAAATAAAATATATTAAAAAAGAGTAAAAAAGTTAAAGTTAAAAAGTGAAAAAAGTTAAAAAAATTGTAAAGGAAATTGAGGTATTGCACTAGGTGCAATACGGGTATTGCACCTGATGCTGATCCGGGCCAAGTCTATCTTCTTTCCCTGATAGAAAGATCCACGCGGCCTGCAGGAACAGAGAAGATTGGATATAGCCACATCCATATTGCAATTTCTTAACCAATGGACCTAAGTATAGACCATAAATTTCTCTCTCTTGATATATAATCAAAATTCATAATAATAAAAATGGGCCACCAAAGCCTTAATGTCATTTATAAGGCCTGAATTGCCCAGTTCACATTAAACTAGTCTTCTGCGAAGGCTTTGAAAGTTTTATGACTTTCAATTTGTTTCTACTTTCTCAGCATTTGCATGATAGCCATGAGTAATCCAAATAGCCCCTAGAGATCTCCAAGCTGAGCAAGAAATTAAATCAATAAAAGACACAACACACTGTAATGTAACCATCAAAGTAAAAATATACTATCATCAATTACCTTATCACAAATTTTATCTTTTATCAACCCATTAGCAACAAATTTTATCTTTTAAAAATTTACCTGCTCTTATTTACCATGTCATATTATATTATGAGAAATGTTAACAAGCACCGTGTGGTGCTAGTTAAGGTTTCCTTAATGTGAGTCTTACATAATAAAAAATGAGATAAATGAAAGAAAAAGACATAAAAGTACTTATAAAGTTGGAAAAAAAAGAACATAAAGCTTAAAAAAAAGACAAAAGAGTTGTCAAAAAAAAAAAGTCTAAATGTTGTTAACGGGCACCTTGTGGTGTCCGTTAACACAATCCTTATTTTATATGCTAAAAATGCAAACTGACCCTCTAAGTTTCTTCATATTTCATTTCAATCCACTAACTTTGTTTTTATTCATTTCAATCCTCTAAATTTTAGATTTATTTAATTAATGCCTTTCAGCCAACTTTAGTTAAAATTGTTTGGAGAAAAAAAATCATTAATTGAATTTTTTTCAATTAAAAAAATTTAAAGAAAAAATTAAAAAATTGAAAAACTAACCATAACATATAACAAAAGTTGATAGAAAAGCCTTAATTGAATAAACTTGAAAGTTAAAGGACTAAAATGAATGAAAGCAAAGTTAAAGGACTGAAATAAAATCTGAAAAAACTTAGAATGTCAGTTTAACATTTTAGCCTATTTTATACTATTATAGGATTTCCAAATTAAAATTTAATAGTAACTATATTTGGAACCATTTTGAACTGAAGGAATGAGAATAAGTTTTATTGTATACTTTTTTCTCTCGAAAACTGTTTCAATTTTTTCTTTTCCTAATTATTAATGTGAAAAATCTTCTCAGTCCCGTCTTCCTCAATCCCAGATTGTCATAGATTTGATTTTGCAAGGGAAATATATTAGAATCATGAATAAATTTATATATGAAACATATTTCACATGCTTTTTTCACAACTAATTAATTGTTGAAGTGACAAGTTGTAATTGGCTGTGTGTGAAAAGATTGGCTCAAAAACAAGGAACCATTGACACAAATTGTCCTCTTTGCAAGGAGAAATTTAAATCTGGAACATACTTTTTCTTCAACTGTGCTGTGGCCAGAGCTGTCTGGTTTGTATTATCATCTACTTCCTATCAACAGCCATGTGGAGATTGCTGAGCAGGTCTTGGATGCTCCAGATTTTGTGACAAACTCAAGCATATCATCAAAACTTCTCCAAGAGCAATATTCCTTGCAAATAGCACTCACATTGGAAGAAACTAGGTAGAGCACAAAGCAGCACAGGTAAACATTCTAACTACTATCGAAGCCCTAGAACACAGGTTTATGGAGCACACTGCAGCTGTGGAATCCCATGAAGAGACTGATGGTAAATAAATTACATAGCTTGGAAAAGGCCACCTACGGTGAAATTGAATGTGGATGCAACTATAGCAACTTTAGCAGTGGTAGCTCAAAATAAAATTAGGAGGGATTATGAAAGCTTGGACCAAGGAAGCTCAATCCTGGACACCTGCTGTAGTGAAGCTGAAGCTATTTTATGGGCAATCCAGTTTGCAAAACTGGAACTTTTTCATAAGGTTTAATTGTAGAAGGTGATGCAAAAGTGTGCTTTGATGCGCTGGATACCGAGTGTCCTGATTGTCCTTGAGAAATATAATGTTTTGGTAATGACTCTGGAGTTTAGATTTTTTCAAATAGGCCCATGTCAGTCCTATTCGTTCCATTCAGCCAATATGGGTTCTATTCAGTCCACATTGTTCTCATTCAGTCCATTCTGCCCATGTCAGTCCTATTCGTTCGATTCGGTCCATTCTATCCACTTCGGTCCACTTCCGTCATATCCTCCATTCTGTTTTATTCGGTCTATTTTGGTCATTCTGTCCACTTTGGTCTTATTCTGTCCATTTCGGTCTACATTGGTTCTAATTGGTCCATATGTCCATTTTGTTCACTTCACACCTATTCAGTCCACATTAGTCCTATTCACATATACCATTTTAATTTCATGAATGACAAATATTTCAAGCCCTGATTAAACAAAGGAGGGTTTCAATGGTATATCAAATATTAAAATATCTTGTTGTCGAATAAAAGATTTAGGGTTTTATCACCACTTATACCGAAAATCAATTAGTATTTTAACTTGATGATAAAGAACAATCGTCACGGAGCGAATGTCATAAGTTTGAAATAATACTGTATTTATCAAAATGTTAATTCCTCTTTCCTTGAAAATGAATCGCCTATCACTTAACTAATACGTGCTAAATAAGTTACAATCTTGATTTGGTTTGATAATTGATATAGCATAAAGACAAGCAAATAAAAAATATGGTAATGAAAGTCCTCAATCTTACCAGCATTAGGATCCAAAAGGACTTATAGACATTATTTTAGAACCAAGCACAAGTGTATGTGAAAGTGGTGACTGCTGAGTGTATCATCACTTCCACTTCAATTGGGTAAAAGAGAAAGGCCGGTTTGAGTTTTGACTCTTTGTTAGGCTTTCGGCCAACCCTTTGATAGCTCCTTTCGAAGACTTGTTCATTATTTTTGAACTTTTGACCAAAGTAGAAAAGAAAGAAACCAATATAAATTAAAAAAAAGATAGCAAAATAGCAACATGGCATTGGGCTTGGGACACTACATCTGTTATAGTCAAAGGATATCATAATTCTGGCTTCATTGTGAATTTTGTATAGATCAATGATTCAACGTGCAGTTTGCTTAATTCAGAATGGGAAAAACTTTTACCCTCTTGGTATCTTTTTGTTTGTTTTTTGTTTTAACTTTTAACCCCTGAATTTTTGAAGCCATTTAACAAATTGATTGGGGGGACTGATTTTAAAAATCCATTTAACAAATAATGAATCTATATGGTTTTATTTTATTTGTATCAAATTTAGATTTTAAGGTTTAATTTGAAACATTGAAAACTATAAGAATTAATTTAAAACCACCCTAAAATATAAGGGGGCTTTAAATATACTTTGATCAATTTCTTTGGAGTGGTTGAATTCTCAACAACATCAGTCTGTGTTAGTCAATGTTGGCTTAGTTACATGTTTTTTTTTTTTTTTTTTTAATCAATTCTATTTGATTAAAATAGTCACTTTTAAGTTCTGATTGGATTGAGCGTCTCTCACGTCCCTATTTTTTTTTTTTTTTTTTTTTTTTAAGCTCAGCACCTCTTGCATTGTTCATGAGACATAAACAGTATAAATATGCAAATAAACAATAAGCCACACATAAACAGTAACTTTTAATTATTTTTTTATTGTTTTCTCATTTCAACAAAATAAGTGGTATCCAAACGCACCCTTAATCTATTACTTCCTTAATTGACATGTCTTTTTAACTACTTCTTCCAATATTATTTTTTAGTCTTCTACTCTTTTTTTTTTGGTTAAAACCCCATAAAAAATAAAATCTGATGATTACATTACACAATACCTGCAAGTTGTCACAATAATGCAAATCAAGCATCTTTAAACCAGCAAATATAACTAATCCAAACAGATCTCACGTGTTGTTTTAAAGTTCTCTACTTTGTGACCTACGCAAACAAACAAAAACATAAATGTTTCTTTCTTCTTCTTTTTTCCTTTTCTCACTCCTTAGAGGAGTACTTTTTGTTTAACAAAATACCAATTCATTGCCAATCCTAAATGCAATCAAGCCAGTCCAAAATGGAGAACTCAAGTCTCAACCATCACAATAAATCCCTTCAGGTTGTGTTTTGAGTTTGAGGATTTAAAATCTAAACAAATTTAAAGAATAGTTGTTAATATACATGTTTGAAATCTTTGGAGATTTAGCTCAAGTAATTTCAAACTAAAATTTAAAATTGAAATCCTTTTCTTTAACTAAAAATTCCATCAGGAAATAAAGGCTTGATGTAAAATAATCTCTTCCATATTGCTTCACTAAAAGGGAAACCTTTCATCATACAAAGAGATATAAAGAGATGTTGCAATCTCTGTACAGATTCTGGTTAGCAGCTGAAAAAAAGAAAAAGAAAAACAGAACCTAGAACAGAAAATTCACCTACTGATCATGAACTATAACAGATAGGACACATGATGTTATAATACAACATAGAACCTTCAGCAGGAAGGGTACAATTACCTGAGAAGATGACAATTCTATAGAAAGACCTACTGAACGGCTAATCATGAATCAAGATTGTCTTGTAGCTTCCATTTTCAGTAACAGATCTTTAATATCTGCTTGCATCCTCCTCTTCATATCATGGTACTCTCGATGTGCTCTGTCTAGAGCCTGGACTTCTTCATATTTTTGTTTACGCATTTCTTGAGCCTCAGCCAAACGCAACTTTGTGAATCGACCTGTATACTCCTCTTCAATTTTTTCCTTCTTTGCAATGGCAATGCGCTTTAGGCCCTCAGCTTCTCTTCTTGCTTCATCAGCACGGGCTTGGAACATTTTAGCCTCTGCCTCTTTGATTCTCACAAGACTCTCCAATTCATCAAACACGGGTTCCTTTTGAATATTTGTCTGCAACTCAGTCTCCAAAGTGCGTTTATCAATCTGGTCATAACTGAATCTAGGAAATACAACAGGTGCCCTGTCCAACTGGGGGGCCTTCTCTGAATAAACAGATTTTAGCCAACTGGGATCCTGGCTCGTCCCAGCAATCCCATTGCTTTCTTTACCTTGTTCATTGCCAGATGAGATTGGCATCTTGCCTAACTTGGGAGTTTCGGCTTCTGCAATAACAGTTAAAGGATATAAATTATAACCTCGTGGTTCAGCTTGAGAGCTCAAAAGAATGATATATAGAAAAGAAGAAAACACTGCAGTATATTTCAATCACACATATGAACCCATGCAAAAAAATTGACCTATCTTCCCCTTCCCCATTCCAATACCTGATGCAAATATCTCAGAAAAAGAAAAAATAATTTTTCCCCTCTTTAAATCCTTTATTGATCTTATAAACATAAAATTGCCCTCTGAACAGCAATGAAGCAAATATTGCAGTTCCAAGCCACTCTATTGAATGGTTTACCATTTTCTTATATTACAAAAGTCAAATGCTAAGAACCACACTCAACATAACCAAGCAAAACACTAATGCATGATTTCAATACAAAACTACAGAAAGCAGATTAGTTTTGGTTGCTCAGCAATATTTTCTGTCTTACATAAAATAATCAGTTCCTAAGTCTACTTCATATGGAATTCTTGAGTTGCCTAAAGATTGATATGATTTACACTTAAAAAGAGAGGGTTTTGGACTAGAGATGCTTTAATTTTTTTTCACTATATTGAATTCAGAAATTGCTCGATTCTTCTCTATCTTCCATTAAAAAAAATTTGCTCAATTCTGCATTACAACATCACTAGGTTGTCATCATATGCTTCACAAATATAAATACAGAAGCTCAAGCAATTATCAAAATAAGTCACACATGTCCCCTACTAAATTTTTTGATACATCAATAGTTGGAGCTGGGTTATTTTGAACCCTAGATGGCTCCATAGGAGGTGCCAACCAGTTGAGCTACAAGGCTTTTGACACATATCCCCTAATATGTCATGCATATATTGTAAATAATGCAGATTATGCAGTGTTCACATTTATGATAGAAGAAACAAAAGGCATAATGATAAATAAAGCAGTTTAGTTGGCATTTTTTCTTCCAAAAAGCACCTTCCCCACACGTTAAATTTCACCCATATAACTTCTAAGAACCAAAAATTATTTGTCTCCCTCGGAAGTCATCAGCTCTCTTTTACTGGTATCCTGTGAATAGCTAAAGTTATCTAAAATCATTTCCTAATGAATGTAATTATAGACCCCAGAGACAACGAGCAAAAGTTATCCCAAATCATGTCATATTGTAACAAATACATGAAACAGGTAAAGAATCTCTAGTATATATGTCCATGACTAGTTGCTAAGTTAACACAATCTCATAATCATACAAGGAAGAAAAAAAATACAGTACCCAATATAAAGAACTCATATTACCAACAGAGTTGTAAAGGACTTACCACGAAGGAAAGCCAAGATATGACTGCAAACCTCAGGAAGGTCCAACTTATTTGCCAATCGTACCAGCATCTGATCAGCAATTTCGTGAAGCCGTCTCCCTCTCATATCCTTGCTGTCACGAAAAATTCTCTTCACATAATCAAGTTCTCTGGAAAGAGTTTCAGCTGTCCATTCCTTTACAAAATTTTGAAAAACCTCATTCACAAAGCCAAACAACTCTGAAGGATGATCACAGGCAATACAATGAAACTGCATCTCAGTAGTCCCATAAGCCCCTTTTGCACTTCTTCCATTTATAATATAAGATTTTCGTAACGCACAATCCGTATGGCACCAATGAAGACAAACATCACAACCAACCCAACTACATGTTTTATTTGCCATGTCAAACTTTGAACACACAAGACACATGCAAGCACTGCAAAAACCTTTCTTCTGCACACAAACCTTGCAATCACATTCATCCACAGGTAAAGAACTCTTACAGGCAAGATTTCTGCATTTTAAGTTGAGAAATACCTCCGCCAAATGAGCATTCGTAACACTGTCATCTAGCTGAAGGTACTCCGGAAGACCAGTTCTCAAAGCGACCAAGATTTCCAGTTGAGCCCGGGGGGATTTCTGTAGTGTCTCCAAGGTTATATCAGACTTATTCTGCAGAGCTTTCTGAAAATCAACGAGTTGCTTTTGCTTATCAACACTCAACATGATATCGTTGATGCTCTCTTTCAGACGCACTATGGATTGTGCTGTCATGTCATGAAATTTCCTAGCCATTACATGTACCGGTTCCTCAACTATCTTGGCAATGATTTTCTCAACATATTCAGCTCCACCACCACTGTATTCAAACTCCTTCTGGCCACTAGTCCTATATAAACTACCACTACTCTTTTCCCTCATTCTCCGCTTCTTGTCATAACTATAATTTGATCCAATATCATGAGACCCTACACTTTGCGAAGGCGATCTAACATCATCGTTGAACGACTGCTGCCTATGAAAGCTCAACTGCCTTTCTAGTCCATTGCCCATTTTAGAGCTTCCTTCTAAACCCCTATGATGTTGTCCTTGCACAGCTTGACCATTCGAAATGCCTTGTAATACTTGAGACTGATTAAGAGAGCCATTTCCATTCATCAAGATTCTCTGATATAGAGGGATATCTTTAGGCTTAGACTCATTCTGAGACTGTCCCTGCCAAGCTCCCTGAGAAGCTTGATCGATTCCCTGAAATATGGGGCGGCTGCCAACCGATTGTTCAAAGTTGTCCATCGAATTTTGTGTCAGAGAACAGCTGGGGTTGTGGAAAAACGACTGAGAACCTGAAAAAGACATCGATGCAGTAAATCCATCTGAATTAGTACGAAATGTAGTACTCATGGACTGAACACTCCTAGCTTGACTAGGTGAACCAGGAGCTGCTTGAATTGTATCCTGAGCAGCACCAATCGGTAACAGAACATTCGGTAAGCTTAACGAAAGATCAAACGGTTCCAACACCAGCTTCTCTTCCTTCGGTCTATTAGCACCGGATTGATCATTCTTCTCCTCCCTTCTAACCGGAGACGTACTAAACAACTCAAACCCCCGAGTACTCGGTCCTTCCATATCATCACTATCCCTCTCAAACTCCCTCGGTTCCCTCTCCATCCATACACCATCTTCAGCAGAGGCCGCAACATGGGTCGGTTCAATCGACACACTTTTCCCCTTATCCTTGAAATTCTGACTCAAACCCTCCTCTCTTTCTCCCCCCATATTCACTTCACCCTCTCCTCCATTTTCTTCCCCAACTTCCTTATCCAACTCCTGTGCTTCTTCCACTACCACCTCCATTTCCACATCCTCTACCTTGGCTTCAAGATCTATGCTCACACCCTTGTCTTGTTTATCACACTCCTCTTCTGACCCCACAGACTTTTCATCATCATCATCATCTTCATCATCAACAACCCCATCATTCTTTCCTTCCTCCTCAACACACTCCCCATCTTCCTTCACACACTCTTCCTTATCATCACCACCACAACCTTCATCATTCCCTGCCTCAGCCTCGTCCCCGTCCCCGCTCTCGCTTCCACTGCTCAATTCATCAACTTTATCATCTTCTTTCTCCACATCTTTCACCTCACTATCACACTCCTTATTTTGCACCTCTCTCTCTTCTTCTTTACTCAATACTTTCACCCCATCCTCCTTATTCTCGATACCCGATTCGATTTCAGCTTCAGCCTCAACTTTGAGGTTAGATTCCAGTTCTGGTTCTGGCTCACGCTCTGGCTCTTGTTCGGGTTCAGGTTCCGGCTCGAGCTCTCCTTCCTCCATTTCGCTACTACTTCCACTCTCAACTTGAGTCTCCTCACTCTTCTTCACCATCTCCACATCCATTCTCTTTGATTGCTCGCTCGCACCCGATTCCCTCGACCAAGTCGGCGACTTTGATTTCGATTTTGACTTATTCGAATAAGCCGAATTCTCCTTCGTCGCAGCCACCGCCCTCGAATCCGATCTCGACACCGTTCGTAACGGCGACGAACCTGAATTCGAAACCGTATTAGCCGTCACAGTCGAAGCCGCCGAAACCCTAACCATCCTCGATTGCTCGCTCGCCGCCGAATCCCTAGACCAAGTCGGCGACTTTACATCCCTCAATCCAATTCTACTCCTCTCCTCCGAATCCTTATTCCCATTGTTACCGAAGCGCCGCCACGACGACACGCTCCCTTCCCGTCTCGACGGATCCGAACCCGAAGACGACCGCTCCGATCTAAACCGCTTTGGAAACTCCCTCCTCGACGAAGACAAAGACAACGAAGTCGAAGAACCGCCGCCGCAGAAACTCTCCGACCGGTGAACCAAACTCCGATCGTAACCTCCGCCACCGCCTCCACCTCCTCTACTCTCTCCACTATACCGATCGAACCCCTTCCTCCTATCAAACCCATCGAAATCATGCTCCGATCTCTTCCTCAACACCCTCGACCCCTCCCGATCATCTTCCCCGCCGGAAGACCGATCCCTGTCGTACCTCGACGAAACCGCCGACGACGAAGAAACCAACCCGCCCTTCCGCACATTCTCCGACTTGTGGTAGAAGCTAGTCCGATACTGCGAGGAGGAACGGCTCGGGTTCGAATTCGAGCTCGGGTTCGGATTCAAACTCGGGTTCGGATCCTTGCATTTGTCGCCGTACGAATCGAGATCTTCACTAGACCTCAACCTCTTCATCTCCCTCTTCTTCTTCTTCTTCGCCTCTTGCTCTTTTGCCCAAAACTCATGCAATATTTACGAGAACTAACCCCCCCTCTCTCCCTCTCTCTCTCTTAGGGTTTTTTGGTTTCAGCTTCAGAGCTACGAAGATGTTGTGGTGTTGTTGTTTTCTAATTAATTAGATTTGGTATCGTAAAGCCCAGAGATTACGCCAAAATTACATAAACTGACATAAAAGGTGGTGAGATCTTTGGTTCGTGGTACGCCGGTGTAAAATGTGAGGATTGGGTGAGGGCATAATGGGGAATAGGGAAATGATGAGTCAACGCAGTTTAACTACTGAAAGAGAGAGAGAGAGAGAGAGAGTTGGATACGCAAAGTGCGTGGAAGGAAGAGGGCATAAGAAAAGTGTGAAAAGGTTTGGGTTTTTGGGGTTATGGGATTGGGGGGTGCGTAATGCGCTTTAAGGCGCATGATAGTTGCTGGTGGAGAGAGAGTTTCGGGGTTTGAGGGGTTTGGGTAGAGTGTAGTATAGGTCAAAATGTAAGTGTGTTTGGTGTGACCACTCACATGATTCCACATGCCCTCCACTTTCAACCATTTTTCTTTCTTTTTCTTTTTTTTAATTATTTTATTTTTATTTATTTTAAGTTAACCGATGCCTTCAGATTATTGGTTTAGCAAATATTTATAGGAACTTTTTTTTTTGAAAAGAAGAAAAAAAATAATTGACTTTTTAAACACCTTTTTATATTTATCTTGAAAATAATATCAAAATTTTTTAGAAATGTTTTTATATTAATTTAAAAACTATTTTTAGAAATATTTTACTAAGAAAATGATAAAATAATAAATATTATTGACAACTTTTTATATTTTTCATGAAAGTAGTGTTAAAACTTTCCTATTATAGGATTAGTTTATTGACAATTTTTCTAGGGACATCCATTAACACATCACCCATGGTTTATGATCAACTTTTTACAATGTGAAGATGAGATCCAATACACTAAATAATTTTTTCTTGTTATCATCAAGTTAAAACACTAATTAATTTTTGGAATAGATAGAATTCAAATTCCAAATCATATTTCTTATTTGATGAAAGAAATTTATATTGGTTAACTAATTGGAATCTACACTAAAAAATAATGTTTTATAAGACATTAATTATTAAAAAAATAATGTTTTATGAGTGTCTATGTGATACAAGTTAAGGATTAGTAAATATGTTTAATGAATTTTTGGCACAGGTGGGTTCAAAGTTTGAACATCGAACTTTTTTTTTTTTTTTTTGGCTAATTAACCTAATTGGAAACCTCACTAAATAATGTTGTTTAAGTTCAAAACTCTTGACAAAAGGAGCAATACTTTATAAGACATTAATTATTAAAAAATATATTGTGGGGGTCAAAAACAACCACCAAAATGATAATGATGGAAGAAATTATCCTTTTGTTCATTTAATTTGCTGTTTAGATCTCCCATTGTGCAATATTTTGCCATTTTTTTAGAAATTAATTGTGCAAGTCATTTATTCCATGATTATCATTTTGGTGGTTGTTTTTTGACACCCACATATATATTATTGTTTATGAGTGTATATATGATACAAGTTTAGGATTATTAAATATGTTTAATGAATTTTTGGTGTAGCTAGGTTTGAAGTTTGAACCTCAAATTTTTTTTTTACTAGTTGACCTAATTGAACCCAAATTAAACAATGTTGTTGATGTTCAAAACTTTGGAAAATTTGAGCAATATTTTATAAGACATTAATTATTAGAAAAATATTATTATTTACGAGTGTCTATATGATACAAGTTAAGAATTATTAAATATGTTTAATGAAATTTTGTTTTAGGCAGGTTTGAAGTTCGAACTAGAGGTGGTAAAATCTGACACGACCTGCGAACCCAACATGACTAGCCTGTTTATAAATAGGTCATAGATTGAGGCTAAACAAATTCAGGTCATATTTGGGTTGACACGGCTAACCTATTTAATAAACAAGTCAGGTTCATGTTCAGCATGTGAACTCGTCTGACTCGTTTAGCTTATAAAGTTATTAATTATTTTGATACTATTACTTAATTTATGGTTGTTTTTATATGTTTATTACTATATTTATAGTTGTAATTGTATTTTAATTTTATATACATGAGAGTTGATAAAGATTATATTGGTTAAGTATGACCTATTAATTAAATAGATTATAAAACGGGTCAATTGTATTAACTTTTACATAACTTGTTAATTAAACAAGTTAAAAGTGTCGGGTCGGGTTGACCTATTTAATAAACAAGTTGTATTCAAGTTAAAGATTCCTAACACGTTTCGTAAACAGATCGAATTCGGGTCAACCACCCATATAATCGAATTCTCATGACTCAACATAACATGAATTCAATCCGTGAACATGAATTGCCACTCCTAGTTTGAACCTCAATTTTTTTTTTTTACCAATTAACCTAATTAAACCCACATTAAACAATGTTGTTGAAGTTCAAAGCTCTTGACAAATGGAGTAACATTTTATAAGACACTAATTATTAAAGAATAATATTACTGTTTAGAGTTTCTATATGATACAAGTTAAGGATTATTATTACGTATCAAAAAAAAAGTTAAGGATTATTATATATGTTTACTGAGTTTTTGGTGTAGGCGCCTACTTCTGTTAATATTTGCGTATAATTTAACTTTATTTATATATAAATAAAAAATAAACCATTGAATAAAATGCTAGAGCACTAGATATAAAACGTAACAATGTTGTTGAGCACTTATCACTTTTGTGTTTAATTTACTACACTTGAACATTGAACCAATGAGGATGTAGATCTTTTAGAGTTTATAGGTAACTTTACTAGCCAGGAGCTTGGTTTACATTCATTACTTTTTTAATTGGATGTTTCATTTTATTTTAAATACACAATAACAAGTGATAGTGGGTTTTAATCTTCACGTTTTTATTTAATTAGTGGGTGGTGTGCCAGCTTCTTATTAAAACAAAAATCAAAAGAAGATTCCAGTTTAAAAAGTACTGGATGTAAGCCAAACCCCTCTATTATAAAGTTCTTGAAATCCTATCCATTTATTTTGAAATGAATGGATTGAATTTTACCATGTCATCAACATTTAGAAAAATCTTGACTTTTAGTATCTATTCAAAATATTCTAAAATTCATCATTTTCATTTTAGAATGAACTGATAAGATTTCAAAAACTCTACCATAGAGTTATTTTAGGAACTTATTTTTATCTAGATGGAATCATTGTTTGTCGATGGGATTCTCTTTTTCTATAACTGATAATTGGGAAATTGAGGATTTAAATCCGGGAAGTTTTTGTTAAAAACATCAAAAAGTACCAGTTGAGTTATAAAATTCTCAACTTCCATAAGAAACTTTTAATGTTTGTTTGACATCGACTTATTTATTTATTTATAATTTTTTTTGTTTTTTGTTTTTGTAAGTGTGTTAAATATGCTTGTATTTTTGAAAAAATTGAGATAAAATGAGAACTTAAAAAGCTGTTCAAAAAACTAAAATCTAACAAAAACAGTTAGTCACGGAATGACACTTACTCATAACAAATAATATTAGAGTCCCGTTAATGAGTGTCCTTAAGACACTTGTTAACTTAACCATTTTAAGAAACTTTAAATACCACTCATATGAAAATATAAATAAATAAAATAAAAAAACTGTTTAGAAAAAAAACAATTGTTTTTTTTCCATAAAAATATATAAAAATATTTATTAAACTAATTAATACTCTTAAGACATCCCATAATATTATTGTATAATGTCTTAAATATATATATATATATATATATATATAAAAGGACTCCATATCTTCTAGTACATTGTCACATTGTTGCATGTCTCTAACGCTTTGACACACGTGGGTCTCGTTAATTATATGTATCTCGCAATCAATATGTATGATATTGTGATGTTTACTCGACAGTCTACTCAAAGGGCGTCTTATGATAATTAATTGGTCAATTTTGACTGTTGCATTGTCCTTAAGTTAGACCAATTTTCTTTATAAAACTAACAAGTGCATGCATGTTCATTTTTTCAATTACTCTAAGGAACAATTTTTATTTATCTTTTGGAAGAGTGGAAAATTAACCAATTAAAACAATGTAGCTTTTGGAAAGTTAGTATCGTGTCTACGCTTCAATTTGAATGAGATGACTACAAAATTGAGATTGTCAATCCACATCAATAATATAGTATTTGATTCCTTCACTTCCAACACTGTACCTTTTTTTTAGACAAATAGATTGGTGGTGGTTTAACATTAAATATATATATATATATATATATATATATATATATTTTTTTTTTTTTCCTTTCAATAAGAGATATGAGGTTCCTATCTTCGCATGCATCAAAAACTAATTGATATTTTGGTCTAATGATAAAGGAGAATCACCAAGAGCAGATATTGTAGGTTGAAATTTTACCTATAAAAAAATAGTTATCTATCAAAGTTTTGGACAATAACATTGAGCTACAAAATTGTTTAACAAATTCACATATGTACATTACATATATAATAAAAGAAGTTTTTGTTGTCAAATATAGATCCATGATTGAATCCAGTTTACATCAAAAGGGAACTCATTAATATTCAACATAATGATAAAATATAATATTAATATAGAAAAAGTTAATGAATGCATTAAGGACATTAGTTTAAGAATTATTTAAAAAAATTTTTTACGAAAAACAATCAATTTTTTTGATTATTTTTATATTCCCAATAAAAGTAGTGTCAAAATTTTTCTAAAATAGTTTAATGATTGAATCCAGTTTACATCAAAAGGGAACTCATTAATATTCAACATAATGATAAAATGTAATATTAAATAGAAAAAGTTAATGAATGCATTAAGGACATTAGTTTAAGAATTATTTAAAAAAATTTTTTACGAAAAACAATCAATTTTTTTGATTATTTTTATATTTCCAATAAAAGTAGTGTCAAAACTTTTCTAAAATAGTTTATTAACAATTACCTTAAGGACATTCATTAACAAGACCCTATTAATATTAAAGAGTGAAAGTCACAAGTTTTTAATCGTATCTTATATATTAAAGGGAAAAATTAACGGATACTTTAAGAATATTGGTTTAAGAAGTATTTTTAAAAACTTTTTGTGGGAAAAAAGTAATTGATTTTTAATAGTTTTTTTAAAAATATTTATAATAAAAATGATATGAAATTTTTTCTAAAATGATCCATTAACAAATGTTCTAAGAACATCCGTTAACTAAACCTCATAATAAAAATATTTAGTATCTTATGTATTAGTTGCATATAATCTCTTTTGCATTGAGTAAGTTCCATAGGCAACTAATATTCACACAATGCGAGAGAGATGCTGTATATAATAGACACATAATATACATTTTATATTGATCCTATGTTTGGTTGCATGGAAGGGAAAGGAAGGGAAGAGATTTCTTTTTGTTTGGTTAAAATGAAAATGAGGAAAGAAAGAAGAGAGGAATGTAAAAGGTTTTTGTGAGTCCACCATTTTTTCAATTAAAAAATTATTTTAATACCTTTTAAAAGTTTGGATTTTTTTTGTAAAATTACTTTTATAACCTTATTATTTTATAATTTAAGAGGATAAAAGTGTAAATACATTTTTCACTTTCCCTTCTCTTCTCCTTCACATCCAAACACTTTTTTTTTTCTCTTTTTCTTTCCTTCCTTCCCAT
Source organism: Quercus variabilis (assembly GCA_030445155.1). Taxonomy (NCBI): domain Eukaryota; kingdom Viridiplantae; phylum Streptophyta; class Magnoliopsida; order Fagales; family Fagaceae; genus Quercus; species Quercus variabilis. Next base: position 7,061,896 of record CP129448.1, on the reverse strand, counting down.
ATTTTCCGTTCAACCAACCATAGCGTGAAAGAAGAGGAGCCCAAAAAAAAAAAAAAATTTTAATTAAAATGTTGGACATTAAACTAAAAGTCCAAAACACAATGCACTAGTCAAAGACATTGTTGTACTACTTCTCAAGAAAATGTTGCCCATGAACTGAAAACTACATGTACTAGTCAAAGACATGTTGTACAACTTCTCAATCCTAGCCTTAGATCTTGCTCAGAAAACAAGGAATGCTTGGTGCAGCATGTTTCATGTAATCCCAACCCCACATTTCCATTAACTCCAATGTCAAAATAAATAATTCTCCCTATCTTCAGCCAAAAAAAAAAAAAAAAAAAACTCTCATATTGACAATTCAGTACAGTACGCTAACGTGTCACATTCCTATTGGTTCTTGGGATGCCAAATTCTGCAACCCTGTAAAACTTTTGTCGGGTACATTAAAACCTTAAAAAAATTTAGCCAAACCCTACTAGTTGATTGCTCAGTCTGCAATTCAAAGCTATTCAAATCAAAATACTCGCAATCTTGACCGTACATATGTTTGAGAGCACACGTGTCAAAATCTGGAAGAGAGTTTAGTCAATGTTAGTGTTACATGTGGAACACGTAAGAAAAGTTAAGAAGCTTTGACTCTTGTGGTTAGACTTTTGACGTCATAGTAATACTTTTCTTTTGACTATTTCTTTCAATATTATAACAAAAATTCTAATCCCACGTAAAATGTTATAATTTGTGCTCTAATTGTCCCCGTGGTGTCGTGGGATATTATTTTTGACATTTGTCGTAGTATATTATAAGTTATAGAGAAAATATAATTATAATAAAAATTGTGACGTTTTTATATGATATTTCTTTCCTCTCGTTTTATTTGTCTGGTTTAAAAAGACAATTTTTTTAAAGAAATATTATTTATTATTTTGTCTATTTTTTAAAAATATATAAATTTTTAAAACTATTCTTAAAAAGATTTATCAAAAAATTGAATAAATAAATTAATAAAAGTATAATAACAACATTAGTACATTAATAAATTTTTTTTAAAAAAATATAACAATATTTTAAAACATCTTAAAATAAAATAGATGATAAAAAAAGTGGGATGGAGTACAAAAATACCCATATTAATACTCTTGTATGATGATGTACGTCACGGGTGTTGATTGAGTTTTGGGGGTTTTGAATTAGAGCCGTTGGATGATTTAATGGGGTCCCACCACTTTGGATGAGTTTTGAAACTTTGATAGAAAGGACAACTATACGTGTAAACTAAGGTTGGGGACTAATAGTCAAATTGGGTGAAGGCCAAGAAGAAAAGATAATGATTAAAGAATGAAGAAGAGTTCTGTTGTTTGAAAGATCTAGAGATTAAAGAGAGAGACAGTCCACTGGGACGAAGTCAATGCCAATGGATTAAAAACTGTTTGCACAAAGTTATCCCCTCAAAAAAATGATTCCCCTTGAAAATACTTACATTCTTCTTTAACCCCATTTTTTTTTTAATTATTAAGAAAAGAACTCTAGTTATATTTGTGTGCCCGGAGAATTAAGGCAATTATTAACATATTAGTTTAGAAAAGTTTTAATATTATTTTTATGATAAATATAAAAAACGGTTCAAATATTAATTTTTTTTAAATAGTCCATTAACGAATCTTTTTAAGACATTCATTAATATTTTCTTTTATACTTATCATAAAAGTGATCCATTAATATTTTCTTGGGTTTTCAGTTTTGTTATAGAATGTTTTATTTCAAGTTCATATAACAGTACATTTCTCAATAATTTAGTGGCTCTGTATACAAAATTATTATGTCTGCGCATGTTTTTCTTTAACATGTGCTGTGTTTTTCTTAGAATTTATTTTTTACTACAGATAAGTAGATAACATATATAAGAAGGACGTTTATTCACATTAAAGAAAATAGAGAAAAAGGATATTCAGCTGCTATGAACGAATAGCTTGTTAGTGTTAGGTTGGTAAGATTTTTTATTTTTGAGATTTTAATATATCAGTGAGCTCAAATTATGGACTATTTGAATTCCTGATAGGCTGATACATTATTTATCGATTTGGTTAGTCCTAAGAGATTAGTAGATAAGATAGTTTAAAACAGCACTTTATACCAGTTTTTTAGGTACCATTTTTCTAACAATTCATGTTAAAAACATATAAAAATAAGCTATTCTAAGTTTCTAACTCACTAAGTCTTAGAATAAATATAAAAAAATGGTGCCAAATTGAAGTAGTAAGGGAAAATCGATGCAGGGAAAAGTGTGTTAGCAACCTTTTCAATTAGGGGTCACATTGATGTTTGTCCCACAAAGTGACACAATGACAAGAGCCAGACTCTTATCCAACGCATACGTACCAAAAAATATAAGGTAAGTATTTGCTTTTCCGTGAAAGATATTTTCTTGCACTCCACAAGCAGCCAATGAAAGTGATTGGGTTTATCTTCTCTTTGCAAAATGAGGTCAAACACAGCACCTTCACCTCTCCTTCCTCACAAACATCCATGAACAAAGCTTTTCCTCTCCAACTGATCTAAACTTGAAGATTCAAAAACCCCATTTTATCTTCCATGGCTGCTCTCTCAATTGGCCCTTCATTCCACACAAAACACAGCGCAACTCAAGAATACAGAGAGTCTAGAAGCAGCCCAAGAATTCTCATCCTTCTATGTTGCCAAAGCCACAAGCCTGTGGATACTTCCAAACCAAGATCGAAGAAAGAGAGCAAAAGGAAGTCATTGTTGCCACCATCTTTTGTTGGGTTTGAGAAGTTTGGGAAGGTTTTGCAAGAGAATTTGAGCCCCAAGCAGAAGGGTGACTGGAAAGATGTGGTGTTAATGAGTTTATCATTTGCTGTTTATGTGTATATATCACAGAGGATTGTTTGTGCTTATTGTGCTTGGACGTACATGCCAAAGCAACCATGGTAGACATTTTTAATGTTTCATGTAGAAGAAGTTGTGTAATATCTTTGGGATCAATGAAAGATTATTATTATTATTTTTTTTTTGGGGGTTTATAAGCTCAACAAAGAACAGAGACTACATTTTTGTGATGCATGAAATATTATTTAGTAAATTGATAAATAAATAAAGAAACAACTATGCAATATGAGTCGAAGAACATATTCATCATTTTTCTTCAGAGAATGGATTATTGCTCCATTGTTTAACATAGATTTTTGCAGAATACTCTTTTCAATCTTCTGTGTATTTCTATAATCTTTTGAACCTGTTTCGGTGACTAGAGTAGTGTCACCAAGAGTACTTTGAGCTCCTCTGTCTAGGATCAAATTATTGGAGCTCTAATTTCAACATTAAGTAGAATATTTATTTCAATTTAAATAATCACAAATGTTAATGCTACCAGCAAACATTTGAGGTTATAAGTTATAACAAGAACTGCAAACTGAGTTTGGTCTTAGGTGCAAGAAAAGGAGGGTTAGAGGTCTAGACTGTTAGGGCCAATTCTCTATTTAGAAGATCACTTCATTTAAACATAGTTCCAATAACATACATTAGAGTGGAGGCCATGGGATTTTTTAGAAAATAACCATCAAACCCAAACAATATCATTAGTTAGGCAAACTTTCAAACTAATTTCATTTCTAACAATTCGAGTCCTCTGGAGTCGAGTTCCCCGTAGCTGAGGTGAACGTAGGCCAAAAAACGACATAGAAATCGAGTCTAGAGGACTCGGTTTCTATACATAGAAATTAAGTCCTCTAGACTCGATTTCTATGCATAAAAAACGAGTCCATTGGACTCAATTTCTCTTGTCTCATCACTCTACACAACTTAGCCACAGCACAAACAAGGATAGAAATCCAATGCTCTGTTTTGTGGAGAGTAAAACAAAGCATGTCCAGTATTCTCTATATTGCCATGGATTTGATACAAGTCCGTTGGTTGTCTAATCTCTATGTAGAGCTAGTTGTGTGGAGTCCTCGTTCTTGTTGTGTCTTCGGGTAGACTTCAAACATTACAAGCAAAGGAGGAACGTCAAATTGGGAGATGCTGAGGAGATGAGACAGGAGAAATCAAGTCCAATGAACTCGTTTTTTATGCATATAAACCGACTCTTCTGGACTCAATTTCTGGCCTACGTTCACCTCAGCTACAGTGAACTCGATTCTAGAGGACTCGAATTGTTAGAAACGAAATTAGTTTGAAAGTTTGCCTAACTAATGATATTGTTTGGGTTTGATGGTTATTTTCTAAAAAATCCCGGAGGCCATCTTCATTCCTGCAACAAGTTTTTCTAATAGGCCATAAAGTAAAACGCTAAGAGAGGAATGAAAGAGTTCAATTCATCAGCGATACACAAAATTGAAGTCCTTCAAAAGTAGTAGTCATCAATGAAATATTTATCATATTAAAACACCAATCCTAATGAACCAGCCCACAATACAAGGTAAACTTGTTACATCCTATGTAAAAGAGAAAAGTCCTGTTGGATTATAAATCAATTTAACATATTGGTTCAGGGTCCCACTAAAACATGAAAAGTTCATTAGTAAACATATTTAGGCTCATTATAGCATACACGAGGAAAGAACTGGATGTCACTGACTGAATCCATTGGCAGGTAAACATTCACCACCAGAACTCATACTTAGTACAAAAAATCTCTTGCTCGTCTGCTTATTGAAACCTCTGATTAGTCTGCTTTGTACCTTTCACGTTTGAAGAGGCGATAGAATAGTGACAACAGCCACTGCCAAAAGAGAACCAACCAATTAGTTCGCTTTGGTTTTGGTTCGGGTCTTGGTCCAAAGATTCCTTTATAAATCTCCTTTTGCTTCTGATAAAGAGCCTTGTCATGTTCAGCAAGCAAACGTAACTCCCTCGCAACTGCTTTGTCTTCAGGGGCAAATTTACGCACTTTTAGATAGTCCTCCCGAGCAGCATCTGTTTGCCCAAGTTCTGCTCTAGCCTTACCTCGCCTGAACAGTGCTTTTGCATTGTTTTCTTCCTCCGCCAACACCTGTGAACCCATCATATCATTTTCTTTTTTGATAAGTCATTAAATAGGTACACGTCAATGTTCTAGAACTCTAACTGTTCACCACATTCAATGGTGTTGATTACATGAGATATGCAAATTGTTGTTTCCTGAAATGTTGGCTGCCTGTGACAAAATGTTAAATTCTAGATACCTAAGAGCCGACAAGACTCCGCTTTAATTTCCAGGTCCTAAAGAAGGTTTAATGACCTGTTGCAATTTATGCAGTCCCTGTATAAGCCCATAAATATAGACCCACAGCCAAGCTCACTGTGGCTTTGCATGTTAAAGTTTTAATTAATGTCCATTGCATTAGAACACAAGTTCCTGCAGACTAAGAAGAAACACAAACTGTATTTAGGCTTATCTGCAAAGAGCTGGCAGACTTATCATTAGAGACATTTGAGTTAAACCTTTTATAAGTTATACTAAGGAGTAAGAGAGAGAAAGAAAGCAACTGTTAAGATTCTTTTCCCTTGTTCCTAGATTCAAATGGAGCCTTAATAGATTAATGATCATTAGGTCTTCAAACAATGTATAAGCATAGAAAACCATGCATTAATTGTATTTGACATCAGTTATATTAACAATGTGGGACTGCAATAAAAATAGCCATACAGCATGCCACAAAGTTACGTATTATGAAGATTATAAATGTGTAGTGTTGAGTAAGAAAGTCAATAGGGCTCCTAAAAGTCATAATTGACTATATCGGGGCTTGTAAGTAATTAGTACAATTTCTGAGGGCATATTGAGGTGGCTTAGTGTTTTCCATACATGTCAAAAAGATAAACGAAAACATGGGTTCATGGAGTAAAATATGCCAATTCAAGCATGCTCTTAACGTAGATAAGCTTCAAAATTCTCTAATATTGTGGAATCTAAAGATGAAAAGACATGTTTGCACAGATCAAATGAACCCATCCATCAAACTATATACTTACAACGTTGCACTGCATAATTGCTTCCTCATAGCGCTTGAGCTTTATCATACATGCTGCCATGTTAAGGTGACATGGATTCTTAACTGCTAATGCCATGTCCCGGTACTTCCCAAACAACTGGAACATGAAGTCGTCACCCATATATGCAATGGCCTGACATCAAGAAAAACCATCAGAACTTGCTTAGAAAAGGAATATATATATATATATAGACACACACACGAACTCAAGCAAAGAAACAATAAATTGAAGGAACTAAGTGTGTAACCATTTCATACTGTTGCATAGCCTCCTCCAGTTTTTCCTCCTTGAATAAAGCATTTCCATCCATCTTTCTTCGATCTGCTGCACCAATTCTTTCCTCCACAGTCATGTCACCACGAGCTTTCCCCTGAGAAATGCATCACCCCATGTATGTGTCAAGCTTATAAAATCATATAGAAACTTTGAACATCCATAAACAAGTACTTAGAAAGTCACTTAACAGAAATTTACCTCTTTGGTCTCATCAAACCCAATTAGCTCAGCTTCATAAATGATGTCTGCCATGGGTGGAACATTTGGGAAAGAAAAGCTTCCTTCTTTCCCATAACCCAATTCCCAGCCCACGTGTAGAAGAGCTCGTTCACCGGATTTCATGCTGGACAAACCAATAGCCAAGCCAGTCATTTCTTTCTTCTCTGTTGCAGAAGGAAGTACATCAATGTTCTAGAACTAGTTCAATAGAATATTACAGCAGATAGATGATTTGGCTGATATCAATAAAATTTAAACATACATGCAAATGTGTCAATGTGAGTGTGTTAGGTGTATTTATTTGTTGTATACTGCTGCAGCTGTATTCTCCAATATAATTTTCCATTGTTGGCTTTAACCTTCATGTTGGATCTAATTGGAATTATGAAAAAGAGATATTTAGCGATCCAATTTTCTGAATGAGTTAATTATATTTTCAAGTTTCAACCTTGTGGAAATAAGCCTACAGCCTTCCAGAAATTTATGGTTTTTTATTTTTTTTATACACAATAATATTTATTAATAGAAAAGATTACTTCACGTTCACGATGATGAACAAAAAGTAACATAAATGGGGCCTACCATAAATTTATGTAGTCCATAGGTAATGAATTGCCTCAATCCCAAGTTCTTGGGGTTGGCTATGGATCCTCAACGGACTAGTTAGAGTCGGTCATATGTATTTTTTCCTCCATTCTATTCTATCTAAGGTCACATTCTTTGTTACTTCCTTAATTGATAAAAATTCATGAAAAACCATGCAATTTTCACCCACTTCATCTCAATTAAGAAACAACACCATACTACCATAGATTAATAAGAACTCATTGTCTGAAATAATCGTAGATGAAAAAACATAGATAGAGGGAATCGGTAATTAACACAGTGAAAAATTACAATGAGATAATCCATGCGACAGATAAAAAGTTTAGTGTAGATATTACGTACATTTTGAAAAGTAAAAAAAAGAAAAAAAGAAAAGAAAAAAGGATCATACAAGCAAGTACCTTTTCCTAATACCAACTCAACTGGTTTTTGTTCATTCCATGTGTCTTCAAACTTGTGCAGGGTGCTTTCCGTCCAAGCCCTGTAGTGCACTATCACATAGTGTGGTTTGGAAAGCATAATGGAGTTAACATCACCCATATATATACCATGAGACAGTTCTGAATAGCTTCTTTGATGGGTATAATATTACTATATGTATAACAACTATCTAACATCATGATGCCACAGGAATATGCAAAGAAGTCAACTAAACCTTAATCCCAACTAATAAAGGTAGGCTACATGAATCCTTTTACACTACTTGGCCCTATATAGGGCCAGGCCAAAGCAGACCTAGTAGAAAGAGAAACATAACATGAGGTGCATGAATTGCAGGAAATCAGACATTTAAGTTGTCACCTCATACAAGTACAGATAACAATATTATAAGCAAGAAAATTGTTACACTCTTGTAAGACCATTTTTGAACAGTATTTCTAAAACGCACCCTCTATTTTGGTACCTTGTGCATTCAGCCTTGAAGAAAATACCCCATAAACTGTATCAATTCAGATCCCTTGGTTGCAATATTATCATTTAGTGAATGAAAAAATTTAGCTTGAAGTAGTAAAATTTAATGCCAGATCTTCTCGATGCCTTGGAATAAGTGGTTGAGTTTTTTTTTGGAGAAAGGATATTCTCTAAGATTTATGGGACCCAACACATGAAAAACATTCCTAACAAACAAATTTCAGGCTGCCAACACACTAACTTAGAAATGAGCTTGCTAGATGAAAAATTCATCTGCAACATGATTGCCCTGAAAAACAGAACAGTGAAGAAAATTTCATCCAGATTCCAGCAACAAAGGCAAATACTTAATCCAACCTATTAGACAAGATTTTCAAATGGATTTCCAGTACCTATCTCTTTACCCAGCCAACCAAGGCAGCCTTATATGTCATGTCAACATTTAAAGAGTAAAAAAATTAAAAAGCTCAACTTGCAAGGCACAATTCTAAGATGTAAAATGCAAGAAACAATCAGCAATCAACACAATATTTCCCTTCAAAAGTAGAGAGAAAAGTGAAAATCAAAGAAACATCTGTACCTCCTATATATATATAAAAGAAAAAATTGCATCAACATAAAGACTTTTCACCTTAGCCAGTTAGTCAAATGGCAGAATGACTTCAAATAGTGTGTATGTCTATAGCTTTAAAGCTTAATATACTAGGTTAAGGACCCCTCAAATTGATCAGTCTCAACCTTTGCCATACTGTTTTCCACAAGCATATCAAATATGAGTTTATTAAGATCATCATCATTGAAGTTTCAATGAGATATTGGGTAAAGTACCATCACACATTCAATACCAGACATGAGACACCTGATACGAAAGCAGAAATTTAGACAGATCAACTAATGGCATACAACTACATGAGTTAGGTAATATTAGCTGCAAATTAGTTGTAGATATGAGAATAATTAATGCTCATGGAAAATAGCTCAGAAGCACAAAAATAAGAAACTATCTGGCACTTACAAAAGCATGTTGCATATTTGGATGGTTTCTGACCATGACCTTCCTTAATGATTTGCTTTGTGACTTTCTCATGAAGAACTTCCACCTCAGAGTCCACTTTTGGGGGCCCATTACCATCTTGCGGAGGTTCCCCTTGCACAAATGCAGCACTTTCAGTTCGTATTTCATTGTCTTCCTCTTGATCTGCAAAAGATGAGGCCAGGCAGGGTATAAGTACAGATTGGTAGTCACGATGTTACTTCCTAAACCTAAAGTTTCAAAATAATTGTAGTATGTAAGAACTGCCTATTGAGCAATCTTTCTTAATCATACAAATCATAGAGAAAAGTACCATTTTCTTCTCCCTAATAAGCTGAAAACCAAGCAGAGCAATACTCCAGTTACTAGATTATGCGTATATATATTTAAGAAGTACAATAAACATCTTTTTAATTATCAAAATCTTTGGACGACTATATATGTATATATATGTATATATATTGCATAGTGCATCAAGTATTAACTGGACCTCTGTCAAACTTAGCATGATCTAGTCCAAGAATTAATTAGATATTTACATTCATGGCAAACACAATCCAATGATAAAAATTCACACGTTGTATTTGGCAGGAATGAAATGCTAGAAGTTTTGAGGGCTGTGAACAGTCCATTCTCAAGATTAGTCTTTTTTTCTTCCTTACTCTTCTTGAATGGAGTCTAGTTTTGCCATCCTTTTCTTGTTTTCCCCTTCCTGTTTTATTTGATCACTGTAATTTGGGCTCTTGATGTTTTGCCCCTATAGCACATTTCCAGTGTACTGGGTTGACTATATTTTTAATAAAAGTTCTTACATTACCCATAATAATAATAAATAAATAAATAATAAAAAATAAAAACCTTCACATCCGCATTACCGCATTGCATTGCCACACAATTAAACAAGTTTAGCAATTACACATATATTAAAAGGTCAGCCTAGATTCCCAAAACTTGAACTATATCATTGAAAATTATCCTCAAAAAGACCATAAAAACACTTTCTTTACCAACTAAGCTTGTAATTTTCATTCACTATATATGTCAAATGTGATGCATAAAACAGCTCAGAATCATTGCCATTACAAATATCAAGCAAACAATTTTTGTTCAAAATCGAATGACAAAACATACAGTGACCTAGATTAAACCTTCAAAGATCAGAAATGCAATGAATTACCGAGCGGTTGACTTTGCTCCTCGTGAACTTCGTCCATTACTCACAAATTTAGCAAACGCAGCTAGGGCTTTGACTTTCACAATCAAATCTCTGCACCCAAAAAAAAAAAAAAGTCAGCGTACAATTCGAACATAGCTTACTCTTCGTTTGGTTACCGAGAAAATGTAGCTGAAAACAAACAGAAACTCCACTATTCAGCCAAGACTAGTTTACGGTTACAGTTTGAATTTTCACTAGTTCAGAGCAAAACTGTAAAACATGAAACAGATTGCAATCGAGGATAGAGTTTTCTCGGGAAACAAACGGATTTAGAGAGAGAGAGAAACTCACGGGTTGAGGAAAAGAATTTGAGAGCTTGGAATTTGGAGTGGCAAATGCGATTTGTATTGGTTTTTTTGGTTTTTGATATTTCAACGATCCCTCGAAGATTCTAGAGATAGATAGATATAAAACATTTTATACAGTTTACTACTGCTTTTTATTTTTGTAAAGAAAAAAAAGATTGGCATTTAGTTATGGTAGGTTTGCTTGGTAGATGCTCTGCTCGTACATAATGGCATTTTGTGGTGTCTTTAAGCCTTAACCATGTGCATCACGTGAGAATCATTTTTACTCTTTTTACTTGGACAAGATTTTAATGATGATTGCGATAGAGGCACTAGCCATGAGGTGGCATTACATACGTCATGTATCTATTCGGAAAAATTGGACATTTGTCCTGATTTGTAAATTATGCAGTAAAATATTTATATTTTAAAATTATTTAGTAAAATGTTATTGTTTTTGAAATTTAATTTTAATAAACCGAGTTACGGAAAATCGAGTTTTTGAAATGTTATTGTTAATGTTAAGTTATATTTAAAAATATACACAGAATTCGATTTAGAGGATTTCAAGTTCCACCTGTAAGTTAATTTTGTTAAAATCGAGTTGCAAAAAATAAGGACATTTTGTTATATAATTTCAAAGTAAGAGTATTTTATTGCATAATTTGTAAATTAGGGACAAATACCCATTTTCCTCTGCCTATTTTATTACATTAGATGGGTTTCACACTTGTGAGGTTCATCTTATGTGAGATGATAAATGCACGTATCAAATATATGGTAAATTTTCTTACCACCCAACAGCTACAATGCAGCAAATAAATATCTTTGTTAATTTTTTTTTTTTTTAAAGATAGATTTATTATTTTGTATAGAAAAATGCACACCCAACTTCACACTAAAATCCACAATATGTTTAATTAAGCGTTACATTGTAATTGATGCACCTAATTTTTTATTATTATTAAGTTTACGTGGTGATTCTGTTTGTAAGTGCTCAAATTCAGTCACAAAATTAACATCTAAGCAGGTTCTGTAATTGACCGTGAGTTTGGTTGTGGTTGTAGGTACTTTGTTTTGTAGAAACATTTTTATTTTATACAACATTCTTCTTACACAAAAGTGAACTCCATAATCATAGGGATTCACCTCCATATGAGAGGAATGTTGCTACGATACATAATACCACCTCCATGGAGCCGGACTTTCACAAGCATCAAACGCGTGTAAGAGGCCTGCTTCTCTGAATGATTGTAAGAGATACCATCCATCTAGTTAGGACATATTTTTAGAGGAATCTAGTTAGAACATGAGAAGAAATATTAAGTTATAAATTATAATTAAAAAAAAAAAAAACCCTTTATCAATGACTAAATTAATTAGCATTTAGCAAGTACTTATAAATTTAAAGTGGTTTTGTGTATTTCCCTTATTTTGAAATTTTGAAAAAGAGGTCTACATTAAACAAACCATTTTTTAATAAAAACAAAACAAAATTCTTACTGCCAAGATTAGACCCAAAAAATGTACGTAATATGGAATCTCAAAGCACCCTAGAAAGCACAGATCCTAAAGCCTTTAAATTCTGCTAAACAAGTAGGATAAATGTACAAGCAAATTAAAATAAATTTTGGTATAATTTACAATCCATCGAATATAAATTCACTCGCATAAAAATATCCCATCTAAGTGTATGATCCAAGAAGTCGTTCATAAACCAAAAAAATAAAATTAGATGGTGGCAGATAGAAATATGGGCAAACTTGCATTGCTTAGCTTCTTTTACAGAAAATTTGAATATTACAAACTCCTCTCCAGCTCTCCTATACCAAAATAATAACTTCACAAATGCCTCATATGACAATTATGCAATGTGCCTTGACAACAATGAAAGAAAACCCATATTCAGCCCACTACCTATTGCACATTTCAACACTCTACAAAAAAATGGGGGAAGAAACCAATATAAGGGGAAAAAAAATCCTCCCTCTTAAAATGAAAGAAAAAAAGAATAAAATTAATGATGGCATCGGCTATGAATTGGTGAACTGTTTGACTAAAGTTAGAAAACAACAAAATCACTGATCCAGCTATAACAGCTGAGGCAATGCAAAATTTGGAAAGCAACCACTGCAAGGAATTCTGAGCATTATGTAGCCCACCGAGGAGTTCAGGCCCCAGTCATTGCATGCATCACCACAAAACTCTGGTTGATACATCATCCCTATAAGAGTTACTATCCATTTAAGTACATCAACAACCAGCAGCCTTTAAAAAGTTTTCATATGGGCTTGATGATGGGAGCTGAAAGAAGTGGGGATGATGCTGAAACTCAGTTGCACAAAGCGTAGGACCATTAGCAATGGATGGGTTGTGTGAAGCGCCCATGTTTGAGTCGAGGAATGGATTTCCACCCTGCAATTCCAGATGGTTTCAGAATCAAATCATTTGGCAGAAATCAGCTAGCAGCTAAGTTGCACTTCTTGCTCAATATGTTTATGTGTCTTAAAGAAATTAGAAAGCCAGTATAAGAATCTAATGTATGATAAAGTTAGGAAGTACCAAAGGAAAAACAGGCTGAACTGGGGAATAAGGAGGCAGCTCTTTTCCATGGTAATCATGATAAGAAATGCTAACTAAACTTTCTTGAACCTGTTGGGGACTCATGAAAGTGGACATCTTCTGCTGCTTTCCCACTAGAAGGGCCTCACAATGGCCAGCCATTTCCTTATATGTCATGTCATTGGGGTTTGAGAATGAAAATCTTCCTACCTGATTTGTAGTCTCCAAAACCTACATACACACCACCTTCTTATGAGAAATTTATTGGAAGTGTGCAATAGAAGTTGAAAATGAAACAACATAGTGCCCTCAAGGAGGTTGTGCTTTGATGCAATTTTTTTTTTTCTTTTTTGGGGGGGGGGGGGGGCGCGATTTCTAGTCTATTACACTAATTTTCTCTGTTCAATATTTTCTTCTTCTTTGTTTTGCCTCTCCACAAGCCCTGTAATTCTAAGAAATCTGAAAGATATTCCGTGTGCTGATAATGCCAAAGTATCAAGTTGGTTCATTTATGTTGATTTGCATGCATTCCGATAGCCCCAATTAGAGCCATCTTAGTTTGTAATCTTATACCCTCTCTAGATCATTCACCGTTTGGATAAAATCCAAAACCACTGCTCAATCAGTGAAGAATTGGTCAAATGAATGAGACAACTCACCTTATTTGTCAATGACAGGTCAAACAACAAAGATTCTAATACATCTTACATATTGATCAGCTATCAACAGCAAACATAGGTTCCAAATGAAATATGCCAAGAGATTTTAGAGGTACAAAAGTTAGCATCAAAAGTCAAACCTCAAAATCACAAAAGTGCAGAAGAAAGCAACCATAGTACCATCAAGAATTGTGAATTCTTGGATTCCATTTTTTAGTTCCCATGTTGTTCACTTCTTCCACAGTTCCACTTCTAGGGTCTGGGATAGGTGATTGGTAGGTAGCCTTACCCCCCATTATTATTATTATTTTTGATAAATAACGAAATATCATTAATCAAAAAGACCCAGGCACACTGGGAGTGTACATGGATAGGAGTACATCGAGATCGTAAATTACAATGATACCCCAATTTTTTTTTTTTTTTGGGAGAGGCTAGTTCTCAGACTTGAACCCGCAACCTTTCGCTTTTGGTGGAATGCACTTGCCATCACACCAAGGCCTGGCCTTCATCTTGAAAATACTTTTATACAATCTAAAATACAGGTGGATCTTACAACTCTGCACAATTTCAGGGGAAGTTGAGTAGTATGTTTTCCCTTGTAATTAGTAAACCAGTACCAAAGAAATTACTCATGGCAAGACCCAAGCATAAGTATATCCAGGAATCTTTCCACCAGTCTAAGGGTATCACAGATATTACTAATAGCACTGTCACTACCATTCTCTGGCTTCAAGCTGTTTCTGTGTCAGCTTAAAGCCTAATTCCTATTTCCATTCAAATATAAACTATACTTTCCTCTTTGAGATGAAGATACCTCTTCTTCATTACTCTACTTTGGAGCCCCTGTGATGGCACAGCCATAGCATGGTACAAGAAAGAACATCCTCTTTGAAAGCCTAAGGCTAAGGCAAAGCCCAAGAATAAGTGTCCATGGTAGTTAATTAGGTTTTATATTATATTTGGTTATTCTAGAGTCAAGGATATTTTAGTAATAAAATTGAGTGTTTTGAATGATAGGCACGTTGGCCTTTGTTGGATCTTTCTCCTCTCTTCTCTTTCTAAAGTTTCTGTTCATGGGTACTGTCATGCAGCCCCTGAACAGCCCTAATTTCTCTCTAATTCTCTTTATTTCCTAACCCTAAGCCCACCACAAACATAGAAAATTTTTCAAGTTGTCCTACATCACGCTGTGGACATTTTCACTTACTAGAGATTCTAATTTCAAACACCTTTGCAATAAATCATTGAAGTTTTTATTTTTTTTCCTAGATCATGTCCCGTCATAATGATGTCAAACATACTCAATAAATTTAGTGGTAATATTCTCTAGAATTCACATGACTGGAGTATGTATTACAAGCCTAATTATGTAAACATTAAAGCTGCAGAAAATTTTGAACCAAGATTCTTCTTAATACTATGGGTTTGCAGACCTAATCTTTCACTAATAAAGGGGAAAAAAACCAAAGAAAAGAAAAGGCAAAGTGCCCTCTCAGGAGAATTGATTTTAAGGCAGATTTTTTAACCACTAGCAGGAAAATAGACTGCCCTGGCACAAAAGTTAGATAGACAAAAGAAAGAAGAAAAGCAAGAAACTATAACAGTTCCTTTAACCAGAGCTAACTCAAAGACATTTCGACTTCCAGACGTGCATGCCATGGCAAAATCCAGACACAGAACCTATAAGGAGTGACTTTACGGATATTGAAATTCTGGAAAATAAGCTGAGTGGGAAGGAAAAAAAGGGAGCCAATGCTAAATTGTTAATCACACAGTGAGAAAATCTTAATCTCAGCCCATCTTCTCTCTGACCTCACAGCCTCTTGAGAGCTTTTTGCATGATTTGGGAAAGTAGGGAAAATTTTTAGGGCCTATTGAAATGGTATTTGGGGCCACATTTTGCTTTAAATATATCACAAAAGCCCAATGCCCAAATGTTTTTTAAATTTAGCCTGAGAGCTCAAACAATTTTCATGCCAGTCTGCAACAGTCATAGCCCAAATGATAATAATTGCAAGACTAGTGAGGCATCATAAAATTGTATGATCCTACTGATCCTAACCAATCCTTAAATGATCAATCCATGATTCTATTTCCAAACGATTCAGGGAGCACTGGAGTGATTAGAGTCATTTGCTAAAGTGGGATCATTGGATCATATAATTCTACAATCCAGATTGTGATTTTGATAACATTGGGATCTGGATCATATAATATCAAATGAAGAGAGAGATCTAAAAAAGAAAAAACTTCATCTGTACATTCATGAGCAAAAAACAAAATCATCTGTGCACACACATACATATATACAAATATATATGCGGGTGTGTCTCTCAAAAATAGAGATAACTTACTGAATTTAAAAGTTCATCAACACTCAGTAGGGTTGTACTTTCCATGCCCTGCTGTGTGCCAGAATCAGCTGGTCTTTCAAATGCATTGGGTAAAATGTCATTATCAGTTGTAAATAACGGATGGTCAACCTGAACAAGGACACCAAGAGTACATCATGAGACACGAAGAGTGAAGTCAGAACAACCATATTAAGGTTAGGGTTGTTTCTGTTATTTACACATACATCAAAAGAGTTGGTGGAGTACAAGTATACCCTGGTTAATGAAATATATATATATATATATATATGATCAAATAAATTAGTATACGATAATTCTTATGGACAAATTACTACATATCAATACATATCTTTGAGGTTTTTTTTTTTTTTTTTTTTCCCCCCAAGGGGTGGTGAGGAGAAAAAAAAATGCTGTACAAGTTACCACATCAAGAGGCTCGTTATCTTGTAATTCAAGTTGGTAGAACTGTCCCAGTGTCTCCTTGGATAACTGACCTCCCAACGGGCATATGTCATCAGGCAAAAAATCACTAAGCAACTGCTCTCTGATAAAAGATGACTCATGCTGTGCAAAGATCTAAAAAGTAAGTACGGTAATCCCATTAAATGACAAATTAAATGCATTATATATCATGAGAATGTGAGATCGGGATTACATTGGAAGATTTTCCCAGGGTCTGTACAATCGTAGTAGCAAATGATTCTTTACATTGGCTCTTGCTTATTTTTATTGCTGAAAGTGACTTTAGAGCATCTTCGTCATCTTCTTTTGATCCATAAACTTTCATCAGATGGTCTAGTCCAGCATTGACAGCCTCCAACTTGCAATCATCAACTAACCGTAGAAATGGATCAACCTGATACAAAGTCACCCATGTATAAAGGTATGTAGGAAGTACGCTTTACTTTGAACACTTTCAACTTTCCTATATGACACACATTTGCCTATTTTTGAAAAAATCAAATGCATATGCAAATAAAATAGAGAACAGAGTGAATTTAACACATGAAAAACATAAAATGAAAATCCAAGAATGACACATGCTACAAAATAAACCAATACAAACAAATCCTAATATATAATTTTGCCCCTACCGTTTCATCTGTAAGTGCAGCTTTCACAAGGGAAACAAGTGGGAGAACATCATATACTTTTGATGAGAAGATAATCATGTATGTTGCCAAAGTAAAGAGAGATCGGCGGCGTGATGGGTGCAGTGCTGCTGCAAAATGCATCTCTTCAGTTGTAGAGATGGAATCCAAAATTGCTATAAAAAACCAAATGGTCATTATGTCCATTGCAATTCTAGGGGACTCATGCAAAATATACCTAATAATAATAATTAAAGTAAAGGCATTCAATTGCTAATATTAATTCAGAAAACATCTTTTCTCCTCTCCCCCCCCCCCCCCCCCCTTCAAAAAAAAGGAAAAGAAAACCAAATTCTTGAATAAGAGAAGTGAATTATATAAATTATCAACATAAAACCATTCCAATCTCATTTCATTAGTTCCTTAATATATTTTTTTAAATCTGAAAGCATGCTACTATAATTTTATTCTGCTTCTGACCCATAATTGTGAAGAAATTTGTTTTCCCCCAGATAAGTTTGCTCCTATCATGGTATTTGGAATTTTAAAGTATGAGTGGGAAAAGTAGAAATCACGCAATTTGATTATTAGTATCATGCATTCCCATGCTATGAGCATCTTGTTATATGGCCACAAAACCTTGCAAGAGTTCAAGAATTGCACATACAGAACAATAAATTGCAAATAATGTCGGACTAGAGAGCCTACCTCCTTCTCCAAGAGAGATACTCCTTAAGGAAAATGCCAGTTGAAAACTTCTAATTAGAACCTCATTAGATGAGTTCTACATGACAGAGAGAATTATAAGAAATACACCAAATGAAAACCAGGGAGCACCATGGAAATAAATAATCAAATATGAATCCCATGGTAATTTGTAAAGACTAAGAATCTTGAAAAGGATATAACTAAAGAGTTAAATATATTAACCATCACTAATACAAAACCAGGGAAAGAAAGTAACTTTATGGCTATATTAGAATCCTATAGAAAAGAGAGAGAAATAAAGAATGAAACTTGCTACCATACCATTCTTGTGCCTTCTACAGTTTAACAAAGAAACCCAATCTGTAATTCTTTTCTACAGAAGGAATCCACACTATCTCTACGGAGTCAAATAGGAGGTTGGTTGAGAAACTAAAGCTTAAAGATAAATATATTATTTCCATAATCATATTTCATAAACAATTGAGCTATTTTTAAATTGATTGTCACGATCAAGATTCCAAGAACTCCAAACAAAGAACTCAAAAAATCATGATTCCAAGAACTATTTGTTAAATTGATTGTCACAAGCATGCCTCAAAGCAAGACCAATCGTCATGGATTTGATTTCACTTGTGTAAAGTCAGGGAATGTCACATAATGTATGTTTATATATTTGGAGTTTTTGGAGGTTCTGACAACTTAAAAAGTTGCAATTCTTGCAAGGGAAATATCCTAGTATATATATATATATTTTTTTTTTTTGGGGGTGGGGGGCCTCCTGTGAGTTTTTGGCCTTAAGAGGACCCCGTATGAGAGATTTAAATAAATGACCTCCATAAGGCATGGCCAATGACAAGTGTAGCATCCCTTGCAAGTTTTCACATCTTAGTGTTTAACATTAGGTAAAATGGTCTCAAAGTATTGATCAGTTAACCCAAGTTGAAGCAATTAAATTCATACCATAAGAAAACACCAGCCATTGAGAAAGTGAAAAATGCAGCTCATATACAACTATCAGTGGAATGAACCAGTACCAAAGGATTCATCATCAAAACAAAGAATAAAAACATGTAAATCAATCACCATTTACCAAAGAAGAATATCACATTCATGATAATGTCAACCAGCAAAGAACAACACCGATACCTTGGTCCGTGCAAATAGTAACACAAGGCTGTAGGTATGAGCTATTGCTTCATAGTTTTCAGGTGTATTTAAAGGAGAGATGGACTGCGCCCAAATTGATGAAAGTAGTAGAGTTATCTGAACACTGCTCAACTTAAGGGATAATATCTGCCATGGTTTAATCAGAAGACAATGATCATACAAGATGATGATGATGCATAAATCTGAAATCTAAAGTACTAATCTATATAAAGAATGTGAAAATGAGAAATGTTAGCACACACCAGTTCTTTATTTGAATTACAAACAGATATTTCTTCAACAGCTATAGATGATGAAAGCCTTTTAATACTATAAACTCGGCTGTGAGTTGGCTTCAACTTGTTTAACATGGAATGATTATCTTCTGTTGCATCCCCATTATCTACAGTTTCACCTGGGGTTATGGTAGATGGATGCCTTTTTGAACCATGACCTTGGCTGTAAGTTGACTTCAATCTGCTCAGAATCGAATTATTATTCATCTTTTCATCCTCAACTTCTAAAGTCATAACTGGACAGCCATTTTGTTGTAATGAACACTGCTCCCTTTTCAATTTCTCAAAGAGTGCGGCTGAAGAAGAAAACGCAGATACATTTCTTGAGAGTGTCCTTTGAATATCAGTTGCCTTGGTGGAGTAGGAAGTAGCAGCACAAGAACGGGGGCAAAAAGAAGATGGGACAAGAACAACAGAAAATATACGGTGTGCACCCACCCTTATTTCATGGTCCGCTGAGACCATAGCTAGGAGTAGTTGATGAAATAATGCAGCAGGAAAAGACTAGAGAATTCAGATAAAAATAAAATCAAAAAATTATATAAGAAACAACTGCAAAAAATCAATCAATCATATTATAAAGATCAGACAATGACTCAAAAATTTGAAGTGTGCTTGCCTTGTTTTGATATGACAAATTTGGTATGGATGCCACAATTTGAGCAGCCCTATAAACAGTGGAAATCAGGGTCTGGGCCATAACTGTAATATTTGACATATTCTCTAACATCACAGCCATAACGTCAAGAACCGGACCTGCATCTCCAACCTGCACATCATTCAGATATTCAACCTGAGGAGACTGATAATTCACATTAGTATCTAAAATTCCAAAATAACTAATTATAGAACATATCAATTATAGAAATATTCAAGCAAAACCCTCCAAATCATTGAGGAGAATAGAATCACCAAGTGTGACAACTGCACTAGGCATTCGTCAACTGCAGCTCGATATTTTTGGTTCCATTGAATTAATTCAGCACCCAGATTAGAATCATCAAGTGAGCAGTGTATACTTTTCCGCAGGTGTCTCATCATATCACTCAGGGCTACAATTATGGCCACAGAATGCTGAACCTTTGTTTGTTGAGCAAGGGAGGTAGCAACATCAACAATGTCTAGCTGAATACTAGGATTTTCAAGAACATTCTTGTGATCAAGATGCTTGATCAAGATGGACAACAGAAAGTGTATGTTCTGCCCTGCAAATTGAGGAGAGAAATATTTACACTAGAAATCCAAGATGACAATTCATAAAGGACAAAACTGTGTTAGAAAGCAAAATAGGTTGAGTTCACTAAGAACAATTTTAAGAAACTGAAAAAAAATTTAAATACCAGATTTCTCTATCATTGACTGCATGTCCAGCAAGACAGAAAGAGCGACACCATGTTCTAGAGACCAGAGATTGCAATTATCAAAATAACGGAACAAAGATTCCAAGACACGCCGTACAGTTGTAGCTTCCTTGGCTAACTTGGCCATGTTGCACAAGCATACCCTTGACCAAAATCTGGGATTCTTGGCATCATCTCTGTAATAAAAATTATTTTTCCAAAAAGAAGTAGATGTTAGTTATAATAAGATTAATAATGCAAGGATATTTAACTAGATTATCTTATTTAGGTCAAGAGGAATTACACAGGTACGTTAACTTCGCCTTTCTCACTCACTATCATCCTCCAAGAAGAAATCCTAGTCAAGGCATCTGAGGAAGGAGAAGCTTCTTCGACAAGCCCATTCCGGGCATCTTGTTTGCCACAGGTAAGAGCATCAGAATTTTTCTTCAGACTTTCGTAATTTTCCAAGACAGCCGAAACAACCTAATTTATGAAGAAACAAAGAAAGCTGTCGGATGCTAACAACAGTTTTGCTACATTAAACCATAAGATAACAAGTATGCCACTGGAATTGTTAGGAAGACTGGTGCTAATAAAGGAAGAAGTAACTACAGAAATTCTAAAAAGAAGAAAAAAAAATAATTAAAAGGTAATACACAGTAACACATGCACACTTATCTTGAAGGGGAGATAAATGAAAAAAAAAATTGTCTCAAAAGTATTAAGTTTGATATAGAATAGTTCAACAGCTATTGAATTCAAAAAAATGGATTGTGTTTAGTTCCCAGTCAAAGAATACAGCATTAACATATTAACAAGTTTCGAAAAAAATCTCTAGCAATACCAAAATACCATTTTTTTTTTTTGTTGATAAGTCTAGCAACACCAAAATACTCAAGATATAAATCAAGAAATAAATGGTAACAAGTTAACTCACATGATCAAATTGAGCTGAAATATGGGAGAATTCACCCATGAACCAGACCTGCAAATAGAATAATTAACCAAAGGTCTGAATGATATCAAATCTGTCAAGCAGGAGAAGCTGTGGTGAAATGGCAATAGTTTTCAAAAGAAATGTGATCTAACAAAAGGGGAAGGCTTGCAACAAGACAAAGATATTTATATGAAAATGTTTAAAACGATATGATCGAGGCCTCATAAAAGATTAAAAGAAATATAGATTCTTTTAGAGTGTGCATGATGATCCTGGTTTGTTAAGGATAACAACTCTTTATATGTCAACATCTGATCCTCCTTTTTGATGAAGTTTTTTTTCCTCAAAATATTACTTAAGAATCACATATACCATAGTATCCTTTATTTCTAATCCTCACCAAATGTGTCCATGCACATCCTGCCTGTCTATCTATTTCCTTCTTCAATTACTCTGTTTCTGTCTGTCCCATAATAAGTGGCTCAGTTGACAAATGCAAAAATTTGAGGAAGAGCCAAAATGTTTAACTTTTTGCATAAATTTTCAAATCTCTCCTTTAAAGGTAAATCAACATGCAAATTGAGGTGCATACATGCTTTTAAAACAAAGTATTACAGGAGAATAATGCTTTGATTTTTGAAATGGACATTTTATGGGACAAAGTATTGGCAACTCTATCACTCATTATGTGAGAGGAGTAAAACATACTTCATCTTTCATGCAGTTGTGCTCATTTCACTCATATAGTATTTATGAGAAGTACCTGAGTACCTGGTACTTGAGACTTTTAATCCAGTGCTTACGATGTAATTCCAACAAAAGCTTACATTATTATTATTTTTTTTTAATGCCAAATTACAAAAATGAAAGCAGGCAGTTAAAATGAATTAGGCAAAGTGGGATATCCTTATAATGCTGCCAAGTTGTAATATCTATGATGTCAAAGGTAAATCAAGTTAGTGAGTGTATGTCATCATATGACATAATTGTAAAGAAAATATTTCTTCATACAGATTATTTATTTATTTTTAATTTATTTATCAATGGGGAAGCCTCAGGACTTTAAATTATTAATTTATGCAAAATTGAGAGGTACTTTTCATGCTGTATTTCAGAGAGAAACGAAAAAGTACCCATGGAATCTATACATATATATGATAGAAATAAATGGAGAAAATTCATATACTTTAGAAATAGAAAATGAAAACAAAGCAAAATTAAGAGTGTCTCATGTGGACTCTAGTGCAGTGGAAAGTATGACAAATAGCACATCTCCCATAATGCGTGAATGAAATATCATGTATTCAAGACCTATTGGGTGCATGTGAAATCTACCAATTAAAACAATGTTATGCATAACTATGTCACTAAATATGTTAATGTGGAAAACAAGTATCATTCAGTGCAGAGGCATAATTATACTGGCATGTGGATGAACTACCATTGATGAAAGGGCCTGAAGCCCAGCTGAACGCAAATGTAGTACCAAACCCTCCTCACCCATTTCTTGAGCTAAAAGACAAATTTTTGGAATCAAACCATCTAAGTTGAACATATAAGTACCATCCCTCTGCAAAATCAAAATATCTCATGAGCTTAAGGACTTCCAGAGAATCTGCAAGCTTAAAATATAAGCAATTACAGTCAAGTATTTCCTGAAATAAACAAGCGACAACCTGAAAACAAAAGAATCTAACAACACCACCCACCTGGTTATTCACAAAGTCAAAAAGAGCTTGGCATCCTAAAATGCGTATTTCATCATGCCGTGTTTGATCTAGCAGTATGTGGATGATGCTAAGCAAGCTACTTGCAAATAACGGCCTGCCATAAATTGTCACAGATCATAACTTGTAGATGTAACTAAAGCATATGTAATGTCTATGTGCATAAAGTGAGTTTAAAAATAAATGTCCATTTCAATAGTTAGGCATGCAGTATCCTTTTGCTGATACTGTTCCAAGAAACTTCTCCTGCCCAATGAAGAGAAATTTTCTTATTACATAGAAGATCGTACCCAATGCACAAAGTTTATGAAGTAGCATCTTAAACTTCATGTCCAACAAAAAAATTCCACATGATTAATGGACAATACCTAGTCTCTTTTTCAGGGAATATATTTCAATGGTATTTAGAAAGAGACTATGTGCTGAAACAGATGCAGAAGACATCAGTCTAAGGTGCTTGACATTGAACATCAAAAACAATATACAGGTATCGTGGCATGGGTCGGACAAGAACACACGTTGATTAAAATGGGAATAATGCTAGCTATCCATATTCCTTTTTGTGAGTTTGTGTATGAGAAAGCCTACAAAAAACTACTCTATGTACCTAAAATCACCATGTCTTAAGAAAGCTGAGGGATACATCACATGAGGAAAAAATAGGGCAATACATCAAACTTGTCATCAGCATACACAAAGCTAATTAGCTAACTTAGCTAGGTCAAATTCTAACATATCTATTCAACTAACATGTTACAAATCCTACTTCAAAGCATTCACATATGCAAATTGAAAAGAAATCTTTGAAAAACCTAGTGCATGGGGTCTTACAGATAGATCAAAATATCAGCTAGAAGCTTCGTACCACCTTTGATTGGTACCAGGCATGTCTCACAGATGGTAGCACTCTCCTAGAATTCAGAGAATCAATTCTATTTTGTGCATAATCTTTCGTAATTCTTTCAGGTTATTGAATGCTCATCATCATGAGCTTGCATAACATATTTTTTTTAATAAATCTAATTGCTTATAAACAAATTTAATTAAAATCATTTTATTATAATGCAAAAGACAATGAAGAGTACCTAATCAGCTTGTAATTGGCTAGCATGACCCTCAAATAACAAATTTATGTCCATTATAAGTTTATAACAGCAACTAATGGAAGAGGTCAGCCTGACACATATCTAATTAGTGGAGTAATCAAAGTTCACAACAAAAGTTCTGGGACAGTACAAGTAATTAGCTCATATTTGACGAGAGGTCATTTTTTCCCCTACTAAGAAAGTATATAAAATTTCAATCTGCTAGCAATTAGTAAGTGAGAAATATCACACCAAACAGTCTGCTGTTGCTTAGATCTGATTACTACCTTAAATTCTGGTTTTAATATATCAACTTAAGATATAATAGATGGAACAATGGATTTGTATGCCATTAACAGCTCAGCAGCCCTTAGATCTAGTTTCTCTCAGGAATCTGAAAAAGGAAAGTTCCTTGACTCAAAACTGATACAAAAAGAAAAGGGGAAAAAAACTCACATTTGATCCTTACAAGTGATCAACAACTTCCTGTAGATGCACAGGACAACTTTTACTGAATGAAAGTGCTCGTTTCTCAAATCCCTGTAGCACCTTTGCTCAAGAGAACTTGTGATCTGGGAAGAATATAAATATGGAATTTCTATCAAACTTTCAAAAAAAAAAAAAAAAGACAAAATATTAGAATTTGAGAAACAAAAAATGAATTTTCAGAACCAAGAAGTAACCATCTGAGCAAGGCTTGCCAAAAAAATTCAGAGATAGAAAAGCAACTTTACACACTTCAAAGCTTTTCTACTTATCATTGATTTCATTATTAAAGTCATATGACAATGCGCATGCCCTAGAAGAATTGTTATAAAGAAGTAATTATGAAATTTCAGCTGCGAGCATGAATGCATGATCCCTACAGCATGATAGAAGTATTTTTTTTACAACAAGTACCGCAACTTCAACTACAATTGTGAAACAAAGAAGGACATCAATAGGGAGACAAATAAGTGGTAAGAGGTAAGACAATAACAATAAGGGAAGGGATAAAAGCAATCAAATAACAAATATAGCTAAAATTTTATTCCAAAATGTTTAAATAAATTCAAACTGATTTCTGGAACTGATTGCAGCATATAAATCATTTTATAGAAAAATATCAATCCTTCATCACAGGCTTATCCTGATTTTTAGGCTTCTAGTAATTGCATGATGCCTTCAGGGTTGAAGTTATTCTCTCTAGGGCTACACAGATATGGAATTTCAACCAATAGGCATGTGGCACAATGCGTCTACTTAAATTTTCAAAAGATGACGGAGCTGAGTGATCCAAGATATTGAAAACTCATGCTTTTTTATATCTCTTAACTATCAAGACTTACAGCCACTTCATCTTTGTTCCTACTTATACTAAACTTACATTCCATTTACTCTATTTTAATCCTACTTAATCAAAAGTTATCTTGCAAATTTCTAACTTGACATTAACTCCACCAAAAAACAAACCTCCTAATATATTGCCCCACAAGCTAAGTTTCCAATGGTCAATAAAAATATATGCTTCTTTTAAATTTCTTTTTCTTTTTTTGATAGGTATGCTTCTTTAAAATTTCTTTCAAGTCTCTTGGGCTCCCTCAAAATGCCTGATTTATTCAATCAAACAATACAGTGCATGTAGGAGTGAAACAAATCTTCAACAAAACAAGCTTCCTCGCTATAGGCATCAAACATGTCCATTCAATTTGGTTATCATCAGTAACCTCTCCCAATAAATTTTTTTTTGGATAGCCACTATCACACACTCTATCTTGATGGCTGCCACTAAACCCTTTCAACCCCTGGAGATTAGAAGTAATGTAACTATACATTAACCAAAGTGCATGCAATAAGTAAGATCTTTACACAATCAAGGTGTGTCCTTCCCTAGACTTAGATATACTCTTTCTATTTGGATAGCCTTTTATCAGTCTTCCAAATAGATAGCTTTCCATCAAGACTTCCATATTAACACCTTCTACATATTAATTTATTTATAGCACATAAACATAATTCATTTAATTCCAATTATATGAAACTGTTGCATAAATAGGAATAGATAAATAATGAACCAAATATGCAAGGTCCTAGGCAAATATGATCCTCATGCAAAACAATGTATTCACACCCATTCTTCCACAATGTCAGTCACAAAACAGAGACCACGTACCTTAGGGATACGGAGAGGATTTTTTGAGGCATATTCACATAGTTTACTGATCTTCCGATCATTTGGTTCCTCAACCTGCCAAAACATGTTAGAAAAGTTCCAACATTATAACAAGGGTAAGAGGATCAAACTTAAAAAAGAATTATTATCCATAATGCTCTCAATAACATAAATTAACAAATGCCAAACCAATTATCCCAATTTTAAAACCATGTTTCACAAAAAAAAAAAAAATCAACAATCTAAAATGTCAAGCCAAGTCAAAGCACACCACTTCACATGACCACATCAATATCAACATGCAGCAGTTTTACAAAGCTCCCGATCCTTAGCACCCAGTCTCACACATAAACAAACAAATGACAGGTTTAGATAATAACTTACGCTATTTATACTAATTGAAGGCTCCACCAATCAACCCACAAAGAACTCACCCACCCTAAGTTATATTTTCCTTATAACCCAAGTAAAAACAAACACATATATCAAAGTCATAAATTCCCTCTTCCTTTCCCCTCATTTCCATGACAACCAAACCATCAAACCACATTCAACATAAGATTCCACCTTCACCATGCTAATGAGTTCAAGCTCACATTATAAGTCTTCCAGCTCCACCCATTCTAAAGCGAGAAATCATGACTTCAAAACCCATATGCATAACTTATCAATAATAAAATTGCACTTTCTCCCTGTTGGGAAGATTACAATTTGACTCTAAAAAACAGACCCAATGGGTGCAATGTCGAATACCATAAAAGACTTTAGTGTATCTTCCTCATCACCAACTGGTTTTGAGGTGAAGTAGCACAGCTCACAGTTCGACACTTCCCTTAACTACAGTACACATGCGATATCCCTAAACTTCAAAACTAAGCAATACCCTCCTAATAATATTGATAATAAGCAAATTTCCCTCAAATTTAACTACAATGTCAAAAAAATTTGAAAGACATATCAAATGGAAGTTTGAATTTTTCATTAAATTTACTAAAATCCTAGCTTGACAAAGTGCTCATATTACCAATATAGTACATTACTTAGCTCTCTAGTTCAATAGACATTTTGCTTATTTTATGCACTGTTTGTGGATTCTACGCTACTTTTTGTCTTACATATAAGCTACTGAAAATAAGCAATTCTCGAACCCACACTAAACCATAGTTAAGCGCAACTTGCGCTAAAAATAATTCAAGGTCCATCATTATTTTCCTTTTTAAATTAAAACCGCAGCATTACAATCTAAACTCTCAAACACCAAATCATTTTCCCGCATTTTCTCGGCAGCCAAACAGACATTACACAAGATTGAAGTTTTTTTAAAAAAAAAATTCACAGAAAAATCAACCTGAGACCGCGGAAATATATCGGCGAGCAACTTTTTGTACCGCTTCACTGGATGCCGTGACCTCGCTCGCAATGCAGGGCAAAAGAAACACAAGCTCTCGCACACTGGAAATATCTTCCTCGATATCACTCCCATTCTTTTTTTTCAACTTGTTTTCCAATCCTCCAAAAATCAAAGCATATAGATGTGTGCGTGGATTTTCGGAGATGAAGAATCGGAATCGGATTTGGCTCAGGATTCGAGCGGAGAACCTGAACGCGCGAATCGCTAAAAGAGAAATGAGTGAGAGAGAGAGCGAGAGCACCGGATCTTCGAGTCTCTTCGCCGGAACAGAAATGAGAGAGAGAACGAAAGCTGTTTGTGCTTTGTATTCTCTCTCTCTATCTCTCTGTTTCTGTCGAGAGCTATTTAAGTATTTATAGTCTTCGCTTGCAATCGACACGAATTTTTTTTTTTTTTTTTGGAGAAGAAAATTGTTTATTATTTTAGTTTGATAAAATGATCAAGGTTGATTTATTTATTTATTTTTTTTGAAGGTATCAAGGTTGATTTATTTTGATCTTTTACATTTTTTTAATTTTCATCTTAGCTATTATTATTTGGCTTAATTTTTTGTTTGGCTTTTTCTGTTTGTTTTAACTGAAAAAGTTTAATGTCAAACTGATTTGTAATTATCTTTATCCAATCTATTTTGTGTTTGTTGTGGTTGAAGAAACTATTTATATGTGCAGGTTTAATTTCTTGAATTTTTAAATAAATTTGTGATTTGTTTAAATAAAAAATATTAATAATTTTATAAATAGTCGCATAGTAGGCCAGAGAAAGTAGCTCCAAAAGTGTTTCAGAGTGGAACATTGTTTGATTTTGATTATTTTTTTAGTAAACAAAATTCCATAATTAGTCTCATAAATACATGTAGGACTCTATGGAAAGACATATCTCCGACTTAAAAGGGAGATCTTTCATATCTTTCAATGTTCCACCCTACAATATGGGGCCAAAAAGCAAAAATAAATGCTTTAGAGCATTCGCATCAGTTCGTGTATTTTACACGCCCATTTTTACATTAAAAACCTACTTTTTCTATTTTACACATTCTCTTTTACAAATCACCCACATCAATTCATCTATTTTATCACCACTTTTATTTAAATAATCAATTTTCTTCATTTTTTTATTATTTCCTCAACTGCTTCTTATTATAGGCGCGCACTCTCTCTCTCAGCTCATTTTTTTCTCAACCATCATTTTTTCTGATTTTGCTCTCTCTCTCTCTCTCTCAGCCCATCTCCCTACCCATAACCCATCTCAATACCCACAGCTCCGCTGCGCAGCTCTGACCAAGCTCCCACGAGCTCCGCTGCGCAGCTCCAATCCAACCCATCTCAATACCCACGAGTTCCGCTGTGTAGCTCCGATCCGCTGCTGCGCAGCTCCGATCCGCCGCTGCGAGCTCCGATCCAAGCTCCCCGAGCTCCGCTGCGCAGCTCCGATCCAACGCTGCGAGCTCCGATCCAAGCTCCGCTACGCAGCTCCGATCCGCAGTTTCGATCCAAGCTCCCACGAGCTCCGATCCAAAGCTCCGCTCCGCAGCTCCGATCCGAGCTCCCACGAGCTCCGATCCGCAACTCCGCACCACCACTCCGCTCCGCAGCTCCGATCCAAGCTCCCACGAGCGCCGATCCAAGCACGCCGATCGGTTTGGATTTTATCTGTGGGTTATTTTGTGGTGTCTGTGGGTTATTTTGTTGTTGGTTTTGTGGTGGTTGATTTTTTATTTTGTCTGTGGAAGTGTGTATCGGAGGAAGAAGATGATGAGGGGTTGGTTGAGCAGATGGAGAAGAGAGAGAAAAAAAGGAGCGAAATTAAAAATATTAAAATAATCTATACATGAGCTACAGTAACCGTGTATATATACACGGTATATACACGGTTACTGTAACTCATGGAAATTTTTAGATGAATTTACACGGTTTTACACAATCTGATGTGGGAGGATTTTTGGCCAAAATGTGTAAAATGATGAAAATTTTGTATTATACATGATTATCCATGAGCTGATGGGAATGCTCTACCCTTAAAAAAATTTGATTCTTAAACCTCTTTCATATTCATGTCATATCAAGGCGCTGTAGTAGAAATAATTGCAAAATTTTTGAAATATGAACAGTTAAGAGTTTTGTAACTTGATCAACTCTACTGGTGTTTTCAAGACATCTAATGTTCAAATTTCTCTCCCTCGTTATAGCTCTCGAATTATTCAAATAAAAAATAATTCAAACATAAAAAGAGTCAAAATGAAATGTTTGGAATTTGATGGCCAATATAAAAACAAATCCAACATTAAGAATCTAAATAAAAAAATATTATTTTGAAGAATAAAAAGTCAAAAGGAAAACAATTTCAAATAGACAAAATTTAGTTACAAAATTGGTTGTAATCTAACGCTATATAACCTTACTCAATATCTTTTTATTGAAAGTGAATTTTGATAAATCCACAATTGGATTACATCTTCTTCTTTTATCTTTTGTACTTGCAAAATTTCTAAAAAATTAAAAATCAATAATTATGTCATCAATAAATTTTTTAAATTACAAGTTTTTGTAATTTAAAATTTTGCATAAAATATATTCTTATAGATCATATAGTAAATAAATATTCAATTGTCACAAAATTTAATATATGTATTAAGAGGGTAAAGAACATATAATTTAACAGTTAAATTTTCAAAATATAAAGTAATGTTAATGATATTAAGTAAGATTATATTTTTAGGTTACAATCAATTTTATAACTAAATTTTGTTTATTTTAAATTTTCTGACATAGGTAAGAATATGACTCGTTGTGGTTTGTGTTTCTAAAAGCGGGAGGTCGACTTTACAAGATGATTTGGTAACGACAAAGATAGCAGTACAAAAGTGAGTGGATTTTTTTGAAAGACTTGTGTGTGTCTGTCTAGAGTTACGTTAACCAACTGCTATAATTGTTACGAACTCCATGCAACGAGCCAACAACTTCTTTAAAGAGATTTTTTTTTTTTTTTTTTTTGGGAGAAGATTCTTTAAAGAGATAAGTCTAGCTAAAAGTTACTAATTTTTTACAATCTAGTTGCTTTGAAATTCCATAATTTTATGTTTAGTTATTAATTAATTCGTATTGTATCTATAGGATTTATTTGTTAATTTGTTATATATTCGTTTGAGATTATTATTATTCATTTATTTATATCACATAACGCTTTTAACCAAAATAATAATGATAATCATGAAAATGAACGCATAATATGTATTTTAGTGCATCGGTGCATCCTATTAGAGAATATATTAGTTAAGAAAATGGGATAAAATGATATTGGATAAAATATAAGGTAAGTATCTATTAAAATCATATAGTACACTTGGTATACTTCTCTCTCTCTCTCTCTCTCTCTCTCTCGTGCCTCACATATATAATTTAAGTGAATCCCATAGATAGGACTCATCTTATGTAAGAAAATGACGCAATACACTAGATACAAAAAGTTATTTCACATCATAAGATATTATTCTGTATGCACAATAAACTACACATTTACACCTATTTCTCATAAACTCGTATAAAAGTGGACCTTACGTAGAAAATCCATAGATGAGACCTACACTTACATGAACATGCAGAAGGAAGTGTAGTATACTGGTGTACATAATAATTTTGTCCAAGACCATTGTGTTGCATGTTTTTTTTTTTTTTTTTGGTAGTTAACTAAATGAAAAAAAAAAATTATTATTATTATTATTATGGTGATTTGTCCCTTTAATTTTAATTTTTTTTTTCACTTTACAAATCATCTAGCTAAACCACTTAACATGTCTATCTGTCCTAAAACTACTCCTTTGTTTTCTCTCCACAAACTAAGCATTCATTCACAGCCACTAATACCCACCGGCGAAAATCCGAGACAGAGAAGCTGTGACATTACTGATTTGCTGGGTAAAACTGAAACTAAAACTATAACATATATAAAATTAATAATAAAAAAACATTAAAATTTTGGAGACAAAGATCATTTATTGATCAAGAAAGTGAATTTTAAGAAGAAAGAAAGAAAAAAAAATGTCAGATACTAATCCAGATGACCCGTGTTCGGGTAAGCTATCAGCACTTTTTACAAGAGTAGCAAAACATGTATTCGGCTTCTTCTTGATGGTGGTTCTATGCAACGTCACACATTACCTGTTAAGGCCTTTCTCACAACCACGTATCACCTCCGATACCTTTGTAAGTCTCTCTCTCTATCTCTATCAAAAGTTCTGTAACTCAACGATATTGTCTCATTCTCTCTATAGGAAAGAACTCAGATTCAAATCTCTCAACCCCAACAATATGAATAATACTAAAAAATTACTGTGCATTTTTCTTGTTTAGTGAGATTTATAGGAAAATATGCTTGCATGTGACTTTGATGTTGATTATTGGGAATGAAAACACAGTCATATAGAGATCCTTGTATAGCATGATTGTGGTCCTAGGTGATTGAATACTAATATCACTATAGAGAGCAAAGGACCATTTTATATACAAAATATTATGTAATAATTAAGCTGTTGGTGTTAGCCGCTACTTCTCTCTTATCCCCTCAAAATATTAGATTAATATATTATCAATTGAAACAAAGTAATTATTAAGATTCATGCCTCCAGACCCTAAAAACTAACTAGAAAAACAAAAACTCCAAGCCTAACCCAGTTGGTCCTTTAGATTTCAAAGTTGTTGTTCAAATGTAGCATTAAAGAATCGCTTTCTCCTGTTCAAAATTTAATCAAATAGAAAAAACCTCAATACCCAAAAGCCTATTTGATAATCTTAATCATTCCTTGTGCATGCATGCATCATCTATCTCAAAAGTGTGAATTTCACGCAACATTAGGACTTAAACATTGTAAGAGAAAGGATGCATAGTTGTACTGTATATATCGGATAGATAAGATAATTATTACTTGTGCACGCACAATTCATTCTTTTTTTTCTTTTTTCTATATATTAGATATATAGCTTCATTATGTTTTCCATAACACAATAGGAAACTGAACAAACCTTATTATTGATGGGAGTTTTGGCATGAAACCAAATTAATTTGTACAGTAAAGAGCAGAGGCGAGTAGGAAACAAAGCCTACCATAACTTGTATATCTAACAAGCACTGGATATATATATCAGTCATTATTACTCATTAGTCACTTTATATTAGAACTTTGCTAAGAAATGCTTTTTTTCTGGTTGTAGTAGTGCTTATCTATGCCATGACTCTCTTTTATTGTGATTAAATTCCTCATCTTTTTCTTATTACATGCAGATAGGGCTACTCATTGGCAACTTAAGAATCGTACATGGTTTTTTTGACATATCAGCAGCTCAAACTTTGCGTTTCATCATTGATTTTGGCATGATCTGTTACATGTTTGTGTTGGGCATTGAAATGGATCCATATGTACTCTTTAAGTTACCAACCAAGGATGCTACAGTAGCCTATGCAGGAATGCTCTCCACATTCATCCTAGCCAGCGCTATAACCCCATTTCTGAACTATACTCAGGAATTTAAGATGAATTTCACCCTCACCCTCTCTACTGCCCTCTCTAGCACAGCCTCTCCGGTCCTGACCCGTCTAATTACTAGCCACAAAATAGGCAAGTCAGACATAGGGCAGCTTGTGATTGCTGCAGGAATGCACTCTGATTTTATATCCACCCTTTTCATTTCCATTGGCTATATTGCATATCCAATAAGGGAAAAACCTTCAGGTAAGAGTAGACTTCAAGATTCCATGGAGATGACTATTGCACTAGTTATACAAACTGCGATCGCTGCCAAAGTTTCACCCATTATTATGAACTGGGTTAACAATGAGAACCCAGAAGGTAAACCAATGAAAGGCTCACATTTAGTGCTTGCAGTTGCCTTTATGGCCTTGGTTAGCAGCTGCTCAACTGTCTACGGTTTTAGCCCCATTCTAAGCGCGTTTATGGCGGGCATTTTCTTGCCAAGTGAGGGGAGGGTATCAAAGTGGGTAATTAGCAAAATCAACTACTTATTAAGCACCATTTTCTATCCCATTTTTTTCCTTTGGATGGGGTTCGAAGCTGATTTCCGCCAGTTTGAACCTGGCCAAATAGGAACCTGGGCAAGGTTATTTCTACTCTTTCTGATAGCAACAGTTGGGAAGGTAGCTGGAACAGTACTTTCTGGGGTGCTGTTGGGATTTCATTGGCCTGAATCATTTGCACTGGGGTTGCTTCTCTCTACAAAGGGCCATTATCAAATTTACTTGGCTATTGCTGCTGAAGCAGTAAGTTTCTATTTTATTCCTTTACTTTCAAATTTTTTTTTGAAACCAAAAAAAAAAATTCTATCCTATTCTTCATTTTACTTTGAAACTTGTAAGATAACTGTCATGTCTCTGCCATGTAGAAAATGTTTCCAATTTTAGTACAAGGCATGCTTCTGAGGGCCTAAAAAGCAACAGCCATATTTGTTTATTGTAGCATTAATTTGTACACACTAGTTACATTCGACAAACTATTACAGGCACAAACAAAAATGCATGCAGCTTAGGGAAAAAAAGTGTGACCTGAAAAAGTAATCATAAATCTCCCATAAAAGTGATTCTGCATAAATTTTAAAACTAAAATAAAATAAAAGCATTAAACAGTCAACAAAAACTAAATAAACTCATTTGAAAGTAATGCAAGCCAGAATGAATTGGATGTATCGATTCCGTGGAACATGGTAATGCTTCACAAGTAATTAATTAAGTTTCAAATGAAAGACTACAAACAATGATATCAGATACAACCTTAATAAGTGTCAATAGCTATGATTTTCATGCCTATATAATCTTACTGCTTTGTACTCTTATAATCAATGCAGGCTGGTACCATTTCTACTTCGACCAGCACTGTAATGGTAATTGCAATCTTTTTCACTGTTGTGCACGCCCCGTCAGTCGTTGCATATATCATCAAACGTGCAAGGAAACGAGCACCAACTCATAGAATGGCACTTCAATCACTTGACCCTTCAAAGGAGGTCCGAATCTTGTTAGGTGTTCATGGACCTCAAGATGCTCCAACTGCCATCAACTTCACAGAAATTTCTCGAGGCACAGCTGACCCTGGAATCGCGATATATCTTACTGACATGATTGAACTCACGGATAACATAGCAGCCACACTCGTGAGAGGCGACGAAGAGGACACAGTGACTGTGACCGACCAGACAGTGACAGAAATGAGAGAACAAGTCACTGCTGCGGCTCAAGCCTATATAGACCTTAATAGTGATGGTGTCAAACTCAGACGACTTCTTGCACTCTCAACATTCAGTGGTATGTCCCA
Source organism: Quercus variabilis (assembly GCA_030445155.1). Classification (NCBI taxonomy): domain Eukaryota; kingdom Viridiplantae; phylum Streptophyta; class Magnoliopsida; order Fagales; family Fagaceae; genus Quercus; species Quercus variabilis. Next base: position 7,026,567 of record CP129448.1, on the reverse strand, counting down.
GGATATCTGCCTCTTGGCAGAGGACTTGATGACGGCTCTCATCATATTGCCATTTCACAAGAGACAGCGTGCCGATGGAACATTGGATGCAGGCCATCCAGGATTCAGATATGTGAACCGCAAGGTAAAATCAGGAACTTGCGCAAAACTTAAGTAGCTAAAAAGATATCATGATTTGTTTACAAATCAAGTAAAGAAAATATTGGTTATAAAATATAGAAGCCATGGGTTACTTGTCATTAGTTAGTACAAATGCTTCACAAAGACAGTATTTGCTCTGTCTCTCTCTGTGACAAACATAGCTCTTTCCATGCTTCTTCCAAATCGTAGCTTGATGATAGTTCTGGTTTTCAACAGGTACTCAGGAACGCCCCATGCTCAGTGGGAATTCTGGTGGACAGAGGTCTTGGACTGGTAGAGAAAATATCAAGATCATATACATCACTCAATGTGGCAGTGATCTTTATTAGTGGCAAAGATGATAGAGAAGCACTAGCTTATGCCGGTCGTGTAGCATGCCATCCTGGGGTGAAACTCACGGTAATAAGATTCTTAGTGGAGAACAGTTCAGAGAACACGACAAGAAGAACCGGCAGTCATCATAGGGTCAATGTTGCCGAGCAGGAAGAGGAAATGAAGCTGGATGATGAGTGCTTTGCTGAGTTTTATGAAAGACATGTAGCAGGGGGGCAAGTTGCTTACATGGAGAAGCATCTAGCAAATTCAGCTGAGACTTATTCTACTTTGAGGTCATTGGAAGGGCAGTATGCACTCATCATTGTAGGAAGAGGAGGGAGGGTAAATTCAGTGTTGACAGAAGGAATGAATGACTGGCAGCAGTGCCCGGAATTGGGTCCGATTGGGGATGTTCTTTCCGGGTCTGATTTCTCGGTGAAGACCTCGGTTTTGATCATCCAAACAAATAATGTAAGAGGAGAACTAGATGGACTTGATGATGACTTCTCTATCATGTAAATGTCAAACCTTAGTGTGATAGAAATAGAACTTAGAAACTAATTGTAACAAAAAAAAAACAAACAGATCAGCTGTAGAATTATAGTTTATAGAAATTACAACAACCCATATGAGAATTGACAGTGGGATTGCCCAAGATTAGAAGATAGAGATTAAACAAGCTGATTTTTTTTTTTTAAGAAAAAGAAAAACTGAATGGAAATCAACTGTATGAATATCTGTAAAAATAACGCAGCCTAGTCATTCATTCATTTATGTTCTGTTTAGGGTGTACTGCCATGCCTTCCCATTGCAGGTTAATTCCTTAGTTAGAAGGACATTTTATGACATAATTTTTTCATTTTTCAACCAATGTCCTCAATTAAAAATCCTTCCTAATAAAAGTTGAACAAGGGGGAAAAAAAATCAAATTTTGGTTGCGTTTGGGAATTAAGTTTAAAGTCAACTTATTTTATTATTTAACTTATTTTTGCTACTATTCAACTTATTTTTAGTTAGTTCTATTTATGGGTCTCATTACACTTTTTAGTACTATTCATAAATCTCAGTGTACTATTTCAACTAGTTTTTATCTTTATCTACAGTACTTTCAGTAAAAAAAATTTAATTTCAACTAAATAAGTTGTTTTGCCCAAATAAATTCATATCCATGTTTATCATTTGAGAAATAACTATATTTAGCAATCCATACAAACTCCCAACTAGAAACTGAAGCAGCCTAGGCTTGTGTCCCTTCTTCTATTCTATGAATTGGTAGATAATTTTGGCTCATCTGAAGGTTCAAACATCTTAGAGCATGTCACGCATAATTTTTCAGAAACTTTCATGTTCTTAGTTAAGATTTTTAATACTATAGATGCCACCAATTACAATTTACCAACACCACATGTTAGCTAAAATAACTTCTACTTCTTTTTTTCTTTTATTTTTTATTTGTAGAATCATGACACATGTTAGCTGAAATAACTTCTACTTTTTTTCTTTTATTTTTTATTTGTAGAATCATTACACGTGTTAGCTAAAATAACTTCAACTTCTTTTTTCTTTCATTTTTTATTTTTTATTTTTAGAATCATGACAGCTGAAATAACTCGAAGAGCCGTTATTTGCAAACAACTTTTCCTTTTAGCTTCTTACCTTAATTGGTCATGTACAGTTTTTAGAGCCATTTTTAGCAAGTACAACCACACTTCAATGACTTTCAGCAAATAAGCAATCTGCAAAAGACTACGTCCAAACACACACATAAATCTTGACTCTCAAAACGAACTTATTCTCACTATTAGTGTTAAACTCTTTTTTAGATTGGACTACAGTGCCATCTATGAAGATTCTGTTTCACTACAGAGCCGAATGCTTACTACATATGGCAAAGGAGCCTAAATCAAGATCATAATAGTCCAAGTGCTGGATAAAAATGATGCGACAACAATACTGTGAACTCATCTTCAAAAGATAAGACTCTTATCAAAATTTTTTTTTTTTTTTTGATAGGTAAAAGATAGAACTAAGTCAATGATGTGCTCACAGATGAAACCCTAAAAGACAGCTATGATACATGAGATCCATATGGTCCAGTTAGTTCCATGCACCTTGCTAGAGATCAGAAAACATTGAAATGCTATTAGTGAAGGCTACGATCAAATCCTCCAATGGACATAGTTAATATTCTTCATCACCACATAAAGTTCATTAATCCATTACAACCATCAGATTCAAAGCAGAAGTTTCATAAAATCAGCCCATTCCCTTCAAATACCATTTACAAGAAAATATCACCAACAAAAACAGCAGAACACACTGCTTCCTGGTATGCATTGAATGCATATTAGAACTCCCTTGAATGCTTTGCCATCTCAGTCTGCAAGCAGGGATTTGAAATTATATTAGTATTAAAATCTTGCCAGTATAGGAAGTGAGGACAGATCTTAATATCTCAAATTAGTGAACTACAACCAATGAAACATTCATAAACTCTCACTATTTTATGCTCAGTCAGTTAGATATTTTTCCATTCAAACTTATGTCCTCCAAAGAAGGCCCAAATTAATAAAGAAACAATCCACTATCTCATTGACTAGACAAATTGAAGCAATTTCCAGTAAAGCAGCATATTGCTTGTTTCTACATTTAACAGGGGTAAAAAATCTTAAATGTTGGTGCATCCTCAATTTTCATTCCCAGGAAGTATCTTTCCTTGATCCCATAGAAAGCATCTTAGTTTTCATCCATCACAAGTTGAAACTCTCAATAGAAACCTGAGCAGGCATAGGATGTTCTGAAAAAATGAAATGATTCTACACCATCTCAGAACTCCTTGTCCTCTAATGATTACAAACATGATACTAGTTTCTTAACTGTATCCATGAGAGATGCTTGATCATGAAGACATGGGCAAAGAGCAATTAATATTTCCAAATGACATTAAGTATTACATTCTTACTATAAGCAAGGTAATGAGAGATGTTGTACCTCGAAACCATTCTTCAAATGGTCAAGCTCCTTGTCCAGATCATTGATAGCCTGGTTATATGCCTGCATTGGTGATGACTGGCTAGTGGTGTGTATCTATGGAAATACACCAAAATCATTAAGACTAGAATCTCTATAGAACATTCGAAAGGAAGGTTCATATAAAACACTCCAACCTATGAACTACAAAAGAGATCAATTCATGAGAAAAAAAAAAAAAAAAAAAGGGGGGGGGGGGGGGGGGAATTCTTATCCATTAAGATGTCGTTCAGATGAATTGACAACGTATAATGTGTGTGCATGCACAGCAATGTAAAACACCCACAACAACAACAACCTAGCCTTAATCTCAAATTTTTTTGGGGTTTGCCAAGCATCCTCAACAAATCAATCAAAGTCAGCCACCTATGTCATTATGTCATACACCCACAAATGGACAAACCCTAAATTCATATCTCCAGCACATTAACAACGCTATAATTGCATAAATCAATGAATCAGCCATATACAACTATCATTATGCTACTCCCCACCCCTCCCCCAAACCTCATATTCATACAGATAAGGAATTAATAACATGGAACACCCCCCCCCCCCCCCTCCTAAAAAAAAATCATCATTACACACATACATATAGGAATCAAGATCATCTAGAATTCTTCAAATACAAGCTCTTGCATGAGGATTATTTTTGTTATATATTGATGAAACGTTTCTAAAACTAAAACCCATTTGCCCTTTTTGAGGTTTTGGTTTTTGCAACTCATTTTCTGTCACTGACCCATTTGCACATTCTAAATTTGTGGGTATTTTTTTCTTCAAAGAAGAAAAAATATATTGTAAAACCTATCCAAAAAAAAAAAAAACCACTCATGAATGGTTAGAGTTAGTTACCCCATAAACTATAGAGGATTGTAAGCCTAAGGACATGTACAGAAATTCAAAAACAAGCACACCTACACATACATACGCACAGAAACACTTAAAACACCAAAACCCCCAAAATTTAAAAAAGCAAAACTTAGGTTCAAATCCTTAGGCATTGTATCTCAGATTCGCCCATCAAATCCAACCATATGGCTTATTGGTCAATGTAACTTCCTTGTGTATAGTAACAGTTTCCAATGTCACAACATTAAATTTGGAGAATCCAAGGTACAATTTTTAAAACCTTATTTTTTAAAGTACAATTACTCTTTAACCAAAGCACAACAATACATACGTCCACAAAGAAACACATAAACACCAAAAACCCCTAAATTTAAAAAGCCAAAATTTAGGCTTAGTTCCTTATTCAACCAAATGGCTTATTGACCTGATGATGATGATTAGATGTTCAGTAGCATGGAAAATATAGTATGGTTCCCTTCCCTTCTTTTTTTTTTTTTTAATAACTATTTTTATACATGTATAATATGTATCATGTAATTACTTATAAAAAATTTAAAAGGCCAAAGGAACTAAGCCTAAACTGGGGCAAGTTGCTAATTGTGATTTAATTTGCATCCCTTAGGACTTCCCACAGATAACCATTTGAAAAGCTAATTTTCTACATTGTCATTCTAATCTATATTTTACAAGTTTATCATTTTAAGTTACATATAGTCAATAAGGAAAAGGACCTATATCTCCAATCTCTTTTTACCATTCTATGGTCCTTATGGAACCATAGAAATCAAGTGGTTCACAATGGGAAGACCCCAAATCCGATAATTCTCACTCACTGCCCAATCTCTTGTATGCAGACCAACTCATAAACATGTCTCCAATAGGGATTGGCAACTCATTATCAAAGTGACTAGTTGCAGGAAAAGGAAATTCAAACGGAGTGGCTATGCATATGAAGCAAAGGACTTGCAGGGAGATCTAATCTTACCCAGCAGCAGTTCAGGATGCAATCGTGGAGGCTACAATAAAAGGCTAAACACCTTGGTTTTAGACAAATTTTGTTTGTCAGTTATTGCAAAAAGGATTGAATAGGTTTGCAAAGGAAGAAGTAACCAAAATGGCAGGAACAGCCTATGATGACAGACCTGCATTTTCTAACTTATCAAGGTTTAACTTTTTGCACCATTTTTGCACCCAAAAACTATCCTGTGTAATGTGTTAGAAGTAGCTTCTCTAGCTGTTCATTATTCAATCCATTACTGTTTGATCTCCCCAAATTTTATGTAACATAACTTGTGTCCTGTAACTGTTTTCTATGGTATCAAAATGTTAATTAGAACTATTTAGAATTCTGTTTATAACCCCAATCTACAACTACAAAGGTTAGGCCCTTTTGTAGTTGTACTCTGGTTATGTAATGTATTATAAACCCAATTTAAAACACTATTATTACTAGTTTCATGTGTGTTTTAATATGTATTATTGTTTACTCAAAAAAAAAAAAAAAAAAAGAACTATTTAGAATTCAAAATAAAGCAATCCAACTCTAAATAAATTTTGAACAAATTAGGATTGAGTTTCTGTAAATAACTAACTAAATTAGGTAAGCTATTTTTTTACTAACCATCAATTGTCCATAAATACATATTGCACGGGTTAGCAACTAGTTTTAAACTAAACTCAAAACACCGTTTTCCAACAGTTTATACAAACGCATCCGAAAATAAGGCCAGAAATGCATAAACTATAAACCCCATTAATAAACTAAAAAAAATACTAACCCTAACAATGATTTTGTACTGAAGTGGGTGAGGAAGCTTGTAGCCAGCGAAGAGAACATTGGGGTCCCTGTGCAATTGCCTGATTATCACACAAAAAAAAACCACAAAAAGCAAAGTGAGATTAGGGATTTGATTAAGTTAAAAAATCAAGTTTAATTAAAATTTACATACATGCGAAGAATGTTGCCGACGGTGTGGTCTTCTCTCTCGATTGTAAACGACGCCGCGTTGATTATCTTCGTGTCCCTCTCGTACGAGACCCTGTGATTTTTGAACAAAAAAGAAGTGAGGCTTAGAGAGAGAGAGAGAAAGGGAGGGTTTTTTTTTTTTAGAGAGAGAAAGGGTGTGATTGTGAAATTACTTTTTGGTGCCTTCGGGGACGACGAAACGCTCGTATCGATCGGGAGCATTCATAGCTGCAGCTGCTGTTTCTTCTTCTTCTTCTTCTCAAGAAATCTCCCTCCTGTGTGACTTGCCCTCTCTGTTTTCGTTGTGTGTTTCTGTTTAAAAAGCAGGTTTTGTTTGTTTTTAGTTTCACGCATCAAAGGGTACGCGCCAAAAACGACGTCGTTTCTTTTCTTTTTCCTTTTTTCTTTTTATAAATTAAAACATACTGTAAAAAACTTGTGATAAAAGAAGAAAAAATGGGGATTTGCAATGATTTATAAACTATGCAGTAAAATGTTCCTATTTTTTAAACTTAATTTTAATAAAATTGAGCTACAGAACTCAATTTTGAGAATATTAAGTTTTATACTGATTTTGTTTTTGTTAAAATTGAGTTTCGGAAATAAGAATATTTTGCTAAATAGTTTTAAAACATAAACATTTTATTGCAAAATTTATAATTAGGAACTGTGGGGTCAGTTTTTGTAGCTCAAACCCAAAAGATATGGGTTAAATGTCCAACGAACCCAGAACAATAAATTTGTAGAGAGTGGGCACAAGAGCTGGGCTGGTTATGAAGTAAATAATGGTTCGCTAGGTTACTTTGCGTGATGATAACATGAAATAATGCTTAAATAACTCCATGAAAGAATATCCGAAGAGATGTTTTATTGAATGAACAGTGATTACAACATTCAGAGTTACAGTAAAACTTCTCTTTCTCTCACTCTCGTCCTCCCTTTTTATCAGGGACCCTTCCTCTTTATATAGCATCCTTTTCCACCATCTCCATCGTCCACCTGTTCTTCATCCGCATGCCTACTTGAGTGCATGTCATGTCATGTGCTTACTTTAGTTCTTTGTGAGTGGCGGTAGCTAAGGTTACACTGTTTAGGGATCTTCTCCATATAAATGCGGCCAGAAAAGTTGTTGCAGTTCATTAAATATGGTGGTGGCAGCTTTTCCTTTAGATATCTCATCGTTCTGATCATCCATAGACCTACCAAGAACTTATCATTATCATTAGGATCGCTAGGAAGATTATACGGACCTTCCTCACGTTTGTTTGATCAAGGTTATTTATGGCCGAGGAGTGAGACGTCTTCGGACAAGTAGTAACCTTTTCGGATGATACTCCCCCTCTACTTCTGGGCTTCTTGCCTTCAGATGGGTCCTCCCTACCCAACTATTGCTCCTCGGAAATATAATACTTCTTAACCCGGTACTCCAGGCCCGTTAAGTTGCTCTGGGTTTTTACCCCCACAAGAACAAATGTCAATTTTTCCTTTAATAATTTGAAAATAGAGATATTGTGCTGGATTTTTAAAAAATAAATGGCAGAAACCCATTTTTTCTCCGTTTTTTATTATGAAGTGAATAACAATGCACAACTTTCTATAGCTCTTAACACTATAGATTTTTTATATTATTACTTTTAGTGTTTTTAGTTTAAAAGCCACAAGGCCATATATATGGCTGGCAGGTGTTTACTCTCTTTTTTTTTTTTCTTTTTTTTTTTTTAAATTTTTTTTATTGATTGATAAATATTACAAAATATAACATAATTATTACAAAAATAATGATTTGTATTTGAAACTTTAAGTCAATAACATCTAATTTAACACATCTTTATTTTAGAATAGATTTCTACCCAAAAAAAAAAAAAAACCTTATCAATCCTATTAAGTTAAGGGAAGTTTTTCTAAAAAAAAAAAAAAAAAAAAAGTTAAGGGAAGTTCAATTAAATCATTTATTCTTAATTATGTTGTAAACAATGATTAAAAAAAATTATAACATTATTATTGTTTTTGTAATGTTAATTTGATTGATTGTTCATAGTTTTTTTTTTTTTTTTTTCTATCGATTTAAATAAGGTATAAAAAATGATTTAAAATTGTTTATATTTGTTTGAATATATTTTATAAATAATATAATGAGTTATTATTTAATTTATATAATTTAAAATTATTAATTGAATTATTTATGACATCATTGGTTTGACTCCGGTTAGACCATAAGACAAGTAACCAATCCATTTTCCAATTTTTTAACTGTACCATTTTTTGTATAAAAACTTATTGAAATTTGTTTATTTTTGTTTGAATATATTTTGTAAATAATATTGTAAGGACCCAATTTGAGTCCTAAGCCCAAGAGTCAAAAAGATTTTGGCCCAAAGAGCCTAATACAATAAATTTGTAAAGAGTGAGTTGGAAAACTAGACTCTAATGAGTTAGACAACAATTATAGTTGGCCTAGATGGTAAGAAAGCAAAGACGAATTGGTTTAATTCAAAGAAAATCATCCTTGGCATAATCCGAGAAGACTAGTTTTGTATATATCTCTTTTTAATTTGGTTACAAGTCCAATTTTAATTCTTACAATGTTTTTCTCTTAATTCCCGATCTCTTTCCCTTAGGGTCCTCTTTCTATTTTATACTATCTTCTTCCTTTCATCTCTACCCTCCACGTGTAGATTAGATTGTTGGTGTGGATCCTTGTCCCATTAGTACATTCCTGAAGTTTTTTTAGAGTAACTGTAAGGCTAAAAATTACTGTCCAAATATCACTTTCTCATTAATGCAATTAGGGAGTTAGTTATAGAGCATTAAATGCGATGGTAGTAACTTTCTCTTAAATATTTTATGGCTTCCCTTTATTCTATGCTTCTATGATGCTTATTCTTACCAATAGAATCTCCTATAACATTTCCCTGGATGGCAGACCGCATTTTCTGACATCTACTTTGCTTAACCGAGGAAGCATCCCTCCTCGGACTACCTTCCTGGACCATCATGGCCAGATCCCTTCCTTTATTTATTAATGCCAACCTCCATAACAACGTTTACTTGTCCTCGGACTAAGCATCCTCGGACTGGGCCTCCAGCCCAATATATACTACTGGGGCCATCATCCCTACAAATATAATGAGTTATCATTTATTTTTTATAATTTAAAATTATTAATTAAATTATTTATGACGTCATTAGTTCGACCACTAGTCGGGCCATAAAACCAGTGATTAGTCCTTTTTTCAGTTCTTTTGACCATAATGGTTTTTAAAACTATTAATTAACAAATTTTGAATTTTGAAACAAGCCATGGTGCACTACTTACAGCTGCTTCTTTATTCTCATTTTATTTTTTTTAATAATTTTCCTTATTTACAAATTGATAATTTATGAATAAAGATAATTTGTATCACTTTAACAATATAATAAATTTAACTGTTTCATTAATAACACGTTAATTTGCAAGATACTTTTTTAAATATGCAAAGATAATTATACTTTAAGTAGAACTTTGCCTAGTAGGTACACTAATATCATCAACATTTAGGGGTGTGCAGTCAACCCACAAACCCGCCAAAATCGACCCGACCTGACCTAACTCGCCGGGTTGGGTCGGTTTTTAGGGCTTGGTGGGTTGAGTTGGGTTACAAATTTTTTTAGGCGTAAATGCACTTTTAGTCCCTACATTTTGACGTTTTTCCATTTTAGTCCCTACATTTTATTTTTTCCACTTTTAGTCCCTAAAACCAATTTACGCGTTCCATTTTAGTCATTTCCGTCAGTCAACCGACGAAAATAGCTGAGGTGGCAGCCGGAGCAATTAAAATATTATAAAAATGCCACATCACCCACGACACGTCAGCATATAAATTTAAAAAATTAATTTTTTAATTTTAACAAAATTAAAAAACATAAAAACAAAATTTAAAACATAAAAATAAGTCAAAAAATCAAACCAAGAACACAAATTTAAAATTGAACCCACTTTAGATCTAACACAAGAACATTCAACAAAAGAACAAGAACACAAGAGCTCAAACCATAACCAAACACAAACTCAAATTTCAAAACACAAAGAACATTAATCTAAATTTTTTTTCGTAAGAACATTTCTTCTTTCCCAGCACATGAATATCATGTTCTTCCCCAATCAACAAACTAGCAAAACCCAAAAATTTTCTTAGGAAACAAACACACAAAAAACCCAAAAAATTTCAGCTCAAAAACAAAATCATAAATCTCAAAGGCACCATTTTCTCAAACCCAAAAAAATCATCAAATCCTAAAACCCCAAAGTACCAAATCAATCCAAACAAAAAAATCTCAAACTTAGAAAAACCCATCTCAAGCAAGTTGAACCCAGCAAACCCACTCAAACAAAACCAGATTCGGAGGCCATGCTCCCCGCCGACGAGCTCTTCTCTCTGATGGAAACCCAACCCGAATAATACCCAGACCCGTACCAAGGGATCCAAGTCTCGATCCCAGTTCGCAACATCTACCAACTCCCCACCGCCCCTCAATACCTCTTCGACGAAGAAGCTCGCCGAAGTCGCCGTAATCTCAGCGACAACCTCACCTTCTTCACCGGCTGCGGCTACCTCCTCGGAGCTCTAGGCGGCGGAGCTTCTGGCCTCATCGCCGGAGTCAAATCGTTCAAGCCCGGTGACACCGCAAAGCTCCGAGCCAATTGGGTGCTCCAGCCATCGAATGTAGGTTTTCTTGAGATGGGTTTGCTGGGTTTGAGATGTGTTTTTCTGGGTTGAGATTTTTTTTTTTTTTTGTTTAGGTTGGTTGAGATGAGAGAGTAGTGTAGTTTGAGTTTGAGATGAGAGAATAGAGTTTGAGTTTTAGATGAAAAAAAGAAAAATTGTGTGGCCGGTTTGAGAATAGTGTTCAGGTTTGGATCTTGTGTTAATTTTTTAAGTTTTAAAATTTTTGGGTTGGTGTTCTTGTTCAAGAACCTTTTAGATGTTAATTGATTTGAATTTTAGTTTTTAATTCTGTTTTTATTGTTTTTCCAAAAAAAAAAGTTTCTGTTTTTATGTTTTTTAATTTTAAAATTAAAAAATTAATTTTTTAAATTTATATGCTGACGTGTCGTGGGTGATGTGGCATTTTTATAATATTTTAATTGCTCCGGCTGCCACCTCAGTAATTTCAGTCGGTTGACTGACGGAAAGGACTAAAATGGAACGCGTAAATTGGTCTTAGGGACTAAAAGTGGAAAAAATAAAATGTAGGGACTAAAATGGAAAAACGTAAAAATGTAGAAACTAAAAGTGCATTTACGCCATTTTTTTATTATAGCGGGTCAAGTTGGGTTTGGGTCATAAAATTCCAAACCCGCCAAACTCAACCCGACCCACCCATATATTTAATATATATATATATATATATATATATATATTTAAAATATATTATATAATTAATAAATTTTTAAAAATAACTAGTTCCTCCTATCTTATATAAAAGTCAATTAGTTTAACAAAACTCTAGTAAATTATTATTGTTGTTTAGTCATTAGTGTTGTTTGTCTTTAAGGAGTGACATTGATACTAATTTTTGGGTTTTTTTTTAATATATTTATATTTATATTTTTTTTCTACTCAATTTAATAATAATAATAAATTTGTCCAACCCATAGGTTCAACCCAATTCGACCCGACCCATGTGGGTTGGGTTGAGTTAGGTTGGACTTATGTGATGGGTTGGGTTGGGTTGAGTTTTTTTTGACCCACCATGGTGGGTTGGGTCAAAAAATCTCATTAACTTGACCTAACCCGACCCATGCACACCCCTAATCAACAATAATACCAATTACACATGTGGAATTGGAGAGAATCGTCCATCCAAATCATACAAGAATTATAGTTTTCCTAGATTCTAAATTTAAAACATATGATATATGCAACATGATTACATTTTTTTTTAACATAACTTTTTTTTTTTTGGTTATTAGAGACAACATTCTACTCTAAACAACATTCTACTCTAGTTTAATTTAAGTGTATATGTGTGAAACTTCATTCTGGAGATTTGAACACTAATCCTTACCTTTCACCCCCATAAATACTTATACTTGTGGAGTAACCATCATCCCAGCGGCGATCAATATTCTAGATTGGTGTAAGGTGCTCAAACGTTTGTACATGTAAATTACTTTACAGGTCAAATTTATTACAAGGCATTCAGATTGCATGATCTATGTATGATTAATCATTTTGTGAGTATTTTATTTTATGATTAAGTTTTGGATAAAGAGTTATTGAGAGTCTCACATCCTAAGTATTGTTAAGCACTCCGAGGATGCTGACCAAAGATTGCTTGAGACATAGTAGCCCATTAGAGGTCAGCAAATTGGAGAATACATGTCAAGGTTCATGTTTCTATGTCAATTTCAAACCAATACTGAACATATCTCTTGGTCCTTCAAACCACGACTCCTAAGTGTTCCTCATGAAAATTCATGAGCTTAGGATATGATATGAAGTCTTTTGATAATATATATCTTTAGTAGATCAAGTGTAGGTATAAAAATGGTAGATTGCTTGAGCTTTCTTGAAGTTGGGCATTTTTCCTTCAAACTCATTTGGTGTAAATATGAGTTTTTTTTGGGGTAAACGAGTAAATATGAGTTTTATTGGGAAATCATTCTACGAAATATGATAAAAGTATTATGGACTGTGAGCCTTGACAATATATGAGCTTGGCCTAACTTGTGATGCAAGATAAGCTTAGGTCATGAGCACATTTCCTGATGTAGATAAGATATGGGTGGTGAGCCCATCTCATGAGGTGAAAGGCTTATGGGTCATGAGCCTAATATGAAAATATATGGATTTTTTTGGAAAGAAAGCTTGATTTGTGTAGTTGTATAAAATATTGACCTTTTGGGCTTTAACGATATTTAACCCTAAACTCATTATTTATTGTTTGTGTAAGATAATACTGATGTAGCGCATTTATATAATAAAATTGTACCACATGGCCATTAAAAAGTCACTAACAACCACAAAACATTAATACATATAGGTTTCCATCTCAACCGTTGTTGCATCAAAAGGGTTCATTAGCATAATGGAAGGCATCTAATTGTTCAACAAAATAATGCATAAGATTTAATAGTGAACAACATTTCCCTTCAAATAACTCCTTATTCATACAATTCCATAAAAATAATATATATATATATATATATATATATATATATATATATATATATATATATATATATAATACCTTATAAGCTGGGGGGCAATCGGTTTGATTATCAACTGCTCCCCGCCCATCAGCGAATGGGAGCCATGCGAGTTGTGAGTGGAGAAAACAAGCCATCCTCCCCCACCTTAGGCAAGCTTGCAATGAACTGAAAGGTGAGAGGCAAGCTATGGTACTAATTAGTTGGCATTTATCTCCATCACGCTCCTCCAAAACTATACCCAATAAAGCATAAAAGTTAAGAGTGAATTGGAGCTCCGTCACTAGAAAAAACTGTTCCAAAAAAGATAAGAGGCTCTTCGACCTAAACACAAACATCATCAATACATTAAGCATATTTTGATAGTTTGTGGTCTACTCCGTTTTCTTATGTACGAATGTAAGAAATTGTTAAGGAATTTGATAATGATTAGAAAAAAAATAACTTTGAGGCATGTTGAAAACACCTTTTGGTTTTAATTGGTAGGGTTTTAAACAAGTTTAGTTGAATTGAAAATTAAAAGTTAAGAATCCTCATTTAATATTACTTTGAATACGAGCTAAACTCGAGCTCATAAACAAATTAGATTTACATGTTTTTCACTTTGTTCATTTTCTTCTCTTATAATAATAATAAAATTTTTTAATAAAAGAACTATCTATTTTTAAATGGATTAGTTTCATTTATTTTGGATTTCAAGACTTAGTTTAAATTCAAATATATAATTTATTTTTGTATTTTAGAATTGACAAAATTACTTTAATTAGACAACCTAATCTAACATAATAGTCTGGTGTTTACAACTAAGCACCTTAACACAACCCAACTTGATTTATGCATACCTTAATTGATATTTTAGTAATAAAGTCTCTTATAACCATAAGTTAAAATTTCATTATACTTATATATAAAAATAGTAAGCCGTGATTGGTAGAAATATCAAATATAGAGGTCCACCATAGCTCTCATTTATTTTTTCCATCCACCAATCCCAATTTATGAAATCTACAAATTATATATATATATATATTCTCTTATTTTAAGTATTTTTCCTAAATATTACCGGTGTGCAAACATCAAATCATCAATCCTAATACGGCTTTACTTCCCAATTGGCTTATAATAACCTTTCTTCACTCTGACCTTTTTCAACCCAACATCTGATTCTGATTGCTCACACATCCTCTGATTAGATCCTACCTTCCCGCACACCATCCCCCCAAAACTCTGCGTTTAAATCCCCCATTCCCTCCTATATCCCTCACCACATCATAAACCTGCCCAACACACACACATAACCCATCCATGGCCGCTTTAAATTGACCCCCCCCCAAAAAAAAAAAAAAAAAAAAATCCTCCAAAAACCAAACCCCCCTTTTTATTTTATTTTTTATATTTAAAAACTTTTTGAACCCCCACAAAAAAAAAAAAAAAAATTTTTGCTAGCGAGCGAGCGAGCGATCCCTAACACTTCACTCACCCAAAACTCAAAAATAATTCAAATTCCAACAATTTTTTCATCTACATGGCCTTTCACGTTGCTTGCCCAATTACATGGTACCCTTCACTCTCTCTCTCTTTCGCTCTCTTTATTTCTCTCTCTCTCTCTTTCTAACACTTCGAGCGCGAGCCAATATTTGTGTTTTTCTTTTTTCTCTCTTTCTCTCTTTCGCGGCTCTGAGAGCTGTGTTTTTTGAATTTGAAAATTTGTGTGTGTGTGTTTTTTGCAGCCGGCGAATCTGTTTCTGTCCGCTAGGGTTTCCGCGGGGGCTAGAGAATGCGAAGGCGAGGGGGGAGTTCGCGGAGGAGGTTTCGAGGATCGAGGAGTTTCTGAGGGACCCGTTGGGGATTAGGTTTAGGGAGAAGAGAGGAGTAGGAGAAGGAGGATGGAAAGATACGGTTCAGGTTTTGGTTCCGAAGGTGGTTCCGCCTCCGCCGCCGTTGCTTCCGCCGCCGGTTGTGGACGGCGGCGGAGGTGGAGGTGGAGGAGGGATTGGTGGCGGCGGCGGAGGAAATGTGGTGGATGAGGTGGCTGCTGCTGCCTCCGCGCAGAGCAAGCGCATCGCGCTGCAGAAGAAGGCGGCTGCTGCTATGGTCGCTGCGGAGGACTACGCGAGGAGGTTCGAGTCCGGTGATCTGGCCGTGGTGAGGTTTTTGCTACTCAATTGGTTTATAATTTGAATTTTTAGTGAATTTTAGTGAATTAGGTTTGGTTGAAGCTTGAATTTTGTGGTTGAATTGTAGTGGATTTTGGCAAATTAGGTTTAGCTGAAGCTTGAATTTTGCAACTTTATGTGTAGGAAATAGTTTGTTATATTTATATCTGTGAATTTTCACTTATGATTTTGTGAAAGTTACATATAAAAAGATTTAGGTTTGTATTGGTGGTTACTTGATATTATATTTTTGCTATTCAGTGTTCTAATTGGAGCTTGAAGCCTTGAATCGCAGAGAATGTGGCATGTTTCACTTTGATGTAGAGTTTTGATAATTTGGATTTTCATGCGTTTTAGTTAGTTGGAGTTTGGTATAAAATTCACCTTTAAAGTTTCATATGATATTGTTTTTTTTGTTTCTTGGTTCTCAATTGGTTTATAATTTGAATATTTTAGTGAATTTTGGTGAATTAGGTTTGGTTGAAGCTTGAATTTTGGGGTTGAATTGTAGTGGATTTTGGCAAATTAGGTTTGGTTGAAGCTTGAATTTTGCAACTTTATGTGTAGGAAATAATATATTTTTGTTATTCAGTGTTGTATTTGTAGCTTGAAGCCTTGAATGGCAGATAATGTTGCATATTTCACTTTGATGTAGAGTTTTGTTATAGATAATTTGCATTTTCATGCATTTTAGTTAGTTGGAGTTTGGTATAAAATTCCCTTTTAAAATTGTATGAAGCTTAGAGTTTGTGAGCTATAAGTTATATGATACTGTCTTTTTGTTTCTTATTTTGAAATTTAAATCCAATGATGGTTTAGGTCATTCATTTCTCATCAAAATTTTAAATTGTATCCTGTTGGATGTTTTGTATTGCCTTTTTTTTTTTTATTGCGATGAAAATCTAGAAAACATATATATGTTAGAGAATTGAAAATGGACTTGCACCCTTTATTCTAGAAGATCTAGAGAATACTATTTGAAACAAAAACCCTTTTGGCGATGCCAAATGAGGTTGTAAGCAGAGTGTCTTTCATTTTCTTTTGCAATCGATTTAGTTTTTTACTCATTTTATGTGCAATTTGGGATTTTTTGTTTGTATATCATGTTCTTATTCCTTGATGTTACTATATTGATTGGGTTTTGTTTAAACAGGATGTTTCAAGAGGTCAAGCTGGAGAAGAGCAGGGTCTGTCTAACATGAATGTAATGTGCCGGCTGTGCTTTTTTGGTGAAAATGAAGGTAGTGAGAAAGCAAGAAGGATGCTTCCATGCAAGAAATGCGGCAAGAAGTATCACAGGAGCTGCTTGAAATCCTGGGCTCAACATAGAGGTAAGATTTTCTGACCAAAAGTATATATGACCTTATAAGCTACCTGTATTCTCATTTGCGGGACTTGATTGCAGATCTATTTCACTGGAGTTCATGGGTCTGTCCCTCTTGTCGGATTTGTGAGGTAAATTATAATGTGCAATACTGGTGAACTCTTGTTATTAAGTCTTTTTATGATTGAAAGTCAAAGTTTTTTCTTTGAATCTCTAAATTGGAAGTTTATTGCTATTTATCCAGTTCTGCTATTCCCTTTTTTTATTGTGTAATTATTATTTTGTTTCAGTAATACTAGCACAATATAAGTACATGGTACAACATAACCACAAATACAGTGTGTCATCATATCATGTCTTATATCTTATGATCATACAATATGCCCTTGTACCTTTTTCAGTCAATCAGTTCCAATGCATCTACTTTTACATTTCATATAAAGAAAATTAAAATTGCAAATGCAAAACAATACAAAAACATGGTCAATAGGCTAGTAAAATGGACAAGAGGAAGTCTTATGAACTGAGATGATCCAGAGCATTACACTGATTCTAATTTTCATTAACGTACAAATCACATCAATTAACTGGAAACTTATAACATGAAAGCTTATGTCCTCTTCAACGAGCAAGTAGCAATCAAGATCAGTGTAAGTCCATAAGAAATGAGTTTAAAGTGCTTATATTTCCCAAATGGATTTCTTCCTCTATGTGCAGTACAAGAATATTGCTCAAAATAATTATTTCTTCTGTCCATCATGTAACATGAGTTGGTTGTGTTATTTTATCACAACCTTCAATTAAATTGTAGAAATTCTGGAAGTTTTAGCCTTTTTGCTGCCTTAAGGTGTCTAGCCCTTAGAGTTGCATTAACATCTTATATTTACTCACTGATGCTCTGCATATCTGGTTGTTACATGGTGTTTTCACACTAGATAAATATTCATTACTGGCTGATTGCATAGTTGATTTAACATGCTCTGCTCTCTTTATAATTAATATTCTTTGATCTTATGCGTTATTGCTTTCTGATTTCTCTAGGTTTGCCTGAAAACTGGAGACCCAAATAAATTTATGTTCTGTAAAAGGTGCGATGGGGCTCACCATTGCTACTGCCAGCAGCCATCTCACAAGGTAGGGTGTAAAATGCTGGTTCTGAACTTCTGTTGTCTTGATTAAAAGAGGTTACTCATATTTGTTTTTTGATAATGCAGAATGTCAGTGCTGGGCCTTATTTGTGCCCAAAACATACAAGGTGTCACAGCTGTGGCTCCAATGTCCCGGGAAATGGCTCAAGTGTAAGGTATTGATTGTTATAATCAAAGTTCACATATATAATAGGTTCTTTTGTATAAATTTGATGTTCATTGATATTGTGATGAATAAGTTGTAAACATCTAAATATTGGGTTTTGGCACTACTTCATGTGCATCAGGCTTTCTAGAGCTTTGTTTGTTGGTTGGACTTCATTTTTGGTGTGAGCTATCATCTCAATATGAGAATTTGGAGAACAACTTATCAAAAAGAATTTTGAGAACAATTCAATCCACTGTGGAAGTTTTAGTTTGGTTTATTGTTTAGTTTATATGATTTTCTTATGTAATTATGATTTTATTTGCTCCTGTATATTAAATTGCCAATGGTTTTTTGGACCAAATGGCGCCCCTCTTTCCCCATAAACAAGGGGTTACAGTACTTAAAAAAAAAAAAAAAATCAAGGGGTTACAGTGAGGTTCTGTATGAACGTATGATTTGCGTGTGTATAAAGAAAAGGAACTTAATGCCACTTATTGTTGTTTTCACTTCTATTTTGAAGTTCAGAGTAAAGTGATGTTACACACTATGAGTTTTATGTTTGTTCTTTGCATTTTCAAGGATGATGGCTGACCAATTTTTTTATGACCTTGATCTGTACTTATCCACAAACTGAGTACTCCTTTTCATGATTTCTTTTTAACTTTACAGGTGGTTTCTGGGTTACACTTGCTGCGATGCTTGTGGAAGATTGTTTGTGAAGGGAAATTATTGCCCTGTTTGTTTGAAGGTATTGATTATTATTATTTTATAAAATTCATGGGCTTTCTGATGTTCTTTTACATTATTCAATTGGAAAGCATTGTTTATGATTAATGTGTTTAGTTTGATGCTTTTTGATGAGGGGGAAAAGTTAATGTGTTATAGTGGTGCATGTACGGATGTAGCCAATGTGCTCTAGCTCAAATGACACTTCCTCCATTTGTAAGAATAAGGAGGAGGGTGAGGTCATGTTTTTAAGACCCATAGGGAAAGGACATGCATGCATGTAACTTCTTTAGTGTTTGCAATCTGTTGTTTCCTTGTGTGTGTGTGTGTGTACGTGTATGTGTGAGAGTATTGATATATGATACCTCTCTTATCCAAAGAATGGAAAAAAGAAAAAAAAGAACTTGACTAGATGTGTTTCTCCAATTTTGTAGGTATATAGAGATTCAGAATCAACACCAATGGTTTGCTGTGATGTTTGCCAGCGCTGGGTGCATTGCCAGTGTGATGGCATCAGGTTTCATTCATGCCTCTGTTCTTTGATAGACCTAATGTGTTTGAACTATATTCACATGTTTTTTTGCAGGCTTCTGAGGATGGATCATTATTAAAGATTGGTTACCATGATAAAAGTTTGTGATAATGATAATTCTTCTTCCCTATTGGGTTTTGTAATTGAAATCTACGTGAATATTGCTAGTTTAATTGAAATCTGCGTGAATATTGCTAGTTTTGTCCTAGTCCTTTTTCTGCTTTGGTGCCCTGTTTATTGGTACTGTTCACATTTAAAGTACAAAACCTCCCTCTTCACAACTTGAAACCATAAAATTAAGGTTCTTTAATTTTTTATCCATTAAATAATCCTTTAAATCCATCCTCAAAGCCATCAGAATGGCTGCTGCCATTGAATTCTGGCATCATTCTTTCTTCAATTAACAGGGCTCATGCTTTTCTTTCCTTCCCTGACCGGTTAATTAACCTACAAATCCTACATCTCTTCTACAATCCTAAGCCCTAAAATAAAATTTTTGAACCCTAGCCCACTACAAAATCAATAATAAGCTGGTTTTGAGTGCTGTCTGACATTGGTGAAGGAAGATGACTTCCTCCTTTCAGGGAAGGCCAGGGATTAGGGAAAGAACAAAAAGGAAGCTGTTTACTTACCATAAGGGGAGGCTATTGACACATTATTGAAGAAGTTAAAGTTTTTTTTTTTTTTTTTTAAACAAATATTTCTTTTAGTTTATTGAAAGATATTGCTAGTAGTTGCATGAGAGTGGCTAACGCCAGCTTTAGCAATCTACAACAAATCAAGACATGCAATACCAAAACAATCAACTGAAACTTGGTTCAACTGGAGGAAGTTACTTTTATTTATTTATTAAATATTTATGTATGTGTGTGTGTGTGTGTGTATAGTTTATTTGACCCTTCTGAAGCAAGCAAATAAAAAATTAAGAATTAAAGGGTTGTTTGCAATAGTTAAATGTTCTGATATTGCACCTTCTTTATCTGCTATCAAACAAGAATGTGACGATTACTTGAACATATCAGATCAGTGAGGAATTTTTGATGGAATCTCTCATTTTCTCCTGTTTTTATTAGCTCTTATGTTTCTTGCATAGGAGTAGCATATATTGAACCCTGACCTTAGAAATCACTCCCAATATAACTGATCTGACCCTTCAAGAAGTAAAACCTTTTTTTTTTTTTCATTTGAGTTCTAAAGTAGGTGAATTAGTTCTTAACTTTCTGATATTAGATTGCTGGAACTTTCTGATATTAGATTGCTGATGACCAGAAATAATGTATTGCAGTGATGAAAGATATCTGCAGTTTCAAGTGGATGGAAATCTACAGTATAGATGCCCCACATGTCGTGGGGAATGCTATCAGGTTTGGTTGAAAAGAGAGTTCTTGCACATGTTTTGTCCCTTTTTTTAGGGGTTGCTGAGTTTGACTTTTTTTTTTGGTACCTAAAATTTTGTTTCAGGTCCAGGGTATTGAGGATGCTATTCAAGAACTGTGGAGGAGAAGAGACGAAGCTGATCGGGATTTGATTGCTAACTTGAGGGCTGCTGCAGGTTTGCCAACCCAAGAAGAAATATTTTCCATATCACCTTATTCAGATGATGAAGAAAATGGTCCTGTGAGATTAAAGAATGAATTTGGCCGGTCCTTGAAGTTTTCTCTCAAAGGGTTAGCTGAGAAGTCACCAAAAAAAGCCAAGGATTATGGAAAGAAATATTCAAATAAGAAGAATGCAAAGAAAAAGGTATATGAGGCACCTTTGACTGGTAAAACAGAATCGCATGAGAGTTTTGAAGGACATAATGATACCCAGTCTTTTGGATACAGTGTGGATGATGACAAGAATGATGATGATAAGCAGTCCCATAGACCAGAAAAATATTCTTTTTCTGTGGCTGGAACTCTGAATCATACTGGTGGGGTTTGCACGGTCAATCAGCCTGGGGTTTTGAAACACAAGTTTGTTGATGAGGTGATGGTGAGTGACGAAGATAAGGCTGCTAGAGTTGTTAGAATTAAGAGTAATAAGCCTCATGTTTTAGATACTGGTGAGGACTCTGGAAAACATGCTAACAAGTCAAAAAATGTGAAAGGAAAGAAGTTAGTTATAAATCTAGGTGCTCGAAAAATAAATGTAACCAACTCTCCTAGGTCTGATGCTTCAAGCTTCCAAAGAGAACAGGATCTGATGACCTCCAATGGTATGCCTACAATTTTTAACTTTTCTTTTTTTATGTATTATCAATTATAATTAGGCGAGGATGATTATTGCGAGCTTATTAGGTGAAAGAGGAGGATAGATTAGTGTGTTTTCCTGTTTGTGTGTGCTTTAATAAGAATTTGCAGTTATTGCAACAAGCTTTTTTTAGTTCTCATGGGTTCAATATAGTTTATCTTCCTCATTTGAATAGAGACACCTTATTTATATAGTTTGTCTTCCTCATTTATATATATATATATATATATAACACTATATTGTCTGTCATTCTTGGCTTACAGTGACGGTCTAGACTATCCTGACACAAGCTTTTGGCTGATGATTGATATCAGTTAATCTTTGTGGTTTTTCCTTTTGCACTCTAATGATTTAACCGATAAAAAAAAAAAAAATCTTTTTATAACTTTTAAACTGATGTTTAATAGCTACTATAATGATTGTATATACCTAGTGCCTGACCTACATCATTCTCTTCCCCATATTTCCTCATTAAATGTCTTATGGTTCTTATTGTCCTCCCATCCTTTTTTCAGCTTCGTTTAGTAATAGATTTCACTTTCAACATCTCATTTATGTAAATTGTTTCTTTTATGCTCCTGTTTCTTTGGTTCTATTGTTTAGCTTTTTCTTCGTTTCGCATATTATACCAAGAAGGAACCCAAAATACTTGTTTTTAATATAATTTGTTTGACTTTAGTGTTTATGTAGAGACTGAAAAATGATAAATATTACCCTCTCTCCCTCTGTGCGTATGACTCATGGTTTCATGTTCATTAGCAGGCAATGTGAGTACAAGCCAGTGGAAGACGAGTGACAATTTTATGGCAGATAGACAGGTTGGCACTGCTAAACCTGGAGATGGTAAAGGTAGGATTTATTTATTTATTTATTTTTTTCTTTCTGGCTTCCTCAACTTCTTAGTTCTCAGTATACCTCGGATTCTCATTAATGGATGAATTTGCAGGAGACAGAACTGATAGCATTGGCCAAGTGAAACTTTTGAAGGTTGCTGGAAAGGAAGGAAATTTGATAAAATTGGGAAAAGTTAGATCAGATGTTTCTGATTCAAACCCCAAATTTGGCAGATTGAGTAGTGCTGATGCAAATGAAAGTAGTACTCAAGAGCCTACACGAATTTCATTGGGAAAGAGAAACAATGAAGGAAATGCAGCTGCAGCAGGATCTTTGGGTGAAGTAAGAGGTAGCAAGGTTTTGCTGGGGAAACCATCAGAAAGCAGGCCTGAGACTTACAATGAAGGTAATGATGATTATGGTCAGGCACCTGGTTCGCATTCTTTGCCAAAAGATTCCAAACCTTTGCTGAGGTTCAAATTTAAGAAACCCACTGTTGAAAATCAAACTTCTCCTCAGCCTGAGGAAGAAAGGAGTTCTATCAAGGGCCAAAGGTCAAAAAGAAGGAGACCATCTCCCTTCATGGATAAAACATTATCTAATGACGATGAAGATGTGACACAGTTGAATCAAGACAATTTGATGGATGAGATCATGGACGCTAATTGGATACTGAAAAAGTTGGGTAAAGATGCAATTGGAAAGAGAGTTGAAGTTCATCAGTCATCTGACAATTCATGGTAAGTTTTTCATTCATGATGAAGGAAAAATATAGAAAAACACAGCCCATGAGGAACAGTGTGTTTTAAGCTGAAGTTGTTCTTCTCTCCAAGCCTTTCTGTACACACCAAATTCTGTGCCCCTTCCCCCACCCCACCTTCACAAAAAAAGGGGAAAAAGAAGAATGAAGCGTTCATTGCTGTTTTATTGCAATGTCATTATAAATTAATGATTAATGCCTTTCTGATATAAACTCAAGGTCTCTATTTCCGATGAACTTGTGCTATAAATCCTTCAATGTTTTGATTACTTTGTTGAGCAATGTTTGTACATTGTGGGTTAAATTGTATTTCCTTGTATTTTTATCCAGGCATAAGGGAGAGGTTACCAATGTAATTGAAGGCACATCGTTGTTATCTGTTACCCTAGATGACGGTAAAGTGAAGACTGTGGAGCTTGGCAAACAAGGGGTTCGCTTTGTTCCTCAAAAGCAGAAGAGATCAAAAACATGAAAACAGGTAGTTATCTTCTGTAGGCTTTCTTCCATGTTAAAGATGAAGAGGCAAATTCTTCATTTCCCAAAGGCCCCGAGAAGTTCAGACTTTTATTCTTTGCTTGCTTGTAGTACTGCTGATATCTCATTGAAGGATTGTTGGCTGAGCTATTCATTCTCTCAATAGCTTATCCCAGTCAACCTACAAGTTAAAAAGTTACCATATTTCATTTTTTATTCTTCAATTCTCCCTTTACATGTATCTGAATACACTTTGATTCTTAGATGTGGCTTTGCTTTAGCCGCCACTTGTTTGTGTGGAACTCAGACATTTAGGAGTCCACTGTAACCAATTAGGAATGGGTGGCATGAAAAATATTAGCTCTTGTTAGTGAGTACTCTGTGAATAACATACTTCATCTATTAGCAATTTAGCATTGTTAAAAGGGGTTGAATTTATTAAAGGTGCTAGATGATCTCTTCTTCTCTAGTCTCAACTACTGAAAAGGACTAAACGTGTGTGGTATTTAACTATTTATCACTAATTAATAATACGATTTCTTTTTCCTATCTTATTGTGGATCATGTAACCTTATCAATTTGTCCTTTATGAAAAACAATTCTGTCAATTCAGGAGATCTGTACAGAATATAGTCGTATGTTTGTGTCGACAAAGTTGATTGCGCCACTGATTACGACAACTTTGTTTTGAAGGGTGAAGTGATGTAACATTACTAGGTGGCACAGCAAGCCAAGGCTGAAAACAGCAAGAAAAAGAAAAAATGGGGTCAGCTGAACAATTAAAGTTGAAAGTTCGTTGGACAGTGAGAGATCCACTTGTTGTTGGAATGAGTGGTTTAAGAAACCTGGGAGAGAGAGAGAGAGAGAGAGAGAGTAGCTTTTTCTTTGTACTAAAATTTTACTGACCAATTCGAAGATGAACTAGCTCGAAGATGGACTAGCTATCCTGCTAGTCCAGATAAAATTCTACCGACCAACTTAAAAAAGCACAGTATTGGATTAGCTTGTAACTATCCAAAAGAACTTCGAGCTATAGAGCGTGGTCCAAACTAATTAATATTGTTGCTTAAACAAAACAAATATTTTATTATGGGTAATTATATTAACACACTTACTATTACACATTCATCATACGCACTTTTGAAAACATGATTTCTATTAGAATAATAAAATTATGGTTTAAGTGATTAAATTCACAATTTCTTAATAACTTAAGATTTTAGGACAATTGATAATTTAACATAATTTTCAAAAAAAGAAAAGAAAAGAAAGGTTCAAAAGAAGTATGTATGGATTGTGCAGTAGCGAGTAATAAGATTTTTCATTTTCCCTTTTGCAATAACTCTCTCTCTCTCTCTCTCTCTCTCTCTCTCTCTCTCTCTCTCTCTCTCTCTCTCTCTCTCAGAGTATGCAATGGCTGTGGGATGGTTGATCTATGTTGTTGACCGGTTGATCTTGGTCATTAGGTGACCTATCTTGATCGTCCTATTTGTTTGTGAATAAAATAAAATAAATAATTAGTATTTTATAAAGTAGTAAACAAATAGATAATCTAATGTAGGTGGGACTAAATGAATTAGGTAAAAAAAAATTCTTTAATTAAATTTGACTAAAATTTTGCCTAGTCCACATAAATGATATTAAATCTTTTAATAACAAACTTCAAAGATTGTTTGATCAAAAGCCTTGCATTTCAACTAGTTGACACTTCTTAATGTTTCTAACAAAAATATTTAAGTTCAAATATTCCATTTTGTTGTAACTTCGTGCTATCAAAATAAAAAATAAAAAAAGAAAAGAAAAAGAAGAAGAAGATAGCCTTGCCCGACTAAGTTGACCAGCTCTTCAAGGCATTCACTAACAAATAGTCAACCTCGCATTTGCTTACATATAGTCAATCTAGTGAGCCCCGAAGTCTTTTCGGTTTGTTTGTTTGGTTGTTTTGTTTTATTTTTGCTTTTGGCTTTTGGCTTTAACCCTTGTACTACTTTTGTTGCTTTCCATGAAACATCTGAGGTTAAAATTTCTCCCTCCAATTATCGAATTATTAAATAAATAAAAAACAAAATATCTTTATCAACTTCCAAAATCTTAAGTAAATAGAATTTAGGATACAAAAATCTATGTACACAACACATCATAGACTTGTCTTGTTCTCTTTCAGATTTCTGTGTAGAAGAGAGAGAGAGGGGTGATATGAAAAGAGAGTTGCATTGTTGACAAAAATGCAAATAAAATCATGCACAAAGTATGAGAACATGAATAAGGATTTGAGTGCAGGAAATAGGCATCGAGGTTTCACTTATATCTTCACCACCATTGAGAATATGGAGTGGAGGGTATTGCAGAAGACATGGTTTTGTCATTTGTGTCCTCCCTCACAAGGATAAACATATGGTGATTGACTGCAAACCCACCACTGTTAGTTCTTGAGTATTGCTACAAACACATTTCACAGTATTTATCAAGACTTATTAAATTGAAAAATTATTATTAATTTTGGCGCATTGGAAACACCACTTTATTATCTATCATTTATAACTTGCCACCTCAACAACTGTGAAAAATTTGTGAGAAAAATTGTGTCTTTAGACTTATTGTTATGGATAACAAGAGGGGTAGTACTCTTGTAAGGTGTACAATCCTGCTTCACCATCTTTGTGTAGAATAATGACGGGTTTAAGTTTGTTATATTGATCAACATTTGTGCAACTTTAATAGAATAAGATGGTGATGAACTTTCTTTTTTGTTCTTTTGGTTTAATTAAGTTTAGGCAGTAGAACATGAACTAGCATCTGCACTAGCAGTGGTAAAATTAGAAAACATTTAACAAATGCAAGAAAATTTAACTAAGCTTTCTATGCAGATTCTAATATCAGCAATCATAGAATTAAAGATTTAGTTCTCATCTCTTTCACCCTTAATATGCAATCAGAAGTCTGAGTTCCTTTCATCTTGACTGTACAGCAATCTTAGTTGAAGCAATCTGGTCCTATAGTTTTCTTGAGAATTGCGAGCATGATAACATGGATGGTCCCAGCTATAGGCTGCAGCTTTTGATAAATGCAGACAATGTTGCCAGCATAACCGTAGTACTGGAGTTGTCCAGATCTGACAGCCTGTCTTTGATAGAAGCCCATGTAATAAAGCCATGGTAGATTGGTTGTTTGAATTGATGGTGCTGAACTTTATTTCAGTTACATGTATTTATCTCTTCATGTTGAAGCAGATGTGGCTGTTTCGTTTGTCTGCCAGATCTATCCAGATCTGTCCAGTCTCTTAACTATGCTTCTGTTTTTCATTATATTCCAGCTACATAAATTTTCACAATGGCTGAGATGTTTGCTGTGATTGGAGGACTATCGCTTTCACTTGGGTTTACTACTAATATCACTTTTATTATGCAACAATCACAACAAGCTATAATAGCTGTTGTGGAAAAAGTTGTGTCCCTAGAACATAATGTTCTTTTATTTGCTTTTGCTTTCTAAAGGTAGGAATTTAAGATTGTTAATAAGCATGTTAAAGATCTTCTTTTTAGGTGGGGAGGGGGGTACTGTATTGGCTGTTAGGAAAAGGAATACCAAGCTTTTCACTCTTCCTCTAATTATTTGATGCACTGAGCAAGTAATTGCAGCATGGAGAAATCATTCTTTCTTGCCTATAAAATTAGGAAGTATTTATTTGCTAAGGGCATACACTAATTGCCTATAAAATTAGGAAGTATTTATTTGCTAAGGGCATACACTAACCAACACACTAATGAAGATGCACCTGCCCATGTGTTTGTTCTCTCAACTTTCAACAAAGACTGTCTTC
This sequence comes from Quercus variabilis, assembly GCA_030445155.1. Classification (NCBI taxonomy): domain Eukaryota; kingdom Viridiplantae; phylum Streptophyta; class Magnoliopsida; order Fagales; family Fagaceae; genus Quercus; species Quercus variabilis. Next base: position 6,998,914 of record CP129448.1, on the reverse strand, counting down.
ATGCTGCTTACCAAAAAAAAAGAAAAAGAAAAAAAAGAAAGTCTTCATTTTTAGCAAAGTAAATTGAAAGATAATAACAGGACTCAATAAAGCTATTATTCAACTGCTTCCTAGGCAATATGGCACAACTTCCATAGGGCCTTAAGAATTATTTCCCCTTTCTGTTAAGGAGAGGAATGGATGAAAACATGAGGTTCATTATTAGAAACCTGAAGTGCATTTCATAACAAGATAACTTTAGCGTAAATAGTAGATGCGACGTCGTGTTACAAAGTTGTAGTACAAGCCAAGAGTTGAAGAAGGTGTTGAAAATGAAAGGGCCTCATTTAATTGGGATTGGTTGAACAATATGGTTGGTTGCAAATATAAAGCAGGAGAGTGGCATTGTGCGTAAAAGGGTTAGTGGCCAAACATTAGTGGGAGAAGAAGACCAAAAATAAGTAAATCACTTATTCAAAGTATATTTTTTGAGAGAAAGAAAGAAGACAACATGGAGGAAGCAAAGGGAGTTGTGAAACACATATTTGTAGCAAAGTTCAAGGATGGAACTACACCTAACCAAATTGACCATCTCATCAGAGAAATGGCCAATCTTGTCAACCTTATTGAGCCCTTGAAGTCTTTCCATTGGTAACCATTTTTCTTGTCATCATTATTGTTTGTTTCTTTTACAAAATATGCTAAGTTAAGAACAAAATATGTACAAATAGTTTGAAACACGTCTAGGAAAGGAAGTTATTATTGACATCTCTCATGCTATTAAGAACTAAAAAAGCTTGTTTGTGTTATTATGAGTCTTTTAAACATCTGTAAGGCTTTGATCTCACTCTTGTTATGAACTTGAGAATATGTATAAGAGATTCAGAGATGCATGCCTTTCTGAATAGTAAGATATTGTATCAAAGCTACTAAGGTTGACTTTGGATAAAGAGGGTAGTGAGAATCTGCCACTTGCATGTGATATACTCTCAACTAAATCCTCAATTTTTTCACATATAAAGATGTACAACTCATACATGTATGGAGCGTATTGAAATTACTCAAAAGAATTACAATCTCGAATCTAGAAGATCTATAAAAACCAAAGAAAAACATAGACTGTAAATTGCCTAAAATTGTCATGCAGTCATACAATATTTCAAAAAAGAGGACATAATTTCAAGCCAAGGATGCACAGCACCATCAAGGGTCCTAGAATTCCTCTTTCTCCAAATTGTCCACATTAAAGCCTAGGGGAACAATGTTTAAATATTTAATCCTCCATTTTATCAATGAAGTTACATGATTTAAATATGCTATAAATCCATAATTAGATCAGAAGCATTTTTACTTGGGTAGAAAAAAGAATCAAGAGAAAGAGAACAGTTTTAGAGTGAAGCCGAATTTGATATACTACCTTGTCAAATGATCTAGTATACATTTAAACTACAGATTATTTTTAATTTTATTATTATTTTTTAAATCTCTCTCCTTTAACTATTTATTCAAGTCATTTTCCATCTGTTGCTAAAGCGTCATTTAGGTGAAAGCTTTTTTTGCATGTCCTACTTAGTGCTTGGTATTGGTCATTTCTTGGATTGAGAATTTGTTTCCAGTCATTTTGAAAGTCTTTATGCTTTTTAAGCAAGAATCAGATATACAATTCCTTCAAAAAGGAAGGAAAATACTGTAAGAATGCTACAGCATGAATAATCTCCTGAAATAGTTCCAATGACTTCTCATATTGTTGTTGTATACCCCAATTCGAAAACATGAAAGACTGAAGGAACTTTTTGTGTACATCTTTCAAATTCTAAATTGGCCTTTTGGCTTATCACAGGTATAATATGTGTTTAATTATTTGTAGCCAAATGCTGATTCAATCTGTTGGTGAAATGATGCTATTAGGTCTTTCAAAACCAATAATTTTTTTAGTGAACTTTGATAACTGAAACACTGGTTTATGACCTTGAACAGACTTCTTTATGTAAATGATTTTTGGTCATGTTATGTGATTAACAGGGGCAAGGATATAAGTCCTGGGAACAAAAATCAAGGTTTCACTCATGTCTTAGAATCAACTTTTGAGAGTATGGAGGGTGTTGCAGAGTATATTGCTCATCCTGCTCATGTTGAATACGCAAAGGCACTCCTGCCTCATGTGGAGAAGTACATGGTGATTGACTACAAGCCCACTACTCTTAATTTTGGATTGGAAGGCTGATAGCAGTGATCTAAAATCCTACTTCACAATATCTCAATAAAAATGAAAAACTGATGGTGATGATTTTATTTGAATTTATCTGAGTATCTTTCAATGAATTTTATTCGTATCTATGTGTGTAACTGTTACTCATTTTGAGGGTAATGTCTTTGTTTATTATAATTGCATTTATACTGAATATTTGCTTCTCTTTAGCCCTCACATTTTTTTTACCATAATATGAAGCTGTTGGGTTGTTTAATAATTAGTATGGTGTAATGTACAACGTCATAAATACCACTGGATGGTCAGGAATCCTTTTCAAATGTGTTTTTACTTATTTTCTTGGCTAGAAATCTGAAGTTGTCAATAAGATGGCATAGCTGCAAATATTGAATTGGAAGCAACTTATTAAAAAAAAAAATGTTTGTGAAGAAGGATGTTGAAGAAATTAAACCTTTTTATAAGCTAAATGGTACTTATCCATCACCTTAGATCTTAAATTTCTAACATCACATTGGTTCTTTAGTGCAAATAATTAGTGTTTTTTAAATTAAAAAAAAAATTAAAAAGAGGGAAATGCATCAGATTGCTTTCAAAATCATCAAAGACAACCCATTTCATTGTATGCTTCCTATGTTGAAATTGTTAGAATGCAGCATATCTTTTTTTTCCTTGTCACTTAAATCGCAAATGATAAACTTGGCTTAGAAAAAAATGAAAGAACAGATATAAAACATGGATTCATATTCAATTTTGCAATTAAGATGAATGAAGTAATGTAATTTGAGAAAATTGTGATAGAAAGGTATGTTTATTTAAAACTTGGTAAATTATATAAGCTCCACCCCCACAAACCTTTTTGTGTGTGTGTGTGTGTGTGGTGGGGGGGGGGGGGGGGGGGGGGCATTATTACTTTTCCTTATTTTCTTTGTATAATCATGCAAAGAAAAAGCAATCTTAAATCATCAAGAATTTACTTATGGAGTTTTTGTATTTTATAATTATTTCTCCAAAAACAAAAGCAAGATCACAAGGCTTTTGTGTTTTATAGCCATATTCAAATAACCAAACCAAAAGAGAAAGCATGAAAGTTATAGCCACTAACTTCAGAAGAAGGAAGCTATATGTTTTATTCCTCCAGCTTGCATCAAAAGCATACTAAACACAATGTGAATGTCGGGCCTTAGGCCTCCTTTCTTTTTGAACTTCAGTTGAAGGGCTGCTTTACCACCAACTCATGGTCATGGTATTTTCCTGCAAACACTAATTCGTTCAGCTTCTCATCCTAATTTTTCTGTGAATAGTGAAACTCAAATAGAAAACTAATGCTAGGATTCACTATGTAATAGGCTCCAGAGGGTACACTACAGGAAACACGAGTTGTAGTAAGTGGGATCCTTTAAGATATTACACCGTCATTAACGTTATCTGGACCAATTTTTACAAATTCAAACATTGTAAGATTTTCTTTCATTGTAAGATTTTCTTTCTTTTTAAGAGAGTTTTAACCTATGACATCAGTATTTGAGGACAGCTCTTTATAATCAGACTAAAATATCAACTACTTTTAACATTGTAAGATATTTGAAGAAAAGGAATCCATTTGATTTGGTTGGAAATGACTGATAGTTGATGATCACAATAAGATTTGGGTGGAGGTAGCTTGTGCCTGTAGTATTTAGGATTTTTTTTTAATAAAAAATTCTTTAGTAAGATATCCTTATCTATCTCTTGTTTCTAGTGTCTACTAATTAAACTATAGTTTTCTTTACTTAACTACTAAATTTAGGTTAGGTAAATTAGTTAAGTAAAATTATTAAGCATATTAATTAATAATAATTAATTAATGATTTAACTATTAGTAATAATAGTGATTAGACTTGTTTTTAACGCAAAATTATTAATAAAGTGATTAATAATAATTTATTTAATCAGATTTTAGGATTTATTTTAAGTATTTTAAAGGTATTTTAAAGAAAATTGAGGGCTAATTGCACTTACTTTGGATAGTTGGGCTTACAACCATTTACTTTTATTTTAACCAACAAGATATCTATTGGCACCATAAATCATTGTCATCTTAAATACCCTTTATCTCTAGTGCATAGATTCCAAACTAAATTTTGAATTTCCATTCCTGTCTTAGTATTATACTTTATGTTGAGATAGCAGAAGCCTTGATTTATTTTTATTATTATTATTTTTGGTTATGAGTGAAGCAAAAAAAAAGTGGGTTTGTTTGAAATAAAAGTAGAAAAATAGCATAAACAGTCACATAGAGAACACATATATTTACGTGGTTCGGCCTTAGGCCTACATCCACGGGCAGCGCCAGAGTAAGTTTCACTAAAAAAAATAAGGAGATTACAAAAGTGACACAAAAACACTCTCACAAAATCCAAGCCCCAAATACACCCAAAGAACGCTCTCTCACCACAACTAGCAAACAAGAATTTTCAAATTCTCTAAAGTCTAAACCCGGTCTGCAAAAGACCAAAGTTGTGCATTTTAAAGAACTAAGCATGACTGGCTATATATACAAGTGCAAAGCCTATTTATTTGTTGCCATTGATATCTTCTCATCCTATTAATAAGCAATCACCAAATTTAGTTTGGTGTTGAACGTGTATAAATGAAACTAATTCAACCCATGTAACACTTTGTATCTTTGGTAATCCACATTTCTTGTAAAGCAGGGAGAGAATTGCAAGACCCTGATAACAAATGAAATTCCTCTGGGCTAGTAATAATGAAGTCAGAGCAACTGTTTGCATCATCTGCTCCAACCTGTGATGTCTGCATTCTTGGACTGCGGGAAATAAAAGTAATCATGAGATAGGGTGCATATTATAGCACAATAGTCATCCCAAAAGTAGACAGTTATTATAGAAAAAAAAAGACAGTTATTTAATCAATATTTACCCCTACATTTTAGTGCCACTCTATTGCACAAAAGCACAAGCCCTACTCAAATGGTTGATGCATCGACTTCACATTTTTTAAAAGATGATATTGGTTTCATTTGTCCTGTAACCTGTGAAAAGTGAGTCACCTGGCTTAGTTAGGACAAAATTCCACATTATAATCTGTGCTTACAGTTTCTTGATCAATGACAAATGAAATTGTTTGTTTGAACAAATCCGTATTATATATGTTGCCATCTTGACGTAATAAGTGTATAACTGAAAAAACCTATTCAGTAAGGTCAAGAGATGAAATGAATTATGAAACAAGAAAATGGACTGAAATGTACCATTGGTAAATTTTCTATGTTCCATTAATTATATAATGTATGCAGATTTTAAGGTTTCGTCGTTACATGTGTAAAGACATTTTTGCTATAATGGGATTTAGAATATAATGTTTCAATCACCCAGGAGACATTAAACCAAATGAATTAAGTTAACATAAACACTTCAAATGATAAGTTCTTAACAAAAACTTTGAAAACCATACGAGCAAGAACAACAGCAATGTAAAACATTGTACATGACTTACACATGCATTCCCTAATGTTAGTGAGTGCAGGGATTGATTTAACATGTTCTCAATCCTAGAATTTTGAGAGAGCAACCAAAGTCATATTCCGCAGTATCTACAATGAAGAATTATTAATGCAATAGTTCAAGTAGAAAACTAGGAATTTCATACATTGGAATTGAGAATGGGCTTCACTTCACCTTAAAAGAAAATTTCTGCATTGAAAAGTATCCATGTTAGTTAGTTGTTAAATGGAATGAAACTGCAGGGGATTTGTGTTCACATCCAAAGTCACCAAGAAAATGAGCTCCACTAACAGCAAAAGTTGACATAATTGTAAAATTCATACAAAGATATTGCAGGTCTAATTAGCATTTGGACATTGAAAATAAATTTTCTCTTTGGGACCCAAATTGTTATAAAAGTGGTCATTTTTTCCTCCATTCAATTGCTACTGTTACATTGGACTCAATTTGAAAGATTGTTGACAACTCATGAATTTCGATGCTTGAGAACAGAAGATTCTCAATTCATATGTTATTTTAAATATTTCATGTAGTCAGCTGTCCATCGCTTGATTATAACTTTATAATATGCTAATTAACTCCAAGAATGTTAGGCTACTTCAAAGACGAAAGTTCAAATGCATATCTAAGAAAAGAACCTTTATCATGGAAGTCTTAGGAGTCCTCTGATATGGAAAGTCACATTTTTTGCCCTGCAGCAACAGCTAGTCAGTCCAATATGAGTCACTAATTATTTTTAGATGAGAAGGTCTAATAAGTATCATGAATTCATTTAATATTTTCTTTGCAGCGGAAATAATTTGAAAAAATATCATAATTTTCTCCATTCTATAGTTATTGGTTTTTTAGCATTCAATCAGAATGTTTTTTAACAACTTTTTATATAACAAATATCATAATATTTTTGTCATGTAACCTGTAAAAGTTGAGTTACCTGGTTTAGTCAAGACAAACTCTACATTATAATTGTTACCATAATGGTTAACATAGGAAAAATTTCCTATCAGTTTAAGCTTTTGGGACAACTGGTAGTTTATCATAGCATCAAAATATGTGTTCCTAAGTTTGAATCCTATCTCCACTCTACCTCCCATTTCAAAGGGATGCTTTCTGAGTCCTGCTTATGTACATAGGAAAGAGTAAACATTTCCAATATTTTGACATGAACATAAACTAATGCTTCACAAGGAATGAGATATTAAGCTATATCTACAACTATGTAGTAATCGGATTGCTACCACCAAACCATCATCTTCATCCATTCCAGCCTATCAAAATTAAATTTTAATAATAAATTAAAAATTAAAAAAAAGGAAAAGAGAGGAAAATAAGAGTTTTTACCATCTCACAATTAAATTTCCAACAAGTGAACCTTTTAGCCTAATCTATGTGGTAAGATATAATAAAGATGAGAATGAGATACTTACCAATTTACTTTTTGCTAGTTGCTGCATATTCGTTTTTACCAGCATGGTTGGAAGACATATAAACTACTGAAATCTTGTTTGTTTAAGTATTCAAAGCTCTGGCATACAGACTCCTATAACTGAGAAAATCACCATACCTAAAACGAAAATGAGGAATGAAAAGAGAGAGAGTAGTATCTAACAATCACAGGGAACTTAGAAAGGAGATGCATGAATATAAAGAAACAGGGGAGTTAACACCAAGCTGTGGTCTTTTTCCATGCCATACTACGAAACATAAGTTCGAGTACATAAATAAATAACCATATATGAAACTTAAATGATTTACCACTTAATTTTTCAGTTGTGGATTGATAATTGCAATACCAACTTGCTTTGGATAAACAACCAACTCTTTGCAGTTTTTATATTCCAAGCCTGCCTATATTATGCACACAGAATCAAATGATTAAAATAATCACTATGCTCTTAATTGAAGGGGAACAAGAGGATTGAATTTTGACAGAGATATATGGACCTATAGAAACTTTGGAGCAGATCATATCTTTGGGTCTTTTTTTTTTCTTTTTTTGGTGATAAGTTTGGGAGCAGATCATATTTCTGAAATGCATTTAATATTAATCCAGTTTTTAGGACTAAGGCTTTGTTGTTGGGTTGGACTAGATCATCCTACTGAATAATGATTATTCACCATAAATCTATTCCAACATCTCCAAGTGCCAAATTTCAATTTGTTTATTTAAAATCAACTCTGCCAACCCAAAAGTTATCATTTATACCAAGGTACAGATGCTTAGAACAAAGAAACAAGTGAAGGATTTATGCGTCTCCCACCCCCCTTTTTTCCCCTTGAGGGAAAAAGGAATACAAAAACAAGATAATTGGCCGAGCTGTTCACTTGCTGCACTTGCCCAAAAGGTTCTCTATAGGCTCAGATATTTATCCCTAGTTTTGTTTCATGCTTCCAATTTGTTTTCCATCTAAGATTAAATAAACTGGGAGATCATCAAAAAACACAAAGAGAACAAAGAAGAAGAGTTAAAAACGTAGCATTTGAATCACTACAAAAGATTAGGATTCATAATTAATCTACATTTATCTAGAAACATAGAAGATGAACCAAGTTCAGGCCCTATCAGCTATAGGACATGAACTTTTTTAGGTGGACCATCCCCTCTTCCCCATTAGTGACTTTGTGATATTTATTAAGCTTTTTCCTATTATTTGGAAGAAAAATTGATTAACTCAATATCGCCATAGTGTTAAATGCCAAAAATCAGAGATCCCACTGGAACACTACTCCAAATTACTCAATAACCTTTGATTACTAGTGACTCTAACCAAGTACCTGAGCTAGATCAGTTTCCGAAATCCTCAAAGTATCCAGGGAATAGATCCTTTGCCATATTTTCCACAAAAATCTTCAAATTCTTTAGATGATCCACACTCGATGATTAATCCCATTAAATCTGTTTATAAACAAAAGGCATATTCATTTTAAGGCCATTCATGTAAACAAATTACAAAGGAGCAGGATTATGCAATGACAAAAAGGATAACAATATTTCAATAACAACAAAAAATAAAAAACATTAAATTCTGTTTCAGTGCATCACTATCGGCATCCTAGAAATGCAATGCGAATATCATAGAGCTTTAATTTTGAGGCAAAATTTCTTCACAACAAAACAGAGTATCACACTTTAACCTTTCTTAACAAAACTCTTAGTATGGCCATTATATAACAATGGAATCCTTGGCTCCTCATTGCATGAATCAAAATATCAAATCAGTTTTTACAAAGGGCTTAAATTAAAACCCAATAAACTAAGAAAGAGAGTTGCATTCCAAAAGAGAAAAATGAAGAAAAAAAAAGAGAGAGAGTGAACCACTGGAAAAGCACTTGTTCATGGATGATATTGGGGTTGGCCAAATCTTTCTTGTTGAAAAAATAACCAAAAGTAAAACTTTTAAACAATGTCCAACAGTTTGGTTTCTTTCAAATCAATCTTGGATTTTTCATTGTTAGAAAATGTGAAAAACATAAAAGTTTCACTAAAGTGAACCCAATACAATTATATACCATGGTTGAGTATATTTATTGGTCTAATATTTTGGAAATCCACCCAAAAAAAAAAAAGATAATTAAAAATTTCTTTATTTTTTGGAAATACACAAGATATAAAGAATAGAATTCCCAAAAATTTACTATGTTTTCTCAGCAACCATACATAAATTATATAAGATAATTAAGAAAAAAAAGAAGAAGTAAAAAGTGAAGAGCTACCAAGCTCAGCTATTGCAGAAGACATACCAGAGGTTATGGTCGAGGCTGAGAGGGCTAGTGTTCTTTAGGTAGCCCAAGAGGATCTGACTGAAAAATGGACTGGTTCACATTTTTTCAGCAAATAAAATCACCGCTTATTCCGAATTTGGATAACAGGGACATGAGCGATTTTGAACCAATCTTCCCCAATTCCCTTTTCACATCTTTTCGCTAAGTCAGGACAATCTTCAATTGTTAGCTTTTGTAAAGACTTGAGAGAAACCATCTCATCAGGAAGTGATATGAGATTCGGACAATCGAAAATGTGAAGTTCTTCAAGGGACGTGAGATTACTAATCCCATCGGGAATTGATGTTAGGTTGCGGCTGTTTGAAATTAGAAGGGATACAACTGAGGTGAGCTCTGGGAAAATCGTCAAATTGGGACAATTAGAAATCTCAAGCCTTCGTAGAGCAGTAACGTATTGAAGCCCGGAGGGAATAGACTTCAAATTCGGAACGCTTGCGTAATGCAGAGAATTGAGGTATTTAAGATGCTGCCATTCGATGCCATCATCACCCATGTCACTAATCGAATCAAACAGCTCACAGCCACGAATCTCCAAGCTCTCGAGTGAGGTGAGATGGGGCACGGCTAGAGATAGAGATTTCAGCTTAGGGCCTCCAATTATGTGTAGATGCTTGAGAGATCTCAGGTTTGACATCCAATCATCTGGTAGAGCCTCTGTATCCTTTCTACGGCCTATAAACATATACTTTAATTTGGAGAGAGGAGAGGACAAGAAAGAGGAGGAAGAAGGAAGCGACGAATTCATTGCTATCGTCGGTTGTAAAGCTTTCAAACTGACTTGACCCAAATGTAGACTTTCTTCAAGATACGGAAATGGAGGCAGGGAAGTTAGATTAGGGCAATCCCAAATACTTAACTCAGAAAGATGATGGAATGAAGGCAGTGACTGGTGATGCGGATGTTGTTGGTGAGCTGTTGTTGATGTGCTCCTCCACCATCCCTTCAGATTAGGGCATTGGGAAATATAAATTTTCTTCAGCGATGGGAAGAAGGATGAAGTAGGAACCTCCTCATTTATATCACTCTCTGAAATGTACTCCAAAACTTCCATATCTTCAAGCCATAGACTTTCTAGAGAGTGGAGTCGAGACAATCGTGGAAGTTGTTGACATCTCTTACAACCAGTCATAGATAAATCAACCAGATTTGTGAGCAAAGAAAGCCAACTTGAAAATCTCACACCCCCGTACCCCTTCACAGACAAAAATTTAAGATTTTGGTGTGGTTGGAGGCCTTCTAATAACTTCTCATAACCATCTTTATCGTAATAGAAACCATGCCATAATAATGTCAACCGGTCAAGATATTGTTTTGCCCTTAAATAGGCAGCACTGGGTTTTGAATAAACATCTTCCAAACATCTCAAATTTGAGATTTGTAGTTCTCCTCTCAGGGAGTTTAGTGAATTCAATTCGTCTAGCCCACTACTAATGGGCCCAGAGGTAGAAGCTTGGTTGTCTCTCACAACAAATAATGATAACGTTTGAAGGCATGTCATTTGCCCTAATCCATCAGGCATACAACTCAAACTCTCACAATAGCTATTCTCAAGATGCCTGAGGCCTACCAAAAATCTAATGTCTCTAGGCAATTCTTTAAGATTTTGACAATAATTGACTTTTAGTGTTTTCAATTTCCAAAGTCTAGAAATAGCATTAGGGAGTGTTTCAATATCATCATTCTCAGAAAAATCAAGGTAAGTAAGATGCATTAACTTTTCAATAGAATCTGGCACTCTCTCAATTTGCACTCCACATAAACTCAATGTACGCAATCTTCTAAAACTCAAAATAAGTTTATTCAACACTGATTCGTCTATTTCCACCGCTTCATGAGGGTGACTAGGTTCAAATGTTAGAAGAAATGTACGTAACTTCTCTGCTCTAACTAGCCAACTTGAAGTTTCAATAAAAGATGAGTCAATATAAAATGGAAGTGACACATGACGAGTTTTTTCATCAAAATTGTTTCCATCCAAAGTAATTATTGTGCACTCTGCCCCTGCAACTAATTGTGCAAGATCATGAATTAAATCATGCATCTTGTATTTTAATTCTTCCACTTCATTTGTCACTTCTTCAAAGAAGGACCTCCAAAGCAAATCCTTGAAATACTCATCTGCAACATCTTCTAATTCTTGGTTTTTGTTTGATGGTCGGATAAAACCTTGCGCTATCCATAGTTGTATAAGTGTCACCTTATCGATCTCATAATCTTTAGGAAACAAGGAACAAAAGGCAAAACATCTTTTTAAATGTGATGGAAGATGATCATAACTCAACTTTAGAATTGGAAAAATGTCATTTTTTTGTTGAGTTGCAATTTCTAGTATATTATTCTTGACATATGACCATTTATGCACTGTTTTTTCCAAGCACAATACATTTCCTATAGACTTTATGGCAAGGGGTATCCCCTGACATTTGTGCACAATTTCCCTTCCAATTTCTTCTAGCCTAGGATTATTGGTCCCTTGCCCTTGCCCTTTTCTAAATGCCATTTGCTTGAATAACAACCAAGACTGTTCTTCATTGAGACCTTTAAGAGTGTATATTGAAGCTGGGCATGTAATCTCTGCTACCAATCTCGCACGCGTAGTTATTACAATTTTACTTCCATTAGCACCACCCACTAAAAGGTCTTTCAAACTTTCCCATTTGTGAGGATCCTCATTCCACACATCATCCAAGACAAGTAAATACTTCTTTTGATTAATTATTTTACGAAGCTGATCTTGTAATTTATCCATGCTATGGTCTTCAAGTTTCTCACCTGTAGCCGATATTATTTTTTGAATAATCATTTTCACATCAAAGACATCAGATATACATATCCACATTTTTAGGTCAAAATGTTCTTTGATGTTCTTGTCATTGTACACAAATTGAGCAAGCGTGGTTTTTCCTAACCCACCAATCCCCACTATAGGAACAATTGAAACATTCTCTTCATTATTAGGCTCCAACAACAGTTTTATGATGGCCTTTTTATCATCTTCTCTCCCAATAACTTTTTCAGCAGGCACAAATGAGTGAGTCGCTTCCCTATCCATACTCACAGGTGGCTCTACATGGTATTCTTTCAAGTGAAACAATTTACTATCTTCCGCTATTGCATTTAGTTTCTGCTTCATTGCATTTATTTTACCACTCATCCCTTGACGTAAAACAAGTGGGTTTGAAGTTGAAAGGAAATAGCGTACCTTTTCAGTAAAATTCCCACTCATCCCTCCTTGTCGTAAAGCTTCAGTGTAGAACTCACCCAACAAGTCATTTGCTTCATAAACTGCGTCCTCGAGCTTTTCAAGCGAGTCCTTGACTTGATGGCTGTGACTCTGCAGCTCTGCTGCATCAAGTACAGCTTGAATCATGGAAACGGTATTCATGATGTTTTCAATTTCAGCTTTGACATCCCGAATCGATCCGATCTTTTGAATGATTTTTTCGATAACTGTTGATTCAGACCTGCAAAAAATATAGCAAAACATTAATTTTGATGAGGCAGAGCTAGGTACGTTAATTTAGGGATAAAACATTCATCAAAAGTAAAATCTTAGCTTTGTTGATCAGTAGCAAAAGGGGAACTCATATGTGGTACAAATTATGCATGCAATGTTTTTCAACCTAAGTACAATTCAAGCTTATAATTTTTTCCTAGGTTTGTAATATACAGGAGACAATGAAAGTTGTCATGTGGCCAAATAAAGAAAGTAGCCAAAAATAGTAAAAGAACAAAAAACAAAAAACAAAAACAAATTCTTACTCATCCCGTAAATCCCATCCAGAGATACCAGCAACACGTGACACAGCATCTTCCCAAGTTTTCACATTCTCAGCGTTATCAATGCGATGTTTTGCAAAGGCATCCGCAAAAGTCCCCCTCAGTTTGCGCACATCACTAGGATCCACATCATGGAAAACAGGCAGAACTGTCAGCTTCTTCTCGTCCATGCACTCGACGATCTTTGCTAGTTCAGTCAAGCACCAACTCGATGAAGCATAGCCTCCAGAGAAAATAACGACAGCAATCTTTGATACTTCTATTGCTTTCAAGAGTTCTGGTTTAATGAATGTTCCTCGATTGAGACTTTCATCGTCCCTAAAAGCGATTATGCCATTCCGTTTGAATGCTTCGAACAGATGGCTTGTAAATTTTTTGCGGGTGTCGGAGCCTCTGAAACTGAGAAAGACATCGTATTCATATGTCCTTCTGCGCTTAGAAGTAGAAGAAGAAGGAAAACATGAGGATAAGGCGTCTTCTGGGTCCATCGATTTGCTATCGGAAAAATATTAAAGATATGTATTAAGAAAATTATTCAACTAGTAAGAATTAACACATGAAAGGAAAATAAATTGGGGAAGAAGAAAGCAGAGCACTGGATGGAGAGTTTGTAAGTGACAGACACAGCACTGGTGCCGTCTACTTGCAATTACGTGCTCACAGATAGAAGAAAATTTCTGTTGGAGATCTGAGATCAAAGCTCACAGATCGGTGCTCTCTCTCTCTATTTGACGTTGACCACGGTGGATCGGAGTACGTTGGCACAGTTGATTTGGGTTCTCTGTGAAGGAGTAGAAACGGGTTGATAGGAAAAAAGAGAGGAAAATTCAATGCGAAGAGAGAGAAAAAAAAGAATTAAGCAAAGCAGAAAAGCGAGACACAGGGGAAATTTCCCATAGAATGAATCCAATGAAGACTGTGTGGTTGATGTCAAATTAAAGGTGGGTCCTCCACCGACCAAATTACCAATTTTTCTTAGAACAATCATTATTATGCATTGGAAAAACAACTAGGAAAAAAAAAGTTTTAAATTTCAGTTCAACAAATTATAAAAACATTTTTTAATAATTAAGCTAATTTTAAACTAATTCTACTTCTGTCTTTCTCTCTCTTTTCAATTTAAACTGATCGTCAGTGTTGAATATTGAATAAGCTGAGAGGGCCATATTTCTAAGCTGAAGTTGACATGTCATGCCAAAGTTTTGCCCATCCTGATCAACAATCGTATATTTTAAATTTTTTATTAAACTCACACAACAAATCAGCAAGTTTTAACAAAATTGTGTTTTTTTTTAATATATTTTTTTTTTTTTTTGTATAACTGTATATACTGCACAAAGAGGACCATAAAGTTTTTTTTTTTGGGAGAGAAGTGGACTTGACATGGCAAAACGGGCGGGTCGGGTCGGGTTCGGGTCGGGTTGGGTCAATCGGGTTACGAGTCAAACGGGTCACGGGTCAAAAACGGGTCATTTTAAGCGGGTTAAAATCGGGTTCGGGTCAATCGGGTTGCGGGTCGGGTCGGGTTGACCCGTATTTTTCACATGAATTTTTTTATTATTTAATTTTTATATAGAAAACAACATGTATCTGTCATTTGGAAAGTTATGCAACAAATTATTTAATGTAAAATGCATTATTTTGAATTCACCACTTATATCAAGAATGAACTCAATTAAACTTATTAATACTTATTCAACAATTTTAAAATTATACAAATCCTAACATTACTATCTAAAACAAAATAACACAAAGATAAGTAAAACAAATACACAAGTTTTATTTCTGCACAATATCAACATTCCAAATATAAAACAAAATTACAAATGACTTATTGGATAACTCATTTGATAAAGAATAAAAATATATAAGAAATTTACAATCTTGAAAATTAATTTTATAATCTATTATCAGTTGTGGTTGACACTCTATTTCAATTTGAGATATACTTTAAAATTTGATTGCTTACTTATTCATACATGGTCTCTTTTATGAATATCATATTATTGTTAAGCAACACACACTCTAGAATATATCATAATTTATTTTGAAAAGCTGTTTATTTTGGACATAAATTATTAAAAAATAGGTCTAAGTATTCATAATTTATGCTAATTTGATACTTTAGCTTCACTATTTTCACACTTATGAATATTTCTTACATGTCTACAATTTTAAATCTATATTTTTAACTCTACTGTAACCAGATTATCTTGGCATGTACTTTACTATTTGATATCTAAAAATATTCACTCATTACAGAATGTATAACCATTAATCTTTCAATTAATTTGCATATAGTTATGTAAATGTATCAATTGTTTCCTTAAAGTTCACAATAAACAATTAAACTAATATTGTCTTAGTTTTACTATTTTTTTTACCCAAAAAAAAAAAGTTTTAAAAAAATGGTTCGGGTTCGGGTCGGGTCGCGGGTCTAGTCGGGTTGACCCGCAAAAAACACGGGTCGGGTCACGGGTCAACCTGTTTTTGCTTCGGGTAAAAAAAAAATCGGGTTCGGGTCAGGTAATTTTCGAGTCGGGTCGGGTCAGAAAATTCTAACCCGTTTTGCCATGTCTAGTGGACCATAACTGTTTTTGTAGCATAAATATATATGGTAATACATAGAAGTATATTAAATTCAAATTAATTTTTTTAAATATAATTTCTTGGTTTAGATATATAAATTTGGATGTAAACATACTTGACACACCTTAAGTATAATTAGAAGAACACTTAGCTTGAAATTGTAGTGTATTTACAATATAGAGACACTTGCCATCAAATAATAGGGGATAATTAGAACGACACTTGATACAATATATATATATATATATATATTATAAACACTTGACACAATATTAGAGTGCAATTAGAGTCTAATTGGATGATTGATTGAACTTCCTTTTTTTCTAATTTTTTTAAATTATATAGATAGATTAATTTTTATCAGCCACTCAATTGCACCAAATATGAAAAAAAATAAAAGAGTTATATATTGTCCAATTTTTTTTTTTTTAAAAATAAAGTTCAACGTACTTGTAACATAAAAACCTATAGCCTAATTTTATCTGCCAATCAATAATATTGCAAAATCATTGGCATATAAATTCTTACAAGTTTTCTTTTTCTTGTTCTTTTTCTTTTTTTCTATAAACGGTAGTGAGAATGTTAAGAGACACAATGACATAAGAATAAGAGGAAATAAATTTTGTAACCCCTTTTTAATCATTTTAGTTATGGATGTAAATCTAATAACAGGAACTGTTTTTGAAAAAAAAAAGGGGTGGGGGGGGGGGGGGAGGATTTTATATTCTGAATCAATTTTTAATTAAAACAAAGCAAATTTATAATCAGATTAGGATCCTTTAAGGTTCTTAGGTTAACCGCACCATATCCATTCATTATGAAATATAGAGATGCACCACATTTAGACAAGCCACTAGACCCTGAGGCTTTCTTTATTTGAATTATGTATAGTTAATAGTATATATAGTTAAAATTAAAAGTTTGACTTCCAAATATACATAATTCCTTCTCAGGAATTAAGTTAGTGTAAAGAAATCCATAAAAATGACCAACCAACACACACTTATGGCCCCCTTTAAAAAAAAAGTTGAGAAATATCTAAACTTAATTGGTAATACTTTTTCTCCAAAAAAAAAAAAAGGTAATGCTTAATTAAAGACATCAAACACCTCATGATGTGTTTAAAGTAAATTCAACCATAGATTACCAAAACCTCAAGGTTCCCTGTCCATCCACACTCTCTTTGGAATTAATTTAAAAAAAATATATATTTGCATGATCTTATTAATAATTTTGTTTTCTTAACTACAAAAATGCTTAAACATTCTGATTAGAAAATAAATCCTTTATTTATTTTTTCCTATTTTTATTATTATTTTCAATTATAAGAAAATAAAGTCGTGGCTAACTATTTACATCTTTGGATGTTGATATAATTAAAAAGAGAGGAAACAAATTATGCTTTGAAAATCATAAAACAAATTAGTTTTGGTGAATCAAACATAATATTGACGATTTGGATATAGTCGAATTGAAAGCTCTATTTTTCATGTTAAATTGTTCTATCTTTATATTTTATCAAAATATAATCATCAGTTTTTTTTTTTTTTTGGGTTTCATAAGCTGATTTTTCATTTATAACTTTTAATGTTTGGAATTAGGTGCTAGATAGAATGTGATAACATAATTTTATTTATATAGAAAAATTTAATTATGGTATCCTCAAGCTTTTGAGTCAATGTAAATTACTGCAAAATTTAATACATAATCGATCAATCAAAAAAGATTTTTAAGATTTAAAAGAATTTTGAGCTACGTTATTTTTTTTTTTTTAACAGTAAATAAATGCAAGTTTACCCGAAATACTCTAGAGAAGTAGAGATATTGTATTTATTGAGAACTATTATAAAAGCTACCTTCAAATAAAGGATGGTAAACATTTACTCTACTCCTCTCTCTTTTTTTTTTTTTTTTTTTGAGGGAATAACCTACTCCACTTTATACTTTACCAATCACAATTACATGTCATTTTTTTAAGTAACCAAAGTTTTTTTTTTTAAAAAAAGAAAGAAGATGCATCAAATATTGGTGAAGTATAAATAATAAGAGTGGCATATGGGATTTTTATTGACATGGCCATCACATGACACATCATTAGAAATGTAGTCACGAAATGTGAAAGAGCCTTGAGAGATGGACGTCAAAAAAAAAAAAATCAAGAGAAAGAAGGAAATGATTAACAAACTTCACGTTTTATTCCTTCCACTTGTATCAACTCAACGTATCTCACTGACCTAAATGATATAAAAAAAAATTATACTTTATCACCTTAAATTATGTTTCAGATTATACTTTGCACCTTAAACTATTCAAATGTACAATTTGTACCATAAATTATAATCATTGTTACACTTTGCACTGAAAATTTTTTTGTAGCGTGCAAAAGGAAATTAGAAGAGCGAGACGAAAACTAGCGGATGGGCTTGTAGTGCTCTGATGTTAGGGAAGGTAATAGTGCTGTGAAGAAGAATCAAGTTTTGAAGTGGAAGTGTTAACATTATCAGTTTTCTTTTATATTTTATTAGAAGAATCGTTACCATGCTTAGGAAAATAACAAGAAGCAACATGTCAGTGATTGGCCCTTTGCAAAGAAAAAGCTGTGCGGTGCGGAGCAAAGTGATCCCCTTTTGCATCGTTGACGCTAAAGTTAAAGGTAGTTGTCAGTAAGCCAGCCAATAGCCATAACAAATCACCAATATACAATGATTCCAAATGAAGACCATGTGAAAAGGTTGGTCTTCCACCATAAAAAATTACCAATATACAACGATTCCAACATAGACCATGTGAAAACATAAAAAATTATCAATATACAACGATTCCAACGAAGACCATGTGAAAAGGTTGGTCTTCCACCATAAAAAATTACCAATATACAACGATTCCAACGAAGACCATGTGAAAAGGTTGGTCTTCCACCATAAAAAATTACCAATATACAACGATTCCAAGTTCCAACGAAGACCATGTGAATAGGTTGGTCTTCCACCATAAAAAATTACCAATATACAATGATTCCAAAGAAGACCATGTGAAAAGGTTGGTCTTCCACCGTAAAAAGTTAACCAATATACAATGATTCCAACGAAGACCACGTGAAAAGGTTGGTCCTCCACCAGAACAAATAAAAAGGAACGCTATTTTTTTTCTAAATAATTCTTTTAAAAGACAGCAATATTTGAAAGTTGTAGGTTGGTCCTCCACTGGAACAAATAAAAAACGAAAATGAAGTGGGAGTAACTCCACCATTAATGATAGTTAATCACATGTCATCACACAAGACTCTTATAAACAGAGATCCTTCTTATAGGAAATATTTATATACATTCAAAAGTCTGGAAACTTTGCCGGAATTAAACTCCAAATCCTCTAAGAATTTCAAAAACTTAAACTTTCAAATCTTAACAACATTCGAAAGAAAATTATTCAAGTCATCTTCTTAGATCTCAAAGTGTATTAGAATCCTAAAATTATGTACTTTCGGAGTATGGTGAATGACCCTCTCATTAAATTCATGGTGAGATCTACTATAAATATGAGAGAAAAAAACACAATTTTCCTATATTTTGAGAGCTTCTAATTCTTGCAAGTTGGTCCACTTGTAAAACTGTTACAAGTACTATTATTGCATTAAACAAGTTAGTTTGTGCATATTTTTTAAATTATAAAATGTGCAATAATTTTAGAATTTTCCAATACCACTATTGCAAAAGAGAAACCAAAAAATGAAAAAGTGACAAGAAAATCTTTAATTATCACTTTGTAGAAAGAAGTTCCTATCAGGTATGCTCTATTTTCTTTCAATGAAAACACATTTCAATGGTTTTGAATAAAATTCGCTCTCAGAATGATTTGCTATTAATTTTCTAAATATGTGATGGAATGACAAACAACCTAGTTTGGGAGGATTATTATTCTCTACTTAAAAATAAAAATTTTGGAAGATTAATAAGGTTGAGAAGCAGAAAAGAAGTTAAGAAAGCACCATATGATAGTGTACTGTAATTTGCAAGTTCATAAGATTGAGGATAATAAATGCAATCATCCTATTTGGAGCAACTCTTTTTTTTTTTCAACTTTTTTGTTTTGTTGAAAAGTAGAGTTTAAAAGAAGTTGTACTTTGAAGATTAATGGTTCTTAAGTGCAAATAATTAATTACTTCAAAAGAATTGAGAAATGACATCCACTTCCACAATCATCTAAGACATGCATTTTGTTGTATATTTTCTTTTTCTCCAATGCATCATATTTATTTTTGTCCAAGTCAAATAACATGCAACTGCAAATGGTAAACCTGGCACAAAACAAATTAAAAGAACAAAGGAAAAACGTAAATTCACATTCATTTCTGCAATGAGGATGTGTGAAGTGATATAATTTTGAGAAATTGTGCTTGCAAGGTATTTTCTTTTATTTAAGAATTTAAATTATACAGGTGGAGGTGGCAAGTCCAGTAGGAGCCAAAATCCAACACAATCATCTGAATCTAAGTCTTCTTGGATGGCAAGGAAATGTAAGCCTCCACAGGCTTTTTTAGCTGCTTCCCAAGCTTCAGCTTCATTTGTTGTTACAGGAGTTTTCTTGTAGGTAGCATAGATATAGCGAGTAGAAATTCCAACAGATAAAATCAACACGACTGAGTTCAGCCTCAATTGAACAGACTTCAAGTCCATTCATCGAAGCTGCAAGAGTACATCACAAGGTTTTTATAATGATACATGCTAGCCAAAGAAGCAGCATAAAAGTTCGTAAGGCATACTTGGAATGAGATAGCAAATTGAAAAAGTATTGCTCCACAATCCATATAGAGTTGGATATGGACATTAAATCAAAATTAAAGAATTGGATGAGCAAGTAGCGAAGTGAGGAATCCTATTTCTTGCTTGTTTGATATAAATTGGCTAAGAGTAACTATGGTTAGAACTCCAAATGCACCTTATCAACACGAATCCTCCTATAGCAGTTAAGAATTAGAAAATGCATAATGCTTCTTGCCACTCTCATAAACTATCCATCTGGCTTTGGAACTGATCTTAAAAATGAAAAGTATATTTCAATTAACTTGTAATTAGGGACCTAAATTAATCAGATTACACTTCAAACCCAGAATGAAATACTTTTTAACTTTTTGGTTATTGCAATGATTAATCTAGCAGGTCTCATTGAGCACTACTAATTTGAGGCTGTGCATAATTGCTTCCTACCATGGCAAGATATGCCAGACCTTAACAATCAAGTATTAGGAACTTCGATACCATGCATTTCCTATGACTTGGACTTAGTATATAAAAATTACATGCAAGAATCAAATTTCTTAAGACTATCCCGAATGCAGATTATAGCTGCCATGCTAACCAATGCGTGCTGTTTTCGGAGATAGTTTCAAAAAGATGTGAAAAACATATTGGTAAAACAAACCAAATAAAATGATCATGATATAAAATCACTAAGAATTATGAGAGGTGAAGATACAAAAAGGAATATATACCTGCTAAAGGTCTAGCACATGAAGTTGCGACAGCCAGTCCTAGAATTAATGTCTTATCATCAATTTCAATTCCCAGCATAGATCTGCACCAAACACCAATCTTGTCTCCAAGGATGAGACCTTCTCAAAGGATGAGACCTTCTCACAGCTGAAAATGGGAAAGTAAGATCAGTAGAGGCAAGTGAAATCCTTGAAAAAGAAAATCATTACATCCGGTTTTGAATTGAGTGAGAGTTCTTTGTGCAACACTTTAGTGAAATGGCATCATACTAAAATTGAATCTTCAAAAGTATCTACTATCTGATATGAATGTTTAAAATTTATTATGCAGTTTAAAATGCAACATAGATATGAATGTTTCATAAATAGTCTGTGCTGAGTGCGTCAGTGTAGTATCTGTCTATCATTATCATTGAAAGTAAAAGCTGCTGTACTGTACCTGAAATTGGCGATTGGACAAAAGCCCATTTTTCACCAAACAGATTCTCAGGAAGCTCCATTGGGAAAGGGTTGTCTAATGCTAGAAGCGGTTTAGATCCCTTTTGAAAACCGGGATGACGCATATATACAGCCTCATAACGTTCTTCCAGCCATAGAAGTAGTGAAAGGCACTGAAAAAATAATAATTCAACCAAAAATAAGCAAGGATATATATATATATATATATATGGAGTAGTTCTAACTACAAACTCAAAGTCAGAATTTTTTTATTTGGGTAATTAGGGGACTGTACAAAAAGCAAACAGAACTGTAGAAAAACATAAGGGTATAGCCTATGCAAAACAGACTCTCAGTATAACAAAAAAGTTGAGAAAGAGATCTTTTTATCTGCAGAGAGAGAGAGAAAGAAAAATCTCGCCAAAATGAGGCAAAGACAATGAAATTTGACCGAAATATTGATGTGGATGGCAAAGGAACCTTTAAATGGCCAGAAAACTCGCTGGAAAAAGGGTGGAAGAGAAGGTTTTTGGTCCGAGTCGGGTTTGTTGGGTTTCAAGCCCTCTCACCCGTCACTTGAACCGACTTTGTCGAATCCACATCTTTCAGAACTGCTGCCGACTAACAAGCTCATCGAATCGATCAAATTTTGGATCAGATGACGGTGGGTTGGTCGATTTCTTCAGGTTCAATCAATCTTGGAAAGGCCTACTCGGAGAGATGAGTTTCTTCATTTTTTTTTTTTTTTTGAATGGGATGAGTTTCTTCATTGATTCCCAAAAAGTCCATAAAGAGCATTGTTAATTATACTTTTTTAAAATTTTATATATATATATATATATATATATATATTAATTAATAGTTACTAATCAACCAATTAATTAGCTGGGTATACCCTCAAATACAAAATTCTCCTAATTCATTCATTTCTGCAACGAGGATGTGTGACGTGATATGTGAGCTCCTTTGGTAGGCATTTCAAGCAACTTTTTGAGCATTTTAAACACATTTATACATATTTTTTCACACTTTTTCGTTCACACTACCAAACGTATATCAAAAACACTCAAATAATATTACTCAAAACTCCTCTACTAAACACCCCCATAATTTTGAGAGATTGTGTTAGTAAGGTATTTTCTTTTATTTAAGAATTTAAATTATACAGGTGGAGGTGGCAAGTCTAGTAGGAGCCAAAATCCAACACAATCCTCCGAATCTAACTCTTTGAAAATCAATCCACATTTGGACCTTTGAAGCGTCCGAATTTTGATCAACTCTTGGGTCGTGCCCATTGACCTCTTGGACTGCTTTGGTCTCTTAGGTTAGGCCCAAACTGAATCAAAGTTCTTAGTATTTAATTTCTGGGCTTTAATTTTTGTGGGCTTGCTACTAGGGGCTTAGGCCCAATCCAATTGAGCAAACCTCTCTCATTACGAGTCTCCGACCACAACTTTTTACCTCAATTTGTGAAATTCAAAAAAACAAAGTTTGGCTATGTTGCTAAATGGTAAAATGTAAGAGCATTTGTGTTAGCTTGTGGAAAAATTCATGTCTATTTTAACATAAGATTCTATTTTTTATTTCACATACTTGTTTTTCAAAATACTTCACATCAGATTATCTTTTTACACAACATTTTATTAAAA
Source organism: Quercus variabilis (assembly GCA_030445155.1). Lineage (NCBI taxonomy): Eukaryota > Viridiplantae > Streptophyta > Magnoliopsida > Fagales > Fagaceae > Quercus > Quercus variabilis. Next base: position 6,975,496 of record CP129448.1, on the reverse strand, counting down.
TATCAATATTCTTCTTTAATTGTTTCTTTTTCTTCACGTATAATAACCGTCATCCACTTTTTTTCATTTACCCATGGGATACCCAAAAAAAAAAGAACAAAAAATTGAATGCAAAATGAATCGTACCAGTTTAAATTTACACGCTAAAGCAAACTTTTAAATTTATTTAATTATACATTGATTGATGTGAGTCATTTTTAGTTAAAATGGTGTAATTTTACCCCCTTTTTTTTTTTTACTTTACAATTTTTTCTATTATACACCAACTAATGTGAGTACTCTAATAAATAGAACCTAGACAGGATTGCCTAATAGAAACTAGACAGGAATACAAAATTAAAGACATTTCCATTGAAGTATATGTTTCATAATTAAACTTGCTAGCATTTAATAAGTATCTCTCCAAAAAATTCCAATGCAGTGAAACTTGAATTGCAAAAATTGGCATTGATGTATAGAGAGAGCCTCTAATTTTCCTCATCATTAATTCAAGTACTTAGACGGACTTAGAAATGGATTCACCAAAATACTACACCATATACCTCACAGTAGCAGTGACCAAGGAATTGCAAAAGCCAACCGAAAAAAGAAAGAAAGAAAGCATTGCAAGTTCAGTTCTTCATGAAAATGACTAAAATCAGGGTCTGGCAATTGTTGTTGGTGACACACTCATTCAAAAAAATAAAAAAAATCATCAACAGAGATCATCATATAATCTTAAATACCTGCCATCGCTAGTGCATGAATTCCAAACAAGCTTTTGAAGTTTCATCCTAGTCAAAGTGTTATACTTCTGTTGAGATTGCGCAAGTTTTGATACTCATTTGTTATGAGTGATGCAAAAAATTGTGGGTTTATGTGAAATAAAAATAGAAAAATAAAAGAAACAAGCGCACAAGAAACACAAAGATTTACGTGGTTCGGCCTTAGGCCTACGTCCGCGGGCAGCATCCAGAAGAAATTTTCACTAAAAAAATAAGGAGATTACAAAATTGACACAACAACTCTCTCACAAATCCAAAGTCCCATTTACACCTGAAGAACTCTCCCTCACCGCAACTAGCACACCACAAGAATTTTCAAATTCTCTAAACCTGGTTTACAAAAGACCAAAGTTGTGTCTTTTAAAGAACTATGCATGGTTGGTTATCTATACAGCTGCTCTTCTCAGCCTATTGATAAAAAAATCACCAAATTTGAGTCAAATTTGGTGAGGTGTTGAACATGTATACACAACTAAGTCAACCATTTAACACTTTGTTTCTTTGGTAATCCACATTTCTTGTAAAGCAGGGAATTGTAAGACACTGATAACAAATGAAAATTCCTCTGGGAAAGTAAAAATGAAGTCAGAGCAACTGGTTGCACCATCTGCTCCAACATGTGACGTAAATGTCTGCATGCCTGGACAGTAAAAGTAGTCATGAGATAGATTGCATATTACAAAGGAACATGGTGCCACATGGCTACGAGGCCATTGGCGGTATTTTGTTGACACTTAAAATCATACTGAAAAGGTCTATTAACCAGCATACATCTACATCACCCTAGCACTTCCAAACCTCAATGGAAATTCCAGTCCCACGGCTATTCCCATATTCATCCTTTTTAATGCATTTTTTATGTCAGTCATCCTATTCTTTGGACAAATTTTATGTTGTTTTATGTTGTTTCCGTAACAAATTTGATCAAAATAACTTTTCCAATTCTCTTTAGTTTCCTCTTATTTTCCTAACACTTCCTTTGCAATTTTTGGCTGCATTAATAATCTCTGATGATTTTAGTAAACAAGTAGTGGCATTATGGCATATCGACTAATGTCATTATTGTCACACCAACCACTAGGCCATGAGGCTTTCATCACCTCTTTGATCTTCATTTTTAATGCACCGAACACCATTCAAATCTCTTGTTTTTATTTCCCTTATCTTTGCAAGTTTATAAATATGATTCTCTCCCTCCTTCGCCCCGAACTTGTTATATAAGTTATCATAACATTATCACCATCTCTTACTCTGCCTTTCTAAACAACTATTTTTGCTTTATGTTAAGATTTAAGTACTTGACAAATTCTTGGTTGACATTAGTGGAGAAATAGGTTTACACACTTGACAAAGAATTATTTATTTTTAATCTTCCAAGCATGCCTTACAAACACTTTTTCTCCTTCTATCTATAACTCTATGTCTATGTTTGCAAATGCAAGAAGTTTTTCTTTTCTCTTTATTTTGTTTGGGAAAGGGATGTTGAAGAAATCAGACCTTTTTATAAGATTAATGGTTCTCAACTGCAAATAATAAATTCTTTGAAAATAATAGATATATGACATCCACTTTCACCATCATCTAAGACATTGCATTTCGTTGTATGTTTTTCGTTTATCTAATGCATCATATTTATTTTTGTCCAAGTCAAATAACATGCAAATGCAAAATGGTAAACCTGGCACAGAACAAATTAATAGAACAAAGAAAAAAGTAGAATCACATTCATTTCTGCAATGAGGATGTGTGAAGTGATATAATTTTGAGAGATTGTGTTAGCAAGGTATTTTCTTTTATTTAAGAATTTAAATTATACAGGTGGAGGTGGCAAGTCTAGTAGGAGCCAAAATCCAACACAATCATCTGAATCTAAGTCTTCTTGGATGGCAAGGAAATGTAAGCCTCCACAGGCTTTTTTAGCTGCTTCCCAAGCTTCAGCTTTATTTGTTGTTACAGGAGTTTTCTTGTTGGTAGCATAGACATAGCGAGTAGAAATTCCAACAGATAAAATCAACGAAGCACGACTGAGTTCAGCCTCAATTGAACAGACTTCTAGTCCATTCATCCAAGCTGCAAGAGTACATCACAAGGTTTTTATAATGATACTTGCTGGCCATAGAAGCAGCATAAAAGTGCATAAGGCATACTTGGAATGAAATAGCAAATTGAAAAAGTATTTCTCCACAACCCGTATAGAGTTGGATATGGACATTAAATCAAAATTAAAGAAGTGGATGAGCAAGTAGTGAAGTGAGGAATCCTATTTCTTGCTTGTTTGATATAGATTGGCTAAGAGTAACTATGGTTAGAACTCCAAATGCACCATATCAACACGAATCCTCCTATAGCAGTTAAGAATTAGAAAATGCATAATGCTTCTTGCCACTCTCATAAACTATCCATCTGGCTTTGGAACCGATCTTAAAAATGAAAAATTTCAATTAACTTGTACTTAGGGACCTAAATTAATCAGATTACACGTCAAACCCAGAATGAAATACTTTTTAACTTTTTGGTTGTTGCAATGATTAATCTAGCAGGTCTCCTTGAGCACTACTAATTTAAGGCTGTGCATAATTGCTACCTACCATGGCAAGATATGCCAGACCTTGACAGACTTCGATACCATGCATTTCCTATGGCTATGACTTTGTATATAAAAATTACATGCAGGAATCAAATTTCTTAAGACTATCCGGAATGCAGATTATAGCTGCCATGCTAAACAATGTGTGCTGTTTTCAGAGATAGTTTCAAAAAGACGTGAAAAAACATATTGGTAATGCGTAAAACAAACCAAATAAAATGATCATGATATAAAATCACTAAGAATTATATGAGAGGGGAAGATCCAAAAAGGAATATATACCTGCTAAAGGTCTAGCACGTGAAGTCGCGACAGCCAGTCCTGGAATTAATGTCTTATCATCAATTTCAATTCCCAGTAAATCCAAATCTAACACAATCATCCGAATCTGACTCTTTGAAAATCAATCCACATTTGGTACTTTGAAGTGTCCGAATTTTGATCAACTCTTGGGTCGTGCCCATTGACCTCTTGGACTGCATTGGTCTCTTAGGTTAGGCCCAAACTGAAATAAAGTTCTCAGTATTTAATTGTTGGGCTTTAATTTTTGTGGGCTTGCTACTAGGGGCTTAGGCCCAATCCATTTGAGCAGACTTCTCTCATTCCGACCACAGTAAATACCTTTTCGTGGTCATATGGTCTTCACAAATGAAGGAGGAGATATTTTTGTACTGATTATAAATTGGCATAGGTAAGTCATAGTGATATTTCGTGGTCACGTGGTCTTTACAAATGAAGGAGGAGATATTTTTGTACTGATTATAATATTGGCATAGGTAAGTCATAGTGATATTTCGTGACCACAGTAAATTACCTCAATTTGTGAAATTCAAAAAATACGAAGTTTGGCTATGTTGCTAAATGGTAAAATGTAAGAGCATTTGTGTTAGCTTGCGTAGGTGTGTGCATGGGTCAAGTTTGGCTCAAATGTTATCCCCATAAAACAAAAAATAAAAGAAGGGTTTTCATTAATTGTTTAAGCATTTCTTTTAATAAATTATTAAAATTCACATAATAGGCCTAAATTATATTCCAAATTCATCAAAATTTATTCTTAAAACACCAATATAAATAAAAATAATTACTGAAATAAGTGTAAAAAAAAACTTATATATATACTAGGTTGGGTCAGATTGATTGAAAAATTAAAGCTATCAACCTGAACTTGACGCCTAAGGCTTTAAAAAGAAAAAAAAAATTCCAACCCATCAATTCAAAAAAACTAACTTGAGGTGTTAATTAGTGGGTTGAATGCACAACCCTAAGCTTGCGTAAAGAATCATGTCTATTTTAATATAAGAGTCCATTTTTTATTTCACATACTCGTTTTTCAAAATACCTCACATCAGATTATCTATTTATATAATATTTCTTTAAAATATCAATTTTTTTTTTTTTTTCTTCATGTATAATAACTATCATCCACTTTTTTTCATTTACCCTTGAGATACATAAAAGAAAGAACAAAAAATTGAATGCAAAATGAATAGTATCAATGTAAATTTACATAATTATTGGAGCAAACTTGTAAATTTATTTAATTATACACGGATTGATGTAAGTCATTTTTAGGTAAAATTGTGTGAATATATATATTTTTACTTTACAATTTTTTTCTATTATACATTCATTGATGTGAGTACTCTAATAGATAGAACCTAGATAGGATTGCACAATAGAAACTACACAGAACTGCAAAATTAAAGATATTTCCATTGAAGTATATGTTTCATAATTAAACTTGCACACATTTAATAAGTATCTCTCCAAAAAATTCCAATGCAGTGAAACTTGAATTACAAAAATTGGCATTGATGTATTGAGAGAGCCTCTAACTTTCCTCATTATTAATTCAAGTACTTAGACATACTTAGAAATGGATTGACCAAAATACTACATCATATGCCTTATCATATGCCTTACAGTAACAGTGAACAGGGAATTGCGAAAGCCAACCCAAAAGAAGAAAGAAAGAAAGGATTGCAAGTTTAGTTCTTCATGAAAATGACTAAAATCAGGGTCTGGCAAATGTTGTTGGTGACACTCTCATTCGAAAAGAAAAATAAAATAAAATAAAATAAATTCATCAACAGAGATCATTTTGTAATCTTAAATACATGTTGTCGCTAGTGCATGGATTCCAAACAAGCTTTTGAAGTTCCATCCCTGTCTAAGTGCTATACTTTTTGTTGAGATTGCGGAAGTTTTGATACTTATTTGTTATGAGTGATGCAAAAAATTGTAGGTTTATGTGAAATAAAAATAGAAAAATAAAAGAAACAAGCACACAAGAAACACAAAAATTTACATGGTTCAGCCTTAGGTTTACATCGACGGGTAGCGTTTAGGAGAAAGTTTCACTAAAAAAATAAGGAGATAACAAAATTGACACAACAACACTCATAAAACCCAAGTCCCATTTATACCTAAAGAACTCTCCCTCATCACAATTAGCACACCAAAAGAATTTTCAAATTCTCTAAACTTCGTCTACAAAAGACCAAAGTTGCGTCTATTAAAGAACAAAGCATGGCTGGTTATATATACAGGTGCAAAGCCTATTTATTTGTTGCCATGGATATCTTCTCAGCCTATGGATAAACAATCACCAAATTTGAGTCAAATTTGGTTTGGTGTTGAACGTGTATACACAAAACTAAGTCAGCCATTTAACACTTTGTTTCTTTGGTAATCCACATTTCTTGTAAAGCAGGGAATTGTAAGACACTGATAACAAATGAAAATTCCTCTGGTCCAGTACAAATGATGTTAGAGCAACTGGTTGCATCATCTGCTCCAACATGTGACGTAAATGTCTGCACGCCTGGACAGTAAAAGTAGTCTTGAGATAGATTGCATATTATATCACAATTCATTCTAAAATAAACCAAAGGTAGACAGTTATTTAATCAATATCTACCTGTACGTTTTAGTGCAAATCTATTGCACAAAAGCACAAATCCTACTCAAGTTGTTGATGCAGCTACTAATTCACATTGTTAAGAGATGATATTGGTGGCAATTGTCATGTTACCTGAGAAAGAAGAGTCACCAAGCACAGTTGGGAAAAAAGTACATATTATAATCTATGCTCAGTATTTCTTGATCAATGACAAATGAAATTGTTTGATGTACTCCATATGGTGTATGTTTCCATCTTGAGGGGATCAGTGTAAAAGTAAAAACCTATTCAGCAAGGTTGAGGTGATACGAAACAAGAAAATGGAATGAAATTTACCATTGGCAAAATTTTGTAAGCTCTGTTTAATTAAATAACATGCATGCAGATTTAAGGTTTTCACATTACACCTGTAAAGAAGTTTTCGGTATCACGAGATTGGGAGGATGATGGTTCAATCATTGACAATAAGCCAAACGAGTTGAACTTAACACAAACACTTCAAATGAAATCTTCTCAAGAAAAGTTTTAAAAACCATATTAGCAAGATAATCACTTCTACCCAATGCTTGCATTCCCTACAGTTGCTGAGTGCATGGATTAAAAAACCAAGATGTAAATCTTAAAATTTTAAGAAGCAACTCAACTCAGAGAGTACAACCACGACATCACTAAAATCTAGAAACCATACTTGTCTGCTCAAATCAACCAATCAAGATTTTTAAAGCTAAAGATTTCATTTATGGAATTCTACATTCAAGAACTGTGAAGATAACCACCAAGCAAAACAAATAAAATCGAGTGCAACTAAAAGCCAAATAACTAAAGACATGAAACACATGGAGTCCCCAAATAACTAAAGACATAAAATGTACGGGGTCTGATCAATGTAATATTGCTTCTAGGGAAAAGACTTGGGGGTAGATCAAAAAGAACATTGTCACCAACCACAATATTTTTAGCACCCAAGATAGCTGATTTTACCATTTCCTAAATTTGTCACTGCATTGATTTCCGTTGATACAAATTCACAAACAACTTTCAGTCATTTTTATAAAATCGTTCATTTTCTTTTCAGACTGTCTTTATCTTAGATAAAAAATAATAATAATACAGAAATTCAGGAAGTTAGTATACTCTTGTTTCACAATTCTCATACATATTTCTTCCAAAAACACACAGAGTGAGAGGTTACTATTTCCAAAGGCTACCCATTGCTGATAACATGGGGCACAGATGGAGAAGACAGCATATTGGGAATGAAGCGAAAGAGGTCTGCACTCTGCAATGGATGTTTCACTTGTTGTATCAGCCTCAACTAATGAATTTTTTTGGAAACTCCTGCAACAAAAACAACAATCAAAGACCATAGTCATGAATGAGCTACATGTTGACGTTATGAGTAATGGCAGGTTGGGCTAATGCACAGCTACATCATTCTTTACTCTCATCTCCAAGGAAAAGCTAGATTCTGAATAATTTCTGACATATTTTACATGGAATTTTAAACCAGACCACCCCACTCCACCCCAACTAACATTTTTTTCATACTTAAAAAAAAGGCAGTTGTCAGAATGAAAAATGATGATAAAGAGCATACCCATTGAAGGACAGTGGCAGAGATCATTTTGTGATCTTAATCGCCCTCCATTGAAAGGCAGTTCTGTGTTATCTCACTGCTACACTCTCTCTCTCTTTGGTAATCCTCATTTCATGTACAGCTGGGAATTTCAAGATCATTGATAGCTAAGAAAATTTGTGCTGGCCGGTATGCAGAAATTTTAAGAATCTGATTGCATCGCCTGCTTCAACATTGCTCCAACAGTCTGCTGCATGTTTGGGCAATACAGGTAGTGATGAAATAACATGCATGTTATGTCAAAGCAATCATCCCAAAAGAAACCAAAAATTTATATAGTTATTTAATAAATATCCACCTTCACCTTTATTTGCCACTCTATTGCACAAAAAACACAAGTCCTCAAGACTGTTGAGCAGTAATGTCACATTTTTAAGAGATGATATTGCTGGCTCTTCTAATGTAACCTGCAAAAGTAAGTCAATCAAGAAAAAATCAAATCAATATTGTCTCCACAAACACTATTACTTAATGAATGACAAATGAAAATTGTTTCTGTAACACATACAATATATATTTCCATTCGTAGGTAATCATTTTATAACTAAAAAATTGAATAAAATGAAGCAATGGTATATTTTCCATTTTTCATTCCATTAAATAATATGCATGCAGACGGGAAGGTTTTCCTCATCTATAATAAACAAAATAAAAACTAATCCAAAGGAGGACTATCAAAATCCAATATAACTACAAACCAAATAACTATATAAGACCCAACTGCCACCTGGGGTACCTCAGTGGTAAGGGAGAGTGCCTAAACTAACTGTAAACCCTTAAGTCTCTGGTTAGACTCTTAATTGAGGCATTTTGCGATTCTACCCGATACCTGCTTACTGTGGGTGTGTAGGCATCCAGGGTTTTACCCCTCAGGGGTGGTCCCACTAGCCCATACCATACATTGAGGGGGTTCCTCATCATAAGAAAAAACTACTATATAATTACAGAGCACAGTCTGATCAATGAAACATCCCTTAGAAGGAAAAGACACATGCTTTTCTTAAATCCATTTGTCAGCCAGATTGGATTAAGAAAGTACACAAACCTAAACCTCCACCTAGGACTTTCAAGTGGAGGAGGTGCCAGTTGAGCTAGAGCTCATTGGCTAGGGTATAAACTTGGAACTTCACTCAATATAATTCAGAAGGGTCTCAACTTCACCTTGACTTGAGAGCAGACCTTTGTATGGAAAAGCATTTACAAAATAAGTGCTATTTGGAATGGAACTTCTGGAACACTTTTGCCCAAATCCAAGACTTCACTGATACAATGAGGTTCACTGCCAGCACAGGTAAGCATAACTGGAAATTAATAAGAAAAGCATGAAGAAAAAAATTCTAATTAGTATCTGGGCTTTATTGAAAAAAAATTCTTTGGGACCCATATAGTTAGAAAAACAACAATTTTTATTTTCTTTGTTGAATTCCACAAATCATAGATCCCATGGAAATACTATATTACTATTCCAATCAATAACATTTGATTGCAGATGACTCTGACTAAGTACCTTAGCTAATCAACTTCCCAAATCTTAAAAGCATCAAAGGGAAACATCCCATCACCATATTTCCACAGAAAATTCTTCAACATCTTCAGATAATCAGCATTAGCAAGATGCTTAATCCCATTTTAACTGTTAACAAAACACCAAGTATGTATTTTTTAAAAATAAAAATAACCAATCAAAGCAAAACTCAGAAACAATTAAAACAAGAAATTCTATAAAAGTCTTGGTTTTTCAATATCATAAAACCTCAAAAACCAAAACAGTGAGCCCAATTCAATTATATAAGATGGTTGAATATATAGTTCCTGTATACTGGAAATCCAAAATAAATATTAAGACAGTTTATTACTTGGCTTCCTTAAAATGTTCTATATTTATAATAAAGACTATAACTCTATAAAGTGTTACATTATTTCATTTTTTCCTCCATTGTCTCAGCAACCAGACATAAATATAATAAGATACTTCAAAAACAGGCTACATAGAATGGGTACTACCAAAAATGATTTATAAAAGTATTTGAGTTTTCAAAAGGAGCTGATTGATAATTATGTATATATCTGAACACGTCAAAGACTAATCAGATTCATCCCCTCCCAACTCTTGGACAGGAGCATTTTTAAGCTGACTTTGTAATAAGTACTAGGATTTTTCTTTGATAAAGAAGCAAATGGGTTAATTTGACCACTATAGTGTTGAATGCCTCAAATCAGAAATCCCATGCAGAAACTATCCAAAATATTCAATAAGCTTTGATTATAGATGACTTTAACAAAGTACCTTACCTACATCAGCTTCCGAAATCCTAGAAGTATCCAAGCTATACATCCCCATCATTATTGTTAACAGAACAAAAGGCATTTACTTTAAAAAAAAAAAAAACAAAAACAAAGCAGAATTTCGACATGATAATGATATTCAACAGTTTGGTTGCTGACAAATCAACTAAAATTCAACAAGAAATTTTTCAGAAGCCTCTGATTTTTCATTATTAGAAAACCTCAGAATCTTCACTAAAGTGAATCCAATCCAATACAATTATATACCATGGTTTAGAATACTTTTCTTATATTAAAAGAAAGCTAATTTATTACTTTCCTGCCTCAAAATTTTCTTTATTTATTTGAAAATCAATAAAATAAAAAAAAAAGTCCATAATCTTTTTCTTTTTCCCTTCATTTTCTCAACAACCAAATAGAAATTTAGATAGTTCAAAGACATGGCTAAATAGTGTGGTTACCAACCAAAGGAGCTATCAAGCTCATCAATATGGCAGTTGTGGAAAACGCAGCAGAGGTGGATGCAAGAGGCGTTTTTGGGCAGAGAGTGATGGTGTTGTCAAACCCTTTGTTTGCCTTTGCAACATTGTAATATATTCTGCATATGAAATCACAAATTCATTTTGCATAATATCAAAAATGAAAAATATGAATGAGAAAAAGGATATGGTTTTTGATTGCCCTTAGGACGAGTAATTCTTTGGTACTCCCAGCACCGATCTCACATTCATGATGGCTCTACTCATTAAATTCACGGTAGATTTCACCGTAAAAGAGAAAAACAAAAATACCATTTTACCATACTCTGGAATACCTAAGAATTTCTCTTGTAGCACTAGCTAGATAACAGAACATACCTTAGAAACATGGCACGTTACTCTCCAAGATCTGGTTTATTGAAAAAACTAACGGACGTGAGTGAAATCCTCACCAATTTCCTTTTCACATCTTTTTTTTAAGCGAGGACAACCAACAATTTCTAAATACTCTTAAACACTTGACAGATCTCAATCCATTGGGCAGCGACGTGAGATTTTGGGCATTTGATAATTTGGAGTCTCTGTAGTGAGGTGAGTTGCTTAATCCACTCTGGGAAAGTAGTCAAATTGGGAAAGTCTACTATTGTCCTTATCGATAATAATCTGAGAGAACTAATCCTATTCGGAAGTGACGTGAGGTTTGGGCATTTGTTAATACTAAAGTGTTTGAAGCGAGAACAGCTCACTAATCCACTTTGGAAAAGTCAAATTGGGGCAGTCTCCAATACTCAGGGAATATAAAGTCGTAAGACATGACATTCCAACAGGAAGGGATGTCAGATTGGGGCATTCAGTAATTCCAAGAGATCGAAGTGATGTAAGCTTGCTTATCTCATCTGGCAAGGTAGTCAAATTGGGACAGCCTCGAATTTCCAGTGTCCGCAACAATTACAAGCGTTTCAAGTGATGTGAGCTCTCCAATGTACGGAAAAGTCTTCAAATTGGAGCAGTCTTCAATGCTCAACTCCCGTAAAGATCTTAAACAACAAATCCCATCAGGGAGTGAGGTCAAATTAGGGTCGCATTTACAAATTTTAAGAGTTTCAAGTTATGTGAGGTCAATAATCCAGTCCGGTAAACTCATCAAATTGGGACAATATTTAATGCTTAGTTTTTCCTATCTTCTACTATCTTATTTAGTTTCTATCTCATTGCTTTCATTTTACTATTCATCTTTCTACAAAAAGCAAGTGAATTTGAACTTGAAAAGAAAGTGCGTACCTCTTTTTTGAATTTATTCCCATTCACAGCTCTTCGTCGTAAAGCTTCGATGGAGAAGTGAGAACTTACCCAACAAGTCATCTGCTTCATAAATTGCATCCTTGAGCTTTTCAAGCCAGTCCCTGACTTGATGGTTATGATTCTGCTGCTCTGTGCTGCATCCAGTAGTACAACTTGAATTACGGAAACAGTGTTTTTTATTTTTTCAAGTTCATCTTTGACGCCCCAGAGCGATCCAATCTCTTGGAAAATCTGGGAGTCCAGATTTGCAATCATTTTCTGTGCTACACCAAGGAGGATTGCTTCAGCATTTTCCATAGTTGTTGGCAAAAGGGATGGTAAAAGAGCTAGAGAAAATCAAGAGAGCAGGTTTGAAGTGCTTTAGTGCAGGTGGAAAGGTAACGTATTTTCAAAAACATGTGTCGCATCGGTCCAGATCCATTCAAAAAAAAAAAAAAAAAAAAACCACTCAAAAAAAAAAAAAAAAAAGTGGACCGAAACCGAATAAGAACGAATGGATAGATTAGGAACAAAGTGGATGTAATGGACAGAATAGGAACAAATAGGACCAAATAAGACCAAATAGGACCAAAGTGGACATAATGGATTGAATAGGACGAATGCAGACCGAATAGAACAAAGTGGATAGAATGGGCCGAATAGGACTATAGTGGACCGAATGGTCTAAATAGGACTAACGTGGACCAAAATGGACAGAATGGACTGAATCGAACCAATGTGGATCGAATAGAACTGAAGTGGATAGAATAGGATCAAATTGACTAACTAGACCAAAAAGGACCAAAGTTGATTGAACAAAACCAAAGTGGACCAAATAGGACTTTTGAATATTTATCTTTTTTATTGCATTTTTAGGGCTCATATTTCTAATTACTAATATCTTCTTCTTCTTCTTCTTCTTCTTTTTTTGTATTTTTTAACTCAAAGCTAAAGTGTTTTGCCCAAATATAATAAAATTTCATACTTTTCAACCCAAAGATTAAGGAGAAAAATGAAATTTTGAGTTAAACTTAAAAAGGCAACGTACAAAAAGAATCAGTTTAAGACTTAATTAGTGTTTAATTTTTATGAAGAACAAATTATTTTCAAAAAAATTTAGAAAACAAATTATATATTATATTACAGTTACAAAATAATTTTTTATCCATATGCATTGTGTGGATTTGCGACTGGTATAGGTAAAATTAAACCGTAATTCTAATTGGCACAGGAAACTCTAATTGACTTATTACAAAAATAACCTTGCTTCCAAATATTAAAATACTAATAACCTAATAAACTTCTGAGAAAGGAGAAGCATGAATATAAAGAAACAGGAGAGTTAACACCAAGTTGTGGCCTTTATCCATGCCATACTACCAAACACAAGTTCAAGTGCATAAATAAATTACCATATATGAGACTTAGGGTGCGTTTGTTTTGGGTGAAAATGGTTTTAGGAAATCATTTTACACCCCTCAACCTGTTTGGTAAGCTCAGAAAATTTGGTCAAACGGAGACCAGTTTCCGTGTTGACCGTAAAATAAGGCTGTTTTGGCGTAAAAGGATTTCAGTTTTTATTTTCACTTCAAACCAATTACACTCCTCACACTCTCTCGAAGCTCCTCTCACACACACTCTCCTGAAGCTCCTCACAGACACACTCCAAGCTCAGTTCACAAGCTCCACAAAGCAAGACAGCACCCACTATCTCGAAGCTCCTCATAGACACGCATTACACTCCCACGCGGCTCTTCTCACATGCACCCACAGTCCAACAATCCAATCCGATGACCCACGGTGAGTTTCCTCCACCTACAGTGTTACGTACCTCTTAGACCACAGTGTTTGTGATTTTTTAGATGAAGAAAAAAACCAAAGTCGAAATTCTTGCCTCAGTTGAATTTGTCCTCCTTGTGGGGGTTGCATTGTTAAGGAAATTGCGTCGTAAACGATTGCCTAGGGCGCCTTATGTTAATCATGCAACTAAGAGAGCATTACATAAATAGTATTCTGCATGGAAGTGAGAGATATTGTGTGAGTCAAATTAAGATGAAGCCTATGGCTTTCCACCACTTATGTCACATCCTCACTGAGGGGAAGCACATAAGCCCAACTATTCACATGTCTGTTATGGAGCAAGTGCTAATTTTTTGTCATATTATTGGTCATAATGCGAGGTTCCGTGTAATTGGTAATCGGTTCCATAGATCGACTGAGATTGTTCATAGATACTTCAAAGTCGTCCTCAAGGGGGTCCTAAAATTATATAGAGCTCTAATAAGACTGCCTAGTGAAGATACACCCGTAGAGATAAGGAATAGCAGAAGGTTCTACCCATATTTGAAGGTAAATATTGCGACTTGTGTATTTTTGTAAATTGTGAAGATTTGCGTAATTTTAAACCATTATATCTGTTGAAAATTAGGATTGTGTTGGAGCAATCGATGGTACACATGTTCGTACATCTGTGCCACCTGAAATACAAGGAAGGTTTTGTGGTCCCAAAGATGGAACCACACAAAATGTGTTAGCTGCTATTAGTTTTGACTTAAAGTTCACTTATGTATTGGCTGGATGGGAAGGTAGTGCACATGATTCACGTGTGTTAAATGATGCATTTGCTAGGCCAGGGAGATTTTCAATTCCCGAAGGTATTATAGGATTACTTCACCTTTTTGGTTTATTAGTTTAATAAATATTTTGCGTTTTCCTAAGCATAGTAGTGATTTGGTTTTATTTTTGAATATATGTAGGTAAATATTATCTTGGTGATACTGGGTATGGTAATAAAAATGGAATTTTGTCACCTTATCGGAGTGTGCAATATCACTTGAAAGAGTTTAGTGATCGCCCTCCTAAGAATGAGCAAGAACTTTTCAACCTCCGACATTCTTCATTGAGAACTACCATTGAGTGACAGTTTAGAGTGTTGAAGAAATGTTTTTGAGTGTTGGATGCAGAACCATTTTGGTCTTTTGAAACCTAAGTGAAAGTAGTGTTAGCATGTTGTGTGATTCATAATCACATTATGGGGGTTGAAACAAATGACCATATTATGGAAGCTGCAATGAACCAAGTAGGGTCTAGTGGCCCCCAACAAAAAACATAGTCACGTCAGGACTCCATTGAAGACAGTAGAGTGTGGAATGCTAAGAGAGATCAGTTATGCCAAGCTGTATGGTTTGATTCTATTAGGAGTGGAGAGTAGTACTTTATTTAGATTTCTATGATTGTAATATGTGCTGTATTTTTTTTTTTTGCAAGGACAATATATTTACTATAGACTTCTAGTGGTGAAAGGAAAAAGTATTTTCAGCATTAAAAAGTATTTCCAACATTACATTGTTATTTCCAGTGTTAGCATGTTTCATTCTGTTGTGCACATCTATAAGCGTGGTTGTATGTGTGTTTGATTTGTTGTTCAGATTCCGAGCGTAATTACTAAATGCTACTCTCACTATACAATTTTCATATGTAGTAATGTCAAAGGGAAAAGAGAAGGTGGGTGGCACTAAACAGTTCAGGTGGCTGCCCCCCATGCACACGACTCGACTTAGGCTACTTGTCGAGGAGGCTGCGAAGGGCAATAAGACTTCAAACACCTTCAGGGTTGGCTCCTTTGCTTTTGTAGCGAAGGAGATATCTGCACAATTTGGGGTTGAGTGCCACCCCTCTTATGTAGAGAATTGGTTGAGGACTTTGAAAACTATATGGACCACTATTCAAACTATAAGGAAGAAGAGTGGTTTCAGATGGGATGATAACTTAAAGATGATAACGTGTGATGCAAAAACATATCAAGAAGAAGTTATGGTATGGCTTCCAATTATATTTTCTTAATATAAATGATAATATGTTTTTGGCTTTTATAATCAACAAGACAAGGCTGCTCAAGTATCCTCTTTATATGAAATTTATAGTGTCATTCTTTTTAGGATTCCATTGCTTTTACAAATTTTCAAATATAACTGTCATGTGCGGATCTATTAACAAATCTAGTCTTAGCATTTGTACATTATATTTTCTATTGTACTTATCTTCAAAATCATAGGTTATGTCTCCTGTTCCCTAACAGATTTTTTTGTTTATCATTGACCTAAATCATCTAATGGCATCAATGTTTGAATTGAATATTGAATTTATGAGTGAAGTGATTATTGCATTGTTATTAAACGTTCCTTTCTCCTTTACAGGCGCATCGGAAGCATGCAGAATCTGAATAAAAAGATTGAGATGTACGATGAATTAGCTATTGTAGGGGGGAAGGATACAGCCACGAGTAGCTTTTCTAAGTCGTATGTGGATATTGAGAATGAGCCAAACAATGAGGACAATATTGAGTTTGTGACGAACAATGCAGAGGAAGGTGTGGTGGACAAAGGGAAGAATGCGGTAGAGTCATCCACCACTGCATTGGGAATTTCCAAGTCTCACAAAAGAGGGCGTGCACCTCCCTCTGAGGATAGTGTACTGACTGATTAGCTGAAAGAAATTGCTGTGGCTTTGAAAGAAATCAACTAGGGGCTTGTTGATTACACAACTCTTTACTCTAAGGTCATGGCTATGATGGCAGATGGGTATAGCGAAGACATGCTCGCAACTGCCTTTGACCATCTATGTGAAAATAAGAAGGCAGCATGGGGATTTCTAGCCAAGAATGCTAAGTTGAGAAAGCTGTGGATGGATAATTTTTTGTGCACACACCTCTGACTTGTCTGTTTCATGTTGACTGTGACAGTAGCTTTAGGGATTAACTTTTGTTGTAGTTCCATCAATTAGCTTTAGGGATTAACTATTGTATTATATATGTAAGTTTTTTGTATTATTGGGATGATACATTTGCCCAAATTATGTATTTGTACTATTCAGATACCACGTGTAGGTATAATTTTTGTACACCATGGAGGTGTAATGCCAATGGTGAAAGACTGATGTGGCTGTTTTGATATAAATATTATGGGTATATTCGGATGAATAATTTTGATGTTGTGGTGGATCAAACATTTTGTACTGTTACAGGTTTGAAATGCAGGAATTTATAAGGCATTTCATATTTTCCGTAAAATGATCCACAAACCAAACATGGGAATTGATTTTTCGTAAAACGATCACCATTTTCCGTAAAACATTTGAACAAACCAAACATCGGAATTGATTTTCCATAAAACGAATTTCGAGATAGCCAAACAGCCTGAATACATTTTCCTTTACGGGAAAACAATTTCCCCTGAAATGATTTTACGCTCGGAAAAGCATTTCCGTTGAACCAAACACAGCAATGATTTACCACTTAATTTTTCGGTTGTGGCTAGATAATTGCAATACCAACTCACTTTGGATAAACAATAACTCTTTTCTATTTTTATATTCCAAGCTTGCCTATATGAAACACACAGAATAAAATGATAAAAAAAATCACTATGCTCTTAATTGAAGGAGAACAAGATGATTGAATTATAACAGAGATATATGGACCTATACAAACTTTGGAGCAGATCATATTTATGGTTTTTTTTTTGCTGATAAGCTTTGGAACGGATCATATTTCTGAAATGCATTTAATATTATTCCAGTATAACATAGATTTATTCCAACAATTGTTGTTTAGGTGTAGATCATCCTATTGAATAATGATTATTTACCATAAATCTATTCCAACATCTCCAAGTGCAAAATTTTCATTAGTTTATTCAAAATCAACTCTGCAAACCCAGTCTTATCATTTATACAAAGGTACAGATGGCTAGAATAAAGAAACAAGTTCATCTAAAAAAAAAAGAACAAAGACAAGATAATCAGATGGCTAGGATTTATGCTTCTTCCTCCACAACCTTCTCCCCCCCCCCCCCCCCCCCCCCCCCCCAACCCCTTTTTTTTACCCTTTGAGTGAAAAAGGAACACAAAAACAAGATAATTAGCTGAGCTATTCACTTGTTACTAGTTTTTTTGTGCTTCCAATTTGTTTGCCATCTAGGATCAAATAAACTGGGAGAACATCAAAAAACCCAAAGAGAACAAAGAAGAAGAGTTGAGAACATTCGCATTTGAGTCTCTACAAAGGATTAGGATTTATAATTAATCTACAGTTATCTAGAAACATAAAAGATGAACCAGTTCAGGCCCTCCCAGCTATAGGACATGAACTTTTTTGGTGGACCATCCCCTCTTCCCCATTAGTGACTTTGTGATATTTATTAAGCTTTTTTCTCTTATTTGGAAGAAAATTGATTAACTCAATATCACCATAGTGTTGAATGCCAAAAATCAGAGATCCCACTGGAACACTACTCCAAATTACTCAGTAACATTCGATTATGGATGACATTAACCAAGTACCTGAGCGAGATCAGTTTCCGAAATCCTCAAAGTATCCAAGCTGGACCAAGCAATGGATCCTTCACCATATTTTCCACAAAATCTTCAAATTATTTAGATGATCCACACCCACTCAATGATTAGTCTCATTGAATCTGTTGATAGAACAAAAGGCATTTCAGTGCGTCACTATTGGCACAGATTTGGAGGATGATGTTTCAATCATTGAAAATAAACCAAACGAGTTGAACTTAGCACAAACACTTCAAATGAATTCTTCTCAAGAAAAGTTTCAAAAACCATATTAGCAAGATAATCACTTTTACCCAAAGCTTGCATTCCATACAGATGGTGAGTGCATGGATTCAAATACCAAGATGTAAATCTTAAAATTTTAAGAGAACACTCAACTCGGAGAGTACAACCATGACATCACTAAAATCTAGAAACCAAACATGTCAGCTCAAATCAACCAATCAAGATTTTGAAAGCTAAAGATTTCATTTAAGGAATTTTACATTCAACAATAGTGAAGATAACCACCAACGAGAACAAATAAAATCCAGTTCAATTACAAGCCAAATAACTAAAGACATGAAACACATGGAGACACCTAATAACTAAAGACATAAAATGTATGGGGTCTGATCAATGGAATATTGCTTTTAGGGAAAAGACTTGGGAGTAGATCAAAAAGAACATTGTCACCAACCACAATATTTTAGCAGCCAAGATAGTCAATCTTACTATTTCCATAATTTGTCACTACATTGATTTAGGTTAATATAGATTCACAAACAACTTTCAGTCATTTTTGTTTTTATAAAATCGTTCATTTTCTTTTCAGAATGTCTTTATCTTGGATAAAAAATAATACAGAAGAAATTCAGGAAGTTAATATACTCTTGTTTCACCATTCACATACATATTTCTTCTCAAAACATAGAGTGAGAGGTTACCGTTTCCAAAAGCTACCCATTGCTGATAACATGGGGCACAGATGGAGAAGACGGCATATTGGGAATGAAGCGAGAGAGGTCAGCAAGGGATGTTTCACTTGCTACATTCAGCCTCAAATAATGAATTTGTTGGGAACTCCTGCAACAAAAGCAACAGTCAAAGACCATAGTCATGAAGGAACTACATGTAAACGTTATGAGTTGTAGCAGGTTGGGCTAGTGCTCAGCTACATCATTCTTTACTCTCATCTCCAAGGAAAAGCTAGTTTCTGAAAAATTTCTTCATTTTGACATATTTACTTGGAGTTTTAAACCAGACCACCTCACTCCTGGCACTCCACTCCAACCGCCAATTTTTTTATACTTCAGATAAAGGCAGATGTAAGACTGCAATGTTATTGGTTGAGATAGAATAAAAAAAATGATGAGAAAGAGCATACCCAAAGAAGGAAAGTGGTTCCTTGGAATGGAAACCATTTAATTGTTGTCGAATTGATCATGGACTAAACCTGATGGCATTATCAGGTGTGAATGATTCTGACAGTTGCTTAGTCAGGTCACCTGCGGCCAGCATAACAAGAAGAGACAGACAGTTCAGAGAGAGAGAGAGATTACTAGGGGTAGTAAAAGCTCTGTCCATTGATAAAATGTCATACCTAAGTAATGCTAGATAAATTCTGAGCTAAAATGTTCATTATGACAGATTCATAGATCTTGTTCCTTAAAGAGAAATGATGTAGCAAGTTGATTATCAGTAACAGATCCATATTCTCTGATATCTACCTGAGGCTGTACAAGAACTTGATGGTCAACTATAATACCCATATAGGAATCAGCCTAAACACACTGTAAACAGAATTTACATCATAATGTCCTTAATGACTTGAGAAAATGATTCTGATCAAGAATGTGATATATCTTAGCCTCAAACATCAAAATGCTTGTTGATGACATAAAGATAGATCTTTAGCATGCTGGAGGCAACATTCCTGCAAAGAGAGAAGCAGAAACACATATCAATTGTGTGTACGGTGTGCAACAACAATTTCCCTTATGTCAAAGCATTCATCCTACAAGAAGCCAAAAGTAGACATAATACTTTAATCAATATCCAATCTTACCTTTTTTCTCCACTCTACTGCACAAAAGCACAAGCCCTGCTCTGACTGTTGATGCAGCAACTTCATAGATTTAAGAGACAATATTGGTGGCTTTTGTGTAAAAGGTGAGTTACCTGGTTTAGTCAGGACAAACTCTACATTATAATTGTTACAATAATGTTTAGCTAAGGAAACATATTGTAACTTCTTTAGTGTTTGCTATTTGTTGTTTCCTTGTGTGTGTGTGTACGTGTATGTGTGAGAGTGTTGATATTTGATACCTCTCTTATTAAAAGAAAGGAAAAAGAAAAAAAAGAACTTGACTAGATGTGTTTCTCCAATTTTGTAGGTATATAGAGATTCAGAATCAACAATAATGGTTTGCTGTGATGTTTGCCAGCGTTGGGTGCGTTGCCAGTGTGATGGCATCAGGTTTCATTCGTGCCTCTGTTCTTTGATAGACCTAATGTGTTTGAACTATATTCACATGTTTTATTGCAGGCTTCTGAGGATGGATCATTATTAAAGATTGGTTGATAAAAGTTTGTGATAATGATAATTCTTCTTCCCTATTAGGTTTTATAATTGAAATCTATGTGAATATTGCTAGTTTAATAGAAATCTGCGTGAATATTGCTACTTTTGTCCAAGTCCTTTTTCTGCTTTGGTGCCCTGTTTATTGGTACTGTTCACATTTAAAGTGCAGCACCTCCCTCTTCACAACTTGAAATGATATATATGTTGACACCCATAAAATTAAGGTTCTTTAATTTTTTATCCATTAAATAATCCTTTAAATCCAACCTCAAAGCCATCAGAACAGCTGCTGCCATTGAATTCGGGCATCACTCTTTTCTTCAATTAACAGGGCTCATGCTTTTCTTTCCTTCCCTGACTGGTTAATTAACCTACAAATCCTCTACAATCCTAAGCCCTAAAATAAATTTTTTGAAACCTAGCCCACTACAAAATCAATAATAAGCTGGTTTTGAGTACTGTCTGACATTGGTGAAGGAAGATGACTTCCTCCTTTTGGGGAAGGCCAAGGCTTAGGGAAAGAACAAAAAGGAAGCTGTTTACTTACCATAAGGGGAGGCTATTGACACATTATTGAAGAAGTTAAAGTTTTTTTTTTTTTTTTTTTTAACAAATATTTCTATTATTGAAGGATATTGCTAGTAGTTGCATGAGAGTGGCAAACGGCAGCCCTAGCAGGCAAGCAATTTACAACAAATCAAGAAATGCAATCAAGCAAGAATGTGACGATTACTTGAACATATCAGATCAGTGAGGAATTTTTGATGGAATCTCTCATTTTCTCTTGTTTTTATTAGCTCTTATGTTTCTTGCATAGGAGTAGCATATATTGAATCCTGACCTTGGAAATTTCTCCCAAAATAACTGATCTCACCTTCAAAAAGTAAAACCTTTTTTTTCTTTGAGTTCTAAAGTAGGAGAATTAGTTCTTAACTTTCTGATATAGATTGCTGATGACCAGAAATTATGTATTGCAGTGATGAAAGATATCTGCAGTTTCAAGTGGATGGAAATCTACAGTATAGATGCCCCACATGTCGTGGGGAATGCTATCAGGTTTGGTTGAAAAGAGAGTTCTTGCACGTGTTTTGTCCCTATTTTTTAGGGGTTGCTGAATTTGACTTTTTTTTTTTGTACCTAAAATTTTATTTCAGGTCCAGGGTATTGACTATTGAGGATGCTATTCAAGAACGGTGGAGGAGAAGAGATGAAGCTGATCGGGATTTAATTGCTCACTTGAGGGCTGTTGCAGGTTTACCAACCCAAGAAGAAATATTTTCCATATCTCCTTATTCAGATGATGAAGAAAATGGTCCTGTGAGATCAAAGGGTTAGCTGAGAAGTCACCAAAAAAAGCCAAGGATTATGGAAAGAAATATTCAAATAAGAAGAATGCAAAGAAAAAAGTACATGAGGCACCTTTGACTGGTAAAACAGAATCGCATGAGAGTTTTGAAGGACATAACGATACCCAGTCTTTTGGATACAGTGTGGATGATGACAAGAATGATGATAATAAGCAGTCCCATAGACCAGAAAAATATTCATTTTCTGTGGCTGGAACTCTGAATCATACTGATGGGGTTTGCACAGTCAATCAGCCTGGGGTTTTGAAACACAAGTTTGTTGATGAGGTGATGGTGAGTGAGGAAGATAAGGCTGCTAGAGTTGTTCGAATTTAGAGTAATAAGCCTCATGTTTTAGATACTGGTGAGAACTCTTGAAAACATGCTAACCAGTCAAAAAATGTGATAGGAAAGAAGTTAGTTATAAATCTAGGTGCTCGAAAAATAAATGTAACCAACTCTCCTAGGTCTGATGCTTCAAGCTTCCAAAGAGAACAAGATCTGATGACCTCCAATGGTATGCCTACAATTTTTAACTTTTCCTTTTTATGTATTATCAATTATAATTAGACGGGGATGATTATTACGAGCTTATTAGGTGAAAGAGGAGGATAGATTAGTGTGTTTTCCTGTTTGTGTGTGCTTAATTTAATAAGAACTAGTCGCTAACCCGTGCGATGCACGGAAAAATTCCAAAAATGAAATATTTATGAAACATCCTAAATAGTTTTTTTTTTTTTTTTTTTTAATAATAAAATTCAAAAGCGATAGAACTCCAAAGCTTACGCTTAATTATTACACTGTCTAGAAACTGTTCCATAGGATATATATCCTACCTATTTCACAAAAAGAATGAATTTGTTCTAACACATTGGAAATCTCCTTCAAGAATGGTTCCTGCAACCCAATTGATGCCAGCAATTATGAGTTGGCAAACTCCGCAATGAAATCCTTGATCCACAGTTCGTGACAAGAGTGTAACACTCAATAGAGCATGGTAGCCATTCACAATGGGTTTCCTTGGCAAGGAATTAATTTAGTATGGACTATAATAGGAGAACCATGACTATCGATAAAAATAATGTCCAAACCTACATAATTGGTGGCTTTGAAAAAAGGTTAGTGCCATGTCCAATTTTGAGATGAGGAAAAACATGAGCTATAGTTGTTGGACTCACCTAATATTTAAGCTTTTGTTTTTTAGCACAATAAAGTTTAAAGATATTTTAGTTAAAGTTATTTTGGTAATAAGTAGGTAAGAATAAGTTGTTACTCACAGAGAGAGAGAGAGAGAGAGAGAGAGAGAGAGAGAGAGAGAGAGAGAGAGAGAGAGAGAGAGAGAGAGAGAGAGAGAGAGAGAGAGAGAGATGATATGTCCACAATATTTTCACAATTCTTTTACAACAAATCTTAGGTTGTAAGTTGTTATGAGTGGGCTAAAATGTAATTAAAGTTATAGATTCAAATTAGAACCAATAACAACTTACCACATGTGATTTGTTGCGAAAGTGTTGCAAAAATATTATGGACATAACACTTCTGAAAATAAAACAAAAGGTGTGTTTTGTTAGCATACAAATCTGAAGTAAAATGCCATTGACCACCAAAACTAATGAAACACTAAAATGAAAATATAAAAGAGTAAATGTGTTTTAGCGGGTTATTGATTTGTGGGAAGGAGTAGCCTAGTAGTGACATGAGCCAACGTTATATATATATATATATATATATTTTAAGCAGTGAGTGATGGCTATTAAACCAACGGAAAAAATGAAGTCAATATTTGGAACAAATCTTAAAAAAAATATATGTAATATGCAAAGAGAAGAAGAAAAGTCATAGTAATTAAACTTTGTTTTCACTTTTGGACACTTGAATTGTGAATAATACATGCAGTAGGACAAGACTTGAAGCAAACCAATAAACTGTAACCTGTAAAGAAATCATTATCTTGAACTTAGAGATTCAGAAATGAAGGAGACAAAGATGTAAAGAAGAAGAGGAAAAAAGAAGGAAAAGGAGACCAAACTAAATAGGGAGTCTAGATGCTGAATATTAACAAATGAGAGAGAGAGAGAGAGAGTAAAAAAATGAGTCTCCTTCCAAGATCAACTCCAAGCCGCCAACATAAGTTTTTATTTTTTTCTTTTTTAAATGAGGAAGAGGAAAAACTAAAGTATTTTTTTAGATGGTTGTTCAAATAACTTTGTATTTATCCTTTTTTTTTTTTTTAAATTCTGTATTCATCCTAGATTTTTGAATGGTCAACTAATTTAACTTTCTGTGTGGTTCATATATAATCTTGTGAAAAGGTTTGCAAAATTTACTGGAGCTTCGACAACCATAGTCCATAGCTTCAAATTTCTTCTACTCTTTTTTCTTTCTAAAAAGATGGCTTCATTTAACTTCAACCAAAATTCACCAAAAATAGGCCAGAATGGCCACAATTACTAACATATAAAACATTATAAGAGCAAAAAACAAAAAACAAAAACAAAATTTCTTATTTTAATTTTCCAAATAGTTTTAGGCATAAAACTAAATCAAGGTTTGAGCAACATAGTAGACCTAGCAGATCTATATTAATGATCAATATTAGAGGCATTGCTGATAAGCTCACAAAGAAAGATGATCAAACTCAACAACTGATTGATCTCAGCCTTAAAAAAAATCATAACTTAGTTCTTGAAGAAGAAGAAGAAGAAGAGTATGAGATTTAGAATAAGCAGAAGAGGAAGTATAGAGTGTGTTTTCAACAAAGGAGTTTGAACCATATTGGATTTTTCCATATCTTTCTCTACATCTTTTGGTTGGGGCTTGATGATGAATCCAGTGTGGGTTTTGGATTAGTTGAAGGAGGAGAAATGATCGACTTCATAGGTCGAAAATAGAGAGAAAGAATTGAAAAGAAAATTTGGGGCAACCGAGAGCTGAAAATAAATGTTAAAAATAACAAATAAATAAATAATTCAAGTATAAATTTTTGAGGCTTGCAAAACTGATATGGAAAGCTCTCATGAAGTCAACATAAAGTCCACGACTTTTGTTTTCTTTACGAATATAAATGCAATACCTATAATATTAAAACTTAAATTTTAAATTAATCTTTTTAAAATAAACACTATTAGCCTTTTAAGTTTTTGTGCTAATGATTACAATGTATGTGCCAATGTTAAGGAGCTCATATTGGAATGAAATACATGCATTTATTAGTATTGTATTTATCCTTATTTGTGAGTATTAAATATTTATTCTTATTAATTCATTTTGAATGGTTGAACAATCTTCTCTTACTCAAGGCCACATTTTGTCTTTCCTTGGCTAGCTATTCATTCACCTACTTAAAGAGAAGTACCAATTTCATACAAGATTGGAAATTTCAAGTAGAAAAATAGCAAGAACATCTTTGGAAGTCTATATTCAATGTCTAAAAAGGCTAGTGCTCATTGATCTTTAAAATAGAATTACAAAACCTTATATGAAAAATGTATTATTCAATGCAATGTGCACTCCTCTCGTATGACTAAAATAAAATAAACAAACAGCTACCAAAAAACAAAGCAGGATTGCAAGAGCATATTTGCTACACTTTTCTAATACATTACACTTTTTGTGCACCCCTCTATAAATGAGACATGTGTTTTTGTTTGGATAAAATTGCCCACCTATAATTTAAATACATACAATATCATAAGCCATCTCTATTTTCTTTGTATAGTACTTTAATTATTAAAAGAAATAAATAAATTTTTGTTGGGGCAAGTTAAAAATTAAATCTGCAAAATTTGGGACCTTATCTCCTACAATTGGTGAATATATGCAACACCTATAATATAACAACTATTCCAATGGCAAAGAGTGAAATAATTAAAAAAACACACACATAAGCTCTAACTGACAACTAACTTCTCAAATCCTAAAAACATTCATGACCCGTTTATCGTCAACAACCAAACAACTCCAACTCTCAATAATCATGACCAACCACAACCTACCAAATTTGGAAAAAATAAAAAAAGCCATTTTCCCATATACTTTTTTCATGAGAAACAAAGAAAAGAAAAGTTGTGATCTCTGTCCATAATTTGCTCTCCGATTTGTTATACCAATGGTGGTTTTGAAACCTGAATTGTTCAAAAAACTATAAAAGAGAGATGTTCAATGTTTTTAAGAGTGAACCGAGGTTGAACTGAAGTCGAATAGTGATAATGTCATAATTAATTTAATAATTATTCTATAAATATATATATATATATATATATATATATATTAAATTAGTAAAAATATAAAAATTGACTAAAATAATTCAAATAAATATGAATGTCTATATTTTGAACAATGAATATTATATATATATATATATATATATGAAATTAATATACTTAAACTTTTTGTTGGAATTTAATATTCAGCTATTTGTATTCAAGTCTTTATCTAAATTATCTTAAATCATGTCTAGCCCATTTGATTACCCAATTTTTTATTATTATGCCCAACCCCATTTATCATTTATGTAATTAAAAAAAAAATTACAAAAACTGGTAGAGGAGCAAACATTGGTTTGTCCGCCTATTAAAAAATTGATTAAGTACAAACACAAGCCAAGGCAATTTAAGAAAAAAATAATAAGGGATTGATGGCTTGCAAACATTTGGTACACTATAAAGTGGTTTACAGCTAAGCTTGCCTAAGCTTTTAGTGGGTAGTCCGTCTGCAACAGCCAAACCTTCACTGTGACAGTCAAGCAAAGAAGACCTGCAAAATTGGCGAAAACGCAGCGAGAGCAAGAGAGACAGAGACGGAGACGAAGAATAAGAAGAAATAGCAATGCAATCTCATGGTCATGGTGGTTGAAACTTCAACAATGGCTGTAAGTACCCAAAAAACCCAAAAATCTCTGATATGAACCTGTGAGAACCGTCCATGGTTTTCAAACTTTGGAAGTTTTTGATTTGGTTTGGATGTTGAAGGTCTTTGATTCTAAAAGCTTTTTTTTTTCTTTCCTATTTTGTTTTTGTTTTCGTTTGTTTGTTTGCTGAGAACCCCGTGACAAATATCCATGGCTTCAAATCTGAAAATTTCGTGCGGGCTTCTTGGTGGGAAGGATTGGATTCTGCATTGGCATAGGTTAGGCTGATAGGCTCTTTATCTATGGAGGAAAAGAAATTACAGATATATATAGAAAAAAAAATAAAGCAGTGGGTGTTTTCCAATGGGCAACAATTGAACGTTATGATAAACCTCTTGATTGGGAATAGGAAGAATCACCATTAATCAAGAGACACAGATTTGAAGAAGGGCTGAATTAATGCTCAATTAATTGAAAGAATAGCAAATGTTAATTACAAAAGGAAGAGATATTGCGTGCCGATTAAGGATTCTGATTTTTTTAATAGTGGCAATTGAACAGGTACGAAGAATGAAGAAGTGATTCAGTTAAATGAGGAGAGGAAGAGACCGAGGGAAGAGAGAGAGTTTGGCGTTAGAAAGGTGAAATTCTGAAGTATTGAAAGCGTGAAAGACAAGAAGAGCAAATGGAGAAGGATCGGGGAGACACAGAGTGGTTAGCATTAAAGACTATTTGGCTTGGGTTTGGGCTTTATGATGGACAACATTAACAACATTAACGTAAGATTGGGCTTTATGGTACAGATAGTGTTGGAAATCTTTTTTTTTTTTTTTTTTTATAGTATTCTAAAATTATGGGAAAATTTTAGAAAAAGTATTTTAAAATTATGCAAAAAATTTAGAAAAAAAAGTAGGGTAATGACATGGCTGCTGATGTGGCTAAATGGAAGCGTAGCAACATTAAATGCTACGCTTCAGCTTTTAGTAATATATAGATTTGCAGTTATTGCAACAAGCTTTTTTAGTTCTCATGGGTTCAATATAGTCTATCTTCCTCATTTGAATAGAGACACCTTATTTATATAGTTTGTCTTCCTCATTTATATATATATACATATATATAACACTATATTATCTGTCATTCTCGGCTTACAGTGATGGTCTAGACTATCCTGACACAAGCTTTTGGCTGATGATTGATAACAGTTAATCTTTGTGGTTTTTCCTTTTGCATTCTAATGATATAACCGATAAAAAAAAAATATTTTTATAACTTTTAAACTGTTGTTTAATAGCTACTATAATGATTCTATATGCCAAGTGCCTGACCTACATCATTCTCTTCCCCATATTTACTCATTAAATGTCTTATGGTTCTTATTGTCCTCCCATCCTTTTTTCAGCTTCATTTAGTGATAGATTTCACTTTCAACATCTCATTTATGTAAATTGTTTCTTTTATGCTCCTGTTTCTTTGGTTCTATTGTTTAGCTTTTTCTTCGTTTCGCATATTATACCAAGAAGGAACCCAAAATTCTTGTTTTTAATATAACTAGTCGCGGACCTGCGCGTTGTGCGTGATAATTATTTTTATGGTATATTTATCATTATTTTTTTTTACAATTTAAACTAATCTAATAATGAGCAATGCAATTCGTAATTATATTTTTATTTATTATAGGAACAATCATATATGTAACATAGAAACAATCTAAAACACCAAAAAAATGTAAACTAAAAAAAATTAATAAAACTTAACAATGATTAATTGAACCAATATTAGGATAAAATTTTGTTTTTAATAATCTATTAAGGTTATTTTCTTTGTAGAAATTATAATTTCGGCCACCCAAAACATATTATCAAATAAACAATTATTGTATATATACAAATTTTAACTTTTGCAATTTATCACATATACAATTATTTTCGTTTGGCTAACCTTTGCTTTTCTTTAAATAAATGGCATTATAGAGTACTTCTAATACAACTATTAAAAGTACTTTGTCCACCACAAAAGATTAGAAAATAAACAAAAATTAGTAAAGTCTCATAGTTTAACATCCTAATTGAGCACTATAAAAAATCATGCTATGTAACAAAATAAATACCAAATTATCCAAATCATGCTATGTAATAGAATAATATTATATTTTTATAAGCTATATTTAATTCTTTAGATCGCAATAGGATAACATTTAACAATCAAAGAGAATAAAAAATAAAATAAACAACAACAACAATTTAAAAAACAAAACTAAATCGCATTAACCCAAAATAGAATTTTAAAGAATATAAAAAATTATCAACCTAAAGTAGAAATGCAATAAAAATAAAAATAAAAATCCACCAAAAAATTTAGAGAGAGAGAGAGAGAGAGTACCTTTTTTTTGTGAGGAAAAACTATGCATAGAATAGAAGAGATAGTGACAAATTTATAGTAAAAGGGTGTGAATAAAAAGAGACAAAAATAAATGAAGATGAAGGGAAAAATGAAGAATGATATTAATGTAGAGGGTAGTGGGGAGATGAAAAGGTAAGGGAGGGAGGAAGATTGAAGAAGTAGTGGGGAGATGAAATGGTAAGAGAGAGAGAAAGGTTGGAGAAATGTAAATATTTAAAAAAAAAAAGTTAAAAATAATTATAGGAAAATTGAAAAAAAA
Organism: Quercus variabilis; assembly: GCA_030445155.1. Taxonomy (NCBI): domain Eukaryota; kingdom Viridiplantae; phylum Streptophyta; class Magnoliopsida; order Fagales; family Fagaceae; genus Quercus; species Quercus variabilis. The sequence continues at coordinate 6,945,790 of CP129448.1, read as the reverse complement.
AAAAAAAACCTAAAGCTTGAAAGGTTTTAACGTTTTTTTTTAATTATTTTATTTTATTTTATTTTTTCCTTTAAGCTGAAAAAACTCACATAAAACCCTAAAACTGAACGAAAAAAGTTTTGGGTTGGACTTGATAGTGAAACTAAATAAATAAGAGGTGGACTAGATTAATTATACAGATTTATTATATGATGATAGTGGAAGTAAATAAATAAGTAATGGGCTAGATTTATTATAGGGTGATAGTAGAAGTAAATAAATAAGTAGTGGATTGTATTTATAAGGCTGAAAATTGTAAAAATCATTTTAAAATTGTAGGACAAATTATATATATTTTTTAAAAATGACGTGGCAGCTGATGTGGCGCAACATGAGAGCAGCATTAAATGCTACGCTTCAGCTTTTAATAATAAAACTAGTCGCAGACCCACACGATGCGAAGGAATATATAAATATTATGTAATGGAGTGTAATTTAAAAAAAGTAACAATTACTTCAAGTATTATCTATTTTTTAAAAAATATATTTCTACAAGTATTTTTTATCTCTACAAATATATCATAATATTATTTTTTGTATGTTTGATTAATATTTTTTTAAGGAGAATCATATTCTTCTGACTTCTGTTGTAGTGTGTTATATTTGCCTAATATACAAGTAAACTTTATAATTTTCAAATTTCTCATCTCTTAAAGAATAAGGAGATTATCAATTTAATAAAAACTTATCACAAAATTACAATTTATGTTAACCAAAATTAAAATGAAATCAAAGGAATAAAAGATAGACTTTATAATAATTTATTACTCAAACAAATGGTAGGCATATTCAAATTTAAAGCCATGTAGATTGTGTTTTATTATAAACTCAAATTCTTATTTCCAAAAAAATTAAGTATTAACCCATAATACCATAACACATTAAAAAAAAAACCAACAACCTTAATCAAAGTTATAAGAAAGAACAAAAATCTAGAAAGAGAGAGGGTACTCATAGTTTTTTAGTGGGAAAAATATGGATTGAATAGGAGAAATGATATCGAATTTATAAAAAAATAAAATGAGGAAAAAATAGTAAAAATATAAGAAAGAAAAAATGATGAAAGAAATGTGACGGTAAAGTAGAGAGTAGTGCGGAGATAAAAAAGCAAAAAGGGAGGAGAAATGTTGGAGGAAATGTAATTGTAAATGTGAACTAACAGAGAGAATAAGAGGTTTTATTTTTATTTTTATTTTATTTATTTTTTAAGAATAGGGAGAATAAAAAAATTTAAAAGGTACAAAATAAGTTGATGTGGCCACTGATATGGCTAAACAGAAGTGTAACAATAATAAATATTACGCTTCAGCTTATATATATATATATATATATATATATATAAGAGATTTTACTATTTGAGCTAATTGATGCAACCTAAAACGTATTATATTATGTTTGATTTTTTTCCCCATACATGGCACAAGGTATGCTTAGTGAAAAATAAAATTAAGGAACTATAACAAATCTTATTCAATTGTCTACCAGTTTCTTCCTCGAAAAAAAAAATTTTGTGTACCAGTTTGGATAAAAGTTGTAAAGGACAAAAGTTCATCACCAACTCTTGAAGTAGAAAAGTTCATCACCCACAAACTTAAAGTATATTCCAATTACACATTACATTTTGATAGTAGAATTGATGTCAAGATACTTCAACTTCCAAATTTATACTTTGTGGTAGATAGTCTCAAATCTTAGGTCACAAGTCGCACTAAAGATCTGCACTCCTTTACTCAAGTCACAACATTTTGGAATAAACCCAATTGAATCATTGAGGCACTTCATACAGTCTATGCTTGAAAGATCTCTAGGGCATTGAACTGACCCGTGGAGTTTGTAATTGTCTCCAACATCAAAGTCTCCAATTGAAAACATTTTTGCATTCATAGAAGCTTGCCATACGAGTTGGGCCAACCACTCTCCTTTCTTTTGTCTAATCAATTGGTTAGTATTCATGGTTTTTGGGGTATTTGCAAAGAATAGTGTGTCAGGGTCAATTTGGCCAAAGAAATCCAAATTATGATACTTCAATGTGCAGTAATAGTACCATATTGTTGCACCTTTATTATTGGGACAATGTGACCGAATTTTGTTGGTTGCATTAACAATACTGCTCTTGCAATCTCTCTCTAAGATATCACCATAACAAATGGTAAGCCCATAAACTGTGTTTGTGCTTGACCCTTTGAGTCTATTGCAAAACCAGTGGAAGGGATTTCGTAGGAAAGATAAGGAAAAAGTTCAACCTTAATCAGAGTTTGTGACGTAAATTTTAAAAAATACAATACCAAAACATATATTAAAAAAAACCCATCAACCTTAATCAGAGTTGTAAGAAAGAACAAAAATCCATAGAGAGAGAGAGAGAGCACTCACAATTTTTTCGAAGGAAAAATATGGATTGAATGAGAGAAATGCTATTGAATTTATACAAAAATAAAATGGGGGAGAAGAAGAGTCAAAATATAAGAAAAAAATTGATTAAGTGTAACGGTAAAGAAGAGGGTAGTGGGGAGATGAAGAGGAAAAAAGGGAGGGGAAAGGTTGGGAAAAATGTAACAGTAAATGTAAACTCATAGGGAGAAGAAGAGGTGTTTTTTTATTTTTTATTTTGAAGAATAGGGAGAATAAAAGTTTTAAGAGAGAAAAAAAAATTAGAAAATAAGTGGATGATGTGGCCGCTGATGTGGCTCAATAGGAGCGTAGCAACAATAATTGCTACGCTTTAGCTATTGGGACAATGTGACCAAATTTTGTTGGCTGCATTAACAATAAAACTCTTGCAATCTTTCTCTAAGATATCACCATAACAAATGGTAAGCCCATAAACTGTGTCTGCGCTTGACCCTTTGTGTCTATTGCAAAACCAGTGGAAGGGATTTCGTAGGAAAGATAAGGAAAAAGTTCATTCAAATTTGTATCATAATGGTCTCTAATTGTGGAATTTACCCAAACCAAAATTCAACCAAAGCTACAAAAGAGAGAGAGAAGACTTTGTGACGTAAAATTTAAAAAATACAATACCAAAACATATATTAAAAAAAACCCATCAACTTTAATCAGAGTTGTAAGAAAGAACAAAAATCCAGAGAGAGAGAGAGAGAGAGAGAGAGAGAGAGAGAGAGAGAGAGAGAGAGAGAGCACTCACAATTTTTTCGTAGGAAAAATATGGATTGAATGAGAGAAATGCTATCGAATATATACAAAAATAAAATGGGGGAGAAGAAGAGTCAAAATATAAGAAAAAATTTGATTAAGTGTAATGGTAAAGAAGAGTGTAGTGGGGAGATGAAGAGGAAAAAAGGGAGGGGAAAGGTTGGTGGAAGTGGAAAGGTTGGGAAAAATGTAACAGTAAATGTAAACTCATAGGGAGAAGAAGAGGTGTTTTTTTATTTTTATTTTTTATTTTTAAAAATAGGGAGAATAAAAGTTTTAAGAGAGAAAAAAAAAATAGAAAATAAGTGGATGATGTGGCCGCTGATATGGCTCAACAGGAGCGTAGCAACAATAATTGCTACGCTTTAGCTTTAAGTAATATATAGATATAGATATAGATATAAATTTGTTTGACTGTATTGTTTATGTAGAGACTAATATTTTTAGTTTATTGACAAATGATAAATATTACCCTCTCTCCCTCTGCGTATGACTCATGGTTTCATGTTCATTAGCAGGCAATGTGAGTACAAGCCAGTGGAAGACGAGTGACAATTTTATGGCAGATAGACAGGTTGGCACTGCTAAACCTGGAGATGGTATAGGTAGGGTTTATTTTATTTTTTTCTTTCTGGCCTCCTCAACTTCTTAGTTCTCAGTATACCTCTGATTCTCATTAATGGATGAATTTGCAGGAGTCAGAACTGATAGCATTGGCCAAGTGAAACTTTTGAAGGTTGCTGGGAAGGAAGGAAATTTGATAAAGTTGGGAAAAGTTAGATCAGATGTTTCTGATTCAAACCCCAAATTTGGCAGATTGAGTAGTGCTGATGCAAATGAAAATAGTACTCAAGAGCCTACACGAATTTCATTGGGAAAGAGAAACAATGAAGGAAATGCAGCTGCAGCAGGATCTTTGGGTGAAGTAAGAGGTAGCAAGGTATTGCTGGGGAAACCATCAGAAAGCAGGCCTGAGACTTACAATGAAGGTAATGATGATTATGGTCAGGCACCTGGTTCGCATTCTTTGCCAAAAGATTCCAAACCTTTACTGAGGTTCAAATTTAAGAAACCCACTCTTGAAAATCAAACTTCTCCTCAGCCTGAGGAAGAAAGTTCTATCAAGGGCCAAAGGTCAAAAAGAAGGAGACCATCTCCCTTCATGGATAAAACATTATCTAATGACGATGAAGATGTGACACAGTTGAATCAAGACAATTTGATGGATGAGATCATGGACGCTAATTGGATACTGAAAAAGTTGGGTAAAGATGCAATTGGAAAGAGAGTCGAAGTTCATCAGTCATCTGACAATTCATGGTAAGTTTTTCATTCATGATGAAGGAAAAAAATAGAAAAACACAGCCCATGAGGAACAGTGTGTTTTAAGCTGAAGTTGTTCTTCTCTCCAAGCCTTTCTGTACACACCAAATTCTGTGCCCCTTCCCCCACCCCACCTTCACAAAAAAAGGGGAAAAAGAAGAATGAAGCGTTCATTGCTGTTTTATTGCAATGTCATTATAAATTAATGATTAATGCCTTTCTGATATAAACTCAAGGTCTCTATTTCCGATGAACTTGTGCTATAAATCCTTCAATGTGTTGATTACTTTGTTGAGCAATGTTTGTACATTGTGGGTTAAATTGTATTTCCTTGTATTTTTATCCAGGCATAAGGGAGAGGTTACCAATGTAATCGAAGGCACATCGTTATTATCTGTTACCCTAGATGATGGTAAAGTGAAGACTGTGGAGCTTGGCAAACAAGGGGTTCGCTTTGTTCCTCAAAAGCAGAAGAGATCAAAAACATGAAGACAGGTAGTTATCTTCCGTAGGCTTTCTTCCATGTTAAAGATGAAGAGGCAAATTCTTCATTTCCCAAAGGCCCCGAGAAGTTTAGAGTTTTATTCTTTGGTTGCTTGTTGTACTGCTGATATCTCATTGAAGGATTGTTGGCTGGGCTATTCATTCTCTCAATAGCTTATGCCATTCAACCAGGGTTTTATTCTACAAGTTAAAAAGTTACCATATTTCATTTTTTTTCTTCAATTCTCCCTTTACATGTATCTGAATACGCTTTGATTCTTAGATGTAGCTTTGCTTTAGCCGCCACTTGTTTGTGTGGAACTCAGACATTTAGGAGTCCACTGTAACCAATTACGAATGGGTGGCATGAAAATATTAGCTCTTGTTAGTGAGTACTCTGTGAATAACATACTTCATCTATTAGCAATTTAGCATTGTTAAAAGGGGTTGAATTTATTAAAGGTGCTAAATGATCTCTTCTCTAGTCTCAACTACTGAAAAGGACTAAACGTGTGGTATTTAACTATTTATCACTATTTAATAAAATGATTTCTTTTGCCTATCTTATTGTGGATCATGTAATCTTATCAATTTGTTCTTTATGAAAAACAATTCTTTCAATTCAGGAGATCTGTACAGAATATAGTTGTATGTTGGTGTCGACAAAGTTGATTGCGCCACTAATTACGACAACTTTGTTTTGAAGGGTGAAGTGACCTAACATTACTAGGTGGCACAGCAAGCCAAGGCTGAAAATAGCAAGAAAATTGTAAAAATGGGGTCAGCTGAACAATTAAAGTTGAAAGTTGGTTGGACAGTGAGAGATCCACTTGTTGTTGGAACGAGTGGTTTAAGAAACCTGAGAGAGAGAAAGAGTCTTTCTTTTTACTAGCTCGAAGATGGACTAGCTATCCTGCTAGTGCAGATAAAATTCTACTGACCAACTTAAAAAGGCACAGCATTGGATTAGCTTGTAGCTATCCAGAAGAACTTCGAGCTATAGAGCGTGCTCCAAACTAATTAATATTGTTGCTTAAACAAAACAAATATTTTATTATGGGTAATAATATTAACACGCTTACTATTGCACACTCATCATACGCACTTTTGAAAACATGATTTCTATTAGAATTATGGTTTAAGTGATTAAATTTACTATTTCTTAATAGCTTAAGATTGGGACAATTGATAATTTAACATAATTCTCAAAAAAAAAAAAAAAAAAAGGTTCAAAAGAACTATGTATGGAGTGTGCAATAGCGAGTGAGTAACAAGATCTCTCTCTCTCTCTCTCTCTCTCTGAGTATGCAATGGTTGTGGGATGGTTGATCTATGTCGTTGATTGGTCGATCTTGGTCATTAGGTGACCTATCTTGATCGTCTTATTTGTTTGTGAATAAAATAAAATAAATAATTAGTATTTAATAAAGTAGTAAACAAAGAGATAATCTAGTGTAGATGGGACTAACAAATGATTTAGGTAAAAAAAAAAATTCTTTAATTAAATTTGACTAAAGTTTTGCCTAATCCACATAAATAATATTAAATCTTTAATAACAAACTTCAAAGATTATTTGATCAGAAGCCTTACACTTCAACTAGTTGACACTTTTTAATGTTTCTAACAAAAATATTTAGAATTCAAATCTTCCATTTCATTGTAACTTCGAGTTATCAAAATAAAAATAGAAAAAAGGAAAAAAAAAAGAAAAGAAAAGATAGCCTTGCCCGACTAAGTTGGCCAGCTCTTCAAGGCATTCACTAACAAATAGTCAACCTCGCATTTGCTTACATATAGTTAATCTAGTCAGCCCATGCATGTCTTTTCGGTTTGTTTATTTGGTTGTTTTGTGTTATTTTTGCTTTTGGCTTTTGGCTTTAACCCTTGTACTACTTTTGTTGTTTTCCATGAAACATCTGAGTTTCAAATTCCTCCCTTCAATTATCGAATTATTAAATAAATAAAAAACAAAATATTTTTATCAACTTCCAAAATCTTAAGTAAATAGAATTTAGGATACAAAAATCTACGTACACAGCACATCATAGACTTGTCTTATTCTCTTTCAGATTTCTGTGTAGAAGAGAGAGAGAGGGGTGATATGAAAAAAGAGTTGCAAGGTTGACAAAAATGCAAATAAAATCATGCACAAAGTATGAGAACATGAATAAGGATTTGAGTGCAGGAAATAAGCATCGAGGTTTCACTTATATCTTCACCACCGTTGAGAATATGGAGTGGAGGGTATTGCAGAGAACATGGTTTTGTGTCCTCCCTCACGAGGATAAACATATGGTGATTGACTGCAAACCCACCATTGTTAGTTCTTGAGTATTGCTACAAACACATTTCATAGTATTTATCAAGACTTATTAAATCAAAAAATCTATATCTATATATTACTAAAAGCTGAAGCGTAGCATTTAATGTTGCTATGCTCCCGTTGAGCCACATCAGCCGCCATGTCATTTCCAATTTTTTTCCCTAAATTTCTCTTATAATTTTAAAATACTTTTCCTAAATTTTTCCTTAATTTCAAAATACTATATATATATATATATATATATATATATATATATATAAATATTTCCAGCCATACCTCCACAATAAAGCCCGATATTTATAGCTTCAATTATGCCCACCATAAAGCCCAAAACGTGAATATTACATTGCCGTCCACCATAAAGCCCAAACCCAACCCTTTATTATTCTTTTAACGCCAACCCTTTCTTCTTCTTCAGACCTTTAGCTTGACTAACGCCAACCTCTCTCCCTTCCAAATACAGTTTCAAAACTTCAGACCTTCGGCTTTCTAACGCCAACCTCTCTCTTCCCTCCTTCATCTCTTCCTCTCCTTATTTAAGTGAATCACTCATTCGTGCCTCATCAATATTTCCCCTCCTTTTGCTCGTCCTGTCTTTCACGGTTTCAAAACTTCAGAATTGCGGCTTTCTCTTCCCTCCTTCATCTCTTCCTCTCCTCATTTAATTGAATCAGAAAACAATACATTGAAGAAGAGCTCAGAAATACTGACAGACAGAATGTGGATGATTCACTTCAGGTATTTACATAAAAAATTTCACCTTTGCATTTTCTTAGTCACACAGGTCTGGACCATTTGTTCATGTTTCGTTTGGGAGTGTTTCTTCTAAATGATTAGCTTAGATTGATGGGTTTGGAGCCCTATAATGGGTTTTGCTAATTTCAATTATTGGCTGCATTGATCTCTTTTTTGTATTTCAGTAATTCAATCAACACTCTGTTTCCTATCCGTATCCTTTTGCGAGAGGCAAATTGGTCCGACCACAGGCCTAAGTTCAAGGCCACCATCAATTTTAATGGTGAGGAGTTGTTAGCTGCCTCCTCTGTACGAGCTGTCAATATCTACATCAGCTACAAGGTCTATATATCAAGTTGAGGTATACTTAAATTTTATTTTCAATGTATATTTAAAATTTTTAGGGTTAATTCTTCTGTCGTTAGCTGCCTCCTCTGTATATCAAGTTGAGTTTATGGTCTGCAATTTTTTGAATTTTTAGTTGTTGCCATTGTCTGTAGAGAAAAGCTCAAAAATTAGGGTAAGGAAAATTACCCCAATCTGTGATTATTTTTATTAGGCTTATATCAAGCTGAGGTTATACAACTTCAGGGAGATTGGAAGAAGAATGTTTCCACCTTCCTTGTGCAAGCTGTGAGGAAAGAACATATCAAGATTCATTGTTTTTGAATAGCTGCAGCTTTTAGCCATAATACGTGTGACTTTGTTATAACATCTATCTTCAGTGTCAATTTGGTAGTTCTGCTACTTGCTGAGTTGTGTGGGAGGGTCATTATGGATTGTACCAAAGCCTTTATCCATACCTTAATCAATAATACTAATTTCCAATTTTATATAGATGATTGTGCATTGATTGGATGTATTGAAATGTCTAATTGATTTAATTGCCACTTAACTACATACGTTTATCAATTGTCACGTAATTAGGTATTGCCACATTCACTATGATAAATTGATAATAGATTAGAGAAACTAACAAAAAAGGCCTAGAGTTATTCAAACAAGAGATGAACACAATGCTTATGCTTCCAAGTACATTTTTGTGGAGCAAAGGTTCTTAAATCTTAAGTATTACAGCATTAAAATCTCATTGGTATGAAGTATACATGCTGCATTTATCATTAGGTTATGGACACTCTCATCCATTAATCAACAATCAATGTATGTGCCCACCTGAATTACCTAGAAACCATCTCTTTGCTCAAGTAGCAGATATAGTACCAGTCCGATTTGTGTGAGCCCTGAAGCAAGATTTGGAAGAAGAGGATCAGGTTTATTTGGGCAACTCGGACTGAGACTCAGGTAAGAATCTCTGTTTAATTGTTTATACCCATGTCTATGCATCTCCTGGATATGATTTTTAGAACAGTTTATTATTTTTCAATGTGTAAGTAATGTAATTGTCAAAACGTATCCTTATGATTACATATACAAAAATAGATGATTTTGACTATACTCTTGATTACAGTCAGTTATTGTTGAAATTCTAACTTGACTATGTTTTGGAGGTATTATGATATTCTATTATTGTTGAAATTCTAGGTAGTTCTTTGATCACATTATATGCAGGGAATGGTTGCAACAATAATGCATGATGTGTGTTTGATAAAATGTCTCAAAAAAATTGTATTGTGCCATTAATGAGGAAAACTGACGTTTTATACAAGTGCTAAGAGTAATCCAATAAAAGCAACACTTTTCTTATGTTGTGTGTCAGCACTGGATCGACACTTTTTTACATTACAAAGACAAGAAACAGGATACAGAGGATGTATGGTTGTTTTAAGGGGAATCTTATAGTGGGTTGTATTTGAAATTGTGATTTACGAATAGGTTTATTTGATTTTGATTGGCCCTTTTTCTATTTGCTCCTGAGAACATGTTGGAAAACCAACATCAAAAGAGAAAGAATTAGAATAGTTGATATCTTTAATTCTTTTTTGTTCATGGTTATAAAACTTACTGCTGTATTTCAACTTCTTTTTTTTTTTTCAGGAAAAAAAATCTTAATGCCTTTTTTTTTTTGGTTTTGTAGGGTTGGTAGGAACACAACCCAGCTGGTGAGAGAATCCATGGTTGTATTTACTTTAACTGTGAAACTTACATAATTATCTGTGTTATAGTGTTGGTGTTTGTATTGATCCCCCTCTTTTTGTTGTGTTTTATTTGTGTGTGTGATTTAGATTGGTAGTAGATTGAGTTTGAGAAGAAACTATGGGGTCAAAGATAATAAATTTGGGGTGGATGCCTAGGCTCTTATGCTCAAGGGTGTGAAGGAAGCTTACTTATTTTATCAAGGTCACCTTAATTACTTCATAGCTACTTAACCACAAAATTTCTTAATAAATATTTACAATCTTGCTATCTATATATACATCTTATATCTTAAAAATCTGTCATTTATAATACATATATTTCCTTGGCGGAGCTTTATATATGTTATTAGATATCTATTTTTTAAAAGAAAAAAAGTATATAAAGTAAAGAATTTTACCAACAAAAAAAAAAAATCTGTATAATTTTAGGATTTTATCTATATAATTTTATCTATAAATTCAGCCTTATAAGATAAAATTACAATGTAATTTTAGGATTTTCTCTCTTACCCTGTTCTCTTTGTGAAGCAATTTGGTTTACTAATATTTTAAGATTATATTTTCTTTTAATTCAAGGTATTGTTTTGTCTTTAGCTTTTTTCAATTCAAAAGTATTAGCTCTATTAAGAAGCTTGGCTATTCTTGGCTCTATTCAGATTATTGGCTCTATAGCTTTATATTATAGATATCATTCTTTTGGTTATTTGTTGTGCTTGCTTTTTAGATAAAATAGAAAAAGTTATTTAGTACACACTAAATCTAGATTATGGGAACTATATTATTATTTTAAATTTTTTTAATCCATAACTCTTTTGATTGATATAAATTATTAATACACAATGAATCAATGGATGCTATTAAAAGAGACTTGGATGACAAATTATAAAATAGAAGGGATTGGTTCTGTCTTCTGATTCACTGGATTGGCTATCTAATTCAATGATATATAAGTAATTGAAGAAGGTTAATGAATAGGTAGTTCATAATATCAATTTGTTTTTTGATTTTTTGCTTTGTGTTGTGGGATTAATGGCAAATAAAGCATAATTAGTGTAGTTTTGCTAAAGGACTTTAAGGTTGAACTAGAAGCATTTCATATATATATATATATATATATATATAATCTGCAAGGTGGATAGATCTTTGAAAATGGGATTTTAATACAGTGACGAGTTTTGCTATTATGATTATTGTTCTTTATGTAGTTGAATAATTGAGTGGCAAAAAGATCACAGTCCTCTTCAAATTCAAATAAGGGTAAGTATGTTATGGAAATATTATTAGATAAGCACATATTTCTATGATTACACTATACAGCAGATACATTACAAGGCATTTGTTTTTAAACTATTGATCATTGTGTGTGATAGATCTCTTTATTGAATTGGCTTTTACATGTAATTTCTTCCTTCTAATTTGATATACAATTTAAGGAATTTATGTGCAAATTTTGGATTGGATATTAGCTTTAGGATGTTGATTATAATGACAAAATTTTGTATAACCTTATACACATTCTTATGTAGTAACCACATGGCACTTCTTAAAACTTTTGAAGGATAGAAGGATGCAAACCGTAATGAAAAGAGTCCTGTCACCTTGCAAATGGCAGAGGATATGAGAATGCAATTAGTAGATTTATTTAACATTAGCTTTGTAAACAAATTGATGAGTGCTAATGTAAGTTCTTTAAGATTTTCAAATTTTAAAGCATTTGATTTGCTAAAATTTCATAGTTACTAAAAACTTTCCCGTGCATCGCACGGGTTAGCAACTAGTTAGTATTAATTTTGGCGCACTAGAAACACCACTTCATTATCTATCATTCATAACTTGCCACCTCAACAATTGTGAAAAATTTGTGAGAAAATTTGTGTCTTTAGACTTATTGTTATGGATCACAAGAGGGGTAGTACTCATGTAAGGTGTACAATCCTGCTTCACCATCTTTGTGTAGAATAATTACTGGTTTAAGTTTGTTATATTGATCAACATTTGTGCAACTTTAATAGAATGAGATGGTGATGAACTTTCTTTTTTGTTCTTTTGGTTTAATTAAGTTTAGGCAGTAGAACATGAACTAGCATCTGCACTAGAAGTGGTAAAATTAGAAAACATTTAACAAAAGCAAGAAAATTGAACTAAGCTATCTATGCAAATTCTAATTTCTAATATCAGCAATCATAGAATTAAAGATTTAGTTCTCATCTCTTTCACCCTTAATATGCACTCAGGAGTCTGAATTCCTTTCATCTTGACTGTGCAACAATCTTAGTTGAAGCAATCTGGACCTATAGTTTTCTTGAGACTTGTCTGAATTCCTTTCATCTTGACTGTACAGCAATCTTAGTTGAAGCAATCTGGACCTATAATTTTCTTGAGAATTGCAAGCATGATAACATGGATGGTCCCAACTATAGGCTGCAGCTTTTGATAAATGCGACAATGTTGCCAGCATAACCGTAGTACTGGAGTTGTCCAGATCTGACAACCTGTTTTTGATAGAAGCCCATGTAATAAAGCCACGGTACGATTGGTTGTTTGAATTGATGGTGGTGAACTTTATTTCAGTTACATGCATCTCTCTTCATGTTGAAGCAGATGTGGTTGTTTCATTTGACCGCCAGATCTGTCCAGTCTCTTAACTATGCTTCTGTTTTTCTTGTATTCCAGCTACATGGAGTAATGTTAGCTACACAAATTTTCACAACGGCTGAGATGTTTGCTGTGATTGGAGGACAGTTGCTTCCACTTGGGTTTACTACTAACAACATTTTTATTATGCACTAATCACAACAAGCTATAATAGCTGTTGTGAAAAACGTTGTGTCCCTAGAACATAATGTTCTTTTATTTGCTTTTGCTTTCTAAAGGTAGGAATTTAAGATTGTTAATAAGCGTGTTAAAGATCTTCTTTTTTTTTGGGGGGGGGGGGGGGGGGGCGCTGTATTGGCTTTTAGGAAAAGGAGCTTTTCACTCTTCCTCTAATTATTTGATGCATTGAACAAGTAATTGCAGCATGGAGAAATCCTTCTTTCTTGCCTATAAAATTAGAAGTATTAATTTGATCCGGGCATATACTAACCATGACATTAATGAAGATGCACCTGCCCATGTGTTTGTTCTCTCAACTTCAACAAAGAATGTCTAATGTCTTCATTTTGCTTACCAAAAAAAAGGAAAAGAAAAAAAAGAAAGTCTTCATTTTTAGCCAAGTAAATTGAAAGATAATAACAGGACTCAATAAAGCTATTATTCAACTGCTTCCTAGGCAATATGGGACAACTTCCATAGGGCCTTAAGAATTATTTCCCCTTTTTGTTTAGGAGAGGAATGGATGAGAACATGAGGTCCATTATTAGAAACCTCAAGCGCATTTCATAACAAGATAACTTTAGCGTAAATAGTAGATGCAACGTCGTGTTGCAAAGTTTTACTACAAGCCAAGAGTTGAAGAAGGTGTTGAAAATGAAAGGGCCTCATTTAATTGGGATTGGTTGAACAATATGGTTGGTTGCAAATATAAAGCAGGAGAGTGGCATTGTGCATAAAAGGGTTAGTGGCCAAACATTAGTGGGAGAAGAAGACTAAAAAGAAGTAAATCACTAATTCAAAGTATACTTCTGAGAGAAAGAAAGAAGACAACATGGAGGAAGCAAAGGGAGTTGTGAAACACATATTTGTAGCAAAGTTCAAGGATGGAACTACACCTAACCAAATTGACCATCTTATCAGAGAAATGGCCAATCTTGTCAACCTTATTGAGCCCTTGAAGTCTTTCCATTGGTAACCATTTTTCTTGTCATCATTATTGTTTGTTTCTTTTACAAAATATGCTAAGTTAAGAACAAAATATGTACAAATAGGTTAAAACATGTCTAAGAAGGGAAGTTATTTATTGACATCTCTCAAGCTTTCAAGAACTAAAAAAGCTTGTTTGTGTTATTATGGATCTTTTAAACATCTGTAAGGCTCTGATCTCACTCTTGTTATGCAACTTGAGAATATGTATAAGAGATTCAGAGATGCATGCCTTTCTAAATAGTAAGATATTGTATCAAAGCAATTGAGGTTGACTTTGGATAAAGAGGGTAGTGAGAATCTGCCACTTGCATGTGATATATTCAACTAAATCCTCAATTTTTTCACAGATAAAATATGTACAACTCATACACGTATGGAGCGTATTGAAGTTACTCAAAAGAATTACAATCTCAAATCTAGAAGATCTATAAAAACCAAAGAAAAACATAGACTATAAATTGCCTACAATTGTCATCCAGTCATACAATATTTCAAAAAAGAGGACATAATTTCAGGCCAAGTATGCACAACAACATCAAGGGTTCTAGAATACCTCTTTCTCCAAATTGTCCACATTAAAGCCTAGGGGAACAATGTTTAAATATTTAATCCTCCATTTTATCAAGCTATAAATCCATAATTAGCTCAGAAGCACTTTTACTCGGGTAGAAAAAAGAATCAGGAGAAAGAGAACAGTTTTAGAGTGAAGCCAAGTTTGATATACTACCTTGTCAAATGATCTAGTATACATCTTAAACTACAGATTATTATTATTTTTATTATTATTTTTTAAATCTCTCTCCTTTAACTGTTTATTCAAGTCATTTTCCATATGTTGCTAAAGGGTCATTTAGGTGAAAGCTTTCTTTGCATGTCCTACTTGGTGCTTGGTATTGGTCATTTCTAGGATTGAGAATTTTTAGTGAACTTTGATAACTGAAACACTGGTTTATGACCTTGAACAGACTTCATTTATGTAAATGATTTTTGGTCATGTTATGTGATTAACAGGGGCAAGGATGTAAGTGCCGGGAACAAAAATCAAGGTTTCACTCATGTCTTAGAATCCACTTTTGAGAGTATGGAGGGTGTTGCAGAGTATGTTGCTCATCCTGCTCATGTTAAATATGCAAAGGCCCTCATGCCTCATGTGGAGAAGTACATGGTGATTGACTACAAACCCACTACTCTTAATTTTAGATTGGAAGGCTGATAGCAGTCATCTAAAATCCTACTTCACAATATCTCAATAAAAATGAAAAACTGATGGTGATGATTTTATTTGAATTTATCTGAGTATCTTTCAATGAATTTTATTCGTATCTTTTTGTGTAACTGTTACTCATTTGAGGTTAATGTGTTTATTATAATTGCATTTATGCTAAATATTTGCTTCTCTTTAGCCCTTGCATTTTTCTTTTTACCATAATATGAAGCTATTGGGTTGTTTAATAATTAGTATAGTGGGTTTTTTACCACTGGATGGTCAGGAATCCTTTTCAAATGTGTTTTTACCTATTTTCTTTACTTAACTACTAAATTTAGGTTAGGTAAATTCGTTAAGTAAAATTGTTAAGCATATTAATTAATAATTATTAATTAATAGTTTAACTATTAGTAATAATAGTGATTAGACTTGTTTTTAACACAAAATTATTAATAAAGTGATTAATAATAATTTATTTAATCAGATTTTAGGATTTATTTTAAGTATTTTAAAGGTATTTTAAAGAAAATTGAGGGCTAATTGCACTTACTTTGGATAGTTGGGCTTACACCCATTTACTTTTATTTTAACCAACAAGATATCTATTGGCAGCATAAATTATTGTCATCTTAACTACACTTTATCTCTAGTGCATAGATTCCAAACTAAATTTTGAAGTTCCATTCCTATCTTAGTATTATACTTTATGTTGAGATCGCAGAAGCCTTGATTTACTTTTATTATTTTTTTTTTTGGTTATGAGTGAAGCCAAAAAAAAAAGTGGGTTTGTTTGAAATAAAAGTAGAAAAATAAGAGAAACAATCACATAGAGCACACAGATTTACGTGGTTCAGCCTTAGGCCTACATCCATGGGCAGCGCCGGAGAAAGTTTCACTAAAAAAATTAGGAGATTACAAAAGTGACACAAAAACACTCTCACAAAACCCAAACCCCAAATACACCCAAAGATCACTCTCTCACCACAACTAGCAAACAAGAATTTTCAAATTCTATGAAGTCTAAACCTGATCTGCAATAGACCAAAGTTGTGCATTTTAAAGAACTAAGCATGACTGATATATACAAGTGCAAAGCCTATTTATTTGTTGCCATTGATATCTTCTCATCCTATTAATAAGCAATCACCAAATTTGGTTTGGTGTTGAACGTGTATAAATGGAACTAATTCAACCCATGTAACACTTTCTCTTTGGTAATCCACATTTCTTGTAAAGCAGGGAGGGAATTGCAAGGCCCTGATAACAAATGAAATTCCTCTGAAGTTAGAGCAACTGGTTGCATCATCTGCTCCAACATGTGATGTCTGCATTCTGGACTGCTGGAAATAAAAGTAGTCATGAGATAGGGTGCATATTATAGCACAACAGTCATCCTAAATGAAACCAAAAGTAGACAGTTATTATAGGAAAAAAAAAAAGAAAGTTATTTAATCAATATTTACCTCTACATTTTAGTGCCACTCTATTGCACAAAAGCACAAGCCCTACTCAAATGGTTGATGCATCAACTTCACATTTTTAAGAGATGATATTGGTTTCATTTGTCCTGTAACCTGTGAAAAGCAAGTCACCTGGCTTAGTTAGGACAAAATTCCACATTATAATCTGTGCTTACAGTTTCTTGATCAATGACAAATGAAATTGTTTGTTTGAACAAATCCGTATTGTATATGTTGCCATCTTGATGTAATAAGTGTATAACTGAAAAAACCTATTCAGTAAGGTCAAGAGATGAAATGAATTATGAAACAAGAAAATGCACTGAAATGTACCATTGGTAAATTTTCTATGTTCCATTAATTATATAATGTATGCAGATTTTAAGGTTTCCTCCTTACATGTGTAAAGACATTTATGCTATTATGGGATTTAGAATATAATGATTCAATCACCCAGGAGACATTAAACCAAATGAATTGAAGTTAACATAAACACTTCAAATGATATGTTCTTAACAAAAATTTTGAAAACCATATGAGCAAGAACAACAACAATGAAAAACATTGTACATGACTAACACACAAAGCTTGCGTTCCCTAATGTTAGTGAGTGCATGGATTGATTTAACATGTTCTCAATCCTAGAATTTTGAGAGAGCAACCAAAGTAATATTTCGCATTATCAAGAATTATTGATGCAATAGTTCAGGTAGAAAACTAGGAATTTCATACATTGGAATTGAGAATGGGCCTCACTTCACCTTAAAAGAAAATTTCTGCATCGAAAAGTATTCATGTTAGTAAGTTGATAAATGGAATAAAACTGCAGGGGATTTGTGTTCACATCCAAAGTCACCAAGAAAACGAGCTCCACTAACAGCAAAAGTTGACATAATCGTAAAATTAATACAAAGATATTGCAGCAGGTCTAATAGCATTTGGACATTGAAAATAAATTTTCTCTTTGGGACCCAAATTGTTATAAAAGTGGTCATTTTTTCCTCCATTCAATTGCTACTGTTACATTGGACTCAATTTGAAAGATTGTTGACAACTCATGAATTTCTATGCTTCAGAACAGAAGATTCTCAATTCATATGTTATTTTAAATATTTCATGTAGTCAGTTGTCCATCGCTTGATTATAACTTTATAATATGCTAATTAACTCCAAGAATGTTAGGCTACTTCAAAGATGAAAGTTCAAATGCATATCTAAGAAAAGAACCTTTATCATGGAAGTCTTAGGAGTCCTCTGATATGGAAAGTCACATTTTTTGCCCTGCAGCAACAGCTAGTCAGTCCAATATGAGTCACTAATTATTTTTAGATGAAAAGGTCTAATAAGTATCATGAATTCATTTAATATTTTCTTTGCAGCATAAATAATTTGAAAAAATATCATAATTTCCTCCATTCTATAGTTATTGGTTTTTTAGCATTCAATCAGACAGTTTTTTAACAACTTGCGAATTTGTATGCTTCATAACAGAAGATGTTGGATTCATATAATATTTCAGAGATTTCATATAATTAAATTGTCCTTGGGTGGAATTATAACTATATGGTATGCTATGTACTAATCACCCAAAAAAACAGGAAAAAGGAAAAAGAGAAAAGAAAAAAAAAAAACTTATATGGTATGCTAAGTTCCCCCAAGAATGTGAGGCTGCTTAAGAGAAAGAAGGCATTAAATGCTTACTAAGAAAAACTACTGAAGAAACAAACCATTATCTCTTAGGAAAAACATTATTTTTTTTCCTGCTCCAACAGCTAAGTCTAACGTAAATCATGAAAATGATAATCCGTAAATTTTTTTAGTAAGTTGTACTACTCACTCATATTGTTAGTGCATGAACTGATGGCATTCTCACCAACTTAAGAATATCCATTTCTAGACTTATGAAGAAGAAAAGGCTATAAGCACTGGAACATCCAATCCTGTTGTAATTGACAAATTTTGACCCACTAAAATATTTCCCTTGATAGTTCTTTTGTTATGTAATTTCTAAAGGATGGTTTTTGTCTTTTTGAGTACTGATATGTACAAAATAGTGACAATTTGAAAAGCATATAAATAGCTTGCATAAAAATCATCAGTAATATTTTTACATGAACATAAAGCTGATGCTTCACAAGGAGTCATTGAAAAGTCAAACGATCAGTCTTCAGAAATTAAGCAACACTGAAACTAGGCAGCTCTCTAATTGCTAACACCAAGCTACAATCTTCATCCATTCCATCCCATCAAACATAAGTTTGCAAAATAAATTAGAAAAGAAAAGAGAGGAAACATCAAAACAGTAATATTTCTACCAACTGGCAAAAACAATTTCAAAACACATGAAGTAAGAAGAAATGAGATACGGCTTTTTGCTAGCCTCTAAATATTTTTATTACTAGTGTAGTAAGAAGAAACACTCTCTCAAACACGTCCACCTAGTATTCAATGCTCCTGTGGTTAACTGGCTCCTGCTTCCCAGCATATAGAATCAAATTTCTGATAATATCATCCTACCTGAAACAAAAGGAAGAATGAATGTGAATGTCTTCCAAGGGCTGGAAAACAAAAACATGCCAACATGCCATGATTTAAGAGAAGACCATGTCACAAAGTTGAGAGTAGCTAGTAAAGTATCACAACATTGTTCTTACAAAATTTTTAGTATTCTTTGATGTGGTGGCATATGAATGAGAACTGAGGATATTTTTGGATTCACATTATACCAAAACGCACACACACACACACTAGTTATCAGTTAGGTCAAGCATCCATGGCATATTCAAATGATGATGATAGTAGCTATACTCTTTATAAAGACTATTATCTAACAATTATATATCATTAATTATCAACAAGATCTGGAATTCTGGAAGCCACAACAGATGGTCATTGGCAAGGCAAAAGACTGAATTCATTCAAGCAGTGCCCTAAACTGTGCCTTCTTCTGGGAAAAAAAAAAGTGTCATAATATGACCAAACTCTAAAGGATGAATAAATGAAAGTTATTGGGAAATTTTTATATGCTATTTTCATTTCAATAATGCAAAGAAACACAAATTTTGCATTAAAAATAGATATATATACCGACTATAAAGACAATGCAAAAATAGTTTAGAGACTTTTAATCATATGGAGACATTGGAATGTCAAAGGCAGGTAGGGAATTGGTTCAATAGGTGCAGCTAAATGGTAAAAGGTAAGTAGACAGAACACAGTACCACAGAATAGAAAATTATTCACATGCAGCCAGGAGAAGTGGCTATGAATTGCATTTTTAAAAAAAACTGCCGAATTCTAATAAGTATATCAAAAAAAAAATCCCTTGCAATGGAAATTGAATCACAAAAATTGGCATCCATGTATTGACCTTCCAAATTTTCTTCATCATATTTTTCACTAGTAAGTTACACACCCACCTGATGGGTCTTGAACCCATGACCCATCCCTCCACCTAGCACTTATAAGGGGAAGAGGTGCCCGTTGAGTTAGAGCTCACTGGCCAAATCTTCCTCATCATTAATTCAAGTACCAAGACATAATCCTAGTGGATTTACCCAAATATACCAAAAGCAACCTGTGAAATATTCATGATCTACCTTACAGGACCTTGAAACATGGAATTGCAATACTGGAATGCAGTTCAGTTCATCATGAAATGACAAAAATAAACAGTAGAGGATTGCTGTTGGTGACATTCCCAGTCGGAAAAAGATTGCATACATCATTTTGTAATTTGATTTCCCTTTGTTGCTAGTGCATCCAAACTAACTTCAGAAGTTTCCTCCCTGTCTTAGTGCTACACTTTCTTTCTTTGGTAATCCACATTAATTCTAAGTCAGGATTGCAAGACCGTTAATAGCCAAGGAAAACTCTGGTGGGCCAGTAATACCGAAGTCAAAGAACCTGTTGGCATCATCTGTTCCAATGCGTGACCTAAAAGTTAGTAGCATCCCGGATTGTAAAAGTAGTAATGACAAGTTGCATATTATGTCAAGAGCGTTGTTAATTACATGCCGGTGTATATGGTGTGTGCATGCCACGTCAACTGAAATCATGGATTCAAAACATGATTTCACAATTTAAGTGAGAAATTGTGTTTTGAACACATGATTTCCAAAGTGTTGTGTGTATGGAGTGTGCACTCCACGGTGTGCAACAAAAATTTCCCTTATGTCAAAGTGTTCATCCTAAAAAAAGCCAAAAGTAGACATAATACTTTAATCAATATCTAATCTTACCTTTTTTTTTTCCACTACACTACACAAAAACACAAGCCCTGCACTGACTGTTGAGTGTTGATGCAGCAACTTCATAGCTTTAAGAGAAAATATTGGTGGCTTTTGTCATGTAACCTGTAAAAGTTGAGTTACCTGGTTTAGTCAAGACAAGCTCTACATTATAATTGTTACCATAATGGTTAACATAGGAAAAATTTCCTATCAGTTTAAGTTTTTGGGACAACTGGTAGTTTATCATAGTGTCAAAATATGGGTTCTTAAGTTTGAATCCTATCTCCACTCTACCTCCCATTTCAAAGGGATGCTTTCTGAGTCCTGTTTATGTACATAGGAAAGAGTAAACATTTCCAATATTTTGTCGTGAACATAAACTAATGCTTCACAGGGAATGAGATATTAAGCTATATCTACAAGTATGTAGTAATCAGATTGCTACCACCAAACCATCATCCTCATCCATTCCAGCCTATCAAAATTAAATTTTAATAATAAATTAAAAATTAATAAAAAGGAAAAGAGAGGAAAATAAGTGTTTTTACCATCTAACAATTAAATTTCCAAGTGAACCTTTTAGCCTAATCTATGTGGTAAGATATAATAAAGATGAGAATGAGATACTTACCAATTTACTTTTTGTTAGTTGCTGCATATTCATTTTTACCAGTATGGTTGGAAGACATATAAACGACTGAAATCTTGTCTGTTTAAGTATTCAAAGCTCTGGCATACAGACTCCTATAACTGAGAAAATCACCATACCTAAAACGAAAATGAGGAATGAAAAGAGAGAGAGTAGTATCTTACAATCACAGGGAACTTAGAAAGGAGATGCATGAATATAAAGAAACAGGGGAGTTAGCACCAAGCTGTGGTCTTTTTCCATGCCATACTACGAAACATAAGTTCGAGTACATAAATAAATAACCATATATGAAACTTAAATGATTTACCACTTAATTTTTCAGTTGTGGCTTGATAATTGCAATACCAACTCGCTTTGGATAAACAACCAACTCTTTGCAGTTTTTATATTCCAAGCCTGCCTATATTCTGCACACAGAATCAAATGATCAAAAAAATCACTATGCTCTTAATTGAAGGGGAACAAGAGGATTGAATTTTGACAGAGATATATGGACCTATAGAAACTTTGGAGCAGATCATATCTTTGGGTCTTTTTTTTTTCTTTTTTTTTTTTTCGCTGATAAGTTTGGGAGCAGATCATATTTCTGAAATGCATTTAATATTAATCCAGTTTTTAGGACTAAGGCTTTGTTGTTGGGTTGGACTAGATCATCCTACTGAATAATGATTATTCACCATAAATCTATTCCAACATCTCCAAGTGCCAAATTTCAATTTGTTTATTTAAAATCAACTTTGCAAACCCAAAAGTGCAGTCTTATCATTTATACCAAGGTATAGATGCTTAGAACAAAGAAACAAGTGAAGGATTTATGCGTCTCCCACTCCCCTTTTTTCCCCTTGAGGGAAAAAGGAACACAAAAAAAAGATAATTAGCTGAGCTGTTCACTTGCTGCACTTGCCCAAAAGGTTCTCTATAGGCTCAGATATTTATCCCTAGTTTTGTTTCATGCTTCCAGTTTGTTTTCCATCTAAGATCAAATAAACTGGGAGATCATCAAAAAACACAAAGAGAACAAAGAAGAAGAGTTAAGAACGTAGCATTTGAATCACTACAAAAGATTAGGATTCATAATTAATCTACATTTACCTAGAAACATAGAAGATGAACCAAGTTCAGGCCCTATCAGCTATAGGACATGAACTTTTTTAGGTAGACCATCCCCTCTTCCCCATTAGTGACTTTGTGATATTTATTAAGCTTTTTTATTTTATTTGGAAGAAAATTGATTAACTCAATATCGCCATAGTGTTAAATGCCAAAAATCAGAGATCCCACTGGAACACTACTCCAAATTACTCAATAACCTTTGATTACTGGTGACTCTAACCAAGTACCTGAGCTAGATCAGTTTCCGAAATCCTCAAAGTATCCAAGGAATAGATCCTTTGCCATATTTGTTTATAAACAAAAGGCATATTCATTTTAAGGCCATTCATGTAAACAAATTACAAAGGAGCAGGATTATGCAATGACAAAAAGGATAACAATATTTCAATAACAACGAAAAATAAAAAAACATTAAATTCTGTTTCAGTGCATCACTATTGGCATCCTAGAAATGCAATGGGAATTTCGTAGAGCTTTAATTTTGAGGCAAAATTTCTTCACAACAAAAAAGAGTATCACACTTTAACCTTTCTTAACAAAACTCTTAGTATGGCCATTATATAACAATGGAATCCTTAGCTCCTCATTGCATGAACCAAAATAACAAATCAGTTTTAGCAAAAGGCTTAAATTAAAACCCAATAAACTAAGAAAGCGAGTTGCATTCCAAAAAAGAAAAATGAAGAAAAACAGAAAGAAGAGAGTGAACGACTGTTAAGAGCACTTTTTCATGGATGATATTGGGGTTGGCCAAATATTTCTTGTTGAAAAAATAACCAAAAGCAAAACTTTTAAACAATGTCCAACAGTTTGTTTGCTTCAAATCAATCTTGGATTTTTCATTGTTAGAAAATGTGAAAAACCGAAAAGTTTCACTAAAGTGAACCCAATACAATTATATACCATGGTTGAGTATATTTATTGTTCTAATATTTTGGAAATCCACAAAAAAAAAAAGATATTTAAAAATTTCTTTATTTTTTGGAAATCAACAAAATTAGAAGAATAGAATTCCCAAAAATTTACTATGTTTTCTCAGCAACCATACATAAATTATTTAAGATAATTAAGAAAATTTAAAAAAAAAAAAAAAAAAAAAGAGTAAAAATTGAAGAGCTACCAAGCTCAGCTATTGCAGAAGACATACCAGAGGTTATGTCGCGAGTGGCATGGTCGAGGCTGAGAAGGCCAGTGTTCTTGAGGCAGGCCAAGAGGAACTGACTGAAAAATGGACTGGTTCACATTTTTTCAGCATATAAAATCACTACCACCGAGATTTGATAACAGGGACATGAGCGATTTTGAACCAATCTTCCCCAATTCCCTTTTCACATCTTTTCACTAAGTCAGGACAGTTTATAATTGTTAGCTTTTGTAAGGACTTGAGAGAAACCATCTCATCAGGAAGTGATATGAGATTCCGACAATTGTAAATGTGAAGTTCTTCAAGGGACGTGAGATTACTAATCCCATCGGGAATTGATGTTAGGTTGGGGCTGTATTGAATTTCAAGGTATACCACTGAGGTGAGCTCTGGGAAAATCGTCAAATTGGGACAATCAGAAATCTCAAGCTTTCGCAGAGCAGTAACATGTTGAAGCCCGGAAGGAATAGACTTCAAATTCGGAACGCTTTCGTAACACAGAGAACTGAGGCATTTAAGATGCTGCCATTCGATGCCATCATCACCCATGTCACTAATCGAATCAAACAGCTCACAATCACGAATCTCCAATCTCTCAAGTGAGGTGAGATGAGGCACGGCTAGAGATAGAGATTTCAGCTTAGGGCCTTCACGTATGATTAGTTTCTTGAGAGAACTTAGGTTTGACATCCAATCATCTGGTAGAGCCTCCGTATCCTTTATACCATTTAAAGTCATAGACTTTAATTTGGAGAAAGGAGAGGACAAGAAAGAGGAGGAAGAAGGAAGAGAAGAAGTCATCGCTATTGTCGGTTGTAAAGCTTTCAAACTGACTTCCCACAAATGTAGACTTTCTTCAAGATACGGAAATGGAGGCAGGGAAGTTAGATTAGGGCAACCCCGAATATCTAAATCAGAAAGATGATGGAATGAAGGCAGTGACTGGTGATGCGGATGTTGTTGGTGATCTGTTGTTGATGTGCTCGTCCGCCATCCCTTCAGATTAGGGCAAAGCTCAATATATAACTCAGAAAGATGATGGAATGAAGGCAGTGACTGGTGATGCGGATGTTGTTGGTGATCTGTTGTTGATGTGCTCCTCCACCATCCCTTCAGATTACGGCAGCTTCGAATATAAATTGACTTTAGCGATGGGAAGAAGGATGAAGTAGGAACCTCCTCATTTATATCACCATCTGTTATGTACTCCAAATCTTTCATTTCTTCAAGCGATAGACATTCCAGAGAGTGGAGTTGAGACAATCGTGGAAGTTGTTGACATCTCTTACAACGCACAATAGATAAATCAACCAGATTTGTGAGCAAAGAAAGCCAACTTGAAAATCTCACACCCCCATACCCATCCACAGACAAAAATTTAAGATTTTGGTGTGGTTGGAGCCCTTCTAATAACTTCTCTGGACTCTCTAATAACTTCTCATCACCATCGCTGTCGTCATGAGAACAAGAAAAAGGATCATTTGCATGCCATGATAATGTCAACCGATCAAGAAATTGTTTCGCCCTTAAATAGGCAGCATTGGTTTCTGAATAAACATCTTCCAAACATCTCAAATTTGAGATTTTTAGTTCTCCTCTCAGGGAGTTTAGTGAATTCAATTCATCTAGCCCACTACTAATGGGCCCAGAGGTAGCAGCTTGGTTGTCTCTCACAACAAATAATGATAACGTTTGAAGGCATCTCATTTGCCCTAATCCATCAGGCATATGTCTCAAAGACGTACAACCGCTATTCTCAAGATGCCTGAGGCCAACCAAAAATCTAATGTCTCTAGGTAATTCTTTAAGCTTCGCACAATGATTAACTTTTAGTGTTTGCAATTTCCAAAGCTTAGAAATAGCATTAGGGAGAGTTTTAATACCATCATTCTCAGAAAAATCAAGGTAAGTAAGATATATTAACTTTTCAATAGAATCTGGCACTCTCTTAGTACGCACCCCACGGAAACCCAACGCACGCAATCTTTTGCAACTCGAAATAAGTATACTCAAAAACTCTGATTCGTCTTGTTTGTCTTCTAACCATGCCCATTCATTAGTTGCAAGTGTTAGAACACATGTACGTAACTTCTCTGCTCTAACTAGCCATGAAGTTTCAATAAAAGATGAGTCAAGTGACACATGACGAGTCTTTTCATCAAAATTGTTTCCATCCAAAGTAATTATTGTGCACTCTGCCCTTGCAACTAATTGTGCAAGATCATGAAACAAATCATGCATCTTGTATTTTGATTCTCCCCTTCCATTTGTCACTTCTTCAAAGAAGGACCTCCAAAACAAATTCTTGAAATAGTCATCTGCAACATCTTCTAATTCTTGGATTTTGTTTGATGGTCGGATAAAACCTTGCGCTATCCATAGTTGTATGAGCATCACCTTATCAATCTCATAATCTTTAGGAAATATGGAACAAAAGGCAAAACAACTTTTTAAATGTGATGGAAGATGATCATAACTCAACTTTAAAATTGGAAAAATGTCATTTTTATGTTGAGATGCAATTTCTAGTATATTTTTCTTGACATATGACCATTTATGCTCTGTTTTTTCAAAGCGCAATACATTTCCTATAGACTTTATGGCAAGGGGTATCCCTTGACATTTGTGCACAATTTCCCTTCCAATTCCTTCTAGTCTAGGATTATTGGTCCCTTGCCCTTGCCCTTTTCCAAATGCTATTTGCTTGAATAACAACCAAGACTGTTCTTCATTGAGACCTTTAAGAGGGTATATTGAAGCTGGGCATGTAATCACTGCTACCAATCTTGCACGCGTAGTTATTACAATTTTACTTCCCTTAGCACCACCCACTAAAAGGTCTTTCAAACTTTCCCATTTGTGAGGATCCTCATTCCACACATCATCCAAGACAAGTAAGTATTTCTTCTGATTAATTATTTCACGAAGTTGATCTTGTAATGTATCCATGCTATGGTCTACAGGTTCCTTACCTGTAGCCAATATTATTTTTTGAATAATCATTTTTACATCAAAGACATCAGATATACATATCCACATTTTTAGCTCAAAATGGTCTTTGATGTTCTTGTCATTGAATACAAATTGAGCAAGCGTGGTTTTTCCTGACCCACCAATCCCCACTATAGGAACAATTGAAACATTCTCTTCATTATTAGGCTCCAACAATAGTTTTATGATGGCCTTTTTATCATCTTCTCTCCCAATAACTTTTTCATCAGGCACAAATGAGTGAGTCTCTTCCCTATCCATACTCACAGGTGGCTCCACATGGTATTCTTTCAAGTGAAACAATTTACTATCTTCCACTATTGCATTTAGTTTCTGCTTCATCGCATTTATTTTACCACTCATCCCTCGACGTAAAACAAGTGGGTTTGAAGTTGAAAGGAAATAGCGTACCTTTTCAGTAATATTCCCACTCATCCCTCCTTGTCGTAAAGCTTCAGTGTAGAACTCACCCAACAAGTCATCTGCTTCATAAACTGCGTCCTCGAGCTTTTCGAGCGAGTCCTTGACTTGATGGCTGTGACTCTGCAGCTCTGCTGCATCAAGTACATCTTGAATCGTGGAAACGGTATTCATGATGTTTTCAATTTCAGCTTTGACATCGGGAATCGATCCGATCTCTTGGGAAGCAGTTGGGACTTCGCGATCCAACTCTTTATTTATCCTCTGAATGATTTTTTCGATAACTGTTGATTCAAGCCTGTAAAAAATATAGCAAAACATTAATTTTGATGAGGCAGAGCCAGATACGTTAATTTAGGGATAAAACATTCATCAAAAGTAAAATCTTAGCTTTGTTCAGTAGCAAAAGGGGAACTCATATGTGGTACAAATTATGCATGCAATGTTTTTCAACCTAAGTACAATTCAAGCTTATAATTTTTTCCTAGGTTTGTAATATACAGGAGACAATGAAAGTTGTCATGTGGCCAAATAAAGAAAGTAGCGAAAAATAGTAAAAGAACAAAAGACAAAAAACAAAAACAAATTCTTACTCCTCCCGTAAATCCCATCCAGAGATATTAGCAACTTTTGACAGAGCATCTTTCCAAGTTTGCACATTCTCAGTGTTATCAATGAGATGTTTTGCAAAGGCATCCTCAAAAGTCCCCCTCTGTTTGCGCACATCACTAGGATCCACGTAATGGAAAACAGGCAGAACTGTCAGCTTCTTCTTGTCCATGCACTCGACGATCTTTGCTAGTTCATCCAAGCACCAACTCGATGAAGCATAGCCTCCAGAGAAAATAACGACAGCAATCTTTGATACTTCTATTGCTTTCAAGAGTTCTGGTTTAATGAATGCTCCTCGATCGAGACTTTCATCGTCCCTAAAAGCGATTATGCCATTCCGTTTGAATGCTTCGAAGAGATGGCTTGTAAATTTTTTGCGGGTGTCGGAGCCTCTGAAACTGAGAAAGACATCGTATTCATATGTCCATCTAGGCGTAGAAGTAGAAGAAGAAGGAAAACACGAGGAGAAGGCGTTAAGAAAAGGGCCCATCGATTTGCTATCGGAAAAATATTAAAGATACGTATTAAGAAAATTATTTAACTAGTAAGAATTAACACATGAAAGGAAAATAAATTGGGGAAGAAGAAAGCAGAGCACTGGATGGAGAGTTTGTAAGTGACAGACACAGCACTGGTGCCGTCTACTTGCAATTACGTGCTCACAGATAGAAGAAAATTTCTGTTGGAGATCTGAGATCAAAGCTCACAGATCGGTGCTCTCTCTCTCTATTTGACGTTGACCACGGTGGATCGGAGTACGTTGGCACAGTTGATTTGGGTTCTCTGTGAAGGAGTAGAAACGGGTTGATAGGAAAAGAGAGAGGAAAATTCAGTGCGAAGAGAGAGAAAAAAAATAATTAAGCAAAGCAGAAAAGCGAGACACAGAGGAAATTTCCCATAGAATGAATCCAATGAAGACTGTGTGGTTGATGTCAAATTAAAGGTGGGTCCTCCACCGACCAAATTACCAATTATTCTTAGAACAATCATTATCATGCATTGGAAAAACAACAAGAAAAAAAAAGTTTTAAATTTCAGTTCAACAAGTTATAAAAACTTTTTTTTTAATAGATAGACTAATTTTGTACTAATTTTACTTTACTATTTCTCTCTCTTTTCAATTTAAACCGATCAGTTGAATGTTGAATGGACTGGGAGGGCCATATTTCTAAGCCAAGGTTGACATGTCACGCCAAAGTTTTGCCCATCCTGATCAACAATCGTATATTTTAAATTTTTTATTAAACTCACACAACAAATCAGTAAGTTTTAACAAAATTGTGTTTTTTATTTTTTTTTTATTTTTTTATGTATAACTGTATATACTGCACAAAGTGGACTATAAAGTGTTTTTTTTTTTTTTTTTTTTTTTTTGGAGAGAAGTGGACCATAAAGTTGGATTAGTGGAGTGCTTCTATATGTTTTTAGATTATGTTCCTCAACTGTTTTTGTAGCATAAATATATATGGTAATACATAGAAGTATATTAAATTCAAATTATTTTTTTTAAAATATAATTTCTTGGTTTAGATATATAAATTTGGATGTAAACATAATTGACACACCTTAAGTATAATTAGAAGAACACTTAGCTTGAAATTGTAGTGTATTTACAATATAGAGACACTTGCCATCAAATAATAGGGGATAATTAGAATGACACTTGGCACAATATATATATATATATATATATATATATATTATAAGCACTTGACACAATATTAGAGTGCAATTAGAGTCTAATTGGATAATTGATTGAACTTCCTCTTTTCTAATTTTTTTTAATTATATAGATAGATTAATTTTTATCAACCACTCAATTGCACCAAATATGAAAAAAAATAAAAGAGTTATATATTGTCTAATTTTTTTTTTTTTTAAAGTTCAACGTACTTGTAACATAAAAACCTATAGCCTAATTTTATCTGTGAATCAATAATATTGCAAAATCATTAGCATATAAATTCTTACAAGTTTTCTTTTTCTAGTTCTTTTTCTTTTTTTCCATAAACGGTAGTGAGAATGTTAAGAGACACAATGACATAAGAATAAGAGGAAATAAATTTTGTAACCCCTTTTTAATCATTTTAGTTATGGATGTAAATCTAATAAACAGGAACAATTTTGGGAAAAAAAGGGAGGGGGGGGGGAGGAGGATTTTATATTCTGAACCAATTTTAAATTAAAACAAAGCAAATTTATAATCAGATTAGGATCCTTTAAGGTTCTTAGGTTAACCGCACCATATCCATTCATTATGAAATATAGAGATGCACCACATTTAGACAAGCCACTAGACCCTGAGGCTTTCTTTATTTGAATTATGTATAGTTAATAGTATATATAGTTAAAATTAAAAGTTTGACTTCCAAATATACATAATTCCTTCTCAAGAATTAAGTTAGTGTAAAGAAATCCATAAAAATGACCAACCAACACACACTTATGGCCCCCTTTAAAAAAAAAAGTTGAGAAATATCTAAACTTAATTGGTAATACTTTTTCTCAAAAAAAAAAAAAAAAGGTAATGCTTAATTAAAGACATCAACCACCTCATGATGTGTTTAAAGTAAATTCAACCATGGATTACCAAAACCTCAAGGTTCCCTGTCCATCCACACTCTCTTTGGAATTAATTTTTTTAAA
The DNA here is from genome assembly GCA_030445155.1 of Quercus variabilis. Classification (NCBI taxonomy): domain Eukaryota; kingdom Viridiplantae; phylum Streptophyta; class Magnoliopsida; order Fagales; family Fagaceae; genus Quercus; species Quercus variabilis. Next base: position 6,915,356 of record CP129448.1, on the reverse strand, counting down.
AAATATTTGCATGATCTTATTAATAATTTTGTTTTCTTAACTACAAAAATGCTTAAACTTTGTGATTAGAAAATAAATCTTTTATTTTTTTTTCCTATTTTTATTATTATTTTCAATTATAAGAAAATAAAGTCGTGGCTAACTATTTACATCTTTGGATGTTGATATAATTAAAAAGAGAGGAAACAAATTATGCCTTGAAAATCATAAAACAAATTAGTTTTGGTGAATCAAACATAATATTGACGATTTGGATATAGTCGAATTGAAAGCTCTATTTTTCATGTTAAATTGTTCTATCTTTATATTTTATCAAAATATAATCATCATTTTTTTTTTTTTTTTTTTTTTTTGGGGTTTCATAAGCTGATTTTTCATTTATAACTTTTAATGTTTGGAATTAGGTGCTAGATAGAATGTGATAACATAATTTTATTTATATAGAAAAATTTAATTATGGTATCCTCAAGCTTTTGAGTCAATGTAAATTACTGCAAAATTTAATACATAATCGATCAATCAAAAAATATTTTTAAGATTTAAAAGAATTTTGAGCTACGTTATTTTTTTTTTAACAGTAAATAAATGCAAGTTTACCCTAAATACTCTAGAGAAGTAGAGATATTTTATTTATTGAGAACTATTATAAAAGCTACCTTCAAATAAAGGATGGAAAACATTTACTCTAATATTCTCTCTCTTTTTTTTTTTTTTTTTTGAGGGAATAACCTACTCCACTTTATACTTTACCAATCACAATTACATGTCATTTTCTTAAGTAACCAAAGTTTATAAAAAAAAGAAAAAGAAAGAAGATGCATCAAATATTGGTGGAGTATAAATAATAAGAGTGGCATATAGGATTTTTATTGACATGGCCATCACATGACACATCATTAGAAATGTAGTCACGAAATGTGAAAGAGCCTTGAGAGATGGAAGTCAAAAAAAAATCAAGAGAAAGAAGGAAATGATTAACAAACTTAACGTTTTATTCCTTCTACTCCTTCCACTTGTATCAACTCAACGTATCTCACTGACCTAAATGACATAAAAAAAAAAAATTATACTTTACCATCTTAAATTATGTTTCAAATTACACTTTGCACTTTAAACTATTTAAATACATAATTTGTATAATAAACTATAATCATTTTTACACTTTGCACCCTAATAAAAAAAATTTTGTAGCGTGCAGAAGGAAATTAGAAGAGCGAGACGAAAACTAGCGGATGGGCTTGAAGTGCTCTGATGTTAGTGAAGGTAATAGTGCTGTGAAGAAGAATCAAGTTTTGAAGTGGAAGTGTTAACATTATCAGTTTTCTTTTATATTTTATTAGAAGAATTGTTATCATGCTTTGGAAAATAACAAGAAGCAACATGTCAGTCATTGGCCCTTTGCAAACAAAAAGCCGTGCGGTGCGGAGCAAAGTGATTCCCTTTTGCATCATTGACGCTAAAGTTAAAGGTAGTTGTCAGTAAGCCAGCCAATAGCCATAACAAATCACCAATATACAATGATTCCAAATGAAGACCATGTGAAAAGGTTGGTCTTCCGCCATAAAAAATTACCAATATACAATGATTCCAACGAAGACCATGTGAAAAGGTTGGTCTTCCACCATAAAAAGTTACCAATATACTATGATTCCAACGAAGACCACGTGAAAAGGTTGGTCCTCCACCAGAACAAATAAAAAGGAACACTATTTTTTTTTTTTTCTAAATAATTCTTTTAAAAAACAGCAATATTTGAAAGTTGTAGGTTGGTCCTCCACTGGAACAAATAAAAAACGAAAATGAAGTGGGAGTAACTCCACTATTAATGATAGTTAATCACGTGTCATCACACAAGACTCTTATAAATAGAGATCCTTCTCAATTTTATAGGAGATATTTGTACACATTCAGAAGTCTCGAAACTTTGCCGGAATTAAATTCCAAATCCTCCAAGAACTTCAAAAACTTAAACTTTCAAATTTTAACAACATTCAAAAAGAAATTATTCGAGTCATCTTCTTAGATCTCAAAGTGTATTAGAATCCTAAAATTATGTACTTTCGAAGTATGGTGAATGACCCTCTCATTAAATTCACGGTGAGGTCTACTATAAATATGAGAGAAGAAAACACAATTTTTCTATATTTTGAGAGTTTCTAATTCTTGCAAGTTGGTCCACTTGTAAAACTGTTACAAGTACTATTATTGCATTAAACAAGTTAGTTTGTGCATATTTTTTAAATTATAAAATATGCAATAATTTTAGAATTTTCCAATACCACTATTGCTCAAGAGAAACCAAAAAATGAAAAAGTGACAAGAAAATCTTTAATTATCACTTTGTAGAAAGAAGTTCCTATCGGGTATGCTCTATTTTCTTTCAATGAAAGCACATTTCAATGGTTTTGAATAAAATTCGCTCTCAGAATGATTTGCTATTAATTTACTAAATATGTGATGGAATGACAAACAACCTAGCTTGGGAGGATTATTATTCTCTACTTAAAAATAAAAATTTTGGAAGATTAATAAGGTTGAGAAGCAGAAAAGATGTTAAGAAAGCACCATATGATAGTGTACTGTAATTTGCAAGTTCGATAAGATTGAGGATAATAAATGCGATCATCCTATTTGGAGCAACTCTTTTTTTTTTTCAACTTTTTTGTTTTGTTGAAAAGTAGAGTTTAAAAAAAGTTGTACTTTGAAGATTAATGGTTCTTAAGTGCAAATAATTAATTACTTCAAAAGAATTGAGAAATGACATCCACTTTCACAATCATCTAAGACATGCATTTTGTTGTATATTTTCTTTTTCTCCAATGCATCATATTTATTTTTGTCCAAGTCAAATAACATGCAACTGCAAATGGTAAACCTGGCACAAAACAAATTAAAAGAACAAAGGAAAAACGTAAATTCACATTCATTTTTGCAATGAGGATGTGTGAAGTGATATAATTTTGAGAAATTGTGCTAGCAAGGTATTTTCTTTTATTTAAGAATTTAAATTATACAGGTGGAGGTGGCAAGTCCAGTAGGAGCCAAAATCCAACACAATCATCCGAATCTAAGTCTTCTTGGATGGCAAGGAAATGTAAGCCTCCACAGGCTTTTTTAGCTGCTTCCCAAGCTTCAGCTTCATTTGTTGTTACAGGAGTTTTCTTGTAGGTAGCATAGATATAGCGAGTAGAAATTCCAACAGATAAAATCAACGAAGCACGACTGAGTTCAGCCTCAATTGAACAGACTTCAAGTCCATTCATCCAAGCTGCAAGAGTACATCACTAGGTTTTTATAATGATACATGCTAGCCAAAGAAGCAGCATAAAAGTTCGTAAGGCATACTTGGAATGAGATAGCAAATTGAAAATAGTATTGCTCCACAATCCATATAGAGTTGGATATGGACATTAAATCAAAATTAAAGAAGTGGATGAACAAGTAGTGAAGTGAGGAATCCTATTTCTTGCTTGTTTGATATAAATTGGCTAAGAGTAACTATGGTTAGAACTCCAAATGCACCTTATCAACACAAATCCTCCTATAGCAGTTAAGAATTAGAAAATGCATAATGCTTCTTGCCACTCTCATAAACTATCCATCTGGCAATGGAACCGATCTTAAAAATGAAAAGTATATTTCAATTAACTTGTAATTAGGGACCTAAATTAATCAGATTACACTTCAAACCCAGAATGAAATACTTTTAACTTTTTGGTTGTTGCAATGATTAATCTAGCAGGTCTCATTGAACACTACTAATTTGAGGCTGTGCATAATTGCTACCTACCATGGCAAGATATGCCAGACCTTGACAGTCAAGTATTAGGAACTTCTATACCATGCATTTCCTATGACTTGGACTTCGTATATAAAAATTACATGCAGGAATCAAATTTCTTAAGACCATCCCGAATGCAGATTATAGCTGCCATGCTAAACAATATGTGCTGTTTTCAGAGATAGTTTCAAAAAGATGTGAAAAAAAAAAAAAAAAAAAAAAACCATATTGGTAATGCGTAAAACAAACCAAATAAAATGACCATGATATAAAATCACTAAGAATTATATGAGAGGTGAAGATGCAAAAAGGAATATATACCTACTAAAGGTCTAGCACGTGAAGTCGCGACAGCCAGTCCTGGAATTAATGTCTTATCAACAATTTCAATTCCCAGTAAATCCAAATCTAACACAATCATCCGAATCTAACTCTTGGAAAATCAATCCACATTTGGTCTTTGAAGTGTCCGAATTTTGATCAACTCTTGGGTCGTGCCCATTGACCTCTTGGACTGCACTGGCCTCTTAGGTTAGGCCCAAACTGAAATAAAGTTCTCAGTATTTAATTGTTGGGCTTTAATTTTGTGGGCTTGCTACTAGGGGCTTAGGCCCAATCCATTTGAGCAGACTTCTCTCATTCTGACCACAATAAATTACCTCAATTTGTGAAATTCAAAAAATACGAAGTTTGGCTATGTTGCTAAATGGTAAAATGCAAGAGCATTTGTGTTAGCTTGCGTAAAAAATCATGTCTATTTTAATATAAGAGTTTATTTTTTATTTCACATACTCGTTTTTCAAAACACCTCATATCAGATTATCTATTTATACAATATTTTTTTAAAATATCAATTTTTTTAATTTTTTTTTTTTCATGTATAATAACTATCATCCACTTTTTTTCATTTACCCTTGAGATACATAAAAAAAAAAAAAAAAAAAAAAATGCAAAACAAAACAAAACAAAAAAATTGAATGCAAAATGAATAGTATCAGTGTAAATTTACATAATTACTAGAGCAAACTTATAAATTTATTTAATTATACACTGATTGATGTAAATCATTTTTAGGTAAAATTGTGTAAATATATATATATATATATATATATATATTTTTTTTTTACTTTACAATTTTTTTTATTATACATTCACTGATGTGAGTACTCTAATATATAGAACCTAGATAGGATTGCACAATAGAAACTACACAGGACTGCAAAATTAAAGATATTTCCATTGAAGTATATGTTTCATAATTAAACTTGCAGACATTTAATAAGTATCTCTCCAAAAAATTCCAATGCAGTGAAACTTGAATTACAAAAATTGGCATTGAAGTATTGAGAGAGCCTCTAACTTTCCTCATTATTAATTCAAGTACTTAGACGTACTTAGAAATGGATTGACCAAAATATTACGTCATATGCCTTACAGTAACAGTGACCAAGGAATTGCGAAAGCCAACCCAAAAGAAGAAAGAAAGAAAGGATTGCAAGTTTAGTTCTTCATGAAAATGACTAAAATCAAGGTCTGGTAAATGTTGTTGGTGACACTGTCATTCGAAAATAAAAATAAAATAAAAAAATAATTCATCAATAGAGATCATTTTGTAATCTTAAATACATGGTGTCGCTAGTGCATGGATTCCAAACAAGCTTTTGAAGTTCCATCCGTCTAAGTGCTATACTCTTTGTTGAGATTGCGGAAGTTTTGACACTTATTTGTTATGAGTGATGCAAAAAATTGTAGGTTTATGTGAAATAAAAATAAATAAATAAAAGAAACAAGCACATAAGAAACACAAAAATTTACATAGTTCAGCCTTAGGTTTATAAGGAGCTACAAAATTGACACAACACTCTCATAAAACCCAAGTCCCATTTATACCTAAAGAACTCTCCCTCATCACAATTAGCACACCAAAAGAATTTTCAAATTCTCTAAACTTCATCTACAAAAGACCAAAGTTGCGTCTATTAAAGAACAAAGCATGGCTGGTTATATATACAAGTGCAAAGCCTATTTATTTGTTGCCATGGATATCTTCTCAGCCTATGGATAAACAATCACCAAATTGGAGTCAAATTTGGTTTGGTGTTGAACGTGTATACACAAAACTAAGTCAGCCATTTAACACTTTGTTTCTTTGGTAATCCACATTTCTTGTAAAGCAGGGAATTGTAAGACACTGATAACAAATGAAAATTCCTCTGGTCCAGTACAAATGATGTTAGAGCAACTGGTTGCATCATCTGCTCCAACATGTGACGTAAATGTCTGCATGCCTGGACAGTAAAAGTAGTCTTTAGATAGATTGCATATTATATCACAATTCATTCTAAAATAAACCAAAGGTAGACAGTTATTTAATCAATATCTACCGGTACGTTTTAGTGCAAATCTATTGCACAAAAGCACAAATCCTACTCAAGTTGTTGATGCAGCTACTAATTCACATTGTTAAGAGATGATATTGGTGGCAATTGTCATGTTACCTGAGAAAGAAGAGTCACCAAGCATAGTTAGGAAAAAAGTACATATTATAATCTATGCTCAGTATTTCTTGATCAATGACAAATGAAATTGTTTGATGTACTCCATATGGTGTATGTTTCCATCTTGAGGGGATCAGTGTACAAGTAAAAACCTATTCAGCAAGGTTGAGGTGATACGAAACAAGAAAATGGAATGAAATTTACCATTGGCAAAATTTTGTAAGCTTTGTTTAATTAAATAACATGTATGCAGATTTAAGGTTTTCACATTACACCTGTAAAGAAGTTTTCGGTATCACGAGATTGGGAGGATGATGTTTCAATCATTGACAATAAGCCAAACGAGTTGAACTTAACACAAACGCTTCAAATGAAATCTTCTCAAGAAAAGTTTTAAAAACCATATTAGCAAGATAATCACTTCTACCCAATGCTTGCATTCCCTACAGTTGCTGAGTGCACGGATTAAAAAACCAAGATGTAAATCTTAAAATTTTAAGAAGCAACTCAACTCAGAGAGTACAACCACGACATCACTAAAATCTAGAAACCATACTTGTCTGCTCAAATCAACCAATCAAGATTTTTAAAGCTAAAGATTTCATTTATGGAATTCTACATTCAAGAACTGTGAAGATAACCACCAAGCAAAAAAATAAAATCGAGTGCAACTAAAAGCCAAATAACTAAAGACATGAAACAAATGGAGTCCCCAAATAACTGAAGACATAAAATGTATGGGGTCTGATCAATGTAATATTGCTTCTAGGGAAAAGACTTGGGGGTAGATCAAAAAGAACGTTGTCACCAACCACAATATTTTGGCACCCAAGATAGCCGATTTTACCATTTCCTAAATTTGTCACTGCATTGATTTAGGTTAATACAAATTCACAAACAACTTTCAGTCATTTTTATAAAATCGTTCATTTTCTTTTCAGACTGTCTTTATCTTAGATAAAAAAAAATAATAATACAGAAATTCAAGAAGTTAGTATACTCTTGTTTCACAATTCTCATACATATTTCTTCTAAAAACACAGAGAGTGAGAGGTTACTGTTTCCAAAGGCTACCCATTGCTGATAACATGGGGCACAGATGGAGAAGACGGCATATTGGGAACGAAGCGAAAGAGGTCTCCACTCTGCAATGGATGTTTCACTTGTTGTATCAGCCTCAACTAATGAATTTTTTGGAAACTCCTGCAACAAAAACAACAATCAAAGACCTAGTCATGAATGAGCTACATGTTGACGTTATGAGTAGTGGCAGGTTGGGCTAATGCACAGCTACATCATTCTTTACTCTCATCTCCAAGGAAAAGCTAGATTCTGAATAATTTCTGACATATTTTACATGGAATTTTAAACCAGACCACCCCACTCCACCCCAACCAACATTTTTTTCATACTTAAAAAAAAGGCAGTTGTCAGAATGAAAAATGATGATAAAGAGCATACCCATTGAAGGACAGTGGCAGAGATCATTTCGTGATCTTAATCGCCCTCCACTGAAAGGCAGTTCTGTGTTATCTCACTGCTACACTCTCTCTCTCTCTTTGGTAATCCTCATTTCATGTACAGCTGGGAATTTCAAGATCATTGATAGCTAAGAAAATTTGCACTGGCCGGTATGCAGAAATCCTAAGAATCTGATTGCATAGCCTGCTTCAACATTGCTCCAACAGTCTGCTGCATGTTTGGGCAATACAGGTAGTGATGAAATAACATGCATGTTATGTCAAAGCAATCATCCCAAAAGAAACCAAAAATTTATATAGCTATTTAATAAATATCCACCCTCACCTTTATTTGCCACTCTATTGCACAAAAAACACAAGTGCTCAAGACTGTCGAGCAGTAATGTCACATTTTTAAGAGATGATATTGCTGGCTCTTCTAATGTAACCTGCAAAAGTAAGTCAATCAGGAAAAAATCAAATCAATATTGTCTCCATGAACACTATTACTTAATGAATGACAAATAAAATCATTTCTGTAACACATACAATATATATTTCCATTCCTAGGTAATCATTTTATAACTAAAAAATTATTCAAGAAAATTGAATAAAATGAAGCAATGGTATATTTTCCATTTTTCATTCCATTAAATAATATGCATGCAGATGGGAAGGTTTTCCTCATCTATAAGAAACAAAATAAAAACTAATCCAAAGGAGGACTATCAAAATCCAATATAACTACAAACCAAATAACTATATAAGACCCAACTGCCACCTGGGGTGCCTCGGTGGTAAGGGAGAGTGCCTAAACTAACTGTAAACCCTTAAGTCTTTGGTTAGACTCTTAATTGAGGCATTTTGCGATTCTGCCGATACCTGCTTACTGTGGGTGTGTAGGCATCCAGGGTTTTACCCCTCAGGGGTGGTCCCACTAGCCCATACCATACATTGAGGGGGTTCCTCGTCGTAAGAAAAAACTACTATATAATTACACAGAACACAGTCTGATCAATGAAACATCCCTTAGAAGGAAAAGACACATGCTTTTCTTAAATCCATTTGTCACCAGATTGGATTAAGAAAGTACACAAACCTAAACCTCCACCTAGGACTTGCAAGTGGAGGAGATGTCAGTTGAGCTAGAGCTCATTGGCTAGGGTATAAACTTGGAACTTCACTCAATATAATTCAGAAGGTTCTCAACTTCAACTTGACTTGAGAGCAGACCTTTGTATGGAAAAGCATTTACAAAATAAGTGCTATTTGGAATGGAACTTCTTGAACACTTTTGCCCAAATCCAAGACTTCACTGATACAATGAGGTTCACTGCCTGCACAAGTAAGCATAACTGGAAATTAATAAGAAAAGCATGAAGAAAAAAATTCTAATTAGTATCTGGGCTTTATTGAAAAAAAATTCTTTGGGACCCATATAGTTACAAAAACAAACAATTTTTTTTTTTCTTTGTTGAATTCCAAAAATCATAGATCCCATGGAAATACTATATTACTATTCCAATCAATAACATTTGATTGCAGATGACTCTGACTAAGTACCTTAGCTACATCAACTTCCCAAATCTTAAAAGCATCAAAGGGAAACATCCCATCACCATATTTCCACAGAAAATTCTTCAACATCTTCAGATAATCAGCATTTGCAAGATGCTTAATCCCATTTTAACTGTTAACAAAACACCAAGTATGTATTTTTTAAAAATAAAAATAACCAATCAAAGCAAAACTCTGAAACAATTAAAACAAGAAATTCTATAGAAGTCTGGGATTTTTCAATATCATAAAACCTCAATAACCAAAACAGGGAGCCCAATTCAATTATATAAGATGGTTGAATATATAGTTCCTGTATACTGGAAATCCAAAATAAATATTAAGACAGTTTATTACTTGGCTTCTTTAAAATGTTCTATATTTATAATAAAGACTATAACTCTATAAAGTGTTACATTATTTCATTTTTTCCTCCATTTTCTCAGCAACCAGACATAAATATAATAAGATAATTCAAAAACAGTCTACATAGAATGGGTACTACCAAAAATGATTTATAAAAGTATTTGAGTTTTCAAAAGGAGCTGATTGATAATTATGTATATATCTGAACACGTCAAAGACTAATCAGATTCATCCCCTCCCAACTCTTGGACAGGAGCATTTTTAAGCTGACTTTGTAATAAGTACTAGGATTTTTCTTTGATAAAGAAGCAAATGGGTTAATTTGACCACTATAGTGTTGAATGCCTCAAATCAGAAATCCCATGCAGAAACTATTCCAAAATATTCAATAAGCTTTGATTATAGATGACTTTAACAAAGTACCTTAACTACATCAGCTTCCGAAATCCTAGAAGTATCCATGCTATACATCCCCATCATTATTGTTAACAGAACAAAAAGCATTTACTTTAAAAAAAAAAAACAAAAACAAAGCAGAATTTCAACATGATAATGATATTCAACAAGAAATTCTACAGAAGTCTTTGATTTTTCATTATTAGAAAGCCTCAGAATCTTCACTAAAGTGAATCCAATCTTCACTAATTTATTACTTTCCTGCCTCAAAATTTTCTTTATTTATTTGAAAATAAAAAATAAAAAAAAAGTCCATAATCTTTTTCTTTTTCCCTCCATTTTCTCAACAACCAAATAGAAATTTAGATAATTCAAAGAAATGGCTAAATAGTGTGGTTACCAATCAAAGGAGCTATCAAGCTCATCAATATGGCAGTTGCGGAAAACACAGCAGAGGTGGCTGCAAGAGGCGTTCTTGGGCAGAGAGTGATGGTGTCATTAAACCCTTTGTTTGCCTTCACAAAATTGTAAAATATTCTGCATATGAAATCACAAATTCATTTTGCATAATATCAAAAATGAAAAATATGAATGAGAAAAAAGATATGGTTTTTGATCGCCCTTTGTAGGATGACTAATTCTTTGATACTCCCAGCGTGCACCGATCTCACATTCATGACGGATCCACTTATTAAATTCATGGTAGAGTCCATCATGAAAGTGAGAAAAGGAAATATCATTTTACCAGACTCCTGGAATACATAAGAATTTCTCTTGTAACACTAGCTAGATAACAGAACATACCTTAGAAACATGGCACGTTACTCTCCAAGATCTGGTTTATTGAAAAAATAACGGACGTGAGTGATCTTGGGCCAATCCTCACCAATTTCCTTTTAATATCTTTTTTTTTTTAAGCGTGGACAACCAACAATTTCTAAATACTCTTAAACACTTGACAGATCTCAATCCATTGGGCAGCGACGTGAGATTTTGGGCATTTGATAATTTGGAGTCTCTGAAGTGAGGTGAGTTGCTTATTCCACTCTGGGAAAGTAGTCAAATTGGGAAAGTCTACTATTGTCATTATCGATAATAATCTGAGAGAACTAATCCCGTTCGGAAGTGACGTGAGGTTTGGGCATTTGTTAATATTAAGGGTACGTTTGGTACACTGAATGAAGATTACAATAGGAATTGTAATCTTTATTACTAGTAATAAAATGTGTTGTAATGTAATAACTAAACCTATTCATTAGTTTGGTTGTGAGTTATAACATTAGAATGGAACTTAACATTTATTTTAGGAAATATCTTACTCATACAATTATATTTTCTTAAAAATTGTTATTTTTAAATTTAAGAAAGATATTTGTTATTTTTTATGATTTTTTATTTTTATAATTATTAGATGTATATGGAAGGTTTGTTTATTTGGAAATATATTAAGTTTTGAAATTAATGCACTTACTAAGGAATAGCTAATACAACCTTTTAAAGAGGAATAGTTATTCTTCATTTTGAAGAATAGCTATTCATAAGGAATGAATATTCTTTGTAATAAAAACATAACCAAACTAAAGAATAATTAAACTATAGGAATAACTATTACATTACAGCGCCTATTACAGTCTACCAAACATGCCCTAAGTGTTTGAAGTGAGGACAGCTCACTAATCCACTTTGGAAAAGTCAAATTGGGGCAGTCTCCAATACCCAGGGAATGTAAAGCCGTAAGACATGACATTCCAACAGGAAGAGATGTCATATTGGGGCATCTAGAAATTGCAAAGGAAATTAAAGAGCCAAGACCGGACATCCCATCAGGAAGAGATGTCAGATTGAGGCATTCAGTAATTCCAAGAGATCGAAGTGATGTAAGCTTGCTTATCTCATCTGGCAAAGTAGTCAAATTGGGGCAGCCTCGAATTTCCAGTGTCCGTAAAAAGTTGTGACAGCTAATCCCGTTTGGGAGAGATGTTAGGTCGGGAAATCCTTCAATTTTATGGAATTTAAGTGAGGTGGAGTTCCTAATCCACTCTGGGAAATTCGTTAAATTGGGGTAGCTTTGAATTTTTTTTTTTTTTTTATAAGTAAGAAAGTAGCTTTGAATTGTTAACGATTGTAAAGATAGAACACAACCAATCTTATCGGGAAGAGAAGTTAAATTGGGACATCTAACAATTACAAGCGTTTCAAGTGATGTGAGCTCCCCAATGTACGGAAAAGTCTTCAAATTGGGGCAGTCTTCAATGTTCAACTCCCGTAAAGATCTTAAACAACTAATCCCATTAGGGAGTAAGGTCAAATTAGGGTCGCATTTACAAATTTTAAGAGTTTCAAGCTATGTGAGGTCAATAATCCAGTCCGGTAAACTCATCAAATTGGGACAATATTTAATGCTTAGTTTTTCCTATCTTCCACTATCTTATTTAGTTTCTATCTCATTGCTTTCATTTTACAGTTTTCACTATTCATCTTACTACAAAAAGCAAGTGAATTTGAACTTGAAAAGAAAGTGCGTATCTCTTTTTTGAATTTATTCCCACTCACAGCTCTTCGTCGTAAAGCTTCGATGGAGAAGTGAGAACTCACCCAACAAGTCATCTGCTTCATAAACTGCATCCTTGAGCTTTTCAAGCCAGTCCCTGACTTGATGGTTATGATTCTGCTGCTCTGTGCTGCATCCAGTAGTACAGCTTGAATTATGGAAACAGTGTTTTTTATTTTTTCAAGTTCATCTTTGACACCCCAGAGCGATCCAATCTCTTGGAAAATCTGGGAGTCCAGATTTGCAATCATTTTCTGTGCTACACCAAAGAGGATTGCTTCAGCCTTTTCCATAGTTGTTGGCAAAAGGGCCGGTAAAAGCGCTAGAGAAAATCAAGAGAGCGGGTTTGAAGTGCCTTTAGTGCAGGTGGAAAGGTAATGTATTTTCAAAAACATGAGTCGCATCGGTCCAGATACATTCTTAAAAAAAACCACTCATTTTTTTCCATCTTTCAATCGAAAGTGACTTTAACATGTACTTTCCCTATATGTATGTGCACAAAAATGAACTAAAGTGGACACAAATAGACCGATTAGATCAAAGTGGACCGAATGGGACTGAAGTTGACCGAATAAGAACGAATGGATAGATTTGGAACGAAGTGGATGTAATGGACCGAATAGGAACAAATAGGACCAAATAGGACTAAAGTGGACATAATGGATTGAATAGGACGAATGCGGACTGAATAGAAACAAAGTAAATAGAATGGGCTGAATAGGACTATAGTGGACCAAATAGTCTGAAAAGGACTAAAGCAGACCAAAGTGGACAAAATGAACTGAATAGAACCAATGTGGACCAAATAGAATTGAAGTGGACAAAATAGGATCAAGTGGATTGACTACACCAAAAAGGACCAAAGTTGATTGAACAAAACCAAAGTGGACCAAATAGGACTTTTAAATATTTATCTTTTTTATTGCATTTTTAGGGCTCATATTTCTAATTATTAATGTCTTTTTCTTTTCTTTTTTCTTTTTTCTTTTTTTGAATTTTTTAAGTCAAAACTAAAGAGTCTTGCCCAAATATAATAAAATTTCATACTTTTCAACCCAAAGATTAAGGAGAAAAATGAATTTTTGAGTTAAACTTAAAAAGGAAACGTACAACAAGAATCAATTTAAGACTTAATTAATGTTTAATTTTTATGAATAACAAATTATACATTATATTACAGTTACAAAATAATTATTTATCCACATGCATTGTGTGGATTTGTGACTAGTATAGGTAAAATTAAACCGTAATTCTAATTGGTGCAGGAAACTCTAATTGCCTTATTACAAAAATAACCTTGCTTCCAAATATTAAAATACTAATAACCTAATAAACTACTGAGACCTAAAAAATAAAATACAATTGATGTGCAAAGATTAATAAGACTAAATTAAAATAAAAATCCCCCATGTCTCCTGCATCAATTTGCTAGACATTGTTAGTCAAGTATTACTTAAGAACTTAAATACCATGCTTTTCCTATGACTTTGACTTTGTATCAGGGACGGACTTGGGCCTAAAGGGGCTGCCCCCGACCTTAAGAAAAAAAAAATTAGTAGGAAGGGTGGCAGCTTGATAGTAAGAGTTCCTTGAACCATCACCCTTGCAAGTCTGAGAATTGTGGTTCGAGTTGTGGCACTTCAGTTTAAAATGCTGTGTCCACATAGATGGCCCCAAGTAGCTTCGGTGTTCACACGCAATAGAATTTGAGTTTAAGTGAGCCAGGGTAATGATACCATGCCAAATAAGCCCTTTTTTATCATTAAAAAAAAAAAAAAAAAATCTAGGCCCCCATCATCAAAATCATAGCCCCACTTCATCAAATCAACCCAAAGAGATCACAACAGTCAATAACCCGTAACAAGAAAAACCTTTAGATAGAACAAAATTTTGGTCTAAACAAAAAAGCATATACAATATAATCATACCACAAATTTGAAATAACAAAACAGAAATCACAAATTCCCAATTTTACATATTTAAATCTTTCCCCATTAATTTCACTGTCTCAACTCTTATTCTTCCTCCTGTCAGTATCGTTCTTTACTTGAATCCTTATGCTTCTTCAGTTCTTCTTGTTTGGATTGTCATACTGTTATGGTTGATGTTGTCTACTATTTGAACAACTAAAATCCTCCTCTATTCTTAGATTTCTCCACCAGTACGTTGAAATCCTCCTCTATTATTTTCATTCTTCTACTTCGATTTCTCCACTAGCTCACTGTCTCTTTATTTTCTCAGGAGATTTTTTTACTTTCCCTATATCTACTTTTAAGCATCTAGCCAAAAATGTCAGACACACATGTGGTTTTTACTATTGTATTTTGTCCAAAAGTCCATCTACTCTACACGTGGGATTCACTTCTCCACAACTTTCTTTTTCCTACCTTTTGTCTATTTTTTTTTTTTTTTTTTCATATTAATGAGTTGCGACAGAAATCAAAATTTGTCTTATGCAATATATTATTAAGTTAGATATATGAATTTATGGCCTTAAAAATATATTATATGAATTTACGTTTTTTAAAAGCTCTTAAATAAAAAAGTGGGGCTCTAATTTATAAACAAATTAAATATAAAAAAAAAATATATATATATATATATATATAGTGATAACTCTAAATGGTACATTAGTTCTTATAAATATATCGTTTTTTTTTTTTTTTCTTAACTGAACTTAAATGACTTTAGTACGAAATGACACTTTTGCTTCGGGCTCTCCCTAAGTTCAAATTTTGGGTCTGTAGCATTTGTCTATCATTATTATCATTGAAAGTAAAAGTTTTTGTGCATGTAACTGAAATTGGTAATTGGGCAAAAGCTCATTTTTCACCAAAAAGATTCTCAAAAAGCTTTATTGGGAAAGGGTTGTCTAATGCTAGAAGTGGTTTAGATCCCTTTTGAAAACCATGATGACACATATATGCAGTCTCATAACGTTCTTCCAACCATAGAAGTAGTGACAAACAGTGAAGAAGTAATCATAGCTGTCTAGGGCTTTACACTGTTGATGTAGGCCATCACGCCTAAGCACATAATTCTTTATGTTCTCTCTTTCTTATCTCACTTCCGCATCTTTTTTTATATTCGCTTCAAATTTTTTAACAAGTAATTGAAAGATGTTTATATGCTTTTCCCATTTTGATGGTGCAAAGAGCACAAAAATTGTGCTTCCCAAATATATGATTACTCATTGTAACAAGAAAATTCTAGGGTACAGCTTTTTAAGTGCAAATTGTAGCAACCTCCCTTAAAATTTTAGGAAATGACACTTTCCCTAAATGTTCCAAGAATAATGAGAATTGAGAAAGTGAATAAAAGTGTTGTGAAGCATATTCTAAACTGAATAATGAGTTATAAAAGTAAATAAAATATTATAATTATATTGTAGCATGATTACTAATTCTTTGATTCACATGGTTACAGAGCAAAAAGCATCAAACTGAAAATCATGCTTGGATGCCACAATGTTCTTGTGAATCAACCATCCAATGGATGTACTACAAATATCAAACATATATCTAACTCAAAAAAAAAAAAAAAAAAAAAAAAAAAAAAAATCAATGCGCTTGCAACAAAAATTAGCATTATTACTCGATGATGTATACAAATATTAAATCCCTTAAGGGTTTGGACAAAAAATCTATAGGTTAAGTTCAGCTGTATGACCAGTCACCACCTCTCTCCCCATAATGAACCCTTACAAATCAATCTACATGGGCCCTTTGAAGTGTCCGAATTTTGATCAACTCTTGGATCGTACCCATTGACCTCTTGGAGTGCATTAGTTTCTTAGGACCAAACTGAAATAAAAGGTGTCAGTATTCAATTGTTAGGCTTTTATTTTTGTGGGCTTGATATTAAGGCCTTAGGCCCAATCCAATTGACCAGACTTCTCTCATTCTGACGTCACCTTTGTACCTCATTTCATAATATTCAAAAACGAAGTTTGGCTATGCTGCTATATGGTAAAATGTAATAAGTAGAAACTAAACTAAAGATTTTTTCAATTGAATTAATGTTTCATGCCAAATGTTTGAAGTTGACAATGTTTCAATTTAATCCTCAAATTTTTTTCTTATAAAAAAAAATCCCCAATTTTTTTTACAAACAAAAGATGTACAACTCATACACTTATGAAGTGTATTGAAGTTACTCAAAAGAATTACAATCTCAAATTTAGAAGATTTAGAAAACCCAAAGAAAAACATACACTGCAAATTGCCTAAAATTTTCATCCAGTCATAAAAAAATTTAAAAAATGAGGACATAATTTTAAGCCAAGGATGCACAACCCATCAAGGTTCCTAGAATTCCTCTTTGTCCAAATTTTCCACATAGGGGAACAATGTTCAAAAATTTAATCCTCCATTTTATCAATACATGATTTAAATTTGCTATCTAAATTAGTTCATAAGCATTTTTACTCGGGTAAAAAAAAAAAAAGAAGGGAAAAAGAAGTAGCAGAAGAAAGAGAACAGTTTTAGAGTGAAGCCAAATTTGATATACTACCTTGTCAAGTGATCTAGTATATATACATCTTATACTACAGATTATTTTTATTTTAAATCTCTCTCCTTTAAACAGTCTATTCAAGTCCTTTTCCATATCTGTTGCTAAAGGTAAAGGGTCATTTAGGTGAAAGCTTTCTTTGCACGTCCTAATTAGTGCTTAGTATTGGTCATTTCTAGGATTCCAATCATTTTGAAAGTCTTTATGCTTTTTAAGCAAGAATCAGACTGGCATTTTCATTCAAAAGGAAGGAAATACTGTAAGAATGCTACAGCATAAAGAATCTCCTGAAAGAGTTCCTGTGACTTCTCATATTGTTGTTGTATACCCCAATTAAAAAACAAGAAAGACTAAGAAATTTTTGTGCAACACATGAGTTGTAGTAAGTGGGATGCTTTAGGATAGTACACCGTCATTAATGTTATTCTGTAAGCTACATTTTGGACCAATTTTTACAAATTCAAACATTTTAAGATATATATGTATGTATGTATGTATGTATGTATGTATATTAAGAGAGTTTCAACCTATGGTATCCGCTCTTAAGGATAATTCTTTATCATCAGACCAAAACATCAATCAGTTTTTAACTTTTAACATTGTAAGATATTTGAAAAAGAGAAATCCTCATTTGGTTGGTAATGATTGATAGTTGATGATTACAAAAAGTAAGATCTGGGTGGAGGCACAAGAGGTAACTTGTGCCTGTAGTATTTGGGATTTAAAAAAAACAAAAAAAAAAAAAAAAAAAATTCTTTAGTAAGATATCGTTATCTATCTCTAGTTTCTAGTGTCTACTAATTAAACTACAGATTTCTTTACTTGACAAGTATATTTAGGTTAGGTAAAATATTAGTTAAGTAAAATTATTAAATATACTAATTAATAAATAATTAGTGATTAGACTTGTTTTTAACACAAAATTAATAATAAAGTGATTAATGATAATTTATTTAATCAGATTTTTGTATTTATTTTAAGTATTTTAAAGATATTTTTTTAAAAAAAAATTGAGGGCTAATTGGGTTTACACTCATTTACTTTTATTTTAATCAACAAGATATCTATATGGCACCTGTGGGGGGGTAAAAACCCAAAGCTACTGAGTGGGCCTGGGGCATCATATTGAGTATAGTATTTCCGAAGAGCAATCATTGGGCGGGGGAGCCCATCTGAAGGCAGGAAGCTCAGAAATGAAGGTTGGTTATAGTCCGAGGAGGTGACCTTCCTTCCGAAGAGGTTATTATGGTCCGAAGAGATCTTCTCCCTCAGATACGAATATCCTTGATCAATCAAACGTGTGGACGGTCCGAATTACTTTCCTAGCAAGCCTAGTGATCATGATAAGCCCTAGGTATGTCTGGAGATGATAAGAATGAAGAAATATCTAAAGGAAAAGCTGCTACCACCGTATTTAATGCACTGCAACAGCTTTTCTGGCCGCATTTATGTGGAGAAGACCCCTGAACAGTGTAACCTCAGCTACCGCCACTTACAGGGAACTAAAGTAGACACATGACGTGACATGCATTCAAGTAAATGCACAGATGAAGAACAGGTGGACGATGGAGATGATGGGGAAGGGTGCTATATAAAGAAGAAGGGTCCCTGATAAATGGGGATCGGAAAAAAGGCCAAAAGAGAGGAAAGAAAAGCTTTACTGTAGTTCTGAATGTTGTAGTTACTGTTCATTCAATAAAACATCTATTCGGACATTCATTCATGGAATTGTTCAAGCATTGTTTCATATTATCACAGCCATAAGTACCTTAGTCAACCATTGTTTAATTCATAACCAGTCCAGCTCTCTCGCCCACTCTCTACAAATTCATTGCCTAGGGTTCATTGGACCTTTAACCCATATCATTTGGGCTTGGGCTACAAAGAAACTGACCCTACAGCACCTCTTATGCTTCTACTGGTACTAATATTTTTTATGGGGGATGGCACTTCTTATGCTTATACTCGTGCTAATACCTTTACAGGTGTTGTTGTAATGAATTTGCAAGTTTAGAGGGTGAGTTAGGTAACTCCTCAAAGTTAATTAAGTCCATTTGAATTTGTGATGACACAATTCTTGCTTTGGCAGACATGGACTGCAGCAACAAATAAAAGGAGGAGATTGATCTTAGTGATAGTATCTTAACTGAAAATTTTTCTGAGCTGTGTGATGCTGATTTTAAATTCTTTGATTCTTCTTCATATAGTATTGAGTCAAGTAATGAGTTAAGTAGTGAGTCAAATTACATGACCAATGGCAACTTTGATATAATCATGCAAAGCAAAAAAAATATTAAATCATCAAGAATCTACTTATAGAGTTCTTGTATTTTATAATTCTTTCTCCAAAGACAAAAGCAAGATTACAATTCACCAAATGCCCATGGACCTATTGAACTACATATTAGGATCTTCGGCCCCAAACTCTAATAAACTTGCCCTTGTTTGACTATTGGGCTCCTATATTTGTGGGCTTGCTAACATGGGCTTAGGCCCAATCCATTTTACAATCCTTTTCCCATTTCATCCAACCACACCTTTTAGCTCATTTTCTGAAATTCAAAAACAAACTTTGGCTATGCTGCTAAATGGTGAAATGTAATTAGTAGACAATACATGGCTGCAAAATCAAATATTTGAATCTGCAAACATCTAATAAAGTATCTCTTTAAAAAATTCAATTGCATTGAAAGTCGAATTACAAAATTTGGCATCTATACACACCTAATTTTCCTTATCATTAATTCAAGTACTAAGATGTGCCTATAGAGATTGATTCACCAACATTCTTCATCATCTACAATATTAGTAGCTGCAAAGAACATGTAATTGCAAAACCAACAAATATAAGAAATCAGAATTGCATGTTCAATTCATTAAGAAAATGACTAACATTAGAGGTGGGTGACACTTTCAATAAGTAAAAGATTGGCACCATAAATCATTGTCATCTTAAATACCCTTTATCCCTAGTGCATAGATTCCAAACTAAATTTTGAAGTTCCATTCTTGTCTTAGTATTATACTTTATGTTAAGATAGCAGAGGCCTTGATGGTTGTTTTGTTTTGTTTTTGTTTTTGTTGTTGTTATGAGTGAAGCAAAAAAAAAAAAAAAAAGTGGGTTTGTTTGAAATAAAAGTAGAAAAATAGGAGAAACCATCCCATAAGGAACACATAGATTTACGTTGTTCGGCCTTAGGCCTACATCCACGGGCAGCGCCGAAGAAAGTTTCACTAAAAAAATAAGGAGATTATAAAAGTGACAAAAACACTCTCACAAAACCCAAGCCCCAAGTACACCCAAACAACTCTCGCTCACCACAACTAGCAAACAAGAATTTTCAAATTCTCTAAACCCGGTCGGCAAAAGACCAAAGTTGAGCATTTTAAAGAACTAAGCATGACTAGCTATATATACAAGTGCAAAGCCTATTTATTTGTTGCCAATTATTATCTTCTCATCCTATTAATAAGCAATCACCAAATTTGGTTTGGTGTTGAACGTGTATAAATGGAACTAATTCAACCCCATGTAAAACTTTCTCTTTGGTAATCCACATTTCTTGTAAAGCAGGGAATTGCAAGACCCTGATAACAAATGAAATTCCTCTGGGCTAGTAATAATGAAGTCATAGCAACTGGTTGCATCACCTGCTCCAACATGTGATGTCTGCATGCCAGGACTGCTGGACATAAAAGTAGTCATGAGATAGGGTGCGTATTATATCACAATAGTCATCCTAAATGAAACCCACAGTAGATGGTTATTATTATAGAAAAATAAATAAATAAATTAGAGAGTTATTTAATCAATATCTACCCCTACATTTTAGTGCCACTCTATTGCACAAAAGCACAAGCCCTACTCAAATGGTTGATGCATGAACTTTTTAAGAGATGATATTAGTTTCATTTGTCCTGTAATCTGGGAAAAGTGAGTCACCTGGCTTAGTTAGGACAAAATTCCACATTATAATCTATGCTTACAGTTTCTTGCATATTGTATATTATGTTGCCATCTTGATGTAATAAGTGTATAACTAAAAACCTATTCAAGTAAGGTCAAGAGATAAAATGAATTATGAAACAAAAAAATGGACTGAAATGTACCACTGGTAAATTTTCTATTTTACATTTAATTATATAAAGTATGTAGGTTTTAAGGTTTTCTCATTACACGTGTAAAGACATTTTTGCTTTTATGGGATTGGGGATATAATATTTCAATCACCCAAGAGACATTAAACCAAATGAATTGAAGTTAACATAAACAATTCAAATGACATGTTCTTAACAAAAGATTAGAAAACCATATGAGCAAGAACAACAATAATGTAAAACAATGTACATGACTTCTACACAAAGCTTGCATTCCCTAACGTTTGTGAGTGCATGGATTGACTTAACATGTTTTCAATCCTAGTATTTTAAGAAAGCAACCAAAGTAATATTCTGCAGTGTCTATGATGAACAATTATTGATGCAAGAGTTCAGGTAGAAAACTAGGAATTTCATACATTAGAATTGAGAATGGGCCTCACTTCACCTAGAAAGGAAATTTCTGCATCGAAAAGTATTCATGATAGTTAGCTGTTAAATGGAATGAAAATGCAGGGGATTTGTATTCACATCCAAGGTCACCAAGAAAATGAGCTCCACTACCAGCAAATGTTGACATAATCAGAAAATTAATACGAAGATCTTTCAGGTCTAATTAACATTTGGATATTCAAAATAATTTTTCTCTTTGAGGCCCAAATTGTTAGAAAAATGATCATTTTTTTCTCCATTCATTTGCTACTGTTACATTGGACTAAATTTGAAAGATTGTTGACAACTCTTGAATTACTACGCTTGAGAACAGAAGATTCTCAATTCATATGTTATTTCAAATATTTCATGTAGTAAATTGTCCATCGCTTGATTATAACTTTATAATATGATAATTAACTCCAAGAATGTTAGGCTACTTCAAAGACTAAAGTTCGAATGCCTATCTAAGAAACAAACCTTTATCATGGAAGTCTTATGAGTCATCTGATATGGAAAGTCACATTTTTTGCCCTGCAGCAAGAGCTAGTCAGTCCAATATGAATCATGAAATTGGTAATCACTAATTCTTTTTAGTTAAAAAGGTCTAATAAGTATCTTGAATTCATTTAATATTTTCTTTGCAACACAAATAATTTGAAAAAAGATCATAATTTCTCCACTCTATAGTTATTTATTTTTTAGCAATCAATCATAGAGTTTTTTAACAACTCGCAAATTTGTATGCTTCATAACAGAAGATGTTGGATTCATATAATATTTCAGAAATTTCATATAATTAAATTGTCCTTGGCTGGAATAAGAACTGTATGGTATGCTAAATACTAACGGCAAAAAATGAAAAAGAAAGACCTATATGGCATGCTAAGTTTCTCCAAGGATGATAGACAACTTAAGAAAAGAAGGCATTAAATGCTTACAAAGAAAAACTTCTGAAGAAACAAACCATCATATCTTAGGAAAATCATTCTATTTTTTTCCTGGCGTTCAGACTTCAATAACTGAGAAACTCACCATACCTAAAACGAAAATGAGGAATGAAAAGAGAGAGAGTAGTATCTAACAATCACGGGGAACTTAGAAAGGAGAAGCATGAATATAAAAAAACAGGGGAGTTAACACCAAGCTGTGGCCTTTATCCATGCCATACTACCAAACACAAGTTCAACTGCATAAATAAATTACCATATATGAGACTTAAATGATTTACCACTTAATTTTTCAGTTGTGGCTAGAAAATTGCAATATCAACTTGCTTTGGATAAACAACAACTCTTTTCTGTTTTTATATTCCAAGCTTGCCTATATGAAGCACATAGAATAAAATGACCAAAAAAATCACTATGCTCTTAATTGAAGGAGAACAAGATGATTGAATTATAACAAAGATATATGGACCTATACAAACTTTGGAGCAAATCATTTTTATGGTTTTTTTTTTTTTTTTTTTTTTTTTTGCTGATAAGTTTTGGAGCAGATCATATTTCTGAAATGCATTTAACATTATTCCAGTATAACATAGATTTATTCCAACAGTTGTTGTTTAGGTGTAGATCATCCTACTGAATAATGATTATTTACCATAAATCTATTCCAACATCTCCAAGTGCAAAATTTTCATTAGTTTATTCAAAATCAACTCTACAAACCTAGTCTTATCATTTATACAAAGGTACAGATGGCTAGAACAAAGAAACAAGTTCATTTAAAAAAAAAAAAAGAACAAAGACAAGATAATCAGATGGCTAGGATTTATGCTTCTTCCTCCCCCCCCCCCCCCCCCCCTTTTTCCAATCATTAAAAATAAACCAAAGGAGTTGAACTTAGCACAAACACTTCAAATGAATTCTTCTCAAGAAAAGTTTTAAAAACCATATTAGCAAGATAATCACTTTTACCCAAAGCTTGCATTCCATACAGATGGTGAGTGCATGGATTCAAATACCAAGATGTAAATATTAAAATTTTAAGAGAACACTCAACTCGAAGAGTACAACCATGACATCACTAAAATCTAGAAACCAAACATGTCAGCTCAAATCAACCAATCAAGATTTTGAAAGCTAAAGATTTCATTTAAGGAATTTTACATTCAACAACAGTGAAGATAACCACCAAGGAGAACAAATAAAATCCAGTTCAATTACAAGCCAAATAACTAAAGACATGAAACACATGGAGACACCTAATAACTAAAGACATAAAATGTATGGGGTCTGATCAATGGAATATTGCTTTTAGGGAAAAGACTTGGGAGTGGATCAAAAAGAACATTGTCACCAGCCACAATATTTTAGCAGCCAAGATAGTCAATCTTACTATTTCCATAATTTGTCACTACATTGATTTAGGTTAATATAGATTCACAAACAACTTTCAGTCATTTTTGTTTTTATAAAATCGTTCATTTTCTTTTCAGAATGTCTTTATCTTGGATAAAAAATAATACAGAAGAAATTCAGGAAGTTAATATACTCTTGTTTCACCATTCACATACATATTTCTTCTCAAAACATAGAGTGAGAGGTTACCGTTTCCAAAAGCTACCCATTGCTGATAACATGGGGCACAGATGGAGAAGACGGCATATTGGGAATGAAGCGAGAGAGGTCAGCAAGGGATGTTTCACTTGTTGCATTCAGCCTCAAATAATGAATTTGTTGGGAACTCCTGCAACAAAAGCAACAGTCAAAGACCATAGTCATGAAGGAACTACATGTAAACGTTATGAGTTGTAGCAGGTTGGGCTAGTGCTCAGCTACATCATTCTTTACTCTCATCTCCAAGGAAAAGCTAGTTTCTGAAAAATTTCTTCATTTTGACATATTTACTTGGAGTTTTAAACCAGACCACCTCACTCCTGGCACTCCACTCCAACCGCCAATTTTTTTATACTTCAGATAAAGGCAGATGTAAGACTGCAATGTTATTGGTTGAGATAGAATAAAAAAAATGATGAGAAAGAGCATACCCAAAGAAGGAAAGTGGTTCCTTGGAATGGAAACCATTTAATTGTTGTCGAATTGATCATGGACTAAACCTGATGGCATTATCAGGTGTGAATGATTCTGACAGTTGCTTAGTCAGGTCACCTGCGGCCAGCATAACAAGAAGAGACAGACAGTTCAGAGAGAGAGAGAGATTACTAGGGGTAGTAAAAGCTCTGTCCATTGATAAAATGTCATACCTAAGTAATGCTAGATAAATTCTGAGCTAAAATGTTCATTATGACAGATTCATAGATCTTGTTCCTTAAAGAGAAATGATGTAGCAAGTTGATTATCAGTAACAGATCCATATTCTCTGATATCTACCTGAGGCTGTACAAGAACTTGATGGTCAACTATAATACCCATATAGGAATCAGCCTAAACACACTGTAAACAGAATTTACATCATAATGTCCTTAATGACTTGAGAAAATGATTCTGATCAAGAATGTGATATATCTTAGCCTCAAACATCAAAATGCTTGTTGATGACATAAAGATAGATCTTTAGCATGCTGGAGGCAACATTCCTGCAAAGAGAGAAGCAGAAACACATATCAATTGTGTGTACGGTGTGCAACAACAATTTCCCTTATGTCAAAGCATTCATCCTACAAGAAGCCAAAAGTAGACATAATACTTTAATCAATATCCAATCTTACCTTTTTTCTCCACTCTACTGCACAAAAGCACAAGCCCTGCTCTGACTGTTGATGCAGCAACTTCATAGATTTAAGAGACAATATTGGTGGCTTTTGTGTAAAAGGTGAGTTACCTGGTTTAGTCAGGACAAACTCTACATTATAATTGTTACAATAATGTTTAGCTAAGGAAACATATTGTAACTTCTTTAGTGTTTGCTATTTGTTGTTTCCTTGTGTGTGTGTGTACGTGTATGTGTGAGAGTGTTGATATTTGATACCTCTCTTATTAAAAGAAAGGAAAAAGAAAAAAAAGAACTTGACTAGATGTGTTTCTCCAATTTTGTAGGTATATAGAGATTCAGAATCAACAATAATGGTTTGCTGTGATGTTTGCCAGCGTTGGGTGCGTTGCCAGTGTGATGGCATCAGGTTTCATTCGTGCCTCTGTTCTTTGATAGACCTAATGTGTTTGAACTATATTCACATGTTTTATTGCAGGCTTCTGAGGATGGATCATTATTAAAGATTGGTTGATAAAAGTTTGTGATAATGATAATTCTTCTTCCCTATTAGGTTTTATAATTGAAATCTATGTGAATATTGCTAGTTTAATAGAAATCTGCGTGAATATTGCTACTTTTGTCCAAGTCCTTTTTCTGCTTTGGTGCCCTGTTTATTGGTACTGTTCACATTTAAAGTGCAGCACCTCCCTCTTCACAACTTGAAATGATATATATGTTGACACCCATAAAATTAAGGTTCTTTAATTTTTTATCCATTAAATAATCCTTTAAATCCAACCTCAAAGCCATCAGAACAGCTGCTTCCATTGAATTCGGGCATCACTCTTTTCTTCAATTAACAGGGCTCATGCTTTTCTTTCCTTCCCTGACTGGTTAATTAACCTACAAATCCTCTACAATCCTAAGCCCTAAAATAAATTTTTTGAACCCTAGCCACTACAAAATCAATAATAAGCTGGTTTTGGGTACTGTCTGACATTGGTGAAGGAAGATGACTTCCTCCTTTTGGGGAAGGCCAAGGCTTAGGGAAAGAACAAAAAGGAAGCTGTTTACTTACCATAAGGGGAGGCTATTGACACATTATTGAAGAAGTTAAAGTTTTTTTTTTTTAACAAATATTTCTATTATTGAAGGATATTGCTAGTAGTTGCATGAGAGTGGCTAACGGCAGCCCTAGCAATCTACAACAAATCAAGAAATGCAATAACAATCAATTGAAACTTGGTTCAACTGGAGGAAGTTACTTTTATTTATTTATTAAATATTTATGTATATATATGTGCGTGTGTGTAGTTTATTTGACCCTTCAGAAGCAGGCCCAAAAAAAAAAAAAAAAAAAAAAAATTTAAAGGTTGTTTGCAATAGTTTTTTTTTTTTTTTTTTTTGAGAAATTTGTTTGCAATAGTTAAATGTGCTGATATTGCACCTTTATCTGCTATCAAGCAAGAATGTGACGATTACTTGAACATATCAGATCAGTGAGGAATTTTTGATGGAATCTCTCATTTTCTCTTGTTTTTATTAGCTCTTATGTTTCTTGCATAGGAGTAGCATATATTGAACCCTGACCTTAGAAATTTCTCCCAAAATAACTGATCTGACCTTCAAAAAGTAAAACCTTTTTTTTTTCTTTGAGTTCTAAAGTAGGAGAATTAGTTCTTAACTTTCTGATATAGATTGCTGATGACCAGAAATTATGTATTGCAGTGATGAAAGATATCTGCAGTTTCAAGTGGATGGAAATCTACAGTATAGATGCCTCACATGTCGTGGGGAATGCTATCAGGTTTGGTTGAAAAGAGAGTTCTTGCACGTGTTTTGTCCCTATTTTTTAGGGGTTGCTGAATTTGACTTTTTTTTTTTGTACCTAAAATTTTATTTCAGGTCCAGGGTATTGACTATTGAGGATGCTATTCAAGAACTGTGGAGGAGAAGAGATGAAGCTGATCGGGATTTAATTGCTCACTTGAGGGCTGCTGCAGGTTTACCAACCCAAGAAGAAATATTTTCCATATCTCCTTATTCAGATGATGAAGAAAATGGTCCTGTGAGATCAAAGGGTTAGCTGAGAAGTCACCAAAAAAAGCCAAGGATTATGGAAAGAAATCTTCAAATAAGAAGAATGCAAAGAAAAAAGTATACGAGGCACCTTTGACTGGTAAAACAGAATCGCATGAGAGTTTTGAAGGGCATAATGATACCCAGTCTTTTGGAAACAGTGTGGATGATGACAAGAATGATGATGATAAGCAGTCCCATAGACCAGAAAAATATTCATTTTCTGTGGCTGGAACTCTGAATCATACTGATGGGGTTTGCACGGTCAATCAGCCTGGGGTTTTGAAACACAAGTTTGTTGATGAGGTGATGGTGAGTGACGAAGATAAGGCTGCTAGAGTTTTTCGAATTAAGAGTAATAAGCCTCATGTTTTAGATACTGGTGAGGACTCTGGAAAACATGCTAACAAGTCAAAAAATGTGAAAGGAAAGAAGTTAGTTATAAATCTAGGTGCTCGAAAATAAATGTAACCAACTCTCCTAGGTCTGATGCTTCAAGCTTCCAAAGAGAACAAGATCTGATGATCTCCAATGGTATGCCTACAATTTTTTACTTTTCCTTTCTATGTATTATCAATTATAATTAGGCGAGGATGATTATTGCAAGCTTATTAGGTGAAAGAGGAGGATAGATTAGTGTGTTTTCCTCTTTGTGTGTGCTTTAATAAGAATTTGCAGTTATTGCAACAAGCTTTTTTAAGTTCTCATGGGTTCATTATAGTTTATCTTCCTCATTTGAATAGAGACACCTTATTTATATAGTTTGTCTTCCTTATTTATATATATATATATATATAAAACACTATATTGTCTGTCATTCTCGGCTTACAGTGACGGTCTAGACTATCCTGACACAAGCTTTTGGCTGATGATTGATAACAGTTAATCTTTGTGGTTTTGCCTTTTGCATTCTAATGATTTAACCGATAGAAAAACAAAATATCTTTTTATAACTTTTAAACTGATGTTTAATAGCTACTATAATGATTGTATATACATAGTGCCTGACCTACATCATTCTCTTCCCCATATTTACTCATTAAAATGTCTTATGGTTCTTATTGTCCTCCCATCCTTTTTTCAGCTTCGTTTAGTAATAGATTTCACTTTCAACACCTCATTTATATAAATTGTTTCTTTTATGCTCCTGTTTCTTTGGTTCTATTGTTAGCTTTTTCTTCGTTTCGCATATTATACCAAGGAACCCAAAATACTTTTTTTTAATATAATTTGTTTGACTTTATTGTTTATGTAGAGACTAATATTTTTAGTTTATTGACAAATGATAAATATTACCCTCTCTCCCTCTGTGCGTATGACTCATGGTTTCATGTTCATTAGCAGGCAATGTGAGTACAAGCCAGTGGAAGACGAGTGACAATTTTATGGCAGATAGACAGGTTGGCACTGCTAAACCTGGAGATGGTAAAGGTAGGATTTTTTTTTTTTTTTTTTTTTTTTCTTTCTGGCTTCCTCAACTTCTTAGTTCTCAGTATACCTCTGATTCTCATTAATGGATGAATTTGCAGGAGACAGAACTGATAGCATTGGCCAAGTGAAACTTTTGAAGGTTGCTGGGAAGGAAGGAAATTTGATAAAGTTGGGAAAAGTTAGATCAGATGTTTCTGATTCAAACCCCAAATTTGGCAGATTGAGTAGTGCTGATGCAAATGAAAATAGTACCCAATAGCCTACACGAATTTCATTGGAAAAGAGAAACAATGAAGGAAATGCAGCTGCAGCAGGATCTTTGGGTGAAGTAAGAGGTAGCAAGGTTTTGCTGGGAAACCATCAGAAAGCAGGCCTGAGACTTACAATGAAGGTAATGATGATTATGGTCAGGCACCTGGTTCGCATTCTTTGCCAAAAGATTCCAAACCTTTGCTGAGGTTCAAATTTAAGAAACCCACTGTTGAAAATCAAACTTCTCCTCAGCCTGAGGAAGAAAGGAGTTCTATCAAGGGCCAAAGGTCAAAAAGAAGGAGACCATCTCCCTTCATGGATAAAACATTATCTAATGACGATGAAGATGTGACACAGTTGAATCAAGACAATTTGATGGATGAGATCATGGACGCTAATTGGATACTGAAAAAGTTGGGTAAAGATGCAATTGGAAAGAGAGTTGAAGTTCATCAGTCATCTGACAATTCATGGTAAGTTTTTCATTCATGATGAAGGAAAAATATAGAAAAACACAGCCCATGAGGAACAGTGTGTTTTAAGCTGAAGTTGTTCTTCTCTCCAAGCCTTTCTGTACACACCAAATTCTGTGCCCCTTCCCCCACCCCACCTTCACAAAAAAAGGGGAAAAAGAAGAATGAAGCGTTCATTGCTGTTTTATTGCAATGTCAATATAAATTAATGATTAATGCCTTTCTGATATAAACTCAAGGTCTCTATTTCCGATGAACTTGTGCTATAAATCCTTCAATGTTTTGATTACTTTGTTGAGCAATGTTTGTACATTGTGGGTTAAATTGTATTTCCTTGTATTTTTATCCAGGCATAAGGGAGAGGTTACCAATGTAATCGAAGGCACATCGTTGTTATCTGTTACCCTAGATGACGGTAAAGTGAAGACTGTGGAGCTTGGCAAACAAGGGGTTCGCTTTGTTCCTCAAAAGCAGAAGAGATCAAAAACATGAAGACAGGTAGTTATCTTCTGTAGGCTTTCTTCCATGTTAAAGATGAAGAGGCAAATTCTTCATTTCCCAAAGGCCCCGAGAAGTTCAGACTTTTATTCTTTGCTTGCTTGTAGTACTGCTGATATCTCATTGAAGGATTGTTGGCTGAGCTATTCATTCTCTCAATAGCTTATCCCATTCAACCTACAAGTTAAAAAGTTACCATATTTCATTTTTTTTTCTTCAATTCTCCCTTTACATGTATCTGAATACACTTTGATTCTTAGATGTGGCTTTGCTTTAGCCGCAACTTGTTTGTGTGGAACTCAGACATTTAGGAGTCCACTGTAACCAATTAGGAATGGGTGGCATGAAAAATATTAGCTCTTGTTAGTGAGTACTCTGTGAATAACATACTTCATCTATTAGCAATTTAGCATTGTTAAAAGGGGTTGAATTTGTTAAAGGTGCTAAATGATCTCTTCTTCTCTAGTCTCAACTACTGAAAAGGACTAAACGTGTGTGGTATTTAACTATTTATCACTACTGAATAACATACTTATCAATTTGTCCTTTATGAAAAACAATTCTGTCAATTCAGGAGATCTGTACAGAATATAGTCGTATGTTTGTGTCGACAAAGTTGATTGCGCCACTGATTACGACAACTTTGTTTTGAAGGGTGAAGTGATGTAACATTACTAGGTGGCACGGCAAGCCAAGGCTGAAAATAGCAAGAAAAAGAAAAAATGGGGTCAGCTGAACAATTAAAGTTGAAAGTTGGTTGGACAGTGAGAGATCCACTTTGTTGTTGGAATGAGTGGTTTAAGAAACCTGAGAGAGAGAGAGAGAGAGAGAGAGAGAGAGAGTAGCTTTTTCTTTTTACTAAAATTTTACTGACCAATTCGAAGATGAACTAGCTCGAAGATGGACTAGCTATCCTGCTAGTCCAGATAAAATTCTACCGACCAACTTAAAAAAGCACAGTATTGGATTAGCTTGTAACTATCCAAAAGAACTTCGAGCTATAGAGCGTGGTCCAAACTAATTAATATTGTTGCTTAAACAAAACAAATATTTTATTATGGGTAATTATATTAACACACTTACTATTACATATTCATCATACGCACTTTTGAAAACATGATTTCTATTAGAATAATAGAATTATGGTTTAAGTGATTAAATTCACTATTTCTTAATAACTTAAGATTTTAGGACAATTGGTAATTTAACATAATTTTCAAAAAAAAAAAAAAAAGGTTCAAAAGAAGTATGTATAGAGTGTGCAATAGCGAGTGAGTAACAAGATTTTTCATTTTCCCTTTGCAATAACTCTCTCTCTCTCTCTCAGTATGCAATGGCTGTGGGATGGTTGATCTATGTCGTTGACTTGTTGATCTTGGTCATTAGGTGACCTATCTTGATCGTCCTATTTGTTTGTGAATAAAATAAAATAAATAATTAGTATTTTATAAAGTAGTAAACAAATAGATAATCTAATGTAGGTGGGACTAAATGAATTAGGTAAAAAAAATTTCTTTAATTAAATTTGACTAAAATTTTGCCTAGTCCACATAAATGATATTAAATCTTTTAATAACAAACTTCAAAGATTGTTTGATCAAAAGCCTTGCATTTCAACTAGTTAACACTTCTTAATGTTTCTAACAAAAATATTTAAGTTCAAATATTCTATTTCCTTGTAACTTCATGCTATCAAAATTAAAAAAAAAAATAAAAAAAGAAAAGAAAAAGAAGAAGAAGATAGCCTTGCCCGACTAAGTTGACCAGCTCTTCAAGGCATTCACTAACAAATAGTCAACCTTGCATTTGCTTACATATAGTCAATCTAGTGAGCCCCTACATAAGTCTTTTCGGTTTGTTTGTTTGGTTGTTTTGTTTTATTTTTGCTTTTGGCTTTTGGCTTTAACCCTTGTACTACTTTTGTTGCTTTCCATGAAACGTCTGAGTTTCAAATTCCTCCCTCCAATTATCGAATTATTAAATAAATAAAAAACAAAATATCTTTATCAACTTCCAAAATCTTAAGTAAATAGAATTTAGGATACAAAAATCTATGTACACAACACATCATAGACTTGTCTTGTTCTCTTTCAGATTTCTGTGTAGAAGAGAGAGAGAGGGGTGATATGAAAAAAGAGTTGCATCGTTGACAAAAATGCAAATAAAATCATGCACAAAGTATGAGAACATGAATAAGGATTTGAGTGCAGGAAATAGGCATCGAGGTTTCACTTATATCTTCACCACCATTGAGAATATGGAGTGGAGGGTATTGAAGAGGACATGGTTTTGTCATTTGTGTCCTCCCTCACAAGGATAAACATGTGGTGATTGACTGCAAACCCACCACTGTTAGTTCTTGAGTATTGCTACAAACACATTTCACAGTATTTATCAAGACTTATTAAATTGAAAAATTATTATTAATTTTGGCGCATTGGAAACACCACTTTATTATCTATCATTTATAACTTGCCACCTCAACGACTATGAAAAATTTGTGAGAAAAATTGTGTCTTTAGACTTATTGTTATGGATAACAAGAGGGGTAGTACTCATGTAAGGTGTACAATCCTGCTTCACCATCTTTGTGTAGAATAATGACCGGTTTAAGTTTGTTATATTGATCAACATTTGTGCAACTTTAATAGAATAAGATGGTGATGAACTTTCTTTTTTGTTCTTTTGGTTTAAGTAAGTTTAGGCAGTAGAACATGAACTAGCATCTGCACTAGCAGTGATAAAATTAGAAAACATTTAACAAATGCAAGAAAATTTAACTAAGCTTTCTATGCAGATTCTAATATCAGCAATCATAGAACTAAAGATTTAGTTCTCATCTCTTTCACCCTTAATATGCAATCAGAAGTTTGAATTCCTTTCATCTTGACTGTACAGCAATCTTAGTTGAAGCAATCTGGTCCTATAGTTTTCTTGAGAATTGCGAGCATGATAACATGGATGGTCCCAGCTATAGGCTGCAACTTTTGATAAATGCAGACAATGTTGCCAGCATAACCGTAGTACTGGAGTTGTCCAGATCTGACAGCCTGTTTTTGACAGAAGTCCATGTAATAAAGCCATGGTAGATTGGTTGTTTGAATTGATGGTGCTGAACTTTATTTCAGTTACATGTATTTATCTCTTCATGTTGAAGCAGACGTGGCTGTTTCGTTTGTCTGCCAGATCTGTCCAGTCTCTTAACTATGCTTCTGTTTTTCATTATATTCCAACTACACGGAGTAATGCTAGCTACACAAATTTTCACAACGACTGAGATGTTTGCTATGATTGGAGGACTGTCGCTTCCACTTGGGTTTACTACTAACATCGCTTTTATTATGCACTAATCACAACAAGCTATAATAGCTGTTGTGAAAAAAGTTGTGTCCCTAGAACATAATGTTCTTTTATTTGCTTTTGCTTTCTAAAGGTAGGAATTTAAGATTGTTAATAAGCATGTTAAAGATCTTTTTAGGTGGGGAGGGGGGTACTGTATTGGCTTTTAGGAAAAGGAATACCAAGCTTTTCACTCTTCCTCTAATTATTTGATGCACTGAACAAGTAATTGCAGCATGGAGAAATCATTCTTTCTTGCCTATAAAATTAGGAAGTATTTATTTGCTAAGGGCATACACTAACCAACACACTAATGAAGATGCACCTGCCCATGTGTTTGTTCTCTCAACTTTCAACAAAGACTGTCTTCATGCTGCTTACCAAAAAAAAAAAGAAAAAAAAAAAAAGAAAAAAAGAAAGTCTTCATTTTTAGCAAAGTAAATTGAAAGATAATAGCAGGACTCAATAAAGCTATTATTCAACTGCTTCCTAGGCAATATGGCACAACTTCCATAGGGCCTTAAGAATTATTTCCCCTTTTTGTTAAGGAGAGGAATGGATGAGAACATGAGGTTCATTATTAGAAATCTCAAGCACATTTCATAACAAGATAACTTTAGCGTAAATAGTAGATGCCACATTGTGTTACAAAGTTGTAGTACAAGCCAAGAGTTGAAGAAGGTGTTGAAAATGAAAGGGCCTCATTTAATTGGGATTGGTTGAACAATATGGTTGGTTGCAAATATAAAGCAGGAGAGTGGCATTGTGCATAAAAGGGTTTGTGGCCAAACATTAGTGGGAGAAGAAGACTAAAAATAAGTAAATCACTTATTCAAAGTATATTTTTTGAGAGAAAGAAAGAAGACAACATGGAGGAAGCAAAGGGAGTTGTGAAACACATATTTGTAGCAAAGTTCAAGGATGGAACTACACCAAACCAAATTGACCATCTCATCAGAGAAATGGCTAATCTTGTCAACCTTATTGAGCCCTTGAAGTCTTTCCATTGGTAACCATTTTTCTTGTCATCATTATTGTTTGTTTCTTTTACAAAATATGCTAAGCTAAGAACAAAATATGTACAAATAGTTTGAAACACGTCTAGGAAAGGAAGTTATTATTGACATCTCTCATGCTTTTAAGAACTAAAAAAGCTTGTTTGTGTTATTATGGATCTTTTAAACATCTGTAAGGCTTTGATCTCACTCTTGTTATGCAACTTGAGAATATGTATAAGAGATTCAGAGATGCATGCCTTTCTGAATAGTAAGATATTGTATCAAAGCTACTGAGGTTGACTTTGGATAAAGAGGGTAGTGAGAATCTGCCACTTGCATGTGATATACTCTCAACTAAATCCTCAATTTTTTCACATATAAAGATGTACAACTCATACACGTATGGAGCGTATTGAAATTACTCAAAAGAATTACAATCTTGAATCTAGAAGATCTATAAAAACCAAAGAAAAACATAGATTGTAAATTGCCTAAAATTGTCATCCAGTCATACAATATTTCAAAAAAGAGGACATAATTTCAAGCCAAGGATGCACAACACCATCAAGGGTCTTAGAATTCCTCTTTCTCCAGATTGTCCACATTAAAGCCTAGGGGAACAATGTTTAAATATTTAATCCTCCATTTTATCAATGAAGTTACATGATTTAAATATGCTATAAATCCATAATTAGATCAGAAGCATTTTTACTTGGATAGAAAAAAGAATCAAGAGAAAGAGAACAGTTTTAGAGTGAAGCCAAATTTGATATACTACCTTGTCAAATGATCTAGTATACATCTTAAACTACAGATTATTTTTAATTTTATTATTATTTTTTAAATCTCTCTCCTTTAACTGTTTATTCAAGTCATTTTCCATCTGTTGCTAAAGCGTCATTTAGGTGAAAGCTTTTTTTGCATGTCCTACTTAGTGCTTGGTATTGGTCATTTCTAGGATTGAGAATTTGTTTCCAGTCATTTTGAAAGTCTTTATGCTTTTTAAGCAAGAATCAGATATACAATTCCTTCAAAAAGGAAGGAAAATACTGTAAGAATGCTACAACATGAGTAATCTCCTAAAATAGTTCAAATGACTTCTAATATTGTTGTTGTATACCCCAATTCAAAAACATGAAAGACTGAAGGAACTTTTTGTGTACATCTTTCAAATTCTAAATTGGCCTTTTGGCTTATCACAAGTATAATCAATCAATATCTATATATTACTAAAAGCTGAAGCGTAGCAATTAATGTTGCTACGCTCCCGTTAAGCCACATCAGCAGCCATGTCATCATCTTTTTTTTTTTCAATTTTTCATATAATTGTTTAACATTTAAAGTGAAATAATAACTCCATTTTATTAAAATCAAAATATCATATTAATCTTATTTTTAATTATTCTTATCTATTATTATACCCTCTTCAACTTTTCTCATTCCATTTTAACTTTTCATATCCCTACTACTCTCTAACTTAATATCATTATTCCCCTACCCCTTTATCTTCTTTTATTTTTGACTCTTCTTATTCTTAACCTCTTGCTATAAATTTGTTGTTCTCTCAATCATTCCATGCATAATTTTCTGTTTTTCCACACACAAAAAGTTCTCTCTCTCTCTCTCTCTCTCTCAGTTTTTGGTGTATTTTTTAATTTTGAACTTTTGTATTCTATCTTTACAATTCTACTTTGAATTGATATGATTTAGTTTTGTGTTTTCTGCTGTTATCTTTTTAATTCTTATTTGATTGTAAAATATTATCTTATTGTAATATAAAAATAGTATATAATCATCATTGCAGGGAAGACATGCATTTTCGATTATTGGTTCAAAACAAGATAGGTAATTCTTTTCATCATTGTCATAAATCAAGTTGACCCCAAACTTCTTCACTTGGAAACCATTGCTTATTATGTATTATTGAATACTCCATTTCATCTCCGGCTTCCAATAGAGTGCAACCACAGATATTCCTAACATGGTATTGCACGACAATTCTTTTGTTGATATTGCCATGTGATTTTCTTGGTATAATTTTTTAATTCATAGATTATAGTGAATCCATTCATATCATGAAAGCTTCTTGCAAATATAGCACATAAAGGCTATCCTCGAATCTTTTGCTTTATTGTTTATATTTTGTCTCATTTAAAAAAAAAAATTAAACATATAATATTTTACTTAAATTCAAATAAATAAAAATTGTTCTTATAAAGTCTTGCCATGAAATCTTACAATGGAAAAATGAAATGCAAAACAAATACCAATTTAGAAACACTAAATTAAATAATAATAATAATAGAATATCTAACCAAACAGGACTGAAAAAACTAATAGTGATGGCTATACTGATTTAATGGCAGCAAAATGGAATGAAGAAAAAAAATAATAAACATTATAATGCATATTTAGTACATTAGAATTATTATCAAATTTGGGAAAACAATAGGATGCCAACAAATAAACAAAAAGAGATAGAGATTTATAGGTAATAAAGTGTAGAGAGAAAAAGAAAAATAAAAGAAATTAAACGTCAATTTGTAACTGTTATTTAGAAAATAAAGAGGCCAACGAGTATGTGATGGGAGGAGTTAAAAAAAAAAATAGAGATGACCTTACGGAGGACATTAAAAACTTTATAGTGTAATAAAATCAATTGTAGCATTTATTTTTACTATGCTCCATTGTAGTCACGCGACCATGTTATTATCCTTTTTCTTTCCAAATTTTCCTATAATTTTTTTAATGTTTAAAGTGAATTTATTTTTGTGTTTCAAGTTGTTATCTTTTTTTGTATTCTTTATAATAATTTGGTGTTTATTGATATACATTTCATTTTTACTATTTTTCTTTTCATCTTATTTTATTCAAAATTTAAATTTAGCCATGTCCTTCATATTATTAAATTATTTATATTTTCTATCTTTTTTTTTATTTTAAAAATTAAACATAAAATATTTTACTTAAATTCAAATAAATAAAAATTGTTCTCATAAAGTCTTCCCATGAAATGTTACAATGAATCAATAGAAGAATAAAATACAAAACACATGATATTTTAGAAACAATAAATTTATAATAATAATAATAATAATAACAACAACAACAACAACAACAATAGAATATCATACCAAACATATCATCAATAAACTAATAGTTATGGATACACTAAGTTAATTGCAGTAAATTGGAATGAAAAAAATAAAAATAAAAATAAACGTTACAATGCATATTTAGTACATTAGAATTATCATCAAGAAATCAAATGTCAATTAGTAACCATTACTTGGAAAACAAAGAGCTTGATAGAAGTAATTAAAGATGATCTTACGAATGTCAATAAAGTCAATTGTTACATTCACTTAATTAAATCATATAATTAAATACAATCATGCAAAATTTAAATTTAAAACTAATCAAAATCTAATATGGAAAACCATATTTCTTATCAAAACTAAAAAGAAGATATTCTTCAATAATAATAGAAATATATAAAAAATAAAGATGGAAATTTTCAAAATCCCATTTTTGACATTTCATTTAACATTATTGAGGCAACATTAAGACAAGATATAAGAATTTTAGTTTTTAACTTCCATAAAATCAAATGTTTCCCACATTATTTCAACCTTATGGAAAATAGGGTTTACATGTAGCATGCAAAATGTGTACAATTGACTTAGAGATGTACAAATTAGTCAACCAACTATGTTAGAATTAAGGTTTCAAAATTTAAATAAAACAATTCTACAATAATAAAAAATTATTTTGCGATGAACATGATTATGAAATGCATTTCTCTTCATTAAGTTAGTTCAAATTACAAAATAATGATAACAATGAGACCTCCCTTAAAAAAATAATCACGCGCATTGCGCGGGTCCGCAACTAGTATATATAAAAGTAGAGACCTCATGTGAGAGTCCATGAGGTCCTGCCACATGGCACTCTAATATTGCATTTAACTTTTTTTACCTTTTCTCATTAAATTTTTTTTACTGTTACCCAATAAATTTTTACTATTATATAAATTTAACATTTTTTACCACTTTTTGTTAAGTTTTTTTTTTTACTGTTACTCACTAGATCATAGTAACTTATTGCATTTAACCTTTTTTACCTTTTTCTATTAAGTTTTTTTTACTATTACTTAATAAATTATAGTAATTTATTTTTACTATTATATAAATTTAGCATTTTTTTACCTCTTTTTATTAAGTTTTTTTTACTGTTACCCAATAGATCATAGTAACTTATTTTTACTATTATATTAATATGAGTTGTTCTTGACAATTAGACCAATTAAACCAAAAGTTATTTATTATAAAATTGATTACCTTTTAAAAGTAGACCAAACCTTATGAAAAACTCAGACTCAGTTCTTATCTTACATATTATGACCTAAGTTTGACCATTCCCATGTGTAAATCAAAGCAAAAACTCTTACCCTCTTACAAACTCTCTTCTTCCTCCCCCACATATAGATGATACTTCTAGAAAATCTCATTCTCATGAAATATCTCTTCATTTTTCCCTAATTTCAATTCAATATGCTTTTGTCTATTAATAATATTCTATGCAATTTATGCAGACAAATTCTTTGTCATCGACCAATGCAACAAAAATATATATAAATCTTGAGATCCCTCAGGTTACTGAAATAATTGACAAGTGCATATTTCTAAAATTTATAATAACAAAAAAGTCTAATAAAGAGCATATACTATCTCACAAAATGCCATTAACTTAATATATTTTTTTAAAAAAATTCAAATATAGGAATGGTAAAAAATATGAACCTATGCAAGAAATACAAAAAATACATGCAAAACAATTTTCATAAGAGGATTTATCTTTAAATAATATGAAGACAATAGTAAAGATAAAATGCATTGAATGAGATCCTACGAAAAAGGTTTGTTAATTATTTCAAATTATACTCATCATTTATGTATAAAAATAATAATAGATCATATTATTTACATTAAAAAAAAATACATGTTAATTTCAAAGTTCATTGCAAGATGTAAATTGCTAGGGTATTGCAATAATAAGTAACATTGATACAACAATGGGTTAGTATTACATTTTGTGCGTACTTTGTGAAAGGAATGTCAAATTACAAACAAGATCATTTTGGTGTACAAAATGTAAAACAAAAATAAATCTTTCTATCCCAAAGTTAGAGGCAC
This sequence comes from Quercus variabilis, assembly GCA_030445155.1. NCBI lineage: Eukaryota > Viridiplantae > Streptophyta > Magnoliopsida > Fagales > Fagaceae > Quercus > Quercus variabilis. The sequence continues at coordinate 6,875,783 of CP129448.1, read as the reverse complement.
TCACATTAACTACATACTCTCCAAATATTTATAATATATTTATCTCACTATAACTACTATATATATATATATATACATACACAATTGTAAACTACTTTAGATACAAGATTCAAATTGAAGTTTTTAATGCAACTAACAAAACAAAGTTTGTGATATTTGATTGAGATGCCGAGAAAATCCTAAATAAATCTACGAGATCGAGAGATCTTGCTGAAAAATAAACTAAGGTACAACTTATTAAATTATTGTAAAAATATTGATATTGGAGAAGGAATATCACGTTTTTTGAAAAAAAAAAAAAAAAAGGAAAAAATGGATTTCTCTACTTGATTTGAATGAATTCAATCTAAAAGATGGTTTTGAAAATTATATAGTTGCTTAGATTTTTGACGTGCCTTCAAATGATAAAAAGGTATGGAAGAAAAAAAAAAAACCACAATTCAACATGCTATGTTAATTCTTTTTGCTGCACTATTCCAAAATTAACAAAAATAAAAAAAAAAATTACAAAAAACTGTCACATCATTGAAATTTAATATAAATACAAATACCTATGAAAAATCTTAGCGACAAAGTCCAAACTTTGTAAGATCTAATCAAGAATCTCTCGGTACCAATTCATTAGTAATTAACACAAATGATGTAACAAAAGGAAAAAAATGATGAAAGCTCAAAAATTCAAAAAATATAGATGGACTAAATTTCAAATGTTGAAGATGGAAAAACTGATAATGACAACAAGCGTCACCATACCACAATAACAAAGCATTAAAAAAAAAAAAAATTGTAATGAAACTTTTTATTACATCACATAATAAAAATCAATAATATAGAATGAACTAATATGTTTTTATCAACTTTTATTATACAATATTACTCCAAGTTGTTTTCATTATTACTCATTACTTGAACAAAATAATTATAATAGATATATGTGTGCAATTTATAATTGTTACTTTTTATGATGAACTCATTACTAACAAAGCTTTATAATAAATATGCTATAACATATGTATAATATTTTCCAAAAACAAATTTACATAAAACATTATAACACTACTCGTGCATCGCACGAGAAACTTACTAGTATGTGTTTAATTATTTGTAGCCAAATGCTGATTCAATCTGTTGGTGAAATGATGCTCTTAGGTCTTTCAAAACCAATAATTTTTTTTAAACACTGGTTTATGACCTTGAACAGACTTCATTTATGTAAATAATTTTTGGTCATGTTATGTGATTAACAGGGGCAAGGATGTAAGTTCTGGGAACAAAAATCAAGGTTTCACTCATGTCTTAGAATCCACTTTTGAGAGTATGGAGGGTGTTGCGGAGTATATTGCTCATCCTGCTCATGTTGAATACGCAAAGGTGCTCCAGCCTCATGTGGAGAAGTACATGGTGATTGACTACAAACCCACTACTCTTAATTTTGGATTGGAAGGCTGATAGCAGTGATCTAAAATCCTACTTCACAATATCTCAATAAAAATGAAAAATTGATGGTGATGATTTTATTTGAATTTATCTGAGTATCTTTCAATGAATTTTATTCGTATTTATGTATGTAACTGTTACTCATTTTGAGGTTAATGTCTTTGTTTATTATAATTGCATTTATGCTGAATATTTGCTTCTCTTTAGCCCTTACATTTTTTTTTTTTACCATAATATGAAGCTATTGGGTTGTTTAATAATTAGTATAGTGTAATTTACAATGCCATAAATACCACTGGATGATCAGGAATCCTTTTCAAATGTGTTTTTACCTATTTTCTTGGCTAGAAATTTGAAGTTGTCAATAAGATGGCATAGCTGCAAATGTTGAATTGGAAGCAACTTATAAAAAAAAAATGTTTGTGAAGAGGGATGTTGAAGAAATTAGACCTTTTTATAAGCTAAATGGTACTTATCCATCACCTTAGATCTTAAATTTCTAACATCACATTAGTTCTTGAGTGCAAATAATTAGTGTTTTTTAAATTTAAAAAAAAAAATTAAGAAGAGGAAAATGCATCAGACTGCTTTCAAAATCATTAAAGACAACACATTTCATTGTATGCTTCCTATGTTGGAATCGTTAAAATGCAGCATATCTTTTTTTTTCCTTGTCACTTAAATCGCAAATGGTAAACTTGGCTTAGAAAAAAATAAAAGAACAGAGATAAAACATGGATTCATATTCAATTCTGCAATTAAGATGAATAAAGTAATGTAATTTGAGAAAATTGTGATAGAAAGGTATGTTTATTTAAAACTTGGTAAATTATATAAGCTCCACCCCCACAAACCCTTTTTTTTTTTTTTTTTTTTTGTGTGGCAGACTTCTCAGTCCCCTAAGTTACCATTATTACTTTTCCTTATTTTCTTTGTATAATCATGCAAAGAAAAAGCAATCTTAAGTCATCAAGAATTTACTTATAGAGTTTTTGTATTTTATAATTCTTTCTCCAAAAACAAAAGCAAGATCACAAGGCTTTTGTGTTTTATAGCCATATTCAAATAACCAAACCAAACAAAAAGAGAAAGCATGAAAGTTATAGGCACTAAGTTCAGAAGAATATATGTTTTATTCCTCCAACTTGCATCAAAAACATACTAAACCCAATGTGAATGTCGGGCCTTAAGCCTCCTTTCTTTTTGAACTTCAGTTGAAGGGCTGCTTTACCCCCCAACTCATGGTCATGGTATTTTCCCGCAAACACTAATCCATTCAGCTTCTCATCCTAATTTTTCTGTGAACAGTGAAACTCAAATAGAAAACTAATGCGAGGATTCACTATGTAATAGGCTCTAGAGGCACTATAGGAAACGCCAGTTGTACTAAGTGGGATCCTTTAATATATTACACCGTCATTAACGTTATTTGGACCAATTTTTACAAATTCAAACATTGTAAGATTTTTCTTTTTTTTTAAGAGAGTTTTAACCCATGACATCTGTTCTTGAGAATATCTCTTTATAATCAGACTAAAACATCAACTAGTTTTAACATTGTAAGATATTTGAAAAAAAGGAATCCACTTGATTTGGTTGGTAATGACTGATAGTTGATGATCACAAAAAATAAGATCTGGGTGGAGGTAGCTTATGCCTGTAGTATTTGGGATTTTTTTTTTTAAATAAAAAATTCTTTAGTAAGATATCCTTATCTATCTCTTGTTTCTAGTGTCTACTAATTAAACTATAGTTTTCTTTACTTAACTACTAAATTTAGGTTAGGTAAATTAGTTAAGTAAAATTATTAAGCATATTAATTAATAATAATTAATTAATGATTCAATTATTAGTAATAATAGTGATTGGACTTGTTTTTAACAAAAAATTATTAATAAAGTGATTAATAATAATTTATTTAATCATATTTTAGGATTTATTTTAAGTATTTTAAAGGTATTTTAAAGAAAATTGAGGGCTAATTGCACTTACTTTGGATAGTTGGGCTTACACCCATGTACTTTTATTTTAACCAACAAGATATCTATTGGCACCATAGATCATTGTCATCTTAAATACCCTTTATCTCTAGTGCATAGATTCCAAACTAAATTTTGAAGTTCCATTCCTGTCTTAGTATTATACATTATGTTGAGATAGCAGAAGCCTTGATTTTTTTTTTTTTTTTTTTTTTTTTCGGTTATGAGTGAAGCAAAAATGGGTTTGTTTGAAATAAAAGTAGAAAAATAGGAGAAATAATCACATAGAGTACACACAGATTTACGTGGTTCAGCCTTAAGCCTACATCCACGGGCAACGCCGGAGAAAGTTTCACTAAAAAAAATAAGGAGATTACAAAAGTGACACAAAAACACTCACAAAACCCAAGCCCCAAGTACACCCAAAGAACGCTCTCTCATCACAACTAGCAAACAAGAATTTTCAAATTCTCTGAAGTCTAAACCCGGTCTGCAAAAGACCAAAGTTGTGCATTTTAAAGAACTAAGCATGACTCGCTATATATACAAGTGCAAAGCCTATTTATTTGTTGCCATTGATATCTTCTCATCCTATTAATAAGCAATCACCAAATTTGGTTTGGTGTTGAACCTGTATAAATGGAACTAATTCAACCCATGTAACACTTTGTCTCTTTGGTAATCTGCATTTCTTGTAAAGCAGGGGGGGGGGGGGGGGGGCAAGACCCTGATAACAAATGAAATTCCTCTGGGCTAGTAATAATGAAGTCAGAGCAACTGGTTGCATCGTCCACTCCAACATGTGATGTCTGCACTCTTGGACTGCTGGAAATAAAAGTAGTCATGAGATAGGGTGCGTACTATATCACAATAGTCATCCTATATGAAACCAAAAGTAGACAGTTATTATGGAAAAAAAAAACAGTTATTTAATCAATATTTACCCCTACATTTTAGTGCCACTCTATTGCACAAAAGCACAAGCCCTACTCAAATGGTTGATGCATCAACTTCACATTTTTAAGAGACAATATTGGTTTCATCTGTCCTGTAACCCGTGAAAAGTGAGTCACCTAGCTTAGTTAGGACAAAATTCCACATTATAATCTGTGCTTACAGTTTCTTGACCAATGACAAATGAAATTGTTTGTTTGAACAAATCCGTATTGTATATGTTGCCATCTTGACGTAATAAGTGTATAACTGAAAAAACCTATTCAGTAAGGTCAAGAGATGAAATGAATTACGAAACAAGAAAATGGACTGAAATGTACCATCGGTAAATTTTCTATGTTCCATTAATTATATAATGTATGCAGATTTTAAGGTTTCCTCGTTACATGTGTAAAGACATTTTTGCTATTACGGGATTTAGAATATAATGTTTAATCACCCAGGAGACATTAAACCAAATGAATTGAAGTTGACATAAACACTTAAATGATATGTTCTTAACAAAAATTTTGAAAACCATATGAGCAAGAACAACAACAATGTAAAACATTGTACATGACTTGCACACAAAGTTTGCATTCCCTAATGTTAGTGAGTGCATGGATTGATTTAACATGTTCTCAATCCTAGAATTTTGAGAGAGCAACCAAAGTAATATTCTGCATTATCTACAATGAAGAATTATTGATGCAATAGTTCAGGTAGAAAACTAGGAATTTCATACATTGGAATTGAGATGGGCCTCACTTCACCTTAAAAGAAAATTTCTGCATCGAAAAGTATTCATGTTAGTTAGTTGTTAAATGGAATAAAACTGCAGGGGATTTGTGTTCACATCCAAAGTCACCAAGAAAATGAGCTCCACTAACAGCAAAAGTTGACATAATCATAAAATTAATACAAAGATATTGCAGCAGGTCTAATTAGCATTTGGACATTGAAAATAAATTTTCTCTTTGGGACCCAAATTGTTATAAAAGTGGTCATTTTTCCCTCCATTCAATTGCTACTGTTACATTGAGCTCAATTTGAAAGATTGTTGACAACTCATGAATTTCTATTCTTGAAAACTGAAGATTCTCAATTCATATGTTATTTTAAATATTTCATGTAGTCAGTTGTCCATCGCTTGATTATAACTTTATAATATGCTAATTAACTCCAAGAATGTTAGGCTACTTCAAAGATGAAAGTTCAAATGCATATCTAAGAAAAGAACCTTTATCATGGAAGTCAAAGTCACATTTTTTGCCCTGCAGCAACAGCTAGTCAGTCCAATATGAGTCACTAATTATTTTTAGATGAAAAGGTCTAATAAGTATCATGAATTCATTTAATATTTTCTTTGCAGCACAAATAATTTGAAAACATGTCATAATTTTCTCCATTCTATAGTTATTGGTTTTTTAGCATTCAATCAGAAAGTTTTTTAACAACTTGCGAATTTGTATGCTTCATAACAGAAGATGTTGGATTCATATAATATTTCAGAGATTTCATATTATTAAATTGTCCTTGGGTGGAATTATAACTATATGGTATGCTATGCACTAATCACCCAAAAAAACAGGAAAAAGGTAAAAGAGAAAAGAAAAGAAAAACTTACATGGTATGCTAAGTTCCCCCAAGAATGTGAGGCTACTTAAAAGAAAGAAGGCATTAAATGCTTGCTAAGAAAAACTACTGAAGAAACAAACCATTATCTCTTAGGAAAAACATTCTTTTTTTTTCCTGCTCCAACAGCTAAGTCTAATGTAAATCATGAAAATGATAATCACTTAATTTTTTTAGTAAGTTGTACTACTCACTCATATTGTTAGTGCATGAACTGATGGCATTCTCACCAACCTAAGAATATCCATTTCTAGACTTACGAAGAAGAAAAGGCTACAAGCACTGGAACATCCAACCCTGTTGTAATTGACAAATTTTGACCCACTAAAATATTTCCCTTGATAGTTCTTTTGTTATGTAATTTCTAAAGGATGGTTTTTGTCTTTTTGAGTACTGATATGTACAAAATAGTGACAATTTGAAAAGCATATAAATAGCTTGCATAAAAATCATCAGTAATATTTTTACATGAACATAAAGCTGATGCTTCACAAGGAGTCATTGAAAAGTCAAACGATCAGTCTTCAGAATTTAAGCAACACTGAAACTAGGAAGCACTCTAATTGCTAACACCAAGCTACAATCTTCATCCATTCCATCCTATCAAACATAAGTTTGCGAAATAAATTAGAAAAGAAAAGAGAGGAAACACCAAAACAATAATATTTCTACCAACTGGCAAAAACAATTTCAAAACACATGAAGTAAGAAGAAATGAGATACGGCTTTTTGCTAGTTTCTAAATATTTTTATTACTAGTGTAGTAAGAAGAAACACACTATCAAACACGTCCACCTAGTATTCAATGCTCCTGTGGCTAACTGGCTCCTGCTTCCCAGCATATAGAATCAAATTTCTGATAAAATCATCCTACCTGAAACAAAAGGAAGAATGAATGTTAATGTCTTCCAAGGGTTGGAAAACAAAAACATGCCAACATGCCATGATTCAAGAGAAGACCATGTCACAAAGTTGAGAGTAGCTAGTAAAGTATCACAACATTGTTCTTACAAAATTTTTAGTATTCTTTGTTGTGGTGGAATATGAATGGGAACTGAGGATATTTTTGGATTCACATTATACCAAAACACACACACACACACACACACTAGTTATCAGTTAGGTCAAGCATCCATGGCATATTCAAATGATGATGATAGTAGCTATACTCTTTATAAAGACTATTATCTAACAATTATATATCATTAATTATCAACAAGATCTGGAATTCTGGAAGCCACAACAGATGGTCATTGGCAAGGCAAAAGACTGAATTCATTCAAGCAGTGCCCTAAATTGTGCCTTCTTCTGGAAAAAAAAGTGTCATAAAATGACCAAACTCTAAAGGATGAATAAAATGAAAGTTATTGGGAAATTTTTATATGCTATTTTCATTTCAATAATGCAAAGAAACACAATTTTTGCATTAAAAATAGATATATACCCACTATAAAGACAATGCAAAAATAGTTTAAGGACTTTTAAATCATATGGAGACGTTGGAATGTCAAAGGCAGGTAGGGAATTGGTTCAATGGGTGCAGCTAAATGGTAAAAGGTAAGTAGACAGAACACAGTACCACAGAATAGAAATTTTTTCACATGCAGCCAGGAGAAGTGGCTATGAATTGCATTTAAAAAAAAAAAAACTGCTGAATTCTAATAAGTATATCAAAAAAAAAAAATCCCTTGCAATGGAAATTGAATCACAAAAATTGGCATCCATGTATTGAGCTTCCAAATTTTCTTCATCATATTTTTCACTAGTAAGTTACACACCCACCTGATGGGTCTTGAACCCAAGACCCATTCCTTCACCTAGCACTTGTAAGGGGAAGAGGTGCCCGTTGAGTTAGAGCTCACTGGCCAAATCTTCCTCATCATTAATTCAAGTACCAAGACATAATCCTAGTGGATTTACCCAAAAATACCAAAAGCAACCTGTGAAATATTCATGATCCACCTTACAGGACCTTGAAACATGGAATTGCAATACTGGAATGCAGTTCAGTTCTTCATGAAATGACAAAAATCAACAGTAGAGGATTGCTGTTGGTGACATTCCCAGTCGGAAAAAGATTGCATACATCATTTTGTAATTTGATTCCCCTTTGTTGCTAGTGCATCCAAACTAACTTCACAAGTTTCCTCCCTGTCTTAGTGCTACACTTTCTTTCTTTGGTAATCCACATTAATTCTAAGTCAGGGAATTGCAAGACCATTAATAGCCAAGGAAAACTCCGGTGGGCCAGTAATACAGAAGTCCAAGAACCTGTCCGCATCATTTGTTCCAATGCGTGACCTAAAAGTTAGTAGCATCCCGGATTGTAAAAGTAGTAATGACAAGTTGCATATTATGTCAAGAGCGTTGTTAATTACACGCCGGTGTATATGGTGTGTGCATGCCACGTCAACTGAAATCGTGGATTCAAAACATGATTTCACAGTTTAAGTGAGAAATTGTGTTTTGAACACATGATTTCCAAAGTGTTGTGTGTATGGAGCATGCACGCCACGGTGTGCAACAACAATTTCCCTTATGTCAAAGCGTTCATCCTACAAAAAGCCAAAAGTAGACATAATACTTTAATCAATATCTAATCTTAGTATCTTACCTTTTTTTTCCACTCTACTACACAAAAACACAAGCCCTGCACTGACTGTTGAGTTAGTGCAGCAACTTCATAGCCTTAAGAGAAAATATTGGTGACTTTTGTCATGTAACCTGTAAAAGTTGAGTTACCTGGTTTAGTCAGGACAAACTCTACAATATAATTGTTACAATAATGGTTAACATAAGAGAAATTTCCTATCAGTTTAAGCTTTTGGGACAACTGGTAGTTTATCATGGCATCAAAATATGTGTTCGTAAGTTTGAATCCTATCTCCACTCTACCTCCCATTTCAAAGGGATGCTTTCTAAGTCCTGCTTATGTACATAGGAAAGAGTAAACATTTCCAATATTTTGACATGAACATAAACTAATGCTTCACAAGGAGTGAGATATTAAGCTATATCTACAACTATGTAGTAATTGGATTGCTACCACCAAACCATCATCTTCATCCATTCCAGCCTATCAAAATTAAATTCAAATAATAAATTAAAATTTAAAAAAAAAAAAAAAAAAAGAAAAGAGAGGAAAATAAGTGTTTTTACCATCTTACAATTAAATTTCCAACAAGTGAACCTTTTAGCTTAATCTATGTGGTAAGATATAATAAAGATGAGAATGAGATACTTACCAATTTACTTTTTACTAGTTGCTGCATATTCGTTTTTACCAGTATGGTTGGAAGACATATAAACTACTGAAGTCTTGTCTGTTTAAGTATTCAAAGCTCTGGCATACAGACTCCTATAACTGAGAAAATCACCAGACCTAAAACGAAAATGAGGAATGAAAAGAGAGAGAGTAGTATCTAACAATCACAGGGAACTTAGAAAGGAGATGCATGAATATAAAGAAACAGGGGAGTTAACACCAAGCTGTGATCTTTTTCCATGCCATACTACGAAACATAAGTTCGAGTACATAAATAAATAACCATATACGAAACTTAAATGATTTACCACTTAATTTTTCAGTTGTGGCTTGATAATTGCAATACCAACTCGCTTTGGATAAACAACCAACTCTTTGCAGTTTTTATATTCCAAGCCTGCCTATATTCTGCACACAGAATCAAATGATCAAAAAAATCACTATGCTCTTAATTGAAGGGGAACTCTGGATTGAATTTTGACAGAGATATATGGACCTAGAAACTTTGGAGCAGATCATATCTTAGGGTCTTTTCTTTTTTTTGCTGATAAGTTTGGGAGCAGATCATATTTCTGAAATGCATTTAATATTAATCCAGTTTTTAGGACTAAGGCTTTGTTGTTGGGTTGGACTAGATCATCCTATTCAATAATGATTATTCACCATAAATCTATTCCAACATCTCCAAGTGCCAAATTTCAATTTGTTTATTTAAAATCAACTCTGCAAACCGAAAAGTGCAGTCTTATCATTTATACCAAGGTACAGATGCTTAGAACAAAGAAACAAGTGAAGGATTTACGCGTCTCCCAAACCCCCCCCCCCCCCCCCACCCCTCTTTTTTCCCCTTGAGGGAAAAAGGAACACAAAAACAAGATAGTTAGCCGAGCTGTTCACTTGCTGCACTTGCCCAAAAGGTCTCTATAGGCTCAAATATTTATCCCTAGTTTTGTTTCATGCTTCCAATTTGTTTTCCATGTAAGATCAAATAAACTGGGAGATCATCAAAAAACACAAAGAGAACAAAGAAGAAGAGTTAAGAACGTAGCATTTGAATCACTACAAAATATTAGGACTCATAATTAATCTACACTTATCTAGAAACATAGAAGATGAACCAAATTGGAAGGAACTTTTTTAGGTGGACCATCCCCTCTTCCCCATTAGTGACTTTGTGATATTTATTAAGCTTTTTTCTTTTATTTGGAAGAAAATTGATTAACTCAATATCGCCATAGTGTTAAATGCCAAAAATCAGAGATCCCACTGGAACGCTACTCAAAATTACTCAATAACCTTTGATTACTGGTGACTCTAACCAAGTACCTGAGCGAGATCAGTTTCCGAAATCCTCAAAGGATCCAAGAAATAGATCCTTTGCCATATTTTCCACAAAAATCTTCAAATTCTTTAGATGATACACACTCACTTGATGATTAATCCCATTAAATCTGTTGATAAACAAAAGGCATATTCATTTTAAGGCCATTCATGTAAACAAATTACAAAGGAGCAGGATTATGCAATGACAAAAAGGATAACAATATTTCAATAACAACGAAAAATAAAAAAACATTAAATTCTGTTTCAGTGCATCACTATTGGCATCCTAGAAATGCAATGCAAATTTCGTAGAGCTTTAATTTTGAGGCAAAATTTCTTCACAACAAAACAGAGTATCACACTTTAACCTTTCTTAACAGAACTCTTAGTATGGCCATTATATAACAATGGAATCCTTGGCTCCTCATTGCATGAATCAAAATAACAAACCTGCTTTTGCAAAAGGCTTAGATTAAAACCCAATAAACTAAGAAAGAGAGTTGCATTCCAAAAAAGAAAAATGAAGGGGGAAAAAAAAAAAAAGAGAGTGAACAACTGGAAAGAGCACTTGTTCATGGATGATATTGGGGTTGGCCAAATCTTTCTTGCTGAAAAAATAACCAAAAGCAAAACTTTTAAACAATGTCCAACAGTTTGGTTTCTTTCAAGTCAATCTTGGATTTTTCATTGTTAGAAAATGTGAAAAACCGAAAAGTTTCACTAAAGTGAACCCAATACAACTATATACCATGGTTGAGTAATTTTTTGTTCTAATATTTCGAAAATCCACAAAAAATGATAATTAAAAATTTCTTTATTTTTTGGAAATCAACAAAATATAAAGAATAGAATTCCCAAAAATTTACTATGTTTTCTCAACAACCATACATAAATTATATGAGATAATTAAGAAAATTAAAAAAAAAAAAAAAAAAAAAAGTAAAAAGTGAAGAGGCACCAAGCTCAGCTATTGCAGAGAAGACATACCAGAGGTTATGTTGCGAGTGGCATGGTCGAGGCTGAGAGGGCTAGTGTTCTTGAGGTAGCCCAAGAGGAACTGACTGAAAAATGGACGGGTTCACATTTTTTCAGCATATAAAATCATCAATGCCAAAGTTCAATATCAGGGACGTGAGCGATTTTTTAACCAATCTTCCCCAATTCTCTTTTCACATCTTTTCTCTAAGTCAGGACAATCATGAATTGTTAGCTTTTGTAAAGACTTGAGAGAAACCATCTCATCAGGAAGTGATATGAGATTTGGACAATTGTCAATGTAAAGATTTTCAAGGGACGTGAAATTACTAATCCCGTCGGGAATTGATGTTAGGTTGGGGTCGGATGAAATTCTGAGGTATAGAACTGAGGTGAGCTTTGGGAAAATCGTCAAATTGGGACAATCAGAAATCTCAAGGTCTCGCAGAGCAGTAACGTGTTGAAACCTGGAAGGAATAGACTTCAAATTCGGAAGGCTTTCGTAACGCAGAGAACTGAGGCATTTAAGATGCTGCCATTCGATGCCATCATCACTAATCGAATCAAACAGCTCACAGTCACGAATCACCAAGCTCTCGAGTGAGGTGAGATGAGGCACGGCTAGAGATAGAGATTTCAGCGTAGGGCCTGCTTTCCATATGTATAGTTCCTTGAGAGAACTCAGGTTTGACATCCAATTATCTGGTAGAGCCTCTGTATCCTTAATAGAAATTAAAGTCATAGACTTTAATTTGGAGAAAGGAGAGGACAAGAAAGAGGAGGAAGAAGAAAGCGACAAATTCATTGCTATTGTGCTTTGTAAAGGTTTCAAACTGACATTAAACAAATATAGACTTTCTTCAAGATACGGAAATGGAGGCAGGGAAGTTAGATTAGGGCATTTATAAATGCGTAAAGTAGAAAGATGATGGAATAAAGGCAGTGACTGGTGATGCGGATGTTGTTGGTGATCTGTTGTTGATGTGCTCCTCCACCATCCCTTCAGATTAGGGCAGCAGGAAATATCAATTGTCTTTAGCGAAGGGAAGAAGGATGAAGTAGGAACCTCCTCATTTATATCACCATCTGATATGTACTCCAAAACTTCCATACTATGAAGCCATAGAAGTTTCAGAGAGTGGAGTTGAGACAATCGTGGAAGTTGTTGACATCTCTTACAATTACTTATTTTTAAATCAACCAGATTTGTGAGCAAAGAAAGCCAACTTGAAAATCTCACGCCCCCATACTTTCTCACACACAAAAATTTAAGATTTTGGTGTGGTTGGAGGCCTTCTAATAACTTCTCATCACCATCGTTGTCATCATCAAAACAACGAGGGTGATAAAAATTATTTGGAAATTGTTTTGCACTTAAATTTGGATTTGGATCCCATGATAATGTCAACCGATCAAGAAATTGTTTTGCCCTTAAATTTGGATCCCATAATTTGGATCCCATGGGTTCTGAATAAACATCTTCCAAACATCTCAAATTTGAGATTTCTAATCCTCCTCTCAGGGAGTTTAGCGAATTCAATTCGTCTAGCCCACTACAAATGGGCCCAGAGGTAGAAGCTTGGTTGTCTCTCACAACAAAATATGATAACGTTTGAAGGCATGTCATTTGCCCTAATCCATTAGGCATATGACTCAAACGCCCACAACGGCTATTCTCAAGATGCCTGAGGCCAACCAAAAATCTAATGTCTCTAGGTAATTCTCTAAGAATCAAACAACCATTGACTTTTAGTGTTTGCAATTTCCAAAGCCCAGAAATGGCATTAGGGAGAGTTTCAATATTATGATTCTCAGAAAAATCAAGGTAAGTAAGATGTATTAACTTTTCAATAGAATTTGGTACTCTCTCAATTAGCACAGTAGGTAAACCCAATGCACGCAATCCTCCGCAACTCAAAATAAGTTTATTCAACTTTGATTCGTCTAGTTCCCCTCCCCACACACTAGTATCAAGTGTTAGAAGACACGTACGTAACTTTTCTGCTCTAACTAGCCAACTTGAAGTTTCAATAAAAGATGAGTCAATAGGAAATGGAAGTGACACATGACGAGTTTTTTCTTTAAAATTTTTTCCATCCAAAGTAATTATTGTGCACTCTGGCCCTGCAGCTAATTCTGCAAGATCATGAATCAAATCATGCATCTTGTATTTTGATTCTCCACTTCCATTTGTCTCTTCTTCAAAGAAGGACCTCCAAAGCAAATCCTTGAAATACTCATCTGCAACATCTTCTAAGTCTTGGTTTTTGTTTGATGGTTGGATAAAACCTTGCGCTATCCATAGTTGGATGAGTATCACCTTATCGATCTCATAATCTTTAGGAAACACGGAACAAAAGGCAAAACAACGTTTTAAATGTGATGGAAGATGATCATAACTCAACTTTAGAATTGGATAAATGTCCCCTTTGTGTCGAGCTGCAATTTCTAGCATATTATTATTGACATACAACCATTTACGCTCTGTTTTTTCCAAGCACAATACTTTTCCTATAGACTTTATGGCAAGGGGTGTCCCTTGACATTTGTGCACAATTTCCCTTCCAATTTCTTCTAGCCTAGGATTATTGGTCCCTTGCCCTTGCCCTTTTCTAAATGCTATTTGCTTGAATAACAACCAAAACTGTTCTTCATTGAGACCTTTAAGAGTGTATATTGAAGCTTGCTCTGTAATCTCTGCTACCAATCTCGCACGCGTAGTTATTACAATTTTACTTCCCTTAGCACCACCCACTAAAAGCACTTCCAAACTTTCCCATTTGTGAGGATCCTCATTCCACACATCATCCAAGACAAGTAAGTACTTCTTTTGAAAAATTATTTTACGAAGCTGATCTTGTAATTTATCCATGCTATGGTCTTCAAGTTCCTCACCTGTAGCCGATATTATTTTTTGAATAATCATTTTCACATCAAAGACATCAGATATACATATCCACATTTTTAGCTCAAAATGTTCTTTGATGTTCTTGTCATTGTATACAAATTGAGCTAGTGTGGTTTTTCCTAACCCACCAATCCCCACTATAGATACAATTGAAACATTCTCTTCATTATTAGGCTCCAACAACAGTTTTATGATGGCCTTTTTATCATCTTCTCTCCCAATAACTTTTTCATCAGGCATAAATGAGTGAGTCTCTTCCCTATCCATACTCACGGGTGGCTCTACATGGTATTCTTTCAAGTGAAATTTTTTGCTGTCTTCCGCTATTGCATTTAGTTTCTGCTTCATTGCAATTATTTTACGACTCATATCTCGACGTAAAACACGTGGGTTTGAAGTTGAAAAGAGACCGCGTACCTTTTCAGTAATATTCCCACTCATCCCTCCTTGTCGTAAAGCTTCAGTGTTGGCTTCAGCGTAGAACTCATCCAACAAGTCATCTACTTCATAAACTGCATCCTTGAGCTTTCCGAGCAAGTCCTTATCTTGATGGCTACGACTCTGCTGCCCTGCTGCATCTTGAAGTACAGCTTGAAACGTGGAAACGGTATTCTCGATGTTTTCAAGTTCAGCTTCGACATCCCGAATCGATCCGATCTCTTGGAAAGCAGTTGGATCCAACTCATTATTTATCCTCTGAATGATTTTTTCGATAACTGTTGATTCAGACCTGCAAAAAATATAGCAAAACATTAATTTTGATGAGGCAGAGCTAGATACGTTAATTTAGGGATAAAACATTCATCAAAAGTAAAATCTTAGCTTTGTTCAGTAGCAAAAGGGGAACTCATATGTGGTACAAATTATGCATGCAATGTTTTTCAACCTAAGTACAATTCAAGCTTATAATTTTTTCCTAGGTTTGTAATATACAGGAGACAATGAAAGTTGTCATGCGGCCAAATAAAGAAAGTAGCGAAAAATAGTAAAAGAACAAAAGACAAAAAACAAAAACAAATTCTTACTCATTCCGTAAATCCCATCCAGCGATCCCAGCAACACGTGACACAGCATCTTCCCAAGTTTTCACATTCCCAGTGTTATCAATGCGATGTTTTGCAAAGGCATCCGCAAAAGTCCCCTTCAGTTTGCGCACATCACTAGGATCCACATAATGGAAAACAGGCAGAACTGTCAGCTTCTCCTTGGACCAGCACTCGACGATCTTTGCTAGTTCATCCAAGCACCAACTCGATGAAGCATAGCCTCCAGAGAAAATAACGACAGCAATCTCTGATTCTTCTATTGCTTTCAAGAGTTCTGGTTTAATGAGTGCTCCTCGATCGAGACTTTCATCGTCCCTAAAAGCGATTATGCCATTCCGTTTGAATGCTTCGAACAAATGGCTTGTAAATTTTTTGCGGGTGTCGGAGCCGCTGAAACTGAGAAAGACATCGTATCCACATGTCCTTCTGCGCGTAGAAGTGGAAGAAGAAGGAAAACATGAGGAGAAGGCGTCTTCTGGGTCCATCGATTTGCTATCAGAAAAATATTAAAGATATGTATTAAGAAAATTATTTAACTAGTAAGAATTAACACATGAAAGGAAAATAAATTGGGGAAGAAGAAAGCAGAGCACTGGATGGAGAGTTTGGAAGTGACAGACACAGCACTGGTGCCGTCTACTTGCAATTACGTGCTCACTGATAGAAGAAAATTTCTGTTGGAGATCTGAGATCAAAGCTCACAGATCGGTGCTCTCTCTCTATTTGACGTTGACCACGGTGGATCGGAGCACGTTGGCACAGTTGATTTGGGTTCTCTGTGAAGGAGTAGAAACGGGTTGATAGGAAAAGAGAGGAAAATTCAGTGCGAAGAGAGAGAGAAAAAAAAAAAGAATTAAGCAAAGCAGGAAAGCGAGACACAGAGGAAATTTCCCATAGAATGAATCAAATGAAGACTGTGTGGTTGATGTCAAATTAAAGGTGGGTCCTCCACCGACCAAATTACCAATTTTTCTTAGAACAATCATTATCATGCATTGGAAAAACAAGAAGAAAAAAATATGTTTTAAATTTCAGTTCAACAAATTATAAAAACTTTTTTCTTAATAAATAAACTAATTTTTAACTAATTCTACTTCGTTCTTTCTATCTCTTCTCAATCTAAACCGATCATCAATATTGAATGTTGAATAGGATGAGAGGGCCATATTTCTAAGCTTAAGTTGACATGTCATGCCAAAGTTTTGCCCATCCTGATCAACAATAGTATATTTTAAATTTTTTATTAAACTCACACAACAAATCAGTAAGTTTTAACAAATTTGTGTTTTTATATTTTTATATTTTTACTTTTTTGTGTATAACTGTATATACTGCACAAAGTGGACCATAAAGTGTTTTTTTTTTTTTTTAGAGAAGTGGACCATAAAGTTTTTTTTTTTTTGGGACCATAAAGTTGGATTAGTGGAGTGCTTCTATATGTTTTTAGATTATGTTCCTCAACTGTTTTTGTAGCATAAATATATATGGTAATACATAGAAGTATATTAAATTAATTTTTTTTAAAATATAATTTCTTGGTTTAGATATATAAATTTGGATGTAAACATAATTGACACACCTTAAGTATAATTAGAAGAACACTTAGCTTGAAATTATAGTGTATTTACAATATAAAGACACTTGCCATCAAATAATAGGGGATAATTAGAATGACACTTGGCACAATATATATATATATATATATATATATATATATATATTATAAGCACTTGACATAATATTAGAGTGCAATTAGAGTCTAACTAGTAAGTTGCCCATGCGATGCACGAATAATTTTGTAATATTTTTTATTTAAGATGATTTTGGATAATATTGTGTATATATATTATAAAGAAAAAGTAAACTAAATTAGAGTAAAGAAACATATACATTTTAAGGTATTAAAAATTAGTTTAATAGCTTCATTGCATATTTGTACCCTTCTTAAGGTACGATTTTTTATTTATTTATTTATTTTTAAATCATGAAATCAAAAATAAATGCAAAAGAGTAACGGGACCATGAAAATTAACAAATTTGTGTTGTGTTCACATATTTCATACCATGAAATGAAAGTTTGTCCAACTCTCTGATCATCTTCCCCTTATTGATAGTGCGACATTATGACATGGTTTGGACAAATGTGTATGCATGTGTCTTATAGATGATTTAAAATTGAACCATGGTAGAATATGGCTTTACATTGTGCACCAAATACTCTCTCTACTTATATACCCAAAACAAACACTATCTAACCAAATTACCCACCCCTAATTTTAAAAAGAAAAAGGAAAAAAAAAAAAAAAAAAACCCGTAGGGGTTTCAGTGTCTTGATGGTGTTGGGTAACCTGTATAACAAAGGAGGTGACCCCTTAGCAACATAGTAGCATAAGTATTGTGAAAATTTATATGTTACAGATTATAGATACCAAAGTCAATATGAAGGATGGTTTACAACTTATTTACAGAACACAGACATGGCAGTAGGTACAGGCATATAACAGAGTAAAGGTGCAACCATATGATGCCACTTTTTTTTTTTTTGTTTTTTGGAGAATCCATATGATGCCACTTTAATTGTGCATTCACCAAATGAAGGTAGTTCTAAGAATGTTGATTTTTTGTGTTGTATGCTTGTATGCAGTAGAGGTGGGTTCAATGAGTTGAAAGCAAAGCTAAGCCAATCAAAATTAAGGTCGAAGTTGAAAAGAGAAATTAACAAAACAAAAAACAAAGGTAAAAATTTGAGTTATAGTTATTATAGAATAACTGCTGAAGCTTATAAAAGTAGAGAATGGTAGACTGCTTGTCAGTGCAGCGATATCCTCATGAAGAATATACCAACCTCTTTACATTTAAAAGCAAAGGTTCATCTGGATACTTCTCTGTGTGTGAGAAAATCAAAGCTAGCGCAACTGCATCCGCGTTTTATATAAAAATCCACAACAATTTTGTTTTCTTCAGGGCCTTATCTGGTCAGTTATTACTATTAGTGCTTAATTATTATTTTTTTTCTTTTTTTAAAAAATACTAAAATGGTGGGTGTGCTAAAAGACATGAAGAATAGAGAAAAGTGTCGTGTAAGTTTAGTAAATTAATGAGACATTAATAAGCTAACAGTAAAATAAGTTAATATGAATTTTTGGATAACAGAAAAAAAAAAAAAAAAAAAAAAAAAAAAAAAAAAAAAAAAAAAAAAAAAAAAAAAAAAAGGTTAACAAAAGAGGTAAAAAAAAAAATGCTAAATGCAAAATTAGAGCGTTACTTGGCAAGACTTCATGCACTCATACATGAAATCTCTGCATTATATATATATATATATATATTGATGACTATTCCTTTATAACTCCTAATCACTAATCAACATGAGTCTAAAAAAACTTTGTGATAGAACTTTATCAAACATACAAAATAAGCATATATTTTTTTTATCTTTAAAAAAAAAAAAAAAAGGATATTGCTATTGTGTTCATCCTTATAAGAATTTAAGCACAGATTAAATTTTCATTATTTTTGACCATTTTTCTTGATTCCTTTATAATTTATATATTGTGTTGGTTTAAATGAATTTTTTCTCAAACTTTCAAAGAATGAACTTTAGATAAGATGTTCAACTTTTATACGCCAAGCATTGATTGTAAATCTTGTTCATGGAACAAATCAAGATAAGAAATTAAGAATATGGTCCATTTTGGTTGGCTTGATTTGTCTAGACATCAATTTTCTCTCTTGCCAAAAGTCCGACTTTTAGGTGGAAGTTTCCTTGGTTATTACTTGTATACAAAATTCTAAGATCATTAAATTGGAATAGGTCCCTTATTGACCTAACCAATTGGAATAGTATGAAATTTCTTCCCATCCACACTAAACGTTGTGTACACTCCAAATTTTTTCTGCATCTCACAATGATATGTTGTGGAAATGTGTCATCCAAGTCCAACATGATTGAGAGTTATAGTTGAGACTATAACCCAGAAGCTTTACTATTTAATACTTTGCGAGAAAAACTAAACACTCATTTGATGTAATAGGAGACTATGGAATTTGACATTGTATACACTGGGATTTATTCTTGATGTTGTGAAATTGCTGTAGGTACTAAAAACTATTGGCTGATTAGTTGGCAAGTCATGTTCTTTAAGCGTGAAAAGTTTACGATGGAAAACTTTTATGTTCCTACAATAAATGTTTTGGAGAGAAAATTGTTAGCCCCCTCATCCCATTGGGACCCCTCTATTTATACAAAGGAAAAAGGGTCCAATATTCCTGAGTATAACTTAGTTACATGGAATTTTTGTGCAATTGTACCTACATTTCTTTTAAAAATTTAATTATAATTTTAAACTCTAATTTGGTGATTTTT
Source organism: Quercus variabilis (assembly GCA_030445155.1). Classification (NCBI taxonomy): domain Eukaryota; kingdom Viridiplantae; phylum Streptophyta; class Magnoliopsida; order Fagales; family Fagaceae; genus Quercus; species Quercus variabilis. The sequence continues at coordinate 6,855,919 of CP129448.1, read as the reverse complement.
ATATGATTTTTGTGGTTTAATATTTGATTTAGTAAAGACATATTAGCCAAAAGAAACGAAAGTAGAGCTATTAAAGAAATCTATACTTTCAGATTAGCAATTACCGATGGCCAATGTTGCATTGTCATTTGTGGTTATGGAATGAATAAGCGGTATGTTGTTTGGGTGAGTAATTAAGGCCAAGCAATTAACCATATTAAAAAGGATTAGCAACTTTTTTCTTTCTCCTTTGCCATTTATGGTATGTATATGCCTTTTTCACATATGCTCAAGTGAATTACCAATTAGGATTTCCCTTAATTATGATAAACATATTAATTTTTTTTTTTAAGGGAAGTTCTATATTTATTGAATGAGATATATATATATATATATATATATATATATATATGTTGAAGGCCATGTAGCTGAATTTGCACCTCCCCATACACAAAGTGTCTAGGGTTTAAGGGAGAAAATGTTCAAATTGTGGGAGTCAAGGAGAAAAGGTTTAAGTTGTGGGGTTAGCATAGATACTGTAATTATTTCTAAATAAAAAAAAAAAAATATATATATATATATATATATAAATATATATATATATATTGTTTTCCTTGAGCTAAAGCAGTTGCGATGGATGTGTGGAGTGGATGGTTTTTTTTTTTTTTAGTCCTTGAGTATTTTGGGTTGTTTCAAATGAGTTATGACTCCTCTTAGGCTTCTAAAATTTTTGGTTTGTTGATTTTGTTCTCTATAACTCGATTCTTCTTTACCTAATAAAGTTTGGAATTTTTTTGTAAGTATATTTTTTCTTCAAGAAAATGAATAGAAATCTACCTTCATGTTCATGCTCATGTTAATGTTCATATTTGTAAAACTAAATCATATTTAAGCCCTTAATTTTAAAAAGGAAAAGGGGAAAAAAAAAAAAAAAACCCGTAGGGGTTTTGGTGTTTTGATGGTAGTAGGTGGCCTGTATAATAAAGGTGGTGGCCCCTTAGATTCCTCTCTCTCTCTCTCTTTCAAATGTTTTGTCAGTCTTAGATTTTTTTATTTTGGTAATGTATAGTGAAACAATGCATTTTATATAACAATCCACAACATTTTTGTGTCTCTCTATCTTTCTTCAAGGCCTTATCTGGTTAGTTATTATTATTAGTCCTTAATTATTATTTTTTTGCTTTTTTTAAAATACTAAAATGGTGGGTGTACTAAAAGACATGAAGAATAGAGAAAGGTATGGTGTAAGTTTAGTAAATTAATGAGACATTAATAAGTTAACAGTAAAATAAGTTAATATGAACTTTTCGATAATAGTAAAAATACTTAATGAAAGAGGTAAAAAGAAAAAAAATGCACAAAGCAAAATTAGAGTGCCACTTGGGAAGACCTCATGCACTCCCGCATATGGTCTCTGCTTTTATATATATATATTGATTGATTGGATAATTGATTGAACTTCCTCTTTTCTAATTTTTTTTAATTATATAGATAGATTAATTTTTATCAGCCACTCAATTGCACCAAATATGAAAAAAAATAAAAGAGTTATATATTGTCTAATTTTTTTTTTTTAAAGTTCAACGTACTTGTAACATAAAAACCTATAGCCTAATTTTATTTGCGAATCAATAATATTGCAAAATCATTAGCATATAAATTCTTACAAGTTTTCTTTTTCTTGTTCTTTTTCTTTTTTCCATAAACGGTAATGAGAATGTTAAGAGACACAATGACATAAGAATAAGAGGAAATAAATTTTGTAACCCCTTTTTAATCATTTTGGTTATGGATATAAATCTAATAACACGAACAGTTTTGGAAAAAAAGGGAGGGGGGAGGGGAGGAGGATTTTATATTCTGAACCAATTTTAAATTAAAACAAAGCAAATTTATAATCAGCTTAGGATCCTTTAATGTTCTTAGGGTAACCGCACCATATCCATTCATTATAAAATCTAGAGATGCACCACATTTAGACAAGCCAATAGACCCTGAGGCTTTCTTTATTTAAATTATGTATAGTTAATAGTATATATATAGTTATCATGCATAGAAAAAAAAAAAAGTTATCATGCATAGGAAAATAACAAGAAGCATCATGTCAGTGTTTGGCCCCGCTACAAAGAAAAAACCGTGCGGCGTGGAGCAAGGTGTTCCCCTATCATTATTGAAGCTAAAGTCTAGGTCGTTGTTACGGTACAGTAAGCCAGCCAATAGACAGAACAAATCACCAATATACAATGAATCCAATGAAAACCGTGTGGTCCATGTCAAATTAAAGGTGGGTCCTCCACCGGAGCAAATGTCAGGTTCATCACGTGTGTGATAAAGGAAGAAGATTTGGCCGAATTGACTAAGATTTTGCTGAATTTGGTCGAAATCTGATTGGATCTGTCAAGATCTTGTTAGATTTAACTCCAATTCTCGTTTCTCCAGAAAAGAAAAGGAAAAAAAAATTAACTCCAATTATTATGCAAAGACAATGCTTGATATCTTTCTATACGAAGTCTGGATTTTATATTTGGTTTAAATAGTAAGTTTTTGTAATTTAAAATTATGTATAATAAATAAGTTTATAAATTATATAGTAAATAGTATCTAATTGATACAAAATTTGACACATGTATTAAGAGTATAAAGAAAATGTAATTAAGGGCGTAAATAATATATTTTTTCTTTTGGATAATTTGGTTTGTGTATATATATGGATTTTTTTTTTTTTTTGTACAATATTCTTTTATGATTTTTTCGTGTTTGATTTCTGGGTGTATGATTTTTTTTGGGTTTGTGCTCTTGTGTGTTCTTGATGAGTTTGTATGATTTTCTAGATTTGTATGATTTTCTGAATTTGACTTAGTATTTATTTTGAGAGTAAATAGTTTATGTTTGTTATTGTGTTCTTAAATTTGAGTTTATGTTTGGTTATGGGTTTGTACTCTTATGTTCTTGTGTTGATATTTAAATCTGTGATCATGTTCTTGTGTGTTCTTGTTCAGAATGGATTAGATCTAAATTTATGTATTTTATTATTTTTAATTATTTTTTTCTTTTTTTATTTTGTTGAAATTGATTAATAAATTTCTATAGGAGGCGGGAAACCCATGTGGCATGAGTGATGAGTGCTACAATTGATTTTTTATAATATTTTAATTCCTCCGTCAACAACCCTCAGATATTTCCATCGGTTGACTGACGGAAATGACGAAAATAACACGTTTTAATTGGTTTAGGGACTAAAAGTAGTAAAATTAAAATGTAGAAACCAAAATGAAAAAAAAAAATCAAAATATAAGGACTAAAAGTGTATTTACGCCTTAAAGAAATGTTTTATTCTTTTCTGACATAATTTTTATTTCTACATCTTATATCAGTAGTCTCTCTCTCTGTTTTTTTTTTTTTTAGAAACCTTGTACCAGTAGTCTAAATTTGAACAGCTAATGAAGATTGGCCGTAAGTGGGAATAACAACCACGTGTTCAGTATCCAGTTAATTGTAAATTCAGTTTACAATTTTTGCAAGAAATTTTAACACATCAACCATTGCATTTTTTTTTTAAACAGAAATTTGTCTAACTTGACTTCACGATGAAGTAGATCAATTATCTTTTTATCTTCCTTTGTCTTATCAGACCAATAATAAAAGACGTTTTCATAGGTTGGATGGTTAAAAATAAATAAATAAATAAAACTTAGATGCAATTTTTTTTTTTTTTTAAGAATACTAAGAATTTTAATAGTGTACTGTGTACAGACCCAAAAATGCTCCAACGTGAGAACTATAAACATAAAACAATACTCAATAAATGTCTAATTCCCATTTTTTTAAAACCAAAAAAAAAAAAAAAAAATCAGTGTACTGGTTACGTAAAAATCTACAGCTTAATTTTTGTCTGCCACTCAATTGCACCAAATATGAGCCTTCCTTGACATTGAGCCAACCAATCATCAAAAATATTGCAAAATCATTGGCATATAATGTAAATTCTTAATAGTTCTTTCCATAGATCGTAACGTGGTGGATGCTAGGAGCTACAATGACGTACAAAATATAAAGTATTAAACTTTGTAAATTTAATTTAATTATTTTGGTTATAGATGTAAACCTAATAACACTGGTTTGTATATTCTAAAACTCTAAATGATCTCCTAAGATAAATGGAATTTATAATTGTATTAAGATCCATCGTGATTTTTAGAGCAATCCAACCACGACAATTCATTTTCAAATGAGAGGGATATATTTTACCATTTTTCAACATTTTAAAAAACATCGACTATCACAATTTTATTATTGATTTAAATTATTGATGGTATGGAAAAACTCAATTTACTCATTTCAAAATAGATAGATAAAATTTCAAGAATTTTATTATGAAGTTAACCCAAGAAGTCATCCTAATCCATTTAGAGAGTTATTGTAAAAGTCACCTTTAGATAATTAAAACATAGTGAATAGAAATCATTTATTGACATAGTTATTGACACGATACACCAATAGAAATGTACTCGCCAAATGTGAAAGTAGCTTGAGAGGTGGAATCGTAGATAGAATTACCAAACATCAAGAGAAATCAAGGAAAAGATAACACAGTTTTATGTGTGGGTTTGGATTTAGCGTTTCTGCTGAATCCTGTGTTTCGTATTTCTCTCTCTCTCTTTTTTTTTTTTTTTTTTTTTTTGCTTTCATGCGTTTTAGGAAGACAAAATTTACTGTTCATGAGACAAATGTCACTATTCACACGCTGTTTCAGTACTGTTTACGCACTGTTCATAGAACTCACAGTCACTTTATTCAGAAAAAAAATATTAAAAATAGGTTTCACGGTACTATTCACATATTTAAAAATTATTTTACTACAGTGTTTTCAGTTTTCAGTTTCAGTAAAAATAAGTTGTATCCAAACGAACATATCTAATTTCTCGTAGACCTAAATGACTTTGGTTAATGTTTAAAAAAAAAAAAAGGAAAAAAACTTTGGTTAATGATAAGAATGTTATTTTTTTTTTTGAGAAGATAATGATAAGAAAGCAAAGAAGAATCAAGTTTTAAAAGTGCAAAATAACAAGAAGCAACATGTCAGTGATTGGCCTTTTGCAAAGAAAAAACCGTGCGATGTGGGGCAAGGTGTTCCCCTTGCATTATTGAAGCTAAAGTCAAGGTCGTTGTTATACGGACCTTAGTCCTTACGGTGCAGTAAGCCAGCCAATAGCCAGAACAAATCACCAATATACAAGGAATCCAATGAAAACCGCGTGGTCCATGTCAAATTAAAGGTGGGTCCTCCAGCAGAGCAAATTACCAATATAGAATGATTCCAATGAAGACCACGTCAAAAGAGAGTAACTATCTCATGAGAGCTGGGTACATGTTTCAAATACTTTTATTTTTATTTATTTTTTAGGTGTTAAAAATTTATGAGCAAAATTACTACAGGACAATTATGAGGAAAATAACGGTTGAACAATTATGAGAAATAGCCATTACGCAATAATAAATAATATATTCGTTAGGTTTTGAAGGATTATTAGTAACTAATAACTATAGGCTATTATCTTCATAAGTAACTTATATAATATTCATCATAACACATTTTTTAAAGAGTTTATTTTATTTTATTTTTTTATTGCTCTATATTTTAGATATAGAAGGTTGTTCTTAAACCTTTTGTAAGTGGAAGTGTGTATCACAAAGGTTTACAAACTTTTTTATAACATTTTTACAAACATTTTTAGTAGCAAATTCTTATTAGTTCGTATATGGGCACACCACTCACATTATTTTTTTACTTACCAGTAACCACTTAATACATAAGTAATTTATAAAAAACTTGCAGCTCTAGCATTTTTCTCATTTTAGTGACCATAAAAAAATTTATAGAGTTAAAATCTAAAACAAAATATACAAGCAAAAAAAAAAAAAAAAAAAAGCTCAACAACAAAAATTACAAGTAAAACTAAAATCAAAATTAAGCTCAATTAACTAATTTTATCCAAAATAATTAATAATAATAATAATATTGTGTAACATTATGTAATAAGTGATATATTTTTAACTTTCACATTTATTGTATTTGTTTATAATTATCCAAAAATGTGAATTTTATTTCTAGAAAAATTATAAATAAATATTTTTTTAATCCCACTTTATTTTAGATTTTTTAACAATGTTAAATTAAATTCATTATTTTATATAATAGTAGTAATAATAATATATATTTTTAGAAAAACCGAAACACTTATATGGCTTAGTGCAGAAAATTTTCAAAACTGATTGTTATGTCATATGTGTTACTACTTAATGAAAATTGTTTTGAATTCCTTTGAATTCACATTTGCTACCTGTAAAGATATGTTAATGAGAATGCTCCTCTTAACTAATATAAATATATAATATCTTATCACAAAAAAAAAAAAAAAAAGTATATATATATATATATATATATATATATATTTATTAGAGCATTCGCATTGGGGATTGCAAATGTCAAATGTAAGGAAAATTTGGTACTTCAAGCCCAAAAGAGCTTAGCATCCGTTCTTCTAAACTGCTACTATTGTAAAAAAAATTTAGAATTGTGCTACAGTACAATTCTATCAGCATTCGGTCTTCTAAACTGCTACTATTGTAAAAAAAATTTAGAATTGTGCTACAGTGCAATTCTACATGTAGAATTGCACTGTAGCTCAATTCTAAAAAAAAAAAAAATTATTTTATTCGGATTGGCATTTCTCTCTCTTCCATTCTCTGTCTCACGTCTCTCTCTCCTTTGAGTCCTCATTCACTCCCTCTCTTTAGACTCAAAACTCCATAGCCACCACACCATGGCCTGACCCACTGTCACCGGTGTTTGGTGCAGAGATTGGCGTGAAAAATCAGAGTTCAGTGTTCAGTGCAGAGATCAGCGTTTGGTGTAGAGATCAGTGTGGTGGCATGGAGATCGGAGTGGATCAGCGTGGATTGGTTGATGGTGGATCGTTGTGAGGGAGAGAGGGTTTGACCATGGGTTGCTGTGTTCTTTTTTTTTTGTTAGAGAGGGTGGTGTTGATGGTCAGGTTTTTTTTTTTTTTTTTTTTTTTTTTTTGGTGTTGACGGTAGATTATGGCTGGTGGTGGTGGTGTCAAGTGTGTGTAGCACAGCAATGGTGGGCTTGTGTTGTATTGTAAATGAGGGTGATTGTGGGATATATTATTTTATTGTGTAGAAATATTATTTTAATGAGTAGAATAGAAAATTAAAAGTTGGGATGCTGGGAGTATTGTAAAATTGTATTGTATAATTGATAAAGTGACTTTTTGAGATGATAAAATAGGATAGAGTAGCATCGATGTGAATGCTCTTACATTGCCCCGAGGCAAATCCCTATTTTATCTTTCCCACTTTCCCAAAAAGAAAAATCCTATGGGTTATGAGTGTCTATCCCAGCGTCGATGCAACTTGTTTTTAAGGCATAGACAAAAAAAAAAAAAAAAAAAAAAAAGTTATAGTTTATTAGCTTAAAGTAACATTGTCATGGTATTTTGTTTTTTTTATTAGAGTACTGTTTTTGGTTTATGGTGCTTTGGAAGTTGGAAAAGGAGTGTCTGAATTGATGGATAAGTTGTGAGAATGGACATGCCAGTTGTTTAGGCCCAAAACAAAACTTTCAAATTCAGCTTTCTGTATTTTTAAAAGTTTTGTACAAAACAAGAAGTAGAAAAATGAAAAAAAAAAAAAAAAAAAAAACACACACAAAGTTCTCGGCTTTAGTAAGATCGAGTATTATAAAGAAGTGCTCAATTTTTGTAATATCAAGTATCATATTAGTGTCACGCTAACAACGCATCTAGGAAATCAAGTTCACTAAACTCGAGTACTAAAAAAGTGGTAGATTGCTAAATATTTTTGAAACAGTGTTAGTTTGTCACAAATTTTACCAAAACGTGATATTTGGCTATTTTCACCCCCCCCTCTCTCTCTCTCTCTATATATATATATATATATTTCTAGTCTTTCAATACGTGGCGAAACAAAGTTTTGTACTTGGACAAATCCTGCTTCCGTTACCCCTAATATAATAGTGAAGTGGACAGAATGACCAATATGTTTACAAGGCATCGCCTGAACAAACAACAACGACAAAGCCTTAATCTTAAAATTTGGGATTGGCTATGGGTCATTGACAAATTAGATTGGATCGGCCACATAAATTCTTTTTCTCTATTCTATCCTATGTGAAGTTATCGATTCACTCTTTCCTATCGGTTCATTACTCGCCCTCCTTTGAACATGACCAAATCATTTCAAATAACTCTCCATTGTTTTTTCATCAATAGGAGCTACCTCTATCTTTAAACAGATTTTTCTCATTTTGAATTTTATCTTTCTGTGTATTCTCACTTATCCATCTTTACATTTTTGTTTCCACTATAGCGGTTACACCCATTTCATGGATATGTTGTTTTTTAACTGCACAACATTCGGTACCATAGAGAATAGCTAGTTGTATAGTAGTGTTATAACATTTTATCTTTAACTTAATAGGTATTCTACTGTCACACAATAAGCCTAATGCACTTCTCCACTTCATCCACCCTACTCTTATTTTATGATTTACATCCTATTCAATCTCTCAATCTTTATGAATTGTTGATCCAAGATATCCAAATCTCTTTCTCTTTAGTATCTCTTAGCCATCAAGTTTTATAGCTCCTTTGGCTTTGTTTCTACTTCTACTAAACTTACATTACATGTACTCTATTTTAGTCCTACTTAAACAAAAACCTTTTAGATTCTTGCCAAATTTCTAATTTGCATTAACTTCACTTCTAGTTTCATCCACTAAAACTATATCATTTGTAAAAAGCATACACCAAGGGACTTCCGCTTGAATTGATTTAGGGATTTCATTCATTACTAGTGCAAAGAGATGTAGGCTTAATGCTAATTCTCAATGCAAATCTATAGTGATAGGAAACTCACTTGTAGTTCCTCTGCTTGTTCTCACACTTGTTATAGCGTCATCATAAATATCCTCAATCAACTCAATATACTTTAGTGGAACTTCTTTCATATCCAAAACCCACCACATAACCTCTCTAGCGACCTTATCATATGCTTTTTGAAGATCAATGAAAACCATATGAAGATATTTACACATGCCTCTCTATATTTTTCTGTTAGACATCTAAGTAAATAGCTCCCATGGTAGATCGTCCTGGTATAGAACCAAATTAATTCTCTGACACTATTGTTTCATATCTTAACCTATGTTCATTCACTCTTTCCCAAAGTTTTATCGTGTTACTAATAAGTTTAATTTCACAGTAGTTTGTATAGTTTTGGATATCCCCCTTGTTCTTGTAATTAGATATTTTGTTGACACTTAAAATCATATTGAAAAGGTCTATTAACTAGCATACACCCACATCACCCTAGCACTTCCAAACCTCAATGGAAATTCCAGTCCCACGACTATTCCCATATTCATTATCTTTAATGCATTTTTTATGTCAGTCATCCTAATTCTTTGGACAAATCTGTGGTTTCTATCCTCCATTGGGTTAATGGGCTACCTAAATCGCTTTAATCTTTTATGTTGTTTCCATAACAAATTTTATCAAAATAACTTTTCCAATTCTCTTTAATTTCCTCTTATTTTCCTAACACTTCCTTTGCAATTTTTGGCAGCATTAATAATCTATGATGATTTTAGTAAACAAGCAGTGGCACCAATGTCATTATTGTCACGCCAACCACTAAGCCACATCACCTCTTTGATCTTCATCTTTAATGCACTGAACACCATTCAAATCTCTTGTTTTTATTTCCCTTATCTTTGCAAGTTTATAAATATGATTCTCTCCCTCCTTTGCCCCGAACTTGTTATATAAGTTATCATAACATTATCACCATCTCCTACTTTGCCTTTCTAAACAACTGTCTTTGCTCTATATTAAGATTTAAGTACTTGACAAATCCTTGGTTGACATTAGTGGAGAAATAGGTTTTGCGTCAATTGTATGAGAAAAGCGCTACGTACACCTTCAACCAGTGAATACACACACTTGACAAAGAATTATTTATTTTTAATCTTCCAAGCATGCCTTACAAACACTTTCTCTCCTTCTATCTATAACTCTATGTCTATGTTTGCAAATGCAAGAAGTTTTTCTTTTCTCTTCTCTTTATTTTGTTTGGGAAGGGGATGTTGAAGAAATCAGACCTTTTTATAAGATTAATGGTTCTCAACTGCAAATAATAAATTCTTTGAAAATAATAGATAAATGACATCCACTTTCACCATCATCTAAGACATTGCATTTCGTTGTATGCTTTTCGTTTCTCTAATGCATCATATTTAGCTTTGTCCAAGTCAATTAACATGCAAATGCAAAATGGTAATCCAGGCACAGAACAAATTAATAGAACAAAGAAAAAAGTAGAATCACATTCATTTCTACAATGAGGATGTGTGAAGTGATATAATTTTGAGAGATTGTGTTAGCAAGGTATTTTCTTTTATTTAAGAATTTAAATTATACAGGTGGAGGTGGCAAGTCTAGTAGGAGCCAAAATCCAACACAATCATCTAAATCTAAGTCTTCTTGGATGGCAAGGAAATGTAAGCCTCCACAGGCTTTTTTAGCTGCTTCCCAAGCTTCAGCTTCATTTGTTGTTACAGGAGTTTTCTTGTAGGTATAGCGAGTAGAAATTCCAACAGATAAAATCAAGGAAGCACGACTGAGTTCAGCCTCAATTGAACAGACTTCCAATCCATTCATCCAAGCTGCAAGAGTACATCACAAGGTTTTTATAATGATACTTGCTAGCCATAGAAGCAGCATAAAAGTGCATAAGGCATACTTGGAATGAGATAGCAAATTGAAAAAGTATTGCTCCACAACCCATATAGAGTTGGATATGGACATTAAATCAAAATTAAAGAAGTGGATGAGCAAGTAGTGAAGTGAGGAATCCTATTTCTTGCTTGTTTGATATAAATTGGCTAAGAGTAACTATGGTTAGAACTCCAAATGCACCTTATCAACACGAATCCTCCTATAGCAGTTAAGAATTAGAAAATGCATAATGCTTCTTGCCACTCTCATAAATTATCCATCTGGCATTGGAACCGATCTTAAAAATGAAAAGTATATTTCAATTAACTTGTAATTAAGGACCTAAATTAATCAGATTACACTTCAAACCCAGAATGAAATACTTTTTAACTTTTTGGTTATTGCAATGATTAATCTAGCAGGTCTCATTGAGCACTACTAATTTGAGGCTGTGCATAATTGCTACCTACTATGGCAAGATATGCCAGACCTTGAAAATCAAGTATTAGGAACTTCGATACCATGCATTTCCTTTGACTTGGAATCTATATATAAAAATTACATGTAGGAATCAAATTTCTTAAGACTATCCTGGATGCAGATTATAGCTGCCATGCTAACCAATGTGTGCTGTTTTCGGAGATAGTTTCAAAAAGATTTGAAAAACATATTGGTAAAACAAACCAAATAAAATGATCATGATATAAAATCACTAAGAATTATATGAGAGGTGAAGATGCAAAATGGAATATATACCTGCTAAAGGTCTAGCATGTGAAGTCGCGACAGCCAGTCCTGGAATTAATGTCTTATCATCAATTTCAATTCCCAGTAAATCCAAATCTAGACCTGCACCAAACACCAATCTTGTCTCCAAGGATGAGACCTCCTCACGAACAGCTGAAAATGGGAAAGTAAGATCAGTGGAGGCTAGCGAAATCCTTGAAAAAGAAAATCATTACATCCGCTTTTGAATTGAGTGAGACTTCTTTGTGCAACACTTTAGTGAAATGGCATCATACTAAAATTGAATCTTCAAAAGTATCTAATATCTGATAACTACTAATGTATAATAGCATAAAAAATTTATTATGCAGTTTAAAATGCAACATAGATATGAACGTTTCATAAATAGTCTGTGTTGAGTGCATTAGTGTAGTATCCGTCTATCATTATCATTGAAAGTAAAAGCTGCTGTACTGTACCTGAAATTGGCGATTGGACAAAAGCCCATTTTTCACCAAACAGATTCTCAGGAAGCTCCATTGGGAAAGGGTTGTCTAATGCTAGAAGCGGTTTAGATCCCTTTTGAAAACCAGGATGACGCATATATACAGCCTCGTAACGTTAATCCAGCCATAGAAGTAGTGAAAGGCACTGAAAAAATAATAATTCAACCAAAAATAAGCAAGGATATATATATATATATATATATGGAGTAGTTCTAACTACAAACTCAAAGTCAGAATTTTTTTATTTGGGTAATTAGGGGACTGTACAAAAAGCAAACAGAACTGTAGAAAAACATAAGGGTATAGCCTATGCAAAACAGACTCTCAGTATAACAAAAAAGTTGAGAAAGAGATCTTTTTATCTGCAGAGAGAGAGAGAAAGAAAAATCTCACCAAAATGAGGCAAAGACAATGAAATTTGACCGAAATATTGATGTGGACGGCAAAGGAACCTTAAAATGGCCAGAAAACTCGCTGGAAAAAGGGTGGAAGAGAAGGTTTTTGGTCCGAGTCGGGTTTGTTGGGTTTCAAGCCCTCTCACCCGTCACTTGAACCGACTTTGTCGAATCTACTACATCTTTCAGAACTGCTGCCGACTAACAAGCTCATCGAATCGATCAAATTTTGGATCAGATGACGGTGGGTTGGTCGATTTCTTCAGGTTCAATCAATCTTGGAAAGGTCTACTCGGAGAGACGAGTTTCTTCATTTTTTTTTTTTTGAATGGGATGAGTTTCTTCATTGATTCCCAAAAAGTCCATAAAGAGCATTGTTAATTATACTTTTTTAAAATTATATATATATATATATATATATATATTTTAATTAATAGTTACTAATCAACCAATTAATTAGCTTGGCATACCCTCAAATACAAAATTCTCCTAATTCATTCATTTCTGCAATGAGGATGTGTGAAGTGATATGTGAGCTCCTTTGGTAGGCATTTCAAGCAACTTTTTGAGCATTTTAAACACATTTATACATATTTTTTCACACTTTTTCATTCACACTGCTAAACGTATATTAAAAACACCCAAATAATATTACTCAAAACTCCTTTACTAAACACCCCCATAATTTTGAGAGATTGTGTTAGTAAGGTATTTTCTTTTATTTAAGAATTTAAATTATACAGGTGGAGGTGGCAAGTCTAGTAGGAGCCAAAATCCAACACAATCATCCGAATCTAACTCTTTGAAAATCAATCCACATTTGGACCTTTGAAGCGTCCGAATTTTGATCAACTCTTGGGTCGTGCCCATTAACCTCTTGGACTGCTTTGGTCTCTTAGGTTAGGCCCAAACTGAAACAAAGTTCTCAGTATTTAATTTCTGGGCTTTAATTTTTGTGGGCTTGCTACTAGGGGCTTAGGCCCAATCCATTTGAGCAAACTTCTCTCATTACGAGTCTCCGACCACAACTTTTTACCTCAATTTGTGAAATTCAAAAAAACAAAGTTTGGCTATGTTGCTAAATGGTAAAATGTAAGAGCATTTGTGTTAGCTTGTGGAAAAATTCATGTCTATTTTAACATAAGATTCTATTTTTTATTTCACATACTTGTTTTTCAAAATACTTCACATCAGATTATCTATTTACACAACATTTTATTAAAATATCAATTTTCTTCTTTAATTGTTTCTCTTTCTTCATGTATAATAACCATCATCGACTTTTTTTCATTTACCCATGGGATACCAAAAAAAAAAAAAAAAGAACAAAAAATTGACTGCAAAATAAATAGTACCAATGTAAATTTACACGCTAGAGCAAACTTTTAAATTTATTTAATTATACATTGATTGATGTGAGTCATTTTTAGTTAAAATGGTGTAATTTTACCATTTTTTTTTTTTTTTACTTTACAATTTTTTCTATTATACACCAACTAATGTAAGTACTTTAATAAATAGAACCTAGACAGGATTGCCTAATAGAAGCTAGACAGGAATGCAAAATTAAAGATATTTCCATTGAAGTATATGTTTCATAATTAAACTTGCTAGCATTTAATAAGTATCTCTCCAAAAAATTCCAATGCAGTGAAACTTGAATTGCAAAAATTGGCATTGATGTATAGAGAGAGCCTCTAATTTTCCTCATCATTAATTCAAGTACTTAGACGTACTTAAAAATGGATTCACCAAAATACTACACCATATACCTCACAGTAATAGTGACCATGGAATTGCAAAAGCCAACCCGAAAAAAGAAAGAAAGAAAGGATTGCAAGTTCAGCTCTTCATGGAAATGACTAAAATCAGGGTCTGGCAATTGTTGTTGGTGACACTCTCATTCAAAAAAATAAAAAAATCATCAACAGAGATCATCATATAATCTTAAATACCTGCTATCGCTAGTGCATGAATTCCAAACAAGCTTTTGAAATTTCATCCCCGTCAAAGTGTTATACTTTTATTGAGATTGCGCAAGTTTTGATACTTATTTGTTATGAGTGATGCAAAAAATTGTGGGTTTATGTGAAATAAAAATAGAAAAATAAAAGAAACAAGCACACAAGAAACACAAAGATTTACGTGGTTCGGCATTAAGCCTACGTCCACGGGCAGCATCCAGAAGAAATTTTCACTAAAAAAATAAGGAGATTACAAAATTGACACAACAACACTCTCACAAATCCAAAGTCCCATTTACACCCGAAGAACTCTCCCTCACCGCAACTAGCACACCACAAGAATTTTCAAATTCTCTAAACCTGGTTTACAAAAGACCAAAGTTGTGTCTTTTAAAGAACTATGCATGGCTGGTTATCCATACAGCTGCTCTTCTCAGCCTATTGATAAAAAAATCACCAAATTTGGTGAGGTGTTGAACATGTATACACAGAACTAAGTCAGCCATTTAACACTTTGCTTCTTTGGTAATCCACATTTCTTGTAAAGCAAGGAATTGTAAAACACTGATAACAAATGAAAATTCCTCTGGGAAAGTAAAAATGAAGTCAGAGCAACTGGTTGCACCATCTGCTCCAACATGTGACGTAAATGTCTGCATGCCTGGACAGTAAAAGTAGTCATGAGATAGATTGCAAATTATATGACAATTCATTCTAAAATAAACCATAAGTAGACAGTTATTTTATCAATATCTGCCTGTACATTTTAGTGTCAATCTATTCCACAAAAGCACAAATTCTAATCAAGTTGTTGATGCAGCTACTAATTCACGTTGTCAAGAGATGATATTAGTGGCAACTGTAATGTTACCTGAGAAACAAGAGTTAACAAGCATAGTTAGGAAAGTACATATTATAATCTATGCTCAGTAGTTCTTGATCAGTGACAAATGAAATTGCTTGATCTACTCCATATGGTGTATGTTTCCATCTTGAGGGGATCATTGTATATGTAAAAACCTATTCAAGCAAGGTTGAGGTGATATGAAACAAGAAAATGGAATGAAATTTACCAATGGCAAAATTTTCTAAGCCCTGTTTAATTAAATAGCATGTATGAGTTGTGGCAGGTTGGGCTGGTGCTCAGCTACATCATTCTTTACTCTCATCTCCAAGGAAAAGCTAGTTTCTGAAAAATTTCTTCATTGTGACATATTTACTTGGAGTTTTAACCAGACCACCTCACTCCTGGCACTCCACTCCAACCGCCAATTTTTTTATACTTTAGATAAAGGCAGATGTCAGACTGCAAGGTTATTGGCTGAGATAGAATTAAAAAAATGATGATAAAGAGCATACCCAAAGAAGGAAAGTGGTTCCTTGAAATGGAAACCATTTAATTGTTGTCAAATTGATCATGGACTAAACCTGATGGCATTATCAGGTGTGAATGATTCTGACAGTTGCTTAGTCAAGTTACCTGCCGCTAGCATAAAAAGAAGAGATAGACAGTTTAGAGAGAGAGAGAGAGAGAGATTACTAGGGGTAGTAAAAGCTCTGTCCATTGATAAAATGTCATACCTTAGTAATGCTAGATAAATTCTGAGCTAAAATGTTCATTATGATAGATTCATAGATCTTGTTCCTAAAAGAGAAATGATGTAGCAAGTTGATTATCAGTAACAGATCCAAATTCTCTCATATCCACCTGAGGCTGTACAAGAACTTGATGGTCACCTATAATACCCAGATAGGGATCAGCCTAAACACACTGTAAACAGAATTTACATCAGAATGTACTTAATGACCTAAGAAAATGATTCAGATCAAGAATGTGATATATCTTAGCCTCAAAACATCAAAATGCTTGTTGATGACACAAACATAGATCTTTAGCATGCTGGAGGCAACATTCCTGGAAAGAGAGAAGCAAAAACACATATCAATTGTGTGTACGGTGTGCACTCCATGGTGTGCAACAACAATTTCCCTTATGTCAAAGCATTCATCCTACAAGAAGCCAAAAGTAGACATAATACTTTAATCAATATCCAATCTTACCTTTTTTTCTCCACTCTACTGCACAAAAGAACAAGCCCTGATCTGACTGTTGATGCAACAACTTCATAGATTTAAGAGACAATTTGGTGGCTTTTGTGTAAAAGGTGAGTTACCTAGTTTAGTCAGGACAAAATCCACATTATAATTGTTACAATAATGTTTAGCTTAGGAAAAATTTCCTATCAATTTAAGCTATTGGGACAGCTGGTAGTTTATCATGGCATCAAAATAGGTGTTCTTAAGTTTGAATCCTATCTCCACTCTACCTCCCATTTAAAATTGAAAAAATTCCATGTAACTCTACCTTATTTCTTAAAATAGTTCTTGTGACTACTTAATTTCAACGTGATGCTTTCTGAGCACTGCTTATGTACATAGGTAAAAAGTAAATGTTTGCAATATTTTGACATGAACATAAACTAATGCTTCACAAGGAATGAGATATTAAGCTATATCTGAAACTATGTAGTAATCAGATTGCTACCACTAAATCATCATTTTCATCCATTCCAGCCAGTCGAAATTAAATTAAAAAAAAAAAAAAAAGGAAAAGAATGGAAAATAACAATGTTTTTATCAAATGAACCTTTTAGCCTAATCAATGTGGTAAGATATAATAAAGACGAGAATGAGAGACTTACCAATTTACTTTTGCTAGTTGCTCCATATTCGTTTTTACCAGCATGGTCAGAAGACACAAACTATTGAAATCTTGTTTGTTTAAGGATTCAAAGCTCTGGTAGATAGACTCCAATAACTGAGAAACTCACCATACCAAAAATGAAAATGAGGAATGAAAAGAGAGAGAGAGAGTAGTCTCTAACATTCACGGGAACTTAGAAAGAAAATGCATGAATATAAAGAATCAGATGAGTTAAATCCTTCTAAGTCAACTGATACCAGATCTATAAATTTAGTATATACTATTGCTGTTGTGAAGCATCAGCCAAAGTTAAAACTCTTTTTTCCTTCCCTCCCCAAACAATAACATAATGAGATATAAAAGTAAATATAGGATTATAGAATATCATAAACAACAACACAATTAATGATTGTCTGATTCATGGTCACAGGGTGAAATGACTTGTAGAGTAGAAAACATCAAACTGAGAGTTGTGGACAACCTGTTTTACTTGCAACACAAATATAGTCTAGTAAAATAATTATATTTGCAATATACTTATACCAAAAAAAAAAAGTATATTTGGAAAATTTTAATATGAGCAAACAATTGATACGTTACAAAAAAGTCATCAAATATCCTAAATATCAGGTACCCACAAAATAAATCTATCCTTGAAGACGTAAAGCTCTGAGTGTTAACACCGAGCTGTGGTATTTAACCATGCCATACTACCAAACATAAGTTTGAGTACATAAATAAATAACCATATATGAAACTTAAATAATTTACCTCTTAATTTTTCGGTTGTGGCTAGATAATTGCTACAGCAACTCGCTGTGAATAAACAACAAATCTTTTCTGTTATATTCCAAGCTTGCCTATATTCTGCACACAGAATCAAATGACCAAAAAAATCACTATGCTCTTAATTGAAGGGGACAAAGAGCATTGAATTTTTACAGAGATATATGGACCGATAGAAACTTTGGAGAAGATCATTTTTTTTTTTTTTGTTGATATGTTTGGAGCAGATCATTTTCCAAAATACATTTGATTTTATCCCAGTATAACAGAGCCAACTACAAAAATTTTGGGATTAAAGCTTTGTTGTTGGGTTGGACTAGATCATCATAAAAACACAAAGAGAACAAAGAAGAAGAGTTAAGAACATTAGCATTTGAGTCTCTACAAAGGATTAGGATTCACAATTAATCTACATTTATCTAGAAATATAGAAGATGAACCAAGTTCAGGCCTTGCAACTATAGGACATGAACTTTTTTAGTTGGACCATCCCCCTCTTCCCCATTAGTGACTTTGTGATATTTATTAAGCTTTTTTTCTTTTATTTGGAAGAAAATTGATTAACTCAATATTGCCATAGCGTTAAATGCCAAAAATCAGAGATCCCACTGGAACACTACTCCAAATTACTCAATAACCTTTGATTACTGGTGACTCTAACCAAGTACCTGAGCTAGATCAGTTTCCGAAATCCTCAAAGTATCCAAGGAATAGATCCTTTGCCATATTTTCCACAAAAATCTTCAAATTCTTTAGATGATCCACACTCACTCGATGATTAATCCCATTAAATCTATTGATAAACAAAAGGCATATTCATTTTAAGGCCATTCATGTAAACAGATTACAAAGGACCAGGATTATGCAATGACAAAAAGGATAACAATATTTCAACAACAACGAAAATAAAAAAACATTAAATTCTGTTTCAGTGCATCACTATTGGCATCCTAGAAATACAATGTGAATCTCGTAGAGCTTTAATTTTGAGGCAAAATTTCTTCACAACAAAACAGAGTATCACACTTTAATCTTTTTTAACAAAACTCTTATAGCATGTTTGGATGTTTAAAAAAGGAGGGAGAGTAGAGTAGAGGGAGGGAGAGTAATGCAATTACCTTATTTGGAAGTTTTTTAAAGAATGAGGGAGAGGAGTTTGGAGGGGTTTGGACTCCCTTTAGCTCCTCAATTTTAATTCCCCCAAATTGGAGAGATTTGGAGAGAGAGTAGAGTACATAAATTATTGACCAAGTAAATTACCTAATTTACCCTTATTATATTAACAAAATTACACAAGAGGAAGAGCTAATTACTCCTTTCCCCCTTACTAATTTTAAAAACATCCAAATAAGGTGAAGGTGAATCATTCTCCTCTACTCTCCTCCCCACTACTCCCCTTCCCTCTACTCCCCTTTACTCTCCTTCCTCTCTAAACTTCCAAACAAGCCATTAGTATGGCCATTATATAACAATGGAATCCTTGGCTCCACATTGTGTGAATCAAAGTAACAAATCCGTTTTTGCAAAAGGCTTAAATTAAAACCCAATAAACTAAGAAAGAGAGTTGCATTCCAAAAAAGAAAAATGAAGAAAAAAAAAAAGAGAGTGAACAACTGGAAAGAGCACTTGTTCATGGATGATATTGGGGTTGGCCAAATCTTTCTTGTTGAAAAAATAACCAAAAGCAAAACTTTTAAACAATATCCAACAGTTTGGTTTCTTTCAAATCAATCTTGGATTTTTCATTGTTAGAAAATGTGAAAAACATAAAAGTATCACTAAAGTGAACCCAATACAATTATATACTATGGTTGAGTATATTTATTGTTCTAATATTTCGTAAATCCACAAAAACAAAAAAAAAGAAAAAAAAAAGATAATTAAAAATTTCTTTACTTTTTGGAAATCAACATAATATAAAGAATAGAATTCTCAAAAATTTACTATGTTTTCTCAGCAACCATACATAAATTATATAAGATAATTAAGAAAATTAAAAAAAAAAAAAAAGTAAAAAGTGAAGAGCTACCAAGCTCAGCTATTGCAGAAGACATACCAGAGGTTATGTTGCGAGTGGCATTGGTAGCCCAAGAGGAACTGATTGAAAAATGGACTCGTTCACATTTTTTCAGCAAATAAAATCACCGATTCCGAATTTGGATAACAGGGACATGAGCGATTTTGAACCAGTCTTCCCCAATTCCCTTTTCACATCTTTTCTTCAAGTCAGGACATCCCTCAATTGTTAGCTTCTGTAAAGACTTGAGAGAAACCATCTCATCAGGAAGTGATATGAGATTCGGACAAGAGGAAATGTGAAGTTCTTCTAGGGACGTGAGATTTTTGGGAATTGATGTTAGGTTGGGGCACCCTGAAATATGTAGGTATACAACTGAGGTGAGCTCTGGGAAAATCGTCAAATTGGGACAATCAGAAATCTCAAGCTTTCGCAGCGCAGTAACATGTTGAAGCCCGGAAGGAATAGACTTCAAATTCAGAACGCTATCGTAACGCAGAGAACTGAGGCATTTAAGATGCCGCCATTTGCTGCCTTCATCACCCATGTCACTAATCGAATCAAACAGCTTACAATAACAAATCTCAAAGCTCTCGAGTGAGGTGAGATGGGGCATG
Organism: Quercus variabilis; assembly: GCA_030445155.1. Classification (NCBI taxonomy): domain Eukaryota; kingdom Viridiplantae; phylum Streptophyta; class Magnoliopsida; order Fagales; family Fagaceae; genus Quercus; species Quercus variabilis. Next base: position 6,835,405 of record CP129448.1, on the reverse strand, counting down.
GCTAGAGATAGAGATTTCAGCTTAGGGCCTCTTTCTATGTGTAGTTGCTTGAGAGAACTCAGGTTTGACATCCAATCATCTGGTAGAGCCTCTGTATCCTTTATAGAAATTAAAGTCATAGACTTTAATTTGGAGAAAGGAGAGGACAAGAGAGAGGAGGAAGACGGAAGCGACGAATTCATTGCTATTGTCCATTGTAAAGCTTTCAAACTGACTTTATACAAATATAGACTTTCTTCAAGATACGGAAATGGAGGCAGAGAAGTTAGATTAGGGCAATCCCAAATTTTTAAAGCAGAAAGATGATGGAATGAAGGCAGTGACTGGTGATGCGGATGTTGTTGGTGATCTGTTGTTGATGTGCTCCTCCACCATCCCTTCAGATTACGGCAGTAGGAAATAGAAATTGACTTTAGCGATGGGAAGAAGGATGAAGTAGGAACCTCCTCATTTATATTACTATCTGAAATGTACTCCAAAACTTCCATATTCTGAAGATATATACGTTCCAGAGAGTGGAGTTGAGACAATCGTGGAAGTTGTTGACATCTCTTACAATCCTTTATAGATAAATCAACCAGATTTGTGAGCAAAGAAAGCCAACTTGAAAATCTCACACCCCCATACCCTCTCACATACAAAAATTTAAGATTTTGGTGTGGTTGGAGGCCTTCTGATAACTTCTCATCACCATCGTTGTCGTCATCAGAACAAAAAAAAGGATTATTATTTGCATGCCATAATAATGTCAACCGGTCAAGATATTGTTTTGCCCTTAAATTGGCATCAATGGGTTCTGAATAAACATCTTCCAAATATCTCAAATTCGAGATTTGTAGTTCTCCTCTCAAGGAGTTTAGCGAATTCAATTCGTCTAGCCCACTACTAATGGGCCCAGAGGTAGAAGCTTGGTTGTCTCTCACAACAAATAATGATAAAGTTTGAAGGCTTGTCATTTGCCCTAATCCACAAGGCATATGGCTCAAACTCATACAATTGCTATTCTCAAGATGCCTGAGGCCAACCAAAAATCTAATGTCTCTAGGTAATTCTTTAAGATTTGTACAATTGTTGACTTTTAGTGTTTGCAATTTCCAAAGTCTAGAAATAGCATTTGGGAGAGTTTCAATACCAAGATTCTCAGAAAAATTAAGGTAAGTAAGATGTATTAACTTTTCAATAGAATCTGGCACTCTTTTAAGTTTCACTCCACATAAACCCAATGCACGCAATCTTCTACAACTCAAAATAAGTTTATTCAACTTTGATTCATCTAGTTTCCCCGCTTTACTAGGCTCATTAGGTTTAAATGTTAGAAGGCATGTACGTAACTTCTCTGCTCTAACTAGCAAACTTGAAGTTTCAATAAAAGATGAGTCAAAATAAAATGGAATTGACACGTGACGAGTTTTTTTATCAAGATTGTTTCGATCCAAAGTAATTATTGTGCACTCTGCCCCTACAACTAACTGTGCAAGATCATGAATTAAATCATGCATCCTGTATTTTAATTTTCCAAATACATCCACTTCTTCAAAGAAGGACCTCCAAAGCAAATCCTTGAAGTACTCATCTCCAACATCTTCTAATTCTTGGTTTTTGTTTGATGGTTGGATAAAACCTTGCGCTATCCATAGTTGTATGAGTGTCACCTTATCGATCTCATAATCTTTAGGAAACAAGGAACAAAAGGCAAAACAACTTTTTAAATGTGATGGAAGATAATCATAACTCAACTTTAGAATTGGAAAAATGTCATTTTTTTGATGAGATGCACTTTCTAGTATATTATTTTTGAAATATGACCATTTATGCTCTGTTTTCTCCAAGCGCAATACATTTCCTATAGACTTTATGGCAAGGGGTATCCCTTGACATTTGTGTACAATTTCTCTTCCGATTTCTTCTAGTCTAGGACTATTGGTCCCTTGCCCTTCTCTAAATGCTATTTGCTTGAATAACAACCAAGACTGTTCTTTAGAGAGACCTTTAAGGGTGTGTATTGAAGTTGGGCATGTAATCACTGCTACCAATCTCGCACGCGTAGTTATTACAATTTTACTTCCCTTAGCACCACCCACTAAAAGATCTCTCAAACTATCCCATTTGTGAGGATCCTCATTCCACACATCATCCAAGACAAGTAAGTACTTCTTTTGATTAATTATGTTACGAAGTTGATCTTGCAACATATCCATGCTATGGTCTACAGGTTTCTTACCTGTGGCCAATATTAATTTTTGAATAATCATTTTTACATCAAAGACATCAGATATACATATCCACATTTTTAGCTCAAAATGTTCTTTGATGGTCTTGTCATTGTATACAAATTGAGCAAGTGTGGTTTTTCCTAACCCACCAATCCCCACTATGGAAATAATTGAAACATTCTCTTCATTATTAGGCTCCAACAACAGTTTTATGATGGCCTCTCTATCATCCTCTCTCCCAATAACTTTTTCATCAGCTACAAATGAGTGAGTCTCTTCCCTTTCCATACTCACGGGTGGCTCTGCATGGAATTCATTCAAGTGAAATTTTTTCCTATCTTCCGCTATAGCATTTAGTTTCTGCTTCATTGCAATTATTTTACGACTCATCTCTCGACGAAAAACAAGTGGGTTTGAAGTTGAAAATAAATCACGTACCTTTTTTGTAATATTCCCACTCATTGCTCTTCTTCGTAAAGCTTTAGTGTAGAACTCACCCAACAAGTCATCTGCTTCATAAACTGCGTCGTTGAGCTTTTCGAGCCAGTCCTTAACTTGATTGTTATGATTCTTCTGCTCTGCTGCATCCTTAAGTACAGCTTGAATCGTGGAAACAGTGTTCTTGATGCTTTCAAGTTCAGCTTCGACATCCCAAAGCAATGCGATCTCTTTGAAAGCCCGAGAGCCCAATTCTTCAATGATTTTTTGTGCAACGCCATAGAGCATTCCTTCGGCCATTTCTCTCTAGCGTGGAAAAGGAACTTTGAAGAGCAAGACGAAAGCTAGAGGATGGGCTTGAAGTGCTCCAATGTTGGTGAAGGTAATAGTGCCTTGAAGAAAAATCAAGTTTTAAAGTGGAAGTGTTAACATTATCAGTTTTAATTTCCTTTATAATTTCTTAGAAGAATCGTTATCATGCATAGGAAAATAACAAGAAGCAACATGTCAGTGATTGGCCCTTGCACTATTGAAGCTAAAGTCTAGGTCGTCGTTACAATGAATCCAGTGAAAACTGTGTGGTCCAGAACAAATCACCAGTATACAATGAATCCAATGAAAACCGTGTGGTCCATGTCAAATTAAAGTTGGGTCCTCCACCAGAGAAAATTACCAATATGCAATAATTCCAATGAAGACCATGTCTTAAAGGTTGGTCCTACTCCTCCACCGGAACAAATAAAAAGGAAAATGACGTGGGAGTACTCAACACTATTTTTTCAAAATAATTATATATTTATATATATATATATATATATAATTGAAGTCTTTAAAACTCTCACAATTTTTCATATTATTATTTTAATTTATAAAAAAATTAATTTTTTAAACTAAATAGTGAGAGAGTTCTAATAGGAGTTTCTCTCTTTTTTCCTTAATCCTAAAGTGAGTCTTTTTCCTTTTTTCTTTTTCTTTTTTGAAACCTAAAGTGAGTCCTTTTAAAAAAAAATTGTATTGTGTGGTCTTTTTTTAAACTAAATAATGACAGAATCCTAACAAGAGTCTCTCTCTTTTTTTCTTAATTCTAATTTTTTTTTTTACGTGAGTCTTCCACTCCCTAGCTAAAACTCCCTAGCTAAAAGGGCAATTTTAGCTGCTGATACTGATGTGTGGTTAAAAAAGTTACCATAAGACTTAGATGATGTTTTTCAGTCTAATTTATCTTAATAAACTTGACTTATCTATTTCTATAAAAAAAAAAAAAAAAAAAAAAAAAAGGAAAAGGAAGTGGGACGGTGGGAGTGACCCCACCGCTATTTTTTTTTTCTTCTAAATAATACTTTTAAAAAATAGCAATATCTGGAAGTTGTTTCACAAACTGGCCTTTTTAAATCTCTTCTCTTTAAGATAGGGGTTTTCATGGGTTGGTTTGAATTGAGCCAAATTCGGACTAAATCGGTGTTGGATAGGCCTACTCAGAGAGTCGAGTTTCAATGTTGATTCCCAAAAAGGTCAAAAAGAGCGTTGTTAATTATACAATAGTGTATACGATGTAACTAAAATCGTGAATTCAAAATACAAGTTTAGCTCAATTATGAAATCATGCTTTCAAAATATGATTTTACTATTTCAAATTTATAACTGAAATTGTATTTCAAAAAATGACTTTGCCTCTTATGTGTACAGTTGTGTATACTTTCATTTCATGTGTGCAACAATAATTTCCCGTCTCCAATTACTTTTAAAATAGTCTTAATGAAAAAATAAATTAAAGAGGCAAAGTGGACAGAACATTCCGAACAAAGGAATAAAAAAAAGCAAAACAATAATTCATGCAGGGAGGCCAACAGTCCTAATCTACAAAACAATTTTTAAAATAATATATATTTTTTAGTCTTTCAATATTGTAGCGGAAGAAAGTTTTGTGTAGGGATGGAAAGTGTTAAGTTCACAATATTTTCATAACATTTTCACAAAAAATCATAACTATAGGTGATAAGTTGTTATTTAGTCTAATATGAATCCATAACTTAAATTACTTTTTTGCTTACCCGTAATAATCAATAACAACTTATCACTCTTAATTTGTTGTGAAAATATTATAAATATAGCATTTTTCTAATATAATATTAAAGTGAACTGAATGTCCCATGTGTTTACAAGGTATCACTCGAACAATTTGAATGAGAAACAACTTATCACTCTTAATTTGTTGTGAAAATATTGTAAAGAGAAATGATATGTCTACAACATTTTTACAACAAATCCTAAGTAGCAAGTTATTACTGGTTGTTATTGTTGGGGCAAAAAAGTAATCTTAATGTTAGTTTCAAATTTGAACCAATAACAACTAACCATCTGTGATTTGTTGTAAAAATATTGTAAAATTGGTATATACGTAGCATCTCTTTGTTGTAAATATAGCATTTTTCTAATATAATATTAAAGTGAACTGAATGTCCCATGTGTTTACAAGGTATCACCCGAACAATTTGAATGAGAAAGATAAACTTTATCTACCATTTTTTTTTTTTTTTTTTTTTTTTATCTCTCTCAGTATTCTAGTATAATTTGAATATTTTTTTGGATTATTAATATTATTATATGGTTTGAATATCACTAATGGTAATAGTAATTGGTAGACTCACATAATCACAGAATGTACAACAAATATTTGTAGAATAATATTACTCGATATATGTCAGGTCTTGGGACTAAATACAGCGTCTCTAAAATTTGAACCCAATCTAATAGTGTTGTAGAACTTAACAATAAAATAAATAAATAGATAAGTTTGAATTAATAAATAAAATTGTAAGCTACAAATGTGCAATGTTTCAAATTCAATAGTGATATTTTTGCATCAAGAAACATGTGTAATGGGATTGCTACAACTATTTCTTTTGTCTCTTGTATAATTTAAAACATGTGTAATGTTTTGCAAATTTATCTCATTGTTTTAGGTTTTCACATGTTCGTAGATAAGGGAATGGTGTAGCTCACAACCTAGTTCGACATGCACGACATGTCACTGGTTTTCAAGTATGGATGGAAGATGTCCCATCGCACACCATTGCTATTTATTTTGTTGTTTCGCTTACTATTTAATAAAGTTCAAAGTATTGATTCTAAAAAAAAAAATAAAATAAAACATATGTATTATGTAAACTAACTAATGTAATCAATATATGGACAGTAAGATGTACACACACAAATATATATATATATATATATATATATATATATATGAACCGTACATACATACAATGCCAGCTCTATACTAGAAGCAAATGTTGGGGTCGCCTAGGGCCCCAAGTAGAAAGGGGCCCCAAAATTTTAATCAATAGTGTTATTTTTTTTTTTCATTATAATAGTATTAATTAAGCCAAAATATTAGTCAATAAATAAAATCATATTTTTTATCAAATGAAAAAAAAAAAGAAAAAAAAAAAGAGAAATGATACTTCCACAACATTTTTCACAACACTTTCACAGTAAATCCTAAATAGTAGGTTGTTACGTACAGGCTATTGTTAATGACAAAAGATTAATTTCAATAATGAATTCAAATTAGAACTAGTAACAACTTAATACCTAGAATTTGTTATGAAAATATTATGAATATAGCACTTCTCAAATAAGAAAAAGAAGCAATACACGAAAAAATTCACATTATTTTTCACAAGTTGAGTTGGCAAACTTTTACTAGTTCTTAGTGACAAACTTTTATTAGTTCTTATCTAAGTCTATCACTAACATCACTTTTTTCTTACCACTGTCAATCTGCCACATCAACAAGTGTGAAAAGGTTTGTCAAATTTTTTGTGTATAGACTTTGTAAAAAAAAATCTATAGAGTTCATGTTAATTAGTAGTAATTTTTGCATTTAAAACAAGATAATAAAATTTAAGTAATATTTAATTTAATTGTTTTAAAAAATCATATTTAAATATATAAAAGGCCTTAATTTTAGTTTTCGCCTAAAGCTCTCAAATACATTAAGCCGCCCCTACATACATAGCGCATAAAAAGTAATGGGTCTCATCCTTATATGGGTATCTACATAATGTATAATGTATTTACATAATATATCATCAATGTACAATATCTGCATAATGTATTTACCAACAAATGCAATTCCCCTAAATAATTATCATTCATTATATAACAATATTATTAATTTACCGTAAAGATTGTCCCATGTAAAAGCAATTTAGAGCAATATAGGCACTGTGTTTAAAATTTTTGTCATTTACTTCATTCATTCATTCTACTTCTTTTTATTATTATTATTGTGGGGGAGAAGAATCCAGGCCCAATATTATTAGAGCCCAATACTATGAACCAAGGGCCCACGAAACGGCTGTCTTGCATCCGAAGAGAGAGAGAGAGAGGGTGAGGCATGGCTAGGAATGGGATCTTCATGAAAGGTCCTCGCTATCCGAGGAAGGCATTTCCTGTCCGAAGATAGAAATACTTGTCCGAGGATGACGTATCACTTCTGCAGGAAGTCCCAAGCCATTTGGGTACAAGAAAGACCAGTGGCAGTCCGAGGACTTCATCAGATCAGGATAAGTTCAGAACGAAGGATAGGAACGATAAGAATGAAGAAATATCTAATAAAAAGGCTGCTACCACCGTATTCAATGCATTACAACAGCTTTTCTGGCCGCATTTATGTGGAGAAGACCTCTGAACAGTGCACCCTCAGCTACCGTCATTCCCAAATAACTAAAGCATACCCATGATGTGACATATACTCAAGTAGATACACAGATGAAGAACAAGTGGACGATGAAGATGGTAGGGAAGGGCACTATATAAGGATGAAGAGATCCTGATAGAAGGGGATCGAGAGGGAGAAAGAAAAAGGAAAAGAATAACTTTACTGTAGCCCTAAACCTTGTAACCATTGATCGTTCAATGAAACACCTCCTCGGACACTAACAAAAGAGTCTCCTTGGTGTTATTTTATGTCTCTCTTCTGTCTAATGTGATCCCGTCCGGCATTGTTTATATCAAACCCAGTCCAGCCCTTTCACCCACTCTCTACAAATTTATTGTGCAAGGTTCGTTGGGCCTTTGGTCCAGATTTGTGGGCTTAGGTTCCAAATCCGTTCCTTACAATTGGCGCCGTCTGTGGGAAGAGCTTAAACGATTGGGAAAGAATAGCAGTGAACGGTAATGGCTGATCAAGCGCAACAACCAGCAGAATCTGGGGCCTCCCAACATGTTGATCCTTTTCTTAACCTGGAGCGTAGGCAGGATCGAGAAGGCAGTGTACATACCACACACACTGAACGATCCCATCCTCGTGGTGGGAGTCATGTTTCCCATGCGGAGAAAAACAGCATGCAGATAGAGATTGAAAGGTTGAGGAGGGAATTACGGATGGAGAAGAGGAAACGCGCTGCACCACATCCTGATGATGACCTGGATGATGAACAAGACATTACGTATCAGCAGAACTCTCAAACTCCAATCAGCGAAACCTTTTCGTATGAAGCTGAACACCCTCGTGAGAAGCGACCACGAGAACTACCGTATGGAGGGATAGGTAACGATGCCATGAGTAAAGCCCTGAATCAAATTTCTAGGTCACCTTTTACGCGAAGGATCGAAGGAGCGGAACTACCTCGGCGTTTCAATCAACCAACCTTTATTATCTATAATGGCAGGACAGATCCTGTGGAGCACGTCAGCCATTTTAATCAAAGGATGGCTGTATATGCCAGGGATGAGGCACTGATGTGCAAGGTATTCCCCTCGAGCCTGGGCCCTGTAGCCATGAGATGGTTTGACAACTTGCGGGCTGATTCCATTGATTCCTACCAACAGCTTACCCAAGCTTTCGGATCACGATTTGTCACCTGCCGAAGAGTACCCAGGCCCCTATCCTCCCTTCTATCCTTGAGCATGCGTGAGGGGGAGACACTGAAGGCGTACTCGGACAGATACTGGGAGATGTTTAATGAGATGGAGGGCAACTTTGACGCCATGGCTTTGGAGACGTTCAAGTTAGGTCTCCCCACTGATCATGGTTTGAGAACGTCTTTGTCTGGCAAGCCTGTTGACAGCATGCGCCAGCTTATGGATCGCATCGAGAAGTATAAGAGGGTGGAAGAGGATAGGCAACAGGAGAAGGGTAAAGATAAAGCCATCCCCCAGGATAGGAGGGACTTCAAGTCGGACCGCTACAACAATAAGCCGAGGAGAGATTTCGTTGGGCACTCGAGTTCAACAAATGCCCAAACGGTTAATACCGTGTTTAAAGAGCCTGTTCATCAAGTTTTGGATAAGATAAAGAACGAACCATTCTTCAGATGGCCGAACAAAATGATGGGGAATCCGGAGAGACGCAATCATAATGTTTATTGCCAGTATCATCAGGATCATGGGCATACGACCGAAGATTGCAGAAGTCTGTGGGATCATCTGGACCAGCTGGTCGCCGAGGGCAAGTTGAAGCACCTTTTGCATCGCTCTAGCGGGCGGGGACAACCGGTCTCGGACTCCGAAAGGGGGGACTCTACAAAGCCCCCTCTAGGAATTATTAACGTCATTTTTGCAGCCCCGGGAAGGACCGGGTCCCGTCCGTCGAAGGTTATGTCTGTGGCTCGTTCGCCGGTAGAGGATGCTGTCGGAAATCCGAGGATCCCTGGGAGTGCTATGTCCCCCATGTTATGCTTTTCGGATGAGGATAAAGCTGGGACTATTCAACCCCATGAGGACGCACTGGTCGTCACCCTCAGGATTGGGGGGTATGATGTGAAGAGAGTCATGGTAGACCAGGGTAGTGCGGTAGAAATTATGTACCCTGATCTTTTCAGGGGATTAAATCTCACACCCAATGACTTAGCTCCGTATAGCTCCTCTATAATCAGCTTCGAAGGGAGGATGGTCACTCCGAGGGGACAGATCCGACTGCCTGTGCAAGCTGGCACGGAGATTGTCGAGGTTGATTTCGTGGTGGTAGACGTATATTCTCCCTATACGGCAATTGTCGCTAGGCCTTGGTTGCATACACTGGGGGCGGTCTCTTCCACTCTACATCAAAAAATCAAATATCCTTCCGAAGGGCGAGTCTGTGAAATCCGCGGGGATCAGTCCTCGGCTAGGCAGTGTCTAGTAGCGGCAATACGGCACGGATCCGAAGATGAATCTTCAGTAGGGGTAATCAAAGACCTATAGCAGTTAAAGGAGCGGATGTCACCTGCCGATGGGCAGGATGAGGGTGCAAAATGTGAAGACTTAACACGGGTCATGGTTGAATCCGATCCTGAAAAGTATTTTCAAATTGGGGCACTGATACCTCAGTCAGAAAAGGAAGAGTTAATTGACTTCCTCAAAAGAAATATTGATGTTTTCGCATGGAGCGCTTATGAAGCACCGGGCGTAGATCCAGAATTTATTTGTCATCACTTGAAGGTCAATCCTTTAAGCATACCAAAGAAGCAACCTCTTCGGCGACCGTCCCGAGAGCACGTTGAAGCAGTCAGAGAGGAGGTAGGAAAGCTCAAGCAGGCTGGGGCTATTAAAGAAATTTTCTATCCCGAATGGCTAGCAAACACTGTAGTGGTAAAGAAGAAAAGCGGAAAGTGGCGGGTCTGCGTAGACTTCACGGACTTAAATAAAGCCTGCCCTAAGGATCCCTTCCCTATGCCGAAGATTGACCAGCTAGTGGATGCTACTGTTGGACATCCTCGGATGAGTTTCTTGGATGCTTTTCAGGGGTATCACTAGATTCCCCTTGCTTCAGACGACCAGGAGAAGACTGCTTTTGTTACCCCCATCGGTAACTACCACTATAAGGTAATGCCTTTCGGTCTGAAAAACGCAGGTTCTACTTATCAACGTATGATGACCAAGATGTTCGAATCACAGTTAGGCAAGACCATCGAGATTTATATAGATGATATGGTAGTTAAAAGCAAACTTGTTTCTAATCATTTAAAAGATCTTGATGTGGTTTTCGAAATCCTGAGAAAACATAAGCTGCGCTTGAACGCTTCGAAGTGCTCGTTCAGAGTTGGGTCAGGCAAATTCTTGGGTTACATGGTCACACACAGGGGAATTGAAGTTAATCCCGATCAGATTAGGGCTATCCAGGACCTGCAGTCTCCTCGGAATCCGAAAGATGTGCAGAAGCTAACAGGAATGACAGCCGCATTAAACCGGTTTATATCTAGGTCTGCGGACAGATGCAAACCCTTTTTCTCCCTAATTAACAAGTGGAAGGGTTTTGAATGGAACGAAGAATGTGTCTCCGCCTTCCAACAGCTCAAGGATTATCTATCTCGGCCACCGATTATGTCCAGTCCTGAACCCGACGAGGTTCTATTTGCATACATCGCAGTGGTTCCGCACGCTGTAAGTTTGGTGTTGATAAGAGTGGATCAGGGGGTACAGAGGCCGGTCTATTGTGTAAGCAAATCATTGCACGAAGCAGAACTCAAGTATTTGCCACTGGAAAAAGCCATTCTGGCCGTGGTGCTAGGAACACGGAAATTGCCTCACTACTTCCAAGCCCATACTGTCGTGGTGCTCACCCAGCTTCCACTCAAAACAGTACTTCGAAGCGCGGACTATACGGGGAGGATAGCTAAATGGGGCACCATTCTAAGGGCTTTCGATATCAAATACATGCCTCGCACATCAGTTAAAGGCCAGGTACTTGCAGATTTGGTGGCCGAATTCACAGAACCCAGGTTGGAAGATGTAGAGGTAAGGCCGAGCATGGATGAAAAATTGGTTGGTTTGGTTTCTCAGCAGGATCCCGCTCATTGGGAGTTGTACGTAGATGGCGCTGCAAATCGGAAAGGTTCTGGAATTGGGTTGGTCATGACATCCCCGGAGGGGATCATCATCGAGAAGTCACTAAGGCTAGATTTTAACGCCACAAATAATGAGGCTGAGTATGAAGCCCTATTGATGGGAATGGTCATGGTCCGAAGGATGGGAGGAAAAGCCGTTAAGGTGTTCTCGGATTCAAAATTGGTTGTGGGCCAGGTTCAAGGAGAATTCGAAGCCAAAGACGAAAGGATGCAAGGCTATTTGAGCAAAGTCAAACGAGTGGAAGAGGAATTTATGTCTTTCAGTCTCATGCATGTTCCCAGATGTGGCAATGCACACGCCGATTCTTTGGCCACATTAGCCACCTCTTCGGATCAAGATTTGCCGAGAGTTATCATCGTGGAGGATCTTCATGAACCCACTGGGGCAGGAAGAGACGCAACTCAAGTGTACCAGATTCGAAAAAGTCCATGCTGGATGGATTCCCTAATTGAATTTTTAAAAGGTGATATCCTGCCAGAAGAACGGAAGGAGGCTGACAAGATCCGAAGGAGGGCCGCTAGGTTCTGGTTGTCCGAAGACCAAAAATTATATAAACGTTCTTATTCGGGGCCATATTTATTGTGTGTCCATCCGGAAGCCACTGAGGCACTACTAGAAGAGTTACATGAAGGAATTTGTGGAAGTCACACTGGGGGCAGATCATTAGCAATCCGGGCTCTTACCCAAGGATATTGGTGGCCGAGCATGCAAGAAGAAGCTCGGAACTACGCGAAGAAATGTGACCAATGTCAGAGATTCGCACCGAACATACATCAACCGGGAGGAACACTTAACCCATTGTCCAGTTCATGGCCGTTTGCCCAATGGGGCTTGGACATCGTGGGCCCATTCCCTAAAGCAGCAGGGAACAGAAAGTATCTCCTGGTCGGAACCGATTACTTTACGAAATGGGTCGAGGCAGAACCTCTTGCTAATATCCGAGATGTGGATGTACAAAAATTCGTATGGAAAAGCATAGTAACTCGCTTTGGAGTTCCAAATACCCTTATTTCGGATAATGGTTTGCAGTTCGACAGTATCTCTTTTCGGAATTACTGTAGCGAACTGGGGATCACGAACAGATATTCTACTCCCTCCTACCCTCAGGGTAATGGCCAAGCTGAAGCAATCAACAAGGTTATAGTTAGCGGCTTAAAGAAGAGGTTGGACGACGCAAAGGGAAGATGGGTCAAAGAATTGCCACATGTGCTTTGGGCTTACAGAACTACCCCTCGCAGGTCTACCGGAGAGACTCCTTTCTCGATGACTTATGGGTCCGAAGCCGTAATCCCTCTGGAAGCCAATTTTCCAACTCTGAAAACCAGTTCCTTCTGCTTGGACAACAACAATAAACTCTTGGAAGCTGGTTTGGATTTCATCGAAGAACGGAGAGAGAACGCCATGGTTCGGCTGGCTCACTACCAACAAAAGCTCAGACAGGGCTATGACGCCAAGGTCAAACCGAGACCCTTAGAGCCCGGTGACTTGGTGCTCAGAAAAGTTGTCGGCAATACAAGAAACCCAGCTTGGGAAAAATTAGGACCAAATTGGGAGGGCCCATATCGCATTACATCATGTGCAGGTATTGGAGCATATTTTCTGAAAGACTTGGACAGTCATGTAATACCCCGTCCTTGGAATGTAAATAACCTCAAGAGGTATTATTATTAATCGAATTGTTTTCCTGTTTATCTATAATAACACTCCTTGTTTGTTCTCTAAGTGTTTAAACTTAAATCTGATCATGCCTGTAGTCCTCGGACCAGATGATCTCGGATTAGTTAACACTCCCTGTTTGTTCTCTAAGTGTTTAAACTTAAATCTGATCATGCCTGTAGTCCTCGGACCAGATGATCTCGGATTAGTTAACACTCCCTGTTTGTTCTCTAAGTGTTTAAACTTAAATCTGATCATGCCTGTAGTCCTCGGACCAGATGATCTCAGATTAGTTAACACTCTTTATTTGTTCTCTAACTGTTTAACTAGTCCCTCGGTGTCTAGATCGGTTAGCCTTAAATTGGTCAAGTGGTTGATGCTACCTTTCATATACAATGTTAATTGTACAAGTTATTTGCAAAGGAAAGTAAACCATAACTGTAATTGCCTAGTAAAACCATTTGTAACACAAAAGGGTAATATTAAATTGCAAGTACTATTGTTTGAACAAAAATTACTTCATTGATAAGGATTGGTTTACAATGTTCTCAACACAAAACAAAAAAAAAAAGGGGGAAAAAGAAAAAAATCCTAAGTCTACGATGGGACTCCCTGAGAAGGACCCGAGGGTGGATGTTCCCCTTCTAAAGATCCACCCTTCTCAGGAGGGGGCTCAGCAGGTGAGACCTGGCCACTTGGCAGTGGAAGACCCTGGTTAGGCTCAAGAATAACCAGAGGGCTTGGCTCTGCCAGAGTTTGCTCAGAAGCCTCAGGAAGAGGTGCAGGAGGAGCATCATCATCGGGGTACGGCCGGATATCTTCGCCGTAGAAGATGTTCTCTGGACGTCGAAGATCTGAGTCCGGAGGAACTCCAGCAGCATCTAACGCCTTGCTCCACGTCAGATCGCAGTAGTCCCGGGCAACCGAGGCAAACTGCTCAGTGAGATCTTTTTCTGTCACCTCCACTGCCAGCTGATAGGACGCCTTCTTTTCAGTTTCCATGGCCTCCTTAGCCAGCTGGGCGTCCTTCTGAGCATCCTCGGCAGCTGCCTTGGCCTTTTGCAGCTCGGCACGAAGCCCTTTGTTAGCCTCTCTTTCTGCGGCCAACTTTTTCTGGACTTCGTTCAGCAGCTTGCGCTGAGACTCGGCCTGGGACTCTGCAGTCTTTAGGCCAGCATCCAGGCTATCCCTTTCCTGGGCTACTGCCTTGAGCTGATCCAAGAGCTTTGATGTCTCTTCTTTCAAAGTGTCCATGACTCTCTCGACTTCAGCTCTGGCTTGGGCCTCAGCCTGGGCCTGCACACTGGCCTTGCGGCCCCACTCCTCGGCCACAAACACCTGCTGAGTGATCTGAACCAAGTTACAGTGTTAGTATACAAACATAAAGGCCAACACTACAATGGAGAAGCAAGATGGATATACTTACCATGGCCAGGTCCCTTTTTAGAGACATGAAGAGTTCATACTGGCTAAAACGCCTGTATGAGTCCATGTCTTTGGGCAGAAGAAGAGGCTGCTCCAATGCCTCAGCTATCAGTGCTGCCCGACCACCGTCATAGTTTCTGACCGAGGTCTCCTAGGGGAACGGAGCACCGTCAAGCTCTAGCCGAGGGGACGATATCCGTTGTCCTCGGCGGACCTCGGCCTGATTGGGTTCCTCTCGGCTTTCCACCGAAGAGCCTCTCTTTTGACGAGTGTCCTTAGCCACCTTTTGCTGTTTCGTCTTCGGTGGTAGCCCCTTCTCTTTGTCCTCGGGTTCCATTGGCCTCTTCTTTTTTAGATCCGGAAGGGGTTTAAAAGTCGGATCAGGAACCTACACAACAGGAGGAGGTGGTGGCACAGTGGCAGGGGGACGAGAAGTCCCTGTCTCTTTGATCTCCACCTTATTCGTCCTCTTCTTAAGAAGAAGTCTTAAATCGGACATCTCTTCCTCCGAGGAGTCTTCTGGTATTGTTGTTAGCAGCACGGGAGGTCGGATAAAAGATTGCCTGTCCGCCTCTTCTTCGGAGTCCGAAGGAATGACGTGGACCCTTCCTTCACTCTCGCCTTCAAATTTAAATTTATCGATTTGCTCGTCCAAGGAAGTGGACGAGGATCCGACTCGTTCTCTCACAGCCGGCTGAGCGGGAGGAACTTGTTGGACTGGTCGGACGATCAGTGGAACACCCTGGGGATTAGGATGTGGAACTGGGGGGAGATCGTAGGGCGCAAGAAAAGCCTTCCGTGCAACGTCTATACGCTGCAATCTGTAATCGCCCTGAATAATGGCGTTCCCCGCTGGTTGGACGTCTGCTGGCTTTGGAGTATAGTCGAGTATCAGCGGAATAGACCTCAACTGCCTATCTTCGCTGACGTATATTTCCGAGCGCAGAAGGTAGTTGAGGGCTTGTACGTTGATAAGGCTCAGTCGAGGTGCAGTATGTGTTTTATCTGTAAAACAAACAAGGCAAACCAATTAGAGAGCAGATACGAATAAAAACCAAGAAGTAGATGCAGAAGGAAAAAATCCTAAAGCTATGGTTAGAAACCCTAAGTCCGAGAGGGCACACCTGGCTCTCCTGGCCTGGTCGGACAATGCAGACCGTCATGCCATTCGCCCGAGACGACCAAGTAGTCATCTTTCATCCCCTTATTGGATTTGGGAAGGCAGGAGAACAGCCTTACGACGTCGGAGCGAGATTTGAGATAGTATCCCCCTCCCCTTTGGCTACGACATTCATACATGTATGCTAAGTCATGCCAGGTTAGCCCTAAGCCTAACTGCTCATTTATGACGTCAATGGCCCCTAATATCTTAAAGGTGTTGGGTGCGCACTGCTCGGGAGAAAGCCTATGGTTAATAAGATAATTTCGGGTCACGGGACCCATTGGAATGGTCATTCCTCCCTCCAGAAAGGCAATCATTGGAATGACGACCTCACCCTCCGCTCGGTCTAATAATAGTCCCTCTGGGGGACAGTACTTCAAGTTTACCGCCTGAGGGATATGGTAGGTTCTCTTGAAATCCTCAATTAACTCCGGGCTATCTACGAGGTACTTGTATTTACCCATTTTTGCGAGGGAATGGAGAGAATAATGAAAGAAATGTGACCGAAGAGAAAATAAGGACTCAGGGTATGATGAGACTTACTATATCACAAGCAAGGCGAATTCGCTAACGGGAAGTGTGCTTTTGAGAGGGACCCAGAAAGCAAAAGAAGCAGAAGTCCGAGAAGGAGTGAGGTGCTTTGGAAGGCAGGAACTCTCTGGGAACTTTGAAAACGCTCTGAGTGCTATGAATGCGTAAAGTAAAAAGAATAAACTGCCTGCGGATATTTATATGTAGGGACAAACGAAGCAGTGTCATTCATCTCACACGAATAGCGAGGGCAAACCTCAACCGTCTGATCCGCGATCCACCGTTGGAAACGGGAGACAGAGCCGCCTGGAGTAATTGATGTAACGCCTTGGGAATGGAAGATCTACAGCAGCAATGATGAGGCGCGCGTCTCCATAAGCTCGCGCGTATAAGCAGGAGTACTTATGTCATTTGACTTTCATTTTTATTTATTTTCTCTATTTTATTTTTCGGTTGTTCCCGCCTATCTAGTCAAAATTATTTTTCCCTTCCCGCTCGCGTGGGAAAGAAATAAAATTTTGAGGGGCTGATGTGGGGGAGAAGAATCCAGGCCCAACATTATTAGAGCCCAATACTATGAACCAAGGGCCCACGAAACGGCTGTCTTGCATCCGAAGAGAGAGAGAGAGAGAGAGGGTGAGGCATGGCTAGGAATGGGATCTTCATGAAAGGTCCTCGCTATCCGAGGAAGGCATTTCCTGTCCGAAGATAGAAATACTTGTCCGAGGATGACGTATCACTTCTGCAGGAAGTCCCAAGCCATTTGGGTACAAGAAAGACCAGTGGCAGTCCGAGGACTTCATCAGATCAGGATAAGTTCAGAACGAAGGATAGGAACGATAAGAATGAAGAAATATCTAATAAAAAGGCTGCTACCACCGTATTCAATGCATTACAACAGCTTTTCTGGCCGCATTTATGTGGAGAAGACCTCTGAACAGTGCACCCTCAGCTACCGTCATTCCCAAATAACTAAAGCATACCCATGATGTGACATATACTCAAGTAGATACACAGATGAAGAACAAGTGGACGATGAAGATGGTAGGGAAGGGCACTATATAAGGATGAAGAGATCCTGATAGAAGGGGATCGAGAGGGAGAAAGAAAAAGGAAAAGAATAACTTTACTGTAGCCCTAAACCTTGTAACCATTGATCGTTCAATGAAACACCTCCTCGGACACTAACAAAAGAGTCTCCTTGGTGTTATTTTATGTCTCTCTTCTGTCTAATGTGATCCCGTCCGGCATTGTTTATATCAAACCCAGTCCAGCCCTTTCACCCACTCTCTACAAATTTATTGTGCAAGGTTCGTTGGGCCTTTGGTCCAGATTTGTGGGCTTAGGTTCCAAATCCGTTCCTTACAATTATTATTATTATTTTTGCATTTTTATGTGTGAAAAGAAGTAACTTTTGCTTGGAATCCATCAAACCGAAAATTTCATAGAGAAAAAAAAAAATCAAGCTTCAAATTCAAAGCAAAGAATATATGATTGGAGAAAAAGCAAAGAGGAGAGAAAAAGTAAGAGAGCTTACCATGAGAGAGAGAAGACGCCAAAAAATTATATTTCCAGTGACAACAGAAGAATATAATATTTATAAGAGATGCAATGAGTGCAAGAGAGATTATTTTCCAATTTTTTTTTTTTTTTTGGAAGATAACCTATAGAAAATAAGACTTATTTTTATTTGAGTTTTTTGTTGACTAGATTTTTTTGGTACTACTACTGAAAAATGATTGAAAGTTGTAAGACCTTGATCAAGTTTTTTATTTGAGTATAAAATTTTGTGTCACTAAGTCATTGATGAATATAAAGTAAGACCTTGATCAGACTGTGATCAAAATAGGCAAAGATGTAACTTCCGAGAACAAACTTAATAAAACATTAAAGGGGTGTTTGGTTTGTGTTTTCAAACAATAATTTTCAGTTTTTAAACAAATTACATGTATTTTCATACATTTTTTCACCCACACGTATTTTCACAAATGTTTTTAAATAACAATTTTCAGTTTTTAAACATATGTATCAAACGGGTCCTAATATTTTTTTGTCATGTTTTTGAATTGACCTCTAAGGATTAAAAAAAAAAATAGGGGATTAGCTGCGAGCAACTCAACTAAAAAAATAAATAAATAAATAAATAAAAGAGGTGTGGGCCTCTATCTAATTTTTATTTTTCTAGATGACATAATAAAATGTTTCTTTCAACATCTCAATAATGTGAATAGCAGTGCTTGCTATACAAAATTGTTCACAACTTGTTAAAATGGTAATTGGGCCTTTGCAATGCTTGATTAACAGTTTTCCTTTATATTTTCTTAGAAGAATCGTTATCATGCTTAGGAAAAAAACAAGTAGCAACATGTCAGTGATTGGCCCTTTGCAAAGAAAAAGCCGTGCGGTGTGGAGCATTCACAGCAGTGGAGGCATATTGCTATATTGCTAAAATTTAGCTCCACAAACACAAAAATCTTGCTGCAGCAGTGGAGCTAAATCTAAAAATTTTAGCTCCATTGCTACAGTGCACATCTATCTATTGATGTGCACTGTTCATGAGAGCTAAAAAAAATATATATATATATTTTAATCCCTACCCAATTAAAATATTACCTCTCTCTCTCTCTCTCTCTCTCTCTCAACTTTGATCATCTCACCTCTCTCTCTCTCAACTCTCTCACCGCTGCCAACCCACCCCTACACTGCCAACCCACACCACCGGCTCACGCTACAGACCCACACCGTCGATCCACGCTATCGATCCACGCCGTCGATCCACGCTGTCGATCCATCGGCTATGGTGGTGGAATGATGTTTGATTTTTTTTTTCTTCTGTGGGTTTGATGGCTGTGGTGGTTGTTGTGGCTATGGTTTGGTGGTACGGTGTTTGATTTTTTTTTCCTGTGGGTTTGGTGGCTGTGGTGGTGGATTGGTGACTATGATGGTGGTTTGGTTTTTTATTTTGTTTGTGGGTTTGGTTGTGTCTGTGTTGGTGGTGGTGGTGGTGGTGGTAGTGGTGGCTGTGGCTGATGGTAGAGGTGGTTGTGATCAGTGCTGGGATGTTTTTTTGGGTTGGGGGATATATTATTTTATTGTGATGTTTATATTATTTTATTGTGTTGATAGTTAAAATAAAACCACTGCTGCAGTATGTGTGTAGGTATAATAGATAAAGTAACTTTTGATAGAGCTAAAAAAAATAAGCTAAATATTTAGCTCCTGGATGCTCTTAGTAAGCCAGCCAATAGCCATAGCAAATCACCAATATACAATGATTCCAAATGAAGACCAAGTTAAAAGGTTAAAATTACCAATATACAATGATTCCAACTAAGACCACGTGAAAAGGTTGGTCCTCCACTAGAACAGATAAAAAGGAAAATGACATGGGAGTGACCCCCGCTATTTTTCTTTTCTAAATAATCAATCAATATATATTATATATAAAAGCAGAGACCTCATGTGAGAGTGCATGAAGTCCTGCCACATGGCACTCTAATATTGCATTTAACTTTTTTTATTAAGTTATTTTTACTTTTACCCAATAAATCATAGTAACTTATTTTTACTATTATATAAATTTAGTATTTTTTACCTCTTTTTATTAAGTTTTTTTTTTTACTGTTACTCAATAGATCATAGTAACTTATTGCATTTAACCTTTTTTTTTTTTTTTTTTTTAAACCTTTTTTCATTAAGTTTTTTTTACTATTATCTAATAAATCATAGTAACTTATTTTTACTATTATATAAATTTAGCATTTTTTATCTCTTTTTATTAAGTTTTTTTTACTGTTACCCAATAGATTATAGTAACTTATTTTTACTATTATATTGATATGAGTTGTTCTTGACAACTAGACCAATTAGACTAAAAGTTATTCACTATAAAATTGATTACCTTTTAAAAGTAGACCAAACCTTATGAAAAACTCAGACCTAATTCTTACCTTACATATTATGACCCAAGTTTGACCATTCCCATGTGTTAATCAAAGCAAAAACTCTTACCCTCTTATAAACTCTCTTCTTCCTCCCCCATGTATAGATGATAATTCTAGAAAATCTCATTCTCATGAAATATCTCTTCATTTTTCCTCAATTTCAATTCAATATGCTTTTGTCTATTAATAATATTTGTAGGGGGTGGAAGCCAAACCTTATGTATTGGGCTTAGAGACCCATTTGAAGATTACTGCGTGTCCGAAGAGAGGAAAATATGAGAAGGAGCCTAAGTGGAAGAAACATACCTAAAAGTGAATGAGGAATGCATTCTGAAGAAGTCACCAGTGGTCCGAAGATGTCTTTCTCCTCGGATACAAATAGTCTTGATCAATCAAACGTTTGGAAGGTTCAAATGATCTTCCTAACAGTTCTAACGACGAGGATAAACTCTGAGCATGTCTGGAGATGATAAAAACGAAGAAATATCTAAAGGGAAAAGCTGTTACCATCGTGTTTAATGCACTGTAGCTACTTTTCTAGCCGCATTTATGTGGAGAAGACTCCTAAATAGTGCAATCTCAACTACCATCACTCAGAGGGCTAAAATAGAGGGCTAAAATAGGTACTTGACATGATAGATACTCAAGTGGATGTTTAGATGAAGAACAAGTGGACGATGAAGATGATGGGAGAAGGGGCTATATAAAGGGAAGAGGCCTCTGATAATAGGGGATCGGAAAAAGAAAAAAGAGTAGTAGAAAATAACTTTACTGTAACTCTAAGAGTTGTAACCACCTTTCATTCAATAATACTTCTATTCAGACAAACACTTGTTCATTTATTCAAGCATGATTTTATGTTAATTCATCCTTAAGTACCATAGTTAATCACTGTTTAATTCATAACTTGCCCAGCTCTTTCACTCACTCTCTAAAAATTCATTGGGCTCATAATCCAAACCTTTTGGGGCTTGGGCTACAAAAACTAACCCTACAATTGGCGCCGTCTGTGGGAAAAGCTTGTGCAGGGGTGAAAACAATAGTTGACGATGGCTGAACGAAGTTAACAACAAGCAAAATCTGGGGCATCCCAACATGTTAACCTTTTTCTTAACCTGGAGAAGAGACAAGATCGTGAGGGTAGCGCACACACTGCACATACTGGTCAAAGCCAGTCACATGGTGGAAGTCATGTGTTCCATGCAAAGAAGAACCGGGATTTGCAACTAGAAGTTGAAAAACTAAGGAAGGAGTTGCGCCATGCAAAGAGGAAACGAATTTCTTTGTATTCTGATGAGGATTCTGATGACGTACAGGACGTCACTTACAAGCAGAGATCTCAAACACCAGTCAGTGAGTCTTTTTCCTATGAAGAAGAGCCTCATCGTAAGAGGCAACCCAGAAGCCTATCACGTGGAGGCATAGGGAATGATGCTATGAGCAGGGCTTTGAATCAGATCTCTAGGTCACCTTTTACACACAGGATTGAAGAAGCAAGACTTCCTTGGCATTTTAACTAGCCAACATTCACCATCTATAATGGTAAAATAGACCCGGTGGAACATGTGAGTCACTTTAATCAAAGGATGGCTGTCCACTCCAGAGATGAAGCTCTGATGTGTAAGGTCTTCCCCTCCAGTCTTGGGCCGGTTGCAATGAAGTGGTTTGATAGCCTGAAAGCAGACTCCATCAATTCCTTCAAAGAGCTCACTCAAGCATTTGGTTCCCGTTTTGTCACATGCTGAAGAGTGGCTAGGCCTTTATCTTCGTTGCTATCTTTGAGCATGCAGGAGGGTGAGACCTTGAAGGCATATTCAGATAGGTACTGGAAGATGTTTAATGATATGGAGGGTAACTCTAATGCAATGGCCCTCAACACGTTCAAGTTCGGCCTTTCTACTGACCATGGTTTAAGGACATCTTTATCTGGTAAACCAGTTACTAACATGCGTCAGCTCATGGACCATATAGAAAAGTATAAAAGAGTTGAAGAGGACCAGTAGCAAAGGAAGGGAAAAGACAAGGTTATCCCTCAGGAGAGGAGGGATTTCAGGTCAAACCGTTACAACAACAGTAAACCACGGAGAGATTTTGCTAGACAATCAGGATCAACAAATCCTCAAGCAGTCAACACTGTATTCAAAGAGCCAGTGCACCAAGTCTTGGAAAAGATCAAGAATGAACCATTCTTTAGGTGGCCAAATAGGATGGTGGGGAACCCTGAAAAGCTTAATCATAACCTTTATTGCCAGTACCATCAAGACCATGAGCATACCACAGAGGATTATAGGAGCCTGTGGGATCACTTGGACCAACTGGTCTGTGAGGGTAAATTGAGACACCTCTTGCACCATTTTAGTGGTTGAGGAGGTCAGACGAACTCAAAGCCCCAAAGAGATGACCTTCCAAAACCTCCATTGGGAACTATTAATGTCGTCTTCGCCGTACCGGAAAGAACAGGATCTTGGCCGTCGAAAGTTATGTCGATAGTCCGTTCACCCGCAGGGGACCTCGGCCAAGGTTCGAAGAGGAGCTAATTCGAGTGCTCAGCTGATTATCGGGTTCTCAGATAAGGATAAGATCAGGACCATCCAACCCCATGATGATGCTTTGGTAATCACCCTCAGAATTGGAGGGTATGATGTGAAGAGGGTAATGGTAGACCAGGGTAGTGCGGTAGAAATAATGTATCCTGATCTCTACAAGAGACTAGGCCTAAAACCTCAAGGCTTAACACCATACAATTCCCCTCTTGTGAGTTTTGAAGGAAGGGCGGTCACCCTGAAAGGCCAGATGCGATTACCAATGCAGACCAACTTGGAGGTGGTAAAGGTGGATTTCATAGTTGTAGACGTGTATTCGCCCTATACGGCAATTGTAGCCAGACCATGGCTTCATACACTAGGGGCTGTTTCCTCTACTCTACATCAGAAAGTTAAGTATCCATCTGAATGATAAGTTTGTGAAATTTGAGGAGATCAGTCTGCAGCCAGACAATGCTTAGTGGCCGCCATCCAACATGAACCCAAAGCTGAGTCCTCGTCTGAGACTGAAAGGGGTTTAAAGCAGTTAAAGTCTCAGGTATTGCCCGTCGAAGATCCAGATAAGGGCGCTCGATGCGAAGATTTAGTGAAAGTTGTTATTGGAGACGATCCTGAAAAGTTCTTTCAAGTCGGATCTCAGCTGCCTCTTTAGGAAAAGGAAGAGCTAATAGAGTTCCTCAAAAGGAATCTTGACGTATTTGGCTGGAATGCTTATGAAGCCCCAGGAGTGGATCCCCAATTCATTTGTCATCATCTTAAAGTCAACCCATTGATTATCCCCAAGAAGCAGCCTCTTTGGTGCCCATCTAAGGAACATGTAGATGCAGTGAGAGAAGAGGTAACAAAGCTTAAACAAGCTGGAGCTATTAAAGAAGTTTTTTACCCGGAGTGGTTAGCGAATACTATGGTGGTGAAGAAGAAAAACAGGAAATGACGAGTCTGTGTAGACTTCACTGACTTAAATAAGGCTTGTTCTAAGGATCCATTCCTCATGCCAAAAATTGATCAGCTTGTGGATGCTACTGTTGGCCATCCTCGGATGAGTTTCTTAGATGCTTTCCAAGGTTAGTATCAGATACCATTAGCCCTGGAGGATCAAGAGAAGACTGCTTTTGTCACCCTTATTGGTAATTACAACTATAATGTGATGTCATTTGGTCTGAAAAACACGGGATCTACCTATCAAAAAATGATGACGAGGATGATTGAACCACAGCTGGGTAAAAATATTGAAATTTACATAGACGACATGGTGGTGAAGAGCAAGATTGTTGCCGAACATGTGAAGGACCTTGAAAGTACCTTTGAAGTTCTTAGGAAGTACAAGCTGCGCCTAAATGCTTCCAAGTGCTCATTCGGTGTGGGGTCAGGCAAGTTTTTGGGGTGCATGGTGACTCACAGGGGAATTGAGGTTAACCCCGACCAGATAAAGGCCATCAACAATTTACAAGCTCCTCAGAATCCCAAGGAAGTTCAAAAACTAACTGGAATGACTGCTGCCCTGAATCGATTTATCTTTCGATTAACAGATAGGTGTTGGCCCTTCTTCTTTCTGATCAACAAGTGGAAGGGATTCGAGTGGACCGAAGAATGTGCTGTGGCCTTTTAACATCTTAAAGATTATCTAGCTTGGCCACCAATCATGTCCAGTCCTAAACTAGATGAAGTCCTATTTGCCTACATCGCTGTAGCTCCCTATGCTGTGAGCTTGGTGTTGATACGAGCAGATTGTGGTGTGCAAAGACCAGTCTACTATGTAAGTAAGTCGCTACATGAAGTCGAGATCCGTTATTTGCCATTGGAGAAGGCTATTCTAACAGTGGTGCTTGGTACACGAAAACTACCTTACTATTTCCAGGCCCATACAGTCATTGTTCTCACTCAGCTCCCACTCAAGGCTATACTCCGAAGCACTGACTACATTGGAAGGATTGCTAAATGGGGTACAATCTTAGGGGCTTTCAATATCAAATATATGCCTCGCACATCGGTCAAGGGCCAGGTTCTTGTGGATTTGGTGGTCGAGTTCATGAAACCCCAATTAGAAGAAGTAACACCAACATCGAACATAGATGAAAAATTGGTTGGCATGATTTCTCAATAAGGCCCTTCCCACTGGGAAGTGTACGTGGATGGCGCAACGAACCAGAAAGGTTTTGGAGTGGGACTAGTGCTGATATCCCCTAAGAGGATCATCATCGAAAAGTCGTTAAGGCTAGTCTTCTCGGCAACAAATAATGAGGCGGAGTATGAAACTCTACTGATGGGAATGACTATGGTTCGAAGAATGGGTGGAAAGTCAATGGAGTTGTTCTTGGACTCGAGATTAGTCTTCGGTCAAGTAGAAGGTGAGTTTGAAGCGAAGGATGAAAGAATACAGGGATACTTAAGCTGGGTTAAAAGTCTACGGTCGGAGTTCGAATCTTTCAATTTGCTGCACATGCCCAGAAATGGTAACACACATGCTGATTCTTTGGCCACACTCGTTACCTCCTCGGCGCAAAATTTGCTAAGAGTCACCCTCGTCGAGGACTTGCATGGGCCTACAGAGGTACGAAAAGAGGCGGTCCAAGTTCACCAAGTCAGGGGCGAACTCTGTTGGATGGATCCTATCATTAAATTCTTGAAGGAGGATATTTTGCCTGAAGAAAAGGGGGAAGCTGATAAAATTCAGAGGAAGGTGACCAGATTCTAGCTATCCTCGAACCAGAAACTATATAAACGCTCCTATTCAGGATCGTACTTATTGTGCGTGTATCCTGAAGCAGCCGAGTTATTACTGGAAGAATTACATGAAGGAATATGTGGGAGCCACACTAGAGGGAGGTCCTTGGCTCACCAAGCCATTACTCAGGGTTATTGGTGGCCGAACATGCAAAATGAAGCCCAGGAGTATGTTAAAAAGTGCGATCAATGCCAGCGATTTGCCCCAAACATTCATCAACCAGGGGGAACTCTTAATCCACTATTCAGCCCATGGCCTTTCGCTCAATGGGGCTTAGATATTATGGGACCATTCCCTAAGGCTGCAGGAAACAGTAAGTACCTTTTGGTCGACACAGACTATTTCATCAAATGGGTTAAAGCTGAATCTCTGGCCAACATCAGAGACATGGATGTACAGAAGTTTGTGTCGAAGAATATTGTCACTCAATTTTAGGTTCCTCATACTTTCATCTCGGATAATGGCCTACAATTTGATAGCAAAGCATTCAGAAATTATTTTAGCAAACTAGGAATTACAAACAGATACTCCACTCTTGCTTACCCCCAGGGTAATGGGCAAGCCGAAACTGTTAACAAGATCATAGTAAATGGCTTAAAGAAGAGACTAGACGACGCAAAGGGCAAATGGGTGGAAGAATTGCCACATGTACTTTGGGCCTATAGAACTACGTCTCGCAGATCTACTGGAGAGACCCCTTTCTCAATGATCTATGGGGCTAAAGTTGTCATACCTTTGGAAATTGGGTTCCTAACATTGAGAACTAGTTCATTCAATCTAACCAGCAAGAATGAGCAGCTAGAGAAGAGTTTGGACTTGATTGAGGAAAGAAGGGAAAATGCCATGGTTTGGCTGGTACATTACCAACAAAAGCTTAGGCAGGGCTATGATGCCAACGTAAGGCTAAGGCCTCTAGAACCAGGTGATTTGGTGTTGAGGAAAGCTGTCGGCACTACAAAGAACCCAACTTGGGGAAAGTTAGGACCCAATTGGGAATGACCATTTCGTATTACCTCAGGGGCTGGCATTAGGACGTATTTCCTAGAGGACCTGGATAGTCATGTAATACCATGCCCTTAGAATGTAAATAACCTCAAAAGTTACTATTATTAATCGAATCTTTTCTTCAATCAATATGCCAATTCGTTATGTGAACTGTTCTCTTAGGTGTTTAAATTTAAATCCAATCATGCCTGTAGTCCTCGGATCAGATGATTTTGGTTAGTTAACACTTATCTACAGCTCTCTTAGGTGTTTAAACTTAAATCCAATCATGCCTGTAGTCCTCGGACCAGATGATTTGGGTTAGTTAACACTCTGTTACAGCTCTCTTAGGTGTTTAAACTTAAATTCAATCATGCCTGTAGTCCTCAGACCAGATGATTTGGGTTAGTTAACACTCGTCCACTCGTCTACAGCTCTCTTAGGTGTTTAAACTTAAATCTAATCATGCCTGCAGTCCTCAGACCAGATGATTTGGGTTAGTTAACACTTCGTTACAGCTTTCTTAGGTGTTTAAACTTAAATCCAATCATGCCTGTAGTCCTCGGACCAGATGATTTGGGTTAGTTAACACTCGTCTATAGCTCTCTTAGTTGTTTAAACTTAAAACCAATCATGCCTGTAGTCCTTGGACCAGATGATTTGGGTTAGTTAACACTTCGTTACAGCTCTCTTAGGTGTTTAAACTCAAATACATTCATGCCTGTAGACCTTGGACCAGATGACACAGGTTAGTCAACACCCCTTATACGGCTATTATCATTGGGACTTAACTTTAAAATGAGTCATGCTTGAAGTTCTTGAATGTGTTTAAGTTAACTCTAACTTATGATAGGCTTCCTTAGTTATGTTTAATTCAAAGCCAAGGGGTAATAACATTCTCTATACATATTCGAAAAGACTTATGAAACTTCCATAATCACTCGCTGCATTCATTGCTTATTAGTGATTCTTATATAAACTAATCTTTTCAGTACCAATTTTAGTTATTTATATCATCTGCATGATATGGTGGTTAAGTTTACCTACATCACCATAATTACAAAGTACAGCTATTTGCAACAATAATAAGTCATAAGATATGCAACGAAGACACCAAAAGTAAAAAGGAAATGGTTTCATTAATCAAAAGAGAACACTTTACAATTCCTTACATATTAAAAAAAAAAAACTAAAACTAAAAAACTAATACAAATACAAAATCAACACTCCTAAATGTCTAAGCCTTCTTTTGAGGGACCAAAGGATCAGCAGCTTGACTGGACTGAGCTGCAGCAGTGTCTGGGGCTTGGTCCTTAGATTCTGGGAGGGTTTTCTTTTCTTCCAAGTCTTTGCCCTTATCCTTGGGAGCTTCAACTGGCTTACTCTGATCATCAAGCTGACTAGACTCCTTAGAGGCCTCAAGGTTGGTAGGGGGGACTTGGCCGACCAGGGATTGCTCCAAAACCTCTTGGAGTTGTGTGGGAGGAGAGGGATCAGACCTTGGGAGTTCTCAAATATCAGGATCATAGTATACACTCCCTGGTAGTCTCAAGTCAGATTCCGTAGAGACTCCAGCAACATCTAGCTCTTTCCCCTAAGTTATGTTGCAGTAGTCTCGGTAGACCGTGGTAAACTGCTCGGTAAGGCTGGCTTCGGTCTCCCCCGCCCCCAGCTTATAGGCTGCCTGTTTTTTAGCCTCGATTTCCTCCTTGGCCAGTTGAGCATTCTGCTTGGCCGGTCGGGCTCTCTTCTTAGCCTTTTGAAGCTTAGCCTTAAGTCCCTTCACCATCTCTCTCTTTGTCGCCAGGTTGATTTCAGCCATGTTTAGTTGTTTACGCTGCTCTTCGGCCTGCTTCTCGGTAGTCTTAAGGCCAGCGTCGAGGTTGTTTCTCTAGTTGGTCATGTCTTTTAACTGCTCAGACATCAGAGAATAATCCTCCTTTAGGCTGCTCAGAAATTTTTCCACCTCAAATTGAGGTTGGGCTATTGCTTGGGCTTCAAGATAGGACTTCTTATTCCATTCCTCAGTCACGTAAACTTGCTGAGTAATCTACATAACAAGGATTTTCAATAGAGAGCAAAGAAAAGGGGTAAGTAAAAATCAACACCTTAATTAAGCAGACTAGTTCACTTACCATGGCTATATCCCTCTTAAGGGATAGGAAGATCTCATGTTGGTTGAAGCACCTATAAGAGTCCATGTCCTTTGGAAGGAGAAGTGGCTGCTCCAGAGCCTCAGTAACAAGACCTGCCTTCCCCCCATCATAATTCCTGAGGGAAGTCTCCCAAGGGATTGGAGCTCCATCCAGTTCTAGTCTTGAGGACTAGGTGTGAATCCCTCTGTGCATATCGGCCACATGGACTTCATCTTGGCTCTTTGTAGATGAAGCCCTTTTGCTGCGGTGATCTTTAACCACCTTTTGTTGTTTGGTCCCCCTTGGAGGCGCTACCTCCTTCTCTTTGTCCGTAGCAACGAGGGGCCTTTTCTTTTTCAGATCTGGCAATGGCTTCAAGCCGAGATCAGGAGCCTGAGGGGGTGGTAGAGGAAGACTCACAGCTAGTTGGGACTGATTAATCCCTTTGGGCTCAGATTTTTTACCCCTGTTCTTTATTAAGCTCCTTAAATCTGCCATATCTTTTTCTTTCGAAGAGTCCTCAGGAAGAGCAGTTATCAAAACAGGAGGGTGGACACCAGATTGCCTGTCAGTTTCCTCCTCGACGTCCAAGACTGGTATCACTTGAACCTCTCCCGAAGCCTTTCCTTCGAAGTTAAACTTGTCTATTTGCTCCTCAAGTGAAGAGGTTGAAGAAGCAACTCCTTCACCTTTTGCTACTGGATTGAAGGGAGTCTGTTGAAGTGGCTAGAGCAGTAATGGTACACCCTATGGATTTGGATGTGGCACGGGCTCAAGATCAAACGGAGCCAAAAAGCCTTTCCGAGCTACGTCTATGCGATTGAGACGATAATCTCCCTGTCTTATTGCGTTACCGGCTGGCTGAAAATCCTTCGGGTTTGACGTATAACCAAGAATAAGAGGAACCAACCAGAGCTACCCATCCTCACTTACAAAGATTTCTGATCTTAATAGATAATTAAGCACGACAACGTTTATAAGGCTGAGCCGAGGAGAAACGTGATCTTTATTTGTTAAACATCACAGCAGAACTTAGTCAGAAACTTGAAAATAATGATACAAAGAGAAGAAAAAATTGTTAAAGGGCGGGGACCCTAAGCCTACTGTTAGTGAACCTAAATCTAGCATGTCTGTAACGCCCCAAAATCATAAGCAATAAATGTCTATTTAATCTGAATAATCCATAAAATATGTTAAATAAAAGAAACTAGCAACCTTAAATTTCATCACAAAAGTCAGAGCTCTAATTCATCAAATACAAAACATCCTCAAAATAATTCTCCAATACAATGTTTAATGCCATAGAATAATAATAAAATCCTCAGTTCTACAAAAATAGTTTGTAATCGCTATCTCCCAAGAATCTCTACTCCAGTAATCCATCTAATGTATCTGTAATGGGAAATAAAAGGGGGGGTGAGATAACTCAATAAGTGGAATTCACTAACATTGGGGTGTGGGAACAAACCTTTCAAATAAATAATTTTTACAACAATTTCATAACTTGTAACTCATCAATATTCATCATCAAATACTTCATATATAAAAAGAAAATATCTTTATATTGTGAGCCATCATAATACATATATCAATACAATCACATAAACAATTTCCTAGGCTTTTCTCGTGGTCAACGTTTACGCCCCGTTGACAGGGTTGTGCTACCCCTTTTTGGGACTAGAACCTCCTTTCATCTCCTTTCTTAAGGATGGTTCCCTTGGAACCTAAAGGTGCACTCCCTTGCTAAGGAGCTTCCTTTTTGGATCCTTAATAGTATTCTCCCTTGCTAAGGAGCTATCAAATGTGCACTGTCCCCTTTTCTGGGACCGTCTCTTGCTAAGGACTAGCTGCAGTATGATTGTCCCTTACTAAGGACTAGATACCATACTGAGCTTCTATTCATGACTTGCCATAGGTTTCCAAAACACATTTCAATATGCTCACGAAAATAATCCATTCATAATTCTCAAAAATATAAAGATATATTCACACATACAAGTTTAAATAAATTCAGGTTGTACCACAAGTTGTTCATAAAATGAATAGTAAACGTGCACATCAACCATTTACAAAATATCAATTTATACATAGAATATTAACATATTTCTTTGATATAAAATAGTTTAACAATCGACATTGTTTTGGGAAAACCCCCAAAATTAGTAAACACCACTTAGCTCTTAGTTGCAAAATTAAAGGAAATCAACCTCCCTCGAATCACAACAATTCAGAAGAATTAGAACCTAGCAACACCAAAAATAGGTTCGTCAATACACAATTTCTCACTTAAAAATCTATTTTCACACTTAAACGGTTTTATCCTAGACAATATTGATATATCCAAAATCCTCTATTTATTTACTTAACTATCCAATACACTTTCAGCTTTGATCAGATTTCTAGACTTAAAAAAATATTGCTGCCTAATCAGATTTTTCCACTATAAATTCCTAGATTGGGATTCATCAAATACCAGCTCTCCTTTGCCTCAGACACATTTATGGTATTCTACACAAAAGGTGATCAAAGCCTTAAGACTTCTAATTGATGTTGGAAATAAAAATAGGTATGACTTGGTGGACATAATTGACACGGCAAGTACTGTCAAAGCTAGCAACCAAGAATTTTTGGATGTTGTGACTGCTTTTTCGACAAAAGGATTTAAAAGCTTTAAATCTTCATAACAAGGATTTTATTATATACATTTATATTCAATCTAACATGGGAAGCCACGTACAAGCCTTACCTATCAATCTAGTTGCTTATTCTCCCTTTAATGCCGCTGGAAAAGTTTTGAATCTTGGCAGGTGCGTGAATGATAGATTGGGAACTTAGATAGATAGTGCAATGTTATAGTAAACCATAAGCAGCTTTTCCTCATTCGCATGGTGACAACCAATTGATAAAGTCCAACCTATTAGATACAATTTCAAAGCTTCTCTGACATACAGTGTTCTTGACCATTCCTAAACTAATATAATAACAATATAGGACATCTTTTCCTTAATGAACGGATAGGTGGAAATTCATGAGACCCACGTCTCTTAGTTCCTTTCCATGACACATGCCTATATGCACTTGCCTAGTCTAAGTATGATAACAAATTAAGGAGTCCTTTTTCCATTAACATGGTCATAGAAACCATACTTGTAGTCTCTACTCCCAACCACAGTGACGGGAAGCAAGGTTTCAGCAGTGTAATGCGGCTGAAGCAAAAGAAAGTCGGTGTGACTAAAGAGGAAGGAGGCTAGGATTTTATTTTATTTTCTTTTATTTTAAAGCTTATCAAGGCCCATATGTTTACTTATGCCACTTCACTTGAGCTTCATATTCCATAATATTTATCTTATTTCTAATATCTTAGGCCCAATTCAATTTAATCCATTCAATTGTGGGCCTCCTTATAAGTTATGAATAATTAATTAAATTGGTGTAGAAAAAAAAAATTATGGGGTGTTACAATGTCCCACCTGGCTCTCCTAGCTTGATTGGGCAATGAAGACTGTCATGCCACGCACCTGAGACAATCACATAGTCATCTTTCATTCCTTTGTTAGACTTGGGAAGGCAGGAGAGGAGCCTAACAACGTCGGACCGGAATTTAAGATAATGTCCCACCCCTTGCTGGCTATGACACTCGTACAGGTGTACCACGTCGAGCCAGGTGAGTCCCAATCCTAGGTGACGGTTTAGATCATCAACTGCTCCTAAGATACTAAAGACATTAGGCGCACATTGTTCAGGACTAAGCCTATGGTTTCGGAGGTAATTACAAGTGATGGGGCCCATAGGGATAGTCATCCCCCATTCTAGCAAAAGCAATGATGGGGATTACCACTTCGCTCGTTTTTCGATCTGTTAGTATTCTTTCTGGAAGGCAATACCTTAGACCCACGTCTTGAGGTATGCGATATGTTGCCCTAAATTCCTCTAACTAGGCGGGGCTATCCACTATGTATTGGAATCTACCAATCACAGTTAAACAAAAAGATGGAAATACTAAATGAAGTGACTAGGGAGTGATTATTCGAAGGCCGAGGAGGTTGGCCGAAGAGGTGATGAGAGGTTTAGAGAGGTCGAAACTTACGTGAACTAAATCGGAGAATGATCCTCGAACTCGCAGAAGGATTCTTACAGAATCTGAGAGGGGCTAGGATTGGTGATTGGAAGAACTTGGAGGATTCGAGTGCTTGAGTTCGCTGGGTGCTCTGAGAATTTGCAAAGTAAAGAAGAAATAACTTCTTCTGAGGCTTTATAGGGGGACAAGCGAAGAGACAGGAGTCATCCCGCCCAAATTCTGAGGAAGAATCACGTTCGTTGGATTAATGGCCCACCGTTGGATACCAGAGACAAAATGCCGCTTGGAGTAATTAATAGTGCTTTGGGAATACTAAAATGACAGCAGCAATGATGAAGCGCTTACATCTATACTAGCACACGCGTTAGTCCGGATATTTACGGGTTTTGAATTTTTATTTCGTGACATTTTTATTTCCTCTTCCTTTGAGTAGCTCTGCTATGGAAAAATTTGGAATTTCTATCACCATCTTTCGCCCATAAAACTTTTGCCCTTTGAAACCACATTCTATTCTCCTTATCTATGAGCTCCGTGATCTCCCTTTTCAACTCCCTTACCCTATGGTTTAAGTCACTTCTCATTGCTTCCTTTTCATCATCCACTAGAAGTCTTCGTTTTTTTGCTAATTCTTTTCTGACATTTCCAAAGTGATCCCGATTCCACCTCTTCAATTCCTTGCCACACTTCTCTACTTTCCTCATTACTTTTGTAGAAGGATCAACCATATTATTAGAAGACCATACTGCTTCCGCTACCCTTGAATAACCCGGATCAAAGAGCCACATTTCCTTAAAGCGAAAAGGCTTAGTTGGGACCACAACATCCAATCCATCAGGTACAATCCAAAAAAGGAAATGGTTAGAGGAGTTAGAGGTTAGATGGTGTATTTTTGTTCCTGGAAACTTCAACAACTAGTCATTTGTTGCTAGCCCACGATCCAATCTTTCCCATATTGAGTGTCCATCTGCAAAATGCCTTTTCCATGTAAAAGGAGAACCTTCAAACCCCATATCAATAAATCCACATTCATCTATGGCATCTCTAAATAGCTGCATTTGGGCTTGACTTCTGTTACTACCCCCTAACTTCTCCGTGCTTCGAACAATTTCATTAAAATCCCCAGCACAAATCCATGGGAGACTAAATATGTTGTTCAACTGACGAAGCATATTCCAGGATTCATTGCGTTTGCGGGTAGCTGGATCACCATAGAATCTAGTGAATCTCCATGAATCTTCCTTTCCTTTGTTGATGATGACATCAATATGATATTTTGAAAAAGTATCAATGCTCAAATCAATGGAATTTCTCCAATACAATGCCATTCCACCTCCTTTGTTATTTCTTTCCACAAAAAACAAATTGTCGAAATCAATTTGTCGATGAACATCTTTTAGCCTTGCTTCATCTGCCCATGTCTTGGCTATAAACACGGTGGAGGGATCTTTTGCCCGAATCACTACTTCAAGCTCCTTCCCTATACGTAGGTTCCTAAGCCTAGGACAGTTCCAAACTATGAAACTCATTTTGATTGGCGGGGCTACTTAACAGCCTTCACCATTGAGTTGTCTTGTTCTTCAACCTTTGAAACCTGAACTTTCTTATTGGGTAACTCGAGTTGGTTTGTACTGTCTTGGCTTTTAGTTCTTTTAGTCAACACTGAAACTTGCATTGGGGAATCATCATCAGAGGAAATGTCACGTGCAATTTTTTTCCACTTCTAGAGGGTAGTTGAATCCATAGGGAGCACCTCACGCGAGCTCTCCTTATCTGAATTAACATTGTTTCCTTTATCTCCTCCAAAAAATACTCTATTAGGGATCATAGTGGATAGCTCCAGATTTTGGGCTTGGAGTTTTTATCCTTATCAAATTTTTGAAGTTCTAAATCTATCTCTTTTAATTGAAATTCAAACTCTGAGGAGTTGTTGGGGATGAACGACAACTCTTGGATAGGATCAGCCAAATCAACATTTGAATTATCTATGGATTGTGCTTCACGAGGGAAATCCTCCACAAAACCCAGAGATTTTGAAATTGAAAGCTGCTGATTTTCTTCGAAAATTACTCCACAGTGGGATTGATCGGAAGTTTCAATTGAGTTATGATTCTCATCGGTGATTCCATGAATGTCACCAACTGCATTCTTAGACACGTGTGATTTCCTTGACTAAGACTGACTGAAGCCATCTTCCATTCCTGAGACTTTTGTAAACTGAGTTTTCCCAGTATTGTGAGTGTGGGGGCCTTTTTTGCTATGTTAGGCCGGGTTGCCCCTTTGTGAATGTAGGCCCAAGTGTTTTGGGTTGCAGGAGTTAAGACCGGGTCAACTGGAACTCAACTTGGCCGGTTTGTGCGCGAACTGTGCCTCGTTTGCCAGGAGAGTGCTTACTGCAGACTGACCTGTTCCAGAGAAAAGCTTACGACAGGCAGAGCTGTTTCAGAAAAAAAAAAAAAAAAAAAAAAAGCTTGCGGTAGGCAGATACAATTGATAAAACAAAATTATGTATTCTGGAATGACCAGATAGTTCTTTTAATAATAAATGACTGAACTACAATAACATTAACAATCTTTGACAAATAAATAGTAAGGGCAAATGGTAATAAAGATTTAATTGACAGCTTATGTAAATAAATTCAGTTTGGTCCGCAAGAGTAAGGCCAAAGAGGAAGAACGCCTCTTCTCAACGCAATTAACCTCCGAGGAAAGAAACAGGATTCCTGCCGCAGAAGTTAATGGGTTTGAGGGAGACAGACCTAAATGGACACTTCCCAAAATAATTATAGAAGAGAACAGGGATTCGAGAGGGAGAGAAAGGAAGGGGCCTATCGGTGCATGCCACTATCACTTGCTCTTTTTTTCTCTCTTTCTTTCTTTCTTTTCTAGTTTTTCTTAGTAATTTCCACAATGGTCATTTTTTAGTGTTATGCTCCTCTGTTCTTCTAAGTAAGTTACAGAGTATTTTCTTTAAATTGTGTTGTATTGCTCTTGTGCCTATTGTTTTTGCACACGGCAGAGGCGTCCTTTTATAGTGTCTGCCGTGACCGAGTCTTTTACTATTCTACCCCCTAACCATTTTTTGTCTGGTCTGGGTGCACTCACAGACCCTTACTGCTCTGTCTGCGAGTCCCTCTATCACAGACACAGACAATGTTTTGTCTGTTAGTCCGCCGCGGCACCTTGTCTTGCTGCGGTGATGTTTCTCTCTCTCTATCCCTCATGGCATGCACCTATTGGTTCCCACTCAGCCTTGCCTCTTTTAGGTGGTATGTCATCCCAGCAGGACGTATTCCCCAAAAGAGTTTGAGCAGGAACCTCAAAACAAGCCTTCCCCTCTCCCCACCTCCAAACCATGCCCTCTTAACTCTAACCCATGACCCCACCATGTCCTGTATTGGCTGGGTATAAGCTGGTGGTGCCTGGGCCTTGCGCGTGGTTTATGTCTGAAGTCTGCCTGTTGTTCATGCATCTGCCGCATACTGGACATTTTGCTTGCATTGCCAGTCGTCCATTCTTGGCTTTTCCCAAGCTGTTACTCTGATTTCCCAACCCCATAGGGTCTGGACTTTACTGAGTACTAGGCTTTGTGTTCTCTTCAGCCTAATTCTTTAATTGCCTTAGCTTCCTACCATGTTACTCGGCCTTTCCTGCCGCGGCGATTTTTTGTTCCTGCTGGGCCTCTTTTCAGGCCTGCCATTCCTTTCTTTCCCCCAGTGGCTTAATATGGCCACTGGTGTTCTTGCTCGTGGGCTCTAATGTCCCTTTTTCATTTAGGCTTATCCGACCCATTTACTTCCTTTAGACTTCCTCGGTCCATTTACTAACTTTGCATCCTATGGGCATTTACTAACTCAATTGGGCTTCCTCGGTCCAATTTCCTCATTCTCATCCTTGGGGTTCATGGGCTTGCCATTATCCCCTACTTTCTTTGTTTTCATTACTTTGCGCCTACCGTAGCCCATTCTCACTTTTCCATACCACATACTGCCCATGGGTGGTGTTTTCTCTCTTTCCAGGCTTTTTAGGCCCACTTACTTCTTCAAGGCCCGTTTATTTATATTTAAGGGCCTGTGATCCATTATTTCTGCTGCTTGAGCCTAATGGTCTTTTTTTTAGCTTACTGCTCGTCTGTTACCCATTTTTATGGGTTGGGCTGCCTTCTGCCTATTTCAAGAAATGACCCTCAACATTTAGCCCTCTGAACATATGGAGCGTGCCTGCGATTCGTATGTGAATAGAAGACCCTTCTGTCCCCTTTCTTTGTTTCCCTTCTTTCTTTTCCTTCGTGGGCTTTATTAAAACTGTGGGTCCCTTCATATATACATGTATATTTTTTTTCCTGCCATGAACAGTGGTGACTCTTCGATTTTCCCAGAATGGCAATTATCCAAAAAACACAACTGCTGCTTCATTAATTTCATTCTTCTTTCGATGGTTGACTCGTCGCCTTCCTTCAGACTGGTATTAATGACTCAGGTATTTAAGAAGAGAGTCTCTTCAAAAATTAAACACTAATACCTCCTTTTCCAAAACATTGTGTCCGTCCCTCTTCCTTTACCATCTTCTCTTCTTCACACACCCATACTCCTTTTACTCTGTTCGAACCATCGCACAATGGCGTCGGTGAAAAGTCAGAGTTCTTCCCGCCACAAAGAGAAAGAGAAGGTTCCTGATCCTCCTGCCAGGCAAGAAGTGGGCGAGGAAGCCATGTACTCCGAGTCCGATCATTCAGACGAAGAAGACGCGCCGCGTGACCCAGACAGTGAGGTCGCCCTTTTGATCGATCCTTGGTATAATGCCTATCCACACTTCCCCGAAGTTCCCGGCGATTACGTGTCGCCACCGCCAGGCCGTGTGTGGATCACCATGTGTAGACAGAACCCCAATATCTCTTGGGCTTCGGTGTCTTCTTCTATTTTCAATTTGGTCATCCGTTAGGGGGGCGCTCTTCCTGTACCGATTCATTTCAAGTTTGGGTCAGGCACGACCCTGGGTTGGAAGGAGTGGGTTGACCGAGAACTATCCGATACGGCCTTTATGGGTTTGCTACAACGGGCCGGTGTTTTGAAGGCCATCATATTATCCCGGAGTCTTTCCAACTTTCGAGACCTTTATAACCTTCGTCACTTGGTCCGCCGGTGGTGCGCCACCACCCATATATTCTTCTTCTCCTGCGGCGAACTGACCGTGACTCTTGAAGATGTGGCCAACCAACTACTTCTACCGATCCTAGGTGACACAGATCCTGCCACTATAGAGCTTTCTTCGGAGGAAGAAGCCATTAAGGCTGAGTTGAGGAAGAGGATGGCCGGGAATGCCAAACTATCATACTGGGTTAGTTCATCCTCTAAGTTTTCTATTGCCGCCCATCGTGTGGCCTTTGTCGCTTTTTGGCTTTGCAAGTTTGTTTTTGGTTCGCACCCCCATTACGCCGTCAAGCCTTTGTTTTTTCACTTGGCTATCAAAATAGCCGCTGGAGTGAGCCTGCCGCTGGCCCCCATGTTCTTGGGGCATTTGTATGTTTAACTGGACATCCTGCAGAGTGACGAGAGTCAGGCGGGCTCCTGCCACATTGTTACTTCCTCTGTTCACAGCACCATCCTGCAGCAATTGTTATTCGAGCGTAGTGCCCAATACTTAGAGAAATGTAGGCCTGTTCGTTTCGCGAAGGAGAAGTACCAATCATGCTCGCAAGTGATTGCCGACTTCTGCAGCAGGTTTGAATCTAATTTCCCTTTGGCTTTTCGTTGGTCTGGTCTGAAGCCCCTTGGTCACTTGGTTGTTGAGTCTTTTGATATTGGTGTTGACTTTTCTTGGAGAGCTTATAAAAACTTAGGTAATGGTTATACATGTGTTGATTCTGCCATGGGTCCGTTTACTGATACCGTTGGGACCACTACCCTTTTGACTGGTTTTGATGAGATGGGGATCACTTATCTGGTGGCTACCAACGTTGGATGGCTGCCATACTTGGCTGATGAGGGTGTCAGATTTGTTCACTACCTTGCCAACCGGGTGAAGAGGCAGTTTGAGCTGGACCAGGACATCCCTGATGACCTTTCCTACCTCAGGGAGTGCCCTACTTCAGTTCGGCCTTTCCTACGGCAGACTGCTTTTGACTTTTGGAGATAGTGCTTTAGCGCGGTTACTGTTCTTAGCTCGTCGAGAGAGGGCCTTTGCACTCTTGCCATGCATGGATATTGGCAGGTAGTGATGACCTCGTTTGGGTAGGAGTTGGTAGGTAGTCGTGGCTTTTCCCTTATCCCTCATGAAGGGTTGAGCATCCTTGTCTCTCCCAACCCTTGGTTGCTTCTGCCTTCCAAATCAGTGTTAGCTTATGCCAGAAAACAGAGCCGCTCTGCCATCTTCGAGTGGGATGATGGGCAAAAAGGGTGGTGTTGGCTCACGGGTGATTTTCCCCCTAGTTGGGAGAAGAAAGTTAAAGTAACCAATATTCTTACAACAACCAAGAAGACTCCTGCCAAGCACAAGTCCGTAATCAAGCCTAAGTCTGCTGCACAGCCAGCCATAGGTGCTCCCCTTTCTAGCAGGACACGGGGCAACAAGAGGAAAACAACTCCCCATCCTATGCCTGCCACCGAGCGAAGAGTATGTTTTGTTAGGAAATTTTTTTATTATCTCCTGCGTTTTGGCTTTAACTGTTTAACCTATGCCGTGACTACTGTTTTCTTTGCAGTCTAAGTATAAGGGGGATGCGTCAGCCGCTTATCCTATCGAGCTTGAAGAGCCTGTCTTTGAGGTAATTTCCATTATCTTCCTTCCTCTCTTTTTTTTCTTTTGCACATATTTCACTTGCCATGTGTTCTTCATTTGTCTTGATCAGTCGTAGGTCCTTCTATTCCTCTCCACGTGTATATATATGCATTTCCCCTTTCTTTTGTCTTCTAGGATCAGCCCGAGCCCCTTTCCATCTATCATCCCACGGCTGAGGAGATGTCTACTTCTATGGGCACACTCGTGGCGGGTTCTTTTGATGGGGTTGGTGAAGCTTTTCAGACGCCCACCACTCCTACTGCTGCGCATGGGATTCCTACGGAGTTTCCTAGCCCTCCCACCAGATTGGTACCTAGAGAAGAGGGTACTCACACTGAGGGGGTTAGAGAATCCACTCCATCTCCGGCCAAGATGCCCATTCCAAAGGAAGCTGCTCCTCCTGCCATAGCTCAGCTCGAGGCTGTTTCACCCATTGCTCCTCTTATCGTTTCTACTAATGATCCTTTTGCAACTCTATTTCAGGCTGCGAAGGAAAGATCTTCCCTAGTGGTTACACCTTCTTCTATTCCTAGTTCGGCCACTCGCGGGCTCGATGTTGATTTGTCTTCCGAGGAGTCCGAGGATATTCTTGAGGATCTTGATGATGAGCCCGTCCTGTCGAGGAAGGTTTCTGAGTCCGATGAAGAAGAGGGTGCTCCACCTGAGGCTAGGTTCACAGGTATTTCCCTTCTCCTCCCTCCCCCTTTTTTTATTAAGTCCACTTTTCCTTCCTTATCTTTATTGGGCCCACTCTTCTTACATGTCTATTTTGCAGAGACCTTTGAAGGGCTAGGCATTGCACCAAGTGTAAGTGTGCCTGCTATAGCCACTCCTGCCGCGCCCACAGTACCCATTCCTGTTGTATTTTCTGCGCCAGCTTCTGCTATATTTACAGCATCGGTTTTTACCATTCCTTCGGTGCCTGCTTCAGTTCTTCCTGCAGCCCCCAGTGTTGCCAGTTCTGGTAAGCTTTCTTTCCCCTTGTCTATTTTCGTTTGCTCCCCGTGGGTTTGTTTCCTTCCTCTTTTCTCTTTTAGTTTCTCATCCCATGCCTTGTGTTTCCCTTGGCAGGACCTCTTCTTATAGCCCCACCTCCGTTTGAAGTGGGCAGCAGTTCCGCTACCCTTCCAGGTCCTGTAAGCGAGGCTGTTGCCTTTTTTACTCGTTTTGACCAGCCTAGAGTCAATGACCTTGATCCTGCAGCTTTTTGGGGCTCCAGGCCTCCTTACGTGGACTTTCATGGCTTTAGAGTCTCTAAGGACTGTGTTGCTCATTTAGGGATGATCTATAACAACCATGGTGACTTCATGCAGGGCTTTCGACTTGGCTGATCTGTTAGAGAGCATTCACTGAAGATGTTGGGGAGTGTGTTGAATGACATAGAGCATAGCTTTGTTGACACTATCTCTACCGAGAGGATCCTGCAGTGGAGGGCTGCGGTGCAGGAGCTTATCCGCGTAGGCTTTGCTGTGGAGTTTATTCTGGATTACCTCCGAGAGATTGCCTGTGCTGTTTTCATGAGGAGAGTCCGACCCACTGTTGATGCTATTGACTCACGTCTTGAGATCCTAAGAAAGGAGGTGGCAGACTTAGAGGGCCATCGCAAGCGTCTTCTTTCCAGTATTGGTGGGTCTGATCGTTTTGGAGACCAGTCTCTTATTTTCGGTCTTCGTTGATGCAGTTTCTTCCTTGTTTTGTCGTTCCCTTTTCCTTATGACTTTATTTAGTACGTTATGTGTTCTTGTAGTACCTATTTGGCTGGTTTGCCATGACTTGGGTTTGTAACTTAACTTTGTGATGCTACACTTTACGTTTTGCTATAACATATGATGCTACACCTTGTCTAAAGCAAGTTACAATTTCATGTTGTGACACAATCACTTGGAAAATGGTAAGAAAAAAGAAACATAAAGGTTTGTCTTTCTTTTAAACAAAACAAAGGAAGGAAAAGAGACAATCATATAAGTTTTCTTCTCAGGCATGATATTGCTTTAACCATTTCCCGTTGATGGGATCCATTAAGTCTTTGCCATCCATCTGAGTCAAACAGTAGTACCCGCTTGGGTGTGCTTCCCTTATCACAAGGGGTTTCCCACTTTGGTGCAAGTTTGGACGGTCCTGCCAGGCCTCTTTTAACATAGTCTACCACTTTTAGAACAAGCTGTCCTTCCGCGAACACTCTTTCTCTAGTCATCCTGCCGTAAGCTTCAGTCATTTTTTACCTATATCTACGGCTGTGTTCCTAGGCCTGTTCTCTTTTTTCGTCAAGTCCCTCTAGGTCTTCACACCTTTCTGCCGCAAAGACTTCTTCTTCTCTTCCTTTCTCTTGCATCTTCATGACCCTTAGGGATGGGGTCATTATCTCCGCTGGGCTTACCACTTCGGTCCCATAGACCAAGGACAAAGGTGAAAAACCTGTGGCTGACTTAGGCGAATTTCTATAAGCCCAAAGGGCGTCTGGCAGGTGCATCACCCATCCTCCCGTATACTCCTGACTCATTTTACTTATAATTTTTATAAGGGTTTTGTTCGTTGCCTCCGCTTGCCCTTTCCCTTGAGGGTAGTAAGGTGATGATCGGTGATGCTTAACTTGGTAGAGTTCTAACATCTTCCTTACTTCACTGTTGACAAAAGATGTGCCATTGTTACTGATGATTCTGTGGGGTACCCCGAACCTTACGATTATGTTTTCTTTAATAAAGTTTGCCACCGCTCCTCCGGTGGCTTTGCGAAGCGGTACTACCTCTGCCCATTTAGTAAAATATTCCGTAGTCACCAATATCCATATATATCTTCATGACGGTGGGTTAACTGGTCCTACCAAATCAAGCCCCTAAGTGTGGAAAGGCCATGAGGTTACCATGCTGTGCAAATTCTGCGGATGGGTGTGAATTAAGTTGGCTTGCACTTGGCAACTATGGCACTTCTTTACAAATTCTGCCGTATCCTTCTTCATGGCAGGCCAGTAGTAGCCCATTTGCAGCAGGCACCTATAAAGTCTTTTCTTCCCTTGGTGTTCCCCGCATTCTCCTGAGTGCACTTCTTTCACCATTTTTTCTGCTTCTTCAGGACCCAAGCACCTTAAGGGGTCCCCATCATACCTTTTTTTAAAGAGGACCATATTGTGCTTCTGCGGCAGGATGCCTTCTGTCAGGTACTGGATAAATAGGCTTCTCCCGTCTCCGTAGGTGGACACAACATAAATTTCTTCTCTGTCTGCCACAAGTTGGCAAGCCCCACACTGAGTTTGGGCTTGATCCGTATCTTTGCCCATGTTTAGCCAATAAAAGTCTGCCCTTTGGAGTCTGCGGTAAAGGCTGACCTCTTTGCAAGATCCGCAAGTCTTGTCGTGTACTTCTTTCAACTTTCTCTAGGCCTCTTCTAGTCTCACACATCTGGCCAAGACCCCACCCAACATCCTACGGTACAATTCTCCCTTCACTAATGCATAGTCTTTTAGCACCTTCAGTCCTGCGGCATCATCCTCATTCATCAAGGCTTTCTTTATGGGAATCCACCAGTCTTCAGCGCACCGTTCCTCTTGGAATTTCTCCCTCAATGTATCAATTATCGATTCTCTTCTTTTACTGACCTCTACGCTGGTACCATCTCCTTCGAACATTATCTGAGAGCCTAGTGCGGCTAACGTGTCCGCAAATCAATTTTCATTCCTGGGAGCATGCTCTATTTCAAAAGTTGAGAATTTTTCCTTCATTTTCTAGGCCATTGCTCTGTATGGGGCTAGGCTAGGCTCTTTCAAGGAGAAGCTCCAGTTGGCCTGGCAGACCACCAAATTCGAATCGTCTAATACCCTCAAGTGTTTAACTCCTATTTCGAGAGCCGTGGCCAGCCCGGTTAGATAGGCCTCGTATTCTGCGGTGTTGTTTAAACAGGGGAATTCCAGTTTGAACAATAGTGCCATTGCTTTTTCTTCTTCATGGTACAAAACTACCCCCACCCCTCCAGTTTGGGCGGTGGAAGACCCATCGAATTTCATTACCTATTGCTCTCCAACTTCCTCTGCCATGGCTACCTCCCCCGGAACTTCATCATCCAGTGGGAAGTCTTCCTCGCCTGGAAATTGTGCCAATAAGTCCGCTATGGCCTGGCTTCTTACTGCCCTGGGTGTCCCCATTCTTAAATCATATTGCGACAATTGTAGCAACCATTGGGATATCCTGCCAGAGAGGATTGGTTGCTGCAGCAAAACTTTGATGGCATGGGATTTGGTCATCAGCCATACTTCGTAGGCCAAGAAATAATGGTGCAACCTCTGTGAAGCATATACAATGGCTAAGCATGCCCCCTCTGCCCTTGGATAACGAGTTTCTGCATCTTTCAAGGCGCGGCTGATATAGTATACTGGCTGCTTAGTGCCATCTCCGTCCTCTTGGGCGATCAACACACCAGTGGCATACGAATTGTTAGCCAAGTAGAGCAACAGTAACTTCTTGTGAATTGGGGCCTGCACCGTGTGGAGGTTCATCATGATTTGCTGTAGCCTTTTGAAGGCTGCCTGCTGCAATTCCCTCAACTCAAAATCCTGCCCTTTTTTAAGCAGCTTGGTGAAAGCAGAGGTGATTGATGCCAACCTGGGGATAAATCTTTGGATGTATGAGACTTTCCCCAAGAAGCTCTTTAACTCTTTTACCGTACTTGGAGGTTTCATGGTCGCAATGGCCGTAGCTTTGGCTGGGTCCACATCTATTCCCCTGCTATGAACTAAGAAGCCTAGGAACTTCCCAGAGG
Organism: Quercus variabilis; assembly: GCA_030445155.1. Lineage (NCBI taxonomy): Eukaryota > Viridiplantae > Streptophyta > Magnoliopsida > Fagales > Fagaceae > Quercus > Quercus variabilis. Next base: position 6,791,213 of record CP129448.1, on the reverse strand, counting down.
ACACTCCAAATGCGCATTTGAGAGGGTTCATTCTCAGTTTGAAGGCTCTGCCCCTCTTGAATACTCTCCTCAACACTTGAAAGTGTTCTTCTCTTTTCCTTGACTTTACTACTATGTTGTCTACGTAATCCTCCAGCTCATGATGCATCATGTCATGAAATGTGGCCATCATTGCTATCTGATAAGTGGCACCCGCATTTTTCAACCCGAAGGGCATTACAATGTAATAAAAGTTGCCCATGGGTATTCTGAAAGCGGTTTTCTCTACATCTTTTGGCGCCATCCTAATTTGGTTATACCTACTGAAACCATCCATAAACAAAAACATGGCACTGCCTGCCGCAGAATCTATCAGTAAGTCCATGTTTGGCAAAGGAAACTCATCCTTTAGACAGGCCTTGTTGAGATTTCTGAAATCTACACAACACCTTATCTGGCCGTTCTTCTTCTTCACGGGCACGATGTTGGACAGCTATCAAAGGTGTTGGATAGGTTTGATGAATCCTGCGGCAAGCAATTTCTGCACTTCTTTGATTATTTGCCCTTCTATTTCCATGTGGAATGTCCTGGCAGGCTGGGCTATTGGCTTGGCCTCTGGGTCTACATTTAACGTGTGTGCAACTAGTCTAGGGTCTAACCCCGGTATTTCATTGTATTCCCATGCAAAGACGTCTTTGAATTCTTTCAAGAGCAACATTAGCTCTGTTTTTTCCTTCTCTGTCAGGCTTGCACTAATTAAGATAGGTCATGGTCCCTGTGAAACAGATCCCAAGTCAACTTCTTCCATTTCTTCTTCTGCCGCAACCTGTGCTTCTTTTTCTGTCGCAACTTTCTCATTCTCTTTTTCACTACTTTCTTCTTCTGACTTTTCTTGAACCATGCAACACCCCAAGTCCTCATGCTGTCGTTCATGGGTGGGGCCTTTTTGCATTTCACTTGTGGGCCCCGCGCCCCTTCATAACTTATACACAATCCTGCCGTCAGGACCTCGGATCCTAACGCAGTGAGGTGTATCTTCTGAGTCCGTGGTTGGCGCTTCCTTCCTCTTCCTTTTTCTGGCCAGTAACTCCCTTAGGTCAGGCTCGGGATCATCCTGGATGTCTCTCCATCTAGGCACGAAGGTACCTTGTGGCCTTGATACTAAATTTTCCCCGGATGGTGCCCATTGATCGTAGAACATGGTTTCTACTAAGTGAGCTTCTGCCTACTCAAATGGTGAGTGATTCGCTGCTATGCGTACCATCCTGCCATTTATCTGTCCTTTCACACATTGGTGGTAGGTGGATGGAACTAATCTGTGTTTATGTAACCATGGTCATCCCAAGAGCACGTGGTATGATACTTCTGTTTTTACCACGTGGATCCGAGCTAAAGAAGCTATGGGTCCCACTTTTAACCACAACTAGATATGGCCTGCGGTGTACTCTCCTCTTCCACCGAATCCTGTCACTTCCATTGGACACCCTTGGATCTTTCTATCTGAAATCCCCGCAACTTGTAGAGTGCTCAACGAGATGAGGTTTACGAAAGCACCCGTGTCTATTAAGGCTCTCTTTATAGGTATTTGATTTATGGATGCCGTAAGATAGAGAGGTCTCCTGTGGTCTGGATACCCCACTTCCATATCTTCATCACTGAAGGTGATTTCAGTTTACTCCTGCAAGAGAGCCCTGTTATCTTGGAATTCTGCAGATAAACACTCCACCCCTACCCCGGAGGCAATGCTTACTAGAGCCTCGGTAGCTACTTTTCTTTCTTTTGTTGTGAGGCCTAGCTAATCAAATAAGTTTTTGAATTTGGAGCTCTGCTGTAAAGTAGTAATCGCTGTGGTAGGCAGGGCTGGATTCTCTTCTTCGTCATCCCTTGGATCCGCACAAATCACTATTGCTACTACACCCTTCCCTTTGTGATTTGGGAGTGGGTTTCTCTGGACCTCCTGCTGGGACAGTTCTAAAGTTCCTTCCTTTATCCTGCGGTGCACTAGTCTGCGAAGTGCCCAACATTTTGCGGTGGCATGTTAGACATAGTTGTGTAAACGACAAAAACGCGGGTCCCTCCTTTCTTCTTGGGTGGGCTCCCTAGCAACCTGGTTAGGTTTGAAAACGCCATCCGCTATCCATTGGTCTAGCAGTACGTCTAGCTCCTTCGCGGTGCATGGTATTGGCAGGGGAGTATCGTATTCTTTCCCGTCGGTCTTCCTCCTCCGCTCATTGGTGGATACTGCCATGGCTTGCGGGGCATTTCTTTTATCCATGCTTGGCTTTACGGACCGGGTAGTTTTTCTTGCCTTTTGTAACAGCTACGTGAACTGGGAGATTTCAAGGTTTTCTAGGACTGCCCTGTATTCCCTGATCATTTTCGTCATGCACATCTCCACCAACGTCCTTTCCTCACAATGGTCATAGCAGTCGAGTGCTATGTCCCTAAACCTCTTGATGTACTCCATCAAGTCTTCACCATTCCTTTGTTTAGTCACTTGCAATGTTGCAAGTGTCATCGTTTCTTCTCCGTGAAAGTACTTGGTACAAAATACATCCACCATATCATCCCATGTTGGGATTGATCCTGGCTTTAAGCCAATGTATCAGGTATAAGCCCAGTCACACAATGACTTAGAAAATTCTTGAAGACACAAGTCCTCGTCTGCGGCATAAGGGCCAAGCATATCAATGAACTTGCTTACGTGCTCAACAGCACTTCCCTTCCTGCCGTCATATTATGCGAATACTCGCGGTTCATACCTCTCGGGGTATGGTTTACTGAGCATCCTTAGCGGGTATGGGGGTCTATATGCGTAGAATTTCTCCTTTGGTCCTCTAGCTCTCTCTTGCTCCAAGAGAGTTACTACTTCTGCCATAGTAATAAAACGTTGATCCGGATTCTGTGGGATACCACCTACTAGTGTCTCTTCTGCCCCATGTTCTGGATCATGCTGGCTTCCTTTTTCTTTTGTTCTATTTGTCCTTAATTGACGAATTTCTTCCAACATTTGTTGCTGTGAGTGCTGTAAGGCTTGCAATACTTCAATGAAGGTGTTGGCATTGTCTGCGGGGATCCTCGGAAGAGGTTGGGGTCCAGCCTCCATGTCGTTAGCACCTTCTGCTTGATTAGGATGTGGTTGGTGGGGCGCTGTAGGCTTGGACTCTGCTTGTGAGGGTACAGCACTCATGTTGCGCATAGTTCTGGACTTTGGAGGCATTTATTTGTGAAGGCTCTTATCCCTGAACTATTTCTCAACTTCCCAGTGAAGTCGCCAATTTAATGTGGGGGCCTTTTTTGCTATGTTGGGCCGGGCTGCCCCTTTGTGAATGTAGGCCCAATTGTTCTGGGTTGCAAGAGTCGAGACCGGGCCAACTGGAACTCAACTTGGCCGGTTTGTGCGCGAACTATGCCTCGTCTGCCAGGAGAGTGCTTACCGCAGACTGAGCTGTTCCAGAGAAAAGCTTACGACAGGCAGAGTTGTTTCAAAAAAAAAAAAAAAAGCTTGCGCCAGGCAGATACAATTGATAAAACAAAATTACGTATTCTGGAATGACCAGATAGTTCTTTTAATAAGAAATGACCGAACTACAATAACATTAACAATTTTTGACAAATAAATAGTAAAGGCAAATGGTGATAAAGATATAATTGATAGCTTATGTAAATAAATTCAGTTCGGTCCGCAAGAGTAAGGCCAAAGAGGAAGAACGCCTCTTCTCAACGCAATTAACCTCCGAGGAAAGAAAACGGGATTCCTGCCGCGGAAGTTAATGGGTTTGAGGGAGGCAGACCTGAATGGACACTTCCCAAAATAATTATAGAAGAGAACAGGGATTCGGGAGGGAGAGAAAGGAAGGGGCCTATCAGTGCATACCACTATCACTTGCTCTTTTTTTCTCTCTTTCTTTCTTTCTTTTCTAGTTTTTTCTTAGTAATTTCCACAATGGTCGTTTTTTAGTGTTATGCTCCTCTGTTCTTCTAAGTAAGTTACAAAGTATTTTCTTTAAATTGTGTTGTATTGCTCTTGTGCCTGTTGTTTTTGCACACGATAGAGGCATCCTTTTATAGTGCCTGCCGTGACCGATTCTTTTATTATTCTACCCCCTAACCGTTTTTTGTCTGGTCTGGGCGCACTCGCAGACCCTTACTGCTCTATCTGCGAGTCCCTCTGTCACAGACACAGACAACGTTTTGTCTATTAGTCTGCCGCAGCACCTTGTCCTGCCGCGGTAATGTTTCTCTCTCTCTATCCCTCATGGCATGCACCTATTGGTTCCCACTCATCCTTGCCTCTTTTGGGTGGTATGCCATCCCAGCAGGACGTATTCCCCAAAAGAGTTTGAGCAAGAACCTCAAAACAGGCCTTCCCCTCTCCCCACCTCCAAACCATGCCCTCTTACCTCTGACCCATGACCCCACCATGTCCTGTATTGGCTAGGTACAGGCTGGTAGTGCCTGGACCTTGCGCGTGGTTTATGTCTCAAGTCTGCCTGCTGTTCATGCATCTGCCGCGTACTGGACATTTTACTTGCATTGCCAATCGTCTGTTCTTAGCTTTTCCCAAGCTGTTACTCTGATTTCCCACCCTATAGGGTCTGGACTTTACCGAGTACTGGGCTTTGTGTTCTCTTCAGCCCAATTCTTTAATTGCCTTAGCTTCCCACCATGTTACTCGGCCTTTCCTGCCGTGGCAATTTTTGTTCCTGCTGGGCCTCTTTTTAAGCCTGCCGTTCCTTTCTTTCCCCCAGTGGCTTAATATGGCCACTGGTGTTCTTGCTCGTGGGCTCCAATGTCCCTCTCTTTTTCATTTGGGCTTATCCGACCCATTTACTTCCTTTGGACTTCCTCGGTCCATTTACTAACTTTGCATCCCATGGGCATTTACTAACTCAATTGGGCTTCCTCGGCCCAATTTCCTCATTCTTATCCTTGGGGTTCATGGGTTTGCCATTATCCCCTACTTTCTTTGTTTTCATTACTTCGGGCCTGCCGCAGCCCATTCTCACTTTTCCATACCACATACTGCCCATGGGTGGTGTTTTCTCTCTTTTCGGGCTTTTTAGGCCCACTTACTTCTTCAAGGCCCGTTTATTTATATTTAAGGGCCTGTGATCCATTATTTCTGCTGCTTGAGCCTAATGGTCTTTTTCTTAGCTTGCTGCTCGTTCGTTACCCATTTTTATGGGTTGGGCTGCCTTCTGCCTATTTCAAGAAATGACCCTCAACAGTGAGGAAGAGCTCTAAGCCAAGCACCATACTCTTGTTTAGCTTGCGTAAGGTTCCCCTTGCTAGCAAGCCATATTTCATACTCTTTGTCCTTGTGCGAGATCTTCCCGCACCAGTAGCAAAAGTTCGAGAGCTTCTCATACTTAAAGGCCACCCAAACTTCATCCTTATCATGAAGAGCAACCCAAAGTTCGAGAGCTTCCCCAGTTCCATGGCCATCTTGTAGTCTAGCATACTAACTTGAAACCCATGCATTTGAACCCAAAATTTCATCATCGTAAACCTTAAATTTCTTGTGGGAATGGAAAAATCATAGCGCTGGAATAAGACCAAGTGCTTGTCGAACAACCATGGCTCTGCTGCTAAGATTCGTTCAACATCTACTTCCAGTTCGAAGAAAAATAAGAGAACATGATCACTAACCTCCCTTATCTCAAAATCCTTCCTAGCCCTCCAAAGTGATTTAAACGTTCTGCCCACTGTTTCCACATTACGGGCTCTCTGGGTCATAAAGCTTGCTGCTAGAACATGTTCATTGCTGGAAGAGAAGTGAGATTTTTTTTAGTTGGATTTTCTCCCCCTCCTCACTTGTCAGAGAGAGCTTTTTCCAATCTTTGATAATGTCGTCCATGATAGAATAGAATGATGAATCACAAGGTGAGGAAGCTTTGAAAAAACAGACAAGAAAAGAGAAAAGGAAAAGGGAATAGTGGAGAGGATAATGTATTTCCCCACTCCGAGTAGGACAAAAGCAAAAGAAAAAAGACCTACTAACAACGTTGTTTTTAGAGGTAGAGGATTATTGATAGGCCAAAAATGTATTGACCCCTTGTGATAAATTAATTGATTAATTAGCCAAGTTTATTAATTAACCAAATTAACATGCAATATGCGTGGCAGCACAAACAAATCACCAATTAAACTAAGTATGCAGCGAAAATGAAATTGACACAGTGATTTGTTTACGAATGGAGAAAACCTACATGGAAAAAACCCCACCGGGTGATTTTAAGGTCACCACTCCCGAAAATCCACTATTATCAAAACAAGCGGTTACAAGCATTGTTATTAATTCCGTTTCGGACCCCGTTTCGGTTTGTTTAGTGGAACGGAATATTTCGGTACCGGCCTATTTCGGCGTACCGTTTCAAAGCGTTTCGGAGTTCCTAAAAATAAATATATATAGATATATATATATATATATATATATATATATATATATATATATATATATATATATATATGAACACACATATATATACAACCTATTATTTACAATTTATTGTGTAAATATTATAAAAATATTAGAGATATAACATTTTTTCTAATAATAATATTTTAAAAAAATAAATTAATATTAATATAAAGTTAGAAGACATTGTACACAGGGAAATAAAAATAATACCTCTGACATTTGCTTTTGAATTTTTTAACTTTTTTTTGTCATTTCCTAAGTCACACACGTGATGGGCTCAGAAAAATGAAATTTGAAATCATTAAAAGACTCTAGTTGAAGACACAGAACACTCAAGACAACAAAAAATAAAAGAACCAAAGAGTGAAAGGCTAGTCGCACTAAGCCACTAACCAGTGGATACAAAACGGAGAAGAAGAAGAAGATAAAGAAGAAGAAGAAGATGAAGAAGTGGGCTGGGACACTGGGTTCATTCAGGCAGATGGCAGGTCGGCGTCGTTTGGACCTTTACTCTGTTTTTTTTTTTTTTTTTTTTTTTTTAAACAAGCTAAATCCTGTACCGGCCGGAATTTACATTTCGGCCGGAATTGGCCGAAATTTTCCGGAATGGCCGGAATGACCCGAAATGGCCCGAAATCTGACCCGAGGTGGAATGTGGGGTATTCTGGTACCGGTTTGCACACCGGTACGAAAAATTCCGGCCGTTCCGGCCGGAACGGAACGGTATCAATAACAATGGTTACAAGTAAAGGAATCCTAGTACCTTATACCAACCTATAGTTAAACCCTTACCCCAATACCCAATTGAACTTGTTCAATAGTGACAATCTTTCATTTTCAATGCACGGCTCCTAGTACGTGACTAACCAATTGCACAGATCCCAATACGCGACTTAATCACCAACTAAAGAAGGATGTTGATTGCAAAGTTCTTTTGTTCATCACACGATGAAGATCATGAAGTTGCTTGGTCATAAAACCCTATGGTATACAAACACAACAGCTTCTTCAAGAACTAGGACAAACTAGGTTTCCGGTCACACTCTTCTTCACACTTGTGAAATTTGCTCTTGTGCAACTTGTGTCACCTTTTACGATCCTTAAAATAATCTTTATATATGTTTAGGCTTGTGAGAAAAGAAAGCCCAAACATACATTCACAGATTGGATGAAAATCAAAATAGAAAATTTGAACTTCATAAACCTTGACAGATACCCTATCTGTCGAGCTAGCTATCGAGCCACGGGCTTCAATAGCTTTTAAACCTCGATAGATGCTAGCTGTCAAGCTTTAATGAACAACACTTCCTGACTTTATTCTTGAACAGACTTGCATGGTTTTAACACTTGAACTTGAAACCTTGTTTCTTGAATCATCAAATACATCCTAAATCTATCCAATTACAAGTAGAGTACGTTTTGTCAAAAGATAAGCCAATTACATAAAATAGTGACATATGTTCCTAGCATTGAATCACATATGTCCTAACAATTATCATTCCCAAGGGAGATAAAAGCATTCCACACTCTTGTCTCTCAGTAAGAGGGACTCGAGTCCCTTAAGTTAGGGTTTAGGGTTTACCCCCACAAACTTTTTTTTTTTTTTTTTTTGTGGGGCAGACTTCTCTGTCCCCTAAGTTACCATTATTACTTTTCATTATTTTCTTTGTATGATCATGCAAAGAAAAAGCAATCTTAAATCATCAAGAATCTACTTATAGAATTTTTGTATTTTATAATTCTTTCTCCAAAAACAAAGGCAAGATCACAAGGCTTTTGTGTTTTATAGCCATATTCAAATAGCCAAACCAAAAGAGAAAGCAAGAAAGATATAGCCACTAAGTTCAGAAGAAGGAAGCTATATTTGTTTTATTCCCCCAACTTGCATCAAAAGCATACTAAACACTATGGCACAGAAAGAAAATCATTAAGACCCTAAGAGTTATACAGCATAATTAAAACTTAAGCTATGGCACTTGTTCTGGCATCACAATTCATAAGTGTATATATCAAAGTAATTACCAGTGGTAACTTACTACTGAGTACTGAAGCTTTGAGTTCTTATAAAGAAAATCATCCCGTGTGGGTTCAAATCCCCAAGGGAGCATGTCCCCTCACTGTAGCAAAAAAGTTGTAGATATCAAACTTGTGGTCTTTAACCACTCATCTGTCTTTTTTTTCTTTTTCTTTTTTTTTTCATTTAAAAAAAAAAAAAAAAAAAAAGAGAGGACATTTTCCTCAACTAGAGCTGGAATACTGTGGGTCAGGTATGCCACACTCATGTAGAAGACTGTCAAAAAGTGGAAGTGATCTCTAGATGAGATCATAGGAATTTTTGTGATCCTTATTATGCAAACAAGCTACATGTTGATGCTGATTTCATTTAGATTTATAAGCCTTGGTGCATGTATACACACACATATAAATATATATCATTGTATGCAATAATATTAATGTATTATGCTCTTGTATATTCTCAAATCTAATTGTAATTTACCCAAATATATGCAATATAAATAGCTTGAGTGGAGATACCATTTATTTATTTATAGTTTATACTCATCCGAAAAAAAAAAAAATCATATTCCATCATTGTATTCATATTTTTATTTTAATATAGCATTCAAGGTCAAGTCGAAGGGTCTAGTTCTGCTCCTATACTTAGATCGGCAGCATAAATCATTTTGTAATCTTCAGTACCCTCTTAGTGCATGTGTGACTCGGTCAGCTTTAGTTTGACCAACTTGGCTTATATTGGCTTGCAATTATTCAAGCCATAACTGATGCCACGCAACGGTTATTTTCTGTTAGTACTGTTACAAGCCATTAAGACTGGTTAGGGTCTGCTTTTCCCAAAAAGGCAGCTTTTAGCTTATGTGTATTTCTGTTTATTTCAGTAAAAAGTTATTCCCAGAAAACAATTTTTGCTACTTTTGTTGAAATATGCACTGCTACTAATCTTGTTGAACAGATATGGCATTCTGTTACGTCGTTTTGGTGTTGGGCCTATAAGTAAGTTCAAAAACTAGTTAAAAACTCTTATGGGCCATGGACCTATTTAACTACATGTTTTTTTTTTTTTTGAAAGCAACTACATGTTAGTCTCTTAGCCCAAAACTCTAATAAACTTGCCCTTATTTGATATTGGGCTTGCTAATATGGGCTTAGGCCCAATCCATTTGACAAGCCTTCTCCCATCTCATCCAACCTCACCTTTATTTTTAGCTCATTTTGTAAAATTCAAATACAAACTTTGGCTATGCTGATAAATGGAAAAATGTAATAATATGTAGACAAGACTACAAAATTAAATATTTGAATTTGCAAATATCTAATATAAGAATATCTCAAAAAAAAAAATTACAAAATTTTGCATCAGTGTATGGAGAGTTCCCTAATTTTCCGTATCATTATTCAAGTACTAAGATGTACCTATAGACGGAATTCACCAAAATACTTCATCATCTACCTTTAGAAATATAAGAAAACAGGATTGCAAGTTTAGTTCATAATGAAAATAAATAAAATTAGAGGTAGGAAACTGTTGTGGGTGACACTTTCTGTAGGAAAAAGATTGGCACTATATAAATCATTTTGTCATCTTAAATACCCTTTTTCTCTAGCGAATGGATTTCAAACAAACTTTTGAATTTCCATTCGTGTCTTATTACTATACTTCTTGTTGAGATAGTGGAAGCATCGATCCTTATTTGTTACGAGTGATAGAAAACAAATAGTGGATTTATGTGAAATAAAAATAGAAAAATAAGAGAAACTAACTATCACACGAGAAACATAAAGATTTACATGGTTTGACCTAATTTTGAAGAGGTCATAGTTAGTTTAATTGAAGGTTAAACTCTTGGAGTTGTAAGCCTTGGGTGTGCCAATCCTAGATTTGTTGGTGGAGTTTCTAGGGAGGTCTATGATATTGTTTGGAGTTTCAAAATAAATTCTCGTATTTTGGAGGCCCATGATTTCTAGTTGTATCGTTGTAATTATGTTATAGCATTCTAACTTACATTGTACATGTAGAGAGATTAGTATGTTTATTTATATATATCATGAGGAAAGAAAGAAAAAAAAAATCCCCTACAGTTTCCTTTGATGGTTCTTTTTCTCATGCTTTGAACCCTTTTGTTGTTTCATAATTTGTTCCTATTTAGGCCTTTTTTTTTTTTTTTTGAACTTTAGTTGGAGGGCTGCTTTACCCCCCAACTCAAGGTCATGGTATTTTCCTACAAACACTAATTCATTCAACTTCTCATCCTAATTTTTCTGTGAATAGTGAAACTCAAATAGAAAACTAATGCTAGGATTCACTTGGTAATAGGCTCCAAAGGGTACACTATAGGTAACACGAGTTGTAGTAAGTGAATATTACACCCTCATTAATGTTATTCTGTAAGCTACATTCTGGACCAATTTTTACAAATTCAAACATTGTAAGATATATATGTATGTATGTATGTATGTATATATATATATATTAAGAGAGTTTTAACCTATGGTATCTGCTTTTAAGGATAATTCTTTATCATCAGATAAAAACATTAATCAGTTTTTAACTTTTAACATTGTAAGATATTTAAAAAAGAGAAATCCTCTTGATTTGGTTGATAATGATTGATAGTTGATAATTACAAAAAGTAAGATTTGGGTGGAGGCACAAGAGGTAGCTTGTGCCTGTAGTATTTGGGATTAAAAAAAAAAAAAAAATCTTTAGTAAGATATCCTTATCTATCTCTAGTTCCTAATGTCTACTAATATCTATCTCTAGTTCCTAATGTTTACTTAACAAGTATATTTAGGTTAGGTAAATTAGTTAGGTAAAATTATTAAACATACTAATTAATAAATAATTAATTAAAGATTTAATCATTAATAATAATAGTGATTAGACTTGTTTTTAACACAAAATTAATAATAAAGTGATTAATGATAATTTATTTAATCAGATTTTTGTATTTATTTTAAGTATTTTAAAGATATTTTAAAGAAAATTGAGGGCTAATGGCACTTGTTTTGGATAATTGGGCTTACACTCATTTACTTTTATTTTAATCAACAAGATATCTATATGGCACCTCTTATGCTTATACTCGTGCTAATACCTTTACAGGTGTTGTTGTGATGAATTTGCGAGTTTAGAGGGTGAGTTATAAGGTAACACCTCAAAGTTAATTAAGTCCATTTGAATTTGTGATGACACAATTCTTGCTTTGGCAGACATGGATTGCAGCAACAAATAAAAGGAGGAGATTGATCTTAGTGATAGTATCTTAACTGAAAATTTTTCTGAGCTGTGTGATGCTGATTTTAAATTCTTTGATTCTTCTTCATATAAAGTAATGAGTTAAGTAGTGAGTCAAATTACATGACCAATGGCAACTTTGATATAATCATGCAAAGCAAAAAAAATCTTAAATCATCAAGAATCTACTTAAAGAGTTTTTGTATTTTATAATTCTTTCTCCAAAGACAAAAGCAAGTTTACAATTCACCAAATGCCCATGGACCTATTGAACTACATATTTGTCTCTTAGGCCCCAAACTCTAATAAACTTGCCCTCGTTTGACTATTGGGCTCCTATATTTGTGGGCTTGCTAACATGGGCTTAGGCCCAATCCATTTTACAATCCTTTTCCCATTTCATCCAACCACACCTTTATTTTTAGCTCATTTTCTGAAATTCAAAAACAAACTTTGGCTATGCTGCTAAATGGTGAAATGTAATTAGTAGATAGTACATGGCTACAAAATCAAATATTTGAATTCGCAAACATCTAATAAAGTATCTCTCTAAAAAATTCAATTGCATTGAAAGTCAAATTACAAAATTCGGCATCTATACACACCTAATTTTCCTCATCATTAATTCAAGTACTAAGATGTGCCTATAGAGATTGATTCACCAACATTCTTCATCATTTACAGTATTAGTAGCTGCAAAGAACATGTAATTGCAAAAGCCAACAAATATAAGAAATCAAAATTGCATGTTCAATTCATTAAGAAAATGACTAAAATTAGAGGTGGGTGACACTTTCAATAAGTAAAAGATTGGCACCATAAATCATTGTCATCTTAAAAACCCTTTATCCCTAGTGCATAGATTCCAAACTAAATTTTGAAGTTCCATTCCTGTCTTAGTATTATACTTTATGTTGAGATAGCAGAAGCCTTGATGGTTGTTGTTGTTGTTTTTTTTTTTTTTTTTTTTTTTTTTTTTTGTTATAAGTAGAAAAATAGGAGAAACCATCCCATAGGGAACACACAGATTTATGTGGTTTGGCCTTAGGCCTACATCCACGGGCAGGGCCGGAGAAAGTTTCACTAATTCAACCCCATGTAAAACTCCCTCTTTGGTTACATCATCTGCTCTAACATGTGATGTCTGCATGCCTGGATTGCTGGACATAAAAGTAGTCATGAGATAGGGTGCGTATTATATCACAGCAGTCATCCTAAATGAAACCAAAAGTAGACAATTATTATTATAGAAAAATAAATAAATAAATTAGACAGTTATTTACTCAATATCTACCCCTACATTTTAGTGCCACTCTATTGCAGAAAAGCACAAGCCCTACTCAAATGGTTGATGCATGAACTTTTTAAGAGATTATATTGGTTTCATTTATCCTGTAACCTGTGAAAATTGAGTCACCTGGCTTAGTTAGGATAAAATTTCACATTATAATCTATGCTTAGAGTTTCTTGATCAATGACAAATGAAATTGTTTGTTTGAACAAATCCATATTGTATATGTTGCCATCTTAACATAATAAGTGTATAACTAAAAGCCTATTCAAGTAAGGTCAAGAGATAAAATGAATTATGAAACAAGAAAATGGATTGAAATGTACCACTGGTAAATTTTCTATTTTACATTTAATTATATAATGTATGCAGGTTTTAAGGTTTTCTCATTACATGTGTAAAGACATTTTTGCTTTTATGGGATTGGGTGTAACACCCCATAATTTTGATACCAATTAGATTGCTATGCGTAAATTATAAAGGAGGCCTACAATTAAACGGATTAAATTGATTTGGGCCTAAGATATTAAAAATAAGATAAATACTATGGGATATGAAGCCCAAGTGAGGTGACATAAGTAAATATATGGGCCTTGAAAACCCTAATCTTTTACCTCTTAAGCTACACGTGCATAAACTTATGAGGCTTCCTTTTGCTTCAGCCACATCACACTACTGAACTTCACTTTTCTTCACTGTGGCTGCGAGTAGAGATTACAAGTACGATTTCTATGATTATACTAATAGAAAAAGGGCTCCTAGAATTGTTATTATATTTGATTAAGAATGGTAAATACGGCTGTATGTTAGGAAGACTTTGAAATTGAACCAAATAGAGTAATAGACTTAGACTTTGTCTCCATGCTAAAAGAAAAAAATAATAATAATAATGCTTGTGGTTAATATGCTTTCACGCAAAGCCTCAATTGTTGATCAGTTAATATGCATTCACACTAGTTCAGCCATGTACTGGATTTGGGTCTTTGGGTTGATGATTACAATATTATAATAGGAATTGTTTATGTAGCCATATGGTCTAGGCTTTGAAATTGATTATGTATGAATAGTATGTATAGTCATATGGTCCTCTTTTGGCTCTAAGATTGATTTGGCAAAACTATATTATTGCATTATCTATCTAAGTTCCCAATCTGTCATTCATGCACCTGCCCAGGTTCAAAAAACTTGTCTAGCTTTATTGTTAAGTCTGGCGGCCTCAGAGAAATAGAGGGTTAGCTATGGGATTGATAGAATTAAGATGTAATATTAGCTTCAACTATATATTAGATTGATCAAATATCTATCTTTTAGCTATATTGAAGTTTCATGAGTATCTATGATTACGTTAATGGAAAAAAAATCTGATTAGGCAGCAATATTTTTTTTAAGTCCAAAAATCTAATCAAAGCTGAAAGTAAATTGGCTAGTTAGGTAACTAAACAAAGAATTTTGGATATATCAATATTGTCTAAGATAAAACCGTTTAAGTGTGAAAATAGATTTTTAAGTGGGAAAGTGTTGTTAGGTTCTAATTCTACTGAATTGTTGTGATTCAAGGGAGGTTGATTTCTTTTATTTTTCCAACGAAGAGGTAAGTGGTGTTTACTAATTTGGGGGTTTTCCCAAAACAATGTCGATTATTAAACTATTTTATATCAAAGAAATATGTTGATATTCTATATATAAATTGATATTTTACAAATGTTTGATGTGCACATTGACTATTCGTTTTATGAAAAGCATGTGGGACAACCTAAACTTATTTAAACTTGTATGTGTGAATATAACTTTATATTGTTGAGAAATATGAATGGATTATTTTTGTGAGCACATTGAATATGTTTTGAAAACCTATGGCAAGTCGTGATTAAAAGCTCAGTACGATATTCAGTCCTTAGCAAGGGACAATCATACTGCAGCTAGTCCTTAGCAAGGGACGGTCCCAGAAAAGGGGACAATGCACATTTGATAACTCCTTAGCAAGGGAGTATACTATTGAGGATCCAAAAAGGAAGCTCTTTCGCAAGGGAGTGCACCTTTAGGTTCCAAAGGAACCATCCTTAAGAAAGGGATGAAAAGGAGGTTCCAGTCCCAAAAAAGAGACAACACAACCCTGTCAACGGGCCGTAAACATTGACCACGAGAAAGGCCTAGGAAATTGTTTATATGATGTTATATATATTATGATGGCTCACAATATAAAGATATTTTTCTTTTACATGAAATATTTAATGATAAATATTGATGAGTTACAAGTTATGAAATTACTATAAGAATTATTTATTTGAAGGTTTGTTCCCACACCCCAATGTTAGTGAATTCCACTTATCTCACCCCCCTTTATTTCCCCTTAAAGATATATTAGAGGAATTATTGGAGTAAAAACTCGTGGAAGACAACAGCTATGAATTATTGTTTATTATGATTTTTATGGCATTAAACTTTATACTGGAGAGTTATTTTAAGGATGTTTTGTCTTTGGTGGATTAGAGCTCTGACATTTGTGATGAGATTTTAGATTGCTGGTTTCTTTCATTTAATATTTTTATGGATTATTTAGATTAAATAAACTTTTATTGCTTATGATTTTGGGGCGTTACATTGGGGATATAATGTTTCAATCACCCAAGAGATATTAAACCAAATGAATTGAAGTTAACGTAAACAATTCAAATGACATGTTCTTAACAAAAGATTAGAAAACCATATGAGCAAGAACAACAATAATGTAAAACAATGTATATGACTTCTACACAAAGCTTGCATTCCCTAACGTTTGTGAGTGCATGGATTGACTTAACATGTTTTCAATCCTAGAATTTTAGGAAAGCAACCAGAGTTATATTCCGCAGTATCTATGATGAACAATTATTGATGCAAGAGTTCAGGTAGAAAACTAGGAATTTCATACATTAGAATTGAGAATGGGCCTCACTTCACCTAGAAAGCAAATTTCTGCATCAAAAAGTATTCATGATAGTTAGCTGTTAAATGGTATGAAACTGCAGGGGATTTGTATTCCCATCCAAGGTCACCAAGAAAATGAGCTCCCCTACCAGCAAATGTTGACATAATCAGAAAATTAATACGAAGATCTTTCAGGTCTAATTATCATTTGGACATTGAAAATAATTTTTCTCTTTGGGGCCCAAATTGTTAGAAAAATGATCATTTTTTCCTCCATTCAAATATGTTATTTCAATTCATATGTTATTTCAAATATTTCATGTAGGAAATTGTCCATCGCTTGATTATAACTTTATAATATGATAATTATCTCCAAGAATGTTAGGCTACTTCAAAGATTAAAGTTCGAATGTCTATCTAAGAAACAAACCTTTATCATGGAAATCTTATGAGTCATCTGATATGGAAAGTCGCATTTTTTGCCCTGCAGCAAGAGCTAGTCAGTCCAATATGAATCATGAAATTGGTAATCACTAATTCTTTTTAGTTAAAAAGGTCTAATAAGTATCTTGAATTCATTTAATATTTTCTTTCATAATTTCTCCACTCTATAGTTATTTATTTTTTAGCAATCAATCATAGAGTTTTTTAACAACTTGCGAATTTGTATGCTTCATAACAGAAGATGTTGGACTCATATAATATTTCAGAAATTTCATATAATTAAATTGTCCTTGGCTGGAATTATAACTGTATGGTATGCTAAGTACTAACGCCAAAAAATGAAAAATAAAGACCTATATGGTATGCTAAGTTTCTCCAAGGATGTGAGACAGCTTAAGAAAAGATGGCATTAAATGCTTACAAAGAAAAACTTCTAAAGAAGCTAACCATTATATCTTAGGAAAATCATTCTATTTTTTTCCTGGCATACAGACTCCAATAACTGAGAAACTCACCATACCTAAAATAAAAATGAGGAATGAAAAGAGAGAGAGTAGTATCTGACAATTACGAGGAACTTAGAAAGTAGAAGCATGAATATAAAGAAACAGGGAAGTTAACACCAAGCTGTGGCATTTATCCATGCCATACTACCAAACACAAGTTCAAGTGCATAAATAAATTACCATATATGAGACTTAAATGATTTACCACTTAATTTTTCAGTTGTGGCTAGATAATTGCAATACCAACTCGCTTTGGATAAACAACAACTCTTTTCTATTTTTATATTCCAAGCTTGCCTATATGAATGTAACACCCCATAATTTTTTTTTTTACACCAATTTAATTAATTATTCATAACTTATAAGAAGACCCACAATTGAATGGATTAAATTGAATTGGGCCTAAGATATTATGGAACATGAAGCTCAAGTGCAATGGCATAAGTAAATATATGGGCCTTGATAAGCTTTAAAATAAAATAAAACCCTAGCCTCCTTCCTCTTTAGTCACACAGACTTCCTTTTGCTTCAGCCACATTACACTGCTGAAACCTTGCTTCCCGTCACTGTGGTTGGGAGTAGAGACTACAGGTATGGTTTCTATGACTATGTTAATGGAAATAGGACTCCTTAATTTGTTATCATACTTAGACTAGGCAAGTGCATATAGGCATGTGTCATGGAAAGGAACTAAGAGACATGGGTCTCATGAATTTCCACCTATCCGTACATTAAGGAAAAGATGTCCTATATTGTTATTATATTAGACTAGTCACAGACCCGCGCGTTGCGCGTGATTATTTTTTATGGTGATCTCATTATTATTATTATTTTGTAATTTGAACTAATTTAATGAAAAGTAATGCATTTCATAATCATATTTATCACAAAATAATTTTTTATTATTGTAGAATTGTTTTATTTAAAATTTGAAACCTTAATTCTACCATAGTTGGTTGACTAATTTTTACATCTCTAAGTCAATTAAACACGTTTTGCATGCTACATGTAAACCTTTTTTTCTATAACGGTTGAAATTATGTGTGAAATATTTTTTTTCTATGGAAGTTAAAAAGAATAAAATTCACCTTGTCTTGAGGTTTTCTAAAAATTAAATTTGGAGATTCTCTTTCAATAATTGTGAAAATTCCAAGCAATAATTCAGAAGGTAATACATGTTACATGTTCATGCTTTAATTGTGTAATTGTATGATTTATTTGGGTTGTAATTTATAAGTTGAATATGGTGGTGTATATCTAAACGGGCCTCACTATGTTGTTTAGGATATTGAATATAGTGTTGTGTGTGATTTATAGAGTAGCAACAGTTGTAGTAATTAAAAATTGGTTTTTCATTGTCTTTTAAGTTAATAAAAACCTTACATATACCATTTTTTTTTTCAAAAAACCTTTATATATTTTTTTAACGTGAATCTTTATATATACCTTAATAAGTAAACCCTATACATTTCATTTTATTAGATGCATAAAAAAAAGACATCTATTCCATAATAATAGTGGTTAATTAGTTTTTTCATGTTCTCATTTATAACGTTTCTTACTATTATCATATTTTACTGGCTGTTGATTTTCATAATAGAGGCATTAAATGAGAGTTAAATTCTTAGAACCTTTCATTAGATTTTATAAGTCATGGCGTGTGAAGAATATAAGCATTTAAGGACTTTTTTTTTTTAATTTTATTATTTATAAATAATGTTAAATGAAATGTAAAAAAAAAAAAAAAAGATTTTGAAAATTTTCATCTTTATTTCTTTAATATTTCTATTATTACTGAAGAATGTTTTCCTTTTAGTTTTGATAATAAATATGATTTTCTAGATTAGAGTTTGATTAGTTTCAAGTTTAAATTTTGTATGATTTTATTTAATTGTTGATTATATGATTTAATTAAGTGAATTTAACGATTTATTTATTTGCATTGTAAAGTTTATAATAACATTCATAAGGTCAACTTTAATTAATTTTTTACTCCTTTAGCTGTCAGTCTCTTTGTTTTCCAATTAATGGTTACTAATTAATTTACTTAATTGACGTTTGATTTCTTTTACTAATCTTTTTCTCTCCCTCTTTGTTAACATCCTATTGTTTTCCAAAATTTGATGATAATTCTAATGTACTAAATATGCATATTGTAACGTTTATTTTTATTTTTATTTTATTCCATTTTGCTGTCATGAAGTTAATATACATCCATAACTATTAGTTTATTATTTTATGATATGTTTGGTTTGATATTATTATTATTATTATTATTATTATTATTATTATTATTATTATTATTATAAATTTAGTGATTCTAAAATAGCATGTGTTTTGTATTCTCTTTTTCTATTAATGCATTGTAACGTTTTATGGGAATACTTTATAAGAAAATTGTTTATTCTTTATATATATATATATATAAATTGAGTGTTTCTAAATTGATATTTGTTTTGTATTTCATTTTTCCATTGATGCATTGTAACATTTCATGGGAAGACTTTATAAGAACAATTTTTATTTATTGAATAAAATATTATACATTTAATTTTAAAAAAAAAAATGAGACAAAATATAAATAATTATGATATGGAGGATGTTGCTGAATTTAAATGTTGAATAAAATAAGATGAGAATAAAATAATAAAAATGAAATGTATAGCAATAAACACCATATTATTTTAGTTATGTTATGTAATAAAATAATATTATATTTTTATATACTATCTTTATAATGCAATAATATAACATTTAACAACCAATGTGAATAAAAAAAATAACAACATAAAATATAAAACTAAATCGTATCAAGCTGGATTACCTGTCAATTCCAGTTTTAGCAAACTAACTGATTTCTAGTAAATTGATTTTTGCGATGCATTTGGTGGAGTTTTCAATACTGCATCAGTATGTTTTGATGGTCAACCTGTTACACTAAAATTAAAAAATATATACCAAAAATTGAAGGAAAGTGTATATATATATATATATAGAGAGAGAGAGAGAGAGAGAGAGAGAGAGAGAGAGGCTTTTGTGTGTGGAAAAATAGAAATTATGCATGGAATAAGAGGGAGAATGACATTTTTATAGCATGAGGATAAGAATAAGAAGAATCAAAAATAAAGGAAGATAAAAAGATAGAATAATATTAATATTGAGAGTAGTGAGGATATAAAAAGTTGAAATGAAATGAGAAAGGTTGAAGAAAGTTAAGGTAGAGAGTAGTGGGGATATGAAAAGTTAAAATGGAATTAAAAATTTAATAATAAATAAGAATAATTAAAAATAAGATAATTTAAATATGATATTTTGATTGTAATATAATAGATTTTTTAATTCACTTTAAATGTTAAAAAAATTGCATAAAAAAAATTGAAAAAAAATTAATAATGACATGGCTGCTGACGTGGCTCAATGAGAGCGTAGCAACATTAAATGCTACGCTTCAGCTTTTAGTAATATATAGATTAGGATTGGTCAAGAACACTGTATGTCAAAGAAGCTTTGAAATTGTATCTAATAGGTTTGGACTTTATCAATTGGTTTGTCACCATGCGAATGAGGAAAAGCTGCTTATGGTTTACTATATAATTGCACTATCTATCTAAGTTCCCAATCTATCATTCATGCACCTGCCAAGATTCAAAACTTGTCCAGCGGCATTAAAGGGATAATAGGCAACTAGATTGATAGGTAAGGCTTGTACGTGGCTTCCCATGTTAGATTGAATATAAATGTATATAATAAAATCCTTGTTATGAAGATTTAAAGCTTTTAAATCCTTTTGTTGAAAAAGCAGTCACAGCATCCAAAAATTCTTGGTTGCTAGCTTTGACAGTACTTGCCGTGTTAATTATGTCCACCAAGTCATACCTATATTTATTCCCAGCATCAATTAGAAGTCTTAAGGCTTTGATCACCTTCTGTGTAGAATACCATAAATGTGCCTGAGGCAAAGGAGAGCTGGTATTTGATGAATCCCAATCTAGGAATTTATAGTGGAAAAATCTGACTAGGCAGCAATATTTTTTTAGTCTAGAAATCTGATCAAA
The DNA here is from genome assembly GCA_030445155.1 of Quercus variabilis. NCBI lineage: Eukaryota > Viridiplantae > Streptophyta > Magnoliopsida > Fagales > Fagaceae > Quercus > Quercus variabilis. Next base: position 6,770,353 of record CP129448.1, on the reverse strand, counting down.
GCTGAAAGTGTATTGGATAGTTAAGTAAATTAATAGAGGATTTTGGATATATCAATATTGTCTAGGATAAAACCGTTTAAGTGTGAAAATAGATTTTTAGGTGAGAAATTGTGTATTGACGAACCTATTTTTGGTGTTGCTAGGTTCTAATTCTTTTGAATTGTTGTGATTCGAGGGAGGTTGATTTCCTTATTTTTGCAACTAAGAGGTAAGTGGTGTTTACTAATTTTGGGGGTTTTCCCAAAACAATGTCGATTGTTAAACTATTTTATATCAAAGAAATATGTTAATATTCTATGTATAAATTGATATTTTATAAATGGTTGATGTGCACGTTTACTATTCGTTTCATGAAAAACTTGTGGTACAACCTAAATTTAGTTAAACTTGTATGTGTGTATACATATATATATCTTTATATTTTTGAGAATTATGAATGGACTATTTTTGTGAGCATATTGAGATGTGTTTTGGAAACCTATGGCAAGTCGTGAATAGAAGCTCAGTATGGTATCTAGTCCTTAGCAAGGGACAATCATACTGCAGCTAGTCCTTAGCAAGGGACGGTCCCAGAAAAGGGGACAGTGCACATTTGATAGCTCCTTAGCAAGGGAGAATACTATTAAGGATCCAAAAGGGAAGCTCCTTAGCAAGGGAGTGCACCTTTAGGTTCCAAGGGAACCATCCTTAAGAAAGGAAATGAAAAGGAGGTTCTAGTCCCAAAAAGGGGATAGCACAACCCTGTCAACGGGGCATAAACGTTGACCACAAGAAAAGCCTAGGAAATTGTTTATGTGATTGTATTGATATATGTATTATGATGGCTCACAATATAAATATATTTTCTTTTTATATATGAAGTATTTGATGATGAATATTGATGAGTTACAAGTTATGAAATTGTTGTAAAAAAATTATTTATTTGAAAGGTTTGTTCCCACACCCCAATGTTAGTGAATTCCACTTATTGAGTTATCTCACCCCCCCCCCCCCTTCTTTTATTTTCTATTACAGATGCATTAGAGGGATTACTGGAGTAGAGATTCTTGGGAGATAGCAGTTACAAACTATTTTTGTAGAACTGAGGATTTTATTATTATTTTATGGCATTAAACATTGTATTGGAGAATTATTTTGAGGATGTTTTGTATTTGATGAATTAGAGCTCTGACTTTTGTGATGAAATTCAAGGTTGCTAGTTTCTTTTATTTAACATATTTTATGGATTATTTAGATTAAATAGACATTTATTGCTTATGATTTTGGGGCGTTACAATGAAGCACACAGAATAAAATGACCAAAAAAATCACTATGCTCTTAATTGAAGGAGAACAAGATGATTGAATTATAACAGAGATATATGGACCTATACAAACTTTGGAGCAGATCATATTTATGGTTTTTTATTTTATTTTTTATTTTTTTTGCTGATAAGTTTTGGAGCAGATCATATTTCTGAAATGCATTTAATATTATTCCAGTATAACATAGATTTATTCCAACGGTTATTGTTTAGGTGTAGATCATCCTATTGAATAATGATTATTTACCATAAATCTATTCCAACATCTCCCAGTGCAAAATTTTCATTAGTTTATTCAAAATCAACTCTGCAAACCCAGTCTTATCATTTATACAAAGGTACAGATGGCTAGAACAAAGAAACAAGTTCATCTAAAAAAACAAGAACAAAGACAAGATAATCATATGGCTAGGATTTATGCTTCTTCCTCCCACCCCCCCCCCCCCCCCCCCCCAAACACCCTTTTTTTACCCTTGAGGGAAAAAGGAACACAAAAACAAGATAATTAGCTGAGCTGTTCACTTGTTGCTAGTTTTTTTGTGCTTCCAATTTGTTTGCCATCTAGGATCAAATAAACTGGGAGATCATCAAAAAACCCAAAGAGAACAAAGAAGAAGAGTTGAGAACATTAGCATTTGAGTCTCTACAAAGGATTAGGATACATAATTAATCTACATTTATCTAGAAACATAGAAGATGAACCAGGTTCAGGCCCTCCCAACTATAGGACATGAACTTTTTTGGTGGACCATCCCCTCTTCCCCATTAGTGACTTTGTGATATTTATTAAGCTTTTTTCTCTTATTTGGAAGAAAATTGATTAACTCAATATCAACATAGTGTTGAATGCCAAAAATCAGAGATCCCACTGAAATCCTCAAAGTATCCAAGCTGGACCAAGCAATAGATCCTTCACCATATTTTCCACAAAATCTTCAAACTATTTAGATGATCCACACCCACTCAATGATTAGTCTCATTGAATCTGTTGATAGAACAAAAGGCATTTCAGTGCATCACTATTGGCACGGATTTGGAGGATGATGTTTCAATCATTGAAAATAAACCAAACGAGTTGAACTTAGCACAAACACTTCAAATGAATTCTTCTCAAGAAAAGTTCTAAAAACCATATTAACAAGATAATCACTTTTACCCAAAGCTTGCATTCCATACAAATGGTGAGTGCATGGATTCAAATACCAAGATGTAAATCATAAAATTTTAAGAGAACACTCAACTCGGAGAGTACAACTATGACATCACTAAAATCTAGAAACCAAACATGTCAGCTCAAATCAACCAATCAAGATTTTGAAAGCTAAAGATTTCATTTAAGGAATTTTACATTCTACAACAGTGAAGATAACCACCAAGGAGAACAAATAAAATCCAGTTCAATTACAAGCCAAATAACTAACGACATGAAACACATGGAGACACCTAATAACTAAAGACATAAAATGTATGGGGTCTGATCAATGGAATAATGCTTTAGGGGAAAAGACTTGGGAGTAGATCAAAAAGAACATTGTCACCAACCACAATATTTTAGCAGCCAAGATAGTCAATCTTACTATTTCCATAATTTGTCACTACATTGATTTAGGTTAATACAGATTCACAAACAACTTTCAGTCATTTTTATTTTTATAAAATCGTTCATTTTCTTTTCAGAGTGTCTTTATCTTGGATAAAAAATAGTACAGAAGAAATTCAGGAAGTTAATATACTCTTGTTTCACCATTCACATACATATTTCTTCTCAAAACACAGAGTGAGAGGTTACCGTTTCCAAAAGCTACCCATTGCTGATAACATGGGGCACAGATGGAGAAGACCGCATATTGGGAATGAAGCGAGAGAGGTCAGCAATGGATGTTTCACTTGTTGCATCAGCCTCAAATAATGAATTTGTTGGGAACTCCTGCAACAAAAGCAACAATCAAAGACCATAGTCATGAAGGAACTACAGTTAACGTTATGAGTTGTGGCAGGTTGGGCTGGTGCTCAGCTACATCATTCTTTACTCTCATCTCCAAGGAAAAGCTAGTTTCTGAAAAATTTCTTCATTGTGACATATTTACTTGGAGTTTTAAACCAGACCACCCCACTCCTGGCACTCCACTCCAACCGCCAATTTTTTTATACTTCAGATAAAGGCAGATGTCAGACTGCAATGTTATTGGCTGAGATAGAATAAAAAAAATGACGATAAAGGGCATACCCAAAGAAAGAAAGTGGTTCCTTGGAATGGAAACCATTTAATTGTTGTCGAATTGATCATGGACTAAACCTGATGGCATTATCAGGTGTGAATGATTCTGACAGTTGCTTAGTCAGGTCACCTGCCGCCAGCATAACAAGAAGAGACAGACAGTTCAGAGAGAGAGAGAGAGATTACTAGGGTACTAAAAGCTCTGTCAATTGATAAAATGTCATACCTAAGTAATGCTAGATAAATTCTGAGCTAAAATGTTCATTATGATAGATTCATAGATCTTGTTCCTTAAAGAGAAATGATGTAGCAAGTTGATTATCAGTAACAGATCCATATTCTCTGATATCCACCTGAGGCTGTACAAGAACTTGATGGTCAACTATAATACCCATATAGGAATCAGCCTAAAGGCACTGTAAACAGAATTTACATCATAATGTCCTTAATGACTTGAGAAAATGATTCTGATCAAGAATGTGATATATCTTAGCCTCAAACATCAAAATGCTTGTTGATGACATAAAGATAGATCTTTAGCATGCTGGAGGCAACATTCCTGCAAAGAGAGAAGCAGAAACACATATCAATTGTGTGTACGGTGTGCACTCCATGGTGTGCAACAACAATTTCCCTTATGTCAAAGCATTCATCCTACAAGAAGCCAAAAGTAGACATAATATCTTAATCAATATCCAATCTTACCTTTTTTCTCCAATCTACGGCACAAAAGCACAAGCCCTGCTCTGACTGTTGATGCAGCAACTTCATTGATTTAAGAGACAATATTAGTGGCTTTTGTGTAAAAGGTGAGTTACCTGGTTTAGTCAGGAAAAACTCTACATTATAATTGTTACAATAATGTTCAGTTTAGGAAACATTATTGTAACTTCTTTAGTGTTTGCTATCTGTTGTTTCCTTGTGTGTGTGTACGTGTATGTGTGAGTGTGTTGATATTTGATACCTCTCTTATTAAAAGAAAGGATAAAGAAAAAAAAGAACTTGACTAGATGTGTTTCTCCAATTTTGTAGGTATATAGAGATTCAGAATCAACACCAATGGTTTGCTGTGATGTTTGCCAGCGTTGGGTGCATTGCCAGTGTGATGGCATCAGGTTTCATTCGTGCCTCTGTTTTTTGATAGACCTAATGTGTTTGAACTATATTCACTTGTTTTATTGCAGGCTTCTGAGGATGGATCATTATTAAAGATTGGTTGCCATGATAAAAGTTTGTGATAATGATAATTCTTCTTCCCTATTAGGTTTTGTAATTGAAATCTATGTGAATATTGCTAGGTTAATTGAAATCTGCGTTAATATTGCTAGTTTTGTCCAAGTCCTTTTTCTGCTTTGGTGCCCTGTTTATTGGTACTGTTCACATTTAAAGTACAGCACCTCCCTCTTCACAACTTGAAATGATATGTATGTTGAAACCCATAAAATTAAGGTTCTTTAATTTTTTATCCATCAAATAATCCTTTAAATCCAACCTCAAAGCTATCAGAACAGCTGCTGCCATTGAATTCGGGCATCACTCTTTCTTCAATTAACAGGGCTCAGGCTTTTCTTTCCTTCCCTGACTGGTTAATTAACCTGCAAACCCTCTACAATCCTAAGCCCTAAAATAAATTTTTTGAGCCCTAGCCCACTACAAAATCAATAATAAGCTGGTTTTGAGTACTGTCTGACATTGGTGAAGGAAGATGACTTCCTCCTTTTGGGGAAGGCCAAGGCTTAGAGAAAGAACAAAAAGGAAGCTGTTTACTTACCATAAGGGGAGGCTATTGACACATTATGGAAGAAGTTAAGAGTCTTTTTTTTTAACAAATATTTCTATTATTGAAAGATATTGCTAGTAGTTGCATGAGAGTGGCTAATGGCAGCCCTAGCAATCTACAACAAATCAAGAAATGCAATACCACAAACAATCAACTGAAACTTGGTTCAACTGGAGGAAGTTACTTTTATTTATTTATTAAATATTTATGTATATATATGTGCATGTGTGTAGTTTATTTGACCCTTCTGAAGCAGGCCAAAAAAAAAAAGAATTAAAGGGTTGTTTGCAATAGTTTTTTTTTTTTTTTTTTGAGAAATTTGTTTGCAATAGTTAAATGTGCTGATATTGCACCTTTATCTGCTATCAAACAAGAATGTGACGATTACTTGAACATATCAGATCAGTGAGGAATTTTTGATGGAATCTCTCATTTTCTCTTGTTTTTATTAGCTCTTATGTTTCTTGCATAGGAGTAGCATATATTGGACCCTGACCTTAGAAACAGGGGCGGAGGCACACATAGGCTTGGGGGGGGCCATGGCCCCCCCAAAGCTTTTGAAACCCCTATATAATTCTATATAAAAACAAGCTGCCCCTGCAAATGTATCAATTAGCCCCTCCAAAAAAATTCACATACCCAGTCTAATGTTAGTTTTAGTGGTTTCCCCTTTGAAATATGCTGTGGTTGTATGATCAATCAAAGAGCTGAGGCAATTATCTCTCAAAACTACATAGAATGACACACCAGCAAGTGTGATAAAAAATATTTGATACCATAAGTATGTCTCAATTTTATTGGCCGACGATTAGATGTATCCAGAGCATGGAACTATTAGGATTAAAGAAGGTATATGGAACTAATGAAAATAATTAGCTAAGTGGGATTGGCTAGCAAATTATGGCATATAAAATGACTAAAACAAAGTAAAAGTATGAGTTACCTTTCAGTCATTAGCGTTTGGTTCAGCAATTGACTGGCATCATACAATGTTAGTTTCTTTATAGCATTCATTTTGAAATATGACTATTTTTACAATTGCAATATTTTAGCTTCTCAAGTAGACTTCAACCAGCAAAACACACGTTTACTCAAACCAAAATATATATATATATATATATACAAAGTTGTCCAGATGCTATTTATTTATTTATTTTTAAGTAAACAAAATTGCACTATGTTTGTGCATGTTCAAAGTTGTCCAGATACTATTTATTTATTTATTTTTAAGTAAACAAAAGTGCACTATGTTTGTGCATGTTTAAATGTGAAAGTCGCTAAAAGTTTATTGTTTTGCTTAAACTAGTAATTTTTTTTTTTTTTTTTTTTTGTGTGTGTGGCAATCTTAATCTTTAAGCTTCATTTCTTTATTTCTTTTAACTCTAACTATCTCACACATACATACACATAAAATATATGAGTTATGACTAATGTACAAGCATGTAATTCAGCCCCCCCAAGTTAAAAATCCTGGCTACGCCCCTGCTTAGAAATCTCTCCCAAAATAACTGATCTGACCATCAAAAAGTAAAACCTTTTTTTTGTCTTTGAGTTCTAAAGTAGGTGAATTAGTTCTTAACTTTCTGATATAGATTGCTGATGACCAGAAATTATGTATTGCAGTGATGAAAGATATCTGCAGTTTCAAGTGGATGGAAATCTACAGTATAGATGCCCCACATGTCGTGGGGAATGCTATCAGGTTTGGTTGAAAAGAGAGTTCTTGCACGTGTTTTGTCCCTATTTTTTAGGGGTTGCTGAATTTGACTTGTGTTTTTTTGTACCTAAAATTTTATTTCAGGTCCAGGGTATTGACTATTGAGGATGCTATTCAAGAACTGTGGAGGAGAAGAGATGAAGCTGATCGGGATTTAATTGCTAACTTGAGGGCTGCTGCAGGTTTACCAACCCAAGAAGAAATATTTTCCATATCTCCTTATTCGGATGATGAAGAAAATGGTCCTGTGAGATTAAAGAATGAATTTGGCCGGTCCTTGAAGTTTTCTCTCAAAGGGTTAGCTGAGAAGTCACCAAAAAAAGCCAAGGATTATGGAAAGAAATCTTCAAATAAGAAGAATGCAAAGAAAAAAGTATACGAGGCACCTTTGACTGGTAAAACAGAATCGCATGAGAGTTTTTAAGGGCATAATGATACCCAGTCTTTTGGATACAGTGTGGATGATGACAAGAATGATGATGATAAGCAGTCCATAGACCAGAAAAATATTATACCAAGAAGGAACCCAAAATGCTTGTTTTTAATATAATTTGTTTGACTTTATTGTTTATGTAGAGACTAATATTTTTAGTTTATTGACAAATGATAAATATTACCCTCTCCCTCTGTGCGTATGACTCATGGTTTCATGTTCATTAGCAGGCAATGTGAGTACAAGCCAGTGGAAGACGAGTGACAATTTTATGGCAGATAGACAGGTTGGCACTGCTAAACCTGGAGAAGGTAAAGGTAGGATTTATTTATTTATTTTTTTTTTCTTTCTGGCTTCCTCAACTTCTTAGTTCTCAGTATACCTCTGATTCTCATTAATGGATGAATTTGCAGGAGACAGAACTGATAGCATTGGCCAAGTGAAACTTTTGAAGGTTGCTGGGAAGGAAGGAAATTTGATAAAGTTGGGAAAAGTTAAATCAGATGTTTCTGATTCAAACCCCAAATTTGGCAGATTGAGTAGTGCTGACGCAAATGAAAATAGTACTCAAGAGCCTACACGAATTTCATTGGGAAAGAGAAACAATGAAGGAAATGCAGCTGCAGCAGGATCTTTGGGTGAAGTAAGAGGTAGCAAGGTATTGCTGGGGAAACCATCAGAAAGCAGGCCTGAGACTTACAATGAAGGTAATGATGATTATGCTCAGGCACCTGGTTCGCATTCTCTGCCAAAAGATTCCAAACCTTTGCTGAGGTTCAAATTTAAGAAACCCACTGTTGAAAATCAAACTTCTCCTCAGCCTGAGGAAGAAAGGAGTTCTATCAAATGGATACTGTTACTATGCAGTGAGGTGAAGATTATCTAATGACGATGAAGATGTGACACAGTTGAATCAAGACAATTTGATGGATGAGATCATGGACGCTAATTGGATACTGAAAAAGTTGGGTAAAGATGCAATTGGAAAGAGAGTTGAAGTTCATCAGTCATCTGACAATTCATGGTAAGTTTTTCATTCATGATGAAGGAAAAATATAGAAAAACACAGCCCATGAGGAACAGTGTGTTTTAAGCTGAAGTTGTTCTTCTCTCCAAGCCTTTCTGTTCACACCAAATTCTGTGCCCCTTCCCCCACCCCACCTTCACAAAAAAAGGGGAAAAAGAAGAATGAAGCGTTCATTGCTGTTTTATTGCAATGTCATTATAAATTAATGATTAATGCCTTTCTGATATAAACTCAAGGTCTCTATTTCCGATGAACTTGTGCTATAAATCCTTCAATGTTTTGATTACTTTGTTGAGCAATGTTTGTACATTGTGGGTTAAATTGTATTTCCTTGTATTTTTATCCAGGCATAAGGGAGAGGTTACCAATGTAATCGAAGGCACATCGTTGTTATCTGTTACCCTAGATGACGGTAAAGTGAAGACTTTGGAGCTTGGCAAACAAGGGGTTCGCTTTGTTCCTCAAAAGCAGAAGAGATCAAAAACATGAAGACAGGTAGATATCTTCTGTAGGCTTTCTTCCATGTTAAAGATGAAGAGGCAAATTCTTCATTTCCCAAAGGCCCCGAGAAGTTCAGACTCTTATTCTTTGCTTGCTTGTAGCACTGCTGATATCTCATTGAAGGATTGTTGGCTGAGCTATTCATTCTCTCAATAGCTTATCCCATTCAACCTACAAGTTAAAAAGTTACCATATTTCATTTTTTTTCCTTCAATTCTCCCTTTACATGTATCTGAATACACTTTGATTCTTAGATGTGGCTTTGCTTTAGCCGCCACTTGTTTGTGTGGAACTCAGACATTTAGGAGTCCACTGTAACCAATTAGGAATGGGTGGCATGAAAAATATTAGCTCTTGTTAGTGAGTACTCTGTGAATAACATACTTCATCTATTAGCAATTTAGCATTGTTAAAAGGGGTTGAATTTATTAAAGGTGCTAAATGATCTCTTCTTCTCTAGTCTCAACTGCTGAAAAGGACTAAACGTGTGTGGTATTTTACTATTTATCACTAATTAATAATACGATTTCTTTTTCCTATCTTATTGTGGATCATGTAACCTTATCAATTTGTTCTTTATGAAAAACAATTCTGTCAATTCAGGAGATCTGTACAGAATATAGTCGTATGTTTGTGTCGACAAAGTTGATTGCGCCACTGATTACGACAACCTTGTTTTGAAGGGTGAAGTGATGTAACATTACTAGGTGGCACAGCAAGCCAAGGCTGAAAATAGCAAGAAAATTGAAAAAATGGGGTCAACTGAACAATTAAAGTTGAAAGTTGGTTGGACAGTGAGAGATCCACTTGTTGTTGGAATGAGTGGTTTAAGAAACCTGGGAGAGAGAGAGAGAGAGAGAGAGAGTAGCTTTTTCTTTGTACTAAAATTTTACTGACCAATTCGAAGATGAACTAGCTCGAAGATGGACTAGCTATCCTGCTAGTCCAGATAAAATTCTACCGACCAACTTAAAAAAGCACAGTATTGGATTAGCTTGTAACTATCCAAAAGAACTTCGAGCTATAGAGCGTGGTCCAAACTAATTAATATTGTTGCTTAAACAAAACAAATATTTTATTATGGGTAATTATATTAACACACTTACTATTACACATTCATCATACGCACTTTTGAAAACATGATTTCTATTAGAATAATAAAATTATGGTTTAAGTGATTAAATTCACAATTTCTTAATAACTTAAGATTTTAGGACAATTGATAATTTAACATAATTTTCAAAAAAAAAAAAGAAAAGAAAGGTTCAAAAGAAGTATGTATGGATTGTGCAATAGCGAGTAATAAGATTTTTCATTTTCCCTTTTGCAATAACTCTCTCTCTCTCTCTCTCTCTCTCTCTCTCTCTCTCTCTCTCTCTCTCTCTCTCTCTCTCTCTCTCTCTCAGAGTATGCAATGGTTGTGGGATGGTTGATCTATGTTGTTGACCGGTTGATCTTGGTCATTAGGTGACCTATCTTGATCGTCCTATTTGTTTGTGAATAAAATAAAATAAATAATTAGTATTTTATAAAGTAGTAAACAAATAGATAATCTAATGTAGGTGGGACTAAATGAATTAGGTAAAAAAAAAATTCTTTAATTAAATTTGACTAAAATTTTGCCTAGTCCACATAAATGATATTAAATCTTTTAATAACAAACTTCAAAGATTGTTTGATCAAAAGCCTTGCATTTCAACTAGTTGACATTTCTTAATGTTTCTAACAAAAATATTTAAGTTCAAATATTCCATTTCGTTGTAACTTCGTGCTATCAAAATAAAAAATAAAAAAAGAAAAGAAAAAGAAGAAGAAGATAGCCTTGCCCGACTAAGTTGACCAGCTCTTCAAGGCATTCACTAACAAATACTCAACCTCGCATTTGCTTACATATAGTCAATCTAGTAAGCCCCGAAGTCTTTTCGGTTTGTTTGTTTGGTTGTTTTGTTTTATTTTTGCTTTTGGCTTTTGGCTTTAACCCTTGTACTACTTTTGTTGCTTTCCATGAAACGTCTGAGGTTAAAATTTCTCCCTCCAATTATCGAATTATTAAATAAATAAAAAACAAAATATCTTTATCAACTTCCAAAATCCTAAGTAAATAGAATTTAGGATACAAAAATCTATGTACACAACACATCATAGACTTGTCTTGTTCTCTTTCAGATTTCTGTGTAGAAGAGAGAGAGAGGGGTGATATGAAAAAAGAGTTGCATTGTTGACAAAAATGCAAATAAAATCATGCACAAAGTATGAGAACATGAATAAGGATTTGAGTGCAGGAAATAGGCATCGAGGTTTCACTTATATCTTCACCACCATTGAGAATATGGAGTGGAGGGTATTGCAGAAGACATGGTTTTGTCATTTGTGTCCTCCCTCACAAGGATAAACATATGGTGATTGACTGCAAACCCACCACTGTTAGTTCTTGAGTATTGCTACAAACACATTTCACAGTATTTATCAAGACTTATTAAATTGAAAAATTATTATTAATTTTGGCGCATTGGAAACACCACTTTATTATCTATCATTTATAACTTGCCACCTCAACAACTGTGAAAAATTTGTGAAAAATTGTGTCTTTAGACTTATTGTTATGGATAACAAGAGGGGTAGTACTCTTGTAAGGTGTACAATCCTGCTTCACCATCTTTGTGTAGAACAATGACCGGTTTAAGTTTGTTATATTGATCAACATTTGTGCAACTTTAATAGAATAAGATGGTGATGAACTTTCTTTTTTGTTCTTTTGGTTTAATTAAGTTTAGGCAGTAGAACATGAACTAGCATCTGCACTAGCAGTGGTAAAATTAGAAAACATTTAACAAATGCAAGAAAATTTAACTAAGCTTTCTATGCAAATTCTAATATCAGCAATCATAGAATTAAAGATTTAGTTCTCATCTCTTTCACCCTTAATATGTAATCAGAAGTATGAATTCCTTTCATCTTGACTGTACAGCAATCTTAGTTGAAGCAATCTGGTCCTATAGTTTTCTTGAGAATTGCGAGCATGATAACATGGATGGTCCCAGCTATAGGCTGCAGCTTTTGATAAATGCAGACAATGTTGCCAACATAACCGTAGTACTGGAGTTGTCCAGATCTGACAGCCTGTCTTTGATAGAAGCCCATGTAATAAAGCCATGGTAGATTGGTTGTTTGAATTGATGGTGCTGAACTTTATTTCAGTTACATGTATTTATCTCTTCATGTTGAAGCAGATGTGGCTGTTTCGTTTGTCTGCCAGATCTATCCAAATCTGTCCAGTCTCTTAACTATGCTTCTGTTTTTCATTATATTCCAGCTACATAAATTTTCACAATGGCTGAGATGTTTGCTGTGATTGGAGGACTATCGCTTTCACTTGGGTTTACTACTAATATCACTTTTATTATGCAACAATCACAACAAGCTATAATAGCTGTTGTGGAAAAAGTTGTGTCCCTAGAACATAATGTTCTTTTATTTGCTTTTGCTTTCTAAAGGTAGGAATTTAAGATTGTTAATAAGCATGTTAAAGATCTTCTTTTTAGGTGGGGAGGGGGGTACTGTATTGGCTGTTAGGAAAAGGAATACCAAGCTTTTCACTCTTCCTCTAATTATTTGATGCACTGAGCAAGTAATTGCAGCATGGAGAAATCATTCTTTCTTGCCTATAAAATTAGGAAGTATTTATTTGCTAAGGGCATACACTAATTGCCTATAAAATTAGGAAGTATTTATTTGCTAAGGGCATACACTAACCAACACACTAATGAAGATGCACCTACCCATGTGTTTGTTCTCTCAACTTTCAACAAAGACTGTCTTCATGCTGCTTACCAAAAAAAAAGAAAAAGAAAAAAAAGAAAGTCTTCATTTTTAGCAAAGTAAATTGAAAGATAATAACAGGACTCAATAAAGCTATTATTCAACTGCTTCCTAGGCAATATGGCACAACTTCCATAGGGCCTTAAGAATTATTTCCCCTTTCTGTTAAGTAGAGGAATGGATGAAAACATGAGGTTCATTATTAGAAACCTGAAGTGCATTTCATAACAAGATAACTTTAGCGTAAATAGTAGATGCGACGTCGTGTTACAAAGTTGTAGTACAAGCCAAGAGTTGAAGAAGGTGTTGAAAATGAAAGGGCCTCATTTAATTGGGATTGGTTGAACAATATGGTTGGTTGCAAATATAAAGCAGGAGAGTGGCATTGTGCGTAAAAGGGTTAGTGGCCAAACATTAGTGGGAGAAGAAGACCAAAAATAAGTAAATCACTTATTCAAAGTATATTTTTTGAGAGAAAGAAAGAAGACAACATGGAGGAAGCAAAGGGAGTTGTGAAACACATATTTGTAGCAAAGTTCAAGGATGGAACTACACCTAACCAAATTGACCATCTCATCAGAGAAATGGCCAATCTTGTCAACCTTATTGAGCCCTTGAAGTCTTTCCATTGGTAACCATTTTTCTTGTCATCATTATTGTTTGTTTCTTTTACAAAATATGCTAAGTTAAGAACAAAATATGTACAAATAGTTTGAAACACGTCTAGGAAAGGAAGTTATTATTGACATCTCTCATGCTATTAAGAACTAAAAAAGCTTGTTTGTGTTATTATGGGTCTTTTAAACATCTGTAAGGCTTTGATCTCACTCTTGTTATGAACTTGAGAATATGTATAAGAGATTCAGAGATGCATGCCTTTCTGAATAGTAAGATATTGTATCAAAGCTACTAAGGTTGACTTTGGATAAAGAGGGTAGTGAGAATCTGCCACTTGCATGTGATATACTCTCAACTAAATCCTCAATTTTTTCACATATAAAGATGTACAACTCATACATGTATGGAGCGTATTGAAATTACTCAAAAGAATTACAATCTCGAATCTAGAAGATCTATAAAAACCAAAGAAAAACATAGACTGTAAATTGCCTAAAATTGTCATGCAGTCATACAATATTTCAAAAAAGAGGACATAATTTCAAGCCAAGGATGCACAGCACCATCAAGGGTCCTAGAATTCCTCTTTCTCCAAATTGTCCACATTAAAGCCTAGGGGAACAATGTTTAAATATTTAATCCTCCATTTTATCAATGAAGTTACATGATTTAAATATGCTATAAATCCATAATTAGATCAGAAGCATTTTTACTTGGGTAGAAAAAAGAATCAAGAGAAAGAGAACAGTTTTAGAGTGAAGCCGAATTTGATATACTACCTTGTCAAATGATCTAGTATACATTTAAACTACAGATTATTTTTAATTTTATTATTATTTTTTAAATCTCTCTCCTTTAACTATTTATTCAAGTCATTTTCCATCTGTTGCTAAAGCGTCATTTAGGTGAAAGCTTTTTTTGCATGTCCTACTTAGTGCTTGGTATTGGTCATTTCTTGGATTGAGAATTTGTTTCCAGTCATTTTGAAAGTCTTTATGCTTTTTAAGCAAGAATCAGATATACAATTCCTTCAAAAAGGAAGGAAAATACTGTAAGAATGCTACAGCATGAATAATCTCCTGAAATAGTTCCAATGACTTCTCATATTGTTGTTGTATACCCCAATTCGAAAACATGAAAGACTGAAGGAACTTTTTGTGTACAACTTTCAAATTCTAAATTGGCCTTTTGGCTTATCACAGGTATAATATGTGTTTAATTATTTGTAGCCAAATGCTGATTCAATCTGTTGGTGAAATGATGCTATTAGGTCTTTCAAAACCAATAATTTTTTTAGTGAACTTTGATAACTGAAACACTGGTTTATGACTTTGAACAGACTTCTTTATGTAAATGATTTTTGGTCATGTTATGTGATTAACAGGGGCAAGGATATAAGTCCTGGGAACAAAAATCAAGGTTTCACTCATGTCTTAGAATCAACTTTTGAGAGTATGGAGGGTGTTGCAGAGTATATTGCTCATCCTGCTCATGTTGAATACGCAAAGGCACTCCTGCCTCATGTGGAGAAGTACATGGTGATTGACTACAAACCCACTACTCTTAATTTTGGATTGGAAGGCTGATAGCAGTGATCTAAAATCCTACTTCACAATATCTCAATAAAAATGAAAAACTGATGGTGATGATTTTATTTGAATTTATCTGAGTATCTTTCAATGAATTTTATTCGTATCTATGTGTGTAACTATTACTCATTTTGAGGGTAATGTCTTTGTTTATTATAATTGCATTTATACTGAATATTTGCTTCTCTTTAGCCCTCACATTTTTTTTTACCATAATATGAAGCTGTTGGGTTGTTTAATAATTAGTATGGTGTAATGTACAACGTCATAAATACCACTGGATGGTCAGGAATCCTTTTCAAATGTGTTTTTACTTATTTTCTTGGCTAGAAATCTGAAGTTGTCAATAAGATGGCATAGCTGCAAATATTGAATTGGAAGCAACTTATTAAAAAAAAAAAATGTTTGTGAAGAAGGATGTTGAAGAAATTAAACCTTTTTATAAGCTAAATGGTACTTATCCATCACCTTAGATCTTAAATTTCTAACATCACATTGGTTCTTTAGTGCAAATAATTAGTGTTTTTTAAATTAAAAAAAAATTAAAAAGAGGGAAATGCATCAGATTGCTTTCAAAATCATCAAAGACAACCCATTTCATTGTATGCTTCCTATGTTGAAATTGTTAGAATGCAGCATATCTTTTTTTTCCTTGTCACTTAAATCGCAAATGATAAACTTGGCTTAGAAAAAAAATGAAAGAACAGATATAAAACATGGATTCATATTCAATTTTGCAATTAAGATGAATGAAGTAATGTAATTTGAGAAAATTGTGATAGAAAGGTATGTTTATTTAAAACTTGGTAAATTATATAAGCTCCACCCCCACAAACCTTTTTGTGTGTGTGTGGGGGGGGGGGGGGGGGGGCATTATTACTTTTCCTTATTTTCTTTGTATAATCATGCAAAGAAAAAGCAATCTTAAATCATCAAGAATTTACTTATGGAGTTTTTGTATTTTATAATTATTTCTCCAAAAACAAAAGCAAGATCACAAGGCTTTTGTGTTTTATAGCCATATTCAAATAACCAAACCAAAAGAGAAAGCATGAAAGTTATAGCCACTAACTTCAGAAGAAGGAAGCTATATGTTTTATTCCTCCAGCTTGCATCAAAAGCATACTAAACACAATGTGAATGTCGGGCCTTAGGCCTCCTTTCTTTTTGAACTTCAGTTGAAGGGCTGCTTTACCACCAACTCATGGTCATGGTATTTTCCTGCAAACACTAATTCGTTCAGCTTCTCATCCTAATTTTTCTGTGAATAGTGAAACTCAAATAGAAAACTAATGCTAGGATTCACTATGTAATAGGCTCCAGAGGGTACACTACAGGAAACACGAGTTGTAGTAAGTGGGATCCTTTAAGATATTACACCGTCATTAACGTTATCTGGACCAATTTTTACAAATTCAAACATTGTAAGATTTTCTTTCATTATAAGATTTTCTTTCTTTTTAAGAGAGTTTTAACCTATGACATCTGTATTTGAGGACAGCTCTTTATAATCAGACTAAAATATCAACTACTTTTAACATTGTAAGATATTTGAAGAAAAGGAATCCATTTGATTTGGTTGGAAATGACTGATAGTTGATGATCACAATAAGATTTGGGTGGAGGTAGCTTGTGCCTGTAGTATTTAGGATTTTTTTTTAATAAAAAATTCTTTAGTAAGATATCCTTATCTATCTCTTGTTTCTAGTGTCTACTAATTAAACTATAGTTTTCTTTACTTAACTACTAAATTTAGGTTAGGTAAATTAGTTAAGTAAAATTATTAAGCATATTAATTAATAATAATTAATTAATGATTTAACTATTAGTAATAATAGTGATTAGACTTGTTTTTAACGCAAAATTATTAATAAAGTGATTAATAATAATTTATTTAATCAGATTTTAGGATTTATTTTAAGTATTTTAAAGGTATTTTAAAGAAAATTGAGGGCTAATTGCACTTACTTTGGATAGTTGGGCTTACAACCATTTACTTTTATTTTAACCAACAAGATATCTATTGGCACCATAAATCATTGTCATCTTAAATACCCTTTATCTCTAGTGCATAGATTCCAAACTAAATTTTGAAGTTCCATTCCTGTCTTAGTATTATACTTTATGTTGAGATAGCAGAAGTCTTGATTTATTTTTATTATTATTATTTTTGGTTATGAGTGAAGCAAAAAAAAAGTGGGTTTGTTTGAAATAAAAGTAGAAAAATAGCATAAACAGTCACATAGAGAACACATATATTTACGTGGTTCGGCCTTAGGCCTACATCCACGGGCAGCGCCAGAGTAAGTTTCACTAAAAAAAATAAGGAGATTACAAAAGTGACACAAAAACACTCTCACAAAATCCAAGCCCCAAATACACCCAAAGAACACTCTCTCACCACAACTAGCAAACAAGAATTTTCAAATTCTCTAAAGTCTAAACCCGGTCTGCAAAAGACCAAAGTTGTGCATTTTAAAGAACTAAGCATGACTGGCTATATATACAAGTGCAAAGCCTATTTATTTGTTGCCATTGATATCTTCTCATCCTATTAATAAGCAATCACCAAATTTAGTTTGGTGTTGAACGTGTATAAATGAAACTAATTCAACCCATGTAACACTTTGTATCTTTGGTAATCCACATTTCTTGTAAAGCAGGGAGAGAATTGCAAGACCCTGATAACAAATGAAATTCCTCTGGGCTAGTAATAATGAAGTCAGAGCAACTGTTTGCATCATCTGCTCCAACCTGTGATGTCTGCATTCTTGGACTGCGGGAAATAAAAGTAATCATGAGATAGGGTGCATATTATAGCACAATAGTCATCCCAAAAGTAGACAGTTATTATAGAAAAAAAAAGACAGTTATTTAATCAATATTTACCCCTACATTTTAGTGCCACTCTATTGCACAAAAGCACAAGCCCTACTCAAATGGTTGATGCATCGACTTCACATTTTTTAAAAGATGATATTGGTTTCATTTGTCCTGTAACCTGTGAAAAGTGAGTCACCTGGCTTAGTTAGGACAAAATTCCACATTATAATCTGTGCTTACAGTTTCTTGATCAATGACAAATGAAATTGTTTGTTTGAACAAATCCGTATTATATATGTTGCCATCTTGACGTAATAAGTGTATAACTGAAAAAACCTATTCAGTAAGGTCAAGAGATGAAATGAATTATGAAACAAGAAAATGGACTGAAATGTACCATTGGTAAATTTTCTATGTTCCATTAATTATATAATGTATGCAGATTTTAAGGTTTCGTCGTTACATGTGTAAAGACATTTTTGCTATAATGGGATTTAGAATATAATGTTTCAATCACCCAGGAGACATTAAACCAAATGAATTAAGTTAACATAAACACTTCAAATGATAAGTTCTTAACAAAAACTTTGAAAACCATACGAGCAAGAACAACAGCAATGTAAAACATTGTACATGACTTACACATGCATTCCCTAATGTTAGTGAGTGCAGGGATTGATTTAACATGTTCTCAATCCTAGAATTTTGAGAGAGCAACCAAAGTCATATTCCGCAGTATCTACAATGAAGAATTATTAATGCAATAGTTCAAGTAGAAAACTAGGAATTTCATACATTGGAATTGAGAATGGGCTTCACTTCACCTTAAAAGAAAATTTCTGCATTGAAAAGTATCCATGTTAGTTAGTTGTTAAATGGAATGAAACTGCAGGGGATTTGTGTTCACATCCAAAGTCACCAAGAAAATGAGCTCCACTAACAGCAAAAGTTGACATAATTGTAAAATTCATACAAAGATATTGCAGGTCTAATTAGCATTTGGACATTGAAAATAAATTTTCTCTTTGGGACCCAAATTGTTATAAAAGTGGTCATTTTTTCCTCCATTCAATTGCTACTGTTACATTGGACTCAATTTGAAAGATTGTTGACAACTCATGAATTTCTATGCTTGAGAACAGAAGATTCTCAATTCATATGTTATTTTAAATATTTCATGTAGTCAGCTGTCCATCGCTTGATTATAACTTTATAATATGCTAATTAACTCCAAGAATGTTAGGCTACTTCAAAGACGAAAGTTCAAATGCATATCTAAGAAAAGAACCTTTATCATGGAAGTCTTAGGAGTCCTCTGATATGGAAAGTCACATTTTTTGCCCTGCAGCAACAGCTAGTCAGTCCAATATGAGTCACTAATTATTTTTAGATGAGAAGGTCTAATAAGTATCATGAATTCATTTAATATTTTCTTTGCAGCGGAAATAATTTGAAAAAATATCATAATTTTCTCCATTCTATAGTTATTGGTTTTTTAGCATTCAATCAGAATGTTTTTTAACAACTTTTTATATAACAAATATCATAATATTTTTGTCATGTAACCTGTAAAAGTTGAGTTACCTGGTTTAGTCAAGACAAACTCTACATTATAATTGTTACCATAATGGTTAACATAGGAAAAATTTCCTATCAGTTTAAGCTTTTGGGACAACTGGTAGTTTATCATAGCATCAAAATATGTGTTCCTAAGTTTGAATCCTATCTCCACTCTACCTCCCATTTCAAAGGGATGCTTTCTGAGTCCTGCTTATGTACATAGGAAAGAGTAAACATTTCCAATATTTTGACATGAACATAAACTAATGCTTCACAAGGAATGAGATATTAAGCTATATCTACAACTATGTAGTAATCGGATTGCTACCACCAAACCATCATCTTCATCCATTCCAGCCTATCAAAATTAAATTTTAATAATAAATTAAAAATTAAAAAAAAGGAAAAGAGAGGAAAATAAGAGTTTTTACCATCTCACAATTAAATTTCCAACAAGTGAACCTTTTAGCCTAATCTATGTGGTAAGATATAATAAAGATGAGAATGAGATACTTACCAATTTACTTTTTGCTAGTTGCTGCATATTCGTTTTTACCAGCATGGTTGGAAGACATATAAACTACTGAAATCTTGTTTGTTTAAGTATTCAAAGCTCTGGCATACAGACTCCTATAACTGAGAAAATCACCATACCTAAAACGAAAATGAGGAATGAAAAGAGAGAGAGTAGTATCTAACAATCACAGGGAACTTAGAAAGGAGATGCATGAATATAAAGAAACAGGGGAGTTAACACCAAGCTGTGGTCTTTTTCCATGCCATACTACGAAACATAAGTTCGAGTACATAAATAAATAACCATATATGAAACTTAAATGATTTACCACTTGATTTTTCAGTTGTGGATTGATAATTGCAATACCAACTTGCTTTGGATAAACAACCAACTCTTTGCAGTTTTTATATTCCAAGCCTGCCTATATTATGCACACAGAATCAAATGATTAAAATAATCACTATGCTCTTAATTGAAGGGGAACAAGAGGATTGAATTTTGACAGAGATATATGGACCTATAGAAACTTTGGAGCAGATCATATCTTTGGGTCTTTTTTTTTTCTTTTTTTGGTGATAAGTTTGGGAGCAGATCATATTTCTGAAATGCATTTAATATTAATCCAGTTTTTAGGACTAAGGCTTTGTTGTTGGGTTGGACTAGATCATCCTACTGAATAATGATTATTCACCATAAATCTATTCCAACATCTCCAAGTGCCAAATTTCAATTTGTTTATTTAAAATCAACTCTGCCAACCCAAAAGTTATCATTTATACCAAGGTACAGATGCTTAGAACAAAGAAACAAGTGAAGGATTTATGCGTCTCCCACCCCCCTTTTTTCCCCTTGAGGGAAAAAGGAATACAAAAACAAGATAATTGGCCGAGCTGTTCACTTGCTGCACTTGCCCAAAAGGTTCTCTATAGGCTCAGATATTTATCCCTAGTTTTGTTTCATGCTTCCAATTTGTTTTCCATCTAAGATTAAATAAACTGGGAGATCATCAAAAAACACAAAGAGAACAAAGAAGAAGAGTTAAAAACGTAGCATTTGAATCACTACAAAAGATTAGGATTCATAATTAATCTACATTTATCTAGAAACATAGAAGATGAACCAAGTTCAGGCCCTATCAGCTATAGGACATGAACTTTTTTAGGTGGACCATCCCCTCTTCCCCATTAGTGACTTTGTGATATTTATTAAGCTTTTTCCTATTATTTGGAAGAAAAATTGATTAACTCAATATCGCCATAGTGTTAAATGCCAAAAATCAGAGATCCCACTGGAACACTACTCCAAATTACTCAATAACCTTTGATTACTAGTGACTCTAACCAAGTACCTGAGCTAGATCAGTTTCCGAAATCCTCAAAGTATCCAGGGAATAGATCCTTTGCCATATTTTCCACAAAAATCTTCAAATTCTTTAGATGATCCACACTCGATGATTAATCCCATTAAATCTGTTTATAAACAAAAGGCATATTCATTTTAAGGCCATTCATGTAAACAAATTACAAAGGGGCAGGATTATGCAATGACAAAAAGGATAACAATATTTCAATAACAACGAAAAATAAAAAACATTAAATTCTGTTTCAGTGCATCACTATTGGCATCCTAGAAATGCAATGCGAATATCATAGAGCTTTAATTTTGAGGCAAAATTTCTTCACAACAAAACAGAGTATCACACTTTAACCTTTCTTAACAAAACTCTTAGTATGGCCATTATATAACAATGGAATCGTTGTCTCCTCATTGCATGAATCAAAATATCAAATCAGTTTTTACAAAAGGCTTAAATTAAAACCCAATAAACTAAGAAAGAGAGTTGCATTCCAAAAAAGAAAAATGAAGAAAAAAGAGAGAGAGAGAGAGTGAACCACTGGAAAAGCACTTGTTCATGGATGATATTGGGGTTGGCCAAATCTTTCTTGTTGAAAAAATAACCAAAAGTAAAACTTTTAAACAATGTCCAACAGTTTGGTTTCTTTCAAATCAATCTTGGATTTTTCATTGTTAGAAAATGTGAAAAACATAAAAGTTTCACTAAAGTGAACCCAATACAATTATATACCATGGTTGAGTATATTTATTGTTCTAATATTTTGGAAATCCACCCAAAAAAAAAAAAAAAGATAATTAAAAATTTCTTTATTTTTTGGAAATACACAAGATATAAAGAATAGAATTCCCAAAAATTTACCATGTTTTCTCAGCAACCATACATAAATTATATAAGATAATTAAGAAAAAAAAAAAAGAAGTAAAAAGTGAAGAGCTACCAAGCTCAGCTATTGCAGAAGACATACCAGAGGTTATGGTCGAGGCTGAGAGGGCTAGTGTTCTTTAGGTAGCCCAAGAGGATCTGACTGAAAAATGGACTGGTTCACATTTTTTCAGCAAATAAAATCACCGATTATTCCGAATTTGGATAACAGGGACATGAGCGATTTTGAACCAATCTTCCCCAATTCCCTTTTCACATCTTTTCGCTAAGTCAGGACAATAATCAATTGTTAGCTTTTGTAAAGACTTGAGAGAAACCATCTCATCAGGAAGTGATATGAGATTCGGACAATAGAAAATGTGAAGTTCTTCAAGGGACGTGAGATTACTAATCCCATCGGGAATTGATGTTAGGTTGCGGCTGTATGAAATTATCAGGTATACAACTGAGGTGAGCTCTGGGAAAATCGTCAAATTGGGACAACCAGAAATATCAAGCTTTCGCAGAGCAGTAACATGTTGAAGCCCGGAAGGAATAGACTTCAAATTCGGAACGCTTTCGTAACACAGAGAACTGAGGCATTTAAGATGCTGCCATTCGATACCATCATCACCCATGTCACTAATCGAATCAAACAGCTCACAATTACTAATGTGCAAGCTCTCGAGTGAGGTGAGATGAGGCACGGCTAGAGATAGAGATTTCAGCTTAGGGCCTCCAAATATGTGTAGTTGCTTGAGAGATCTCAGGTTTGACATCCAATCATCTGGTAGAGCCTCTGTATCCTTTATATCGCCTATATGCATAGACTTTAATTTGGAGAGAGGAGAGGACAAGAAAGAGGAGGAAGAAGGAAGCGACGAATTCATTGCTATTGTCGGTTGTAAAGCTTTCAAACTGACTGAATACAAATATAGACTTTCTTCAAGATACGGAAATGGAGGCAGGGAAGTTAGATTAGGGCAATGCCGAATATTTAACTTAGAAAGATGATGGAATGAAGGCAGTGACTGGTGATGCGGATGTTGTTGGTGATCTGTTGTTGATGTGCTCCTCCACCATCCCTTCAGATTAGGGCAGTAGGAAATAGAAATTGACTTTAGCAATGGGAAGAAGGATGAAGTAGGAACCTCCTCATTTATATCACCATCTGATATGTACTCCAAAACTTCCATATAACCAAGCGATAGACGTTCCAGAGAGTGGAGTTGAGACAATCGTGGAAGTTGTTGACATCTCTTACAACCACATATAGATAAATCAACCAGATTTGTGAGCAAAGAAAGCCAACTTGAAAATATCACACCCCCAAACCCCTCCACAGACAAAAATTTAAGATTTTGGTGCGGTTGGAAGTCTTCTAATAACTTCTCATCACCATCTATATCGTCATAGTCATCGTCGTCGTAGTCATAGAAACCATGCCATAATAATGTCAACCGGTCAAGATATTGTTTTGCCCTTAAATTGGCAGCACTGGGTTCTGAATAAACATCTTCCAACCATCTCAAATTTGAGATTTGTAGTTCTCCTCTCAGGGAGTTTAGTGAATTCAATTCGTCTAGCCCACTACTAATGGGCCCAGAGGTAGAAGCTTCGTTGTCTCTCACAACAAATAATGATAACGTTTGAAGGCATGTCATTTGCCCTAATCCATCAGGCATACAACTCAAACGCTCACAATTGCTATTCTCAGGATGCCTGAGGCCAACCAAAAATCTAATGTCTCTAGGCAATTCTTTAAGATTTTCACAATTATTGACTTTTAGTGTTTGCAATTTCCAAAGTCTAGAAATAGCATTAGGGAGAGTTTTAATACTAGGATTCTCCGAAAAATTAAGGTAAGTAAGATGTATTAACTTTTCAATAGAATCTGGCAATTTCTCAATTTGCACTCCACATAAACCCAATGCACGCAATTTTCTAAAACTCAAAATAAGTTTATTCAACACTGATTTGTCTATTTTCCCCGCTCCACCAGGGAAACTATGTTTAAATGTTAGAAGACATGTATGTAACTTCTCTGCTCTAACTAGCCAACTTGAAGTTTCAATAAAAGATGAGTCAATATAAAATGGAAGCGACATATGACGAGTTTTTTCATCAAAATTGTTTCCATCCAAAGTAATTATTGTGCACTCTGCCCCTGCAGCTAATTGTGCAAGATCATGAATTAAATCATGCATCTTGTATTTTAATTCTCCCCTTCCATTTGTCACTTCTTCAAAGAAGGACCTCCAAAGCAAATCCTTGAAATACTCATCTGCAACATCTTCTAATTCTTGGTTTTTGTTTGATGGTTGGATAAAACCTTGCGCCATCCACAGTTGTATGAGTGTCACCTTATCGATCTCATAATCTTTAGGAAACAAGGAACAAAAGGCAAAACAACTTTTTAAATGTGATGGAAGATGATCATAACTCAACTTTAGAATTGGAAAAATGTCATTTTTTTGTCGAGTTGCAATTTCTAGTATATTATTGTTGACATACAACCATTTATGCTGTGTTTTTTCCAAGCGCAATACATTTCCTATAGACTTTATGGCAAGGGGTACCCCTTGACATTTGCGCACAATTTCCCTTCCAATTTCTTCTAGTCTAGGATTATTGGTCCCTTGCCCTTGCCCTTTTCTAAATGCTATTTGCTTGAATAACAACCAAGACTGCTCTTCATTGAGACCTTTAAGAGTGTATATTGAAGCTGAGCATGTAATCTCTGCTACCAATCTTGCACGCGTAGTTATTACTATTTTACTTCCCTTAGCGCCACCCACTAAAAGATCTTTCAAACTGTCCCATTTGAGATGATTCTCATTCCACACATCATCCAAGACAAGTAAGTACTTCTTTTGATTAATTATTTTACGAAGTTGATCTTGTAATTTATCCATGCTATGGTCTACAGGTTCCATACCAGTAGCCGATATTATTTTTTGAATAATCATTTTTACATCAAAGACATCAGATATACATATCCACATTTTTAGTTCAAAATGTTCTTTGATGTTCTTGTCATTGTATACAAATTGAGCAAGTGTGGTTTTTCCTAACCCACCAATCCCCACTATAGGAACAATTGAAACATTCTCTTCGTTATTAGGCTCCAACAACAGTTTTATGATGGCCTTTTTATCATCTTCTCTCCCAATAACTTTTTCATCAGGCACAAATGAGTGAGTCTCTTCCCTATCCATACTCACGGGTGGCTCTACATGGTATTCTTTCAAGTGAAATTTTTTGCTCTCTTCCGCTATTGCATTTAGTTTCTGCTTCATTGCAATTATTTTACGACTCATCTCTCGACGTAAAACACGTGGGTTTGAAGTTGAAAAGAGACCGCGTACCTTTTCAGTAATATTCCCACTCATCCCTCCTTGTCGTAAAGCTTCAGTGTTGGCTTCAGCGTAGAACTCATCCAACAAGTCATCTACTTCATAAACTGCGTCCTTGAGCTTTTCAAGCCAGTCCTTGTCTTGATGGCTACGACTCTGCTGCCCTGCTGCATCCTGAAGTACACCTTGAAACGTGGAAACGGTATTCCTGATGTTTTCAAGTTCAGCTTCGACATCCCGAATCGATCTGATCTCTTGGAAAGCAGTTGGGACTTCACGATCCAACTCATTATTTATCCTCCGAATGATTTTTTCGATAACTGTTGATTCAGACCTGCAAAAAATATAGCAAAACATTAATTTTGATGAGGCAGAGCTAGATACGTTAATTTAGGGATCAAACATTCATCAAAAGTAAAATCTTAGCTTTGTTCAGTAGCAAAAGGGGAACTCATATGTGGTACAAATTATGCATGCAATGTTTTTCAACCTAAGTACAATTCAAGCTTATAATTTTTTCCTAGGTTTGTAACATACAGGAGACAATGAAAGTTGTCATGTGGCCAAATAAAGAAAGTAGCGAATAATAGTAAAAGAACAAAAGACAAAAAACAAAAACAAATTCTTACTCCTCCCGTAAATCCCATCCAGAGATACCAGCAACATCTGACACAGCATCTTTCCAAGTTTGCACATTCTCAGTGTTATCAATGCTATGTTTTGCAAAGGCATCCGCAAAAGTCCCCCTCAGTTTGCGCACATCACTTGGATCCACGTCATGGAAAACAGGCAGAACTGTCAGCTTCTTCTTGTACATGCACTCGACGATCTTTGCTAGTTCAGTCAAGCACCAACTCGATGAAGCATAGCCTCCAGAGAAAATAACGACAGCAATCTCTGATACTTCTATTGCTTTCAAGAGTTCTGGTTTAATGAATGCTCCTCGATCGAGACTTTCATCGTCCCTAAAAGCGATTATGCCATTCCGTTTGAATGCTTCGTACAGATGGCTTGTAAATTTTTTGCGGGTGTCGGAGCCTCTGAAACTGAGAAAGACATCGTATTCACATGTCCTTCTGCGCTTAGAAGTAGAAGAAGAAGGAAAACATGAGGAGAAGGCGTTTTCTGGGCCCATCGATTTGCTATCGGAAAAATATTAAAGATATGTATTAAGAAAATTATTTAACTAGTAAGAATTAACACATGAAAGGAAAATAAATTGGGGAAGAAGAAAGCAGAGCACTGGATGGAGAGTTTGTAAGTGACAGACACAGCACTGGTGCCGTCTACTTGCAATTACGTGCTCACAGATAGGAGAAAATTTCTGTCGGAGATCGGAGATCAAAGCTCACAGATCGGTGCTCTCTCTATTTGACGTTGACCACGGTGGATCGGAGTACGTTGGCACAGTTGATTTGGGTTCTCTGTGAAGGAGTAGAACCGGGTTGATAGGAAAAGAGAGAGGAAGAAAATTCAGTGCGAAGAGAGAGAAAAAAAGAAATAAGCAAAGCAGAAAAGTGAGACACAGAGGAAATTTCCCAGAGTCAAAGCAGCGTAAACGGCATCATTGTGGCTATTTTTTCCCTATACGGCGTCGTTTAAGATGCTCAAAAAGTAAAAATTAGAAACCAAAACAGGTCTCCATCATTCAGGTGTTGTTTGGATTTTGCCAAACTCATATCTCATATCTCAAAAAAACTGAGTTTTGTTAACTCATATCTTAAAATTCATGGGCCCCACATGCATGAAGTTTGTTTGGCTTGTTTTCTTGATGTGAACTCAGTTAACAAAACTGAGAATTTTGGGATATGAGTTATCAAAGTTGGAAACACCTCCGGGCTTGTTTTCATTTTTTTGAGTTTTGAGATTTGTTAACTCAATGGCAATATATGTAATTTTAGAGCTGCTTTTGGGTCACACGACCGTGCTACGTCAAATCATAGCAGACCCACTTCCACTTCCAACTGCACTTTGTGTATACTTTTCCAACTTCCTTCAGCCCTTCACTACCTTCACTTCACTACTTTTCATCACTTCCATTTTCCTTCTCCCAAACCCGCAGCACAGCAACTGAAAATTCCCAATGCATCAAGGAAGTATATACCCAGCCCAAGAACAAAAAAACCTATATAACCCAAGAACAGAACACTCTGTATATCCACAAGAATTAATTCAGGCATTTTAACTAAAACCCAATAAACTCTCATATATTAGCCAAGAAAAAACAAAAACAAGAAAATGTGTACAACAGAAACCAAAAAAAGCACACATGGCAAAAGAAGCATCACAAAGAGCATCCCAACCAAATTAAAATTTGCAAAAAGCATAAAGCAAATTACAAATATTACCAAATAAATAACACAACATAAACAATAAACCCCATAAACCCAATAATGGCCTCCCTACAACCACAAAAAAAAAAAAAAAAAAAATGCAGGAAAAAGAAAAACAAGCAAATGGGTGTGACAGAAACTGAAAACCCAGATAGCAAAAAGCATAAAATATGAAGAAGAAAAAAAGTTGGAGGGTTGAGTGAGAATGGAAAGTGTTATACCTTTGCAGAACTATAGAGGAAGCGAAGTGGGAACAAGAAAAGAAAGTATCATGGGAAGAAGGGCGTAAAAAGAAGGAAGAAGAGGGTCTAAAGATTTTTGTGGGACCAGTGAGTGACATAAAGGTGGGTGATTGAATTGAGAAAGCCACTGAAATATTTCACCCAAACAGCTCACCAAACTGAGTTATAAAAATTGGGGTATTTTTGAGTGAAGAGTGATGAGTGATAAGTGATGAGTGATGAGTAATAAAAATTGAGTGAAGAGTGATGAGTTAACAAAAAAATAAACCAAACAGGGCCTCAGTCCTCAAGCCCAAGAAAAATCGCCTCCCTTCAGACCCTCCCTCACCTGAGATCGCCTCTCTCCCTCGTCGGCCACCGCACTCCTCAGCTCAGTCAAGTCTCTTATAATATCCGCTGTTGTCCTTGTCGGCGTTGTCGTCCGCTGCTGCCTCCAGTTGATGACCAGCAATCGGATCTCTCTAAACCGGTGATCGATTGTTGATGACCAATTATCTTTTTATCTTCCTTCGTCTTATCAGACCAATAGTAAAAGACGGTTTTACAGGTTGGATTGTTAAAAATAAATAAATAAAACTTATATGCAAATTTTTTTTTTTACAATATTAAGGGGTGTTTTGATACATCTACTTAAAAATTGAAAATATATATAAAAATACATGTGAATAAGTATAATAAAGTATATAAAAATTTGTGAAATATTGTTTAAAAGTTAAAAACATATATTTAAATGGATGGGCCAAATAAAGCTTAAGATTTTTAATATTGTACTGTGTACAGACCCAAAAATGCTCCAACAGGAACTATAAACATAAAACAATACTCAATAAATATCTAAATCCCATTTTTTAAAACCAAAAAAAAATCAGTGTACTGGTTACATAAAAATCTACAGCTTTATTTTTGTCTGCTACTTAATTGCACCAAATTTGAGCCCTCCTTGACATTGACCCTACCAATCATCAAAAATATTGCAAAATCATTGGAATATAATGTAAATTCCTAATAGTTCTTTCCATAGATCGTAACTTGGTGGATGCAAAGAGCTACAATGTCGTACAAAATAAAAAGGATTAAACTTTGTAAATTTAATTTAATTATTTTGGTTATAGATGTAAATCTAATAACACTAGTTTGTATATTCTAAAAGTCTAAACGACCTCCGAAGATAAATGGAATTTATAATCATATTAAGATCCTTAATGAATTTTACAGCAATCCACCCATGACCATTCATTTTCAAATGAACGGAATATATTTTACCACTTTTTCAACATTTTAAAAAACATCAATTATCACAATTTTAGTATTGATTTAAATTACCGATGTTATGAAAAAACACAATTTACTCATTTCAAAATAGATAGATAAAATTTCAAGAATTTTATTATGAAGTTAACTCAAGAAGTCATCATAATCCATTTTTAATCTATTACAGAGATATTAATTGTATTTAATATTTATTAGAGAGTTATTGTAGAAGTCACCTTTAGATAATTGAAACATAGTGAATAGAAATCATTTAACTCTTCCTTGAAAGTTCCACTTTATGTCCTAACGCAGCCACACGTCTTTGTTTGAAATATTTTTTTAAGTATCCAAAGTGAAGGCTTAATATTATATCTTGTTTAGACCTCCGATTTTAAACTAATGGTTAAATTACTTTTATCCTACTACTAATTAAGTGCAGAATAAGAGTAAGAGTAACGCAATAAACTTGAATCTACACTCTAGTGCAAATGCATAAACAATGAACAATAAATGTAAGACACAAGAATAAGGGAAGAGAGTTGCAAACAATGAGATAATACTAAAATATGTTATCAAAGAGGAAATCAAAGTACTCGATGAAAAACCTTTTTGTGACCCACTAAGCCAAATGATCCATTAGTGAATAAAGTTGGTGTACAAGGATATCAAAAAGATTCTCCAAGCCTAATTTGCTCAATATAGTTGAACCCTCCGAGTTCTATCTCCCAACGGACTTCATCACATGATTCACTAGTTATCCGAATCCTGCAATGAGCTCCAAATTACATCCGCTAATCGATGACTTCTTCTAATACTTCCCACATACACCAAAACTACTCTCAACACTCATATTAGGTGAAGTAAGTGTTTGGGCAAAGAACCCCTCAAGGATTTGTAATTTGAGAGGTAGAAGTAGAGGAAAACTAAGAGAAATTGTGTAGATGATTGTGGGTTTACAATCTCTAACTCTCAAGTGTATTTTTAGGATTTTTTTCTATGAGATTCTCCTTACAATTTTGTAGGTAATGTGAGTTTATATAGTGTGGGTAAAGAAATTAGGAAGGCATACTAAAATAGGCTGGTAGTGCATCTCGCGGGTCATCTCGCAAATTGGTCCAGTCACAAGATGAGTTGCAAGATGCTTTCTAGCACTTGACTCTTCAGCTTTCAGCATGTGCTTGTCACGTGGCTTTTCGCGAGTTGTCCACTCTTGAGCCAGTCGTGAACAAGTCGCAAAGTTCATTGTTCTTCATAATTCTTCACCAAACTCTCACACTCAACCCTTACAATAAATCCCAAAAACATACAAGGAAATGATTGACTAATACAATCAAATTTGACATGGAATTAAAGCCAACAAAACATAATTGAAAATTACAACTTTACACAAAGTTTAGAAGAAAAAAAAAACAATTAAACATTATAATACTAAGATTGTAGCCAAGGGGACATCTCTCTCCTTTATATATATATATATATATAAAGAGAGAGAGAGAG
Organism: Quercus variabilis; assembly: GCA_030445155.1. Lineage (NCBI taxonomy): Eukaryota > Viridiplantae > Streptophyta > Magnoliopsida > Fagales > Fagaceae > Quercus > Quercus variabilis. The sequence goes on along the minus strand of CP129448.1, from coordinate 6,739,550 downwards.
AGAGAGAGAGAGAGAGAGAGAGAGAGAGAGAGAGAGTTCAAAGCCATAACTAAAGCTAGCTAGAGAAAATTTAATTAGATTTTAATTGGAGTCTAATTTTGTATCATATGTCCCATTTAATTTTTTATTTTGTGGCAAGTGAATTGTTTTGTGCAAAAATCAAAGAGTCTAAATTCAACTAGATTCTAAGTTGGATTTCAATTAAAATTTAAATTTGTGCCATATATCTTATCTAATTTTTTAATTTTTATTTTTAATTTTACTCGTGCATATACACAAAAGTATACACTAGTTTTTTTTTTTTTTTTTTTTGATGGGTATACACTAGTTAGTTTAAGTAATTGGTTTGTCATTGCGTTAATATCTAGAGATCGGAGAGGAGACTTGTTATACGTCTTTTTACAGCAAGAGTGGACAACTCCCCTATCCAAGCTTAGCCTCAGGCCTTGAGATGGGTAGTTGATTTAGGTAGCATTTGGATTGTGTTTTGCATTTTACGTGTAGCCTTTTGCGATTTTTTTTTTTTTTTTTTACCAACGCCTTTGCATTGTTCATGGGACATGAACAATGCTTTAAAGCAAATAAAAAGTATTTTCATTTGTGACTAGTAACTGGTTTTTTTTTTTTTTTTTTTCAATTTTAAGCAAAATAAGCGGTATCTAAATGCACCATTAATGCAAAAACATAATTTGGACAATATATGTCTAGATCGTAGGACTCTATTGCTTCTCCAAAAAAAAAAAGAAAAAAAAAAGAAAGAAGGAGGAGACTCTACCTAAATAGAAATGTACTCGCCAAATGTGAAAGTAACTTGAGGGTTGGAATCGTAGAAAGAATTACCAAACTTTAAGAGAAATCAAGGAAAAGATAACACAATTTTATGTCTTGTTTCTGCCACTTGCATCAACTCATTATCACTCGTAGACCGGTTAATGATTATTAAAAAAATAAAAAAATAAAAGAAAAGAAAAAGACTTTGGTTAATGATAAGAAAGTTTTTTTTTTAGAAGATAACGATAAGAAAGCTAAGAAGAATCAAGTTTTGAAGTGGAAGGGTTAACATTAACAGTTTTCCTTTATATTTTCTTAGAAGAATCGTTATCTTTTTCAAAAATAAAAAAGAAGAATCGTTATCACGCTTAGGAAAATAACAAGAAGCAACATGCCAGTGATTGGCCCTTAGCAAAGAAAAAACCATGCGGTGTGGAGCAAGTTGTTCCCCTTGAATTATTGAAGCTAAAGTCAAGGTCGATGTTGCGAGAATATAAATTTTCTGTACCATATTTTGTATTTTACTTTATGTTCTACTAATTTAAAACAATTTATCATGTGTTTTTTTTTTTTTTTTCATTTTAAACTATAACAATTTTATAAAAAAAATTAAACAAATATATGACAAGTTGTAATTAGTGAAATATAAAATGAAACACAAAAAATAATAAAAAAAATTGTATTCTTATTACGACATAGTAAGCCAATATACAATGAATCCAATGAAGACTGTGTGGTTGATGTCAAATTAAAGGTGGGTCCTCCACCGACTAAATTACCAATTTTTCTTAGAATAATCATTATCATGCATTGGAAAACAACAAGAAAAAAAAAAAGTTTTAACTTTCAGTTTAAAAAATTATAATTTTTTTTTTTTTATAAATAGGTTAATTTTGAGCTAACTCTATTTTACTCTTCCTTTCTCTTCTCAATCTAAACCGATCATCAGTGTTGAATGTTGAATAGGCTAAGAGGGAGCCGAAGTTGACATGTCATGCCAAAGTTTAGCCCAACCTGAACAACAATAGTATATTTTAAATTTTTTATTAAACTCGCACAACAAATCAGTAAGTTTTAACAAAATTGTGTGTGTGTGTTTTTTTTTTTTTTTTTTTTTTTGAGAGAAGTGGACCATAAAGTTGGATTAGTGGAGTGCTTCTATGTGTTTTTAGATTATGTTCCTCTCCGGTTTGTGTAGCATAAATATATATGGTAATACATAGAAGTATATTAAATTCAAATTATTTTAAAAATATATATAATTTCTTGGATTAGATATATAAATTTGGATGTAAACATAATTGACACACCTTAAGTATAATTAGAAGAACACTTAGCTTGAAATTGTAGTGTATTTACAATATAGAGACACTTGCCATCAAATAATAGGGGATAATTAGAATGACACTTGGTACAATATATATATATATATATATATATATATATATATTGTAAGGTCTGTTTTTATAGCCCAAGCCCAAAAGGTATGGGTTAAAGGCCCAACGAACTCAAAACAATGAATTTGTAGAGAGTGGGTGAAAGAGCTGGGCTGGTTATGAATTAAACAATGGTTGGCTAGGGTACTTACAGTGATGATAACATGAAATAATGCTTGAACAACTCCATGAATGAATGTCCGAAGAGATGTTTTATTAAGTGAACAGTAATTACAACATTCAGAGTTACAGTAAAGCTTTTCTTTCCTCTCTCTCGTCTCTCTCTCCCCCTTTTATCAGGGACCCTTCTTCTTTATATAGCACCATTTCCCATCATCTCCATCATCCACCTGTTTTTCATCTGCGTATCTACTTAAGTACACGTCACGTCATGTGTCTACTTTAGTTCTTTGTGAGTGGCGGTAGCTGAGGTTACACTGTTCAGGGGTCTTCTCCACATAAATGCGGCCAAAAAAGCTGTTGCAGTGCATTAAATACGGTGGTAGCAGCTTTTCCTTTAGATATTTCTTTGTTCTGATCATCTCCAGACCTACCAAGAACTTATCATTATCATTGGGATTGCTAGGAAGATCATTTGGATCTTCCATACGTTTGATTGATCAAGGCTATTTGTGACCGAGGAGTAAGACATCTTCGGACCAGTAATGACCTCTTCGGACGATACTCCCTCTCTACTTCTGGTCTTCCTGCCTTCAGATGGACTGTCCCCATCCAATTATTGCTCTTCGAAAATATAATATTCCTCAACATGGTGCCCCAGGCCCATTAAGTAGCTCTGGGTTTTTACTCCCCACAATAACCCCTCAAAATCTTAATTTTTTCCTTGCATCCGAAGAGAAAAAATGGGATTTTGACTTGTCACAGAGTAAAAGTTTGAAAACAGACAAAAATTCGATCTGGCAGTGTGTAGGTATAGATGCGCGCGTTCCATCATTGTTGCCGTTGTTTTCCATATTCCCAAAGCGCTATATTAATTACTCCAGGTGGCGCCTTGTCCTTTGCATCCAACGGTGAGCCATTGATCTAATGGACAGGGTTCTTCCTCGGGATTTGGGCGAAATAACTTCTGCCCTTTCGTTTGACCTCGTATAAAATCTCAGAGGTAGACATTTCTTCCTTACTTTGCAACTCTTAGACCATCCCACAAGAACAAGCACACAAACGCTCCGAGCTCTTCCAATCGCCGATTTCAATCATTCCCAGAGTTTTCAAGAATCCTTCTGCGAGTTTAGAGATCGGTCTCTAGTTCAGTTCCTGTAAGTTTTCATCATCTCAATCCTTCAGTTTTCTCTTCGGCTGTCCTTTTTTCCCTTTGAGCGACCATTTCTTCACTGCTACATCGTACTTCCATTTTTCCGTTAAGGAGTGATGGGTAAACTCCAGTATTTGGTAAACAGTCCTGCCCAGTTGGAGAAGTTTAGGGCTACATACCGTATACCTCCAAACGTGGGTGTGAGGTATTGCCCTCCAGAGAAAATACTAACTGATCGAAAAACGGGAGAAGTCGTGATTCCTGTCATTGCCTTCCTAGAAGGGGGAATGACAATTCCTATGGGCCCTATCACCACTAGCTACCTTCGAAACCATAGGATTACCCTTTGGCAGTGCACGCCTAATATGTTTAGGATCTTAGGAGCAATTGAGGACCTTAACCGTCACCTAGGATTAGGGCTCACTTGGCTCGATGTGGTGCACATGTACGAGTTCCACAGCCAACAAGGGACGGGATATTATTTAAAATCTCGGTCTGACATTGTTAGGCTCATTTTCTACCTCCCCAAATCCAATAAAGGGATGAAGGATGACAATATGATCATCTCGGGCGCGTGGCATGATGGCCCTCACTGTCCGACCAAGCCAGGAGAGCCAGGTGGGACACATTAGACTTAGGCACACTAACCATAGGCTTAGGATTTTCGTCTTTTAACAGTTTTGATTCTTCTTGTGTTGTTGTTTTCGAGTTTCTAACAAAACTCTGCTGTGACTTGTAACAGATAAAAGAAACATTTCTCCTCGGCTCAGCCTCACCAACGTCACCGCACTTAACTTTTTATTACAGTCAGAGATCTTTGTAAGTGAGGACGGACAACTCCGATCGGCTCCCCTCATCCTAGGGTACAAAGCGAAACCAAAAGATTTCCAACCGGTCGGCAACGCGATAACTCAGGGAGATCACCGCCTCAACCGTATTGACGTTGAATGGAAGGGTTTTTTGGCACCGTATGAGCTTCCACCCGTACCACACCCAAACCCAGGGTATACCCCCTCTCGTCCAGCCACTCTAGCAAGTTCCCCTCGGACCAGAGGTTGAGGGTGAAAAGGTTGGTTCCTCCACCTCCTCGCTAGAGGAGCAAATAGACAAGTTCCACTTCGGGGGGGAAGCTTCAGGGGCAAATCAAGTAGTAGAGGTCTCGGACGCTGAGGAAGAAGGTGACAGGTCGTCCAGTGTCCACCCATTTTTGATAACTGCCCTTCCCGAAGATTCTTCGGATGATGACATGGTGGATTTGAAAAGACTAATTAGGAATAGGGGCCAAAAGGCTGAGCAGAAAGGCACTGGGACCTCTCAACCAGTAGTGACCCTGCCTCTAGTGCCTCCCCAGGTTCCTGACCTCGGCTTGAAGCCCATGTCGAACCTGCAGAAGAAAAGGCCCATCAAGCCTGAAGAGAGGGAGGTGGGGGTGCCACCAAAAACAAATAAGCAACAGAAGACGACGAGAGACCATCGAGGTAAAATGGCCTCTTCCACTGAAAGCCGTGACAAGGTTGTCGGGGCTAAGGTTCACCGAGAAGGAGGACCTCGCATCTGATCCCCAAGGCTGGAGCTGGATGGCGCTTCCATTCCTTGGGATACATCCCTTAGGAATTATGATGGGGAAAGGGCAGGATATGTTGCTGAGGCCCTGCAGCAGCCATTCTTCCTCCCGCATGATATGGAATCCTACAGGCACTTTAACCAGCAGGAGCTTTTCTTATCCCTTAAAAGGGATATAGCCAGGGTAAATGAACTCACTCTCTTAATTCAGGTTTTATTTTTAATTTGCTTTGCTTCCTTTCTTCACACTATGCTGAAAATGTTGTCATGCAAATTACTCAGCAAATCTACGTGGTCGAGGAATGGAACAAGAAGTCCTACCTTGAGGCCCAAGTAGCAGCCTAATCTCAATCCGAGTCAGAGAAAGCTCTGGGCCAGCTGAAGGAGGAGTATGCTTGCACGTCAGAGCAACTTAAAGTCATGACCAAGCAGAGGGACAGCCTCAAGGCCGGCCTTAAAAATGCCGAGACTCAGGCTGAGGAGCAGCGCAAACAACTGCATATGTTAGAGATCAACCTGGCGATCGAAAGGGAGCTAGTGAAGGGTTTCAAGGCTGAACTCCAAAAGGCCAGAAAGAGCGCCTGAGCAGCCGAGTAGGAGGCTCAACTGGCCAAGGAGTCAATTGAAGCTGAGAGAAAGGCGGCATATCAGCTGGGAGTGGATGAGACTGGGAACCAGCTTACGAAGCAATTTGCTTCGGTTAGTCGTGAATACTGCGACATAACCTGAAAAAAGGCATTGGATGCTGCTGGGGTCCCCTCGGACTCTCACCTAAGGTTACTTGGGAGCACATACTATGATCCAGACATCTGAGAGCTCCCAAGGATTGACCCCCCTCCTGCTCCATAGCTTCTTGAGGCTACGAAGCAAAACTTAGTCAGTCGAGCTCCCTCATCCACCCTTGATGCACCCAAAGAGGCTGGTCAGCCAGGTGATAAGGGCAAGCCAGCTGAACCAGCCAAAGACAAAGGCCAAGGGTTGGACAAAGAGAAGACTCTTGCTGAGTCCAAGGGTCAAGCCCCAGAAACTGCTGCTCAGATAGGCCAGGCTGCTGACCCTGTGGTCCTTCCAGCTCAAGAGTAGATACATAGGGCTTTTCCTCATCTTTTTTTTTTTTTTTTTTTGGTAAGAGATTGTAAGCTACTCTTTTTAATCAATGAAGCAGTTTCTCCTTCGCATTTATTTCCTTTGTTGTGTGTGATACCACTTACTATTGTTATTAAGTCCCGTACTTTAACTTTATGGGAATGTGGGTGATCGTGATCCTAATATCATGTTAACAACGCGCATGACTAAGCTTGGTATTAAAAAGGGGCAGAATGTATGAGAACTATTACTAAACAACAAAAACTACAGGGATTATAGTAAAAAGCTTCAAAAGCCTTTCCAAATGTGCACAAAAGAATAAGAGGTAATACAGGTTAGGGTTAATTTAAACACATTCAGGAATTTCAATCATGGCTCATCAGAGAGTGATACTTCAATAATAACCATTCCATTGGATTTAGATTCAAACATTCAGAGAGCTGTGATAGAGTGTTAACTAACTCAAGTCATTTAGTTCAAGGATTACGGGCATAAGTAGATTTAAGTTTAAACACTTAAAAAAAATCATAACAGAGTGCTAACTAGCCCATATCATCTGGTCCGAGGACTACAGGCATGAATGGATTTAAGTTTAAACACTTAAAGAAATCGTAACAGAGTGCTAACTAACCCATATCATCTGGTCCGAGGACTGCAGGCATGAATGGATTTAAATTTAAACACTTAAAGAAATCGTAACAGAGTGCTAACTAACCTATACCATCTGGTCTAAGGACTGCAGGCATGAATGGATTTAAGTTTAAACACTTAAAGAAATCGTAATAGAGTGCTAACTAACCCATATCATCTAGTCCGAGGACTGCAGGCATGAATGGATTTAAGTTTAAACACTTAAAGAAATCGTAATAGAGTGCTAACTAACCCATACCATCTGGTCCGAGGATTGCAGGCATGAATGGATTTAAGTTTAAACCCATACCATCTGGTCCGAGGACTGCAGGCATGAATAGATTTAAGTTTAAACACTTAAAGAAATCGTAACAGAGTGCTAACTAACCCATACCATTTGGTCCGAGGATTGCAGGCATGAATGGATTTAAGTTTAAACACTTAAAGAAATCGTAACAGAGTGCTAACTAACTCATATCATCTGGTCCGAGGACTACAGACATAAATGGATTTAAGTTTAAACACTTAAAGAAATCGTAACAGTGTTAACTAACCTATATCATCTGGTCCGAGGACTACATGCATGAATGGATTTAAATTTAAACACTTAAAGAAATCGTAACAGGTTGATATGCTGATTAAAAGAAAATTTTGATTAATAATAATACCTTTTGAGGTTATTTACATTCCATGGGCGTGGTATCACATGATTGTCCAGGTCTTCAAGGAAATATGCCCCAATGCCAGCTCCTGAAATAATATGATATGACCCTTCTCAATTAGGCCATAATTTTCCCCAAGCTGGGTTCTTTGCTGTGCCAACCACCTTGCTTAATACCAGATCACCAGGTTCCAGAGGTCTGAGCCTTACGTTGGCGTCGTAGCCCTGTCTAAGCTTTTGTTGGTAATGTGCTAATCGGACCATTGCATTTTCCTTCCTTTCGTCAATTAGGTCCAAACTTTTCTCTAGCTGCTCATTGTTACCTGTCGGACTAAACGAGCTAGTTCTCAACGTCGGAAATCCAATTTCCAAAGGTATGACAGTTTTAGCCCCGTAGGTCATTGAAAAGGTGGTCTCTCTAGTAGACCTGCGTGGAGTAGTTCTGTAAGCCCAAAGCACATGCGGCAATTCTTCTACCCATTTACCATTCGCATCATCTAATCTCTTTTTCAAGTCATTCACAATGACCTTGTTGACAGCTTCGGCCTGGCCATTACCCTGGGGATAAGCTGGGGTGAAGTATCTATTCATGATCCCCAATTTGCTACAATAACTCCTAAATGCTTTACTATCAAACTGCAGGCCATTGTTCGAGATAAGAATACATGGGACTCCAAATCGAGTAGCTATACTCTTCCACACAAACCTTTGCACATCTACGTCTCGGATGTTGGCAAGAGGTTCTGCTTCGACCCACTTGGTGAAGTAATCACTACCGACCAGCAGATATTTCTTATTTCCTGCAGCTTTAGGGAATGGTCCCACAATATCCAAGCCCCATTAGGCGAAAGGCCATAGGCTGAATAGCGGGTTGAGAGTTCCCCCTGGCTGATGAATGTGTGGGGAAAATCATTGACACTGATCACATTTTTTAACATAATCTAGGGCTTCTTTTTGCATGTTTGGTCACCAATAACCTTGAGTGATGGGTTGGTGAGCCAAAGATCTACCTCCAGTGTGGCTTCCACAGATTCCTTTATGCAGTTCCTCTAGTAACAGCTTAGCCGTTTCGAGATGCACGCACAACAAGTACGGTCCTAAATAGGAACGTTTGTATAGTTTCTGATCTTCAGATAACCAGAACCTGGCTGCTTTCCTCCAAATTTTATCGACTTCTCCCTTCTCTTTAGGCAAGATATCTTCCTTTAGAAACTTAACTAAAGGGTCTATCCAACTAGGCCCAGCCCTAACTTGATGTACTTGAACTATTTCTTTTCCTGCTTTGGTAGGTTTATGCAAGTCCTCGATGAGGATAACTCTCGGCAAATCTTGTGCTGAAGAGGTGGCTAGAGTGGCCAAGCAGTCAGCGTGTGAGTTACCATTCCTAGGAATATGCAGCAAGCTGAAAGATTCGAACCCTGACTGCAAATGTTTAACTCAGCTCAAGTATCCTTGCATTCTTTCATCATTTGCCTTAAACTCCCCCTGTACTTGACCCACAATCAACCTTGAATCCGATAATAACTTTACTGCCTTTTCCCCCATCTTTTGGACCATACTCATCCCCATCAATAGGGCTTCGTATTCCGCCTCATTATTTGTTGCCGAGAAGCCCAGCCTTAATGCTTTTTCAATAATGATTCCCTCGGGGGATATCAACACTAGCCCTACTCCAGAGCCTCTCTGGTTTGCAGCACTATCCACGTACGCCTCCCAATGGGAAGGGCCTTGTTGAGAAATCATACCAACCGATTTTTCATCCATGTCTGATGTTAGCTTTGCTTCTTCTAATCGGGGCTCCGTGAACTCAGCTACCAAATCAGTAAGCACGAGGTGCGTGGCATGTACTTGATATCAAAAGCCCCTAGGATCGTCCCCTATTTTGCAATTCTTCCAGTGTAGTCTGCACTTCGGAGTATAGCCCTGAGCGGAAGTTAGGTGAGAACAATGACTGTATGGGCTTGGAAATAATGTGGGAGTTTTCACGTACCAAGCACCACTGCTAGAATAGCCTTTTCCAATGGTAAATAACGGGTCTCGGTTTCATGCAGCGACTTGCTTACACAATAAACGGGTCTCTACACACTGCCATCTGCTCGGATCAGCACCAAGCTTACAGCATGGGGAGCTACAGCGATATACGCAAATAAGACCTCGTCGAGCTCAGAGCTAGACATGATTGGTGGTCGAGCTAGATAATCTTTTAATTGCTGGAAGGCCACAGCACACTCTTCTGTCCACTCAAATCCTTTCCACTTGTTAAGCAAGGAAAAGAAAGGCCAACACCTATTCGCTGATCGAGAGATAAATCGATTTAGGGTTGCCGTCATCCTTGTCAGTTTCTGAACCTCCTTGGGATTCCGAGGAGCTTGCAACTCATTAATGGCTTTTATCTGATCAGGGTTGACCTCAATTCCTCTATGAGTCACCATTTATCCTAGAAACTTGCCTGACCCCACACCAAATGAGCACTTAGAAGCGTTCAAGCGTAGCTTGTATTTTAAGAGAACTTCAAAGGTACTTTCTAGGTCCTTCACATGCTCGGCCACCACTTTGCTCTTCACCACCATGTCATCTATGTAAATCTCAATATTTCTTCCCAGCTGTGGTTCAAACATCCTCGTCATTATCCTTTGGTAAGTAGAACCCGCATTTTTTAAGCCGAATGGCATCACCTTATAGTGGTAGTTACCCATGGGAGTTACAAAAGCAGTCTTCTCCTAGTCATCCAGGGCTAAGGGTATCTGATGATAGCCTTGGAATGCGTCCAAGAAACTTATTCGAGGGTGTCCGACGGTGGCATCTACTAGCTGATCGATTTTTGGCATAGGAAATGGATCTTTAGGGCATGCCTTATTTAAGTCAGTGAAGTCCACACATACTCGCCATTTCCCGATTTTCTTCTTCACTACCACAGTATTTGCCAACCACTCTAGGTAGAAAACCTCTTTAATAGCTCCAGCTTGTTTAAGCTTTGCCACTTCTTCTTTGACTGCTTCAGCATGTTTCTTAGATGGACGCCGAGGAGGCTGCTTCTTAAGGGTGATCATGGGGTTTACTTTCAAATGGTGGCATATAAATTCTAGATCCACCCCAGGGGCTTCATAAGCGTTCCAGGCGAATACATCGAGGTTTTCCTTAAGAAGTTGCACTAACTCCTCTTTTTCCTACAAAGGTAACTAGGATCCTACTTGAAAGAATTTTTCGGGATTATCCCCAATGATGACTTTTGTCAAATCTTCGCACCCTGCGCCCTTGTCTGGATCTTCAATGGGCAATAACCGGTACTTTGGTTACTATAAGCCTCTTTTGGCTCTGGTTGATGACTCGGCTCCTGGCTTATGCTGAATGGCAGCCACCAAGCATTGTCTAGCTACGAATAGATCCCCCGAATTTCACAAACTTGGCCTTCGGATGGGTATTTGATTTTTTGATGTAAGGTAGAAGAAACCGCCCCTAGCGCATGAAGCCAAGGTCTGGCTACAATTGCCGTATAGGGTGAAAAAACGTCCACAACTATGAAATCCACCTCAACCACCTCTGAGCCAGTCTGCATAGGTAGTCGTATTTGGCCCTTCGGGGTAACAACTCTTCCTTCAAAACTGATCAGCAGAGAACTATATGGTGTTAAGTCACTAAGTTTGAGGTTCAGCTCCTTGTAGAGATCGAGGTACATTATTTCTGCAGCACTACCTTGGTCAACCATCACCCGTTTCACATCATACCCCTCAATTCTGAGGGTGACGACCAACGCATCATCATAAGGTTGGACAGTGCCCACCTTGTTTGCGTTCGAGAAACTTAAAACTAGTTGATCATCCAGTTTACACCTTTTCGGACCCTGGCCAGATTCCCCTGCCAGTAACCGATCTACCAACATGATCTTGGATGGCCAGGATCCTGTTCTCCCTGGGGCTGCAAAGATAATATTGATAGTTCACAGAGGGGGTTTTAAAGGATCATCCCTCCAGGACTCTGCACTCATCGGACCTCCTCGGCCACTGGTATGATGTAAGAGATGTTGCAGTTTCCCTTCGCTGACTAGTTGGTCCAAATGAACCCACAAACTCCTGCAGTCCTCAGTCGTGTGTCCATAATCCTAGTGGTATTGGCATTAGAGATTGCGATTACGTTTATCAGGATTCCCTACCATCTTGTTTGGCCACTTGAAGAACGGCTCGTTCTTGACCTTTTCTAAAACTTAATGGACTGAATCTCTAAATACGGTGTTGACAGTCTGGGGATTGGCTGCTCCTGACTACGTAGGAAAATCTCTCCTCGGTTTGCTGTTGGTGTATCGATCCGACATGAAATCCCTCCTCTCCTAGGGGATAACCTTCTCCTTGCCTTTTCCTTGTTGTTGGTCTTCTTCAACTCTCTTATACTTCTCAATGCAGTCCATTAGCTGACGCATGCTAGTAACGGGTTTACCAGATAAGGATGTCCTTAAACCATGATCAGTAGGGAGGCTGAGCTTAAACGTTTCTAGGGCCATTGCATCAAAATTGTCCTCCATGTCATTAAACATCTCTCAATATCTATCTGAATACACCTTCAGTGTTTCTCCTTCTTGCATGCTTAAAAACAGCAGAGAAGACAAAGGTCGGGCCACTCTTCGGCAGGTGACAAAACATGAACCAAAATCTTGGGTGAGCTCTTTGAAAGAGCTGATGGAATTTGGGTTTAGCCCATCGAACCACCTCATGGCAACTGGCCCAAGACTGGAAGGGAAAACCTTACACATCAGCGCTTCGTCCTTGGAGTAGACAGCCATCCTTTGGTTAAAATGACTCACGTGTTCCACAGGGTTTGTTTTATCATTGTAGATGGTGAACGTTGGTTGATTAAAGCACCAAAAAAGTCTCGCCTCTTCAATCCTGCGCGTGAAAGGTGACCTAGAAATCTAGTTTAGAGCCCTGCTCATGGCGTCGTTTCCCACGTCTCCACATGATGGACTTTTGCATTGCCCCTTGCAATGAGATTCCTCTTTATAGGTATAGGACTCGCTGGCTAGTGTCCTAGATTTATGTTGATAAGTGACGTCCGGCTCATCATCAAGGTCCTCATCAGAATACGAGGAAGCTCGTTTCCTCTTTGCATGGCATAACTCCCTTTTTAGCTTTTCAATCTCCCGCTGCAAATCTCGGTTCTTCTCTACATGGGACATGCGACTCCCGCCATGTGATTGGTTCTGACCAGGGGGCACGGTGTGTACGCTACCCTCGCGGTCTTGTCTTCGCTCTAGGTTAAGAAAAGGGTTCATGTGCTGAGATGCCCTAGACTCCGCTTATTGTTGACCGTGTCCAGCCATCATCTACTGTTGTCTTCGCCCCTGCACAAGCTTTTCCCACAGACGGTGCCAATTGTAGGGTCTGTTTTTGTAACTCAAACCCAAAAGGTATGGGTTAAAGGCCCAACGAACCCAAGACAATGAATTGGTAGAGAATGAGCGAAAGAGCTGAGCTGGTTATGAATTAAACAATGGTTGGCTAGGGTACTTGCAGTGATGATAACACGAAATAATGCTTGAACAACCCCATGAATGAATGTCCGAAGAGATGTTTTATTAAGTGAACAGTAATTACAACATTCAGAGCTACAATAAAGCTTTTCTTTCCTCTCTCTCGTCTCTCTCTCTCCCTTTTATCAGGGACCCTTCTTCTTTATATAGCACCCTTTCCCATCATCTCCATCGTCCACTTGTTTTTCATCTGCGTATCTACTTAAATACATGTCACGTCATGTGTCTACTTTAGTTCTTTGTGAGTGGCGGTAGCTGAGGTTACACTGTTTAAGGGTCTTCTCTACATAAATGCGACCAGAAAAGCTGTTGCAGTGTATTAAATACGATGGTAGCGGCTTTTCCTTTAGATATTTCTTCATTCTGATCATCTCCAGACCTACCTAGAACTTATCATTATCATTGGGATTGCTAGGAAGATTATTCGGACCTTCCATACGTTTGATTGATCAATGCTATTTGTGACCGAGGAGTAAGACATCTTCAGACCAGTAATGATCTCTTAAGACGGTACTCCCCCTCTACTTCTGGGCTTCTTGCCTTCAGATGAACTGTCCCCACCCAATTATTGCTCTTCGGAAATATAATATTCCTCAACATGGTGCCCCAAGCCCATTAAGTAGCTCTGAGTTTTACCCCCACATATATATATATATATATATATATATATATTATAAGCACTTCACACAATATTAGAGTGCAATTAGAGTCTAATTGGATGATTGATTGAACTTCCTCTTGTCTAATTTTTTTTAATTATATAGATAGATTAATTTTTATCAGCCACTCAATTGCACCAAATATGAAAAAAAATAAAAGAGTTATATATTGTCCAATTTTTTTTTTTAAAAAATAAAGTTCAAAGTACTTGTAACATAAAAACCTATAGCCTAATTTTATCTGCCAATCAATAATATTGCAAAATCATTGGCATATAAATTCTTACAAGTTTTCTTTTTCTTGTTCTTTTTCTTTTTTTCTATAAATGGTAGTGAGAATGTTAAGAGACACAATGACATAAGAATAAGAGGAAATAAATTTTGTAACCCCTTTTTAATCATTTTGGTTATGGATGTAAATCTAATAACAGGAACTGTTTTGAAAAAAAAAAAGGGGGGGGGGGAGGATTTTATATTCTGAATCAATTTTAAATTAAAACAAAGCAAATTTATAATCAGATTAGGATCCTTTAAGGTTTATAGGTTAACCGCACCATGCATATCCACTCATTATGAAATATAGAGATGCACCACATTTAGACAAGCCACTAGACCCTGAGGCTTTCTTTATTTGAATTATGTATAGTTAATAGTGTATATAGTTAAAATTAAAAGTTTGACTTCCAAATATACATAATTCCTTCTCAAGAATTAAGTTAGTGTAAAGAAATCCATAAAAATGACCAACCAACACACACTTATGGCCCCCTTTAAAAAAAAGTTGAGAAATATCTAAACTTAATTGGTAATACTTTTTCTCAAAAAATAAAAAATAAAAATGGTAATGCTTAATTAAAGACATCAAACACCTCGTGATGTGTTTAAAGTAAATTCAACCATAGATTACCAAAACCTCAAGGTTCCCTGTCCATCCACACTCTCTTTGGAATTAATTTTTAAAAAAAATATTTGCATGATCTTATTAATAATTTTGTTTTCTTAACTACAAAAATGCTTAAACATTCTGATTAGAAAATAAATCCTTTATTTTTTTTCCTATTTTTATTATTATTTTCAATTATAAGAAAATAAAGTCGTGGCTAACTATTTACATCTTTGGATGTTGATATAATTAAAAAGAGAGGAAACAAATTATGCTTTGAAAATCATAAAACAAATTAGTTTTGGTGAATCAAACATAATATTGACGATTTGGATATAGTCGAATTGAAAGCTCTATTTTTCATGTTAAATTGTTCTATCTTTATATTTTATCAAAATATAATCATCAGTTTTTTTTTTTTGGGTTTCATAAGCTGATTTTTCATTTATAACTTTTAATGTTTGGAATTAGGTGCTAGATAGAATGTGATAACATAATTTTATTTATATAGAAAATTTTAATTATGGTATCCTCAAGCTTTTGAGTCAATGTAAATTACTGCAAAATTTAATACATAATCGATCAATCAAAAAAGATTTTTAAGATTTAAAAGAATTTTGAGCTACGTTATTTTTTTTTTTAACAGTAAATAAATGCAAGTTTACCCTAAATACTCTAGAGAAGAAGAGATATTGTATTTATTGAGAACTATTATAAAAGCTACCTTCAAATAAAGGATGGAAAACATTTACTCTACTCCTCTCTCTTCTTTTTTTTTTTTTTTTTTTTTGTTTTTTGAGGGAATAACCTACTCCATTTTATACTTTACCAATCACAATTACATGTCATTTTTTTAAGTAACCAAAGTTTTTAAAAAAAAAAAAAAGAAAGAAAGAAGATGCATCAAATATTGGTGGAGTATAAATAATAAGAGTGGCATATGGGATTTTTATTGACATGGCCATCACATGACACATCATCAGAAATGTAGTCACCAAATGTGAAAGAGCCTTGAGAGATGTACGTCAAAAAAAAAAATCAAGAGAAAGAAGGAAATGATTAACAAACTTAACGTTTTATTCCTTCCACTTGTATCAACTCAACGTATCTCACTGACCTAAATGATATTAAAAAAAAAAAAAAAAATTATACTTTATCATCTTAAATTATGTTTCAGATTACACTTTGCATCTTAAACTATTCAAATGCACAATTTGTACCATAAACTATAATCATTGTTACACTTTGCACTCCGATGGAAATTTTTTTGTAGCGTGCAAAAGGAGATTAGAAGAGCGAGACGAAAACTAGCGGATGGGCTTGAAGTGCTCTGATGTTAGGGAAGGTAATAGTGCTGTGAAGAAGAATCAAGTTTTGAAGTGGAAGTGTTAACATTATCAGTTTTCTTTTATATTTTATTAGAAGAATCGTTACCATGCTTAGGAAAATAACAAGAAGCAACATGTCAGTGATTGGCCCTTTGCAAAGAAAAAGCTCTGCGGTGCGGAGCAAAGTCAAAGTGATCCCCATTTGCATCATTGACGCTAAAGTTTAAGGTAGTTGTCAGTAAGCCAGCCAATAGCCATAACAAATCACCAATATACAATGATTCCAAATGAAGACCATGTGAAAAGGTTGGTCTTCCACCGTAAAAAATTACCAAGGGTTCGGTTAATGTTCTTAGGGCACACATTAATCTTTCTTTTTTTGAAAATATTTTTTTTAAGGATTGAATAAATTATTATTATTTTTTTAATTCTCGAAATTTTTTTTTTCAAAAATAAAAATGAATGTGTGCCTTAAGAGCACACATTAATAAAATTCAATTACCAATATACAATGATTCCAAAGAAGACCATGTGAAAAGGTTGGTCCTCCATCATAAAAAATTACCAATATACAATGACACAATGATTCCAACGAAGACCATGTGAAAATGCACCTTATCAACACGAATCCTCCTATAGCAGTTAAGAATTAGAAAATGCATAATGCTTCTTGCCACTCTCATAAACTATCCATCTGGCTTTGGAACCGATCTTAAAAATGAAAAGTATATTTCAATTAACTTGTAATTAGGGACCTAAATTAATCAGATTACACTTCAAACCCAGAACGAAATACTTTTTAACTTTTTGGTTATTGCAATGATTAATCTAGCAGGTCTCATTGAGCACTACTAATTTGAGGCTGTGCATAATTGCTTCCTACCATGGCAAGATATGCCAGACCTTAACAATCAAGTATTAGGAACTTCGATACCATGCATTTCCTATGACATGGACTTTGTATATAAAAATTACATGCAAGAATCAAATTTCTTAAGACTATCCCGAATGCAGATTATAGCTGCCATGCTAACCAATGTGTGCTGTTTTCGGAGATAGTTTCAAAAAGATGTGAAAAACATATTGGTAAAACAAACCAAATAAAATGATCATGATATAAAATCACTAAGAATTATGAGAGGTGAAGATACAAAAAGGAATATATACCTGCTAAAGGTCTAGCACATGAAGTTGCGACAGCCAGTCCTAGAATTAATGTCTTATCATCAATTTCAATTCCCAGCCTAGATCTGCACCAAACACCAATCTTGTCTCCAAGGATGAGACCTTCTCACAGCTGAAAATGGGAAAGTAAGATCAGTAGAGGCAAGTGAAATCCTTGAAAAAGAAAATCATTACATCCGGTTTTGAATTGAGTGAGACTTCTTTGTGCAACACTTTAGTGAAATGGCATCATACTAAAATTGAATCTTCAAAAGTATCTACTATCTGATATGAATGTTTAAAATTTATTATGCAGTTTAAAATGCAACATAGATATGAATGTTTCATAAAATAGTCTGGGTTGAGTGCATAAGTGTAGTATCCGTCTATCATTATCATTGAAAGTAAAAGCTGCTGTGCTGTACCTGAAATTGGCGATTGGACAAAAGCCCATTTTTCACCAAACAGATTCTCAGGAAGCTCCATTGGGAAAGGGTTGTCTAATGCTAGAAGCGGTTTAGATCCCTTTTGAAAACCAGGATGACGCATATATACAGCCTCGTAACGTTAATCCAGCCATAGAAGTAGTGAAAGGCACTGAAAAAATAATAATTCAACCAAAAATAAGCAAGGATATATATATATATATATATATATATATATATGGAGTAGTTCTAACTACAAACTCAAAGTCAGAATTTTTTAATTTGGGTAATTAGGGGACTGTACAAAAAGCAAACAGAACTGTAGAAAAACATAAGGGTATAGCCTATGCAAAACAAACTCTCAGTATAACTAAAAAGTTGAGAGAGATCTTTTTATCTGCAGAGAGAGAGAGAGAAAAATCTCACCAAAATGAGGCAAAGACAATGAAATTTGACCGAAATATTGATGTGGACGGCAAATGAACCTTTAAATGGCCAGAAAACTCGCTGGAAAAAGGGTGGAAGAGAAGGTTTTTGGTCCAAGTCGGGTTTGTTGGGTTTCAAGCCCTCTCACCCGTCACTTGAACCGACTTTGTCGAATCTACATCTTTCAGAACTGCTGCCGACTAACAAGCTCATCGAATCGATCAAATTTTGGATCAGATGACGGTGGGTTGGTCGATTTCTTCAGGTTCAATCAATCTTGGAAAGGCCTACTCGGAGAGATGAGTCTCTTCATTTTTTTTTTCTTTTTTTGAATGGGATGAGTTTCTTCATTGATTCCCAAAAAGTCCATAAAGAGCATTGTTAATTATACTTTTTTTAAATTTTATATATATATATATATATATATATATATATATTTTAATTAATAGTTACTAATCAACCAATTAATTAGCTTGGCATACCCTCAAATACAAAATTCTCCTAATTCATTCATTTCTGCAACGAGGATGTGTGAAGTGATATGTGAGCTCCTTTGGTAGGCATTTCAAGCAACTTTTTGAGCATTTTAAAGATAGGTATACATATTTTTTTACACTTTTTCATTCACACTGCCAAACGTATATCAAAAACACCCAAATAATATTACTCAAACCTCCTTTACTACACACCCCCATAATTTTGAGAGATTGTGTTAGTAAGGTATTTTCTTTTATTTAAGAATTTAAATTATACAGGTGGAGGTGGCAAGTCTATTAAGAGCCAAAATCCAACACAATCATCCGAATCTAACTCTTTAAAAATCAATCCACATTTGGACCTTTGAAGCGTCCGAATTTTGATCAACTCTTGGGTCGTGCCCATTGACCTCTTGGACTGCTTTGGTCTCTTAGGTTAGGCCCAAACTGAAACAAAGTTCTCAGTATTTAATTTCTGGGCTTTAATTTTTGTGGGCTTGCTACTAGGGGCTTAGGCCCAATCCATTTGAGCAAACTTCTCTCATTACGAGTCTCCGACCACAACTTTTTACCTCAATTTGTGAAATTCAAAAAAACAAAGTTTGGCTATGTTGCTAAATGGTAAAATGTAAGGGCATTTGTGTTAGCTTGTGGAAAAATTCATGTCTGTTTTAACATAAGATTTTATTTTTTATTTCACATACTTGTTTTTCAAAATACTTCACATCAGATTATTTATTTACACAACTGTGGGGGAGAAGAATCCGGGCCCAACATTATGAACCAAAGGCCCACGAAACGGCTGTCTTGCATCCGAAGATAGAGGGAGAAAAAGAGCGAGGCCTATCTAGGAATGGGATCTTCATGAAAGATCATCTCCATCCGAGGAAGGCATCTCCTGTCCGAGGAGAGTATTGCTTGTCCGAGGATGACGCATCACTCCAACAGGAGGCCCCGAGCCATTTGGGTGCGAGAAAAACCAGTGGTTGTCCAAGGACTCTATCAGATTAGGATAAGCTCAGAACGAGAGATGAGAACGATAAGAATGAAGAAATATCTAATATAAAGGCTACTGCCACCGTATTTAATGCATTACAACAGCTTTTCTAGCCGTATTTATGTGGAGAAGACCTCTGAACAGTGCACCTTCAGCTACCGTCACTCCCAGATAGCTAAAGCATACCTGTGATGTGACATACACTCAAGTAAATGCACCGATGAAGAACAAGTGGACGATGAAGATGGGAGGGAAGGGCACTATATAAAGAAGAAGAGAGCCTGATAGATAAAAGAAGGAGAAAAAAAAAGAAAAGAAAAGAATAATCTTATTGTAGCCCCAAACCTTGTAACCGTTGATCGTTCAATAAAACACCTCCTCGGACACTAAAAAAAGAGTTTCATTGGTGTTATTTTATGTCCCTCTTCTGTTCAATGTGATCCCATCCGTCATTGTTTATATCAAGCCCAGTCCAGCCCTTTCACCCACTCTCTACAAATTTATTGTGCAAGGTTCTTTGGGCCTTTGGTCCAGATTTGTGGGCTTGGGTTACAAATCCGTTCCTTACAATTGGCGCCGTCTGTGGGAAGAGCTTAAACGATTGGGGAAGAATAGCGGTGAACGGTAATGGCTGATCAAGCGCAACAACCGGCAGAATCTGGGGCCTCTCAACATGTTGATCCTTTTCTTAACCTGGAGCGTAGGCAGGATCAAGAGGGCAGTGCACATACCACACACACTGAACGATCCCATCCTCGTGGTGGGAGTCATGTTTCCCATGCGGAGAAAAACAGCATGCAGATAGAGATTGAAAGGTTGAGGAGGGAATTACGGATGGAGAAGAGGAAACGTGCTGCACCGCAACCTGACGATGACCTGGATTATGAACAAGACATTACGTATCAGCAGAACTCTCAGACTCCAATCAGCGAAACCTTTTCGTATGAAGCCGAACACCCTCGTGAGAAGCGACCACGAGAACTACCGTATGGAGGAATAGGTAACGATGCCATGAGTAAAGCCCTGAATCAAATTTCCAGGTCACCTTTTACGCGAAGGATCGAAGGGGCGGAGCTACCTCGGCGTTTCAATCAGCCAACCTTTATTATCTATAATGGCAGGACAGATCCTGTGGAGCACGTCAGCCATTTTAATCAAAGGATGGCTGTATATGCCAGGGATGAGGCACTGATGTGCAAGGTATTCCCCTCGAGCCTGGGCCCTGTAGCCATGAGATGGTTTGACAACTTGCGGGCTGATTCCATTGATTCCTACCAACAGCTTACCCAAGCTTTCGGATCACGATTTGTCACCTGCCGAAGGGTACCCAGGCCCCTATCCTCCCTTCTATCCTTGAGCATGCGTGAGGGAGAGACACTGAAGGCGTACTCGGACAGATACTGGGAGATGTTTAATGAAATGGAGGGCAACTTTGATGCCATGGCTTTGGAGACGTTCAAGTTAGGTCTCCCCACTGATCATGGTTTGAGAACGTCTTTGTCTGGCAAGCCTGTTGACAGCATGCGCCAGCTTATGGATCGCATCGAGAAGTATAAGAGGGTGGAAGAGGATAGGCAACAGGAGAAGGGTAAAGACAAAGCCACCCCCCAGGATAGGAGGGACTTCAAGTCGGACCGCTACAACAATAAGCCGAGGAGGGATTTTGGTGGGCACTCGAGTTCGACAAATGCCCAAACAGTTAACACCGTGTTTAAAGAGCCTGTTCATCAAGTGTTGGATAAGATAAAGAACGAACCATTCTTCAGGTGGCCGAACAAAATGATGGGGAATCCGGAGAGACGTAATCATAATGTTTACTGCCAGTATCATCAGGATCATGGGCATGCGACCGAGGATTGCAGAAGCCTGTGGGATCATCTGGACCAGCTGGTCGCCGAGGGCAAGTTGAGACACCTTTTGCATCGCTTTAGCGGGCGGGGACAACCGGTCTCGGATTCCGAAAGGGGGGACTCTACAAAGCCCCCTCTAGGAATTATTAACGTCATTTTTGCAGCCCCGGGAAGGACCGGGTCCCGTCCGTTGAAGGTTATGTCTGTGGCTCGTTCGCCGGCAGAGGGTGCTGCTGGAAACCCGAGGATCCCTGGGAGTGTTATGACCCCCATGTTATGCTTTTCGGACGAGGATAAAGCTGGGACTATTCAACCCCATGAGGACGCATTGGTCGTCACCCTCAGGATTGGGGGGTATGATGTAAAAAGAGTCATGGTAGACTAGGGTAGTGCGGTAGAAATTATGTACCCTGATCTTTTCAGAGGATTAAATCTCGCACCCAATGACTTAGCTCCGTATAGTTCCTCTATAATCAGCTTCGAGGGGAGGATGGTCACTCCGAGAGGACAGATCCGACTGCCTGTGCAAGCTGGCACGGAGATTATCGAGGTTGATTTCGTGGTGGTAGACGTATATTCTCCCTATACGGCAATTGTCGCTCGGCCTTGGTTGCATACACTCGGGGCGGTCTCTTCCACTCTACATCAAAAAATCAAATATCCTTCCGAGGGGCGAGTCTGTGAAATCCGCGGAGATCAGTCCTCGGCTAGGCAGTGCCTAGTAGCGGCAATACGGCACGGATCCGAAGATGGATCCTCAGTAAGGGAAATCGAAGACCTATAGCAGTTAAAGGAGCGGATGTCACCTGCCGAGGGGCAGGATGAGGGTGCAAAATGTGAAGACTTAACACGGGTCATGGTTGAATCCGATCCTGAAAGGTATTTCCAAATCGGGGCACTGATACCCCAGTTAGAAAAGGAAGAGCTGATTGTTTTCCTCAAAAGAAATATTGATGTTTTCGCATGGAGCACTTATGAAGCACCAGGGGTAGACCCAGATTTCATTTGTCATCATTTGAAGGTTAATCCTCTAATCATACCAAAGAAACAACCTCTTCGGCGACCGTCCCGAGAGCACGTTGAAGCAGTTAAAGAGGAGGTAGGAAGGCTTAAGCAGGCCGGGGTTATTAAAGAAATTTTCTACCCCGAATGGCTAGCAAACACTGTAGTGGTAAAGAAGAAAAGCGGAAAGTGGCGGGTTTGCGTAGACTTCACGGACCTAAATAAAGCCTGCCCTAAGGACCCCTTCCCTATGCCGAAGATTGACCAGCTAGTGGATGCTACTGTTGGACATCCTCGGATGAGTTTCTTGGACGCTTTTCAGGGATATCATCAGATTCCCCTCGCTTCAGACGACCAGGAAAAGACTGCTTTTGTTACCCCCATTGGTAACTACCACTATAAGGTAATGCCTTTCGGCCTGAAAAATGCAGGTTCTACTTATCAGCGTATGATGACCAAGATGTTCGAATCACAGTTAGGCAAGACCGTCGAGATTTATATAGATGATATGGTAGTTAAAAGCAAACTTGTCACTGACCATTTGAGCGATCTTGATGCGGTTTTTGAAACCTTGAGAAAACATAAGTTGCGCTTGAACGCTTCGAAGTGCTCGTTCGGAGTTGGGTCGGGAAAATTCTTGGGCTACATGGTTACGCACAGAGGAATCGAAGTTAATCCTGATCAGATTAGGGCTATCCAGGATCTGCAGCCTCCTCGGAATCCGAAGGATGTGCAGAAACTAACAGGAATGACAGCCGCGTTAAACCGGTTTATATCCAGGTCTGCGGACAGATGCAAACCCTTCTTCTCCCTAATCAACAAGTGGAAGGGTTTTGAATGGAACGAAGAATGTGTCTCCGCCTTCCAACAGCTCAAGGATTATTTATCTCGGCCACCAATTATGTCCAGTCCTGAACCCGACGAGGTTCTATTTGCATACATCGCAGTGGTTCCGCACGCGGTAAGTTTGGTGTTGATAAGAGTGGATCAGGGAATACAGAGGCCGGTCTATTGTGTGAGCAAATCATTGCACGAAGCAGAACTCAAGTATTTGCCACTGGAAAAAGCCATCCTGGCCGTGGTGCTCGGAACACGGAAATTGCCTCACTACTTCCAAGCCCATACTGTTGTGGTGCTCACCCAGCTTCCACTCAAAACAGTACTTCGAAGCGCAGACTATACGGGGAGGATAGCTAAATGGGGCACCATTTTAGGGGCTTTCGATATCAAATACATGCCTCGCACATCAGTTAAAGGCCAGATACTGGCAGATCTGGTGGCCGAATTCACAGAGCCCAGTTTGGAAGATATAGAGGTAAGGCCGAGCATGGATGAAAAATTGGTTGGTTTGGTTTCTCAGCAGGATCCTGCTCATTGGGAGCTGTACGTAGATGGCGCTGCAAATCGGAAAGGCTCTGGAATTGGGTTGGTCATGACATCCCCGGAGGGGATCATCATCGAGAAGTCACTAAGGCTAGATTTTAACGCCACAAATAACGAGGCTGAGTATGAAGCCCTATTGATGGGAATGGTCATGGTCCGAAGGATGGGAGGAAGAGCCGTTAAGGTGTTCTCGGACTCAAGATTGGTTGTGGGCCAGGTTCAAGGAGAATTCGAAGCCAAAGACGAAAGAATGCAAGGATATTTGAGCAAAGTCAAACGAGTAGAAGAGGAATTTATGTCTTTCAGTCTCATGCATGTTCCCAGATGTGGCAATGCACACGCCGACTCTTTGGCCACATTAGCCACCTCCTCGGACCAAGATCTGCCGAGAGTTATCATCGTGGAGGATCTTCACGAACCCTCTGGGTCAGGAAGGGACGCAACTCGAGTGTACCAGATTCGAAAAAATCCATGCTGGATGGATTCCTTAATTGAATTTTTAAAAGGTGATATTCTGCCGGAAGAGCGGAAGGAGGCTGACAAGATCCGAAGGAGGGCCGCTAGGTTCTGGTTGTCCGAAGACCAAAAATTATATAAACGTTCTTATTCGGGGCCATATTTGTTGTGTGTCCATCCGGAAGCCACTGAGGCACTACTAGAAGAGTTGCACGAAGGAATTTGTGGAAGTCACACTGGGGGCAGATCATTAGCACATCGCGCTCTTACCCAAGGATATTGGTGGCCGAGCATGCAAGAAGAAGCTCGGAATTACGCGAAGAAATGTGATCAGTGTCAGAGATTCGCACCGAACATCCATCAGCCAGGAGGAACACTTAACCCATTATCCAGTTCGTGGCCGTTTGCCCAATGGGGCTTGGACATCGTGGGCCCATTCCCTAAAGCAGCAGGGAACAGAAAGTACCTCCTGGTCGGAACCGATTATTTTACGAAATGGGTCGAGGCAGAACCTCTTGCTAATATCCGAGATGTGGATGTACAAAAATTCGTATGGAAAAGCATAGTAACTCGCTTTGGAGTTCCAAATACCCTTATTTCGGATAATGGTTTGCAGTTCGACAGTATTTCTTTTCAGAATTACTGTAGCGAACTGGGGATCACGAACAGATATTCTACTCCCTCCTACCCTCAGGGTAATGGCCAAGCTGAAGCAGTCAACAAGGTTATAGTTAGCGGCTTAAAAAAGAGGCTGGACGACGCAAAGGGAAGATGGGTCGAAGAATTGCCACATGTGCTTTGGGCTTACAGAACTACCCCTCGCAGGTCTACTGGAGAGACTCCTTTCTCGATGACTTATGGGTCCGAAGCCGTAATCCCTCTGGAAGCCAACTTTCCAACTCTGAAAACCAGTTCCTTCTGCTTGGACAACAACAATAAGCTCTTGGAAGCTGGTTTGGATCTCATCGAAG
Source organism: Quercus variabilis (assembly GCA_030445155.1). Classification (NCBI taxonomy): domain Eukaryota; kingdom Viridiplantae; phylum Streptophyta; class Magnoliopsida; order Fagales; family Fagaceae; genus Quercus; species Quercus variabilis. Next base: position 6,714,589 of record CP129448.1, on the reverse strand, counting down.
AACGGAGAGAGAACGCTATGGTTCAGCTTGCTCACTACCAACAAAAACTCAGACAGGGCTATGACGCCAGGGTCAAACCGAGACCCTTAGAGCCCGGCGACTTGGTGCTCAGAAAAGTTGTCAGCAATACAAGAAACCCAGCTTGGGGAAAATTAGGACCAAATTGGGAAGGCCCATATCGCATTACGTCATGTGCAGGTATTGGAGCATATTTTCTGGAAGACTTGGACAGTCATGTAATACCCCGTCCTTGGAATGTAAATAACCTCAAGAGGTACTATTATTAATCGAAGTGTTTTCCTGTTTATCTATAATAGCACTATTTATTTGTTCTCTAAGTGTTTAAACTTAAATCTGATCATGCCTGTAGTCCTCGGACCAGATGATTTCAGATTAGTTAACACTATTTATTTGTTCTCTAAGTGTTTAAACTTAAATCTGATCATGCCTGTAGTCCTCGGACCAGATGATTTCGGATTAGTTAACACTATTTATTTGTTCTCTAAGTGTTTAAACTTAAATCTGATCATGCCTGTAGTCCTCGGACCAGATGATTTCGGGTTAGTTAACACTATTTATTTGTTCTCTAAGTGTTTAAACTTAAATCTGATCATGCCTGTAGTCCTCGGACCAGATGATTTCGGATTAGTTAACACTATTTATTTGTTCTCTAAGTGTTTAAACTTAAATCTGATCATGCCTGTAGTCCTCGGACCAGATGATTTCGGGTTAGTTAACACTATTTATTTGTTCCCTAAGTGCTTAAACTTAAATCTGATCATGCCTGTAGTCCTCGGACCAGATGATTTCGGGTTAGTTAACACTATTTATTTGTTCCCTAAGTGCTTAAACTTAAATCTGATCATGCCTGTAGTCCTCGGACCAGATGATTTCGGGTTAGTTAACACTATTTATTTGTTCCCTAAGTGTTTAAACTTAAATCTGATCATGCCTGTAGTCCTCGGACCAGATGATTTCGGGTTAGTTAACACTATTTATTCGTTCTCTAAGTGTTTAAACTTAAATCTGATCATGCCTGTAGTCCTCGGACCAGATGATCTCGGATTAGTTAACACTCTTTATTTGGTCAAGTGGGTGATGCTACCTTTCATACACAACATTAACTGTACAAGTTATTTGCAAAGGAAAGTAAACCATAACTGTAATTGCCCAGTAAAACCATTTGCAACACAAAAGGGTAATATTAAATTGCAAGTACCATGGTTTGAACAAAAACCATTTCATTGATAAGGATTGGTTTACAATATTCTCAATAAAAAAAAAAAAAAAAAAAAATCCTAAGCCTACGATGGAACTCCCTGAGAAGGACCCGAGGGTGGATGTTCCCCTTCTAAGGATCCACCCTTCTCAGGAGGGGGCTCAGCAGGCGAGACCTGGCCACTTGGCAGTGGAAGACCCTGGTTAGGCTCAAGAATAACCAGAGGGCTCGATTCTGCCAGAGTTTGCTCAGGAGCCTCAGGAATAGGAGCAGGAGGAGCATCATCAATGGGGTACGGCCGGATGTCTTCGCCGTAGAAGATGTTCTCTGGACGTCGAAGATCTGAGTCCGGAGGAACCCCAGCAGCATCTAACGCCTTGCCCCACGTCAGATCGCAATAGTCCCGGGCAACCGAGGCAAACTGCTCAGTGAGGTCTTTTTCTGTCACCTCCACTGCCAGCTGATAGGACGCCTTCTTTTCAGTTTCCACGGCCTCCTTAGCCAGCTGGGCGTCTTTCTGAGCATCCTCGGCAGCTGCCTTGGCCTTTTGCAACTCGACACGAAGCCCTTTGCTAGCCTCTCTTTCTTCGGCCAACTTTTTCTGGACTTCGTTCAGCAGCTTGCGCTGAGACTCGGCCTGGGACTCGGCGGTCTTCAGGCCAGCATCCAGGCTATCCCTTTCCTGGGCTACTGCCTTGAGTTGATCCGAGAGCTTTGATGTTTCTTCTTTCAAAGTGTCCATAACTCTCTCGACTTCAGCTCTGGCTTGGGCCTCAGCCTGGGCCTGCACACTGGCCTTGCGGCCCCACTCTTCGGCCACGAACACTTGCTGAGTGATCTGAATCAAGTTAGAGCGTTAGTGTACAAACATAAAGGCCAACACTACAATGTAGAAGCAAGAGGGATATACATACCATGGCCAAGTCCCTTTTCAGAGACATGAAGAGTTCATACTGGCTGAAACGCCTGTATGAGTCCATGTCTTTGGGCAGGAGGAGAGGCTGCTCCAATGCCTCAGCTATTAATGCTGCCCGACCACCGTCATAGTTTCTTACTGAGGTCTCCCAGGGGAAAGGAGCACCGTCAAGCTCTAGCCGAGGGGACCATATCCGTTGTCCTCGGCGGACCTCGGCCTGATTGGTTTCCTCTCGGCTTTCCACTGAAGAGCCTCTCTTTTGGCGAGTGTCTTTAGCCACCTTTTGCTGTTTCGTCTTTTGGCGAGTGTCTTTATCCTCGGGTTCCATTGGCCTCTTCCTCTTTAGATCCGGAAGGGGCTTAAAAGCCGGATCAGAAACCTGCACAACAGGAGGGGGTGGTGGCACAGTGACAGGGGGACGAGAAGTCCCCGTCTCTTTGATCTCCACCTTATTCGTCCTCCTCTTGAGAAGAAGCTTCAAGTCGGACATCTCTTCTTCCGAGGAGTCTTCTGGTATTGTTGTTAGTAGCACAGGTCGAATAAAAGATTGCCTGTCTGCTTCTTCTTCGGAATCCGAAGGAATGACGTGGACCCCCCCTTCACTCTCGCCTTCGAATCTAAATTTATCGATTTGCTCGTCCAAGGAAGTGGACGAGGAGCCGACTCGTTCTCTCACAGCCGACTGAGCGGGAGGAACTTGTTGGACTGGTCGGACGAGCAGCGGAACACCCTGGGGATTAGGATGTGGAACTGGGGGAAGATCGTAGGGCGCAAGAAAAGCCTTCCGTGCAACGTCTATGCGCCGCAGTCGGTAATCGCCCTGAATAATGGCGTTCCCCGCTGGTTGGATGTCTGCTGGCTTTGGAGTGTAGCCGAGTATCAGCGGAATGGACCTCAACTGCCTATCTTCGCTGACGTATATCTCCGAGCGCAGTAGGTAGTTGAGGGCTTGTACGTTGATAAGGCTCAGCCGAGGCGCGGTATGTGCTTTATCTGTAAAACAAACAAGGCAAACCAATTAGAGATCAGATGCGAACACAAAACAAGAAGTAGTTGCAGAAGGAAAAAATCCTAAAGCTATGGTTAGAAATCCTAAGTCCGAGAAGGCACACCTGGCTCTCCTGGCCTGGTCGGACAATGCAGACCGTCGTGCCATTCGCCCGAGACAACCAAATAGTCGTCTTTCATCCCCTTATTGGATTTGGGAAGGCAGGAGAACAGCCTCACGACATCAGAGCGAGATTTAAGATAATATCCCCCTCCCCTTTGGCTACGACATTCATACATGTATGCTAAGTCGTGCCAGGTTAGCTCTAAGCCTAACTGCTCGTTTACGACGTCGATAGCCCCTAATATCTTAAAGGTGTTGGGTGCACACTGCTCGGGGGAAAGCCTATGGTTGATAAGATAATTTCGGGTCACGGGACCCATTGGAATGGTCATTCCTCCCTCGAGAAAGGCGATCATAGGAATTATGACCTCCCCCTCCGCTCGGTCTAGTAATAATCCCTCTGGGGGACAATACTTCAGATTTACCCCCTGAGGGATGTGGTGGGTTCTCTTGAAGTCCTCTATTGACTCCGGGCTATCTACGAGGTATTTGTATTTACCCATTTTTGTAAGGGAATGGAGAGAATAATGAAAGAAATGTGACCGAAGAGAAAATAAGGACTCAGGGTATGATAAGACTTACTATATCACAAACAAGACGAACTCGCTAGTTGGAAATGTGCTTTAGAGAGGGATCCTGAGGGCAAAAGAAGCAGAAATCCGAGAAGGGATGAAGTGCTTTGGAAGGCAGGAACTCTCTGGGAACTTCGAAAATGCTCTGAATATTACGAATGTGTAAAGTAAAAAGAATAAACTGCCTGCGGATATTTATATGTAGGGACAAACGGAGCGGTATCATTCATTTCACACGAATAGCGAGGACAAACCCCAATCGTCTGATCCGCGATCCACCGTTGGATACAGTAGACAGAGCCGCCTGGAGTAATTGATGTAACGCCTTGGGAATGGAAGATCTACAGCAGCAATGATGAAGCGCGCGTCTCCATAAGCCCGCGCGTATAAGCAGGGGTACTTATGTCATTTGGCTTTAGTTTTTATTTATTTTTTCTGTTTTACTTTTCTATTGGTCCCGCCTATCTAGTCAAAATTATTTTTCCTTCCCGCTTGCGTGGGAAAGAAATAAAATTTTGAGGGGCTGATGTGGGGGAGAAGAATCCGGGCCCAACATTATGAACCAAAGGCCCACGAAACGGCTGTCTTGCATCCGAAGATAGAGGGAGAAAAAGAGCGAGGCCTATCTAGGAATGGGATCTTCATGAAAGATCATCTCCATCCGAGGAAGGCATCTCCTGTCCGAGGAGAGTATTGCTTGTCCGAGGATGACGCATCACTCCAACAGGAGGCCCCGAGCCATTTGGGTGCGAGAAAAACCAGTGGTTGTCCGAGGACTCTATCAGATTAGGATAAGCTCAGAACGAGAGATGAGAACGATAAGAATGAAGAAATATCTAATATAAAGGCTGCTGCCACCGTATTTAATGCATTACAACAGCTTTTCTAGCCGCATTTATGTGGAGAAGACCTCTGAACAGTGCACCTTCAGCTACCGTCACTCCCAGATAGCTAAAGCATACCTGTGATGTGACATACACTCAAGTAGATGCACCGATGAAGAACAAGTGGACGATGAAGATGGGAGGGAAGGGCACTATATAAAGAAGAAGAGAGCCTGATAGATAAAAGAAGGAGAAAAAAAAAGAAAAGAAAAGAATAATCTTATTGTAGCCCCAAACCTTGTAACCGTTGATCGTTCAATAAAACACCTCCTCGGACACTAAAAAAAGAGTTTCATTGGTGTTATTTTATGTCCCTCTTCTGTTCAATGTGATCCCATCCGTCATTGTTTATATCAAGCCCAGTCCAGCCCTTTCACCCACTCTCTACAAATTTATTGTGCAAGGTTCTTTGGGCCTTTGGTCCAGATTTGTGGGCTTGGGTTACAAATCCGTTCCTTACAACAACATTTTATTAAAATATCAATATTCTTCTTTAATTGTTTCTCTTTCTTCACGTATAATAACCATCATCCACTTTTTTTCATTTACCCATGGGATACCAAAAAAAAAAAAAAAAAAGAACAAAAAATTGAATGCAAAATGAATCATACCAGTGTAAATTACACGCTAGAGCAAACTTTTAAATTTATTTAATTATACATTGATTGATGTGAGTCATTTTTAGTTAAAATGGTGTAATTTTACCATTTTTTTTTTTTTTACTTTACAATTTTTTCTATTATACACCAACTAATGTGAGTACTCTAATAAATAGAACCTAGACAGGATTGCCTAATAGAAACTAGACAGGAATGCAAAATTAAAGACATTTCCATTGAAGTATATGTTTCATAATTAAACTTGCTAGCATTTAATAAGTATCTCTCCAAAAAATTCCAATGCAGTGAAACTTGAATTGCAAAAATTGGCATTGATGTATAGAGAGAGCCTCTAATTTTCCTCATCATTAATTCAAGTACTTAGACGGACTTAGAAATGGATTCACCAAAATACTACACCATATACCTCACAGTAACAGTGACCAAGGAATTGCAAAAGCCAACCCGAAAAAAGAAAGAAAGAAAGGATTGCAAGTTCAGTTCTTCATGAAAATGACTAAAATCAAGGTCTGGCAATTGTTGTTGGTGACACTCTCATTCAAAAAAATAAAAAAAAAATCATCAACAGAGATCATCATATAATCTTAAATACCTGCCATCGCTAGTGCATGAATTCCAAACAAGCTTTTGAAGTTTCATCCTAGTCAAAGTGTTATACTTCTGTTGAGATTGCGCAAGTTTTGATACTTATTTGTTATGAGTGATGCAAAAAATTGTGGGTTTATGTGAAATAAAAATAGAAAAATAAAAGAAACAAGCACACAAGAAACACAAAGATTTACGTGGTTCGGCCTTAGGCCTACGTCCACGGGCAGCATCCAGAAGAAATTTTCACTAAAAAAATAAGGAGATTACAAAATTGACACAACAACACTCTCACAAATCCAAAGTCCCATTTACACCTGAAGAACTCTCCCTCACCGCAACTAGCACACCACAAGAATTTTCAAATTCTCTAAACCTGGTTTACAAAAGACCAAAGTTGTCTCTTTTAAAGAACTATGCATGGCTGGTTATCTATACAGCTGCTCTTCTCAGCCTATTGATAAAAAAATCACCAAATTTGAGTCAAATTTGGTGAGGTGTTGAACATGTATACACAGAACTAAGTCAACCATTTAACACTTTGTTTCTTTGGTAATCCACATTTCTTGTAAAGCAGGGAATTGTAAGACACTGATAACAAATGAAAATTCCTCTGGGCAAGTAAAAATGAAGTCAGAGCAACTGGTTGCACCATCTGCTCCAACATGTGACGTAAATGTCTGCATGCCTGGACAGTAAAAGTAGTCATGAGATAGATTGCATATTATATGACAATTCATTCTAAAATAAACCATAAGTAGACAGTTATTTAATCAATATCTACCTGTACATTTTAGTGCCAATCTATTCCACATAAGCACAAATTCTAATCAAGTTGTTGATGCAGCTACTAATTCACGTTGTCAAGAGATGATATTGGTGGCAACTGTAATGTTACCTGAGAAACAAGAGTCACCAAGCATAGTTAGGAAAGAAGTACATATTATAATCTATGCTCAGTAGTTCTTGATCAGTGACAAATGAAATTTTTTTATCTACTCCATATGGTGTATGTTTCCATCTTGAGGGGATCATTGTATATGTAAAAACCTATTCAAGATAGGTTGAGGTGATATGAAACAAGAAAATGGAATGAAATTTACCAATGGCAAAATTTTCTAAGCTCTGTTTAATCAAATAGCACGTATGAGTTGTGGCAGGTTGGGCTGGTGCTCAGCTACATCATTCTTTACTCTCATCTCCAAGGAAAAGCTAGTTTCTGAAAAATTTCTTCATTGTGACATATTTACTTGGAGTTTTAACCAGACCACCTCACTCCTGGCACTCCACTCCAACCGCCAATTTTTTTATACTTCAGATAAAGGCAGATGTCAGACTGCAAGGTTATCGGCTGAGATAGAATTAAAAAAATGATGATAAAGAGCATACCCAAAGAAGGAAAGTGGTTCCTTGAAATGGAAACCATTTAATTGTTGTCGAATTGATCATGGACTAAACCTGATGGCAATATCAGGTGTGAATGATGCTGACAGTTGCTTAGTCAAGTTACCTGCCGCCAGCATAACAAGAAGAGATAGACAGTTTAGAGAGAGAGAGAGAGAGAGAGAGAGAGAGAGAGATTACTAGTGGTAGTAAAAGCTCTGTCCATTGATAAAATGTTATACCTAAGTAATGCTAGATAAATTCTGAGCTAAAATGTTCATTATGATAGATTCATAGATCTTGTTCCTAAAAGAGAAATGATGTAGCAAGTTGATTATCAGTAACAGATCCAAATTCTCTCATATCCACCTGAGGCTGTACAAGAACTTGATGGTCATCTATAATACCCAGATAGGAATCAGCCTAAACACACTGTAAACAGAATTTACATCAGAATGTACTTAATGACTTGAGAAAATGATTCAGATTAAGAATGTGATATATCTTAGCCTCAAAACATCAAAATGCTTGTTGATGACACAAAGATAGATCTTTAGCATGCTGGAGGCAACATTCCTGCAAAGAGAGAAGCAAAAACACATATCAATTGCGTGTACAGTGTGCACTTCATGGTGTGCAACAACAATTTCCCTTATGTCAAAGCATTCATCCTACAAGAAGCCAAAAGTAGACATAATACTTTAATCAATATCCAATCTTACCTTTTTTCTCCACTCTACTGCACAAAAGAACAAGCCCTGATCTGACTGTTGATACAACAACTTCATAGATTTAAGAGACAATTTGGTGGCTTTTGTGTAAAAGGTGAGTTACCTAGTTTAGTCAGGACAAAATCCACATTATAATTGTTACAATAATGTTTAGCTTAGGAAAAATTTCCTATCAATTTAAGCTATTGGGACAGCTGGTAGTTTATCATGGCATCAAAATAGGTGTTCTTAAGTTTGAATCCTATCTCCACTCTACCTCCCATTTAAAATTGAAAAAATTCCATGTAACTCTACCTTATTTCTTAAAATAGTTCTTGTGACTACTTAATTTCAACGCGATGCTTTCTGAGCACTGCTTATGTACATAGGTAAAAAGTAAATGTTTGCAATATTTTGACATGAACATAAACTAATGCTTCACAAGGAATGAGATATTAAGCTATATCTGAAACTATATAGTAATCAGATTGCTACCACTAAATCATCATTTTCATCCATTCCAGCCAATCAAAATTAAATTTTAAAAAAAAAAAAAAAAAAAAAAAAAAAAAAAAAGGAAAAGAATGGAAAGTAACAATGTTTTTATCAAATGAACCTTTTAGCCTAATCAATGTGGTAAGATATAATAAAGACGAGAATGAGAGACTTACCAATTTACTTTTGCTAGTTGCTCCATATTCGTTTTACCAGCATGGTCGGAAGACACAAACTATTGAAATCTTGTTTGTTTAAGGATTCAAAGCTCTGGTAGACAGACTCCAATAACTGAGAAACTCACCATACCAAAAATGAAAATGAGGAATGAAAAGAGAGAGAGAGTAGTCTCTAACATTCACAGGGAACTTAGAAAGAAAATGCATGAATATAAAGAATCAGATGAGTTAAATCCTTCTAAGTCAACTGATACCAGATCTATAAATTTAGTATATACTATTGCTGTTGTGAAGCATCAGCCAAAGTTAAAACTCTTTTGTCCTTCCCTCCCCAAACGATAACATAATGAGATATAAAAGTAAATATAGGATTATAGTATATCATAAACAACAACGCAATTAATGATTGTCTGATTCATGGTCACAGGGTGAAATGACTTGTAGAGTAGAAAACATCAAACTGAGAGTTGTGGACAACCTGTTTTACTTGCAACACAAATATAGTCTAGTAAAATAATTATATTTGCAATATACTTATACCAAAAAAAAAAAAGTATATTTGGAAAATTTTAATATGAGCAAACAATTGATACTTCACAAAAAAGTCATCAAATATCCTAAATATCAGGTACCCACAAAATAAATCTATCCTTGAAGACGTAAAGCTCTGAGTGTTATCACCGAGCTGTGGTATTTAACCATGCCATACTACCAAACATAAGTTTGAGTACATAAATAAATAACCATATATGAAACTTAAATAATTTACCTCTTAATTTTTCGGTTGTGGCTAGATAATTGCTATAGCAACTCGCTGTGAATAAACAACAAATCTTTTCTGTTATATTCCAAGCTTGCCTATATTCTGCACACAGAATCAAATGACCAAAAAAATCACTATGCTCTTAATTGAAGGGGACAGAGAGGATTGAATTTTTACAGAGATATAAGGACTGATAGAAACTTTGGAGATCATTTTTTTTTTTTTTTGGTTAATATGTTTGGAGCAGATCATTTTCCAAAATACATTTGATTTTATCCCAGTATAACAGAGCCAACCACTAAAATTTTGGGACTAAAGCTTTGTTGTTGGGTTGGACTAGATCATCATAAAAACACAAAGAGAACAAAGAAGAAGAGTTAAGAACATTAGCATTTGAGTCTCTACAAAGGATTAGGATTCACAATTAATCTATATTTATCTAGAAATATAGAAGATGAACCAAGTTCAGGCCCTACAACTATAGGACATGAACTTTTTTAGTTGGACCATCCCCTCTTCCCCATTAGTGACTTTGTGATATTTATTAAGCTTTTTTTCTTTTATTTGGAAGAAAATTGATTAACTCAATATCGCCATAGTGTTAAATGCCAAAAATCAGAGATCCCACTGGAACACTACTCCAAATTACTCAATAACCTTTGATTACTGGTGACTCTAACCAAGTCCCTGAGCTAGATCAGTTTCCGAAATCCTCAAAGTATCCAAGGAATAGATCCTTTGCCATATTTTCCACAAAAATCTTCAAATTCTTTAGATGATCCACACTCACTCGATGATTAATCCCATTAAATCTATTGATAAACAAAAGGCATATTCATTTTAAGGCCATTCATGTAAACAGATTACAAAGGAGCAGGATTATGCAATGACAAAAAGGATAACAATATTTCAATAACAACGAAAAATAAAAAAACATTAAATTCTGTTTCAGTGCATCACTATTGGCATCCTAGAAATACAATGCGAATCTCGTAGAGCTTTAATTTTGAGGCAAAATTTCTTCACAACAAAACAGAGTACCACACTTTAACCTTTCTTAACAAAACTCTTAGTATGGCCATTATATAACAATGGAATCCTTGGTTCCTCATCGCATGAATCAAAATAAAAAATCAGTTTTTGCAAAAGGCATAAATTAAAACCCAATAAACTAAGAAAGAGAGTTGCATTCCAAAAAAGAAGAAGAGAGTGAACAACTGTTAAGAGCACTTGTTCATGGATGATATTGGGGTTGGCCAAATATTTCTTGTTGAAAAAATAACCAAAAGCAAAACTTTTAAACAATGTCAACAGTTTGGTTTCTTTCAAATCAATCTTGGATTTTTCATTGTTAGAAAATGTGAAAAACCGAAAAGTTTCACTAAAGTGAACCCAATACAATTATATACCATGGTTGAGTATATTTATTGTTCTAATATTTTGGAAATCCACCAAAAAAAAAAAAAAAAAAGATTTAAAAATTTCTTTATTTATTGGAAATCAACAAATATAAAGAATAGAATTCCCAAAAATTTACTATGTTTTCTCAGCAACCATACATAAATTATATAAGATAATTAAGAAAAAAAAAAGTAAAAAGTGAAGAGCTACCAAGCTCAGCTATTGCAGAAGACATACCAGAGGTTATGTTGCGAGTGGCCTGGTCGAGGCTGAGAGGGCTAGCGTTCTTTAGGTAGCCCAAGAGGATCTTCCCCAATTCCAAACTTGGATAACAGGGACATGAGCGATTTTGAACCAATCTTCCCCAATTCCCTTTTCACATCTTTTCGCTAAGTCAGGACATTCTTCAATTGTTAGCTTTTGTAAAGACTTGAGAGAAACCATCTCATCAGGAAGTGATATGAGATCCGGACAAGAGAAAATGTGAAGTTCTTCGAGGGACGTGAGATTACTAATCCCATTGGGAATTGATGTTAGGTTGGGGCTTCTTGAAATTTGAAGGTATACAACTGAGGTGAGCTCTGGGAAAATCGTGAAATTGGGACAATTAGAAATCACAAGCTTTCGCAGAGCAGTAACGTGTTGAAACCCGGAAGGAATAGACTTCAAATTCGGAACGCTTTCGTAACGCAGAGAACTGAGGCATTTAAGATGCTGCCATTCGGTGCCATCATCACCCATGTCACTAATTGAATCAAACAGCTCACAATAACTAATATGCAAGCTCTCGAGTGAGGTGAGATGAGGCACGGCTAGAGATAGAGATTTCAGCTTAGGGCCTCCTTGTATGTGTAGTTCCTTGAGAGAACTCAGGTTTGACATCCAATCATCTGGTAGAGCCTCTGTATCCTTTATATCGATCATAACCATAGACTTTAATTTGGAGAGAGGAGAGGACAAGAAAGAGGAGGAAGAAGGAAGCGACGAATTCATTGCTATCGTCGGTTGTAAAGCTTTCAAACTGACTGAATACAAATCTAGACTTTCTTCAAGATACGGAAATGGAGGCAGGGAAGTTAGATTAGGGCAGTCGCCAATTAAAATTGACTTTAGCGATGAAGTAGGAACCTCCTCATTTATATCACCATCTCCATCCGATATGTACTCCAAAACTTCCATATCTTCAAGCCATAGACTTTCTAGAGAGTGGAGTCGAGACAATCGTGGAAGTCGTTGACATCTCTTACAATCACCTATATGTAAATGAACCAGATTTGTGAGCAAAGAAAGCCAACTTGAAAATCTCACACCCCCATACCCAAACACAGACAAAAATTTAAGATTTTGGTGTGGTTGGAGGCCTTCTAATAACTTCTCATCACCGTCGTCGTCCCCATCGTCGTCACCATCATAGCCACCGTCATCGTCACAATCATCGTCCCAATCATAGTCACCATCATCGTCATAATCATCGTCACAATCATCGTCACCATCATAGCCACTGTCATCGTCACAATCATCGTCACCGTCATCGTCACAATCATAGTACCATGATAATGTCAACCAGTCAAGATATTGTTTTGCCCTTAAATTGGCAGCACTGGGTTCTGAATAAACATCTTCCAAACATCTCAAATTTGAGATTAGTAGTTCTCCTCTCAGGGAGTTTAGTGAATTCAATTCGTCTAGCCCACTACTAATGGGCCCAGAGGTAGAAGCTTGGTTGTCTCTCACAACAAATAATGATAACGTTTGAAGGCATGTCATTTGCCCTAATCCATCAGGCATATGACTCAAACGCCAACAATTGCTATTCTCAAGATGCCGGAGGCCAACCAAAAATCTAATGTCTCTAGGCAATTCTTTAAGATTTTCACAATTATTGACTTTTAGTGTTTGCAATTTCCAAAGTCTAGAAATAGCATTAGGGAGAGTTTTAATTCTAGGATTCTCCGAAAAATCAAGGTAAGTAAGATGTATTAACTTTTGAATAGAATTTGGCACTCTCTCAATTTGCAGTCCACATAAACCCAATGCACGCAATCTTTTGCAACTCAAAATAAGTTTATTCAACACTGATTCGTCTATTTTCCCCGCTTCACCACGGAAACTAGGTTTAAATGTTTGAAGACATGTACGTAACTTCTCTGCTCTAACTAGCAAACTTGAAGTTTCAATAAAAGATGACTTAATATGAAATGGGAGTGACACATGACGAGTTTTTTCATCAAAATTGTTTTGATCCAAAGTAATTATTGTGCACTCTGACCCTGCAACTAATTGTGCAAGATCATGAATTAAATCATGCATCTTGTATTTTAATACTCTGTATACTTTCACTTCTTCAAAGAAGGACCTCCAAAGCAAATCCTTGAAATACTCATCTGCAACATCTTCTAATTCTTGGTTTTTGTTTGATGGTCGGATAAAACCTAGCGCTATCCATAGTTGTATGAGTACCCCCTTATCCATCTCATAATCTTTAGGAAATATGGAACAAAAGGCAAAACAACCTTTTAAATGTGATGGAAGATGATCATAACTCAACTTTAGAATTGGAGTAATGTCATTTTTTTGTTTATTTGCACTTTTTAGTATATTATTATTGACATACAACCAATTACGCTCTGTTTCTTCAAAGCGCAATACATTTCCTATAGACTTTATGGCAAGGGGTATCCCTTGACATTTGCGCACAATTTCCCTTCCAATTGCTTCTAGTCTAGAATTATTGGTCCCTTGCCCTTGCTCTTTTCTAAATGCTCTTTGCTTGAATAACAGCCAAGACTGTTCTTCATTGAGACCTTTAAGAGTGTGTATTGAAGCTGGGTCTGTAATATCTGCTACCAATCTCGCACGCGTAGTTATTACAATTTTACTTCCCTTAGCACCACCCGCTAAAAGGTCTTTCAAACTTTCCCATTTGTAAGGATTCTCATTCCACACATCATCTAAGACAAGTAAGTACTTTTTTTGATTAATTATTTTACGAAGCTGATATTGTAATTTATCCATGTTATGGTCTTCAAGTTTCTCACCTGTAGCCGATATTATTTTTTGAATAATCATTTTCACATCAAAGACATCAGATATACATATCCACATTTTTAGCTCAAAATGTTCTTTGATGTTCTTGTCATTGTATACAAATTGAGCAAGTGTGGTTTTTCCTAACCCACCAATCCCCACTATAGGAACAATTGAAACATTCTCTTCGTTATTAGGCTCCAACAACAGTTTTATGATGGCCTTTTTATCATCTTCTCTCCCAATAACTTTTTCATCAAGCACAAATGAGTGAGTCTCTTCCCTATCCATACTCACGGGTGGCTCTACATGGTATTCTTTCAAGTGAAATTTTTTGCTGTCTTCCGCTATTGCATTTAGTTTCTGCTTCATTGCAGTTATTTTACGACTCATCTCTCGACGTAAAACACGTGGGTTTGAAGTTGAAAAGAAACTGCGTACCTTTTCAGTAATATTCCCACTCATCCCTCCTTGTCGTAAAGCTTCAGTGTTGGCTTCAGCGTGGAACTCATCCAACAAGTCATCTACTTCATCAACTGCGTCCTTGAGCTTTACGAGCAAGTCCTTATCTTGATGGCTACGACTCTGCTGCCCTGCTGCATCCTGAAGTACAGCTTGAAACGTGGAAACGGTATTCTTGATGTTTTCAAGTTCAGCTTCGACATCCCGAATCGATCCGATCTCTTGGAAAGCAGTTGGATCCAACTCATTATTTATCCTCTGAATGATTTTTTCGATAACTGTTGATTCAGGCCTGCAAAAAATATAGCAAAACATTAATTTTGATTAGGCAGAGCTAGATACGTTAATTTAGGGATAAAACATTCACCAAAAGTAAAATCTTAGCTTTGTTCAGTAGCAAAAGGGGAACTCATATGTGGTACAAATTATGCATGCAATGTTTTTCAACCTAAGTACAATTCAAGCTTATAATTTTTTCCTAGGTTTGTAATATACAGGAGACAATGAAAGATGTCATGTGACCAAAAAAAGAAAGTAGCCAAAAATAGTAAAAGAACAAAAGACAAAAAACAAAAACAAATTCTTACTCATCCCGTAAATCCCATCCAGCGATCCCAGCAACACGTGACACAGCATCTTCCCAAGTTTTCACATTCCCAGTGTTATCAATGCGATGTTTTGCAAAGGCATCCGCAAAAGTCCCCTTCAGTTTGCGCACATCACTAGGATCCACATAATGGAAAACAGGCAGAACTGTCAGCTTCTCCTTGGACCAGCACTCGACGATCTTTGCTAGTTCATCCAAGCACCAACTCGATGAAGCATAGCCTCCAGAGAAAATAACGACAGCAATCTCTGATTCTTCTATTGCTTTCAAGAGTTCTGGTTTAATGAGTGCTCCTCGATCGAGACTTTCATCGTCCCTAAAAGCGATTATGCCATTCCGTTTGAATGCTTCGAACAGATGGCTTGTAAATTTTTTGCGGGTGTCGGAGCCGCTGAAACTGAGAAAGACATCGTATCCACATGTCCTTCTGCGCGTAGAAGTGGAAGAAGAAGGAAAACATGAGGAGAAGGCGTCTTCTGGGTCCATCGATTTGCTATCAGAAAAATATTAAAGATATGTATTAAGAAAATTATTTAACTAGTAAGAATTAACACATGAAAGGAAAATAAATTGGGGAAGAAGAAAGCAGAGCACTGGATGGAGAGTTTGGAAGTGACAGACACAGCACTGGTGCCGTCTACTTGCAATTACGTGCTCACAGATAGAAGAAAATTTCTGTTGGAGATCTGAGATCAAAGCTCACAGATCGGTGCTCTCTCTCTATTTGACGTTGACCACGGTGGATCGGAGTACGTTGGCACAGTTGATTTGGGTTCTCTATGAAGGAGTAGAAACGGGTTGATAGGAAAAGAGAGGAAAATTCAGTGCGAAGAGAGAAGAAAAAAGAATTAAGCAAGGCAGAAAAGCGAGACACAGAGGAAATTTCCCATGGAATGAATCCAATGAAGACTGTGTGGTTGATGTCAAATTAAAGGTGGGTCCTCCACCGACCAAATTACCAATTTTTCTTAGAACAATCATTATCATGCATGGGAAAAACAACAAGAAAAAAAAAAGTTTTAAATTTCAGTTCAACAAATTATAAAAAAAAAAAATTTAAATAGATAATTTTACTTTACTTTTTATTTTTCTTTTCAATTTAAGTCGATCAGTTGAATGTTGAATGGGCTGGTAGGGCCATATTTCTAAGCCAAGGTTGACATGTCATGCCAAAGTTTTGCCCATCCTGATCAACAATCGTATATTTTAAATTTTTTATTAAACTCACACAACAAATCAGTAAGTTTTAACAAAGTTGTGTGTTTTTTTTTTTTTTTTTTTTTTTTGTGTATAACTGTATATGCTGCACAAAGTGGACCATAAAGTGTTTTTTTTTTTTTTTTTTTTTGGAGAGAAGTGGACCATAAAGTTGGATTAGTAGAGTGCTTCTATATGTTTTTAGATTATGTTCCTCAACTGTTTTTGTAGCATAAATATATATATATATATGGTAATACATAGAAGTATATTAAATTCAAATTAATTTTTTTAAAATATAATTTCTTGGTTTAGATATATAAATTTGGATGCCTTAAGTATAATTAGAAGAACACTTAACTTGAAATTGTAGTGTATTTACAATATAGAGACACTTGCCGTCAAATAATAGGGGATAATTAGAATGACACTTGGCACTATATATATATATATATATATTATAAGCACTTGACACAATATTAGAGTGCAATTAGAGTCTAATTGGATAATTGATTGAACTTCCTCTTTTCTAATTTTTTTAATTATATAGATAGATTAATTTTTATCAGCCACTCAATTGCACCAAGTATGAAAAAAAAAAAAAAAAAAGAGTTATATATTGTCTAATTTTTTTTTTTTTTTTAAGTTCAACGTACTTGTAACATAAAAACCTATAGCCTAATTTTATCTGCGAATCAATAATATTGCAAAATCATTAGCATATAAATTCTTACAAGTTTTCTTTTTCTTGTTCTTTTTCTTTTTTTCCATAAACGGTAGTGAGAATGTTAAGAGACACAATGACATAAGAATAAGAGGAAATAAATTTTGTAACCCCTTTTTAATCATTTTGGTTATGAATGTAAATCTAATAACAGGAACAGTTTTGGAAAAAAAGGGAGGGGGGAGGGGAGGAGGATTTTATATTCTGAACCAATTTTAAATTAAAACAAAGCAAATTTATAATCAGCTTAGGATCCTCTAATGTTCTTAGGGTAACCGCACCATATCCATTCATTATGAAATCTAGAGATGCACCACATTTAGACAAGCCACTAGACCCTGAGGCTTTCTTTATTTAAATTATGTATAGTTAATAGTATATATATAGTTATCATGCATAGAAAAAAAAAAAGTGTTATCATGCATAGGAAAATAACAAGAAGCATCATGTCAGTGTTTGGCCCCGCTACAAAGAAAAAACCGTGCGGCGTGGAGCAAGGTGTTCCCCTATCATTATTGAAGCTAAAGTCTAGGTCGTTGTTACGGTACAGTAAGCCAGCCAATAGACAGAACAAATCACCAATATACAATTAATCCAATGAAAACCGTGTGGTCCATGTCAAATTAAAGGTGGGTCCTCCACCAGAGCAAATGTCAGGTTCATCTCGTGTGTGATAAAGGAAGAAGATTTGGCCGAATTGACTAAGATTTTGTTGAATTTGGTCGAAATCTGATTGGATCTGTCAAGATCTTGTTAGATTTAACTCCAATTCTCGTTTCTCCAGAAAAGAAAAGGAAAAAAAAAAATTAACTCCAATTATTATGCAAAGACAATGCTTGATATCTTTCTATACGAAGTCTGGATTTTATATTTGGTTTAAATAGTTAGTTTTTGTAATTTAAAATTATGTATAATAAATAAGTTTATAAATTATATAGTAAATAGTATCTAATTGATACAAAATTTGACACATGTATTAAGAGTATAAAGAAAATATAATTAAGGGTGTAAATAATATATTTTTTCTTTTGGATAATTTGGTTTGTGTATATATATGGATTGATTTTTTTTTTTTTTTGTACAATATTCTTTTATGATTTTTTTGTGTTTGATTTCTGGGTGTATGATTTTTTTTGGGTTTGTGCTCTTGTGTGTTCTTGATGGGTTTGTATGATTTTCTAGATTTGTATGATTTTCTGGATTTGACTTAGCATTTATTTTGAGAGTAAATAGTTTATGTTTGTTATTGTGTTCTTAAATTTGAGTTTATGTTTGGTTATGGGTTTGTACTCTTACGTTATTGTGTTGATATTTAAATCTGTGATCATATTCTTGTGTGTTCTTGTTCAGAATGGATTAGATCTAAATTTATGTATTTTATTGTTTTTAATTCATTTTTTCTTTTTTTCTTTTGTTGAAATTGATTAATAAATTTCTAAAGGGGGCGGGAAACCCATGTGGAATGGGTGATGAGTGCTACAGTAGATTTTTTATAATATTTTAATTCCTTCGTCAACAACCCTCAGATATTTCCATCGGTTGACTGACGGAAATGACGAAAATAACACGTTTTAATTGATTTAAGGATTAAAAGTGATAAAATTAAAATGTTGAAACTAAAATGAAAAAAGAAAAAAGTCAAAATATAAGAACTAAAAATGTATTTACACCTTAAAGAAATGTTTTATTCTTTTCTGGCATAATTTTTATTTCTACATCTTATATCAGTAGTCTCTCTCTCCTTTTTTTTTTTTTTTTGGGAGAAACCTGGTACCAGTAGTCTAAATTTGAACAGCTAATGAAGATTGGTCGTAAGTGGGAATAGCAACCGCGTGTTCAGTATCCAGTTAATTGTAAATTCAGTTTACAATTTTTGCAAGAAATTTTAACACATCAACCATTGCATTTTTTTTTTTAAACAGAAATTTGTCTAACTTGACTTCACGATGAAGTAGATCAATTATCTTTTTATCTTCCTTTGTCTTATGAGACCAATAATAAAAGACGTTTTCATAGGTTGGATTGTTAAAAATAAATAAATAAATAAAACTTAGATGCAATTTTTTTTTTTTTTTTAAGAATACTAAGAATTTTAATAGTGTACTGTGTACAGACCCAAAAATGCTCCAACGGGAGAACTATAAACATAAAACAATACTCAATAAATGTCTAATTCCCATTTTTTAAAACCAAAAAAAAAAAAAAAAAAAAATCATTGTACTGGTTACGTAAAAATCTACAGCTTAATTTTTGTCTGCCACTCAATTGCACCAAATATGAGCCCTCCTTGACATTGAGCCAACCAATCATCAAAAATATTGCAAAATCATTGGCATATAATGTAAATTCTTAATAGTTCTTTCCATAGATCGTAACGTGGTGGATGCTAGGAGCTACAATGACGTACAAAATATAAAGTATTAAACTTTGTAAATTTAATTTAATTATTTTGGTTATAGCTGTAAACCTAATAACACTGGTTTGTATATTCTAAAACTCTAAATGATCTCCTAAGATAAATGGAATTTATAATTGTATTAAGATCCATCGTGATTTTTAGAGCAATCCAACCATGACAATTCATTTTCAAATGAGAGGGATATATTTTACCATTTTTCAACATTTTAAAAAACATCGACTATCACAATTTTATTATTGATTTAAATTATTGATGGTATGGAAAAACTCAATTTACTCATTTCAAAATAGATAGATAAAATTTCAAGAATTTTATTATGAAGTTAACCCAAGAAGTCATCCTAATCCATTTAGAGAGTTATTGTAAAAGTCACCTTTAGATAATTAAAACATAGTGAATAGAAATCATTTATTGACATAGTTATTGACATGATACACCAATAGAAGTGTACTCGCCAAATGTGAAAGTAGCTTGAGAGGTGGAATCGTAGATAGAATTACCAAACATCAAGAGAAATCAAGGAAAAGATAACACAGTTTTATGTGTGGGTTTGGATTTAGCGTTTTCGCTGAATCCTGTGTTCCGTATTTCTCTTTCTCTCTTTTTTTTTTTTTTTTTTTTTGCTTTCATGCGTTTTAGCCTTTTAGGGAGACAAAATTTACTGTTCATGAGACAAATGTCACTATTCACATACTGTTTCAGTACTGTTTACGCACTGTTCATGGAAATCACAGTCACTTTATTCAGAAAAAAAATATTAAAAATGGGTCTCACGGTACTATTCACATATTTAAAAATTATTTTACTACAACATTTTCAGTTTTTAATTTCAGTAAAAATAAGTTGTATCCAAACGAATATATCTAATTTCTCATAGACCTAAATGACTTTGGTTAATGTTTAAAAAAAAAAAAAGGAAAAAGACTTTGGTTAATGATAAGAATGTTTTTTTTTTTTTTTTTTTTTTTGAGAAGATAATGATAAGAAAGCTAAGAAGAATCAAGTTTTAAAAGTGCAAAATAACAAGAAGCAACATGTCAGTGATTGGCCTTTTGCAAAGAAAAAACCGTGCGATGTGGGGCAAGGTGTTCCCCTTGCATTATTGAAGCTAAAGTCAAGGTCGTTGTTATACGGACCTTAATCCTTACGGTGCAGTAAGCCAGCAAATAGCCAGAACAAATCACCAATATGCAAGGAATCCAATGAAAACCGCGTGGTCCATGTCAAATTAAAAGTGGGTCCTCCAGCAGAGCAAATTACCAATATAGAATGATTCCAATGAAGACCATGTCAAAAGAGAGTTAACTATCTCATGAGAGTTGGGTGAATGTTTCAAATACTTTTATTTTTATTTATTTTTTAGGTGTTGAAAATTTATGAGCAAAATTACTATAGGGCAATTATGAGAAAAATAATGGTTGGACAATTATAAGAAATAGCCATCAGGCAATAATAAATAATATATCCGTTAGGCTTTGAAGGATTATTAGTAACTAATAACTATAGGCTATTATCTTCATAAGTAACTGATATAATACTCATCATAACACCTTTTCTAAAGAGTTTTTTTATTTTTTTATTTTTTTATTGCTCTATATTTTTGATATAGAAGGTTGTTCTTAAACCTTTTGTAAGTGGAAGTGTGTATCACAAAGGTTCACAAACTTTTTTATAACATTTTTACAAACATTTTTAATAACAAATTCTTATTAGTTCGCATATGGGCACACCACTCACATTATTTTTTTACTTACCAGTAACCACTTATTACATAAGTAATTTATAAAAAACTTGCAGCTATAGCATTTTCTTTATTTTAGTGACCATAAAAAAATTTATAGATCTAAAATCTAAAACAAAATATACAAGCCCAAAAAAAAAAAAAAAAAGCTCAACAACAAAAATTACAAATAAAACTAAAATCAAAATTAAGCTCAATTAACTAATTTTATCCAAAATAAATAACCCTGCCATTTAAAAAATTCTAAACAAAAATAATTTTGTTCTTACCAACAAAAAAAGAAAAAATAAATCTCGCTAGCTCCGTCCCTAAGTATTGAAATTATTACACACAACTAACAGTAAAACTGCCCTCCTTCCTTAAAGTTCTAGTTCCGTCACTGTCTACAATGTATATCAAACCTTGTCTGAGATCAAATCTTGTCTAATATCTGATTGTCAACATTATTTTTTGGGTTGGGAGCAGGGGCGGAGGGAGGGGGGGGCGAGGGGGGGCCGCCCCCTCCCCTCCTCCTGAACTTTCAAATGTTTTGACCCCCCCCACCCCTCTCCTACAACAACCAAAAAAAAAAAAATCCCAATTAAGTGAATTTTTTCAATTTTTCTAGTAGTAGTAGACTTCTACTCCTAGTACAATTCTATATATAAAATTAATGAATCACACTTAGTAAACTTGATGGACTAGACAAAGCCACTTGTAGAATTTTTTTATGTGTCAAGTTTTTTTCTTGGATAGCCAACTTGAGACATACATCCATGACATGCAGTCCACTGAAGAGTTTTCAGCAGTTAAAAAAATTAGATAGCTTGCTAAAAAGATGGTAGAAATGAAAAAGAATGTTTCATATCCATTGGTTTACTCATTAGTGACTTTGGCATTGATCTTACCAATTACATTAGCTACTGTTGAAAGAGCTTTTTCAGTAATGAACATAATTAAAAATCAATTACGCAATCAAATAGGAGATCAGTGATGAATGATTGCTTAGTCACATATATTGAGAAAGATATATTCAAGACTATTGAATGTGAATAAATCATGCAGCAGTTTCAAAATATAAAAAATCGCAAAGGACAATTGAGTAAAATAAGCTAAATGTGAAAAAATAAATTTAAGTTTACATTTTATGTTAGATTCTGTATAACAATTACGTAATCATATAGTTGTTTACTTATTTTGTTATTAATACCGATTAATTTTTTTAGATTAATTTTTTACTTCCAATCTTGTCTTTTAATCTTGCCCCCCCTGACCTAAATTCCTGGCTCCGCCACTGGTTGGGAGCAGATATATTTTAGATTTTTAGGAGACAAAAAGATCAGTTCTGCTTTAATGGAACCGGCTAGTACGACTTGCACTTTTTTTTCTTCTTCTTTCTTCTTGATTTTTGGTAACCTTCAGAGAAATATTATTGAAGGTTGAAACAAACCAACGAAGGGAGCCATGTTTCTGGAGCGTATCTAAACATATTTGTCAACTTTATTTCCTTCTTTTGGTTTAAGGAAGTTGCATTCTAGTATTTTCATTTGCTTCTAGTAATGTATTTGTATGCCTAGCTAGATGATTTTTTTTTTTTTTTTTTTTTTTTTTGAGAAATAGGAAAATAAGGGTTTCGCTAGGTTACGCTAGCCCCCGGGTTAGTTAGCATATAGCTCTCACCAATGGACTTCTGCTGGTAGCGGGAATCGAACCTAGGCGTGTTAGGCAAAGTGAACGAACCATACCCAGTTGAGCCAAGCCCCCGTTGGCGCCTAGCTAGATGATTAAGAGCAAAATTAGTGCGCATCGAGAAATGTATACTACTTATATTGAGGATATAGAGTGATAAATGTCACTTGCATCTGCTTTTCTAAGTGCTAACACTCATGCCCGGCATGTATTCACAAATGTTTGGGGAAAATTTTAGCTATAAATGCTTCTATTATTGTACCCCTCCAATTATCCCATCAAGAATAAGATGCATGGTATACTATGGTAGCAATTAGGAATTTAAACCTAATTTATGATTTTCATAAAGTTAAGCAAGCCTCTAATAACATTTGGTAGAAAAACATATTTGCACATTAATGTCAGCGATTTAAATAATTTTTACCAATTACGAAAAAAAAAAATACAGTGTGATATGCCTTGTGTTTGGAACATTTTAATATTAATTAATTAAAATGAATTTATATGACTATAAAATGTATTGATGTGGAAATTAATATGGAAGATGAGGAGTTAGTGAAAATGTTTAATTCCACATTGCATCAACACCTTGCTTGTGTATACGTATTTTTTCCTTTAATTATTGATCATTGAAGTGGTTGACTAATATTTTTGGGAACACCCTGAATTTTTTTTATGTCAATAAAATTAAATTTTGGTCCATAATTTGAGCAACTTAACAATATATTAAGGTCTTTCAAGCAAAAAGAATCACATGCTTTTATATTCTTTTAAGCCTATACTACGACTTTACTTTTAGTTTTTGCTTTACTTGACACATTATTATTGTACAACTATTTTTCCTCAAAAACATTATAATATATATTATACAACTAATTGGTCAAAGTCACGTAAATTTAGTTTTTTTCATTGTACAACTACTTTTCTTTTTTCCTTTTCCGATAGTTTTGATTAGAAAAAAAAATAGTAGTTTTAGTTAATTAAGTGAATAAACTTAAAAAGTTACTTAATTTGTATATAACATCAATTAATTCATTATATATATATATATATATATATATATATATATATATATATATATATGTAAGGAACGGATTTGTAACCCAAGCCCACAAATCTGGACCAAAGGCCCAAAGAACCTTGCACAATAAATTTGTAGAGAGTGGGTGAAAGGGCTGGACTGGGTTTGATATAAACAATGACGGACGGGATCACATTGAACAGAAGAGGGACATAAAATAACACCAAGGAAACTCTTTTGTCAGTGTCCGAAGAGGTGTTTTATTGAACGATCAATGGTTATAAGGTTTAGGGCTACAGTAAGATTATTCTTTTCTTTGTTTTCTTTTTTCCTTTTTCCATCCCCTTCTATCAGGCTCTCTTCTTCTTTATATAGTGCCCTTCCCCCCCATCTTCATCGTCCACTTGTTCTTCATCTGTGCATCTACTTGAGTGTATGTCACATCATGGGTATGCTTTAGCTATCTGGGAGTGACGGTAGCTGAAGGTGCACTGTTCAGAGGTCTTCTCCACATAAATGCGGCTAGAAAAGCTGTTGTAATGCATTAAATACGGTGGCAGCAGCCTTTATATTAGATATTTCTTCATTCTTATCGTTCTCATCCCTCGTTCTGAGCTTATCCTAATCTGATAGAGTCCTCGGACAACCACTGGTTTTTCTCGCACCCAAATGGCTCGGGGCCTCCTGTTGGAGTGATGCGTCATCCTCGGACAAGCAATACTCTCCTCGGACAGGAAATGCCTTCCTCGGATGGAGATGATCTTTCATGAAGATCCCATTCCTAGATAAGCCTCGCTCTTTTTCTCCCTCTCTCTTCGGATGCAAGACAGCCGTTTCGTGGGCCCTTGGTTCATAATGTTGGGCCCGGATTCTTCTCCCCCACATCAGCCCCTCAAAATTTTATTTCTTTCCCACGCAAGCGGGAAGGAAAAATAATTTTGACTAGATAGGCGGGACCAACAGAAAAGTAAAACAGAAAAAATAAATAAAAACTAAAGCCAAATGACATAAGTACCCCTGCTTATACGCGCGGGCTTATGGAGACGCGCGCTTCATCATTGCTGCTGTAGATCTTCCATTCCCAAGGCGTTACATCAATTACTCCAGGCGGCTCTGTCTATTGTATCCAACGGTGGATCGCGGATCAGACGGTTGGGGTTTGTCCTCGCTATTCGTGTGAAATGAATGATACCGCTCCGTTTGTCCCTACATATAAATATCCGCAGGCAGTTTATTCTTTTTACTTTACACATTCGTAATATTCAGAGCATTTTCGAAGTTCCCAGAGAGTTCCTGCCTTCCAAAGCACTTCATTCCTTCTCGGATTTCTGCTTCTTTTGCCCTCAGGATCCCTCTCTAAAGCACATTTCCAATTAGCGAGTTCGTCTTGTTTGTGATATAGTAAGTCTTATCATACCCTGAGTCCTTATTTTCTCTTCGGTCACATTTCTTTCATTATTCTCTCCATTCCCTTACAAAAATGGGTAAATACAAATACCTCGTAGATAGCCCGGAGTTAATAGAGGACTTCAAGAGAACCCACCACATCCCTCAGGGGGTAAATCTGAAGTATTGTCCCCCAGAGGGATTATTACTAGACCGAGCGGAGGGGGAGGTCATAATTCCTATGATCGCCTTTCTCGAGGGAGGAATGACCATTCCAATGGGTCCCGTGACCCGAAATTATCTTATCAACCATAGGCTTTCCCCCGAGCAGTGTGCACCCAACACCTTTAAGATATTAGGGGCTATCGACGTCGTAAACGAGCAGTTAGGCTTAGAGCTAACCTAGCACGACTTAGCATACATGTATGAATGTCGTAGCCAAAGGGGAGGGGGATACTATCTTAAATCTCGCTCCGATGTCGTGAGGCTGTTCTCCTGCCTTCCCAAATCCAATAAGGGGATGAAAGATGACTATTTGGTTGTCTCGGGCGAATGGCACGACGGTCTGCATTGTCCGACCAGGCCAGGAGAGCCAGGTGTGCCCTCTCGGACTTAGGGTTTCTAACCATAGCTTTAGGATTTTTTCCTTCTGCAACTACTTCTTGGTTTGTATTCGTATCTGATCTCTAATTGGTTTGCCTTGTTTGTTTTACAGATAAAGCACATACCGCGCCTCGGCTGAGCCTTATCAACGTACAAGCCCTCAACTACCTACTGCGCTCGGAGATATACGTCAGCGAAGATAGGCAGTTGAGGTCCATTCCGCTGATACTCGGCTACACTCCAAAGCCAGCAGACATCCAACCAGCGGGGAACGCCATTATTCAGGGCGATTATCGACTGCGGCGCATAGACGTTGCACGGAAGGCTTTTCTTGCGCCCTACAACCTCCCACCAGTTCCACACCCTAATCCCCAGGGTGTTCCGCTGCTCGTCCGCCCAGTCCAACAAGTTCCTCCCGCTCAGCCGGCTGTGAGAGAACGAGTCGGGTCCTCGTCCACCTCCTTGGACGAGCAAATAGATAAGTTTAAGTTTGAAGGTGAGAGTGAAGGAAGGGTCCACGTCATTCCTTCGGACTCCGAAGAAGAGGCGGACAGGCAATCTTTTATCCGACCCTTCGTATTGTTAACAACAATACCAGAAGACTCCTCGGAGGAAGAGATGTCTGACTTAAGACTTCTTCTTAGGAAGAGGACAAACAAGGTGGAGATTAAAGAGACGGGGACTTCCCGCCCCCCCGCCATTGTGCCACCACCTCCTCCTGTTGTACAGGTTTCTGATCTGGCTTTTAAACCCCTTCCGGATCTGAAAAAGAAGAGGCCAATGGAATCCGAGGACAAAGAAAAGAGGCCGCCACCCAAGGCTAAACAGCAAAAAGTGGCTAAAGACTCTCGTCAAAAGAGAGGCTCCTCAGTGGAAAGCCGAGAGGAACCCAACCAGGCCGAGGTTCGCCGAGGACAACGGATATGGTCCCCTCGGCTGGAGCTCGACGGTGCTCCGTTCCCCTAGGAGACCTCGATCAGAAACTATGACGGTGGTCGGGCAGCACTGATAGCTGAGGCATTGGAGCAGCCCCTTCTTCTGCCCAAAGACATGGACTCATACAGGCGTTTTACCCAGTATGAACTCTTCATGTCTCTGAAAAGGGACTTGGCCATGGTAAGTATATCCATTTTGCTTCCCCATTGTAGCGTTGGCTTTTATGTTTGTACACTAACACTGTAACTTGGTTCAGATCACTCAGCAGGTGTTCGTGGCCGAAGAGTGGGGCCGCAAGGCCAGTGTGCAGGCCCAGGCAGAGGCCCAAGCCAGAGCTGAAGTCGAGAGAGTCATGGGCGATTTAAAAGAAGAGACATCGAAGCTCTCGGATCAGCTCAAAGCAGTAGCCCAGGAAAGGGACAGCCTGGATGCTGGCTTAAAGAACACAGAGTCCCAGGCCGAGTCTCAGCGTAGGCTGCTGAACGAAGCCCAGAAAAAGCTGGCCGCAGAAAGAGAAGCTATCAAAGGGCTTCGTGCCGAGCTGCAGAAGGCCAAGGCAGTTACCGAGGATGCTCAGAAGGACGCCCAGCTGGCTAAGGAGGCCATGGAAACTGAAAAGAAGGCGTCCTATCAACTGGCAGTGGAGGTGACAGAAAAAGATCTCACTGAGCAGTTTGCCTCGGTTGCCCGGGACTACTGCGATCTGACATGGAGCAAGGCGTTAGATGCTGCTAGAGTTCCTCCGGAATCAGATCTTCGACGGCCAGAGAACATCTTCTACGGCGAGGATATCCGGCAGTACTCCGACGATGATGCTCCTCCTGCACCTCTTCCTGAGGCCCCTGAACAACCTCTGGGTGAGCCGAACCCTCTGGTTATTCTTGAGCTTGACCAGGGTCTTCCCCCGCCGTGTGGCCAAGTCCCACCTGCTGAGCCACCTCATGAGAAGGGTGGATCTTTAGAGGGGGAGCAGCCACCCTCGGGTCCTTCTTCGGCAGCCCCATCATAGACTTAGGATCTTTTTTTTTTTTTTTTTTTTTTTTTTTTTTTTGAGAACATTGTAAACCAATCCTTATTAATGAAGTAATTCTTGTTCAAACAATAGCACTTGCAATTTTAATATTATCCTTTTGTGTCACAGATGGTTTGACTTGGCAATTACAGTTATGGTTTACTTTTCTCGGCAAATAACTTGTACAATTAGTATTGTGTATGAAAGGCAGCATTAACCATTTAACCAAATAAAGAGTATCAACTAATCCGAGATCGTCTGGTCCGAGGACTACAGGCATGACCAGGTTTAAATTTAAACACTCAGAGAATGAATAAATAGTGTTAACTAATCCGAGATCATCTGGTCCGAGGACTGCAGGCATGATCAGATTTAAGTTTAAACACTTAGAGAATGAATAAATAGTGTTAACTAATCCGAGATCATCTGGTCCGAGGACTGCAGGCATGATCAGATTTAAGTTTAAACACTTAGAGAACAAGTAAAGAGTGTTAACTAATCCGATATCATCTGGTCCGAGGACTACAAGCATGTTCAGATTTAAGTTTAAACACTTAGAGAATGAATAAATAGTGTTAATTAATCCGAGATCATCTGGTCCGAGGACTGCAGGCATGATCAGATTTAAGTTTAAACACTTAGAGAATGAATAAATAGTGTTAACTAATCCGAGATCATCTGGTCCGAGGACTGCAGGCATGATCAGATTTAAGTTTAAACACTTAGAGAACAAGTAAAGAGTGTTAACTAATCCGATATCATCTGGTCCGAGGACTACAGGCATGTTCAGATTTAAGTTTAAACACTTAGAGAATGAATAAATAGTGTTAACTAATCCGAGATCATCTGGTCCGAGGACTGCAGGTATGATCAGATTTAAGTTTAAACACTTAGAGAATGAATAAATAGTGTTAACTAATCCGAGATCATCTGGTCCGAGGACTGCAGGCATGATCACATTTAAGTTTAAACACTTAGAGAACAAGTAAAGAGTGTTAACTAATCCGATATCATCTGGTCCGAGGACTACAGGCATGTTCAGATTTAAGTTTAAACACTTAGAGAATGAATAAATAGTGTTAACTAATCCGAGATCATCTGGTCCGAAGACTGCAGGCATGATCAGATTTAAGTTTAAACACTTAGAGAACAAGTAAAGAGTGTTATTATAGATAAACAGGAAAACAATTCGATTAATAGTAATACCTCTTGAGGTTATTTACATTCCACGGACGGGGTATTACATGATTGTCCAAGTCTTCAAGAAAATATGCTCCAATACCAGCACATGACGTGATGCGATATGGGCCTTCCCAATTAGGTCCTAATTTTCCCCAGGCTGGGTTTCTTGTATTGCCGACCACCTTTCTGAGCACCAAGTCGCCGGGTTCTAAGGGTCTTGGTTTGACCTTGGCATCATAGCCCTGTCTAAGCTTTTGTTGGTAGTGAGCCAACCGAACCATAGCGTTCTCTCTCCGTTCTTCGATAAAATCCAAACCAGCCTCCAGGAGCTTATTATTGTTGTCCGAGCAGAAGAGACTGGTTCTCAGAGTTGGGAAATTGGCTTCCAAAGGAATTACAGCTTCGGACCCATAAGTCATCGAGAAAGGAGTCTCTCCAGTGGACCTTCGAGGGGTAGTTCTGTACGCCCAAAGCACATGTGGCAATTCTTCGACCCATCTTCCCTTTGCGTCGTCCAACCTCTTCTTTAAGCCGCTAACTATAACCTTGTTGACTGCTTCAGCTTGGCCATTGCCCTGAGGGTAGGAGGGAGTAGAATATCTGTTCGTGATCCCCAGTTCGCTACAATAATTCCGAAACGAGATACTGTCGAACTGCAAACCATTATCCGAAATAAGGGTATTCGGAACTCCAAAGCGGGTTACAATGCTTTTCCATACAAATTTTTGTACATCCACATCTCGGATATTAGCAAGAGGTTCTGCCTCGACCCATTTCGTAAAATAATCGGTTCCGACCAGGAGATACTTTCTGTTCCCTGCTGCCTTAGGGAATGGGCCCACGATGTCCAAGCCCCATTGGGCAAACGGCCATGAACTGGACAATGGGTTAAGGGTTCCTCCCG
The DNA here is from genome assembly GCA_030445155.1 of Quercus variabilis. Taxonomy (NCBI): domain Eukaryota; kingdom Viridiplantae; phylum Streptophyta; class Magnoliopsida; order Fagales; family Fagaceae; genus Quercus; species Quercus variabilis. The sequence continues at coordinate 6,684,862 of CP129448.1, read as the reverse complement.
GCTGATGTATGTTTGGTGCGAATCTCTGACATTGATCACATTTCTTCGCATAGTCCCGAGCTTCTTCTTGCATGCTCGGCCACCAATATCCTTGGGTAAGAGCCCGATGTGCCAGTGATCTGCCTCCAGTGTGACTTCCACAAATTCCTTCATGTAACTCTTCAAGTAGTGCCTCCGTGGCTTCCGGATGGACACACAATAAGTACGGCCCCGAGTAAGAACGCTTATATAATTTTTGATCTTCGGACAACCAGAACCTCGCGGCCCTCCTTCGGATCTTGTCAGCTTCCTTTCGTCCTTCTGGCAGGATATCATTTTTCAAAAATTCGATTAGGGAATCCATCCAGCATGGACTTTTTCGAATCTGGTATACTCGAGTTGCGTCTCCCCCTGCTCCGGTGGGTTCATGAAGATCCTCCACGATGATGACTCTCGGCAAATCTTGATCCGAAGAGGTGGCTAGTGTGGCCAAAGAATCGGCGTGTGCATTTCCACATCTGGGAACATGCATGAGAGTGAAAAACACAAATTCCTCTTCCAATCGCTTGACTCTGCTCAAATAGCCTTGCATCCTCTCGTCCTTGGCTTCGAATTCTCCTTGAACCTGGCCCACAACCAATCTTGAGTCCGAGAACACCTTAAGGGCTTTTCCTCCCATCCTTCGGACCATGACCATTCCCATCAACAGGGCTTCATACTCAGCTTCATTATTTGTGGCGTTAAACTCTAGCCTTAGTGACTTTTCGATGATGATTCCGTCTGGGGATGTCATGACCAGCCCAATTCCAGAACCTTTCCGATTTGCGGCGCCATCTACGTACAACTCCCAATGAGCAGGACCCTGCTGAGAAACCAAACCAACCGATTTTTCATCCATGCTCGGCCTTACCCCTACATCTTCCAAACTGGGCTCTGTGAATTCGGCCACCAGATCTGCAAGTACTTGGCCTTTAACTGATGTGCGAGGCATGTATTTGATATCGAAAGCCCCTAGAATGGTGCCCCATTTAGCTATCCTCCCCGTATAGTCCGCGCTTCGAAGTACTGTTTTGAGTGGAAGCTGGGTGAGCACCACGACAGTGTGGGCTTGGAAGTAGTGAGGCAATTTCCGTGTTCCGAGCACCACGGCCAGGATGGCTTTTTCCAGCGGCAAATACTTGACCTCTGCTTCGTGCAACGATTTGCTTACACAATAGACCGGCCTCTGTACCCCCTGATCCACTCTTATCAACACTAAACTCACAGCGTGTGGGACCACTGCGATGTACGCAAATAAAACCTCATCGGGTTCAGGACTGGACATAATCGGTGGCCGAGATAGATAATCCTTGAGCTGTTGGAAGGCTGAGGCACACTCTTCGTTCCATTCGAAACCCTTCCATTTGTTAATCAGAGAAAAGAAGGGTTTGCATCTGTCCGCAGACCTGGATATGAACCGGTTTAACGCGGCCGTCATTCCCGTTAGCTTCTGCACATCCTTCGGATTCCGAGGAGGCTGCAGATCTTGGATAGCCCTAATCTGATCAGGATTAACTTCGATTCCCCTGTGCGTAACCATGTAGCCCAAGAATTTGCCTGACCCAACTCCGAACGAGCACTTCGAAGCGTTCAAGCGCAACTTATGTTTTCTCAGGATTCCAAAAACCTCATCAAGATCGCTTAAATGGTCAGTAACAAGTTTGCTTTTAACTACCATATCATCTATATAAATCTCGATGGTCTTACCTAACTGTAATTCAAACATCTTGGTCATCATACGCTGATAAGTAGAACCTGCGTTTTTTAGACCGAATGGCATTACCTTATAGTGGTAGTTACCAATGGGGGTAACAAAGGCAGTCTTTTCCTGGTCGTCTGAAGCGAGGGGAATCTGATGATACCCCTGAAAAGCATCTAAGAAACTCATCCGAGAATGTCCGACAGTAGCATCCACCAGCTGGTCAATCTTCGGCATAGGGAAGGGGTCTTTAGGGCAGGCTTTATTTAGGTCCGTGAAGTCTACGCAGACCCGCCATTTTCCACTTTTCTTCTTTACCACTACAGTGTTTGCTAGCCATTCGGGGTAGAAGATTTCTTTAATAGCCCCGGCCTGCTTGAGCTTTCCTACCTCCTCTCTGACTGCTTCAACGTGCTCTCTGGATGGTCGCCGAAGAGGTTGCTTCTTTGGTATGATTAGAGGATTAACCTTCAAATGATGACAAATGAAATCTGGGTCTACCCCCGGTGCTTCATAAGTGCTCCATGCGAAAACATCAATATTTCTTTTGAGGAAAACAATCAGCTCTTCCTTTTCTAACTGAGGTATCAGTGCCCCGATTTGAAAATACTTTTCAGGGTCGGATTCAACCATGACCCGTGTCAAGTCTTCACATTTTGCATCCTCACCCTGCCCATCGGCAGGTGACATCCGCTCCTTTAACTGCTATAGGTCTTTGATTACCCCTACTGAAGATTCATCTTCGGACCCGTGCCGTATTGCCGCTACTAGACACTGCCTAGCCGAGGACTGATCCCCGCGGATTTCACAGACTCGCCCTTCAGAAGGATATTTGATTTTTTGATGTAGAGTGGAAGAGACCGCCCCTAGTGTATGCAACCAGGGCCTAGCGACAATTGCTGTATAGGGAGAGTATACGTCTACCACCACAAAATCAACCTCGACAATTTCTGTGCCCGCTTGCACGGGCAGTCGGATCTGTCCCCTCGGAGTGACCATCCTCCCTTCGAAGCTGATTATAGAGGAGCTATACGGAGCTAAGTCATTGGGTGTGAGATTTAATCCCCTGAAAAGATCAGGGTACATAATTTCCACCGCACTACCTTGGTCTACCATGACTCTCTTCACATCATACCCCCCAATCCTGAGGGTGACGACCAGTGCGTCCTCATGGGGTTGAATAGTCCCAGCTTTATCCTCGTCCGAAAAGCATAACATGGGGGACATGGCATTCCTAGAGATCCTCGGATTTGCGACAACATCTTCTACCAGCGAGCGAGCCACAGACATAACCTTCGACGGACGGGACCCAGTCCTTCCCGGGGCTGCAAAAATGACATTAATAACCCCTAAAGGGGGTTTTGTAGAATCCCCCCCTTCGGATTCCGAGGACGGTCGTCCCCGCCCACTAGAGCGATGCAAAAGGTGCTTCAACTTGCCCTCGGCGACCAGCTGGTCCAAATGATCCCATAGACTTCTGCAATCTTCGGTCGTGTGCCCATGATCCTGATGATACTGGCAATAGACATTGTGATTGCGTCTCTCCGGATTCCCCATCATTTTGCTCGGCCATCTGAAGAATGGTTCATTATTTATCTTATCCAAAACTTGATGAACAGGCTCTTTAAACACGGTATTAACTGTCTGGGCATTTGTTGAACTCGAGTGCCCAACGAAGTCTCTCCTCGGCTTATTGTTGTAGCGGTCCGATTTGAAGTCCCTCCTATCCTGGGGGGTGGCTTTATCTTTACCCTTCTCCTGTTGCCTATCTTCTTCCACCCTCTTATACTTCTCGATGCGGTCCATAAGCTGGCGCATACTGTCAACAGGCTTGCCGGACAAAGACGTTCTCAAACCATGATCAGTGGGGAGACCTAACTTGAACGTCTCCAAAGCCATGGCATCAAAGTTGCCCTCCATCTCATTAAACATCTCCCAGTATCTGTCCGAGTACGCCTTCAGTGTCTCCCCCTCACGCATGCTCAAGGATAGAAGGGAGGATAGGGGCCTGGGTACTCTTCGGCAGGTGACAAATCGTGATCCGAAAGCTTGGGTAAGCTCTTGGTAGGAATCAATGGAATCGGCCCGTAAGTTGTCAAACCATCTCATGGCTACAGGGCCCAGGCTCGAAGGGAATACCTTGCACATCAGTGCCTCGTCCCTGGCATATACAACCATTCTTTGATTAAAATGGCTGACGTGCTCCACAGGATCTGTCCTGCCATTGTAAATGATAAAGGTTGGTTGATTGAAACGCCGAGGTAGCTCTGCTCCTTCGATCCTTCGTGTAAAAGGTGACCTAGAAATTTGATTCAGGGCTTTACTCATGGCATCGTTACCTATCCCTCCATACGGTAGTTCTCGTGGTCGCTTCTCACGAGGGTGTTCGGCTTCATACGAAAAGGCTTCGCTGGTTGGAGTTTGAGAGTTCTGCTGATAAGTAATGTCTTGTTCATCATCCAGGTCATCGTCAGGATGTGGTGCAGCACGTTTCCTCTTCTCCATCCGTAATTCCCTCTTCAACCTTTCAATCTCTATCTGCATGCTGTTTTTCTCTGCATGGGAAACATGACTCCCACCACGAGGAGGGGATCGTTCAGTGTGTGTGGTATGTACACTGCCTTCTCGATCCTGCCTATGCTCCAGGTTAAGAAAGGGATCAACATGTTGGGAGGCCCCAGATTCTGCTGGTTGTTGCGCTTGATCAGCCATTACCGTTCACTGCTATTCTTCCCCAATCGTTTAAGCCCTTCCCACAGACGGCGCCAATTGTAAGGAACGGATTTGTAACCCAAGCCCACAAATCTGGACCAAAGGCCCAAAGAACCTTGCACAATAAATTTGTAGAGAGTGGGTGAAAGGGCTGGACTGGGTTTGATATAAACAATGACGGACGGGATCACATTGAACAGAAGAGGGACATAAAATAACACCAAGGAAACTCTTTTGTCAGTGTCCGAAGAGGTGTTTTATTGAACGATCAATGGTTATAAGGTTTAGGGCTACAGTAAGATTATTCTTTTCTTTGTTTTCTTTTTTCCTTTTTCCATCCCCTTCTATCAGGCTCTCTTCTTCTTTATATAGTGCCCTTCCCCCCCATCTTCATCGTCCACTTGTTCTTCATCTGTGCATCTACTTGAGTGTATGTCACATCATGGGTATGCTTTAGCTATCTGGGAGTGACGGTAGCTGAAGGTGCACTGTTCAGAGGTCTTCTCCACATAAATGCGGCTAGAAAAGCTATTGTAATGCATTAAATACGGTGGCAGCAGCCTTTATATTAGATATTTCTTCATTCTTATCGTTCTCATCCCTCGTTCTGAGCTTATCCTAATCTGATAGAGTCCTCGGACAACCACTGGTTTTTCTCGCACCCAAATGGCTCGGGGCCTCCTGTTGGAGTGATGCGTCATCCTCGGACAAGCAATACTCTCCTCGGACAGGAAATGCCTTCCTCGGATGGAGATGATCTTTCATGAAGATCCCATTCCTAGATAGGCCTCGCTCTTTTTCTCCCTCTCTCTTCGGATGCAAGACAGCCGTTTCGTGGGCCCTTGGTTCATAATGTTGGGCCCGGATTCTTCTCCCCCACAATATAAAATAAACTTTTTATTTTTATGATTATGACTAAACATGTGATTGTTCATTCTAAGGAAATTTGATTAAATTTACACAAAAAGTGTCTCTAAATATTATGTTTTTACATTTTGCTATCATATAATTAGTAATAAACTTATTATATTTTTATTTATATAATTTAAAATTTTATTAATTATATTATTTATGACATCATCGGTTTAACCATCGATTGGATCTCGGTCCGACAAAAAAATCAGTAACTAGTCCCTTCTCCAGTTCTTTAACGTTACTGGTTTATAAAACCATGGAAAAAAAAAAAAAAAAAAAAAAAAACCCACAAAAAAAAAATGAAAATCTAGAAAAAAAAAAAAAAAAACTTATAATAAAACTACTAACAAGGCTCAAACCAAATGCCAATAGAAAAGCCCAGTCAAAGATCAATCTCATCTTAGACTAAGTGTGCGTCCGGCTATTCACCGGTTCAACTATCGATCGGATCTCAGTCCGACTAAAAAACTAGTAACCAGTCCCTTCTAGTTCTTTCATGTTACTAGTTTATAAAACCATGGAAAAAAACCCACACAAAAAAAATATAAAAAAAAAAAAAAAAAAAAAAAGCTTGAACGAAAATCTGGAAAAAAAAAAAAATTTATAATAAAACCACCAACAAGGCTCAAACCAAATGCTAGTAGAATGTACGTTTGGCTCCAAATTAAAAAACTAGCTTATTTTGCTATTTTTTATGAACTCCATTACACCTTTTAGTACTATTCATAGGTCCTACTGTATTATTTCAACTAACTTTCACAAAATCGAGTTTTAAATGGTACTCAAGTTCAGTGAACTTGAGTTCCTAGTAAGTCACCAAAGTACTTCTTTATTGTACTCGAGCTTCATATAGTCTGAGTACTTTTTTTTTTTTAACAAAACTTTTACTTAGGAAATGCTGGCCTGTTTTTTCACACTGCAATTGTGTTGTCTGAAATGTAAGATTTAAGAAGATTGTGATGTCTAAAAGGTGAGATTTGAGAAGATTGTGATGTCTGAAAGTCTGAATGATGAGAGAGGAGATAAAAAAAAATGAGATTGATCTTCAGAAGATGGAGATAAAAAAACTCTGAATGATGTCTCTATGAAGATGTTCAATGTTCAAATCCACCGTCCTAGTTATTATAACTATAAATTTTTGGAAAGTATTGGGAAAAAAAATGTATGCTTTTTCTTTTTTACTTGAAATACCTACTTGTTTTAGAATAAATAGATTTAGATTCCAATTAAAGTAAGATGTAATGTGGCAGTGTACCGGTTAGCCTTATGGGTTCTACTCCTGACGGCATCCAACCATTTAAAAAATAAATAAAAATAAAACTAACAGTACTAATGTCAAAATTGAAGCTAACGGGTTGGGCAGCTTTTGTGGGCCAAGCGCAAAAGCCTATTACCGAAATTCTTCATTTCTTTTCTCACTGAATTTCCTTTCTTTTTTTCTCCTATTACGGCAACCACATTATTGAAATTCTTTTTTTCCCTCACCTCCTTCCCATCATTTCTCTCTCCTCTCTCCTCTTTTTGTTAGAATTTCGGTGACAATATTACCGAAATTTGCTTCTATTATCATTTTGCCAAATAAGTTTAAACAGTACCTATATTACAAATAAACTTATTTTTTTGCAATATTTAGCCAAAAGACTCTACAATTATTGTCATTCATAATATTATGCATGCAATAAGGATTCATAAGCAACAACATTGTTGGTTGTTTGTTCATAATATTGTGTAACATTATGCAATAAGTGATTTTTAACTTTCACATTTATTGTATTTGTTTATAATTATCCAAAAATGTGAATTTTATTTCTAGAAAAATTATAAATAAATATTTTTTTAATCCCACTTTATTTTAGATTTTTTAACAATATTAAATTAAATTCATTATTTTATATAATAGTAGTAATAATAATATATATTTTTAGAAAAACCGAAACACTTATATGGCTTAGTGCAGAAAATTTTCAAAACTGATTGTTATGTCATATGTGTTACTACTTAATGAAAATTGTTTTGAATTCCTTTGAATTCACATTTGCTACCTGTAAAGATATGTTAATGAGAATGCTCCTCTTAACTAATATAAATATATAATATCTTATCACAATAAAAAAGAAGAAGTATATATATATATATATATATAAATATATATATATATATATATATATATATATTTATTAGAGCATTCGCATTGGGGATTGCAAATGCCAAATGTAAGGAAAATTTGGCACTTCAAGCCCAAAAGAGCTCAGCATCCGTTCTTCTAAACTGCTACTATTGTAAAAAAATTTTAGAATTGTGTTACAATGCAATTCTATTAGCATCCAGTCTTCTAAACTGCTACTATTGTAAAAAAAAATTAGAATTGTGCTACAGTGCAATTCTACATGTAGAATTGCACTGTAGCTCAATTCTAAAAAAAAAAAAAAAATTATTTTATTCGGTTTGACATTTCTCTCTCTTCCATTCTCTGTCTCACGTCTCTCTCTCCTTTCAGTCCTCATTCACTCCCTCTCTTCAGACTCAAAACTCCATAGCCACCACACCATGGCCTGACCCACCGTCACCGGTGTTTGGTGCAGAGATTGGTGTGAAAAATCAGAGTTCAGTGTTTAGTGCAGAGATCGGCATTTGGTGCAGAGGTCAGTGTGGTGGCATGGAGATCAGAGTGGATCAGCGTGGATTGGTTGATGGTGGATCGTTGTGAGGGAGAGAGGGTTTGACCATGGGTTGTTGTGTTTTTTTTTTTTTTTTTGGTCAGAGAGGGTGGTGTTGATGGTCAAGTTTTTTTTTTTTTTTTTTTGGTGTTGACGGTAGATTATGGCTAGTGGTGGTGGTGTCAGGTGTGTGTAGCGCAGCAATGGTGGGCTTGTGTTGTATTGTAAATGAGGGTGATTGTGAGATATATTATTTTATTGTGTAAAAATATTATTTTAATGAGTAGAATAGAAAATTAAAAGTTGGGATGCTGGGAGTATTGTAAAATTATATTGTATAATTGATAAAGTGATTTTTTGAGATGGTAAAATAGGATAGAGTAGCATCGATGTGAATGCTCTTACACTGCCCCGAGGCAAATCCCTATTTTATCTTTCCCACTTTCCCAAAATGAAAAATCCTATGGGCTATGAGTGTCTATCCCAGCGTCGGAGCAACTTGTTTTTAAGGCATTAAAAAAAAAAAAAGTTATAGTTTATTAGCTTAAAGTAACATTGTCATGGTATTTTGTTTTTTTATTAGAGTATTGTTTTTGGTTTATGGTGCTTTGGAAGTTAGAAAAGGAGTGTCTGAATTGATGGATAAGTTGTGAGAATGGACATGCCAGTTGTTTAGGCCCAAAACAAAACTTTCAGATTCAGCTTTCTGTATTTTTAAAAGTTTTGTACAAAACAAGAAGTAGAAAAATGGAAAAAAAAAAAAAAAAAAAAAAAAAAAAAAAAAAAAAAAAAAAAAAAAAATAAAAAACCACAAAGTTCTCGGCTTTAGTAAGATCGAGTATTATAAAGAAGTGCTCAATTTTTGTAATATCAAGTATCGTATTAGTGTCACGCTAACAACGCATCTAGGAAATCGAGTTCACTGAACTCGAATACTAAAAAAGTGGTAGATTGCTAAATATTTTAGAAACAGTGTTAGTTTGTCACAAATTTTACCAAAACATGATATTTGGCTATTTTCACCCCTCTCTCTCTCTCTCTCTCTCTCTCTCTCTCTCTCTCTCTCTCTCTCTCTCTCTCTCTATATATATATATATATATATATTTCTAGTCTTTCAATACGTGGCGAAACAAAGTTTTGTACTTGGACAAATCCTGCTTCCTTTACCCCTAATATAATAGTGAAGTGGACAGAATGACCAATATGTTTACAAGCCATTGCCTGAACAAACAACAACGACAAAGCCTTAATCTTAAAATTTGGGATTGGCTATGGATCATTGACAAATTAGATTGGATCGGCCACATAAATTCTTTTTCTCTATTCTATCCTATGTGAAGTTATCGATTCACTCTTTCCTATCAGTTCATTACTCGCCCTCCTTTGAACATGACTAAATCATTTCAAATAACTCTCCATTGTCTTTTCATCAATAAGAGCTACCGCTATCTTTAAACAGATTTTTCGCATTTTGAATTTTATCTTTCTGTGTATTCTCACTTATCCATCTTTACATTTTTGTTTCCGCTATAGCGGTTACACCCATTTCATGGATATGTTGTTTTTTAACTGCCCAACATTCAGTACCATAGAGAATAGCTAGTTGTATAGTAGTGTTATAACATTTTATCTTTAACTTAATAGGTATTCTACTGTCACACAATAAGCCTAATGCACTTCTCCACTTCATCCACCCTACTCTTATTTTATGATTCACATCCTATTCAATCTCTCAATCTTTATGAATTGTTGATCCAAGATATCCAAATCTCTCTCTCTCTTTAGTATCTCTTAGCCATCAAGTTTTATAGCTCCTTTGGTGTTGTTTCTACTTCTACTAAACTTACATTACATGTACTCTATTTTAGTCCTACTTAAACAAAAACCTTTTAGATTCTCGCCAAATTTCTAATTTGCATTAACTTCACTTCTAGTTTCATCCACTAAAACTATATCATTTGTAAAAAGCATACACCAAGGGACTTCCGCTTGAATTGATTTAGGGATTTCATTCATTACTAGTGCAAAGAGATGTAGGCTTAATGCTAATTCTCAATGCAAATCTATAGTGATAGGAAACTCACTTGTAGTTCCTCTGCTTGTTCTCACACTTGTTATAGCGTCATCATAAATATCCTCAATCAACTCAATATACTTTAGTGGAACTTCTTTCATATCCAAAACCCACCACATAACCTCTCTAGCGACCTTATCATATGCTTTTTGAAGATCAATGAAAACCATATGAAGATATTTACACATGCCTCTCTATATTTTTCTGATAGACATCTAAGTAAATAGCTCCCATGGTAGATCATCCTGGTATAGAACCAAATTAATTCTCTGATACTATTGTTTCATATCTTAACCTATGTTCATTCACTCTTTCCCAAAGTTTTATTGTGTTACTAATAAGTTTAATTTCACAATAGTTTGTATAGTTTTGGATATCCCCCTTGTTCTTGTAATTAGGTATTTTGTTGACACTTAAAATCATATTGAAAAGGTCTATTAACTAGCATACACCCACATCACCCTAGCACTTCCAAACCTCAACGGAAATTCCAGTCCCACGACTATTCCCATATTCGTCATCTTTAATGCATTTTTTATGTCAGTCATCCTAATTCTTTGGACAAATTTGTGGTTTCTATCCTCCATAGGGTTAATGGGCTACCTAAATCGCTTTAATCTTTTATGTTGTTTCCATAACAAATTTTATCAAAATAACTTTTCCAATTCTCTTTAATTTCCTCTTATTTTCCTAACACTTCCTTTGCAATTTTTGGCAGCATTAATAATCTATGATGATTTTAGTAAACAAGCAGTGGCATTATGGCATATCGACCAATGTCATTATTGTCACGCCAACCACTAAGCCACATCACCTCTTTGATCTTCATCTTTAATGCACTGAACACCATTCCAATCTCTTGTTTTTATTTCCCTTATCTTTGCAAGTTTATAAATATGATTCTCTCCCTCCTTCGGCCCGAACTTGTTATATAAGTTATCATAACAATATCACCATCTCCTACTTTGCCTTTCTAAACAACTGTTTTTGCTCTATATTAAGATTTAAGTACTTGACAAATCCTTGGTTGACATTAGTGGAGAAATAGGTTTTGCGTCAATTGTATGAGAAAAGCGCCACGTACACCTTCAACCAGTGAATACACACACTTGACAAAGAATTATTTATTTTTAATCTTCCAAGCATGCCTTACAAACACTTTTTCTCCTTCTATCTATAACTCTATGTCTATGTTTGCAAATGCAAGAAGTTTTTCTTTTCTCTTTATTTTGTTTGGGAAGGGGATGTTGAAGAAATCAGACCTTTTTATAAGATTAATGGTTCTCAACTGCAAATAATAAATTCTTTGAAAATAATAGATAAATGACATCCACTTTCACCATCATCTGAGACATTGCATTTCGTTGTATGTTTTTCGTTTCTCTAATGCATCATATTTAGCTTTGTCCAAGTCAATTAACATGCAAATGCAAAATGGTAATCCAGGCACAGAACAAATTAATAGAACAAAGAAAAAAGTAGAATCACATTCATTTCTGCAATGAGGATGTGTGAAGTGATATAATTTTGAGAGATTGTGTTAGCAAGGTATTTTCTTTTATTTAAGAATTTAAATTATACAGGTGGAGGTGGCAAGTCTAGTAGGAGCCAAAATCCAACGCAATCATCTGAATCTAAGTCTTCTTGGATGGCAAGGAAATGTAAGCCTCCACAGGCTTTTTTAGCTGCTTCCCAAGCTTCAGCTTCATTTGTTGTTACAGGAGTTTTCTTGTAGGTAGCATAGATATAGCGAGTAGAAATTCCAACAGATAAAATCAAGGAAGCACGACTGAGTTCAGCCTCAATTGAACAGACTTCCAGTCCATTCATCCAAGCTGCAAGAGTACATCACAAGGTTTTTATAATGATACTTGCTAGCCATAGAAGCAGCATAAAAGTGCATAAGGCATACTTGGAATGAGATAGCAAATTGAAAAAGTATTGCTCCACAACCCATACAGAGTTGGATATGGACATTAAATCAAAATTAAAGAAGTGGATGAGCAAGTAGTGAAGTGAGGAATCCTATTTCTTGCTTGTTTGATATAAATTGGGTAAGAGTAACTATGGTCAGAACTCCAAATGCACCTTATCAACACGAATCCTCCTATAGCAATTAAGAATTAGAAAATGCATAATGCTTCTTGCCACTCTCATAAACTATTCATCTGGCTTTGGAACTGATCTTAAAAATGTAAAGTATATTTCAATTAACTTGTAATTAGGGACCTAAATTAATCAGATTACACTTCAAACCCAGAATGAAGTACTTTTAACTTTTTGGTTGTTGCAATGATTAATCTAGCAGGTCTCATTGAGCACTACTAATTTGAGGCTGTGCATAATTGCTACCTACCATGGCAAGATATGCCAGACCTTAACAGTCAAGTATTAGGAACTTCGATACCATGCATTTCCTATGACTTGGACCTTTGTATATAAAAATTACATGCAGGAATCAAATTTCTTAAGACTATCCTGAATGCAAATTATAGCTGCCATGCTAAACAATGTGTGCTGTTTTCAGAGGTAGTTTCAAAAAGATGTGAAAAAAACATATTGGTAAAGCGTAAAACAAACCAAATAAAATGATCATGATATAAAATCACTAAGAATTATATGAGAGGTGAAGATGCAAAAAGGAATATATACCTGCTAAAGGTCTAGCACGTGAAGTTGCGACAGCCAGTCCTGGAATTAATGTCTTGTCATCAATTTCAATTCCCAGTAAATCCAAATCTAGACCTGCACCAAACACCAATCTTGTCTCCAAGGATGAGACCTCCTCACGAACAGCTGAAAATGGGAAAGTAAGATCAGTAGAGGCTCGTGAAATACCTTGAAAAAGAAAATCATTATATCCGCTTTTGAATTGAGTGAGACTTCTTTGTGCGACACTTTAGTGAAATGGCATCATACTAAAATTGGATTTCAAAAGTATCTAATATCTGATAGCTACTAATGTATAATAGCATAAAAAATTTATTATGCAGTTTAAAATGCAGCATAGATATGAATGTTTCATAAAATAGTCTGGGTTGAGTGCATAAGTGTAGTATCCGTCTATCATTATCATTGAAAGTAAAAGCTGCTGTGCTGTACCTGAAATTGGCAATTGGACAAAAGCCCATTTTTCACCAAACAGATTCTCAGGAAGCTCCATTGGGAAAGGGTTGTCTAATGCTAGAAGCGGTTTAGATCCCTTTTGAAAACCGGGATGACGCATATATACAGCCTCATAACGTTCTTCCAGCCATAGAAGTAGTGAAAGGCACTGAAAAAATAATAATTCAACCAAAAAACAGAATTTTTGGGTAATTAGGTGACTATACAAAAGGCAAACAGAACTATAGAAAAACATAAGGGTATAGCCTAGGCAAAGCAAACTCTCAGTATAACTCAAAAGTTGGGAAAGAGATTACAATGCAACAAAGAATCCCCACACTAAATAATTAAAATTCACCCTTCCCCACTCAATAATTCATAATAGTGTTAGAGCAGGTGGTTCTAAGGTCAAATCTTGTCTCAATCTCCCTTTTAAAAGTTTAAAAAGCCCACGTGTTGGCCCACTTTAAGGGGGAGTTTGGGACTATACATGAGAGGGAATGTAAGAATTATGGTTAAGTGATTAAATTTACCATTTCCTAATACCCTTGAATAGACAAACAAAACCCATTTGGGCTTTGCAGGGGAAAAGAAGCAAATTATGAAAGGGATAAGGTCAGGAGAACATCCACCAATGACACTAACGAATATCAAAAAGGAAAACAAGGATGCAGAAAGATCAAAAGCTTCAAACTAAACTAAAGATATCACATAAAGTTTTCCAAGATCATTGGAGCCAAAGATATGGTTGATCTCTTTGGACTTTTGTCAATTACTTCAACTTGCCCATTATGCAACATGGTTAAGCATCAAGTGAAGATACCGGGATCAAACCCCATATGTATACCCACCACAAGGATGGAGATGCCAATAGGCCAAAGAGCCATTTGCTTCCCTCCCTCTTAAATTTAAAACACAGCAATGAAGAATATAATCTTAGTCTCAAGCCTTGGAAAAGATTTCCCTTTGAGCGTGAACCATCCATTGAATACTATAACTCCAATCCCTTGTAATCCGTCGCTAGTTGCACTTCTCACATAAAGTTTTCCAGAAATTTTCAGAATAAAAGCAATTGAAAAATGGTTGATTGTGATCTTTTGAAGCAGAGTTACATAAAGCACAATAATCATTAGTATCCATACATTTGCATCTTATCTTGCATTCTCAACTGATTTTGAATAGCAAGCCAAAGAATGAAAGTGTGCTTAGGAATAGCCTTGCTGAACTAAACACTGGAATGCCATGATTCACTAACTGTACCCGCAATTTAATACTTTCCCAAGCTCTTTTACATTGTATTTCCCATCCAATGCACCTATCCATTAAATTTTGAGTTTTCTATTAAATCTAGACTTAAATCTTGCTAGAGAATTCCTTTATAATATTATGGCCATCAGTGGAATTGTCATGAACCCCACATGTAATGGCCATGAAGAATTTCTAGCATATCATGTTTGAGAATTGTTTCAAACTCTATAATCTATATGCCCCATTGATAACATATGTATTCATTTGTATCATCTCAATAGTTTCAAGAAATAATTCATGAATCTCCTAACAGATTTACAATTTCTACTGTTATTTTATTCTCCATGCCTATTGTGCACAATGTGATCCAATTCAATCAAAGTTAGGACTTCTATTCATGATCCAATCTTCATCCTAGTTTCTTTTAACAACATGGACCTAGCTTTGGTTTTGAACTCAATAAACAACAAATTCAATGAAAAAAAAATGAACTTAAAATTTGATAAAAACAGAGAAGTAAAACAAAATCATAACGAAAGGCTATACGCACCCGTTTACTTGGAATAGGTTTTATACCAAGCTCCTTACAAGCTTTTGTTATAATTGTTTGCATCTGTGACCTTCAAACAAAGAATCAACCCATTGTTAAAGACATCAATCAAAACACACACTCACACAAACATTTATACATACACAAATGTGTGTACACGCTACAAAATTCATGCATATTATCAAATAATTCAATTTGAAAACTCACATACTTGTACATACATAATTGTGTAGATATATATACAACAAAAATCCATACATACAATAAAAAAAATCACCTAAAGAAGCGGATTTTCTCAGGTAGAGGGACACCCAAATCATCACTTATTGATACAATAGCATCCTTCAAAGTAACACTATTGATAACATTGTTAGGAAAATACTTTGTGTATTGAAGTGAAAGAGAACTGTCACATACAACTAGCTCCCACAGCTTCTTCCCTCTGATATCTAGTATAGGCCTAGAGCAAAAATCCAACTCCCACTCCAAAATGCTCCCGGGATCAGTTTCCGGGTCAAGATAGCTCAGTTCTGCAGTTGGGTCGTCCTCTTCTTCATCGTCATCATCAAATTCCACTTCTTTTGGTGCAAAAACTGAGCTTTCTGACACAGAACTAGACCTGATAGGGTGGAGTTTTTGTTGGTTTCTTCTTGAAGGTTTTGTGAGGAAAGTGAATGCGACTTTGATGGGTTTTGTGAGAGAGGTGAATTTGGAGATGGGTTTGTGAGATTGAAGTGTGGGGGTTCTGATTCTGGTGGTGTTGAAGCTTAGACTAGCCATTGGAGTAGTGTATGGAACTGATAAGAGAGTGTGAGACATAAAAGGAAAGACAGGTAGGTAGTTCTGTTTTCCACCACATATATCCGTTGGAGATAATGGGCCGAGCTTGATATAGGCCAGGCCCATTATACATTAGTATTGTTGTAATAGAGATATTTTAAGGCAATTAAAAAATTCTTGTAATTTTAGACTGTTTATTATTAAATTATTAAATGAGTGCTTTAGATTTTGATAATTTATCTATCACTTAAATAAATTTTAAAGAAAATTAATTAACATTTGTTTATATATAGATGATAAGCTTTGTTTCTCAACCAAAAAAAGAAAAGAAAAAGATGATAAGATTAAAAGCTTATGATGTTGCTCAATGATGCTAATTCTTTATTACCAATTTCTTTATTTAATTATAATAGCCTTTACCAATTAAATGGATTGAAATTTACTTTGAGCAATGGATGACATGATACAATGTAAACCACTCAATTCATAATGTATACTTGAAATTTTAAGAAGTTCCTAGGCCTCAAAGTGACATTGCACTAACACTAATTTTGCACAAATGGAAATTCTCTCCTTGATGTTTGTGATCAACATCACATTCGAAATGATTTTTTTTTTCCTAATTGATTTTTGGATTTAAAATATTTGGCATTTTTTTTTTATGAGTATTACTTTATACTATCAAGCCAAGACATTTTTAATAATAGTTATAGATGAAATTCAAACTCAATTATCTTATTTGACAATAACGAAATTTAACAAATTAGGTGAATCACATAACTCAAGCGATAAAAAAAATTTACCAATTTTGGTGAATCATAAAACTCAAGGGTTAACAAAATTTATTAAGCTGGAAAAAAACAAAAGAAAAAAAGGGCAAAGTAGAAACTTCATCAATAATCTCAAACAAATTAGGAATCAATAAAAGGTAAGTTAGTCCAAAAATATAATTTAACTCAAAGAAAAAAAAATTATAATTTCAATACATTCACCATGTTTATCATAAATCTCATGAGACTATGAGAGGAATCTCATTAAGTTTAGTATAAAAAGTAAAAACTATTCCTTTTCCTTTTTTTTTTTTAATCTAAAAATGACAATATCTATAATTGAGCCCTAGAACGCAAAAGATGATCCCAAGAAGGTTAAAGAGGCCCAGCCCAACATAAAATTCTTTGCATTTTGCATTCACTCATCATCTAATATTTGCCGCGGATAAAGCACAATATAAAAAACCACACTTTTCTCAGACTCTCAAACTCAACCTCTTATCTCTCTCTCTCTCTCTCTCTCTCTCTCTCTCTAAGGTGAAAGAAGCTCCTCTCAACGCGACTTTATTCCTCCATGTAAACCCTTATCTCCCATACACGCATACACATATATTGCATGTGTATATGCATATATGTATAATTGTGTAATTATTGGCTATGCACGTATAACAATTCCATGCCCACCAACCGTTTGAAAAAATGCTTTTTTTTTTCTTCCATTTTTTGGTCTAAGATTTGTACATTCTTTTTTATGAAGCAAATGGGTAATCTATGAATTGGTTTATATTTAAAATTTAAAACCTTTTAATGGGTATTCTAATATTCTTAGCCTGCATTCATGTTAATTGTGTGCTTGTTTTTACTACATGGATGTTATTTCCATAGTGAATGGTCTAGAAAGTTTCTTCTTTGACCTTTGTTTATTGGGTCTGGAATTAGTATCTAGAATAAGTTTCAGTGGGTCTTTTTTTTTTTTGGATAATTGTTTGGGTGCTTTGGAAGTTTTTTTGGTATTGAGTAAGCTACACAAACTTCAATTTGGCCCTGATATGGATTTTTCCATTTTGATTGTTGATTTTGCAACCCGAGGAAGGCACTAGCCACATCTATGTTTTTACGCCAAAAGAACTAGTGAAGTTACAACTAGGGCTCCTTGTAATCACTTATATAGCCCAGTTTGACCTAATGAACACCAATGTAGGACTTAGCGCACCTTCGCATAACACAAACCTACTCAATCCAATTCACATAATTCAGGGTATCACAGACTCACAGTTGAATCCTTTGGTTTTTAATCTGGAATTTCTTTCCTGATTTCAGTTGATTACATTTGAACTCTTTCTAGTTACAAAACTGCAAGCCATATTTTATTTAAGTTAAAAACTTCCTTCAAAGGGAAACATGGAATTCCAAGTGCTGTTTTGTTGTCATGATACTGGTAGTTATGTCTGCGACTTAATTTTCCTTTATTGTATATGATCATCTAGGACTTTGTAGGATGCCATCAATAATTTGTATTGATTCAGCAACATTGATCTTATTTATAATTTATCTACTGTCTCATGTGGGTATAGTTTTTTATTTAATGGATAGGTACCCATTGGAGCAGGCTATGGTCTGATTAGAGTGATGATGAAGTTAACTGGATATTCTTTACCAGCTTCATCTACTCCTATTTATTTAAATATCCTTAAAAAACACAGCATATTTTCTTCCAATATTTTTCAGAGAAATCCTACCAAATCAAGAGGACCGTCTACTTATACACAAAGAGATCAAGTACTTGCAGATGCTGTGATGGTTGCCGGGCAGTATCTTCCTCCCTGGTTTAGGTGCGGTTTCATACGTTTCTATTTGATATGCTCAATACTATTTAGAGTATTGATCGTTGAAGTTAATATGATTTTAGTGTATCATCGGCAGTGTTGCTCCAATGATGGACTGGACAGATAATCATTATAGGACTCTTGCGCGGCTCATATCAAAACACGCGTGGCTCTACACAGAGATGCTTGCAGCAGAAACAATTGTTTATCAGAAGGATAATCTGGTAAGTTAGTTAAAGACTTGCCTTTTGAAGGAGCTTGAAAAGTATTACCAATATTGTCAATAACCAAAGTATTTAGAACTTAAAAGGAGGTAACTTTGTAGGATGAAGCATGTGAAATTTTGAAGGTGATTCTTTAAAATCTATAGATTTTGGTGTTATATTTTATATTGGATTGCTTGTCAATTAGCTCTAGCTCAAATGACAACTACTTTTTCCATAAGAAATGGAGGGTGAAGTTCTGGGTTCGAGATTCAAAAACATTTAATTCAAGTTCCTCTATCTACACCATCTAAGAAATAACTATGCTTCATTTCTGGTTTCTCTCGATGTTTATATTCCTTCTCTTGGTCTCTGTTCTTTGTGGATGTCCTGCCAAATCCCTCAAATAAATGTCAATATATGTCAATGTGAGTAAAGAGTAGTTTTCCATCTTTATTGGATTTTAAAAGGTTCTGACATAATGGTATCAGCTTATATATAATATGTCAAGAACATTAAAATCTTATGATTGTAGTTTCCCCTCTGTCTTCATATCCTACAATTTATTGCTCATCTTCCTGTTATAAGCCTACTACAAAAGGGAAGTAAAAAGGAACTATTTAGGCTTCACTAGTTCCATCTATTAGTTTGCCATTTTTATGTTGAATGATTACTGCCATGAACATATCAGTCCATCTCTACCAATAATGCCTACACCCTCAACTCATTCTAAAAAAATTGGATTTCTTGGTTCATACTTCATCTTCCCCACCAACCCCCCCCCCCCCCCAAAATATCTGGTGGACCTGATATTTTGCTATCTCAATACCTCTGATTCTTTATTTATTATTATTTTTTTATTATATTGCTCAGGACAGATTCTTGGCGTATTCTCCAGAGCAACATCCTATTGTGCTTCAAATTGGTGGGAACAATTTGGAAAACTTGGCAAAAGCTACCGAACTTGCTAATCCATACCACTATGATGAAATAAATTTCAAGTTTGTACAATATTTTGTGCCATATTTCTAAGTTTCTTTTTCCTTTTGATCACTGAACTAAGACCTTTTAGTATTTACCAGTTGTGGATGTCCTAGTCCAAAAGTAGCTGGACATGGATGCTTTGGTGCTCGCCTTATGCTTGATCCAAAGGTTTGGCAACTATGCTGATTATTTTGTTGAGTGCTACCACTCTAGACAGTAATTTTTTTTGTCAGCTTGCTCTGATATATACATTTGTTGTTTACGAGGACAGTTTGTGGGTGAGGCTATGTCAGTAATTGCTGCCAATACAGATGTTCCTGTTAGTGTTAAATGTCGAATTGGTGTCGATGATCATGACTCATACAATGAGCTCTGTAAGGTCTTCTCATGAACATTCTTTTTTCTGTTTAAGTTAAAAGCAACCTATTTAAGTTGAAATTTTGCTTGGAATTTTTTATTTTTCTTTTATAAATTTACAAGGAACAACTGATGAATATAAACCAGGGCCAAAGTTTGTGCTTTAATGCTTTCATCCAAAAAGTCCTCTCCAACCTTTGCACACTTAAAGGGTGCGTTTGAATGTCATGCAAATAATCATGCTTTCAGTTATGTGGAACCTTTTTCATAATGTAGCGTGGGGTTATTAGCTCAAAATCTTCTGATTATTGTAGCATGGGTGCATTTGACTGTAATATTAATAGACTGGCATTCAGTTATGTGGAATTTGATTATGCATCATTACTGTAAATATGCAAATAAAATCTTGCCATTTATTGATTTCCTTTTGCTTGACATATTTATGTTTCTATGCCTTTCTATATCTGATAGCCATGTAATTTTTATGGTATGTTACGTATTTAAAATATATGTGTGTGTGTGTGTGTGTGTGTGTATTATGCAATGTTCCATGATTCCTCTCCGAGAGTTGGCTACATTCTTTGCCATTAAACCAAGCGTCAATTAATCTAGCTGAGTTGCATTGTCACTGTTTATCTGATATTGTACCTATGATTTTTTTAGGTGATACTTTTTTCGGTATCTTACATTGGAATTGCCAGGGTTGCCTCCTAATTTTTTGGCTGCTATTGTTCTTTTTCCTTTTCAGGTGATTTTATTTACAAAGTATCTTCTCTATCACCAACTAGACATTTCATAATACATTCGAGGAAGGCAATGCTCAATGGCATTAGCCCAGCTGAGAATCGAAGTATTCCTCCCTTGAAGTATGTACTTAATTATTTTGCTGTTTTAGTAATTTTTAAAAGTTCCTGGTTAAGATATCTTTTTGTTTTTGTGGTTCTAGCTTTATTCCAGAATGCTTTTTCTAAATATTTCATTTAATTATGCAGATATGAGTACTTCTATGGTCTGTTGCGTGACTTTCCAGACTTAAGGTTTACAATCAATGGAGGCATAAATTGTGTTGATGAGGTGAGCCATTGTCAAACTAACTGTTTTTTTCCTTTTCTTTTTTTCATTTTTGTTGGGGGGGGGGGGGGGGGGGGGGGAAGTCTGTTAGTGTACACCTTTATTTAAAAAAATGTTATCTATAAAGCACACGAGTATGCATTTATAAATGCTTACAGACAATGCATGTACATATGTACATACATAGGTTCTGTTCACATGAAAAAAGAGAACAACCCTACTATAAGGCCTCTGAACTCCTCCCTCAAGAGACTATTGCATTACTAATGAAAATTAAGGTCCTTGCTTGGGTACCTCATCCTGTGGACTTGCTTGCTTGTGTCCGCATGACTTTCATGCTTTAGGATTTTTTTCTCCAGCTAGCATAGTGCCAAAAATTTCCATAAAAAGGCTATTTCTTCTGTTTTCCCTTTTGTCTGTTTCTCGTTGGATAGGTAAGGAACAATTCCTTGGGCCCAGACACCAAGGTGGACTGGGAGATATGCCTACCAGGCAGAGAGTTATCTTCTCTTTTTCTTTAGGGGAGAAGGGGAGGTTAGGAAGCAGGGTTTTCAGAAACAGGGTCAACTGAAGATCAATATAGGATTTCTAGAAAATATGTTTTGCTAGAGTTAACAAGCTTAAAGTTAATTGATTTGAGACAGGATTCCTAACTTCAATAAAAGCCAGTGGAAGTGATTATCACCTCTGTATCTTCAAGCTTTTCCAAGATTTGTGACTCCATACAAAGATTAGAAAAGAATCAATTTAACATTCTAGATGTAGGTGTTGCCTCAGCTCACATCTATAGTTGGGCCTTCACATAGCTTATATGGAACCTTAATGAATGAATTTTAGATGACCATTCGTTTAGAAAAATCTCATTCAAATCAGTAACTGACCCTATGTTAACAGGACATGAGTTTATTCCATAACGGTCAGCTGGCTAGAGGTTTTTTGAACCTATTTTATTTAACTTTCCGTTTTAGGCTAGCCATGAGCCTTGTAGTTCAAGTGGTTGGCACTTCTTGTTGTTTTCATATGAGACATCCAGGGTTCAAATCTCCCCTCCCCCAATTATTGAATTGTCAAAAAACTTTCTGCTTTAGGCTACGTTGTTACATCAGTTTGTTTTTGCCATTGAATATTTTAATTATAAATGAATTTATTCTTTGCTTATCTGGTGACATCTGAAGCGAGGTTTTGTTTATCCCTTCTTTGTCGATTTTTTTTGATAAGTAATGATGTTTTAGTAAAAGAAGAGGTTACTTCATGCCCACATTGATGAACACAACTAACCTAAAAGAATTACAAAAGAATTATGCACAAGAGTGAAGTGATTCTGTGAAATCTAATGACAAAGAACAGACAAACAAAATTTTTCTTTGTGGTTGGAACATACGAGAGTGTTAGATATGTGCTAGCTCCCATCATCTTGATTTCACAGAAAAAATAGATTGCTAGTTTTTTGAGCCTGGAAGCATTTGTTGGAACTCAGAATAGTGTAAATTTGTTGTTTAAATTTTATGCATATAGTTATTGAATTTGTTGTTATCTATAAAAAATTCCCTTAAGTTCATAAGTTGATAATTTTTGTTGGTTTAAAAGAATTAACATGACCTAATGATTACCAAAATTTTGTTTCTTCTTGACCGTCTCTATCCTATTTGCTTATCTCCTTTTTAAAAATAAGCGGAAAGGTTATGCTATTAATTTCATACTTGCATGCATCTGGTGTAAATGCTTACTATGAATTTACTAACATTTATATATAAAAATGCTTGCTTGATTGCATCTGGTGTAAAATTTGTTCTTTTGTCCTTATATTTGCTTTAATCTTTGGTTCTTGCTTTTGACATGGTTTGCTAGTTCACAGCTGCAAAAATTTGCTTCAAGCAGTTTTATTTTATTGAAAATTTTTTAATAAGTAAAGAATTTTATTAAAAATGAAAACATGAAAAAGCTGAGGCCAAAGAAAGCAGGGAGTATACTGAGGAATTTTTATTTTATGGAATTTGCTTCTTCTAAATTGATACTGAATGTTCTGATACTTCAATTTTTATTTATTTTCTCATGGACCTTTAAATTATAGGTCAATGCAGCTCGAAGGGCAGGAGCTCATGGTGTAATGGTTGGACGTGCTGCATACCATAAGTATGTGTTATGAACAATTTTGAGAATTTTATTTTGGTCAGCTCTTTATTCTCTTGGCTGTTGCCCAATGAGTTTCAACCCTCAGATTTGTGTGGCTTCACGAATTCATTGTATTTTTTAATATTTTTCTAGGAGCAGTTGAGTATATAGTCTGTATGCTTAAACTGTCATCATAAAATCATTGTAGACTGCAAATGTTATGCTTACAAATATATTTACTGATAAAGAAAATAAAAAAATAAAAGAAGATGGGATGACAACAAACATGGTAGTTCTAAGTCAATTGTAAAATCAAGTTGTAATTAGTGTCTGAAAAATAAATTACACAGATACACACATGCAAATTAGTTTTTTGATATAGGGGGTCTGAGAGGGAAAACAGGAGGTGAGGCAACCTTACAGAAGATGCTCAATGCTATCTTTGTTTAACAAAGTTGCTTATTATGAAGTTCTCAAAACAGGTAGTTGTATGACATTCATTGATATTCCCTTTAAACAGCTCGAACATTGAAATCCAGTTCATCATGTGTAGTTCTATCATTTTCTTAGATAATGGAGTCTCAGATTCAATCACCTGAAGGACATGGGCACTCTTTTTCTTAATTCCATAGAAAAAGGCATAAGGGATGAGATTGCAGTGCTTAAAATCCTGGCAGGGGTGTCAATTGGGTTGTTAAACCATCCAAACTCTTTGGATTTCCTAGAAATACTGAGTAACCTTATTACTTCCAATCCATGACTACTTCTACACTTAGCAAACTAAACCCTGCAACCTGGCAGGCACAGAGTGAATCTCTTACTTCACTTTCTTAACAGGCCTTTGTTAATGGTGAAAAATGGGTAGGTACCATAGATTCTCTAGCCTTCATCCGTTAAAGCCAAAACTTAATTCAATTTACAAGAAAATTCCTAAACCATTGTCCCTCAAATCTGGAGGAAAGTCAAATGTCATTTTCTCCTTGCCATTGGTCATCCTTAACCATAGTGATTTAATGAGGTCAAGGTACACATAATTGTCAAATATGTATTTTGCCTACAGTGATATCTTTTATTCTCCTTATTAGTTATTGTCGTATTAGTGTATGTTGCTCAATATGCTTAGAATTCTTACATAATTGGAAAAATATGTGCATGAATTATGTAGTTTCTGGAAAACAAGCACTGCTGATTTTTCATGCAAAATTATGCATCAAATATTCAGAATCTAATGACTAATACTGAACCATTAAGTATTACTTTCAATATACTTTGATTATATAAATGCTATTGTGTTATTTGTAGTCTGTACATGAAGTATATTGTTGCATATATCTCTTTTTTTCTTTGGTAAATAAAGCATTATATAAGAACCCATGAGGGTGCCTCCTTGTGGTTGGAAGCTTGGGATGAGCTGTAGACCCAGACATCTTGGGTTCAATCCTCACTAGTGGGTGGAGGCTTGTGTTTCCGTAGTTTACTCCCCAGGGTTGGGTCCAAAGGGCCCTGCCTTGGTGAGATTCCACATCAAAAAAATAATAATAATAAATAAATAATTTTATAAGAAAGCGCTGCTGCACTGCTGGAGGGGGAGGGGTGTGGAAGTACACAGGGAATATTTATTATGTGTGTAGAATTCTCCATCAGTTAAGATTTATTTATTTATTTATTTTTAAAGTAAACTACAAGGTTTATAAGAGTAAAACATAAAATGATTAACATGCCTGTGCATCTAGGAAATAGAAAGAAAATGGAACTTTCTGATGCTTTTGTTAGTCTTATAGTAAATTCTGCATAATAGGAACCCCTTTTTTTCTTGAGGGGTAGGTGAACAGTGAAAGAGCTGACTTCAAACTTGTCTGTTAAAGTTACCTAAAATTTGTATTTTTCTTGTATCATGAGTACTAGGATCATACATTATCATACATTTTCAGGGCAAGTATCATAAAATTGTCAAGATGTGATACATATCCATGACACATGGGTCCATTTGAATACAACTTATTTTGTTGAAAACTGAAAACTGAAAACACTGTAGCAAAATAATTTTTAAATGTGTGAATAGTGCCATGGGACCCATTTTTAATATTTTTTCTGAATAAAGTGGTTGTGGGTCTCATGAACAGTGCATAAACAGTGCATGAACATTGCACTTTGTCTCTGTACAGTGAATCCATGTGCATGAACAGTGCGGTTACTGTTCATACACGCTGAAAAAAGAAAAAAAAAAAAAAAAAAAAAGAAAGAAAAAGAAGAAGAAGGAAATGTGAAACTCAAAACGCAGACGCGCAATAAGCCCAATCCAAACGGGCACATAATTTTCCATGAGGAAATTACCATTTTGTGCATTTTAAGATTCTGACAACTGTTGACCCCAAGTAGGCATTGCCAGAAATTTATAGTATTAACAGTTTCTTATGTAAATATATAGTAATGATACATATTGGTATGCTGTAGAATGGGTTCTCACATCAGCAGTGTGGTGAGCATTATGCTAATGTTTTTTTCTCTGTGAGGTTTTCTTTTTGCATTTTGTTGAGATGTTTCTATCATATTTCTCTATGTTGATTCTGAATATGTTGACTAAATAACACTTTACCCTTTGTTTCAGCCCTTGGCAGGTTTTGGGACATGTTGATTCTGTAATTTATGGTGCGCCAAGCAGTGGTATTACACGACGTCAGGTCATTAGCAGGCTTGTCTCTCAAATGGATGCATCTCATTTTCTTCGATTGATTTACTTCTCTAACAGTTTATAATTTCTGTCCCTTTAGATCCTGGAAAAATATCAAGTGTATGGCGATTCTGTTTTGGGAAAATATGGAATTAAGCCACATGTACGGGACGTGGTGAAGGTAGGGATTTACTATGTGGCTATCTGGTAAGATTTACCATGTGGCCTTATGTTTTGGGGACAACTGGACATAGAATAAAACAGAATCGGTGTCTGTGTGATATATGAACCACTGTTCTATTGCAGTCGTGTGAACGGATTATTATGCTTTTGTTATATTGCATGGGAATATATTTCTTTTGTCTCTATGATTATAATAAATGTCGGGATTTCAGCTTTTTTTCCCCCTCGAAGAAAAAGGGTAGGAGGTGGTGACCAAAGGTGGCTTGGCTTCCCTACCTGGGTATGACCATAGTAGCATCCTACCCGCTGCATTTAGAGAGCAATAGCTACCCTTGCCCCACTAGGGGCATCAATGAGCACTAAGCCAGTGTTTCACCAATAATCCATAGGTGCTAGTCGAACCTAGGACCTAGTGCCCACCAAACAAGTTGGCAGTAAATCCTTAATTGTGCGGGAATTGATAAATATGTGTATGTTGGATGTATGTTGCCTAGAATAATGCCATTTTGTGGAATTTGGTATTTTTCCCTAACTTGATAGCATCTGTTTATCAATCCACATGCCAAATATAAGTCATTTAGATGCCAAAGAGACAGATCAATGCCATTGCTGCTATGCTGATCCAGTATATTGCCCTTGTCATTTGCTACCCATTGCCTTGTGAGGTCCAATGTTTGCAAGTGGCCATTGTGGATATATTTGGAAGTGCAAAACAATTTTTGTAAAAGGAATCCCTCAATATTGTGTTGCTATACATACACCACTAAAGACATGTCTATATCATCTTTCCCTACTTGTTGCCCTTATTTTTTCCCTCTCCATTGTCTTTCCCAACTTGCATGGAATAGCCTTTTTGCCTAGTGTTGATCAAGTTTAGCTTTTTCCTTCCACCCATAAAATGTTTTTGTGTTTTTAAATGACGCTCAAACCCTGTTGCAGCCATTACTTCATCTTTTCTATTCGGAGCCTGGGAATGGCCTGTGGAAGCGCAAAGCTGATGCTGCATTCCAAAATTGCAAGGTATGTCAATTATTACAAGTGATTTTTTTCAATGCTTTGTAGAAAAGGTTCTTAGTGGTCCGTTACTATCCAGGAAAGATATACAAAGTTGTGGTCAAATGTTACCAAACCATCTGCATAATTTGCTCTACTTGTTCCAATTTTGTATGGTAGATCATATCTGTTAGCTTGGACTGCTTTATTTTTATCTTCATTAATAGTCCAAGCGAAACAGCATATAGAAAGTTAGGAAGATACAAAATATTAATATCTACAATTATTTGTGGACATCATGAGTTTGAGAAGAAAAAGCCACAACCCTGAAACATGACTTTTTTATCTTACTCTGTTTATGTGCAGTATGCACACAGCATGCCCTTCTCACACCACCACTTATGTCTATAGACCCAACCATTGCATGACAATGTGGTTTGGGTGTCCATGGAAGATAATCAGATGCAATGCCCCACTGCAAGCCCCCTACATCCCCTTTCTTTCCCCCCACTGCTGCTTTTGTCATTTGTAACCTGTTGCTCCTTGGTCTCTTTTCCAGGACACCTTTTGAGTTGGGTGTGTTAAGTTGCAAATATGGGACAGTACCCAGTTATGCCAGTGTGAATTTTAGTATTTCATTCTAGTAGTTGCATGCCATCATCTGTTGCTTCTGAATAGTGGCTGCCCGGTGAAGCCTGTGAAACATCTCTCCCCATCCAAGAGACAGCCTAGATGTGTCAACTGAGGAGTCGGGTGATTATTTCTCAAGATTTACTGAGGCAGTTTCATCAACAAGGAAAATAAAACCTAGGATAAAATTCGAATTTTTGTTGGTAGTTGGTTCATACAGCCATTTTGGTGTCTGCTGGGCCCAAGCTAAAGTGGTTACAGTCAATGCTCCAACCTCTAACAAGTAAAGATGCGTTCCAGAAAAGATTTATTCAATTTTTGTTAACTGATTGTTTCTCCCCAGTATATTTCCTGTATACTTGGGTGACTCATTTTTCTGATATATATCTCTTACTACTTAAACCAAAAAAAAAAAAAAAAAAAAAAACAAACAAAAAAAAACAAAACAAAGATGCATTCCAGAAAAGATGTTCAGAACTGAAACTCTGGGGATATATATCAAAGCATTCTTCTGACGTCCATACTAGCTATTAGCAAATACGGGTTAGCCGCCTCCATGGACATCATCTCAGCGTATTAGAAAAGCTTGGATTAGTTATTCAGTTTTATATCCGAACTGGTTTAGTTAAAAACTATTGGATCATATGTTAAAAGTTCACGGTTTTGTTTAGAACTGAAACTATAGGGTTTAATGTGAAATCATCCATAAATTATAGGGTTTAAATATAATTTCTAAAAGAAATCTAAATTGCAAGATGTTAGTCAACTGAAATTCTGAAGAGATAAACCCCGAATTATTCTTCTGATCCCCATATCTAGCTGTTAGCAAAGTCATTTCTACACCTTAATTTCATTTACATGTTTATTGCATCGTTTCGTTTTATGTGGTTTCTTTGTTTACTGAACACTGTTGGATACATCTTTGGAGCTAAAAGGAGGTTTAATCCAAAGAGTGTTTAATGGCCTAGCTGCTTATCTTAATGCAAAGAGTGTTTTGCTCTCTGATCTTCTGCATACATTATTAAATCTTTTCCTTCATTTAATTTTTTTGTTTTTGATTGCTTCTTTTGCTTGAAATTTCTGACACAATTTTAAAAACATTGTAGTCAATTAAATCATTTTTTGAGGAAACCCTTGTTGCAATTCCTGACTCTGTCATGGATTCTCCTGTTGCGGAGCCACTATCCGGTCGTGACGATCTTTTTGAGAATATAGATAGCTTGCTTCCCACTCCATATAAATTGAGAGAACAGGAGGCACTACATGCTTAATTTGTAATTGTATTTGGAATTTGATGTTACTATTAATTGTATCTTGTCTCATATCATGAGCAATTTTTTTGGAGCGTGGCCCCATTGGTCTCGCGGAACAATATTTACCAAATTCATCAGTGGATAATGAAAATTTTCTCTATCAGCATGTGCGAGTGCTTACATTTAAATTTTTAATTCCTGACTCTTTCTTGGATGGCTTAACTTTTGTTGGACCAATATTGTAATAGCTAATCTATTTTGATGGCATCTAGTGATTTATTACCGTTTGCTAATTCCATGGAAAAGAAATGATTTATATTATGTAACAATTTATTAAAAGTTCTTTTCAATCAAGTATTTACTTGCTGGATTTTTCAATTGAAATGTAGCTCAATTTATATATACCAAATTTACTCAATGCAAATCAAGCACGTAGTTTGAATCCAAGGAAATCGCTTAGTGACTATCCTCTCATTAACTAGATGAATCTGACTCAAAGCGCTACAAAATCAAGCTAAAATGTATCAAAATATCGATAGTCAATATTTGTTTAAATACTGACATGCTAAAATTTAATTCACTTGTTTCAAAATAAATTGATAGAATTTTAAGAATTTTTTTATTAATTTTATCTTACAAACTTTAGAGAAACTGTAAAATTACGAATGTGAAAGTCTCTAATTTAAGGATTGAGATTAGGGTCTCTAATTTTTGGATTGAGATCAGGTGGTATTGCACCTATTGCAGTAGCTATTAAAGATTAAGATTGAGAGTTGAAAAAATAACTTTTAATCTCAGTTCTTGAATTTTTATTTTTTTAAAAAAAAAAAAGTGGAAAAAGGGGTTAAAATTAAATAGTAAAAATGGTATAAAAAAAAAAAGTGTAGAATGCAATAGCTATTAAAGATTAAGATTGAGAGTTGAAAAAATAACTTTTAATCTCAATTCTTGAATAAAAAAAAGTGAAAAAAAAAAGGATTAAAGTTAAAAAGTAAAAATGGTAAAAAAAAAAAAAAAATTATGTGTAGTGAGAGATGAATTGCACAGAGTGCACTCGATCCAAATCCCTAATTTTAGACCACATGATGTCCTTGATTAACATCCTCAACCAATCTTCATAAGGAGATCTCCAAAACTATTGGTCCTCACTTTCTAACTCAGAACAATACAGAGGTCTCAAAGCCACAAATTCCCTCTTGGATATGTCATGCTACGTGGAACTAAGCTACTGGTCAATACTTTTTTTTATTAAGGATAAGATATTGGATGGCCCTCCAACTAGCTCACTTCCTGTTACACTCCTTATGCTTAATTCATCAACTCTTAAACCATAGAAAAAAAAAACACACACACCATATAGCCAAGCAAAAACAGTAAGTACCTTAGTCACATTGCAAAAATGGCCTCAATCACCATGACATCCTCCTTGCTTGGTGGGTCTGCCCTTGCCAACCGTTCTTCAGTAGCCACCACCAGCCGGAGACTTGTCATCACAAATGCTGCAAGGGGAGCTGAAGGGGAAAAAGTGAAGGTGGTCAATTGTGACACACAGAAAGAGAGCAACAATGGAAGGAGGGACTTGGTGTTTGCTGCTGCAGCAGCTGCCGTTTGCTCCGTTGCCGGGATTGCGGTGGCGGTAGAGCCGAGGCGAGGGACTCCAGAGGCTAGGAAAACCTATGCCCCGGTGTGTGTTACCATGCCAACTGCTAGGATCTGTCGCAAGTGAGGAGGGTCTGTGGTTTGTTGTGGTTTTTTAATCAATTTGGTTTTAGTCAAGTGATGGTGTAATTTATGCATGATTTTAATGTTGTTTTGGGAAATACCTTGTTCCATTGCCTTAATTGTTCAAATTTAGATTTAAGCGTCATGGTTGTCTTGACTAGGATAATGGACGCAGTTACGAAAATATTCCATAATTTTGGCAAACCTTTTTATTTTATTTTTGGGTTAATTGTAGTTATACTCCTTAACTTTGTGGACACATTTACACAGCCCATATTGCAGTTTGCAATCTACTAAAAATGTTTTTTAAATATTTAAACCTTTCTATATTTCATATCACTGACGTGTTTTACAACTACCACATGTATTAACTTAAGTCTTAATATTCTTAAGTTGTTTCGGCAAAAAAAAAAAAAAAAAAAAAAAAAAAAGGTTGTCATAAAAGAGGAGTTCATGTAAAGTTTTTTGCAATATGAAATATTTGTTTTGTAAAGCCACCAAATTTGATGATTTGCAAGGCAATTGTGTATACTTTTAGTCTTCAAAAAACACACATCTACAAGTGGTTAAACGTTCATCTTAGGTAGTTTTAACTTTTCATATAATTTTACTTGTACACATTCATCTATTTTAATTTAGTTTTTTTTTTCAAAAAAAAAACTTTAATTTAGATATTTATAAGTAAACAATGAAATAATGATTCATGAATAATATATATATATATATATATATCTATACATATTTGTCTTATGCAGTTGTAACTTTACATATAATTTTGTATTTATATATTCATCTACTTTAATTTAGATGTTTATAACTTAATAATGAAATCTATAAGCAAGGTAATTAAAGCAATCATATTTTTACAATTCAAAAAGTCACAATTTCTTTTTCCAAAAAAAAAGGCCTTTTACATTTCCTTGGAATTATTTTTAATTTTTTTTTAAACCTTTGGCATACCACTAACCTAACCACTTCATATATTAAAAAAATTTTAGGCTCATTATTACTTCTGTTAATATATTGTGGATATCTTAATTGATTGAGACCAAACTAGAGAAATGTCTTTCATATTTCCTTGAAAATTAAGAAGGAAACAAAAAAGACCTTTTAACATACCACCAACGTAACTACATTTATAACTATTTAAGCCATCCATGATATCTATTTCTTATTGATAACCATAAAATTTACAACTAGCAAAGGAACGTAAAAAAATAAATAAATAAATAAATAAATGAAGGAAGAAAAAAAGAAATGAAATCGAACGTTATTAATAACTATTATTTGGAAAATAAAGGTACAGAGGTGTAAGAAATAAAATAGAGATGACTATACAAAGGACATTGAAAACTTTATAGTGCAATAAAATCAACAATTAAATATAATAATAAAAATTTAAACTTAAAACTAATCAAACTCTAACTAGGGATTATATATATATATATATATATATAAAATCATAATCTTCATACACCATGACTTAAAAAAATTATTGAATAGTTCTACCTTTTATTTAATGTCTATGTTATGCAAATCATCAACTAATAAATATATGATAATGGTAAAAAATGTTATAGATAAGATTATGAAAAATATGATAGAACTATGTTAAAAAAAAAAAACTCTTTATAAAGTTTAGGGACTAAAATAGTATTTTATCTAAAAAATTATCACGCACAATGCGCGGTTTGCTACTAGTTTAAATATAAAAAATAGTGTTGAGTATTGTACTACATTGTAGGAATTTAAGACTAGATTGGAATTCCTGATTCTGATTATGAAGAACTAAGAATATAAATGAAGGAGTTGGTAAGATTGATTACCAATTGATACCCAGCAGAAACTATCTTAGTCGTGTGTACATTTAAAGGTTAAGATGGAAAGGTTGAAACACAAATTGCCATAGAATCAGAATGGCAAGATATAAAGTGGTAAACTGTGTTCAAAACAAGACAATGCATACTTCATAACACACAATGCTCAAGCAAGACTATTAGAGATAGTGTAGCAGGAAGAGAATTAAATGCATTCGACATATTTGATTGAACGAATTCTAAGGATCTGTTTGGATACAACTGAAAATTGAAAACTAAAAAATACTGTAACAAAATAATTTTAAAATGTGTAAATAGTACCATGGGATCTATTTTTAATGAAAAAATTGCTAAAAAGTAAAATTTGTGGGTCTGTGAATAGTACACATTGTGCACTGTTCATGAGAAAAGTCAAACATTTCAGCTAAAAAAAAAAACTACTGAAACACAAAACATGCGTTTGGGAAGCACAAATGTGCTTCCCAAATGCACACTAAGTTTCTTTAAGATCTTTTCTTCTCTTTCCAAGGTGGGTTAAAAATATTTAGTATTTTCAAATAAAAAATAAAAGTTGAAAATTGCTAGGAAAACCCAAATACGTATATGAGGGTTGGTTAATTGCAATTTTTCGCTAAATTATGTGGTCAAGTTCAATACCTTCACTAAAGAATAAAATCGAGCAATTAATTTTTTGATTAAGTTTATTAGAGCATTAGCATTGGAGAATGCTATGGAATGCTATAAGCCTACTGTATAATCTACCATAATTTAATTTAATGGCTCATTCTATGAGTCAGTTCAAAATGGTGTTGCCTGTCTTGTTTTGAACATATCAAAGTTTGTTAAAATGTGGTGCTGAAACAAAAGATAAAAGGCTTGATATGGCTCATTTTAATAGGTCCAATACATGCAGCCCAAGAAGAGGAAATAAGCCCAAATAATACTAAGCCCATTATTTTATTTTGGACAAAGTTTCTCTCCAAACTAGGCAAAATTTGCCAAATAATATATTTTTCCAAAAAAATTAAGCGCGTGGCATGTGTTCAAAGTTTTTTAGTAAGTTAGACTATTTTTGAAAATCGACTTTGGGCTAGAAAACGAACACTATAGTGGCGTTTTTTTAGTGCCTATAGTAGTGTTTATAGAAAACGTCACTATAGGGTACCTATAGTGGTGTTTGTTTATAGAAAACGGCAACCCAAAGTCAATTTTGCCCAACTCGATTTTCAAAAATAGTCTAACTTACTATATAATTTTGAACGCATGCCACACGCCTAATTTTTTTGGAAAAATATACTATTTGGCAAATTTTG
Source organism: Quercus variabilis (assembly GCA_030445155.1). Lineage (NCBI taxonomy): Eukaryota > Viridiplantae > Streptophyta > Magnoliopsida > Fagales > Fagaceae > Quercus > Quercus variabilis. The sequence continues at coordinate 6,651,198 of CP129448.1, read as the reverse complement.
CCCTCCAAACTAGTTTGAAAAGAAACCCTACAAATATTATATATATATATATATATATATATATTGAGTGTGAATTTTGAATATATAACCATTAGATTGCATGTTCTTATCACAACCTTAATGCTTACAAAATTTTATGAAAATCAAAGATCAATTGCTATGTCATTAAATAAATGTTATAATTTCAAATTTTTGTAATCTAAAGTTGTATATAAAAAATAAGTTAATTGATCAAATAATAAATAATATCTTGTTTGAACGAAATTTGATATGTATGTTAAAAACATAAGGAACGTGAAATTCAACTGTTAGATTTTCAAAATTCACAAAATAAAAAATGAAAAGTTTAAAGAGTTTCCATTTAAACTACTTTATTCTTTTATTTTTGTCTTTACCACAATGTGGCCCAAGTCCAGCTGTAAGGTTCATTGGGAATTTTGAAGGACTGTAATTTGAAGGGCAAAAGATAGTTTTTAAGCCCACCCATTAGCCCAAGAGAAAGGTTGCAAACGTGGGCTTGGAACACTTACAATACCCATGAGTCCATGAGTAGGCTGTCTAAAAAATCTGCAATATTACTGTAGAGTGATACTTTTTTTTTTTTTTTGGGGGGGGCTGCACCTTTACAAACTAATGCGTCACTGGTCACAATAAATTAATTTGTATATTAATTTATTATAATTTTAAAATTCACTAATCGCATTTATTATCACATCAACTTGACAAAGAGGGATTTTTTTACTGTGAAATGTAAGGTTTTTTTTTTTTTCCTCAACACTAAAATAAAAATAGAGTTCAAGAACATCAATAGAAGTTGAGAATATTTTCATTTCAAGGTATGAAATATATGAATACAACACAAATTAGTTGATATTCATGGTCCCGTTACTCTTTTTCATTTATTTTTGATTTTATGATTAAAAAAAAAAATCTTACCTTAAGAATGCTACAAATATATGGTGAAACTACTAAACTATTTTTTAATATCTCAAAAAATATATATATTTTACTCTAATTTAGTTTACTTTTTTTTTATATAATATATGTACAATATTATTCAAAACTGTCTTATATAAAATATTATAAAATTATCTGTGCAACGCACCAGCAACTTACTAGTTAAGTTAATGGGCCAATATAGTGGTAAGCTACATTCATATAATGATATAAATAGCTATCTTAACTAAACACTTGAGAAATTTTTGTATTGATCTAAACCTGTACTTAACTGTTGAAAAGAAAGTTCTTCAAATTTGGGCTGTAATCTTGTATGGATTTTGTATCCTAAGCAATTAATTACTAGTTAGAGCATTTTATACTCTCTAAATAGAAAAAAGACAATTGGCCTTCATTTTTTTGTTGTCACAAAATCTGCAGAGAAAAAGGGGTAGTGAGAAACGATTCAAGGCCGACGAACATTGTAGATGTTTTTTAGGTCACAGTGATCCTAGAAGTTGTAAAAGAGTGCTGTTTTGATTATTATTGCAAGCTGAACTCAAAACCGTATTCCTTATGGGAAAACATAACTTGCATAAGAGGAAGTGGTCATGTGGCACACTAATGAGGACAATAGGAGGTGTTAGTGGCACGTTGGAGACTGTCTAAAGCATCTAAGATCATATCCTATGCTAAATATGTCTACTCTGCCATCAAAAAAAAAAAAAAAAACCAATTTAAGATTTTGCTTACTTATTTGTCTCAACCTTGCAAATAGCTCCAATCTATTTCTTTGATAATTATTCATTTGTGCATCTCATAAATTTACCCACTGGGAGTAGCTGGAGCGCAGGAAAGACTTCAGTGGTTTGTAAGGTAATCCAATTTGATTTAGCATTATTGTTGGGTTTTTTTTTTTTTTTTTTTTTTGGTAGTCCTGAGGAGTTAAAGTTTGATTTTTTTTTTTTTTTTTTTTTTTTTTTTTTTTTGAGATCCTTAGTTTTGAATGGACTGGGCTCTGTGATATTTTGGAGTTTGAAATTTGTCAAAATATTACTCTTTTGTGTAGGAATTTTGGAGGACTACGCTTAAAGTTGTTGCGGCTGGACTTGCTAAAATCAAAGACAAGTCCTCCGGTCTTTACAAATAGCCTAAGACTAACAAATGAACACAAACCACTTACAATGGACGAGCAAGGAAGATTGATCCAAGATCAATCTCAAAGAGAAAACCCCATCTAGGTTGTCATGAATTTAGCTGTAGAAAGAAATAAGCATGAACCTGAATCTACAAGTCATAAAGGAAAGTGGGGACAATTAGGCTGACCAGGGGCGGAGCTGTGTATAAAAAGGATAGAATTATTTTCTGAAGTTGAGTGTGTAATGTCCTAACAATTTCTCCACGCCGATGAATGCCAATTGAATGATAGGAGTGATGCAGTGTACAGGACACATTGTTTTCCAAAAAATATTTCTAGAAATCTTATAGAAAATAAGCCCTTATTTTTGTTAAGGTTTTCTGTTAGCTAAAGATAGTTCTCACCAAACATCGGAAAATGTAAAAAAATATTTTTATAAAATATTTTCCATCAAAACAAACAGACAGATAATAGTATTATGAAATCAATGGGTCATACATAATTTCTTACAAAATTTATCCAAATGCACCATGCATTCGGGCAGGATATCAGCTAGTAAAAACAAAGGTAGACACCATTAACTAGTTCTGATCTTTAACAAATAATATAAAATTATCTCTGAATTCAGACAGGACTTTAGAAAAATTGGTGTTCAGATTACTTAAAGAAGCCAGTAACAAAATAAAATAAAAACCTCACTCCTCCAACTAACAAAAAAGTGCAGTTGTCTAATTCATTCTCCTGATTAGCTCATTGATGAAATTCTCTCGATTTCCGGCATCGCCTCCCTCAACATAGTGGTTTCTCTTCTTCTTTAGGCCACCCAGGGGTGCCTTCAGCTTAAATGGCCACAGGAAGTTGTTTGCCTGCTTGAAGTGAGGTCCAACTGTCATTATCTCATGGATGAGATCTTCCGTGCAGATAATGCCGTACTTACCCAGAGCCTGTGAAAACATCATAGCATATAAGCAACAAGTTCAAGCAAAAACTTCCCTTTATAAAACATCAGTAGCTTGGAATTACAAACCTGTTCCACGATGGCGTTATCAGTCAAAGCAGTTCTCTGCTGGTTCAACTTTCCATATCCTCTCTTATAGATAAGTTCCCTCACACTCTTCAAGTTGGGATATCTATAAACATACACATCTAGTTAGCGAGAGCCGATGTAAATTTTGAACTACAGATGTTTATGCAAGGCAAATGACCAGAGGGAGAGAGAGGAAAATACGCACCCGTAAGTCACATAAGGCTCAACCCTCTGGAGCATATTCACTGTGGCCTTGTTCACTTTCAAAAATACACCATTGAAGATCTGTTTTAAAGAAAATTAAAAAATAAAGACAAACGAAATTAGCAGTCTTGTTTAAGAAATACGTTTAATCAACAAGGCATTTTGTTAAATGACATAGACAAAAATACATCAAGCTAACACAACTTGAAGACATAACCATCATGATTAAATCAGCACTCAAGCAGACTAGGAAACAGTAATCACATTTGCCATGATTGATTACCTAATCATTCAATTTCATCATTTCGGTCAAGCATATTAAAATAGTGAAAGATCATCATATACTTCTGGTCCTAAATTACTAATCAGCCACAATCACTGTATACTGAAGATGTGTTACCACTAATACCAAACAGGTTCCATTTGTAAGTCCACAGCCACCATGTCCCGGCATTCAGAATAAAAAAAAGGGTCATGCTAACAAGTGCCCTTAGGGCATTTATTAATAATCCATTTTACAAAAATTTTGATATCACTTTTATGAAAAATGAAAAAAAGCTGACAAAATATTAATTAGTTTTTTTTTTCTCAGTAAAAACTTTCTTTAAACGAATTATTAATGAGTGTCGGCCACTCGTTAGCATTTCCAATAAAGGAATCAGGCATAGTTTCAGATTAGCTTATCATACCACTCACAACAAAGGGCTTCAAGTTTCAAACTATTCAGCAGTAACCCTACTAGAAATAGTGTGTACTCAATGCTTATATAAAGGTCTAAAATGTCAAAATAGAAAGATTTCTAGGCTATGACCCAAGGAGCTTAAACTTAAATAGCTTAAAAAAACGAGTACTTTTATGTAATACCTGTCTCAAACGCAAGAGCTGCAAGATCTTTCTAGTCTTTGGGTGCATGGCATTGATACTGTTAAGTTCCAAATTCCAAAAAAAAATATAAGAACCTTGTGATCTACCATAAAGATTTCACATAACGAAATAATCAAAACAGGAAAAAACTTACCCACGAATGCGAATGATAAACAGGAGCTTCGCCTCCGGGTCAACATAAAACCCACCTTTCAACTTTGCCTCACGCTTCAACCTAATCAGCTCCTTCTCCTGAATAAGCCCAAATAGATATAATCAATGATTAAAGGAATCATCAAAACATAAATATAAGTACAGATGAATAATAACACATACTTGCTGTTCATACTCCTTTGAGTACAGCTTGGCCCTATTGAAAATCAACTTCCGATTTTCCGCGTTCTTTTTCTTCGTAGCCTCGAGATCTTGCTTCTTCGCCAATGCCCACTCTTCCTCCCTCTTCCTCTTCTTCAACACTGACTCTGGAATCACTGTCTTGACTGCCTCTTCGCCCATCTCTGCAGAAACAAAGACGATTAATCAAGATTGAGAGAGAGAGAAATGGAAGGATTCAGATTAGGGTTTGAGCTGAAAAAAATCAAATATCTGAAAGAAAAAGAAAAAAACTTACTTCTGTTGTGTGCGTAGAGAGACTAGAGAGAAGTGAGAGCTTAGGTTTTCTCTCTCGGCCGTGAGGGAAAGCAGAGGTTTTGTAGGGTTCATCCAACGGTGGTGATTTAGTTTGGGTTATGAGGGTAGATCTTGACCGTTTATGTGGTGCGGCTATATGGGCTTTTGGATTGACCCGTTTTGCTTTTGGGAAATTGATACGTGGGCTTTTTGTCTTTTTTTTTAATATTTGTTAGTCCACAGTCCATGTGTACAAGGCCCACTTCAGGTGGGAAATTCGGTCTTTTAAATACTCAATGATCCTTTTGCAAAAAATGATAGAGGGAAAAAAAATTTCTCTAAACTACTTCAAATTGCTTTAAAATGGTAACATGTGTCCTTTTTAAATTTTCTTTTTTTAGATAAAAGATAAACGTTCCCGTTCAACTTGACTCAACTAAACCCAACGTCACCTACAGTTTGAAATTTTTTTATTTTATTTTTAAATAAAAATCAACTAATCCAACTTTTAATTTGGTCTAATTGGAAGGACACATATCAGCATTGGTGTCATTAGACTTCTGCCATCACAAACAAGGATTGACAAATGCTTTAGAATATGATTTTTTTTTTTTTTTGGGTTAAAATTTGTACTTTTATTTAAATCTAACAAGTTGTTAGACTTGTTTTAAACACAAAATTATTAGGTTACTTAATTTAACCTAATAAAATAATATATTCATAAGTTTTTTTTCCTTATCTTTCTTCTACAAAATCTGGACTACACAGTATACACTTACACTTCGTTTTAATATTTACAAATTTATTTTTTATACTATGAATAAGATATTGATTGAAAAAAAAATTCTTTTTTATTTTTTTCATTATTGTTATAAGTCCAAGAAACTAGAATGCCAATAATAATTTTTTTTTAATTATTAAAATAAAAAGAACAAGAGGAAATAGTATATGTTAATGACGATGAAGAAAATTTTAATGAAGAAATAAATTTGCAAAATGATAAACGTGGTCACAGCATTAACTTAGATGGGGTTGATTAGCCAATGTGATGAAAATAAATTAATTTGTGGGTTATTTGTAATATATTATCACTTTTGAATTTAAGTAATTTGAATGTGTATGTTATAAACACGTGCTAGTTTAATTTATTTAGTTAGCTTGTTAAATATTTTTACATAAGTGATGAATAAATTAGTCATTAGCTCAATATATCTTTTATATATGTATACCAAAAAGGCCTATCCCGACGGTCTTTTTTCCTTGCACTCTATAGCACTGCGCAACAAGTATGACAATAGGTTCACCTGACCTACACCGGCGCTTTTAAAATCGTCGATATAGGTTCCGCTAGTTTTGAAACCCTATCTCAGTGCTTTTTAAACCCTGTCCCGGTACTTTTTAAACTGCTGCTATAAAGTATTTTTTTTTTTCTTTAAAATTTAAATACAAGCTATAGCGGCAGTTTCTACTATAGATATTCATTGACCTTTTCTTTCCCATGCAATTTGATGTGAACAAAAAGAAAAGCTATATGGAAATTGGAATACGGATAGAAAATCTTTTTTCCCAACATAATTCGATAGTTGAGGGAAGAGGGATTTGAACTTTGTATGTCTCCGTTAAAAACATCAAAGGATATTGTGAGGGTCCTTTTTTGGATGGTGCTGAAGCCTAAGTAGAAACAAGGACCCCAGGCCTTTTAGTTGTTGTTTTAACGGATTGGGCTTGGTTCATCGTAGCTAAACGGGCTAATTACGAACCAAATGGTGCACAGAGCACGAATCCTACAACACATACATGCTAACAAACAAGGTATATACGCGTTGAACAACAAGAAACAACAAAGGGGCAATGTGATAAAGAAAGAGGCAAAATAAACATTAAGAGCCCTTAAGATAATGTGAAATGTTTCATTATTTTTCCAATTGTGTAATACATTAGGTTCACTAGGACTTGTTATAAGGTCCAAATAAGTTCAAAAATTATAGACTTAGATGGCTCTTCAGACCTCTAAGACTTGCAAAGTTTAAATCTCTTTGAATCTAAGTATATTCTCTAGTGACTGTTTTAGGATACCGGGCAGTATTTCCCTCTCTTTTCTTACTTTCTTTGAATTTTAACAGAGTTTTCTCAATGACTCTACACTAATTCACTGTTGCTGAATGTCCTTCACTGTTAGCTGCCTCCCCTTTTTATAGTGTCATCCTAGGGTTCTCAAGGTATCACTGATTTCCTCCATTTGTTCCCCTGGGTACCAGACCCAATGTTGTGTTAGCAACATTGGTGACTAACCCCTTCCTCATTCCTCATTATTTCTTCTTTTTGGAGCTTCTTCCTTGAAAGTCTCCTACTACCTTTCCAATCTGATATGTCTTAAAGAGTTGACCTTGGGTTTTTCTCCTTTCAAGGTTTCTAGTTCCCACCTTTTCAAACTCAGCTTTTGGCTACCTTTCCGTTTGTCATTTTTTCTCAAGTAAGCCGATTCCTTCCTGTTAGGTTGAAAGTTTCCTAGCCATTTCCCTTAATGGTTCTTCTTTTCTGGGTTCCCCGAGGTACCAGCCCCTTGTTCAAGAATTGTTGGTTCTTAAGCCTTCTAATTCCTTTCTGCACCATTAGGTGGCTGATAGGGACACATCTATTCTCGTTCCTTGTGTTTCTTGGCACCCCTTTTGAATTGTCTTAATCCAACCCTAGCCTTGTTGCACGTCCCAAGGATCCCGAGCTCCTGCCAGTCCCCAAGTATCCTGGCCCAGGTCTTGCCACTAGGCTTCCTAGCAGTTTTCTGATCTTGGTGGGCTGGGCTTTCTTTGTTTTATGAATTCTGAAGCTTACCCATTCGTGGGTTTAGGTTCTTCCTTAAAACCCTTAATGGGTTTGGGCTTACCATCTTTTTTATTTGTTATAGGCTCAAGCATTTCATTTCTTGTGGAGTTCAATTCTCTATGTCACTTTGAGCCTTGGTGCAACACTGTGACTTTTTAGACCTCAACAGATGTCAACCAAATGAGCTACAAGACTATTGGCAATAAAAAATCTAACAAAGTGAGTTGTTGGAAGTGAACCATCAACTACCATGCAAATTATTATTTACTTGCTTTGATGTTCAATCAATTCCTTGTTAGCCAATGGTTTGTGGGGGTAGGATCAAACTCCTTACATTTATTGATTTTTGTAAAAGAAAAAAAAAAAAATTTTCTAGGTACAAAATAGGAACGATTGTATTTGATCAAGCATATAAGAGACAAACAATTTCTAGGTGCAAAATACGCATACAAGTTGAAAGGAATACATTGTTTAAACTTTAAATTGTTGAAGGACTCAAAATATCCAATCCAAACCATTCCACCTTATTGATCTTATTTGATCTAACGAATTGTGGGTGATTTTGATTCGTGTGTTAGGCAAATATGGAGTGGGAAGTTTTGCTTTCCCAAGTTTTAGGTCAAATGCAATATTGCAAATTTTACTGGCTAACTAATTCAACTAAGACCCATACCTTCATCCCTATTTATTCATCTTATTATTTCTTCTCATTCTTTATTTCTTTCTCTCATGCATTGTGATAATGCGCAGAATCAGTAGGCTGAATGCTCCGGATTTCGATAGTCTGGTGGTTGCTTGGAAGGCCTGAAATGAAAAAGATAAAAGATCAAAGATGATTGGGGTGGACCGACCAAAAACCCTCCAATACTTAAGTTAGTTTATGTTATCTGGAAACTTAGGAATTCCTAACCTTTTTTTAGAATAGTAAAAACTTACCTTTATTCTGTTTGGATGAGTCCTTATATAGTTGGCCTTACGACGGTTACTTGTTTAGTAACTGCTCCAATATTTGTGGAGGTTATGAAGGTTCAGACTTTAACTTCCGTAACTACTATAAAAGTTAGAATAATAAATCTTATCCTCCACAACTGTCACAACAATGAATAAGGGTTTTACTCATGCTTTAAAATACTAACACGCAGTCCAAATTACAAGCTATCATAGACAAATCCATCTCTAGAAATTTCCCAAATGTTGGGGGGTCGTCCGATATTTAGTTGGTTGAACAAGGTTAGGTCAAATTGTTAGCTTATCTCTAAGCTTGATTTGACTTGAATTGTGAGCATTTTTATGAGAATTTTTTTTTTTTTTTTGGGGAGGGAAATAGATATTGAAAAGGGAATGTTGGCCTTGGGCATGGGAAGTTGAGTGCAGGTATTCTTCAGCTATATAAGTATTTTGGATATACAATATAGCATCCAAGCGCCTGTAGCTCAGTGGATAGAGCGTCCGTTTCCTAAGCGGAAGGTCATAGGTTCGACCCCTATCTGGCGCGCATAAACATTTTAACGTTTTATTTTCCCACGCAGCAAAAACGGTGCGCTTTGCTGGAGATCCAATCATAAAATGGAGTGAGAATATCTGATAATAAAGTTTTAATTTTGGTTAACTTATACATTTTTGTAACTTATTTCATCAATACATAAATATATTTTATACCTTATACAAAGCTTTAAAATTTTCCTCTCTAAAAAAAATGTTTTAAATTGAAATCTGAATTTTCTAGCTATAACTATTTTAATTTCTCTATTAATAAAATAATTATTAACTAATAAGTAAAAAAAGTTCAAGTGAATTTTTTTCTTTTTTATTTTTTAAAGCCATCTACCATTTCCAACCATATGTTAAATTTACAGTGTCTATTTGACCTTAGCTTTTACAACTTGGGGTAAGCATATATTGTTTTTATAATATATTCTAAAATAACATAATTGTAGTTTCTAGTATTCATCTGTATAACCTATATTCCCTTAGGTCACGTTTAAGGATTACATTAAGAATAATAATATTTATTATTAGAAATAGAAGATATATATATATATATATACATATATATATATATATATAATTTAGTACATGAATAGCTCATGCAAATGTCTTTACGATATAATTTTCAATATAAATTCATACGGTATGAAGTATTGCAATTTATATAATCCATAATAACTTAGTATATATATATTTTTTATCTAATTTAGTACAAGCTCAGCTCATGCAAATGTCTTTTTTTTGGTTGGTAAACAAGAAATAGCAATAACAAGACTAAAAATAAGAGCGTAGCAGTGCTTTAGGTACACATGACTAGCTCAACTCATGCAAATGTCTTTACAATATAATTTTCTATATAAATTCATACCGTATGAAGTATTGTAATTTCTTTTGTTTAAGTCCCTGAAATTCTGAACAAGCCAAGTTTTTTATTTATTATTTATGTTTTGGGTAAGAAAATAAGACAAGTATTATGTTGCAATGTTTTTGAGATAACAATATTTTTATGTTCGATAGATGTCAATTTTCAAAAGAGCGAGTTGTGTCAATATATATTTCTTTGCGTCATATGTCTCATTTAAATTTTTTCAATTTTTGTGAAAAGTGAATTATTGGGTGTAAAAACTAGAGAGTCCAAACTATTTGTTTTCTTAACTACTTAAAACCAAAGTGTAGCATTTATTATTGCTAAATTCTGGTCGGGCCACATCAACTTAGTATTTCCGTCTATTCGGTCCACTTTGATTTTATTCAGTCCCTTTGGTCTTATTCGGTCCACTTCAGTCTATTTGGACTTATTCAGTCCACTTTGTCTTTATTTGGTCTATTCGGTCTTATTCGGTCCATTAGGTATTATTCCTCAGTTCCTTTAGGTTCTACTTGGTCCATTCTGCACACTTTCGCACTATTCAATCCACACTGGTCCTGATTGGTATATTCTATCAACTTCATCTTATTTGGTCTATTCTGTCCACTTTGGTCTTATTTGGTCTACGTTGGTCCTATTCGGTCTTATTCGGTCCAAGTCGGTCCATTCTCTTCACTTCAGTCATATTTAGTCCATTCTGTCAACTTTCGTCCATTTCGGTCCATTCTATCCACTTTGATCTTATTCGGTCTATATTAGTCCAATTCGGTCCATTCGGTCTTGTGCAGTTCAAATCGGTCCATTCTCTCCACTTCGGTCCTATTTGGTCAATTCTGCCAACTTCGGTTTTATTCGGTCTACTTTCGTCTTCTTCAGTCCATTCTATGCACTTTGTTCATACTCGGTCCTATTTGGTCTATTCAGTCCACTTTGTTTTATTCCGTCTACTTCCGTCCTATCCGGTCCATTCTGTCCACTTCGGTCAATTTTCGGTCCTATTCGGTCTACTATGGTCATATTCGGTCTATTCTGTCCACTTTGTTCTAATTCAGTCCACTTTGGTTATATTTGGTCCATTCTGTCCACATTGGTCCTATTCAGTCTACTTCGGTGTACTTTAGTTTTATTATATACTATTCGGTCCACTTTTGTTCTATTTGGTCTATGTCGGTCCTATTTTGTTCACTTTAGTCCCATCCGGTCGATTCAGTTTAATTGGGTCGAATTCAGTTCACTTTGGTCCATTGGGTCTCATTCAGTGCACTTAGTCCATTTTTGTGCACTTACAAAGGGTAAAATGGGTTTGGCTCAAGTGCTCAAACATCTCTCTATCATGCCTCAATCTCAAGGTCTAGTTGACACAAAACAACCTAATTTATAGACTGAAAGTGCAATAAATAGAAATTAGAGTGAGTTTGGTTCAGTGGTTTAAAAAAGCGCTTTTTGAAAAAGTGAAGTTTTCAAAAAGTGTATAATGAAAAAGTGTATTTTTAAAAAAACTGAGTATTTGGTAAAAGTTCTTAAAAAGTGATTTTTGAAAAAACTGAGTGTTTGGCTAGTACTTATAAAAGTGGCAGTTTGAAGGGTAAATTACCAAAAATGACAATATATACATATATATATATAAGGGAGTTCGTTTCATACTTAAATAAATATTGTGAAATTATTTTTTTCTCACCAATATTAGCTAATAATAATCTACCACTTAAGATTTATTGTGAAAGTATTGTAATAATTTATACTGATTTTAATTTGAACGTACTATTACAATTATTTTTGATGATGCTACGAAATTATATCACCTTAAGTTGTCCATATGGCTCGTCTACAGAAAGAGGAAAAATAAGCAAACAAGTTGCCTCGTCCCTCCTTTGGGACGAGGCAAGGAAGGTCTCGTCCGTCACAAATGACGGACGAGGAAAGCCTGGCCATGCCATGGCTCGTCCACCTTTAATTAGGGACGGACGAGCCAAGCATCTTTGACTTAACCGAAAAGAATGGAAACCTCCATTGCTTGAAAAGAGGCATCGGTTCAGACGAAACGATGTCTAAGGAAGTTATGGAAGTTACCTCCGATTTTGGTGAACTCCTCGACAATAGGAACGGTTATCAAAGCCAATAACCGTTCCATACACTATATAAGCGTGATCCTGCGTAAAGGTAAAGGGATTCTGACATTCTTTCTTTCACTTAGAGAAGGGAGAAAACACTTAGATATTTTCCTCTCCATTCAAGCCTTCTAACTTCATCATCGGAGGGTTATAGGCCGGCCTCCACCGGTCTTCACTCTGATTGGTTTTGGTTTTACAGGACCCAGTTCCCAGAATTGTCGAAGTTTGAAGATTTTCAACCCACTGATCTTCAAAGAATTATCAGTTGGCGCCGTCTGTGGGAAGAAACATCTTTGTTGTCGCTCTTGAACTTGTTTAGTTCTGCGAGTTTTTTCTCACACGAAAGGGTTTGAAATGGTTCAGACTAGATCAAGGGCAACTAGCCCGGGTCCTCAACAGAGTAGGGATGCGTCGAGTAATCCCCATCGCGATCGACAATCTGCACCTAATATGCAGGCCTCGTCTGTTCAGCATATGCATTCGATGACGGCTGCGATGGCGGAGTTAACTCGCCAAAATCAGGAGTTACGGAGAGAAGTTAACTTAAGAAGGCAGACACTTCAAGAGCAGGATGAAGAAGGGCAAACTCAAGACCAAGAGGGCAGAGAGAACTTTCAGCGTGGGAGCCCATCAAGGGATACCACTTCACGAAGGGCGTCTGACTTGAAGAGAGAGATGGATCAGATGAAGAAGGCTATGGACGAAATGAAGGAGAATATGAGGAGGGCAAACCCAGTAGAAGATTTGGTTCATAGAACTGACTCTCCTTTTACGGCCTCCATCAATGGCCATCCCCTACCACCGAAGTTCAAAATGCCTTCTTTGGATTCATACGATGGGAATCGGGATCCTTTTGATCACATTGCCACCTTCAAGACCACTATGCATCTGCAAGGTGTTCCAGACGAAATAATGTGCAGAGCCTTTCCCACCACCCTCAAGGGTCCGGCCAGAGTATTGTTTAGCAAGTTACCCCCGAATTCAGTGAGTTCTTTTGGAGAATTAAGCAAGTTGTTTGTTAATAACTTTATTGGGGGTCAGCGTCACAGACAATCCACTTCCAGTTTGCTAACGATAGAACAAGGGGAGAACGAAAGCTTGCGTTCCTTCATCACACGCTTCAATAGGGAAGCCCTGACCGTGGACGAGGTAGATGATAAGCTACTGTTGGCAGCCTTTCATAACGGAGTTAATTCAGATTTGTTTATACATAAACTTTATGAGAAGGAACCTCAGTTTATGGCTGAACTCGTCCATTCAGCCCAAAATTTCATGAATGCAGAAGATGCTATTATAGCTAAGAAGAGGAAGAGAGCTGAGAGGGTAGAATCAAATCCTTCTCGTCCGTTCGACCAGGGTCCTCGTCCAAAGAAGGGACGAACGGAGGATAAGAAAGATCGAGAAAAGAGGGCAGGTCCATCAGCAAGGAATCAACACTACACTCCTTTAAGCGTGCCACTTGAGCAAGTCCTCATGCAAAACAAAGACGAGCCTTCCTTAAAGTGGCCAGAGAAGATGAAGGGAGATCCCAATAAGCGCAATAGAAATAAATATTGTCACTTCCATAGAGATCATGGGCACTACACAGACGAGTGTTTTGATCTGAAGCAGCAGATTGAGAATCTCATTAGACAAGGGAAGTTGAAAAATTTCCTAGGACGAGATCACAGAGACGAGAAATTGAAGGCCAAAGTAGAAGAACCGTCACGGCCACCGCTTGGAGAAATAAGAATCATTCTGGGGGGAAGTTCTGCAGGACAGTCGTCCAAGTCAAAGAAAGCCTACCTGAAAGCAGTGCAGAGTGTTCAGCTCTCTGGACGATCGCCAAGTGCAGGGACCATGGACGAGCAAGCAATCACCTTCACGGACGAGGATGCAAAGAAAGTCCATCACCCCCATGACGATGCTATTGTTATCACTCTCCTTATTGCAGACTACAAGACTAGAAGGGTGTTGATTGATAATGGAAGTTCTGCTGATATCTTGTACTTTCCAGCCTTTCAGCAGATGAGACTGGGACGAGACTTACTTCGTCCAACAAGCTCCCCCCTAGTTGGTTTTGGTGGAATGAAGGTGCAGCCTGTGGGTAGTATTTCATTACCAGTGACGGTGGGGGCGTATCCGCGGCAAGTAACCATGGAAGTAAGTTTCCTCGTAGTTGATTGTCCGTCCTCCTACAATGCAATAATTGGGAGGCCAACTTTGAACAGATGGAAGGCAGTTACATCTACTTATCATTTGTCAGTCAAGTTCCCAACAGAACACGGGGTAGGCCAAGTACAGGGAGACCAATTAGTTGCAAGAGAGTGTTATCTGGCCATGCTGGCCGTGGACGAGCAGGTTCAAGCAATGACTATTGAAGAAAGGAGAGTGATGGCAGAACCTATTGAAGCATTGGAAAATATCCCTTTAGATGATGACGACTCTGAGAGGTGTACCAGGGTTGGAGCAAATTTGGAAGCAACGATCAAGAAAGATCTCATTTGTTTTTTGAAAAGGAATAAGGATGTATTTGCTTGGAGTCATGAAGATATGCCAGGCATAGATCCCAGTGTTATTACCCACCGTCTAAGTGTATGTCCCACCTCCAAGCCAGTGCGGCAGAAGAAAAGGGTGTTTGCCCTAGAGAGAGATAATGCCGTCAAGGAAGAAGTTCAGAAGCTGATTATGGCAAAGTTCATTCGAGAGGTATACTATCCTGAGTGGCTGGCCAATGTGGTAATGGTCAAAAAGGCGAATGGCAAGTGGAGGATGTGTGTTGATTTCACTGACCTGAATAAGGCTTGCCCAAAGGATAGTTATCCGCTACCACGCATTGATCAGTTGGTAGATTCCACCACCGGCCATAAGTTGCTCAGTTTCCTCGATGCTTTCTCTGGTTACAATCAAATTAGGATGGATGAGGCGGACCAGGAAAAGACGTCCTTTATCACCAGTTAGGGACTTTACTGTTATAAAGTAATGCCATTCGGCCTAAAGAATGCTGGGGCGACATACCAACGCCTGGTCAACCACATGTTTCGTCCACAGGGCAGGAGGAATATGGAAGTATACATAGATGATATGTTGGTAAAAACTCAAGATGAGAAGGGACACTTGGTCGATTTGCAGGAAACATTTGACACGTTGAGGCAATATCATATGAAGTTGAACCCTAGCAAGTGTGCTTTTGGGGTATCTTCGGGGAAGTTCCTAGGGTTTATGGTTTCCTATAGAGGAATTGAAGCAAACCCTGACAAAATTCAAGCAATATTGGATATGAAGCCCCCTAGCAATGTGAAAGAAGTTCAGTCCCTCACCGGACGAGTTGCCGCCCTCAACAGGTTTGTCTGTGTTTGTCTCTAAAGCTACAGACAAATGTTTGCCATTTTTTAAGGTTCTCAAAAAAGCCTTTGAATGGACCGACGACTGTCAAAAAGCTTTTGAAGATTTGAAGAGGTATCTCAGCCAAGCCCCATTATTGAGCCCGTCTGTGTCCGGAGAAGAGTTGTACTTATACTTGGCCGTCACCCCACATGCCATAAGTTCAGCACTGGTGAGGGAAGAAAGCAAGGTGCAAAGACCTGAGTATTACACTAGCAAAGCATTGAGGGGAGCAGAAGGACGGTACCCGCTAATGGAGAAATTAGCTTTTGCGTTGGTAACGGCTTCTAGAAAGCTGAGGCATTATTTTCAAGCTCATGTTATTAACGTCATGACAGATCACCCATTAAAGAAGGCCATGAACAAGTTAGAGGCTGCAGGACGTTTGATCCAATAGGCCGTAGAACTCAGTGAATTTGACATCAAGTATCAACTGAGGCATGCCATAAAAGCTCAAGCCCTGGCAAATTTCATTGCAGAGTTTACTTCGAGTTGTGATGAGGTAGTTGAAAAAGAAAGTGTTAAGTGGGTAGTTCATGTGGACGGTTTGTCTACGCAATAGGCAGGAGGAGTAGGTGTAGTCTTGCAATCTCCGGAAGGGGACAAGTTAAAGCACAGAGTTCGTTTGCAGTACCAGACAACAAACAACGAAGTCGAGTATGAAGCACTTCTCAGAGGGATGGAATTGGCCAAGTCCGTTGAAGCAGAGTCACTCCTCGTCCTGGGAGATTCTCAGCTAATCATGGGCCAAGTAAATGGCGAGTTTGTAGCCAAGGAAGAGCGCATGAGGAAATATCTAAACAAAGTGATGCGACTTGTTAAAAAGTTTGAAGAAGTTAACTTTATTCAAATCCCAAGGGAAGAGAATATGGAAGCTGATGCTTTGGCGAAAGAAGCCTCGTCCAGCGAAGCTGCAGACAAGTTTGATGAAATCCAATATATGCTGAGTGTAGATATCCCAGAAGTGCAACAAGTAGAAAATAGAATGAATTGGATGGTTCCAATTGTGTCATACTTGAAAGACGGGCAACTCCCAGATGAAAAAGACGAAGCTAGAAAGCTGAGAGCGAGGGCAGCAAGATATGTTCTTATGGACGAGATTCTCTACCGAAGAGGTTTTTCCCAGCCTTATCTCAGATGTTTGGCCCCAGACGAGGCAAACTATATACTTAGAGAAATTCATGAGGGAGCATGTGGCAACCATTCAGGCGCCAGATCGCTCGTCCATAAAGTTGTCCGTGCAGGATATTATTGGCCAAATATGCAAGCTGATGCTAAGGCATACGTCCAAGTCTGCGACCAATGCCAAAGATTCAGCAATGTCCCCAGGCAACCATCAGAGTATCTGACTCCAATGATGGCCCCGTGGCCTTTTGCACAATGGGAACTGGATATCCTAGGTCCATTTCCACTAGGTATAAGGCAGATGAAGTTCCTTGTGGTTGGTATTGATTATTTTACCAAGTGGGTGAAAGCAGAACCTTTGGCTAACATCACACAGTAGAATGTCAAGAACTTTGTGTGGAAAAATATTGTATGCATATTTGGAGTGCTTAGGGTATTAGTATCGGATAATGGAAGGCAATTTGACAATGCAATTTTCAGAGACTTTTGCGTACACTTTGGAATTCAAAATCATTACTCTTCACCAGCCCACCCGCAAGCTAATGGCCAGGCAGAAGTTGCAAACCTATCCTTGTTGAAGATAATCAAGACTCGGCTTGAGGGGGCTAAGGGAATATGGCCAAACGAGCTTCCAGGCGTTCTGTGGGCATATAGAACGACAGTGAGAACTCCTACAGGAGAGACTCCTTTTAGGCTAGCATACGGAACTGAAGCAGTCGTACCCACAGAAGTGCACATGGCCAACCATAGGGTGACGACCTACCAGGACGAAGTTAATGAGGAACAACTACGTCTGAACCTCGACTTGATAGACGAGGTAAGGGCGGACGCTGAGCAAAGGATGGCAAGGTATAAAAATCTCATGGCTAGGCGATATGATGCAATGGTGAAGTCAAGGCGATTCAACATAGGGGACCTTGTCCTAAAAAGGGTTTCCTTAGCAACAAAGAACCCAGCTCATGGGAAGTTGGGACCAAATTGGGAAGGCCCCTATAGAGTTATCAATTGCAAAAGACAAGGTTCCTATTACTTAGAAGCTCTCGATGGGAGGAAGTTGGAGCATCCATGGAATGTGGAACACTTGAGGAAGTATTACCAGTAGAATATCAGCCTGGACGAGCTCAGCAACTAAACTTTATTATTATATTATTTGGTATGGCTTTGTTATGTTAAATTTATGGACGATGTTGTATGTTTAAAATAAAGGCATTGGCCTAAGGTGCCTGCCTCGTCTTTGAACAATGCTTGTGATATGAATGGTATTTGTGGAATGTACATAATGTTGTGTAATTCACTGATTTCCATACAACATTTGTTTGAAGTATATTTTAAGGGATATAATGAAAAGCTTTCCTAAGGAACAAAATATTAAGGCGTCCTCGTCCATATCAAAGGACAAAGAAAAACCTTAAATCCCAAAGGGAGCACAAGGCATCCTCGTCCATATCAGAGGACGAAGCAAAGCCTTGCATCCCAAAGAGAAGCACAAGGCATACTCGTCCAAAGCCTTACATTCCAAAGGGAAAAGCATTAGGGCATCCTCGTCCTTATCAAAGGACGAAGCAAAGCCTTGAATCCCAAGCAAACTCATCCATAACACGGACGAGTTAAAACACTACATTTAAATACATGGGCAAAAATGCACAGACAAGTGTATGTTAAGCCATGGACGAAAGAAGCATCTGGCAATATTTTACTTAAAGCTTTTGTTAAAACAATCTAAGACATGGACGAGTACAATGGAAGCCTTAGGACTTCAGAGTATAAAAATTAGGCTTTTTGTCAAAACAATCCAAGATATGGACGAGTACAATGAAAGCCTTCAATTTTTAAGAATAAAAATTAGCTAAGTCCATAAACAAGGCAGGCTGGTTTTTGTTAGTTTTAACAGGTCCTTAGACCAATAATGTTGAATTGCTACCATGTCACATGAAGGAACTACATTTGAAATTCTAATGAAAATGGTAGACAAATATATACATAAAATGGACGAAATTGAGTAAGCAAAATAAATAAAACTCGTCCATACATATGCCACGAGAATAACATTAAGTTGAGTGTATATCTAACGTTAAAAAAAAATCTTTGCACAATAAACTTGTTTAAAGCCTCGTCCTAAAACCACGGACGAGGCAAATGTATTGAAATTACATAGGTGGTCACAGAGTAGACCAAATAGAAGTGCATAAAAAAAAAACTAAAACTAAGTAGAAGGAGAAGCATTGGGGGCGTCCTGAGGGGGCGAAGTTGTAGCGTCGTCTTCAACATTGACGTCATCGGAGCCAGTCTGGACGAGAGAACTAGTGGCAGCAGCGTTCAGGTTAAGGAGAATGGAACTGAAGTCAATGTTAGGAAACCTTTCCATAGCTTCACTTCTAAAATCCTCAAACCCTACTGCGTAATTAGTGTCCAAGACTTCAGTGTACTGCTTGGACGACTTGAACTCAACCACTGCATCATCCTTCGCGTTGGAGAGAAGGGCATTGTACTCATCATTTTTCTTCTGTAAGGCCTCAAGATGAGCATCCTTCTCTGCAGCACTGGCTCTCAGCTCCTCAACCAATGTCTTCAACTCCTTCACCTCGTCCGTGGTCTTGGCAGCCACTTCAGCCCATTGCCTTGCCTTAGCCTTCAACTCCTGGATCCTCATCTCTAGTAGGATCCTCATCTTGTCCAACCCCGTTGCTTGCCTGGACGCTGCTATAAACTTTGACATCCCCTGTGAAAAAGAAACAAGTTAAAAAAAAGAGAGAGAGAGACGAGGAAGGAAGGAGAATCACTGATCAAGATGAGACATTACCTTGAAAAGATCATGAACACCAGAATGTTCACAATCTTTAAGGGACATGTCATAGCAAACATTTATGTCCTCGTCCGTCACAGCCTGCTTAAAGCGTTCCCAGGCTAAGTCCTCATTCTCAATGATATTGGAGGGGGCCATTCTGGGAGGCTGAGACGGGGTTGACACGGTCCTGGACGGAGTGGCCTGGGACGGAGTAGTCTCAACTGGAGTGGACGAGTCCACACCAACTACATGCGTTGGCTGCTGAGACGAGAGAGGTTTGACCACTTGAGTCGAGCTGGGCTTGGCCTTCTTGCCTCGACGACTGGGGAGATTCCCCAAGTCTAAGTTCCTTGACAGGGTTTTCCTTTTCTCCCCAGTCGTAGGACGAGTCTAGACGTCGCCCTCAGGACGATCACCCTTAGTAGCTACGTCCTTTCCCTTGTTTCCCTTCATTGTTGCCATCCCTTTTATAAAAACAAAAAGAGGGAAAGAAGATAAAAATACCTTTAAAAATAAGACAAAACAAAATGCAAGAACGATGAAGACTGGAAACTTACTTTTTCTAAACGTGACCTCGTGTGCAATAGCTTCGTCAGATGGATTAGGACCTAAACCCCACTTGGCAAGGCGTCTGAGTGAGACCAAAGAGTGAAAGTCCCTATCCACGTGAAGACGAGCTCTGTGGACGCGGTCACGGAAAAACTTGCTTAAGGACGAACGTTCAACAGCTGAAAAGAAAATACACTCCAGTTAATTGGCCGTCGATATTTTTTAAAAGTAAAAAATAATAAAATAAATAAAAAAAATAAAGGCAAAAATGAAAAGAAAAAGGGGAACAACTTACCTTCAGGACGAAGGTTTCCTAGGTCCCCAATATAATGGCCAAACGAGTCCTGGCCAACGTCTACAGGGTTTCCAGCCCAGAAGCCAGAGACGAAGAAATATTCCGCTTCCACTTTCTGTCAGACGAGGCCAAGGACTTGATCAACCTACAATCTTTACCCCTGGCTGTAAATTGATGGAAGCCAGGGGATTGGTGTATCTCTGAAGGTTTGTAGCAGAAAAGGAACTCGTCCACAGTAAGAGGACGGTCCCTTCCAAATACTTCACTCCACAAAACTTGCATTGAGATAATTAGTCTCCATGCATTTGGATTAAACTGACATATACCTAAACCTAACCTAATTAACAATTCTCTGGTAAAGGCATTTAAAGGGAATCTTAAATCCCCCAAGAGGTAAGCTTCATAGACGCCAATCCCAAAGTGAGGGTTGCAACACCATTCTCCACGGACGGGTACCCTAGGGTTAAACTCGTCTGGGATTTGGTACCACTCCCTAAGGTTTTTCAGTCTCTGCTCGTCCGTCTTAGAGGGGATATCTATTGCACAACTATATACAGTAACTTCTTCTTCGTCTAAGGGATTAGGACGACGGTCAGTAGACGAAGTACCAGCCTGAGACCCAGAGGCTTTCCTAAGTTGTTCTTGTAAAACTTCTATAGGAAGCCCAGGGACGCCAGAGATGTACTCCTCGTCCGTGGTGTTCCCCCTACTGCTATCACTATCGCTACTAGAGTTATAACTACTCTCGTCATTATATTCGTCTATAGCCTTATCTATGCTATCGCTAGACGAGGAAAGTACAATGTCTACCATCTTAACAGGAAAACTAAGGACGAGAAAAAAGAAAAATACCTGGATCTAGGACGAAGGAAGGCTATAGACGCGTGAAGCTTCTAAACGAATGTCTAAGACGAGGAAGGACAGGGAAAGAAATTTCAGAAATAAAGAGGGTACCGGAGGTATTCCACTATTTATAGGAAACAAGCTCAGGCATCTGAAGCGACGTCACCCAGTCATTAAGGGACACGTGGCACGCTTCTCGGGTAGATCAATCGACGAGATTTTTCCACCAACCAATTTTTGACACATAACACATCTAACTGTTGCGAACACACCTTGTTTATCTTAGGACGACCCAATGAACAAGGGGGCAACTGATGATGCTACGAAATTATATCACCTTAAGTTGTCTATATGGCTCGTCTACAGAAAGAGGAAAAATAAGCAAACAAGTTGCCTCGTCCCTCCTTTGGGACGAGGCAAGGAAGGTCTCGTCCGTCACAAATGACGGACGAGGAAAGCCTGGCCATGCCATGGCTCGTCCTCCCTTAATTAGGGACGGAAGAGCTAAGCATCTTTGACTTAACCGAAAAGAATGGAAACCTTCATTGCTTGAAAAGAGGCATCGGTTCAGACGAAACGACGTCTAAGGAAGTTATGGAAGTTACCTCCGATTTTGGTGAACTCCTCGACAATAGGAACGGTTATCAAAGCCAATAATCGTTCCATACACTATATAAGCGTGATCCTGCGTAAAGGTAAAGGGATTCTGACATTCTTTCTTTCACTTAGAGAAGGGAGAAAACACTTAGATATTTTCCTCTCCATTCAAGCCTTCTAACTTCATCATCGGAGGGTTATAGGCCGGCCTCCATCGGTCTTCACTCTGATTGGTTTTGGTTTTACAGGACCCAGTTCCCAGAATTGTCGAAGTCTGAAGATTTTCAACCCACTGATCTTCAAAGAATTATCAATTTTTTTCTCTTTCTAAACAAATTATTATTTTTTTCACTAATATTAACTAATAATAACCTACCACTTAAGATTTATTGTAAAATTATTGTGAAAATATTGTTACAATATTTCTCAATTTTAATTTCTTATTCTTTATTTGATGTTTCCCTTATTTTATTTTTTTTATTTTTTTATCCATATTTCCTTCTTTTTTTTCCCCTCTTTTTTTCTCCTCCACACATGTACCCTTAATTTTTTTTCTTTATTTCCTTATTTCGTCTTTTTCCCTACCACTTCACACTCCAAAATGTTCCACATAGGCACATAGTATCTGCATCTCTTCAAACCCCTTTCTCATCCCTCAAAGTCTCTGCATCTTTTTTTTTTTTTGACAGTTCGAAAGCTAATGATAATGATGAAGAAGATGAAGATAAAGATGATGATGATGATGATGAAGAAGTCTCTGCATCTCTTTTTTCGTCTTTTTTCTTTGTTTCCTTATTTCGTCTTTCCTTCTTTATTCTTTATTCTTTTTTTTTTTCACACTCTAGAGAAGATGGCGACAATGATGAAGAAGAAGATGAAGATGATTGAAACATAAGGAAATCCCTCATCTCTCTCTTTGATTCTCAAATCCCTTAAGTTTCTACCACCATTGGGTTTGTATTTGATTTTGATTTTGAGTTTGGGTTATGGGTTTTCAGTTAATAGTTTAATTTTGAGTTGATTTTCTGTGGATTTTGGGTTTGATTTTGAGTTGATTTTGTTTTGGGTTGATTTTGAGTTGGGTTTGAGATGGGTTTTTCCAACGGGGTTTGAGTTGATTTTAAGTTGTTTTGTGTTGATTTTGAGTTATTTTTATTTGATTTTGTTGATTTTGTGTTTGGATTATCAATTTTTGAAATGGGTTGTGGTGGTAGACCGATGATAGTTGGGTGGTGCTGTGTTTGCAGCAGCACAGAGAGGGCAAAGTTGAGAGAAGACTTGAGAGGCGTGGGTGAGCTTGATGTCTATTGGGAAGAGCAGAGAGATGAGATGAGAGGAATGAGGAACACGCACGGACTGAGGACAGATTTATTGAAGGGTAATTTGGTAATTGCCTAAGATTGTCCAACAGATACATGAGACACGGACTTTTGGCAAAATGGACCTGAAGAGCTCCTTTAAGTGTTTGCGTGTTCTTTTCACAAGTATAAAACGCAACTTTTACCAAAAAGTTTCATTTTATGTTGAACCAAACGGACATTTTGGGCTGCCTTTTTTCAAAACGGGCTTTTGGGCTGAAAAAGTTGAAACAAATGGGCACTTAATATCTTTGACTTTACAACATGTCTTTTAAATCCATTAAGCAAGTCCTCCAATGGAACAATAAATTGAAAGAAATTATGGTGTGTGATATTTCTTCAACTTTTAATTCGATAATTTAATAACTATCAAACTAGAGAGATTTGAAGTGTAAATATCTATGTTAAAAACACCACTATAATACTCTTAATTATTTTTCAACTAAGATTGAGAGACACTTATGAATAAATATATTATTTATTTTTTGATTGAAAGAAAGAACTTATGAATATATATCTCATCCATTACAAAACTTATATTTTCCTTAAAAAAAAAAAATACAAAACTTATATAGTTTATTTATTTATTTGAGAGGTTAACTTGGTAGAGTTAATTTAACGCAAACCACAAATTATCCAGTCAAAAAGTTAAAAAAGAAATCCGAAAAAGATATATATATAGCAGCAGTCACACAGAGACAAGATTCACAGTCACAAAACCCAAACGCAAAGAAAACGAACCAACATGGAATCGGAAAACACCACCACCACCACCGCAACAACCACCGCAGTTTCGTCGAGCTCCTCCACGAACTGGACCATCGCCGGTGGCTCTCTCGTAAATTCCGTCACTTTCGAGTCCTATCTTATCAACGATCAAGAAGAAGAAGAAGAAGAAGAAGAAGAAGATGAAGAAACCACCACAATCGCCAATTCAAATCCAACCACACTGGACAAATCCCCGCTTATTCTGCGTCCTCCCTCACCGGATTCGAACCCTTGCGAGATCAAAAGTACGTTCTAGAACGAAATTTCAATTTCTCGCTTTTTATTTCTTTTTGGAATTAGAGTGTGTGAGTTTTCCGGGAAATTTAATTTCACGAATTGTTATATGATATGTTTGATCTTTATTTACTTGTTTTGCCACTATACGCGTTTCTTTTTTGTTAGTTGGAGTGTTTTCCTGGAAAACATTTTCCTGAGTGTGAATTTCCCGAGAGAATTGATTTTGCTAAATGTTATATGATATGTTTTGATCTTTATTTACTTGTTTTGCTACCATACTCGTTTCCTTTTGTTAGTTGGGATATTTTTCGGGAAAACTTTTTCCTGAGGAATGAGTGTGAGTTTTCCGGGAGAAATAGTTTTGCGAATTGTTATATGATATGTTTGGATCTTTCTATACTTGTTTTGCTACTATACTCGTTTCTTTTTGTTAGTTGGGATATTTTCCAGGAAAACTTTTTCCTGAGGGATGAGTGAGAGTTTCCGGGAGAATTGGTTTTGCGAATTGTTATGTGTTATATTTGGATCTTTCTATACTTGTTTTGCTACTATACTCGTTTCTTTTTGTTAGTTGGAATGTTTTCCAGGAAAAATTTTTCCCGAGGAATGAGTGTGAGTTTTCTGGGAGAATTGATTTCGCAATATGATATGTTTGGATCTTTATTTTACTTGTTTTTCTACTGTACTCGTTTCTTTTTGTTAGTTGGAATGTTTTCCGGGAAAATTAAGTACATGAATTGTTGTCTGTTCTGTTTGGAGCTTTATTTACTTGTTTTGATACTAAGAAGTTTGGATGGGATTGGTGAATTTGTGTTAGTGAAAAGTTGGGGTTAACTCTCTGTTTGGTTATTGAGAAAATAAAGGAAAAGGAAATTTAGTTTTACGAGTTTTTAGGAATTTTTTTGAAGAAATTTGGATAGGATTAGTGAATTTATGTTGGCAATGGTAAGGGATTAAGTAGATGAATTGTTGTCTGTTCTGTCTGGACCTTTATTTACTTGTTTTGACACTAAGAAGTTTGGATGGGATTGGTGAATTTGTGTTAGTGAAAGGTTCGGGTTAATTCTCTGTTTGGTTATTAAGAAAATGAAGGAAAATGAAGAAATTTGGATAGATTAGTGGAATTTTTGTTGGCAATGGTAAGGGATTAAGTATTAACTCTCTGTTTGGTTATTGAGAAAAAGAAGGAAAAGAAAATTTAAATTTTTGAGCTTTTATATTATTTTTTGAAGAAATTTGGATAGGATTAGTGAATTTTTGTTGGCAGATGTTGGGTTTTAACTCTCTGTTTTATTCTTGAGAAAATGAAGGAAGAGAAAATTTTAAAATTTTGAGTTTTTATATTATTTTTGTTAGTTATCTGTTCTGTTTGAACCTTACTTTTTATTTATTTAAGAAATTTGAAGAGGATGAGTGATTTTATGTTAGCAAAGGTTGGGGTTGTTACTCTCTGTTTGGTTATTGAGAAAACGAAGGAAAAGAAAATTTATGCTTATAGGTTTTTAAATTCTCTTTGTTAGACTTTGTCATCTGTTCTTTTTGCACCTTATTGTTTTTCCTTTAAAAAAAAAATTGAAGAAATTAGGGATAGGGTTAGTGAATTTATGTTTGCAAAGATTGGGGTGCAATTCTCTGTTTGGTTGAAATATCAAAGGTAACTAAAGTTAGATTTTGAGTTTTATGTTATTTTTGTTAGGTTTTTCCAGCATGAAAACTATACTAAGCTTAATAGAGGATTATGTGTACCGCAATGGAATAATTAAACGAAGCATTATGGGGATCTAGAAACATGATAAAACTTGATGATCATTTCAGCAATATTGATATTGTTTCTTTGTTATTGAATTCGACTATCTGTCGTTGAATGCACTGGTCATTTCTAGATATTTGTTCCAATTTTGTAGGTGATAAAGCGTAGAAGCAATTTCTATGAGGTAGTTTGAAGCAATTTCTATGTTTTGGGACTTAGCTATTCCACTCCCCGAAAACCACAATCTCTCTTTTTGATTATATTTCTATGAGGTAGTTCCTATTTTTTTAACAAGTATAATTACTTATAAAAGATATAGAAGCAATTTCTATGACTACGAAACTTGGGTAAAATTGGTTGGGTTTGTTAAGTAGCTCTTGACGTACAAACATCCTCCAAAAACTTTTTATTGATTTATCTTCTAGTGAAAGTAGAAGAGAAAATTGCTTGGACCTTGCACATTATCCTCATAAATGATATAGAACTTCTTGCACTACAGTTGGTTTCACGCAAAAGCATGAGGTGAGGCAGGTTTATGTTCGAAGTACTGCTCGAGTCTATGAGATATACTATGAATCTGGCCCACAGAAAGACAATGAGTATCTGTGTACTGTTCGCTGTGGTATTGCTGCTAGAGATGAGGAAGTGCTCACAACTGACATTGAAGATGTTACTGCCAATCTGGATGGGCCCAGAAAAGGTGTTGGTGAAGAAGAGATAAAAAATGGTAGTAATTTGACCACCAATGAAGATGGCTGGGTTGAAGTGAAAGCCCCTTGTGGTCCTGTGGTTGAGAATAAAACCATCGCTGTGCCATCAAAGGCTGATAGCATGGCATGGACAAGCAAACAGGTATGCTGATGACTATTCATGTACTTATTCAAGTATTTTCTGTCCTCATTTTATGCTATTGAAATGGTGGCCAGAGTGTCTTGATGTATATCACTTGCCTGCATGTGTATACACTTTTTTCCCCTCCCCAAGAAACACAAAGGACAAATTACAAAAAATAAAATAGGAAACATGTTCTCTTCACATATGTCCTAGTTAGCAATAGGATCAAAGCAGATGAACAGTGCAAATGATCAAAATTTCAACTCACGAGGACATTGTTTTGGTTAATTTATTTGTGGATAAGGTACTTTCCTTAAGTTTTATGGATGGCATAATTGAAGTCCATCCCATTAATTAACTGCCATGGAATCAAAAATGGAAAACTTAAATTATCATAGTGATGTAGGAGGCAATGAGAAGACAGGCTTGTTATATTTTATTTGATTTTAAGTCTCAAGGGAAATTTTGTAATTTCATAATATTCTGGAATGGGCTTTGCTAACAGTCCATTAGATCTTCTTTTGGGTTTTATATAGGTTTGATTAATTAGTTGGGCTTACTAGTAAAAGCCTATGGAGTCCAAGTCCATATGTTATTAGGGTTTTAAGAAATCCTAGTGCTACTAGGATTAGTTTCAGAATTTAAGAGCTATGCTTCTTTATGGTTTGTGTGATGCAACCTTCTCCAAGGTGTGATGCCAAGGAACCTTAGGTGTGATGCTTAGGAAGTTTAGGCGTGATTCCTAGAATTTATCTATTTATCTTTTATTTTATTTACTGTTCACGGACCACTGTTCACAGCACAGGAAAAGCCGCCCAAACCTTGATTGTTCTCCTTTGTTTCATCCCTAAACCCTACTAATCCTTATTCCATTGGAAAACTCTATAACCCTATTATTTTCCAGATCTTCCCCACCAACCCTAAACCCACTAAACTGAAGTGTTACCATATCTGCTTCAAGAGTTCTAAGTCAGATTTTTGTTGTTCCTCTTGTCCTACATCACATAGTATGTTTTTTTAAAAAAAAAAAAATACCCCTAGCTAATCAATAGAAGGTCCCCCCTCCCCCTACCCCAGGGCAGGTGGTGAGATCCTTGTCCAAAGAGAAGTTGCAGATCACACCGTCACAGAGGCTTCATTTCTTATGACATGAAACCTGGTGTTGATGATCCAAGGGAAAACAAGTCTCTTCTTAAGGGGAATTCAACCAACCACTACCCTCTACCTCCCATGGCTAAAAGCCATTGCTTTTGTTAAATCCAGCCACCACTTGAACCTTTCACATTAGCCAAAGTAAACTGATAGACCATTGACATCTGAGTTTTGCTTATTTGCAACCAACAAAGCCGCTCAACAATCCTGGTTTTCCAAGGGGAACCCACACAGTGCTAAGACGACATTATAGAATATGCAATGCTCATTGCAGATAGTTGAACCTCTTCTATATGGATTTGGGGTTAGCATATGGATTCTGGTTGGGTTTGGTATTTCATTTGGGATTGGGATCCTGAGATTTGGATTAACAGATGGAATCAAGTTCAAGTTGGATTCTCTGATGGTGGTTTTGAGTTTGTAAATTAGGACTTGTAGATAAAAAGGAAGTGAAATATTACGGTTAAGGAAAGAAGAAGAGGAGGAGGAGGAGGATAAATGACATAAATCTTTTAAGTTCAAACCCATCCCCCCTCCCTTGAGATGAAGCAATTTTTTTTTTTTAATGGTAAGGGTATAATTGACAATCTTCATTTTCTGTTTATGGTATCTCTTAACTGCTACTGCACTGGAATTCCAAAAAATACAAGGGAAGTAGGTGTAATTTTTGAGAATCAAGGGGAAATTTGAGTAATTTATCCTTTGTATCTTAGGCTTGTTTTACTTATCAAATAAAATTGTTAGGCTTGTTTTCCCAAATCTGGGAAGGCTCTCTAGCCAGTTTTACTTGTCATTTTACTTATTAAAGAAAGAAAAAAAGTTCTAGGAAGGGATACTACCAAAAGATGGAATGCTTAGGGTAATGACTATTCAAGCCTGGTTTTGCTTGCATGTTTCCCTTCAGTTTTTTCTTTTGTGCTTTACTTCTTTTTCTTCTTTATTTATTTATTTATTTATTTTCACTTAATCCTAAAAATTTCAGGAGTTATATGAGGCTACAGCAGAGATTACTGATGCTAGTCCTTGCACATCCCTCACACTTCGTCTGCTCTCACTTCAGAGTAAAGGGAGTGTCTATGTTGATGAAGTGTATGTGTTTGCGGATCCTGTTGATGATGCTGATTCTGAAAATCAAGAGGGTCAGATTGAAAACTCAGCTGGAAGTTCTCTTATGGCCATGCTTGTACCTACCCTTTTGCAGTTTTCCAAGTCGACTGAACGCACTACTGATACAAGGGAAACGCAGAAATTCCCAGAGTCTGGTTCAAGATTAACTGATCCAACAACTTTTGCTGCTAAAATTCTGCAGGAAGGAAAATCCAGCATAACTGACCATCAAGATGTCCAGTTGCAAGAAGTGAATGGTGATGGTGCTGGTCCAGCTCAGTTACAGAATCCTCCACAGGTTCCTGTTTTAGAAATCAAGCCTGATAACCCGCCATATACTCGTCTTGAAAGAGCCATGGACCAACTTGTTTCTCGAGTGGCCAGAATAGAAGATCTTTTTTTGAGGTTTGAAGAAAACATGCTGAAGCCCCTAGGCAACATTGAGGCAAGACTCCAGAGTGTAGAGCAGCAGCTTGAAGTGCTAAACAAGAAATCAGAGAATTCTGAATTGCCATCTCGCTCAAGAATTTGTGCTCCTGAATTTTCTAGCAATGAATCAGTTACCAACTCCTTTTACAGTAGTGTAAATGGTTGTCTTAATTATGGGTCATTTGAATCAGATAAGAAGGATTTTTGTTCAGATGCCATATCCATCCCTTTTAACGATACGTCTGATTCAGTAAATGCTACTTTGGTGGTCCCAAGTCTAGTAGTTACAGCTCCTGAGTTTTCAAATGTTGATGACGAGGAAGAAAATTTGGCGTCAGAATCAGTGACAAGTCCTTTAAAGGATAAACCAAAGCAAGCTGTGTCAATTGATGATGCTTTGGCATCAGCACTGGCAGGATTTGTATCTTCAACTTCAATTCAGCCTCCATCATATACTCAAACTCTTGCAGTTAAAGCCCCTGAGTTTTCAAATGAAGAAGATGGAAATGACGATAAAAAAGATTCAACTAGAGTTCAATGTGAAATAGATACAAATCATTCAGTTTCTTATGATAAAACAGATGGGACAGAGAGCATGCAAGATTCAACTTCATCCGATACTTTTTTAGAGGGTGAAAGGAACGTAACTAGATCTCTTAATGATGACTACTCAGAGAAGACACCTGAGGGGGCTCACAACGGATGCCAGAACTATGACAGAGGAGAAGACGATTATCAGGCTACAGGAATCGACACTGGTGTCTCTTCAGCTGAACCTGATGTGGCAAGAATGGATTCCTATCAGATGGTGAAGGAAAATGAAAATGAAGAAGTGAGCAATGAGATAAGTGACATGTCAGTTCCTGATAATACTAACATTTCAAATGGTGTGCTTCCAAGTCAGACTGAGAATGTCTCTGATACTACCCAGGAAGGAGCTGTTGCAAGCTTGGAATTAGTTGCTGCTACTGAAAGCAAAAAGTCTGGATCTGACATTCTGCGGAAAGTTCTTGAATTTTCTTATGCTTCTGCAGTGGATTTCAAGACTCCAGTTCTGGATGTGAAATTTGCATCTCAGGAAAATTCTAAGACTTGGACTCCCCTTGAAGCTCTTTTGACTGACATGCAAAAATTAAGTATTGAACCTCCTGTCATTGAGGATACTGGTGACAATGATTTCCCCATTGGCAAGCAATCCAGCTTAATTTTGGTGGAGGATGGTGAACCATCTGCTCCTGCAACCAATGGCCATTTTTCACTGGATACAAACTACTGTAATTTAATGGACGTGGCTTTGATCACCGAGGGCGAAAGCCTGCAGGATTATCGTCCATGCTGCTGCAGCCATGAATCGTTTGCAGCAAGTCTGATATGATACGGTATTAAAGTTATTTGGTTTTGTATATAAATTTGGTTTAGGCAAGCAATTGATGCATGCTGATTACCATTTGTATACTTTGTTTTTCCTCTTCTTTGCCCCCTTTTCATTTCAACTTAAACTATTCTAGTGTAACTTAAATGTCTAATACTTTTTGACCATGGACCATCCTCAAGAACTTGGTATGCTCCTAGAAAGTTTAATCAACAGAAAATTGTAGGAGTTTTACTGAGAAATATAGTATATATATAAATATATAAAGAATTAAAAAATGAGTGAAATGGAGGAATTCAACCTCAGCGGGAACTAGTTTATAGCAACCTGTAGTTTTTATCATTGCATTCAAAGTAAAGTTAGACCTAGTGCCATTCTTTATCATTTGGATCATTACTCAGCACAAAGCTTTCACGAATATAACAGTCTATTAGTGGTGGTTTCGTGTGTAAGTATTGTAATCCAGTCATAAGCTTACACCAAAATATATTGTGAAATCAGGTGTGTTCATAGGCGGATTGATTAGATAATTTATCTTCAATAATATTTATAAGGAAATGTTAACAAGCACTGTATGGTGCTTGTTAAGATTTTCCTTTTTGGGTCTCATTTAAAAAAAAAGAAAAAAAAATTGTCAAAAAGATTACCAAAAGAGACAAAAAATTACCAAAAAATTGTCAAAAGTTACCTCAAAACCTGAAAAACTGCCATAATATGTGTTGTTAAAGGGCACCTTATAGTGCTCGTTAACACAACTCATATTTATATTCTTTTAGATTAGGGAGTTAAGATGCAAGCCACATTTGACCCATAAACATTTACATATAGGCTTCATTGAACTTGAAAGATTATTGAGTCAAAAAACTTGAAATTTTTGCCTGCATAAAGACCCTTTTCCAACTTTCACTAAATTGAGAGCAATTTACCTTCAACTGCAGGTGCAACCTTAGTAGTTTAAGAGCCCACTTGGATAGGTGTTTTTGTAGAGGAAACATGCATTAAAAAGTTAAACACAAAAAATGGAAATCGTTTGATAGTGCAATTTTAGCTAAATTGCGTTTACAAATCACACCATATCTGCGGTTTTAAAAAAGCAAAATTTTTGAGTTTTTTCAATTCCCGCTATTCAATCACCAAAATTGCAATTATCGACCACATTTTTTTTTTAATCCAAAAAATTTGTTTTACCCCCCAAATACTAGTATACATCAAAGCTATAATAATTTTAAATTTTTGAAAAAAAAAGGGAGCATTTTATGTTTAGCTTATACAAATATTGTCTTAACTCATATGCTTATCTATATTTTTTTAAATTTTTTTTGAATATATATTCTATGTATTTAAAAAAAAAAAAAATCTACCTATCAATTTTTAACTATTTTTTTTTAAAGGTTTTTGTAAAATATTCTTAATTTTCATTAACTCATTATTAAATCATGACCCAAAACCTATGAAAGGTTAAATTTTGCTCGAAACTTTTGGTCCAAACTTTTATAACAATGGCTAAAATATTTCATTTAGAGGTAAGTTAAGAGTTTGTTTGGGAATAATTTATTTAGCTGAAATTGAAAACTTTTTACTGAAAGTACTATAAATTAAACTAAAAGATATTTGAAATAGTAAAGTGGGGCTCATGAATAATGTCAAAAAGTGTAATGAGACCCATGAATAGTAACAAAAATAAGCCAAATAGTAAAAAAAACTGGTTTTTTACGGTAATGGCAAACACAACCTAAGTTTTCAATAATAATAAAAAGAAGTAAATTAAGTATTATTATTTATAAAAAAAGAGAGAAAAAATATTAGAGTAAATTGCAAATTACCTCCTTAAAGTTTGGAAGTGTTTAAATTTTACACCTTAAAGTTTTCAAAATTTAGATTTTACTTTTTGAAATTTGGACGTATTTAAATTTTATATTCTAATATTTTAAAATTTAGATTTTACCCTCCAAATTTTAGGGGTGTTTGAATTTTACTTCCTAAATTTTGAGAATATTTAGATTTTACACATGAAAGTTTTAAAATTTAATAATGTAAAATCTAAACAACCCAAATTTTAAGGATAAAATTTAAATTTTTTCACCTACGCCTAAACTTTAGGGTTTAATTTAAAATTTACTCAAAATATTACTATTAAATTTTTTCAGAGTCACCGTTATTACTTATTACTCTTCCCCTCTTTAAAAAAAAAAAAAAAAAACACATAAAAAAAGAGAGTCAAACAAACGAAGACTACCAGGGCACGGATGAAAGAACAAGTTTAAAAAAAAAAAAAATAGTGTTATTATCATCAGATTCAAATTGTTCAGTTCATCCCGCTAAATACAACTAAAAAAAGCCATTCTCTTTTTTTAATTTATTTTCTCGCTTCCCAAACAAAACGCTAATAGAAAGCTTTGAAACAGAGCTATTATAGTAATTTACATATATATATATATATATATATATATATACACACACGCTCAAAAGCTTTTAGGGTTTTGGATTTGGTTTTGGTTTTTATTTATTTCTATTGATTCAAACGGAAGCTTTAGATGGAGGCCGCTGTGGTCGATGCCGGCTCCAAGTTCCTCAAAGCCGGTCCTGCCATTCCCGATCAAGCTCCTTCCATGGTACTCTACAGCTTTAACCTTTTTTTTTTTTTTTGGTTGCTGAGAAAGTTGTGGAAAGGAAAATAGAGGAAATTGAGTTGAAAATTTATGTTTCTCGTTGTTTTTGGTGAGCTTTGGGTTAGTGGAGTGTGAAGTTCTTTCTATTACTGTGGATAATTGAAAGAGAAGTTTTTTTTTTTTTTTGGGTTTACTGTTTTTGTTGATGTGAAATTCGTGTGAGAAGGCTTGCTGAGTGTGGAATGATGTTTGGTTGGTTAGGTAATTGGGTTGAAAGAGAGGGAAAGGAAGGAAATTTGGGGTTTTGAGTTGACAGAAGGGAAAGTAATTGTTTTTAGCGTTGGATTTTCTTTGTGTTTGGTTGCTGAGAAAGTTTTAGAAAAGAAAGTAGAGAAATTGAGTTGAAGCTATGAAGTTGTTTTGGTGAGCTTAGGATTGGCGGAGTGGAAGTTGAGATTTTTTTCTTTTGGTTTACTGTTTTTGTTGATGTGAAATTCGTGTGAGAATGTTTGTTGAATGGGGAATCATATTTGGTTGATTAGAAAATTAGGTTGAAAGAGAGGAAGAGGAAGAAAGTTTGGGGTTTTGAGCTGACAGGAAGGGGAAATAGTTGTTTTTAGGAATGGTTTTCTTCGTGTTTGGTTGCCGAGAAAGTTGTAGAAAAAAAAGTAGAGGAAATTGAGTTGAAGCTTTGAAGTTGTTTTGGTGAGCTTAGGGTTAGTGGAGTGTGAAGTTCTTTTTGTTATTATTGATAATTGAAAGAGATTTTTTTTTTTTTTTGGGTTTACTGTTTTTGTTGATGTGAAATTTGTGTGAGAAGGTTTGTTCAATGGGGAATCATGTTTGGTTGGTTAGAAAATTGGAGAAAGGAGAGGAAAAGGAATGGAATTTGGGGGTTTTGAGCTGACAGGAAGGGAAAGTAGGTTTTTAAATATGGGTTTTGGTTTCTGAGAAAGTTGTAGAAAAGAAAGTAGAGGAAATTGAGTTGAAAATTTATGTTTCTCGTTGTTTTTGGTGAGCTTAGGGTTAGTGGAGTGTGAAGTTCTTTCTATTATGTTAGATGATTGAAAGAGAGGTTTTTTTTTTTTTTTTTTTGGGTTTAATGTTTTTGTTGATGTGAAATTCGTGTGAGAATGTTTGTTGAATGAGGAATGATGTTTGGTGGGTTAGAAAATTGGACAAAGGAGAGGAAAAGGAAGGTAATTTGGGGTTTTGAGTCGACAGGAAGGGGAAGTAGTTGTTTTTAGGGTTGGATTTTCATCGAGTTTGGTTGCTGAGAAAGTTGTAGAAAAGAAAGTAGAGGAAATTGAGTTGAAGCTTTGAAGTTGTTTTGGTGAGCTTAGGGTTGGTGGAGTTTGAAGTTCTTTTCATTACTATAGATAATTGAAAGAGAGGTTTTTTTTTTTTTTTTTTTTTTTTGGTTTACTATTTGTTAATGTGAAATTCATGTGGGAATGTTCGTTGAATGGGGAATGATGTTTGGTTGGTTAGAAAATTGGAGAAAGGAGAGGAAAAGGAAGGAAATTTGGGATTTTGAGTTGACAGGAAGGGAAAGTAGTTGTTTTTAGGGTTGGATTTTCTTTGTGTTTGGTTGCTGAGAGAGTTGTAGAAACGAAAATAGCGGAAATTGAGTTGAAACTTTGAAGTTGTTTTTGGTGAGCTTAGGGTTAGTGGAGTGGAAGTTCTTTCCATTATTATTGATGATTGAAAGAGAGGTTTTTAAATTTTTTTTTTTTTTGGTTTACTGTTTTTGTTGGTGGGAAAAGTGAAATTCGTGTGAGAATGTTTGTTGAATGGGAAATTATGTTTGGTTGGTTAGAAACTTGCTTTGAAAGAGTGGAAAAGGAAGGAAATTTGGGGTTTTGAGCTGAAAGGAAGAAAAAGTAGTTGTTTTTAGGGTTGGCTTTCTTTTCTTCTTGCTTGGTTGCTGAGAAAGTTGTAGAAAGGAAAATAAGGGAATATGAATTGAAGCGTTATTTTCTCTTTGTTTTAGTGAGTTATGGTTAGTTGAATGTGAAGTTCTTTCTATTACTATAGATAATTGAAAGTGAGATTTTTTTTGTTTACTGATTTTGTTAATGTGAAAATGTGAAATGAATACCTGATGAGCTAAATTCGTGTGGGAAGGTTTATTGAATGGAGGATTATGTTTGGCTGGTTAGAAATTTGGGGAGAAAGAAAGGAAAAGCTATCAAAAAAAAGTTTTGGGGTTTTGAGTTGACAGGAAGGGAAAGTAGATGTTTTTAGTGCTGGGTTGAGAGTGTGGTTTATGTTTTAGTTTCTGTTTGGTTGCTGAGAAAGTGAGGAATAGAAAGGAGTAGAATGTTTGGATAATTGAGGTCCCTCATGTATAAAGGATGTGTATACAAAGTACTTCTTAAAGAGAGACTATAAAGTCTACAATTGAATAAATATTACTTGTCCCTGAGGATCAGAGACCATTCAGACAAGCTCAAGTGAGACCCCTACACCATCAAATGTACGATTTGTTCCTCCACCATATTTTCCACTTTGGTGTAATTGGAGAGATGATGAGCCAACCTGTATTAAAGCCAAATAGTTGTACTAGGTTAGGCAGAGCGGAGGTCAGTGAGGTTTATTCACTCCTTGTTTGATTTCTTAGAAAACTGAGGTACATAGAAGAAAAAGTGTTTCTATCGTATATTGGTTTATGGAAAATATTGAATTAAGGCTACCTGTTCTATTGGAGATAGATGGGTGGAGGCTTTTGCTTAATCTTGGCATGGTTGCTGACAGAGGCTGGGAAAAAAAGATTTCATTTGATTTTTTGAATATTGTGTTTTATTCCTCTTTGAAACTTGGTAGTTATGGCTATCCTCTTGGATTTCTGTCCACCACCTAAAACTTCCTTTTAGAAGCTGTTCTACTTAGAACCATATTCACTCGTGATGGCTCATGTACAAATGTGTTGTCTTTGGAGCATTGTCATTACATGATATGTTTTGTGTTGGCTCTGTCTCTGCATGTAAGGAGTGTTCATATGTTCTTGACTTGAGGCAGTTTTGTAACTCTTTTTTTTTTTTTTTTTTTCCTATGTGATCCAGATAATTCCTACCCAAATGAAACGCATGCCTGAAGATGGATCAATGGATGATAGTTCATTGTCTGAGGAAATTATTATTGATCCAGTTGTTCGAGGTTACATTAGAGACTGGGATGCCATGGAAGATCTGTTGCACCATGTTCTATATTCTGGTCTTGGATGGGAGATGGGCAATGAAGGACAAATATTATTTACAGATCCCCTTTCTACCCCCAAGGTGAGGAATTTTTTTTACTTGTTTCTTGTCAAACTCTTTGTTGTTTTCTTATTATTATTTTTATAATTCATATTATCAACTCCAATATTATTATCATTTTAGTTAATGAGATTATTGAATAAGAAATGTCATTCTTGCTGCACATTCTATATGGATGACTATCAGAGTTGATATCACCATCACTCACACGCCATCATGTGCACTTGACCACAACACCTCCAAACAAACAATATTAGCAGTGCATAGGGGTGGGGATTGTCTTTTAAGAATCTCTACCTTGTATATCAGCTCTTGTGAATCATTAATGGTTGATTGTTGGCCATTTCAGTATGCATGTGCACATGCTTAATATGGATTGTCTTTCTGTGATGGAGGGGGTTTTTTTGGGTGGGTTTGGAGAGGGTTTATGTGGTATTATGACACTGTTAAGTGGTTTTCAATCATTAAAACCCACTTCTCAATATGTTTCCTTTTCTTCTCTCTACAATGAAATTCGCCAACATCAAATATTCCAAATTTCTGTTATTTATTTATTTTTTTAATATATATAATAAGATTAGCCTTTTGAAATTGAAGAAGTACATAATTGTTTTTGCAGGCTGTCAGAGAACAGTTGGTGCAGCTGATGTTTGAAACGTTCAACATCTCAGGCTTTTATGCATCAGAGCAAGCAGTGTTATCACTATATGCCGTTGGACGTATCTCAGGATGCACTGTCGATATTGGTCATGGAAAGATAGGTATATGTAACTTAAAGAATGAAACTTCTTAGTGTTCTATAGGAATGCTTGGCATGCCTGTGTGAATCAGTAGTGAGAGGATTGCAGACTTTTTGGTCCACTGGCTAAGAAAACCACAATTGAACATTTGAACTGACTGAATTTTTTTTTCCCTCTTCTTTTGGCTTTAACCAGATATTGCTCCAGTAATTGAAGGTGCCGTTCAGCATATTGCCTCTAGAAGATTTGAAATTGGAGGTATTGATTTGACAAAGTTACTTGCTCAAGAGCTTCACAAATCTAATCCGCTAGTTAATATCAGCATGTCTGATGTTGAGAAAATAAAAGAGCAATATTCATGTTGTGCGGATGATGAACTTGCTTATGACAAGACCAAAAATTCATGCCCGATAGAGAAGCATACCCTTCCTGATGGACAGGTTTGTGTTCAAGGTTTTCTAACTTATGATGTAATGCATCTGATTTATAATTAATTCATTCTGGGTAGCCTTGTGTTTTTCTAAGCCTTCTAGAACCAAATTTACATAATTCCAAAATGGTGTCTTGATTAACTTACCATGCAAAATGGACTCTCTTTCTCTTTGTGTGTGCGCGCGCGCGTGTGTGCGCATGCTTGGTACTTCTATTTTTATTTTTATTTAGTTTGGAACTTATTGATTAATGAAAGATAGCAAAATGAAGTGTTAGTAAGTGCACTAAATGCTGTGAAAGGAACGGATTATAAAAATAGGAAATAGCTTAGTTTAATGAAAAATTGAGCCTTAGTAAAATGAATTATAAAAACAGGAAATAGCCAACTTTGAATGGTTGAGATGAGGATATGTTGAAGTGAGTACATGATATTCTCTCTTTTTCTTGCATCTTTGAAACTTACACTTCTTAACTTTATTCTAACTTAATTCTCTTAATTGATTTATTTTCATCGAGAATCATTATCTTTTATAAATTCAAATTTAATCACAAAATTTACAAGATAGGTAGGTCAAATATGTTATTTATATATCAAATGTAACCTACCCATTGGCTGTAAATGCTTCCCAAGTTCTTCAATGAACTGTATGCTTTATGACAGGTATATTTAGTTCAAGTGTGTCAGCATGTTATACATCTAAACATAACACTTGGTTATTATTCAGGTGATAACGATTGGAAGAGAGAAATATACTGTTGGTGAGGCTTTATTTCAACCATCTTTATTGGGTTTAGAGGCACATGGAATTGTTGAGCAGCTAGTTCGGAGTATATCAACAGTGTCATCTGATAACCACCGGCAGCTGCTAGAAAACACTGTACTCTGTGGTGGCACTGCTTCGATGCCTGGTGCGTTTTATTTTCATCGATTCTGTTGAACTTTAGTTGCAGTAAATATGATATGGCCTCTCTCTTTCTGTCTGTCTCTCTTGGGTGCTTCTCGTTAGAAACCTCTTTTAAAATTCATTGTTTATGAAATCCTAGGAGTTTCAAATGGATCTTTACTTATTGTTAGGTATCCCTATGTGTAGGGCTCTTCTGATTTTCCTTTGAAATCTTTTCTTGATTTGGGCATATCATGCTATTTAGACTTAGATGAGTAGCAACAAGAGAGAGTACATTTATAATAACTCAGGTTACGACTTACCATATTCAACAAACAAATGTACTCTCTTTCCTCAAATTCTGTCTTCCTCTTCCAATTTACCTTGCCTTGAGATGGAGAGGGAGCTCTGGAGTTATTAGACAAAATGAAATATTTATAAAGCATTTAAACTTTTTGGGCCTGGAGAAATTGACAAGTGCTAGCCTAGACTTCACAAGTGACTTTGAAAAGGTTCAAGTTCCTAGTTGCAAGCCTTTTTACTGTGTGTGTTTGAATTTGCCAAGGATTGCAGCTACTTGAATAGTACATAGATCTCTGTGGTCTTTATGTATGCTTTCTGTAAGAAATGTTTGCATGTGTGATAATGTTAAGGGACATGTGCTGCTTGTTGTGCCATCTTTTTGGTTCTATTTGTCTTGATAAATCCTTGCACCGTTGCAGAACTTATGGTAAGGAATGTTTGTTATGGAATTGTTTTGACCTATCTCAGTACGACTAATATGTTCTTCTGCAGTATTGATATGCTTATCAAAATAGTCTATTAATTGCCTAAAATTGATTGATATGTGAGAATTTCCCCCAACTATCCCAACCCAAGCTGGAGATAAGACCAGGTCAGATTCTAACCAGCCTGATTTGGCTCACTAAACCTATTAACCCAACACCCAACCAAAATCCAGCAAGCCCATTTTAAATAGTTAAGTCCAAACTCAATAATCCTTTTAGCTTAAACCTAATCTATAAACCAGTAAGCTCACACTATTGGTATGATCCATAAAATGTTCTGAATTTTAGGTTATTATTTTAGGTTTTATGATGGAGATGCTCCATCAAACATACATTGTAAGATAGAATATAGGAATTTATGAGCTTGGATAGTGAACTGTATTTGTGATGCAAGTCCCACCTAACATCATGTTGCCATGTGCCTTGTCAGTGACCTAGTTTATGGGGAAATTGTTGCTTGATAGTTGCTGACTAGTGGTTAAATTACTTTTGGCTGCAGGTTTTGAAGACAGGTTTCAGAAAGAAGCTAGCCTGTGCTCATCTGCTGTTCGTCCTGCTCTGGTCAAGGTAACCTATTTCATCACAAAAGGGATTTATTAGATATTTCAACTCTTATTGTTCGTTCTTTCCTAAAAATCAAAAACTAATGTTTATAACTTCGTGCCTATCTTGTTAATGTTTTCTTGCTCAAGTGGCACTTCCTTTTTCAATAGTAGTGGGATGGAGGTTGAGGCTGTAGGTTCAAGGCCAACTAGGTGCACGTATAACTTACCAATTGAAAAAAGAATCACAGCCCATCTTATCTATAGTTGTTTGCTACCCTGTTTGTTGAATTATACTCCCTCCGTCCCCATTTTTTTGTCCTCTATTCTATTTTGAGATGTTTCAAAATATTGTCCTGTTTCTAAAAATAGAAGTCATTAATTAACTAATGTTCTTGTTATATCCTTACTTTATTTTCAGAACTATTTGAAAAGAAAACTAACAAATATTTAAAAAAAAATCAATTTAGTTGGGGCACCTTTTTAGTTGCCTCATTAAGAATAACTCTTTTAAAAAAAAGTTGATAAATTTACTCAAGGGTAGTTTTGAAAACTTATACATTTTTATAAGACAAACAAGACAATAAATGATGTTTTTTTAAAAAGTTTGACTTTTCAAACAGGACAAACAAATTGGGATGGAGGGAGCACTTTTTTTAACTCTATTCTACTGCTTGTGATAGTTGATTTGGACTTGAATATAATGTAAGCATGATTTGCCTTGATTACTTATCAAAAAAGGAAAAAAGAAAAAAAAAGAGCATGATTTGCCTTGATTGCCATTGAGGTCATCTGTGATTCTCAAACCTGAATTGATGGCTATTTTTTGAGTAAAAATTTTGGTTCACTTTTTGTTATATTTCTTGCCCTTTGCTTCTAGTGCATAAATAATCATTAAATCATTATTTCTGGAATTTTCTGTAATTTCTCATGTATAATCTGAAGTTTGGTTTCTCATATCTTTCTATTATTTACAGTAAGTATTATTTTCTTGCCTTTGAAAATTTATCTTCTGAAATGTATTATTATGTACCATATTTATAATCACAAATATGGTGTTTCTGTTTAGTTTATAAAAAGTACGCTCAAATGCTTCTATTTTAGCATTTTACAATGTTGCAACTATTGAAATGATTCTATGACACCTGGAAATCAATTGTAAGAAATGTAAATTTTGATAACCTAAGATATTTATGTGACAAATATTACTCAAAACCAGACTTTGTTAGTTAAATGGTGGAAAAATTGCAGCTTGATGTATATTAAAGAGTTCTATTGCAACGGAATCCGCTGTTGAGTTCAATTGCTTTTTGTTAAATGGGTTTGCATTTGCTTGATTAGTTCCCAGGAATACCGATAATCATGATTAGATATTTTCGTATTTAGCAACATGCATTAATAATATCGAAACGAATATGGTTTAGCAATTGCTTTCATTTTACTCCTCCCAGGAGTTTTACCCTAGCAAGTTTGACATAACCTTACATGTATGCTGCCTTTTTTATAATGCAAGTTCTTGTTCTAATTTTTTTGTTCATTACAGGCTCCAGAATATATGCCAGAGAATTTGACAGTGTGTTCAGCATGGGTGGGAGGTGCAATACTTGCCAAAGTTGTCTTTCCCCAAAATCAGCATATAACCAAGGCAGACTATGATGAAACAGGACCTTCGATTGTTCACCGGAAATGCTTCTGACAATATTCATCTGAACGAATTCTCAATTTTTTATTAGGTTAATCATTCCTTCTTGTATTATACCATATAATTATGTAGTGGGAAAAAAAATGAGATTACTGGGTTCTGAATGCAGAAACAAAGTCTATTAATTTCTTAGGCGATCTAACATATTGTAGTTCATTTGTTCACCTCTTTTAAAAGATTGGCTTCTTATACTCCATGTACTGCATGAATTAAATGGTTTGTTAGATGTCCTTTTATTTTCCTCCTAAGTAATTCTACTGTTGGATCCATGCGATCTTATAGTTCATACCATGCTTTCCTCTTATGCAAGGGTTTTATTGACTTAAAAGGTATGGCAGCATAGAAAAAACTCACTTTGTGGTATCTTTGCTGTATCAGCAAGCCATGGCAATAACTAGGAATTGAATTGGGAGTATCAAAGCTTCTAATTATCTGCTGTTAACACCAATTCTTGTAACTGTCCTAGTGGCTTTCATTGCTTGCTGATCACTCAAATAAATTGTCCATAATTTTCTTTGGAGATGGGTTCAAGTTATATCTGATGTAACTTAATAAGAGTTACACATTTTTCTGACAATTGATTTCTATTAGATCTAATGGTAAATAACACAATAATTGCCATGTTATCAACTCTCTAAAAATAAGTGATGTCAAAGCATTAAAAGTCATTAATGTCTTTATATATTTTTTTTTAAAAAAAGTCGTTAAGCTCCACTTTCTCTCCCCATCGACTTCTTCTTCTTCTCTTCTCTTCTCTCTCTCATCTGCCTAGGCCTCTTTGAGCTCACCTCCTCCTCCTCTAACCCACTCAACTCACCAGAGCTACACGTTAAATTTAGCTAGTTAAATTCAGAAGTATAATTTAGTTTTAGATATAAGTCTAACACTGATCTGTTAAATTTTTGTACTGGTTAGAGTCCTTTGTTAACAATGAAATAGGGGTGTTCTAGTAGTCTGAATGAAAATTTGATCAAAATTCAGAGAATTGAAGCTCTACAAGAGCTGAGTCAAAGTTAATTGTTATGATGATTTTAGAGCTGCTTTGTTTTAGAAATAAGAGCCACACATGGGACATGGCACAACAGCCTCATTATTTAGGATGTATGAAAGGCCATGGTGATCAAAGAAAATAGTGTGAAAGATATAAAAGGACAAATTTATCTATCAAAATACTCCTCCACGCAAAATGCATTTTCTATGGTTTTAATTGTTGCAGTCAGTAAAGGGTGAGAGTATGAGTAATTTTGGAAAGTTAAAATGAGGAAAATCATAGCCATGCCTAAATCAGAGAAGTCTTTGATCTCTTTAAACGAATCTTAGCGAAAATGAATAAAAGTTTCTTTTAAGGCCACTACATTCTGCCTCCTTGAGCTACTTCTCATTCATGCCACAATATTGCAACTGGCTCCATATTCACCGTCGAAGAGGGTCGCATCGAATTTGTAGTTTTTTTTCCCTCTTCCTCTCAATGTTTAGATGACTGTAAATGTAATAAATAAGGAGAGAGAGAAAAAAAAATGCTACTATTAATTATGCAAGATGAGGTGGATATAAAAGATTTTTAACCATTAGATCTAATAGAAATTAATGATCATAAAAAAGTGTAAGTCTTGTGGAGTTACACCAAATGTAACTTGAACCCATCTCTTCCCTTTGTAAATCAAGTTTCGGGACATAAAAAATAAAGGTACCAGTAATGTTAGTGCACCTATGAGAAGGAATGGTTTGATTAAGTTGAAGAACGTAGTAACTAAGGTGATAGGAGAGGGTGACTTTGGATTGGTTGGAATGGTGGAACAAATACACATGGTCAATTCCGATTAGTTTGTTCACTGTCGAGGAGGCTGATTTGTTGAAAATGTACTAGTAACGTTAGCAGGTGATTGCACCTCCTGCAACTTTCCTAATCAACTTTGCACTCTTGACCACTCTAGTGGTCAAGTATTTTTTTTTTTTTTTTTGCTTCTTTAGAGCTCTTTATGGACTGGTTCTGCACTTTGGCACAATCATACTATTGCTTTGGCTTTTAGGCCTACTCTAGATGGCTTTTTTTTTTTTTTTTTGGATGAACACTAGATGGCTTTTGTGATATGTGATTGAGTGGGCATTGAGCCATAGCCATGGCACTACCTTCTAGAAAATTTAGTGTTCTGGACTATCATTGGGGTTTGCCCCACTGAGTTGTTGATAGTCTTTTTAAGCACCTACCGAGCACTGATGCCCTTCCTAAAGTTTGCAATACCCTTTTTTTTATGCTGGTCTTCAGACTGATCTGTCTTTAAGGCTCTCTTTAGAGGCTCTTTTAGGTTTTTGAGTGCTCTTAATGTTAAAGGAGGAACATTGACATTGCTCACTAGCCTATGGCCTGAG
Source organism: Quercus variabilis (assembly GCA_030445155.1). Lineage (NCBI taxonomy): Eukaryota > Viridiplantae > Streptophyta > Magnoliopsida > Fagales > Fagaceae > Quercus > Quercus variabilis. The sequence continues at coordinate 6,607,218 of CP129448.1, read as the reverse complement.
TAATTTGACTGTTGGATTGTTAGTCGAAAATATGCTTCTAGACAGTGAAAGTAATATATAAAACTACTTCATTTGGCTACCTATCAAGGGAAAAGGAGCTTTTCTTTTTTCTTTTTTTTTTTGTGGGGGGGGGGGGGGGGGGGGGGTGTGTTTGTGCAAAATCTTCCTTTGATGTTTGCCCGGTCATTTTCTACATTAAAGGCTGCATGGCATAGGCTATCGTACTTCAAAACAATTTAGTTATCAAATAGTCTCAAACTCTAAGAATGATCATTTTCAACATACAAATTCCAAAATTGTCCGTATCACAGACAGCTTAGGTACCCATAGGTAGATTTACTCACTGGACTCTCTCTCTCTCTCTCTCTCTCTCTCTCGTTTTCTTTTTATTTTTAATTTTTTTTCTTCAAAGTTGTACCTTTGGTAGAAAAGCTTGAGTCACTGCTCCTCAACCTGCAAACTTCATACTAGCTTTTGCTTATTCGTAGTTCACACAAATGATCACAATGGTACAAAACAAACACCTTTGTTTCTTTGTTATTTTTCTTTAACAATTTGTAAGTTGAATCTACATTTTATATCTTATAGTTAATTTGTGCTATTTGATTATTATATCTATATATATCTAAAAGTTGAAACATAACATTTATTGTTACTACGTTCTAGTTGAACTACATCATCAGTCATGTTATATTATTTTCTTTTTCATTTATTTAAACAATATTAATATATAAATAAATAGTGCAATATACACATTCTCTAACTCAATAAATCCAACTCACAATTAATTCAGCCGTTTTCCAATTCTCAACTCTTCATTTTCCCCTTTGAACTCAATTAGTTATTTTCAAGTTCAAAGCCACCCATACAATTAACTATGTTATTTTTAATACTATAAATTTCCAATTGCTCTCAACTATCCATTGAATGTTTTCTTATTTTTCACCTTCCACATTTTTTTTGGGATAAATTATGTAGAATCCTCTCCATAATGACTGAGCTAACCACAACCCATTCACCTTCCCCATTTACTCCATTAAAGCCCAACTAGCTAACTATTTGAATTCACAATTAATGGTCCTAGAATTTAATAGGATAACATTGAACACCAAACATAAACATATGTTCATGGGCGATTTTGCATCCATAAACATCCATTACACAACAAAACCACAAACAAAAACAAAAATACCTTTTTTTAATAAATAAATATTCAACATCAAGCATAAGCATATGTTCATTGGTTGTTCATTCACCGTAACATTTTCTTAACTTTACAATTTCTCTATCCAATCATCTTCCTTTTATTTTGACTTTTCTTCTCCTCATTTTTTTTTACTATAAAAAATTGTTATTTCTCTTCCATTCAATCTATATTTTGCTCACACAAAAAGGTGAATACTCTCTCTCTCTCTCTCTCTCGAGATATATATATATATATATATAGAGAGAGAGAGATTTGGTGGATGTTTAATTCTTTAGATTGATGAATTTTTATGTTTGACTTTACTTTAGTGTGATATGATTTGGTTATATTTTAATTTTTTATCTTTTTAATATTATTTTCTTTTTGTTACATGTTATCTCATGAAATTACAAAATGATTTAATATCATTCTATTACATAGCATGACTTAGATAATTTGGTGTTTACAGCTATACATTTTCTTTTGAATATTCTTTTACTCATCTTCTTTTATATAATTTTGTTATTTGTCTCACATTCTCTTCCAAAAAAGGTGATTGGCCTCTCTCTCTCTCTCTCTCTCTCTCTCTCTCTCTCTCTCTCTATTATTAAATTTTTCTTGCAACTCTAATTTAGATTGATGATTTTTTTTTTTGGTCCCTACTTTTGGATGATACACTTTGGTGGTGTGTTTTTTGAGTTATTTATCACATGTACTCTCTATCCCTCTTATAGTTTTGGTTTGAATTAATTTTTAGATATTTTAGAAGTGAAATGATTATGTATTTGAATGTTTCTATAAATTATTTGAGTAATATCCATTATAAATTTGTGATGAGATTTATTTATCATAATAGTCTTCTTAAGAGAATGAGAAATTTAAATAATTAATTTTGGATTTAAAAATTTTAGTTGTAGAAAAAAAAAAATCATAACACACTATACAAAAGTTTGAATAATATAGATCACTTGAAAAAAAAAATAGTATTTCTATCTTTTCTCTCAAAAACAATAATGGAATAATATCAATCGAATGCACTTAAGTTTTTCAAAAAAAAAAAAAAAAACTCAAAATAATAGAATGATATATTTGTAGAGATGGAGAGATGAAAAATAATTTTAAAAATAATATATCCACTACATTTTATAGAATAAATTATATATTATACTACATTACAAAATAGTTGTATATTCCCATGCATCGTGTGGGTTTATGGCTAGTTAGGATAAATTCTGGTTCTCTATTTTGTATGACAAACACATTTGCCACATTTCTTGGATTAGAAATTGACCATTTAGTGCATTCAATCTATTCAATCCTTAGGTGACTCTTTAAAAATTAAAAAAAGGGTGAATTTTTAGAAGTTTCCATATGAATCTTATCATAAGGCTTTGTAATTGTTTTTGTAAATGAATCTTATCATGGTTAAATGATCAAACTTTCATGGCTGACGTAAGTTCTGTGTTAGAATAATGGTTAAATGATCAAACTCATCATTTTTAACAATTTACTATTTATGATTAGTGGTCATTTATCATGATTTCGTAGCATGAACAATTGTAATTTATCACTATGTAGTGACAACAATTTGTAGGGGTACGTTGAGCCCTGGGCTCTCTCTCTCTCTCTCTCCCCCTATTGGTGAAATTTTCTGCAATGAATTCTTGCCACATGGAAAATTCTGTTTCTTTTCGACATTCTAGAGCATCCAATGCAATAAGAAAAGATGGATTATAGGTTGGGGTTTCTTTTGGATCCAGACAAAGGGAGTTTTTTTCTTTTGGTGATGAGAATGAAAAGGGTCATCCATAAAGAAACTAGTGGTGATTCTACACTTGGCCTCTTCTGTGCCCTTCACTTCAGCTTCAAGAGTGGGGACAAAATCTTAACATTGAGATTTGCCTTCAAAAATCAAGTAGGAGAGCACTGCCCAATTAATTAATCTTAGGAGATGAAAAGGCATGAAGAAACAATCGTGTCAATTTTGTAATAGGCATATAGAAAAACAATAATCACCATAAAGAATAACCATCTAGGCTCTAGCTCTCTCTTCTCTGTCCCCTACCCCACTTTGTCCCAAGTCACATATTATGCTTTTTTGACATAGTCAATGACCTTTATTGAGAGAGAGAGAGAATAGATTTACTGACTGATTTTAACACAGCTGCTAGATACATACGTTCATGAATATACAAATGGATGATTAAAATTTTAGGATCTTTGGATTTTCCCACTTTGAGAGGAAGATAGAGTGATAGAGAGATATTTGGCTACTTTTGCCATCTTGTTTCTCTTTGATTAAATGGAACTACACCAACATATATATGCTATATATATACAGATTGGTGATTAAGATCTTAGATCTTTGGGCTTCCCACATTAGACTCTAACAATTGGTTCACTTCCCAGCTTTGTCCCAGTGCTACCTTGTCATGGACAGGCTCATGCTCCTGCAATATATAAAAAACAATAACAAATCATTCCCTACTTTGCCGGCAACTTTGTTTTGTCATTCCCCCAATAATTCAGCAATTGACCCATCATATAATATTTAAATAATGACCTTTTGGACACTATATAAATTGCTTTTGAAAATAATAATAATAAAATAGAAGAAGAAGAAGAAAGAAATGTATATTCATTTTTCTTATGTACCTCCATTTTCTTTATGAGTTCATCTGCAGTATTGGCAATAATCACAATATGTCTTGCTGAATCCTCTATGAAACCCTCTTCCACTCCTTTATCAAATAAGGCAAGCAAACTATTATAATATCCATCTACGTTCAACAAGCCCACCTGTCACAAAATTCGAAATCAAATATCAAAGCTCATGAATATCATAAGCCAAATAATAACATTTTGGAAACTAGAATTTCAAGAGACTCATCTTACTGGTTTGTCATGGATTCCAAGTTGAGACCATGTTATCACCTCTAACAATTCTTCCATGGTTCCATAACCACCTAAACAGATTGAAAATTTAATTGAAAAATACATAAGAATATGGTGAAAAAACAATGTGAAAGTGTTCCAAGCCAAGAAATCCTACCCGGAATAGCAATGAATGCATCGGCATGTTTTGCCATTTCTGCCTTCCTTTGATGCATATCTGCGACTTCTTTCACTTCTCCCATGGTTTCTCCTGATATCTGCAAGTGGGGTTTGATCAGTTCCAATATTTCATAAAGAAGATAGATAAAGAAAGCACAGTATATACAATAGGCATGAAATAGTACCTCGTGAGGCAAAAGAGCTTTAGGAAGGCAAAAGAGCTTTAGGAATCACTCTATACAAACATAGAAATGAAATAAAAGATACATGTAAATTATCTTATAGCAATCATGCATTAATTTAAAAATATGAAGTATACCCGAGAACATGGCAACCTCCATTAAACACAGTCTGAGAGATCAAACCCATTAGACCTACACTTCCTCCACCATAAACCAAATTGATCTTTCTCTTAACCTGTTGACTAAAAAAGCTCAATCTGATTGACATGCAAAAGGTTTCCAAAAATAGTAAATGACAAGTTAACAGGATTAAAGGAAGAAGAGAATGAAGAATTTGTGTCACTTTGAGTTATGTTGATTAATTAAACTACATATTACCAGCAGTTTACCAAGCTCAAGAGCTGCATCACCAAATGTAGATTTGTATCCAGCTCTACTACCACAGAAAACACATATTCTTTTGAATATTCTTTTCTTTACATTTGGTGTGGCAGATGATCCTTCTTCTCCTTCCATTCTTCCAAAGAAGCTTATGTGAAAGACAAGAGAGTATCCAATGGAGAGAGAGAGAGAGAGATGGAATGCAGAGAAGGTACGAGGGTATTGTTAAAAGAAAAAAAAGAATGAGACACTCTTGAAACTACACTACTTGCTTTTGTCTGCTTAAATATGTACTTGGTGTTGGAGCAGAGCCCAACAAGAGCCCATCTCAGTCTCCCTTCCTTTTACCTTCCTCCACATCTCTTGCAAATCATTCACTGTCTTTCTCTCTCCATTAAATATTTGTTGAACTTTGTTGAATTTTAGAGATTGCCCCATACCCATACCCATTGTCTTTTCTTTTGTGCTTCATCTGACCAATGGTTCTTGCCTTTATCATTTTGTTGTCCTTTCTGATCTCTCATTCTCTCATTTGCTTAATGGGCCTTAGGCACACATCATATGTATGGCCTATGTAATTTGTCATTGGGCCTTACCTTGTAGGCTAACCCTATTGATAGCTTGAGGTATAGCCCAAAGGTCAACCCAACTGATCCCTTCACGCTTGTAATGTATTTGTCAAAGTTATAGGCCCGTTTGGTTTGTATGTTCAAATAACATTTTTTTAGTTTTTAAACAGTATTTCACGTATTTTAACACATTTTTTCACTCACACGTATTTCAAAAAACTATAAACAACAATTTTCAAACTACTCTACCAAACACCCCATAACCTTTAAGTTTGCCTCCTAAAATAAAATATTTCAATATTGGTATATTCTGTTGTACATATTGAAATATTAAAGTATAAAAAAAACCTTTATATATAAGATAGAACTAAATCACTAATACAAAGCCTGAAACTATAAATCGATCAGAATGCTCGGAAATCTCCAAAAACTGCCAAAACAAACTATTTCACTGAGTTTTATTTTGTATTTTTATCGAAATGTATGATATGTATTGATTTGATAACCAGAAAGATATATTATAACCAAAACAGTTGAAATGGTATGATATTTATAACGTAGGTATGCATGTTTCCTTGGATTCCAAGTCTAAAAAGCACATTTTTTATTTTTACATTGGCTCAATTGTCAACCAAGGTGCTCACCAAAACAGAAAAAAGATACTAGATTATTGTTGTGCAAGTAACGTGAGGTAAAATGTAGAAGAAAAAAGAATTCATTTTATAAATGAGTTAATTTCATTCCCTGTGCACGGTTTAGATTCCTATTAAGATAAATCTATTTCTCCTCTCAATCCTTAGCTTCGAATCCTTGTATTTTTTCGTGTGTTTATAATGTTAATCTGCCATTACATTTTCTAGAAGCTTTTATTTGATAAACTTGGCATTCATTATAAAGTATGCATTTGAATAGTTGATTGAAAGTAAGATAGACAAGGTAGAGCAAAGTTTTGTTTGTTTTGAATTCAGCCAAAATAAGCTTAAAACGCCACTTTGGCTTGTGTCTAGCGTTTTAGTGTACTAAATGTGATATAGACATGAAATGAATACAGTTCGTGTAAACGTGCCATATCTTATCTTTTGTACTAGAACACTGTACTATATATGATATAGACATAACATGAATACATCTCATATTAACTTGCCATATCTTATTCTGGGCACTAAAACACTGGACGAAAGATTTGCATCTCAACTTGATTACACCCAATCTTAAATTAACACATCAGCAGTAGCTCACACAATAGACTCCCAGTGGGGAATAGTGCAAAGTGTAACAGAGGAAGTACCTGTAACCTCATCAACCACATGCAATCGTCAAGACTTGGGCTCAACAAACTGTTAGTTGATGTGGGATCTTTTTTTTTTTTTTTTTTTTGATTGGGATGTGGGATCTTTTGATGACTGTAGTCTGCACTACAATCTCAGCATCCAGCTCAATTCAACTATCTCTATTCCCATAGTGCTCAAGAAACTATTGGTAAAAGCTATAAAGTGTAAAGTAGATGAAAATTTATCAGCATATCATTGTACCTAGTCTTGACGACGACATTGTACTTTTTACATTTAAGAATGTGAATAAGACTTGGGCCCATTAAAAAGTTTTATCTACTGTTTAAATGGGGCCTATGTAGCCAGAATCACCCATTTATCTCTCTTACTTTTTCTGGCATGCCAATTTTGGGACCAAATAATTTGTTGCGGTGCTGAATTAGGAGGTTATACTATTTACCTTTGTACTTTGTCATTAATCTGTCTCCTTGACATGAAGATGGATGACCCCATTACTTTTGTAGCAGTTGGACTGACTCATTTTTGTTATATGGATAACTTTTGACACTTTTCTTGGCCTCTGGTATTGATGGGTACTTTTGTCCTGGTGTTAGTATATTAAAATTGGTTAAAGGTGAAACTGAATCTTAAATTTTTATTTTATTTTATTTTAATCTTTTAATTTTATTTTCGTCCATTTCAACTTTTTAAGTTTTAAATTTATTCAATTAAAGCATTTTTGTTAATTTTTGTTAAAATTAAAAAAAAAAAACATTTTGAAAAATATTTTTCAATTATTAATTGATTTTTTTTTAATTTAAAAAATTTGAAGAAAAATTTATAAAATTAAAAAATTAACCACAACATATAATAAAAGTTGATAGAAAAACCTTAATTGAATAAATTTGAAAGTTAGAGGACCGAAATGAACAAAGGCAAAGTTGGAGAACTGAAATGAAATTTGAAGAAACTTAGGTAGTCAATTTTACATTTTAACCATTAAAATTTAATCCAACTCATTATTGGCATTATTAACCTGAGCTAATAAAGCCAATGTCTTGTATATGTTTTGCAAGGTTAAACTGTACAAGGTTATTTGGTTGGGTTATGCACATAACATATAATCTTTATTAGGCTAAACTTAGATAACTTTTTTTTTTTTTTTTGGATAAGTAAAATTTTAAGTTTTCCAATTAAATTTTACTATGTAATTGTAATTGCATTGAGCAATGCAGGAAAAAAAAATGTATTATCTTCTTCCAAGGATAATTAAATTTAAATATGTAATTTATTGACTAATGCAACCATATGATTAAATTTAATTAAAAAACCTAAGCAACATGCCAAGCCAACGTCAAAATCTTTTGAGATCAGGATGCCTATGAAAAGTCATGTTTTCTTAACAGATTCTATCATTACCTTATTCAACTTTTAAATTCATTGTTCCACCGACCCTCATTATATATAGAACAAGTATACTCCACGATGGACTTATATAGGATGGTAATCATGTGAATTTGTACCCCTAATAAATATTTGAATCGGTTCTGATTTGCAATGTTAATATCTAACGTATAGTCCCCCTGCAATAATTATTTGATACAATATGTTACAGACATATTTATGTAATTGACTAATCTTTTGGCAAAACGCAATTTACTTGTAATTGGGTAGATCTAGGATGTGTTTAATACTTCAAGAGCTAAGTGTTCAAGTTTAGTATTAAAGCTATGTAAATCTGACCAAGAAACAATGAAGAATGTGCTACTCATTAAAACTCAATAGAATTCTTTCTATCGAGAATTACTGCTGAAGCTCGACAGCAGCTATATCTGTCGAGAATTACGAAATCATACTTTTTAGTCTGATTATACGCATATCCTTGAGTATTTATGTATGATTTCTTTTCTCACAACCTTAGACACATATAAAGATTATTTTAAGAGTCATCACAAGTGATGCAAGGGGATGCAAAGTGATGATACACGCATATTGTGACCGAAGACATAATTTGTTCTAGTTCATCATATTCTTTGTAGAAACTACGGCATATTTATGCCAAATGTTTTGTGACTAAGGAGCTTTCTGATCTTCATTGTTGGATGAACTGAAGAACTTTACAGTTAACATCTTTTTCAAGTTGGTGTGTTAGTCACGTACGTATTGTGATTCGTGCATCATCGGTTAGTCACGTACTAGGATTCGTGCATTGAACAGAGAGATTGCCGCTACAATACAAGTCCTACAATAAAAGTCCAATTGGCTATTGGGTAAGGGTTCAACTGTAGGTTAGTATTGCGTATTGGGATTCCTTTTACTTGTAACCGCATGTGATTGATAATAGTAGATTCTTAGGAGTGGTGACCTTAAATTCAACCGGTGAGATTTTATCTCGGTGATTTTCCCTATTCGTAAACAAATCACCCGTGTCAAATTTATTTTCCACCGCATTTAATTTAAGTTGGTGATTTGTTTGTACTACCATATTATTGCATATTGAATTGATTTAATTAATTAACTTGAATAATTAATTAATTAATTTGCCAAAACAGCCAATCCATTTTTGCCCTATCACAATATATAAATATATACACAAATGAGCTTGAAAGTAGTCAAATCAAATTGGAATGATATAAAAAGAAAAAATTTTGCTGCATGTGAATATTCAAATTGAATTTGGCTTGATATTTGTACCCTTTTGAGAGCATTATTATTCACTATCATCTTAATCAGTTAATTTTAAAGGGTTCCTTTGATGAACCACATATTTTTTACGTATGGATTGCATTTTGTAAAGGATTAAGGACGCCTAAAATTACCTTGCAGATTAATTGTGTTAAAAAAAAAGCAATTTGGTTAACTGATTTTGTAATTTTGCAATTTCTTTATTCTTGTTCTTGGTGTGTTGCTGTGCTCTTTAATGAAAATGACATACTTTTTTAATGAGTGCTTCAAGTGGAGAAACTAGAGTACAGAAGGTCATCGACAAGTTGAATGTTAAGGCTTTGGAAAGAAGCTTAGAAGAAGAGTAACATGTCAAAAGAGTACCTGTTCAATATGTCAACAGGTCCCATATCTGTTTGCTAAAGCATTTCTTTGCAAATTCACGGTAAGATTCCTTCTTTTGTCCTCTCTAACTGGAGGAGCATATCGGTCTGCCTCTAAGCAAGAAAGCAATAAATAATTTATTCATTGCTGGCCAACACATGTATAGTAGGCCTACCTTTGACAAAATGTAACATATTACATATATAAGCTCCAGCCTAATATAGTCTATAGAGAGAGTACAATTAAACTACACAATTCAGTGAAAATTCCTAGTCAATTCGTAACAATATCATGTCACTTGATCTGAAAGGATGGCACACAAGTTTGTTTACATATCAGTTTAGTTTTGTTAATTGGAAAATTTCTAATCAAAGGAACATTTGCTGACTCAAAATCATCCTAATTTTCCCTCATATTATGAATGAAGCCATGAGTCCCATACTAGTAATTCTCATTTATAATCTCTAACCAATCTCTAACCAGTTGCATGCTTTGAATGCAACAAAAGTCTCTTAAAAGTCATCATTGTCATCATCCTCTACTATAGTCTTCATTTAAGAGATTGGTAGCTTCACTCCAGCTTAATTATAGCAATTTTTTCCCTCAAAGAGTTACATCACCAAGATTGTGACAGTACATGCAAATATGAAAAAAAATTTATATCATAGATTAGGCTTTTCTAGGAAACTTGGTTTCAATTTGATTAAAATAATTAATTAGAGAAAAAATATATAAAAACAATACAAGTGCTTTTTTTGTTTTTTTTTTTTTTTGGGATAACAAACTATAGAGTATAGATTACCAATTACCTTTTCCCTACCTCATAAAAATGGGAGGCTTGTGCATTATGACTGACCTTTAAACTATAGACTGTATTGCAACCACCAGATCTTTCGATGATTTTGAGTACTTTCTGCAGCACTATTGTTTATCAAATGACAGGAACGTCCAAGTTCTTACAAGTCAGAGTAGCAACTGATGATTCTAACCTATAATAATCAGCTGATTCATGATCTCTAAGTTTATCCAATGTATCAGTAACAAAATTCATGCACATGTCACATTTCCTATCACTAAAGGATGATCTTCTTCAGGGCCTCTTAAGCTTATATCACCCTTCTTAACACATTCCAAAAACTCTACAAAACTTTCCCTCTTCGGTATAGCATCCCATTTTCCCAACACGGTCGCTAGGATTAAGTGCTCGAGTCCAATTTCTTGATCACCAGGTAAACTCGCTAAATGGGCAGATGTCAAGTAAATGTTATTGACTGCAAAGCAATCTGCAGATGATTCACATAATATTGATTTCATCTTTGCAACTTGTCTGAGAAAGTGCCAATAAAATATGGTGCACACAAATGTATTGTTGACCGTCACATCTCTGTTGGAAATCAGGTAGTTCAACCACTCTGATAACCTCATCTTTAATTCAGTCCATACTTGCCACACTTCAAATGTGAAATAAGTTCCAATTGAAAATTTTCCAACTGTTAATCAGAGAGAACAAAAAAATTCGAGAAGTTAGAAGGTGTAGAAGCATTGATTATATTACTTAGTATCTATTTGTAACGAGCTTTTTTGTTAACTTATGTAAAGCTTTTTGAAATTTTACTTTTTCAAGTACATGTATACTTTAACCTACTTTTAATAAACTAATGACTAACAATTATTGAATTTTAAGCTTATTTAAATTAGCATACTTAGTAACTCCCAAAAAAGAGAAACATATATAGAGCATAAGCCACACCAGTAGTAATTATGATGATAAGGGTAAGAGGCTTAGAGCATCCGCACTGGCAATTGTATATGCCAAATCGAAAGAAATTTTGGCATTTCAAGCCTAAAAGAGCCAACATCTGAGATCGTAAAACTGAAAAATTGTAAAAATTTTTAGAATTGTGCTACAGTGCCATTTTACATGTAGAATGACACTGTAGTACTATTGTATAAATTTTTTAATCACTTTTATTCTCTCTCTCTCTCCCCTCTGTCTTCTCTTTCTCTTTTCTCTGGGCTGAGATGTTTTCCTTCTTTCTCAACTCTCTCCTTCTGTTTTCTCATCTACCCTCTCTCACTCTCTAACTCGCTGTTGGTCGAAGCAAGGTCCGACGAAGGCGAGGCAGTGATGTTTGTTGATCGGTGATGGTGTTTCTCATGGCGGTAATGGCGTGGGTTTCAAATTGGCAGCGTGGGTTTGCTGATTAGTGGCTTGGGTTTGCTAATTGGTGGCTTGTGGAGATCGGCGAGTCGACATGGTGGGTTTGAAGTGGTTTTTTTCTCTTGGTTTGTTTCTGGCAATTTTGGAGATCGGAGATTGGCGGCCTGGTTTTTTCTCTTAGTGGCTTGTGGAGATCGGCGAGTCGGCATGGTGGGTTTGAAGTGGTTTTTTTTCTCTTGGTGTATTTCTGGCAATTTTGGAGATCGGAGATCGATGACCTGGTTTTTTTCTCTCAGTGGCTTGTGGAGATCAGTGAGTCGGCGTTGTTTCTTGTGGTTGTTAATGGTGGTGAATTTGGTTATGGTGGTGGTTGCTGGCCGGTGGCGTGGTGATGGCAAGGTGGGTTTTGAGTTTGGTTGTAGAGGAGTACATTTTGTTGGTTAATATATTTTAATGTGTAAATATATTATTTTAATGAGTAAAATAGGAAAATAAAAGTTGGATTGTGGAAGTATTGTAAAATTAGATTGTATAATTGATAAAGTGACTTTTTGAGATGGTAAGATGGAGTAGAATTGAAATAAGGGATGTGGATGCTCTTATAAGTATTACTTATTTTTGTCTCATAGAAGCAATATAGAAAGCCCTCTCCGCAAACCCAGATGATAAGAAATATTTTTCCACAACCCAATAATATTATATATTAATCTCCCTCAAGGCATCTAAAACCAAGAGATCCCAAATTCATGTACAATATCGAGAGGTTCAGCCCATCCAAACTCCATGACTAGATGACTTCTTATATAATATTTCTACCTTTTCAATCCTTCTTGATTCACGTTTACTAACATAAAATCGCTTTGTATCTTTACACATGCATGCACTGTACTGAATCTACGTCCTCATCCCATTCTTATTATTATGAAAGGAGGAAGTACCTGTTGAGCTATTACTAATTATCGGATTATTCATCATATAAGCAGCAAAGTCTTGCTTCGTTCGTTAGTAGTAGAAATTTCTCCAACTCTATCTCTACTAGTGTTTTGAGGCATCAACTTTAGTATTTCATGATAGAGATCATTGTGTTGGGAAAAATTCTATATAACTGTGAATAAATTTCAGCACAACTATAAAAGAACATAAAGATTTATGTGGAAACTTTTTCTTCTTAAAGGGAAAAATTACGGGACAAACTCCGAATAATTTCACTATATTAAATAGAAATTACAGTACGTAGAGATACAACTTGAGCAAAGATAAAACTCTCTTTTTCTTTTCACTCATTGCTCTCTGCTTCACTGTGTATTTTTCACAATTTTCTCTTACTCTCTCTATTTTTTTCTTCTCTTCTACTTACTCTCACTCATGCAGTTCTTCAAGACAGCACTAGTCCTCAGTTTCTCTGGACTTCTGTGCTTACTCACTGGCCGAATGGCCTCTCCTTTTTTTCTCTATCTTTTTTTTTTTTTTTTCCCATTCACACTCTTAACATCAAATCACAATAAATGAAAGCCAACTTGTCTTGACTTTGCTTTAACCAATTTCTATTTCTTCAGCTCCTTAGACCGAATGGCCAGGCCGGCCAAGCGTTTTGGAAGCGTAAGGCAAAATTTTCAAATGGGACATTTATATTATCACTTAAATATTTTTTAACTAATAATTTATATAATAATTTTTTTTAAATCTTTTTTTTTTCACTTTTTAATATGATTTTTTTTTGGTTGAGAAAATGCTAAAATTATAACAAATTTTACTACAAACTGATGTTGTAATGAATGTGATCAATGACATGAGGTTTCCAAAAATATACTAGAAATATTATAAAATTTACAACATGAGAATTACAAAGATATATCACAAATCACAAATTACAAATATTCATTCAAAAATGCATTCAATAGTTTATTGAAAACTATATATCTTATTCATTGTCACATCAAATTATAAAAGTTATAGAGACCACCAAGTATCCTTGGTGCAGTGATCACTCCACAAGTATAAATTTTTGTGGGGTGTAGGGGCAATGGTCGAGATTTAAGTCTTTAGAAGAGAGTTTGACACATATATACACTTAGATTAGGATAGAGTATAATTTTTATTTTGTATAAAAATAATTAAATAAATAAAATTTATATAGTAAAATTTATAATATTTTAAATATTTTCCTATTTGAATTACTTGTGATTAGTAACATATCTATTTGTAAGACCTATTTTTTTAAATTTGTCACATCTTTTTTCCTAGTATTATTTAATTATTTGAGTTTTTTAATAGTGAAAAAAGATATAAACAAAAATGTTTTAATATTTTTCAAAAATATTTATATGTAAAAAACTTAAAAAAAAATAAAAAAAATTTACCCTCAAATTTAGGGCCTTCTCTAGTAAGGGGCCAGGCCTAATTGGCCTAAACCTAGGGCCCGCCCTGCAAACGGCCTTGCGGCTTCTTTCTTTTCTATTTTTCTTCAGCGTGTCCAACACGCTTTAGATCACTTCTCATTAAGAGAAGTTCGACAAGAGTGACATGCACATTAAATGAGCTCTTGACAAAGCATGTGGGCTGGACCCACACGGTGCTTTGCACCCAACGCATTGCACTCCATGCAAAACTTTCTTGAGGATGTCAATGTATTAAAGTTTTCCAAATTAATTAAAAACACTCAAAACAAGCTTTGTAAAGCTCTTCACCAAGCCTCGATACTTTTTATCATCTCCACGTTCACAAGAGAGTGATTCTCTGAAACTGTTCCACTTATATGCATATAGACATGGGAAGATATTGAAACTGAATTTATATTAGAGTCCATCCGGTGGTTTTTTCCTTCAAAATGAAATGATTATCCACATAAATCTTGTTCTTGGTAGTGGTTGATTTATGTTGTTACATTTGTTGATAACTTGCATTACATTGAGCAATAACTTGATGGTTTTTTAGAATTTTTTTTTTTTTTGTTTGTTTGTTTTAAATTAAACTGTGATAGCTTCAAATAAAATAATGTTTACCTCAGTTTCAACACTAAGTTTTTTTGGGTCACATGATAACCCATGATTCTTTTTTTATTTTTAAAATCATTTTGAAAATACAACAATGGAGTCATATGTGATAGTAATTTTATCACATTTGTTAACAGCTCATGTTACAATAGACAGTAACACTATGGTTGACATAATACTCTGAAAACATTAGTGGTAACATAGAAGGACCGAGATACTAACCACCTCATTCTGACTATAGAAGTGGTTAGTATTTTGGTCTTTCTATTCATTTGGTCATTGACTATCATGTTTCATTGGTCACTGTAACTACTACCAACCACCTCATTCTGACTATAGAAGTGAATGTCAATACAGGAGGGGCTTTCTGGCAAATGGTGTGCTAATTAGTCAATCCCAAATAAGAATCAAGTAGCTAGATTTGTTACAATAAGCACACAACAAAAAGTCAAAATTTACCACCTAATAGTGGTTGATTAGTAAATAAAAATATTGTGATCGTCAAACAATAATTCTCCAATGTTAGATTTAGCCAAATCGTTTCCCCAAATTACATTAAACCCAATTTAATAGTACAAACATAGAAGTGTTTGGTTATAAAAATAAAATACACATTGACATTGTTAGCCCAAACCAGTTTCAACTTTTTAATTTAAAAAAGAGTTAGATATATTGGATTGGCTCGCAAGTCCCAAGCCCCTTTTTTAATCATTTCCATGGTAACCTACATTAATGATAGGGAATTGACATTGGATGCCAGTTATATATTTAGAGAGAGAGCCAGTTCCAAGGCCCGATCTGCTAAGTACAACAACAATTAAGGTGCTTGAAAAGACCAATCTTTGTAGGCTCTTAACCTATTCCCTGGTAGGAAATTAATGGAATATATTAGGGATCAGGCTAGATCCATATAGGTAACAATATTGGTTGATCATGATTTTATCCGTACGTTCCAATTTTATTGGATGTATCATGTATGAAGGAAGATCCAAAAGCCAGTTTTCATATGTCCTCTCGGCCATCGTTGCTCCCCTTTTCACCAATGACTTTTTGTCCCAAGGCCAAGGGTAAATTTAATGAATATTGTATTGGGGCAGATGAAAATAAATTGATATGTAGAAGGAAAAGACAGAAGTTTGGTACTATAATATATAGCACTGAAAATGTTTTGAGTTCGGTTTTTTCTTGGAGATAGGTATCTAACTTGACGTGGATAGACAGGGAATGAGGCCATGACTTTGTGATTTTATTAGCCATGTAGATTGAGCAAAATGACTTATTTATTTATTTTTAAATATTTACTTATTTATTGAAAATTAGCAAAACTACTTCAATGCTACTTAAAAAAAGTTGTACATTAAAAAAAAAAAGTTAAAAGAAAAAAAAAGAGTTAATCTAAACTCACTTGTATGTTTGAATTAGTTTTTTTTTTTGATAGTTTATTAACATATTTGTTTGTGTATAACTTTTTAAAGTTTTGTTTTCCAAAATGCAATTGTACTTTTGTCTAGGTTCAGAATATAAGTAAATAGACTTTCAAGTAAAACTTGATCCAAACTCACGTAGGGTTCACATAGTTGAACTATAAAGTGTTTGTTTGTCAGCAACTTTTCTTTTAGTTTTTTAGCTTGTTTATTTATGTATGGATTCTTTAAACCTTAACCATTTAAAGTACAATTACGCTTTCACTAATTTTTAGCAACACAACAAATGGGCGGAGTACTCATCCAAATGCACATAAGTATGGATTAATATAATTTGGCAGAGTTGGTGTGAATTAGTTGTTTTTAAATATTGCCTCTCTTCCCTGGCCTCTCCACGCAATGCTTTGAATATTGCCATAAAACTTTGGCTAAAGCAAACCCATGTTTTATTAAATTTTTGAAGGGAAAACAAATAACTTACAATGAACTCTGAATGCATGGTATTCCTAGCTATTTACGATGAGATCTATCATCTATGTTTGTTTCAGTTTCAAGACCAAAACAACATGACGCTTGGCTAAATCTATCACTATAATGCTAAATCAAAGGTATTCAAAACATTAATCTAAGAACATGCATGCTTGTTTTCCCCCATCTTAATTTGTAATCAGCACCCTGGAGAGACATTCCCCTTTTTTTGCAATCGAACTTTCAGACAAGTAGCATCGACATCTCCATTGCCTTGGCGTACCAGATTAACATCTTGCAACAAAACCCCTTGACAAGGAAAGCTCTTGCTGCAATCGAATGTTATGGCCTCTTCTGATGCACTAGTGCCCTGGATGTTCTTGAAAACCACATTGCTTATTTTCACAGCTGAGGGCTGCATATGGATGAATATATGTCATTAGATTGTTATTTTTCATGATGGTTGTGACATTGTGTGTTTGTGAAAGTGATTGGCTTTGGTGTATATATATTACCTGTTGTTCGCATGGTGTTTTTTGATCACAATAGTTTTGGTCTATGATTATAGGATTGCTGACATTGTTCATAACCACATTTTGAAATATGATGTTTTTTGCATACCCAGAGCCTCCCTACATATTGAAAAAAAAGAAAGAAAGGAAAGTGAACATACAGTTATATAGACAGTACATTGTCTGATAATAACAAATATGTCAAATTGTTAAAATTATCATGAAAAGTTTGACTAACAAATTGCAATACAATTCAACAAAGATTAATTCAAGGAGAGAGACTAAATAGAATAATAGTCAAATAAGAGTGCTAAAAAATAGTAGTTATGTTAGAAAATTAGTTAATCAATAGTTTAGTTAAGTGTAGGCCCAAGCCTGCAATGATTATTTGTGGAGCACTCATATTTCATGTACATCTCTCATAAGAGTATGGACCGTTTGACTACAAATATAGATTTTTTAAATATATAAATACAAAAATTATGAAGTCATAATTTTAAAAATATTTTATACTTTTGAGAAAAGTGATAATTTTTCATGATATTAAAGAGAATGACTTGAGTTTAAACCCCAAGAAAAAACAATTTTTTTTTTTTTAAAAACCTTTTAATTGTTGTCTACTCCACAAAATTATACTTGCATGGGCATAACCTTAAAGGGGTAACATATTTGATTAGGTACCTTTTTTACCATGAAATAGTCATCATTTCCACCTCCCTTTTAAACCTAGTTGGTTGTTTCTACGACTCCATTACATATATGTTACGTGGCCATCATTACCATGCAAAGATGCATAAGTAAATACTAATTCTAGGCACATGAAGATGTAGGAGTACAAAGGAAAGTTAAAATAAACATTTCTCTGTACTTTGCTTGATCTGTTGCAAAGAAGTAAAGAAATGGCAAAATTGTATAACTTGTTTCCAAGTCTTTGCAGGTTACATGTCAGCAGCAGCAACAAGAAATGTGTACACTTGTTAATTTCTAAACCGTGGGAGTGATTAAAGAAAGGAAAAGAAAAAACGTCACATTAGAACCATTGGTTTTGGGTCACTATATATGTTTCCATCATTTTCTTAACTTTCAATCTTTACATTGTTGACTTATTTCACAGATTCAGTAGCCTAACTTTTGTTTCTATTTTGGGTATTTTTTTTTTCTTTGAAATTTTTTTTCTACTCGAGAACTTTGCTCCTACATTCACGCAACCTTATAAGGTTTTCATTTTTTTAACTCCTTTGCAAAGTTTCAACAAGTTTTCCCAAAACGTAATAGGACTTTGACTTCATAAGTAAGCAGTGGATTTAGTCATTTGGTATTAAAAAAAAGAGCAGTAAATTAAGCTCAATTTTCAAACTTTAGCTATATATTTCTCTGAAGAGTATAGACAATATGTGTGTACTAAAATGGTTTTTTGTAAACAAACTTTTACCTGCCAAGTCTTTATTCTCATCCCATTTGTGGTTCCTGTGAGTTTTGCTCTATTCACCATGACATTTGAAACTTCTGCTTCTGAATTATCAGCTCCTAAGCTACCAATGCTGCAAAAATAATATAATTATCAAAACAAGTAATAAGTTATTCAATAAAAACCACCAACATGATATTCGTGCATCATGCTAGTAGAAATAGTTTAGTTAAAATCCACTAATTAGGTGTAAAGCAAGTTAGACTTCATATATATACCTGATTCCATGTCCTGGCCCACAGGTAATATCCGTGGCTTGAACATTTTTAGACCCACTCACAATTGAAATACAGTCATCACCTTCAATTAAAAAACAGGAAAAAAAAAAAAATTAGCTAGGTTGAACAAATTTCTAGCCATACAGGGGGTGTTTGGTATAGGTAAGTTTAAACACACTTTTGAGCATTTTAAACAACCTTATACACATTTTAATACATTTTTTCGCCTACACGTATATCAAAAACACTCAAACAACATTACTCAAACCTCTCTACCAATTGAGCCCTTAATTCATTCATTGTTATTTGGCTATTTCATTAATTATATTTTCATTTTATGTTCAAAATTTGACGCATCTTTTTTTGAGGCTTATGTAGCAAATTTGTAATAATATTCTTAGCACTTGGTAGGATTTAAAAATAAAATTGGTCTAAAATTATTATTATTTTTTATTATTAAAGAAAGGTTTACACATTAACTTAGCAATTAATGTGATTGATAATATGATATTACTTTAACAAAGTAATAAATAAATGTTAGAATTTTTATTTATTTATGATATATATAATATAATATGAATTATATACTATAAAATTTGTACTATTTATAGTGTCTAGGTCTACTACCTGTCCTGATGACACAGTTCTGTATTTGAATGTTTTGTGTTCCTGTGACATGAATTCCATCGGTATTGGGGCTATTGCCTGGTGCAATCACCACAAGATTCAAAGCTTCGACATTTTGACAATTCTGAAACGTAAGATGCATTTGCTGTGCATTTTTTATCCTTATGCTGGACACCCTCACATTCTTGCTATCTTGGAAAGTCACAGCCTATAGACAAAATTTTCAAAGACATCAAAGAAAATAAAAGGAAAAAAGTTAGCCTTCATGACCATCTATGATGTTAGGAAAAGCCTTAGAAAACGGAGAGGACAGATTAACTTACAGTTGGTGCATGCTTGCAGGGCTGCAAAACAATGAATTAAGAGAAAGATAATGAATAATTAGTTCATTTATTAGAAAAAAGAAAAGGAGAGAAATTAAGTTGGTAAAAATCAAATAAAAGCATTATATCAGCCATGCACATACAAGTTTATCGTTGATCTTGCATGAGCTTTCCCACCATATCCTCCCATTCCCATTGATGGTGCCGCCACCCTCAATGTTGAAATCTTGAAGATTCTCAAACACAAGCCAATGCAGTGTATCTTCTTCATAATCTGATTTGTGAGAAGAAGCTTTAATTGTTCCATAGACCTAGTAAAAACAGAAAAAGAAAATTATTATTTTTTCTTTAGGAGTAACCAATATCAATCGATCAATATATATATATATATATATATAAAAGTATAAATCTCATATAGGAAAGAATGAGGTTTTGTCAAACTTGTCGTGTCACACTAATAAATTATCATGTTTTAATGAGATATATTTACACACACACATATATAAAAACACATTTCTTAAAATTCTCTTCATTTAGCCATCCACCTAATCAAATTTACGTTTATGTCAAAATAATACTACTAAATTATCATGTTTTAAAGGAAAAAAATGAGTTTATTATCATTTATTAATTACCTTGGTATACTAATTATTAATTAATATATAAACTTCCAAATTAAGGATATAAATAAAGGTAAATTAAAATTAAGTAATATATTTATTTTATATATATATATATACACATATACATATACATGCAGTTATATATTTATTATTAATAAATTTAAAGACAAATTTTTTCATAACTACAATGATGTTATTTGTGAACTGTAGCTAAAGTGATGTTTTTTCGATGATATTAAGACGTGTACAACAGTTGAGAAAAAGTTTGTGCCGTGACTAGCATTACTCATATGTAATGCATGTAGATATATATGCATGCTTGAATAAAACTCAACTTTAATATAAAATCGGATTTGTAAGATCGAACCAGAGAATATAAATTGACTTGACATGAAAGTTCCTATAGATGCATGCATGGATAAAACTCACCTTCATTGTAAAGTATGGTTTGCAAGGACCTGAGAAGGTAATTGGCTTAAGATGATAGTTCTTATTTGCAGGAACTACAAGAGCGCTATTTGCTGAAGAACAAGCCACCTTCCAAGCTTTCCTAAATGCCTAACAAAACCAAACCAATATCAGACCAACATAACATTCAAAACCAAATCATGCAAAAAAGGCAGAATTTGAAAACTGAATAAACTGAATTTGTAAAATATGGGATATTATACCTCAGTATCATCTCCACCATTAGCTTTAGCTCCAAAGTCATCTACATTAACCAGCTTCTGTGAAGTGCTTGCGCTGCTAAGCCTTGTTGTGAGACCAAACCTTTTGGTCTGAGACTTCATGAAGTCTACAAGCCATGGCTCATGTTTATCACCCTGGTTGATGGTGCCCATTGATGTAGTGTGGGCTATAGGATCAGGACCTCCATTAGTAGCATGTGGGTCCTCTTTGTAACTGCTAAAGCAGGTTGAGAAAGAGGCTAAGATTATGAGAAGTGTAAGAAATTGGCTTTGTTGAGACATGTCTTTCACTTTTGGAGAAAAAAAGCAATTGTCTTAAAGATGTGCAAAAAGTTATTAGGATGATAGAAGGTATGAATGTGAGCAATGAAACTGCTTTGTCATTAAGGGACAACGTATTTATAGGCTGAGTTGGGTTTGTCATTTTAAGAGAGAGAGAGAGAGAGAGAGAGAGTCAATAAGGTTTGTGAATTAAAAGCAATTTGGTATTCAGAGAATGTTTTTTTTTTTTTTTTTTGATGAGTCAAAGAGGTATGGACTGTTGAAATAGAAGAAACTGAGAAACAAGCTTCCAATTGGAAGGTAGCCAGATTTTCGTTTCAAAATTGTTTTTCTTCAATGAAGAAAATCAATTTGAGCTCGTCAACAATGGGTGCTTGTGTTTGTGCTTGTTTACCAACATATTTATGTATGATAAATTTGTAGTGCTAATGTATTTTTTACACAGTTTGATATTTTAATACATATATAAACCTCAGTTATGAGCACGTGGTCATAAACATATTTATTTGATATGCATAATACGTATTCCTTAGGTTACAATTTTGTATTTCTTGCCATTAAACATGTTTTTCCAACCGAAAACCTTGATTAGGCCAAAACTTCTTAAGACATATTTGGCATACGGTAGTGGATAAGAATTATAGGTAATAATTGTTCATACGGCAATAGATGAGAATTATAGATAATAATTATTCATACGGTAATTTTATTAGTACATTTAATAATTTTTAAAAATATAAATTTTACACATGCACATACCGATATACAATTAAAATAAGATTAAATTGCAAACTATATTTTTAAAATTTCAAAATTTGAATTTTATTCTTAAAATTCTATTTTATTTGCATCAGTAACCATTTTGTCCATATTTTTCGTTAAGTGTCACATAAAGTTGTCACATTTGTTTAGTTAATTCAATAATTCACATCATTTTTATTATGTCATGTCATTTTTAATGATTTAAAATTTTTTAGGCTAAAAAAATAACATGGCATTATTTTATAAGACAAATTAAACATGCTTGGTAAGCTTATGTGGTCCTTAATGAAAAATATAGATTGAGGGATTGTTAATGCAAACAAAATAGAATTTCAGGGGATAAAATTTAAATTATGAAATTTCAAGATATAAAATCCAAACATCTCAAACTTTAGGGTGTAGTTTGCACTTTACCCTTAAAATAATAATAATAAATCTTCTTCCATAGCTATTTATTTAACGAGCAATTATGTCAAATTAAAAAATATTCAATTTTAGGAAATAATTGTTAAGATATTTCATAATAAAAAAAATCTTGGATTTTATCATATTTTACAACCTAATTAATGAATAAGTATAATTATTCAATGGGTTCGGATTAGGTCCAGTGTCAAGCGACACTGGACCTATTAGGATTGTGACACATGTTTATTTTTGAACACTTGTCATCATCCAACAAGGTCTAATGCATTGGAAGCACTGAATTGAAACCTCCCCCTTATTCTATTACAACATATTTTTTTTTTTTTATATTTCTAATTATAAAAATTACCACTCCTATCATAATCTTCATCTAGTGTACCAAATATATTTGGTTCATGCCATTATATATGGTAAGGAAAAAAAAAAAAAGAAGTGGATAGTGGTAAAGATAGATCTTGATAAGGTTTCTTTATCAATGCTATTGTCAAGTTGATAGCTTTTTTTTTTTTTTTTTTTTTTTTTTTTTTCTCTTCTTTAAAAAAGTTTATATATATATATATATATATATATATATTTTATTTATTTATTATTATGTGTTGTCCATTCTATGATAATTTTATTTTATAATAAGACAATTGTGGGTTTCATTTGACTCAATTGATATTTTTATTTATTATTATGTGGTATCCATTCTATGATAATTGTATTTTATAATAAGACAATTGTGAGTTTCATTTGACTCAATTGATAAAGTCTTTTGTCATTGCATAAGAGAACTAAGATTCAAACCTACAAAAAAAACTAATTGATGTCTAGCCTGATGATAAAAACTAATAATCATGAATCGAATGCATAGATTGAAATTCTGACTATCATTCAAAAAATAGACTAAAACACCAATTAGCTTAGACATTTCAAATTCAATAATTAAAAATGATTTTACTTTTTTTTTCTTTAAAAAAAAATCATATTTTATTGAATTGAAATTTTTCTTACATCATGGTGTACGTACTGCCTCTATATATCAAGAAGGTAGATATATCCTAAAGCAAGGTGAATGTTTCCAATGTCAACAAGTAGGTTCATATGTACCTAATATGTCAGCATATTACATATCTAGACGTGAATAAGATACATGCCACATGGATTTACCTCATTTTTCTTGGTATTGATAACTAATATGCTAAAATTTCACATACCCGTAAAACTAGGGGAAGAATTATTACTATTAATTAATGAAGGAAAAAAATTTTGCGGCAGGATGAGTTAGGCATAATTTGGTCTTCTTTCTTTTCCCATTTTGGTACGTAATGGTCTTTACCCTTTGGTATTTATCCACTTAAGACCTAATTACCTGGAAAAAATGGCCGTTGACATAAGGCTTTCTATAATCTCAATGTTGTTAATTAAATATGGTCAAATTCATACAGGCATAAAACACGAGCAGCAAGGCCAAAATTTGACTGCATCAGTATAATTTTGAACATATAGGAAGTTTCGATAAAAATGTCAAACATTTTTTCTCTCAAGTCTTTGTTTGGTCGATGAGAACCAATTGCATAAAAAATTAGTAAATTAGATTCAACGGTGTGATCATCATTGTTAAATAGAAAATTTTATCTAACCTTTTCAAATTCCAACTACCTAACTACCGAAGATACATAATTTTGGGTTCTAACTACCAATGATACATAATTTTTGGGTTAATCAGGTCAAAAGCAACATGAATTTATTACATGCAGTTTGGTTCTAGATAGGCCCCAAAACCTATCAACCCCCAAAAAAAACCTTGCCTGGAAAACGATTTTTACTTGCTATTGAGGCATTTCCCAAAAGCATATACTGAAAAGATATAAATTTTTTATTATTGAAGCCAGCATAGTAATTTTAATATTGAATAAGAGAGCTATCGAAATGAAGATTGGTCTCATCCTTAAAAGGGTTTCCAATGTTGATTTCCATTTTTAATTCCACCACTATAAGTGCCCTTGCTCTTAATGTCTTGCCTCTTGAGCATTTTAATACGTGATATTTAGGGAAAATTGCATTTTAAAGTGTACAACTTAGGGGGTGTTACAAATTAAATGTTACCGTTTCAAAAGCAATAAATAAAACCTTGAAGTTACAAACTTACAATGCCAAATAAATGTAACCCTCAATTTTATTACACCTCAAATGCAATATTTTTCTACTTAAATGGACTAAGGTTTAATTTGTTACTACTTTTTTTTAATTATCAATTTATTACTTTTGAAACTATAAGATTAAATTTGTTACTTTTTAAAAGTTAAGGGCTTAATATATTTGTCATTACCAAAACCTTATAATTTAGTGGCATGGTCTAATCTCCCTTATGAGAAAAACTTTGATTTGTTACACCACTAGAAAATAGGGTTTAAAATATAGTTTTTTTTCCTATTATATTTATTTGACATAAGAAAACATGAAAAATATGTCTCAAAATTAAAGTTTGGATTTTGGGTTTTGATTTCAGGCTGTCTAGGTTACTTTCCTGAGAATAAGGTTGGTAATTTGCTATAAAAATAAGTACATGCATTTCAAGATATACCCTATGATTATATGAATTTATGGCCTTATCCATTCATGCCTATGTTCCATGATGTCAAAATTGAGGGGGGGCTGTATTTGGAAGAGAACTAGAATTGTGAAAGTTATAGCAGTCATTTAGGTGAATTAGGCGTTTGTGTAAGGAAGAGAGAAGGTATGGCTAAGGCAAGAGAATGGGATTTGCGTGTAATTTTGGAGGTTTGAAGAAGAAGAAGAAGAATAAGAGGATGAAATAGCAATGAATTTGCACTATGACTTGCCGTGGTGTGCTTAGGAAATAAGAAGAGGGATGGGGGAGTTTTGTTTATTTGTGGCTTTGGTTTGTTGCCACTCTTAGACGGCCTTGTGTACTTTGTGACACAATCAGGATTCAAAGCTAGCTAGTGACTTTTTTCTTCTTTCACACTTGCATAGTTTTCATCATTTTACCTAAGCTAGAAAGCTATTAAACATTTGTGAATCATGCCTTTTTGTATTAATAGACCCCTCCATGGTGACGATTTTCTAGAAACCCATTATTCTCTACCATTATTATACAACAAAATCATTTGGTGGAATAAAAGAGAACATGAAATTTGATATAAAAAAATGACAACATCGTTGCTTCTAACTTTACCCTTTTATTTTTATTTATTTATTGTTGCAAGTTGCAAGGACTTTGGATGTGTCACTTTGGTTTGTATAACCTAGAATAAAGTTATTATACAAGACCAAATGTTACAATTTGGTAATACATTAGAGCGTTGTATTATTAACAATGGTATTACAATTTACAGGAGTGAATGGTGGAGAGGGAATTCCAAATTTCCAAGTGATCTCAATTTCAGGCAAAATAAGGGGGAATTTCTTAGTAATAGCAAACGATTTTGTGTCAAAGTCTTGAATGTGAACAATTAAGAATGAAAAAAATGAAATGAGTCGGAATTTGAACATATATATTCACTAGAGCAATCATCAAGTGCTTGAAAATTGATATGATGCCCAAGTTTTTCATAGTTACATTATGGCATTTGAGACGAACCTACAAGAATTCTATTTTGAATTTGGAAATTGGGTATGGGGCTAAAATTGACTATACAAATATTCATCCTAGTCAGTTTGGCAATTTGGGTTGGATAAGTAATTGTAAAAAACTGCAATTATTATTCATTGAATATGACTTAGACATGAAAATTCTATGAAATCAAAGAGTTCGGCCTTTCTTGACTCTGCTTAGTTTAAGCCTGAAAATCTCATTACACAGTCATACTTGCATGCTTATCCTAACCTGCGGTTCTGGGACTTGAAAAACCAGATTTAGCTTAATTAATAAGCTCCAATTTTGTCAAAGCTTGTGGAATTTCTATCATCTGTTATAGGATAAGCCTCAAGAAGCTGACTTTACCATAGATTCTTTGCAAGCCCAATTCAGCTAGGCCTTCCTATGGACCCATTCGGTGAACTGGTTATGAAATTGGTCCAATTAATTGTTTACAGGCCCGTTGGGTAGGGCTAGTTACAATATTCCTGTGATGGGCCTAACTTTTTTTTGGAAGAACCTTTAGGCCTTGTAAAATAACCTTGGATCAAATACAGTGGAATTAGAAAGAGTACCATGGAATGGAAGCCAATATAGATCATTGGTACAACATGATACGTAATCTTATTATATAATACAGCACTAGCCTCACCGCACGAGCGATGAGACTTTTTTTTATTATTTTTTGTTTGGTCTAGTGTTATAATTTTTTGGATAAGTTTTTTCATGGATTAGTAGGAGTCATATTTTATAGGCATTTTAAATAAAGTTTTAGATATATTTTTACCTAAATGTTTTTAAATTTTTTCCTTGTTAAATGTAAAGTTTAGAGGTATTTCTGAACTATATAAAAATCTAGTCCAATTATTATTTTTTTCAATTTTGAATTTGTTTTGAAGATATGGGCCTAGTGTCTTTTTTTTTTTTGGGGGGGGGGTCTAGTCTCATAATTTTCCATTCATCTCAATTTTTAAAAGTATATATTTTTTTTCAATTTTGAATAAGTATTTTTTTTAAGACATGGATTAATAGGAGAGTGTCTTATTTTGTAGGTATTTTAAGTGGAGTTGGAGATATATTTTTACGTAGTTGTCTCCAAGTTTTTTTCTTGTTAAATGTAGGGTTAGGGGTATTTTTTGAACAACATAAAAGTCCAGTTAAAAAAGGAGAATTTTCTTATAGACAGAATAGATAGATAATCATACAGTGAAACAAAAGAAAAAAAAATTGAAATTTGATAATCAAATGTTAACTTTTCCACTTTATATTCCCACTCTCTCTCCCCCCAAACAAATTAAATAGAGCCTTTTCCTCTTCTTTGTTTGGTTGCTAGGACTTCGGATGTGCCACTTTGGCTTGTATAACCTAGAATAAAGTTGTTTTATTGTAATATTAACAATGGTATTGCAAGAGTGAGTGATTGAGAGGGAATTCCAAGTGACCTCAATTTCAGAGGATGGCAAAATAAGGTGGAATTCCTTAGTAATAGCAACTGGTTTTGTGTCAAAGTCTTAAATGGTGAATAAGTAAGAATGACAAAATGAATTTAGTGGGATCTGAACATATGTATTCACTAGAACAATCAACAAATACTTGAAGCTCGATGTCATGTTTTTCTTAGTTAGGTACTTACATTATCGCATTGAGAGTTGAGACGATCCTGCAAGAATTCTATTTTGAATTTGTAAAAATTGGGTATGGGGCTAAAATTGACTATACAAATATTCATCATAATCAGTTAGGCAAATTGGGTTGGATAAGTACTTGTAAAAAAACTGCAATTATCATTCATTGAATATGACTAGATGTGAAAGTTCTATGAAATCAAGGAGTTTGGCCTTTTTTTGACTTTGTTTAATGCAAGCCTAAAAATCTCATTATATAGTCATACTTGCACGCCTATCCTAATCTGGGACTTGAAAAACTAGACTTAGCTTAATTAATAGAAGCTCCAATTTTGTTAAAGCTTGTGGAATTTCTATCATCTATTATAGGATAAGCCCCAAGAAGCTGACTTTACCATAGATTCTTTTCAAGCCCAATTCAGCTAGACTCTCTTATGGACCCATTCGGTGAACTGGCTATGAAATTGGTCCAATTATTTGGTTACAGGCCCGTTGGGTAGGACTAGTTACAACATTCCTGTGATGGGCCTGCCTTTTTTTGGAAGAACCTTAAGACCTTGTAAAATAACCTTGGATCAAATTCAGTGGAATTAGAAGAGTTCTATGGAGGGCAATATAGATCATTGGGACAACAAAATATATTAATTTGGTGGGCTACTTGACCCACAGTAGGCCACCAAGATTGGATAAAAACAATCTTATGTTTTAAGGCCAGTTGCGGGTTTGAATTCTTGAATCAGCATCTCAAATAAATAAATAAAAATAAAACGAGAATTTTAAACATTGGTACAACATTGTTTTTTACTACCTAATAACATTTCTCCTCCTTTTTTATTTTATATTTATTTATGTGGGATCTTAAAAAAAAAAAAAAAGAATTCTCTTGGGGAGGGTGTTACACAAGTGAAATTTTTTGTTCGTTCCATACATGGGCTTATCAGGCTTTTTTTTTTTTTTTAAAAAAAAAAAAAATTACTTTTTTTATTTATGTATTAGGAAAACATAGATGAATGAGATTTTTTGGATTAATGATATTCTTGTGTACGCTTTATTTTATTTTTATTTTTTATTTTTACATTTATTTTATTTTTACTTCCACTTTCATATTTTAAGTATCGACTTTTTTTTTTTCTCGCTATTTAAAATGTGTATATTTTTACATCAATTGTAATTGTTTGTATAAAATAAATGATGTAAGAGAATATTTTCCATAAATTAGGGCTTTCCAGTTTCCATCCTTCATTATAGTCATATTTTAGATGTTAACCCACTCAAAACAAGTACCCAACCGCAAGCACATTGTTGTCAACCAAGTACCCAACCGCAACAACTGCCAACCCAAATCAAACCACCACACCAAGCCACCTTTACAATTTATTCCACATAATTCTAGCCTTCAAAACCACTAAATCCATTACCCACCACTAACTTTAGAGCATCAGCATCATGGAGCTAGAAGAAAATTTGACTTTTAGTATCTAAAAAAGTCATTTTTATTTATTTTAACTCATTGTTTCACAACTCAGCCTGCATCAATGCTTTTATTTTTCACAACACAGTTAAACACTATTCGTTTATTTATTTATTTTTTCTCTCTTCTTCTTCTCCCTCTCTTCAACCCACACCCACCAAACCCATGACACAAAATCAACCAGCACCACCACGACACCACCATCACAACCATCAAACCCACATCCATATTAAACACAAACCCATATGAATATACACCAAGTAAAAGCCCAGATTGGACCACGCAACCCACTGCCACAATCTCTAGCCACAACCCACCACATGACTTTCAACCCAAAATTCGATCTCAACTTGCCATTGTTGCTGCTATTGCCCATGAATAGCAAACCCACCTCTTTCATCTGTCTGAGGGAGAGCAGACTCACAGGGAAGAGAGAGAGGGGTAAGAGATAGAGAAGAGAGAATTAAGAAAGACAAAAAAGAGAGAATCTGGGTGAGGAAGAAAGAAAATAGATAAGGGAGAGAGAGAGAGAGAGAGTAAAGTAAGAATCAAATACTAATATTTGTTAGGCAAAAATGCAAAACTGACTCTCTAACTTTCAGCATTTTTCATTTCAGTCCTCTAACTTTCAGTTTTGTCATTTCAGTCATCTAATTTTCAATTGTTGTCAATTTAGTACTCTATTAGATCTCAATTATCTACTGCCGTTAAGTGAGCCAAAACGACGTCGTTTTGGCTCTTTTTTTTTTTTTTTGGTAATTAAAAAAAATTAAGAAAACTGTAATTTAATTTAATTTAATTTTTTTCGCTGGACTCTCTCCAGCTTTCTCATTCTCTATCTCTCTGTCTCATAGTGCTGTGGTGCAAGGCCTCACCGCTGCTGCCAGCCTCCACCCACAACCTCTTTGCCACCGTCGGCCTCCACCTCTCCATCTCTCTCTCTTCGTCACTCACTCCACCAAAATTTGAAACCCAAAGTCTCATACCCCCTTTCCACCAAAATCTAAAAGCAAAGAAAATAATCTCACACCCTCTCCCCCATAATCTCAAACCCAAACTTCATACCCAAAATCCCATGATCATCTCCTTCACAATCTAGGTAGTATTGACCACAGCCCTAAACTGAGAATTTTGGGTGAAGAAGGGAGAGTCCGTCTGGGTCGGTAGCGACAAGAAGAGCGAGAAGAAAGAGAGAGAGAAAACAAACTGGGAAGAGCGGGCATGGCACAAGAGGCGATGGGTTTGGGCGTTTTCTTGACCTCGGTGAGGCACATGCGGCAGTTTCCGGCGATGGAGAGGCGACTGTGGTAGCAGAATCGAGGGATATCGACGCTAGCGATTTCGCAGGCTTGAAGGATCGTCGTGCCCTTTGGGACTTTCACGGAGAACCCATCAACGAACACTTCGATCACGTCTTTCGGGTTGGGGAAATGGACTCGGGCTCCAGCCACAGGGGACCGGGGCGATGGAGGAGGGGGATTTGGAGTCAGGTCCGGTTAGTTTTGGATTTAGAGGGTTGATTCAGAGGGTCTTTCTAAATAATTTTTTTAGAGGCCGGATTGGAGGTTATGGGTGGAGGTCGGTGGCGGCGGTAAAGCCTTGCACCACGGCACTGCGAGAGAGAGAGAGATAGAGAATGAGAAAGCCAAAGTGTCCGACAAGAGAGAAAATGAGTTTTTTTAATAACAGTTTTCTTAATTTTTTTTAATTAAAAAAAAAAGAAAAAAAAGGAAAAGCCCAAACTTAACCATAGTAAGTAACTTAAATCTAACGGAGTATCGAATTGACAACAATTGAAAGTTAGAGGACTGAAATGACAAAACTGAAAGTTAGAAGATTGAAATGAAAAAAACTGAAAGTTAAAGAGTCTGTTTTGCATTTTTGCCTATTTGTTATAACTTTGAGCTATAGTAAACTGTCATTTCATTGGCAGTTTATTATAGCTCATTTGCCAAAAAATTTAAAGATAGCACCATTTGGAGCATTTTTGTTGCCGGGGTGAGTAGTTAAAAATAGCAATATAATAATTTGGCACCACTAATGTTAATGCTCTTATATATAATTAAAAAAAAAAAGCCTTACATCGCTATAAGCAATTATCAATTAAAAAAGAAATAATTACAATTATTCAGCCAAAACTAAAAGGTATTTGTAACATGCATCTTGAATTTAAATTTTTTGTAATTAACACCTTATATAGTTCGATGTTACTATAATTATTTTTGCAATGTTTACCTCAACGTCTAAATTACCGTCAAAGCTAATAGTTTGCAACATCAACCAAAAACTACGAGAGCTTTTTGTTAGGTTTTAGGTTATGTAGGCTAACCCTTGTGTCAAAAACAGGTTTTAATGACGGATATATTCAAGTAGTTTGGTTATGTATTAAGTCAAGTTAAGAAACATATAGTCTTTTTAGTGTTGCTTTAAAAGAAATCGTGAGTATTTCATAGGTCTCTTTGTATCTTCATACTTGTTCATAAACTCAGTCTTGGACCCTTGGTATATTAGGAATATCTATGTCCATGGAGGCCATTTTTTTTTTTTTTTTTTTTTTTTTAAAATTCAAGTCTTACTGCAAGGGAATTTTTCAAGAGAGACTTATTTGCAGAAATGCTTAGGTCTACTTTCAAACCAAAATTTGAGGGCCATGTCAAATCCAATGCCGATGAAATTTCAATATATTGTTCTTGCGGAAAAGAGCTCTGTGTTGATTATAGTTGTTGCTTGAAGTTCCTCTCCATTTGCTAGGATGCTAAGAACCATGTAATTATTGAAATCCACATTAGTGTGATGGATATATTTGTTTGCTATGATCCAAGAATTGTGTTCTTGATATTTTTGTAGCCTTTAGCATTTGTTCTAGAGAAGATTGTTTAAGCCTATTATTCTATAGTGGAAGATTTTTACTGGAGGATTTTCCCTTCTCATTGGAGTGTTTTTCATGTAAAAATTTAGTGTCTTGGTAGCGGACTGATGCTGGATTTTTCCGTTTGTGTTGGTTATTGTGTCTACTTAATTCATTTGAAGTGCCCATTAAATTTACACAAAGAGAGGAAAATGAATAATTCTGTTGTACAAACTAAAAACTTTTTGCTGAAAGTATAGAAAAAGAAAGTTAAAAGCTAGCTGAATAATATAATAGGACCTATGAATAGTGTCAAAAAATGTAATGTGACTTTTAAATAGTTAAAAAAAAAAAAAAAAATTCAAATAAGCTGAAACTTGCTTCACATCAATCCTAAATGGGCTTGAAATGCAAAAAAAAAAAAAAAAAAAACTATACCTAAGATATAATCACCGCTTTGAGGGCCTTCCCTCCCATGATCGCTGTCAATAGGGTGGTTACTTTTGTAATCTCCTCTTGCCATATCAAATAGTTAACAAGCTCTAAAGCCTCTAATATCAGATATGGCATAGCAGAAAGCATGAAAATACTGGATCTCATTTTGGCTAGACTCAACCTCTTAAATCTATCATAAATAAAGAAAAAGTCAATTTTATTGAAGGAAAATTATTATTTTTTTTTAAAGATTGCAAATCTAGCTATTGAAAGGACCTGGAAAGTTCATTTTTCAAGTAAAAATATTTTAAAACATATACTAATTGATCTTATTAAGGAAAATTTCCTAATTGATAGGATGGATAAAATGATAAAACTCTAATTTAACAAGGAAAACCTTAAAAAAAAAAACCTAAAATAAAGGAAATAAAATCTTAATTCCAATAATTACATGAAATAATTAAAAGAAAATAACAAACGATAATAAATAAGTCCCATATTCTTTCCTACACTCCTACACCCTCATTGAACAGTGCATCACAATTATATTTAAGAGAAAAGTTAACAAATGTTCTAAGGATATTAATTTAACAATTAATTTTAAAAAAATTTTACGGGAAAAAAATAAAGAAAGTGATTTTTTAATAGCTTTTATATTTCCAACAAAATAATATTAAAATTTTTCCTAAAATAGTCAATTAATAAATGCCTTAAGAGTATTGTGAAGATGACTCTACAATTAAAATATCCCATTTGCAAATTGATCCTACTTTTGTCTTTCTTTTTCTTCCAATTGATCCTATTTTTGTCTTTCTTCTTCTTCCAATTGATTCTACTTTTGTCTTTAGTGCAACTCCATTGTTGTCAAATGTCAATTGGGTTTCAAAAAGCCTAGACAATCTAAATTGAATCTCTTGTAATAGTAGGTTAAACAAGATATGTTTAACCTATTGAATGGTCAAACATAAAAAAAAAAAAGTGATCCTATCAATTTTGATGAGATGGTATTGATAGCTTCTCCAATAGTATTCATTGTAAAATACTAATTTAACCAGCTGTTACCACATCATGATCTATGTAGTATCACTATCACCTACAAACTTTTGGCATTATTAGTAGACAATACAATATTCATATAGCCAATGCGGTGTTAGTATTTTTTGTTTTAGAGTCAAGATAAACCATCATACAAATGTGTAAACACACATACACGAATATCAATATTAATATTTTGATAAAAAAGTAAGTTATAATTTATAAATATATTATATATAAAATTAATAACTTTCACATATGTATATTTGCAAGATAATTTACCAAGGTAACTTATCATATTTTAAACTTCAATACTATACAAAAGTTGTCCAGTTTGATATTAAACATGTACAAAAAAGACAAATTAGAGAAAACAAAAACTACATTGTCTCTATAATTACTAGACCAATTGACAAATTCTATTGGTTTTTAAGAGAGCATCATTGGACTAATTCAAATATTTGGGGGGCCAACTTCTATTTTTATAGCTAAATATTTAAAGTTTTTAATACTTATACATGATATAAAATAATGTTTTAAAATTTTGGGAGGCCGCCCCCCAAACCTTGTTATAGCTCCGCCCTTGCATATAATGTTATCAAGTAGTAATTATTTGGACGTGGGTTCCAGTTAGTTTAACCAATAAAATCTCTTGTTGTCAAGCAAAAGATCTAGGGCCAAAAATTAATTGGTATTTTAACTTGAAAAGAAAATGCAATAATCATAGAGCGAATGACATAAACTAAAAAAAATTCTATTTTATTTTTAAAAAAATAAAAAAAATTGATACTAGGCCAGGCTGCCTCTATTTATATAAATAACTTTGTATTGGCCCTGGGCTCCTGCGCCCTAGGATTCCTGACAGAGACATGTTTTTGTGAATTATAAGCAGACCACTAAATCCATTTAAATTTTGATTTAAGACTTCCTGAGTATTGGCTAATGGCTACGACTTCTTGGTACGTAGT
This sequence comes from Quercus variabilis, assembly GCA_030445155.1. NCBI lineage: Eukaryota > Viridiplantae > Streptophyta > Magnoliopsida > Fagales > Fagaceae > Quercus > Quercus variabilis. The sequence goes on along the minus strand of CP129448.1, from coordinate 6,572,586 downwards.
TGGTATTCCTATCTCTTTTACAACAGCACAATCTTTCTTTTTTATATATGAGGTTCAATAATAATATCATCAATGAAAGTCAATTTGTTCAGAGCAATTAGGCCAAGTCGAGAGAAGGTGACATCTTTCCGGACATTACCACCAGAGATCAGTTTTGATTAAATCAATTTCTAAGATAGTAAATAAAGAGAGGATGGAAAAGTGAACGAATGGAAGAGATTTTATTTGCCCTCATTTTGTTTGGTTAAGAGGGTGGAAAAGTGAAGGATGAAATTTTTTTTTTTTGTTTAGTTGAAAGAAAAAATGGAAAGATAGAAAATAGAGTTGGTATAAATTTATCATCATGTCTTTGTTAGTAAAACAAATGTAACACATTATATTTTTATTAAAAAATTGTGTATGTATAACCCCAAGGAATTGGGTTAGTGATTTCTAAGATATCATAAGATCCTGAGTTTGAAACCTTATACACCTGAAGGAATAGAAGCTAAAAAATTTTAAGAAACCAAAACTGTAACTAATAATTGAAAAGAAAAAAAAAAAAAACCAAAAGGTCCAAAACTGAGATAAGAAGAAACTGATGAGCAAAAAAAAATAATAATAATAATAATAATAATAATGAGATAATAAAAAGAAGGAAGAAACAATGAGAGTTTGAGACAACATAATGAAAAAGACAAAAAAAAAAAAGGAAAGAAGACATAAACGTTGAATGTTGGTGTTGGTGGGGCAGTTTTTGTTTGAAAATAAGTGACCTTGTTATCCTTTGTGTTTTCTCCCCAATTTGGGGGAGATTTGGTGGCTCGAGGAAAATAGTAGAGCCCTACCAATTTTCTCTCCCCCTCCTCTTCTTAACCAAACATCACTCCAATCCATTCTCTCCTATTTCTACTATTTATTTTTTTATCATGCTCTCTAGAATCATTCCAACCAAACAGACCCTAAAAGATAGTGCTTAATAAGTAAATTCAAGAACTATCAGTGTATTTAGGCCTAAAAATAATATAAGGATTATTTTTTGCAACTTTGGACTAATAATATAAAAAGAATAAGGTTTATATTACATGTGTTAAGAGTCTTATAATTGAATTGACACTTTTTCATGAACAAAGCGTTTAGGGGTCTACGAAGAGAAAGAGTTCAAGCTATAAAATTAACAGCATATTCTAATATATATAAGGTATATGCTATATGTGACATGACTTTCAACTGGCCTTCCTTGAAAAGCCCAAAAATTCATGTTTTTTTTATTAAAAGGAAGCAGGGTTCATCTAGTTACAAAGCATGTATTTTTTTTTTTTTTTTATATAAAATATTCATTGGGCCTTGTTGGTTTAGGAAATTGTTTGGCGACTTCACTATTTTTTTTTTTTTTGAGAGAGACTTCACCATTATTATACACTAGTTAATCTATAATATTTAAAACGAAAGTTGCATTTAAAGAAAACTGAAAACAACCAGAGTAAGAAAACGTGTTTTGTTAAATATTTTAAAGAGTTTGGTAGAGAAAACTGGATGGCTAAAAAGACCAGCTGAAGCAGAACCTATAGAAAACAGAAATCTGACTAGGTACATTGCGTTTGGTGGCTGAGATGCCTGTATTTTAGAATTAGATTTATATGCTTCTTGTTACTTTTCTATGTACGAGCACGGGGCGTAGGTATGATTTTTTATTTAAGGAGAATTACTTATTCATATGTTAGTCATAACTCATGCATATATTATATAGAAAATGATCAATGAAATTAAATAATATTTCTAAACTCAAATCAGTGTACAAAAATGAGTAATTTGCTATAAACAAGAACAAAAAAAAAAGCATCTCCTATAAAAGTTATGTTCAATGTTGATCTTTCATAAAATAAAATTTATTCATCATCAATTATAGGATTTCCTATTTAAATATTCAAATAAATAAATCTCAATTGCAACCTAATTTTTCTTCTAGAAAAAGATAAAATTAAAAAAAAAAAAAAAATTCAATGTTAGCACCTTATCAAGCACCTAAATCCAAAAGTAAAAGATAATATCAGTTAGAGAGAAAAAAGAAAAGAAGAGATATTAAGAAAAAAAAAAAAATCAAATTTGTGGGCGGATAAGACCTCATGGGTTCAGGTAGTGCACCGTGCACGACGCACTTACAAATTGAACATTGATTACATACTACTTTTGAATTCTTATTATAAAATATTAAAAAGGATGGACACATGGCAACTAGACATTGATTAGGTTTTGTTAAAAGCGTTTGTTTTATTTGAGTGGACTGTTCAATGTACATAAAAACTAATAGTGGAGTGTTGTATTGTATCATTGCGAGATTTCAAAGGGGGCAATGGGTTCCATGAATTATTATTTCTTTTTTTTGGGGGGGGGGGGGGGGGGGGGGGGTGGTCTTATATACTACTATAAGGGGCCTCAATAGTTTTAGGGGGGCCATGGCCCCCCCTAATGCTATACGTGCCTCTGCCCTTATATGAGCACGATTGTTCTAAGAAAATTGACTTTAGCTTTACTAGGTATGCATAGATTGGGTTGGATTGGGTTGAGGGTGTTTTTTCAAGCGAATCAAACTCATCACAACAATGGCGGAGCCAGGATTTTAGGTTAGAGGGGGCAAGATCAAAAGAGAGTAAAATTAATTAATTGATATTAATAACAAAATAAATAAACAACTATATGCAAATGTAACTTTCATATACAATTAAAATTTGGGTTTGTAAAATGAAAAAAAAACTTGGGCTTGAGACTGAAAAATGTTGGTGAGGAAAGAAAAAAGTGTTATACGTAACAAAGGTGCTATGAGTAGTTCTAAACCATAAATTATTTTACAATGTTTTTGCCAAATTTTGATATGGCAGATTGTGAGTGATTAATAAATACTAACACATAAACTCACAATTTTTTTTTTCAACAATCACACTCTGCCAGGTAACAGTTATGACAAAAAGTTGTGAAAAATTGTGGACGTCAACTTTTTTGAGGTGCTATAATGACTAGTGAATGAAAGTATGTTTTTTTTTTTCATAATTCTTTTCAGCAAAATAGTGGTGGAGAAGTAGGCTGTACAAGTGGTTTTATTTTATTATAATATTATTATAAGGTGGGACCTATTATTTTTTAAAAAAGAGTTGCAGTGGCCCCAAATGTGAAATTGTTTTCTTACAATAAACTAATACACGGTACAAGTACAATATGTATGTAAAAAAGCTGATTGTCCTAGTGTATGCAAATAAGACCTTGTACTATATATTACTTGAGAATTTTTGGGGCATCAGGGGGGGCAAATGCCCCCCCCTCACCCCCCCTTCCCTCCGCCCTTGCAACACAAGGGTCTAACCAAACCCACATGAATTGGGTTGGACCCATGGGTTGGAAATATTTTTTTTAAAAATTACTATTATTAATATTAAATTGAGAATTAGAACAACATCACCATAAATAAGAGAAAATTTATAACCAAATAATCCTGAGCATAATACCAAACCAAATCGATCTCTCAACAACCAACCCAATCGTGATATATAACCCTTAATCAGTTTACAATCTCTTCAGTTTAGATTCCTTACCACAATTCCTCAGTTCTTTCATTCTACTTCTCTCTTAGTCTCTTGATCTCTCTCACTCTCTCGATCTATCTATAGCCAACACCTCTAGTTTGAAATCTTTGGATCTTCGAACCTCCATCATTGTCAATCTACAATTCTCCTCCATCACACCATTGTTGATCTATAATTATCTCTTAAAGGTTTGATTTTCAGTCATTTTCTCTCTTTAATTCTTTGTTTCAGTCTCTTGCAAGTTCAGATCTTCTATCATCTCTCTCTATTTTTGTTTGTGTTCGTTGGATTTGTGAGCTACTGGTGTTTGGGTTTGTAGATCTTTTCTTCAGTATAGATTTTTTCTTTTTAGATTTATGAAATTTGTACCAAGTTTCATCTTTGATCTCTATCTTTTAGTCAAGGTTGAATTTGACTGCTGTCCACACGAACCTGATCTAAATTGACTCGTAGTTTTTCGTGGTTAGGGGCGGGTCCACCGTCTTGCCACCCGATAGGATCGAGTCAGTTCTAGGTTGAGCCTAAACCCGGATTGACCCAACCCATGGACAGGGCTGTCCACGGGTCGGTCCGGGTCGGGTTTGTGCCCAACCCGGAACCGACCCGACTAGATCGGGTCTCCTAAATCTGAACCCGCCGCCGACCCGCCGACGGCACAGTTCGGGTGGTCGGATGCCAGCAGATCGCCGGTCGGGTATCGGTCGGTTTCGGATTTTGCAGAAATCGTCGCCGGTTGTCTTCATGCTCAAAATCGTCGCCGGATTTCGCCCATATCGTCGCCGGATTTCGCCGAAATCACTGGTTTTTGCTGGATCTCTTCGAGATCTGGCCTAATCTCGAAGAGATCTCGAAATCACTGGTAGATCTCTTCGAGATTACGTCGGATCTCGAAGAGATCTTGGCCGGATCTCGAAGAGATCTGGCGAGATCTTAGTGTAAAATCGCCGGATCTCTTCGAGATTAGGCCGGATCTTGAAGAGATCTCGGCAGATCTCAACGAAATCAGGCCAGACTTCGAAGAGATCCGGCGAGATCTCAGTGCTAAATCGGCGGGGAACATTTTTGAATGAGTTTTCCGGTCAGGTCGGTTGAAATCGGTTTTTCATGCTCAAACCCGTCAACCGACCCGCCGGTCTCGGGTTTTATGGGCGGAGATCCGCTGCCGACCGTCGCCGGGTCGGGTCGGACGGTTTTCGGGCCGGGTCGGCCGGATTGGGCGGGTTGGGCGGGTTCCGGGTCTGCTTGGACACCCCTACCCATGGACACCTCTACGTTGGACTTAAAAAAGAGAAAACAACCCAACATCTTTGATAAATCCTCATTTTCCTAACTAGAAGATTTGTGGAGGAGTTTTCCTTTTGTGTGACCTACCTTAGTGGGAAGATGGTGATTTACGATATGTGGGTCTCTTTTAAATGAGTTGTAAGGTTGAATTTATTCAACCATGTGTTGGCTTTATTTTGTGCCAAATTTGTTTATATTTCAGCAATTAGATACCTTGTATTTAAGTGTGAATCATGTAAGGGTTGTGTGTGAGAGAGTGTGAAGAATTCAAGTGTGTGTGCATTCAAGAGGATTCTCGCGACTAGATCTCATGAGTGACTCGCGACTGTTGACTTGCCAAAATGCCACACATGTGATGCATGTAGGAAGCTGAAGGGTCACGACAGCTAGAGCATTACTGGACAAAAAAAGGATAGTCTGGCCAGTTAGTTATTTCGTGACTAGAACTCGCAACTCATCCCAGTCGCGAGTTAGTTGCCAAAACACTTTGTTTTGTAGAAAAAATGACTTTTCACATTCTTCACGTACTCTACTATAAATACCCTTATACCCACGAAATGTAGAGAGCTTCCAAAGAGAATTTTGAGAGAGAAACTCTAGAGAACAACAAGATTGACTCATCCACAATCTTATACTTTTGATTCTTAAATTCCTCTACTATCACCCTCTCCATTGATATACCCTTGAGAGGTTCATTAGCCAAATCCTCATCTCACCATACCCATATCTGTGAGGAGGTAATTTGGTGCTTGGGAAGCAGTTCAGAGATGACCAATTCATTTGGTTGATGTAATGGGTTATTGCGAGATCCAGAAAGCTAAAGAATACACGGTTAGACTTAACTTTATTGGAGCAAGAAGCTTGAAGGGTTTAGGTGCATTGGGTAGATTAGGTTTGGAGGGTCTATTGCTATTCGTGTATTCCAACTTTATTCTTTAGTGGACCATTTTACAGCTTGGAGGGCAGTAGAGAGGTTTTTCGCCGAGTTCTTCGGTTTCCTCTTCGATAACACGTGCTAGTGTTATCTTTGTGTTTGCATCTCTCTAACCCTTACTCTTTACCTTTAATTATTGTTGTGTTGTGATTAATTGTGGTTTAGAGTAGTTAGTTTGTTTGGGTATTGCTTGTACTTATCATTCTGCACATTTATTGTTTGAGTATAAGTTTGTGTTGGTAATTTTGAAATTGGGGATTTAAATTTTCACTAGTATTTTATACACCAAGTGAGCTTTCATAGGTTCTAAACCATGTTCCAAAAAACAATACGAATATGTTTTCAGGAAAATGGTAGAGGTCTCCAAGACTCCTTTTTCCTAACATTGAAAAGAATTCATAAGCTTGGATGTGACAAGATTAGGGCTTATCTAGGAGAGATTTCTTAGAAAATAATTTTAAATCAAGCTTTTAAATTATTGTCTTGTCTTTAATTTCCTTTAAATTCAAGCTTTTACATTATGTCTTATTTTTAAATTCCTTTAAATTCAAGCTTTTACATTCTTGTTTTATCTTTAAATTCCTTTAAATTCAACCTTTTACATTATGTCTTGCCTATAAATTCCTTTAAACTCAAGCTTTTACATTATTGTCTTGTCTTTAAATTCCTTTCGCTCTTAAATTCTTTAAATTCTTGCTTTATCTTCAATTCCTTTTCTCATGTGCAATAGGGTTTAAGGGTGCTAGTTCTCTAGCTAGCACAATAAATCCTAGATTACCATATAGTAAAAAAACTTGGGTAAACAAACCTCTAAAATGTGTTTTTCAAGAGATAAAAATGGTTTCGATGGCCATCCATTTTCTTAAAATTAAACATTTTTCAAAAAGAATTTTTCCTCGTAATACATTAAAAGCCTTCCAAAGGGGAATTTTCTAAATCATTTTCTCAAAACCTTTCTGTGAGGACAAGGCCCAAAACGGTATATTGGGCCTTGGGCCCTATCCGAGGTCATTGGCATGTCCGAGGAGAGACAAATAGTACCTCATGAATAAGAAAGGGGAAGAAGGCGGTCTGAGGAGGGATACCTCTTCGGCCATGACAAACATTGCTCTGGTACATGTTCCAGCAACGAAAATGACCTCAATGGAGGCACTAGTGTTAAAAGCATGTCTCATAAACACACAAGAAGGAAGGAAATCCAAAAATATCTAAGGAAAAGGTGCCACCTCCATATTAAATGCACTGTAGTTATTTTTCTGGTCGTATTTATGTGGAGAAGACCCCTGAATAGTGTTTTCTTGGCCACCGTGACTTACAGAGAGGCAGAAGGGGTGTCTGATGGGACGGATAGAGTAGTGGCTTGGATGGTTGACAAATGGAGGGCCAAGATCATCAGAAAGGAGATATATAATGTGAGAAACCCCTAAAGAAAGGGGGATCGACAATTCAAGAAAGAAATACTGTAGCAGTCTAGAACCAGACTTGTAATCAATTCTTGAAAGCAATATATTAGAATCAGTCTCCTCGGATTTGGCCGAGGACGTTTGCTCTTTAATAAACATCTATTATCTTTTCTTTTTATCACTAAAATCTATTAACTCGTTGTGTAATTTACTAAAGCCTAATTTTTCAATCCATTCTCTACAAATTTATTGCTTTGAGCTATTTGGACTTGAGTCCATACTCTTTTTGGGCCAAGAGCTCAAATTGGGTCCATACACTTTCTTTTCTTCAAAATGATTTTCAACCTAAAAAGTTTGGGCATCTTCTTTTTAAAAATATGGAGTTACCTTTTTGAGTTCAATCCACTTCATTGTTAGTGTTCAACATGGTATTACCTTTTTGAGTTAAAAAAAAATATGAAATTACCTTATGCTAATGTTCAACATGAGAACCCGTATGACCCGTCTAATCTGTTTAGCTTATAAATGTATTAGTTTTTGTTACTATTGTTTCATTATTATTGCTTAATTTAGGTTATAATTATATGTTTATTAATATATTTATGGTTATAATTGTATTTTAACTTTAGATATATGATAATTAATAATAGGCTCTTCAGGTCATGTATGACCTATCAATTAAACAAGTTAATAAACGGGGTGATATGTATTGATATTTGCATGACTTATTAATTAAACGAGTTAAATGTGTCGTATTGGGTCGACCTATTTTATAAACAAGTCATGTTAGGATTGAGGATTCTAGACAAGTTTACTAAATAGGATGAGTTCAGGTTAGCCCATATAGTCGAATACTCATGGCTTAACACAACATGAACCTGACCTACAAACTTGAATTGCCATCCCTAACTAAAAGTTTATTATGAATTTCCTTTTAAACTTCCTTCCCTAAGAAAAAAATATTCTAAACTAAAATTTGGAATCCCACACAACACTCTCACGCTTTTTTTCCCCTCAAGTTGCATCTTATTTTTTATTAATTACCTAAAAAAATTATTTTATTAATTTTTAGGATATATATCCTCGAATCAAGAGATAATATTTAATTATAATTTAATTTAGTTAAAACTTTATCATATAATTTTCATAAATTTAAATCCTACTCCAACTAAAAATCTATTATCAAAATTTCAAAACTTATATATATTCATCAATGGTCTTTCCATTGAATCCTTCTTGGATCCCACATTTTTGTTTTGTTTTGTTTTTTTGTTTTTAATTTTTTTTATTCAAGTTGCAACTTATGCATGCATATGTATTCTTATATTATAGTTTTGATTAAATAAATTCATCTTACTTATTGTTATTTGTTTCTAAATTTTTCATGTATGAATATTATGTCAAAGGAAGTCTATAATAAAGAAGCAAAACAAGGGACACCCATTTAAGTTCTTGGTTTCTCTAAGGTAAGTTATTTATTTATTTTTATTGAAATTCTTAACTTTTGAACTATTTTGTGTATTTTAGGTTTTAATTATACTATGTATTTAGTTTTGAAGTGTTTTGATTTTTTCAATTGACTATCACTACAAAAAATTTGATTCAAAACATGTCTTTCTTGTGATGTAATGCAATCTGATTCCAAGTTATTTGTTAAGATTTTATCAATGTTTATCTATTTTTATGCGAAATTCCTCCCATATGATTTTAGATCATATAATATAAGGTTCTTGTGAACTTTTTCATGACTATATTTCTTCAAAAGGCTAACTAAATTCAATTTAGAATTCCTCCTATATCCGTTTAGATCATAGACAATATTAGGCTAAATTAGATCCATTGGTCCAAATTCCTATGTAAGTCTATCTTTACTTAACTTCTTTTTCATTTTTTTAATTAAAAATTTCGGAAATTTGGATTGTTTATTATTAATGAATTGAGATTTTGGCTTAATTTTTTTTCAAATGTTTTAATTGTTATTTTTTTTTTCATGTGTAATATTTATATATGTGTTCTTAAAAGCTAAAGCACAATATAATTAGAGACATTACTCAAGTTGAGATTTTGGCTTAATTTTTTTCAAATGTTTTAGTTGTTATTTTTTTTTTCATGTGTAATATTTATATATGTGGTCTTAAAAGCTAAAACACAATATAATTAGAGACATTACTCAAGTTGTATATGTTATGGTATTAACGATTTGAATAAAAACGAAATTTCTTTTAGGTGCACAAATACAATTGATTTTTTAATCTTAAGTTTGGAATTAATTATTTTAGGATAGCCTTATTTATGCAATATTAGAAAAAGATTTAACTACTTGAGTTCATATCACCCTCTTCATCAATAAATAAGAAATTTAAAAAATAATTAGAAAAATTTTATTGATCATTTTTGTGGGGGCCCGAGGACCGAGAAAGGGTTTGATGAGTTGTAGTTGTCACCATTAAGGCATCATGAGCCCAAAGAGGGAGTCTACCCGAGGAGAGGAGGAGAAGAGATAAAAGACTTTTAGGAGATCCGGTTGAGGAGGACAGGGTGTGGAGAGAGAATCATGGAGGGTAGGGGAAGTTTCTAGAGAGAATTGGCCTACGGCCTTCGCATTAAATGACTGACAATAACTTTATCAGCTAAATTGATGAAGAAGTGACATGAATGGTGGAAATTACAACGAAGCAGCTCCTTCTACCAACTTTGGCAGAAGTTTAAGGGGATAGGTGTCATGGTAAGAACTTAGGCAGGTGGAGATGAGGGGCCAAGATGTGAAGTGCTGAGAAGTATATAGGAAAGGGAACTTTTAGATGAAGGAGATCCAGGAAAAAGTATTAGAGATATATAAATTAGAACAAGAACATTGAGAGGAAAACGTGAATAGTGTATCATTTTGTGTAACAATTGTCTCCTCGGGCAAGCTTGTAATAAGCCTTATATATACACAATCTGTGATTCATAGTCTTTCTTCCCCTATTTTTTGTCCTTAGGCTAAGCCCTCCTTTTTGTTGGACCCACTCTCTTTCAAATATCTATTGATTTGGGTTTAGTTGAACTGCACGAACCTCACTATTCCAAGTGGGCTTGGGCTGTTTGATTTTTGCGTCCTTACAATTTTAATTAGAGATATTATATGTAAAGAAAACTATACGAAATTATGCATTTTAAATAATAATAATAATAATAATAATCATTCTTTTATTTAGAAACAAGTTCTAAAATTATGTAATAATAACTCATTTTGTTATTATATCTCAAAAAAACATATAAAAAATTCATGGCTAAAATCGTGCAACGCATGAGACTTTCACTAATTAATTAGTACTTTGTATTTAAATAAATAAATATATATATAATGAATTTTAAATATGAAATATATTATTGAAGTGATATTTAAATATTAAAAGAATACCTAATTAATGTCATAGCACCCCTGCCATTGAATTTTAAAATGCTCCCACTGCCCTTTAGCATTTTTTTCCCCCATCGGCTATTGCATGAAACTATATTAAATATACATTGCAGTTTAATTATTGCTTTCCCCAAACCCCCCCCCCCCCCCCCCCCCCTCAAAAAAAAAAAAAAAATATATATATATATATATAGCTATTTCTTTTGTTGTGTTATTATTTGGCCATCATTGATATATTTTATATGGGTATTCTTAAGCTTTTTTTTTTGAGTAGTTTTCAAGGGATGGGTCTTGGCTTCAATATTTTATACTTCTAATTTGCACCAGACTTTTTCACACTATTGTATTTGAGGATTTTTAATAATTCCACATCCCCTGAAAAGTCACATTGAAAAAGTGAAAAACCCTTTTTGTTTTATCAATGATTCCCATGATTCTCTTGTTTGTGTTTATTTCGTGTTCTGTTTTCTGTTTGTGTCTCCACGATTTGTTTGTAATTTGATCTACTTAATCAATTTAGGTAATTAAATTAATTATCTGGGGTCAATCTATAACCCAACAGTTCATTTCATTAAACCAATAGACCCCAATCAAGCTAACATATTCCCCCTCCCCTTTTGCACTAATGTTCTGGTTCATTATATTGTGCATGAAATAAGAAAATGGAGGATAAATTTGCTAAAAGGTGACATCTTTCCTTCCCTCTCTTTTTTTAATTTTTATTTTATTTTATGCACATATTCACATGTTAAATATGTAATAAATAATATAACATGTTAAATTATATGTGCTATTTTTGCATCATTGTAAATTCTCACATGTTATGTATACATACCTCACATGTTTTGTTGTAATTAATTTTTTGTCATAAATATTCACATGATATGTTATATGTAAATAAATACTCTCTCTCTCTCTCTCTCTCTCTCTCTCTCTCTCACACACACACACACACACACACACACACACACACACACACACACACACACACACACACACACACACACACACACACACACACACACACACACACACACAGGCACCCCACACCGTCTATCCAAGGGATAGTACCCCATTTTGATAGAGAGGGAGCCTTTTGTAACAAACTTATTTCTAGTTAATATCTTATATTCTCTTTCACCCCAAAAAAAAAAAAAAAAGACTAATGATTGATAGCAACTCATTAAAATAAAATAAGAAAAAGAGATTCACACACGTCTCACCCTAGAAACACATACACACAAAAGAGTCACGTCACCAAAGACACAACGTGTGACAAGCTAGCCAAGAAAGAGAAAGAGTCTTAAACGAGCTTTTCTCCATTTTTTGGCGTGTCCATAGTGCACGCACACATTCTTAAATAAAGAGCTTTTGAACTTTCTCCACCTTCTTGATTGAGACTCTTTTTGGATTTCTTTGGTTGTGTTTGCATTAGTTCAAAAAACAAGTTTTTTTTTTTTTTTTTTTTTACTATTTAGTTTATTTTTATTACTATTCATGGGTCCTATTTTTTAGTACTATTCATTGGTCCCAATATATTATTCCAACCAATTTTTAGTTTTATCTACTTAATTTCAGCCCTTGCACTTGTATTATTGTACAGACCCCTAGTTGCAATGTAACAAGTGGTCCTTGCAGCCTAAGAACTATTATAATTGTAGCCCCATCTTTAGTAAGTTGCAATGTGGAATGTCTCTTACAGGATTGCTTAAATGGAGAGTTTGTTAGGCTGGGCCCTAACCCAAAGTTTGAACCTGTAGCTGGATATCACTAAATGTATGTCTCTTTTTCCTCTATCTTGAAGGGGGTAGGGGCCTAAGTGGTCCGTTTCTAGAGCTGCGTCACCAGTGGCTTCGTGGTTTCTTCCATTTGACCAAAAATGTAGTTTGGAAAAAGAAGAGAAAACAATCAAGAACCTTTGGTGATCTAGTTGATTTCATATAATGAAGTTTTGTTTGGAATTGAGGAGTTTTGCTTTTTGATGAAATAAAATGAACAGAGTTGGTTGTGAGTTTCGGAGACAGAGAGGGAGAGAGAGTTGTTTTGTTTTGGATATAAATTTTTGGTTTCATTTGGGTGAAGAAATTTTTTACGGAATCAATGTATTTGGTTTGTGTTAATTCTTCCCATTTGAAATAAAATTAATTTTAAATTTCTCTTTTTTTTTTTGTTTATTATTATTTTTTTCTTTCGAAAAACAATTTATTTATATTTTGGATTTTTTAATTAAAGAAACTAAAAAAAATCAACATTGTGCTGTTTACCCGTGTTGGGTACTTAACGACAACCCACCAAACGCCAGTAATAAAAAGACTGCATTTAATAACAATTAAAGTTAAAGAACTAAAATAAGGTTCACCTTATAGGCTTTTAGTACAATGGTAATAGCATCATCTGTTGAGGTTTTTAACATCCAAATCTATCTATCTAAAAAAGAAACAAAAAGGTTTGATGATTGAAATGATCAAATCAAAAGTTGTCGAATTGAATTGAATTTTGTTCAAAGTTAAAGTTTCAAATTTGTAACATAACCATAAATTTTTTAATTATACGTACATATTATAACATGCATCATGGATATATAGACTTTTGGATCGAGTATAAATGTATAATTGAAATGAATATCCTGAATTGGAGGGGTTAGGTTTCGGTGGTTGACTACTGGTATTTGTGAATTGACTGTTAATTTAAAATGTCTTCATGGGCAATAATGGACATACCCGAGAGTTGGGAGGGACTAAAGAAAGTGGCACCGTACGTGAAAGTGATGGTCCCTTTAACTTATTAAAGCCCCCAGGCAGTGGCGACTCCAGAAAAATTTTTCAGGGTGTTCCTCAACAAGCATAATTTACACAATCTAATAAAAAAAAAATTTATATTGACAACAACAACAAACAGAAAATACACAAATATATAAAATTTACAATTGCCTTCTACGAGTTTTCATCGTTTGAAAGCGTTGCATAATAGTCTCATTATCAATGCTACAAGCTATATCTTTTTCAATATACACAACTAAGCAATCATTCATCAATTGATCTCCCATTCGATTGCGCAGTTCATTCTTTATATATTTCATTGCTAAAAAACTTCTTTCTACCGTTGCAGTAGCAACTGGAAGGGTCAAAGCAAGCTTCACAAGCAAATAGACTAATGGATAAGTCTCGTGCTTCCTTGTGCTCACTAACTTTTCAGCAAGTTCACTAACTCCTTGAAGCTCTAAAAAGAAGTCATTGCTGCGCATATCAAAAATGTAATTCTGCAGTTGAGAGTCAAGTGCCAAAATATCTGTCCCAAGAAAATCAGAGGGATAGAACTTAGCTAGACGTATCAATTTTTCCTTATCGAAAGCCACAAATGAATTACTTGGATCCAAGCAAGCCATACAAAGTAGCAAATCGGTATTCACCTCAGAAAAGCGGTTGTTAAGCTCTTGAAGTTGCATATCTATGACTGTGCAAAATAGCTCAACACGATAATGATGTAAATTTGAATTTTTTTGGGTGTTGCGTCTCGACCTCCCACTAACTACAAACATCGCTTCCATGTCCAAGATAGGAATAACATGTGAGTTGCAAAATAAAGATACTTCAACCAATAAAGATGCCCATCCATCATCTCTCATCACTTGCAACCGTTGCTTAGACACTTTAACAAGATCCATAGCATTTACTATATCTTGATTTTTTTTTTTGCAATGCTATTGACAACTCATTTGTGATTCCTAAAATATTTTTCATCAAGTGTAAAGCAAAGACAAATTCAAAAGTTAGAATTGACCTCATAATAGATCGAGCTTCAACTTTTTGGTCGGAGAGGCCATCTTCTTCAATAATCTCTAATACATCAACAACAGCAGAGAACATCAAAATCAAGTTCAGAATAGTCCCATAATATGATCCCCAACGTGTATCACCAAGACGTTTAAGATTCGTCTCTTGATTCAAACCTTGCCCACTTCTACGTACACCATTCTCTAAATCTTCTTTAATTTTGGCAAATTGTGCATCTCGAAGAGCATCTCGTCTCTTACAAGAGCCTCCAACAATAGTTACTAAATTACTAACCACATAAAAAAATTCAGCAATGTTAATGTGATTTTTAGCAACAGCAACAAGTGTCAATTGAAGTTGATGAGCAAAACAATGGACATAAAATGCTGACTTGTTCTCTTTCAAAATTAAAGTTTTGAGTCCATTGATATCACCTTGCATATTACTAGCCCCGTCATAACCTTGCCCACGTAGGTTCGACAAACTCAAATTATGTTCACAAAGTAAACCTTCAATAGCATGCTTGAGTGACAAAGCAGTGGTACTTGCAACATGTACAATACCAAGGAACCGCTCTATAATAATTCCTTCTTTGTTCACATAACGAAGAACGAGGGCCATTTGTTCTTTCACTGAGATATCACGTGACTCATCAACTAATATTGAAAAGAACCCATTGTCAAGATCGTTGATGATGACTTTGGATGTTTCACGTGCAATTGCATTCACTATGTCTTTTTGAATATCAGAGTGGGTAAGCTTGCAATTTTTCCAAGATTTTTGCAACACTTCATTGATAGATTCATTGTGATCCCCCAAAAATGTTAAGAGCTCAAGGAAGTTTCCTCTATCACTTGAATCTTGAGATTCATCGTGACCACAAAAAAGCTAATCCTCGGCATAAAAGGAATTTTACACAATCAACTATTGCATTTAATTGAATCCGATATTCAATTTTATCTTGTTTTGATTGCTTAACAAAAACATTTTGAATGTGTTGCTTTTCCATCTGTAGATCTTCACTCTTCTTGACAGCTTGGTTATGAGCACTATTAACTTCTCCAACATGGGAATCTAACTTTACAACTTGATTCCAAAGTTTGAATCCCTTCGTTACAAAAGTCTCCCCTCCCCCTTGCTTACCAACATCTTGCCCAAATAGGTAGCAATAAAAACAAAATGCCGCATCTTTGTCTATACTATATTCCAACCACTTTCTATTTTTATACCATTCCGATCTAAATTTACGAGGCTTTCCAGAAAAATATGATACATGGTAATCTTGAATAACTGGTTGACAAGGGCCTTTTGTTAAATAATATCTTCTAATTTCATCATGATTATTAGGATGATAAGATGATATCTTTTGTCGTAGCCCAGGATCTGAAGGAAGATTTTCTAAATTAAAGTCAATACGAATTCGCTTAGAAGATGTAGATGAATCTTGCACAGGAGGTGAATCTTGCACAGGAGATGAATCTTGCACAGTTGATGAATCTTGGGTACGTGGTTTTCTTATCAAATATTTGTCCATAATTCTAGCAAAAAAATAAACAATAAACTATAAGTTTATTTGAAATTATTATTCTTGCATTAATTGTAAAATTATTAATTGTTATTTAACTTAACATAATTTAATTTATTTGTCTTTTATAATGTATTAGTTAATTTAATTATATAGCTTTAATTATTGTTATTTAGCATAACAATAAACTATATTGCTTTAATATGTTTGTCATTAATTATACTACTTTAATTTATTATATTTGTTTGTCTTTTATTTGTCTTATGCACGTTACACATTCTATGTGCATCACAATAATTAAAACAGTATAATGTGTAGTACATTACACTGCTAATCAACAATCACAAACAATAACCTGCCAATCAGAAAATTTCCCAATCACAATAAACAATTTACTTCACACTAAAAGACAATTAATATATTACTAACACATTGACCGACACCAACATTGCAACGCACGTTACACAAAAACCATCACCAACAAGCAACAGGGAAGATAAGGCCAAATTAAAAAAAAAAGGCAAATGCAAGCAATTCGGTCAGCCAATCTGACCAATTGCTTGCTTTGGCCTTTTTTTTTTTTTTTTTTTTTTTTGTCTTTTTAAATTTGTCCTAATACTATTGGTCTGTGTGTTGGTGTAATGGTGTTCACCAACACCATTACACCAACACACTGACCAATAGGATAGATAAGGACAAATTCAAAAAGAAAAAAGAACAGGCAAAAGCTGAAAAGCATATTATGCATATAAATTATATAATCATTGTAGAGAGAGAAAGTGTAACCGGTATTAAAGTGAGTAAAGAGAGAGAGAGAGAGTTCATTTCAGTTTTGCACAGCAAAGAGAAGAGAGAAACCGAGAGACTTAGAGAAAAAGAGAGAAAAAGAGTAAAGAGAGAAGAGAGAAATACCCAGCACGAGGTCCGACCGGCGACGGCGAGCACCGAGATCCGAGCGGCGAGCGCCGAGGTCCAAGCGGCGATCTGCGATCTGCGATCTGCGACGGCGACGACTGCGATCTGTGACGGCGACCACTGCGAGATTGCGATGAGGGCGAGGCGGCGAGCGGCGAGCGGCAAGCACCGATCTGCGACGACGGCGACGGTCCGTGAGCGGTGGGCAGTGTATCAATGTATGGTGGGGTTTGTTTTTGTTTTCTCTGTATTGGGAGCTTTTTTTTTTTTTTTTTTTGAGATAAACACTAACTTAGTTGATGGACTGCTTGTATTGGGGTTTGGGGTTTGGTTTTGATTTCTCTGGCAGTGAAGTGACCGCGGCGTGGTTTCTGATTTCTCTGTATTGTGTTATTTATTTATTTATTTTTTTTGGGAGAATCCGTGGGCTACGGGCTACCTGTAACCTGTGTAATCTATTGGGCTCGCCGTGGGCTTGGCTTGCCGTGAGCTTGCTCTATTACACCTTTTTTTTTTTTTTTTTTTTTTTTTTTTTTTTCAGATTTTAGTTCAAATTTTTTTTGGGCTTTTGTTTTATTTTTTTTTTTGCTTGGAAGTAGAACAGATTTTTTTTTTTTTTTTTTTTTTAATTTGAGGGTGTTCCTAATTTTGTTAACGAGGGTGTTCCTAATTTTGTGTTCAGGGTGTTCCTAATTAAGATTAATTATAATTTTTTTTTTTGATTTTTTTCAAGTCAGGGTGTTCCTGGGAACACCCTGACTTAGACGTGGCGTCGCCACTACCCCCAGGTCATTTTATATGGTGGAATAGCCAGTGGCGACTCCAGAAAAATTTTTTAGGGTGTTCCTCAACAAGCATAATTTACACAATCTAATAAAAAAAAAATTTATATTGACAACAACAACAAACAGAAAATACACAAATACATAAAATTTACAATTGCCTTCTACGAGTTTTCATCGTTTGAAAGCGTTGCATAATAGTCTCATTATCAATGCTACAAGCTATATCTTTTTCAATATACACAACTAAGCAATCATTCATCAATTGATCTCCCATTCGATTGCGCAGTTCATTCTTTATATATTTCATTGCTGAAAAACTTCTTTCTACCGTTGCAGTAGCAACTGGAAGGGTCAAAGCAAGCTTCACAAGCAAATAGACTAATGGATAAGTCTCGTGCTTCCTTGTGCTCACTAACTTTTCAGCAAGTTCACTAACTCCTTGAAGCTCTAAAAAGAAGTCATTGCTGCGCATATCAAAAATGTAATTCTGCAGTTGAGAGTCAAGTGCCAAAATATCTGTCCCAAGAAAATCAGAGGGATAGAACTTAGCTAGACGTATCAATTTTTCCTTATCGAAAGCCACAAATGAATTACTTGGATCCAAGCAAGCCATACAAAGTAGCAAATCGGTATTCACCTCAGAAAAGCGGTTGTTAAGCCCTTGAAGTTGCATATCTATGACTGTGCAAAATAGCTCAACACGATAATGATGTAAATTTGAATTTTTTTGGGTGTTGCGTCTCGACCTCCCACTAACTACAAACATCGCTTCCATGTCCAAGATAGGAATAACATGTGAGTTGCAAAATAAAGATACTTCAACCAATAAAGATGCCCATCCATCATCTCTCATCACTTGCAACCGTTGCTTAGACACTTTAACAAGATCCATAGCATTTACTATATCTTGATTTTTTTTTTGCAATGCTATTGACAACTCATTTGTGATTCCTAAAATATTTTTCATCAAGTGTAAAGCAAAGACAAATTCAAAAGTTAGAATTGACCTCATAATAGATCGAGCTTCAACTTTTTGGTCGGAGAGGCCATCTTCTTCAATAATCTCTAATACATCAACAACAGCAGAGAACATCAAAATCAAGTTCAGAATAGTCCCATAATATGATCCCCAACGTGTATCACCAGGACGTTTAAGATTCGTCTCTTGATTCAAACCTTGCCCACTTCTACGTACACCATTCTCTAAATCTTCTTTAATTTTGGCAAATTGTGCATCTCGAAGAGCATCTCGTCTCTTACAAGAGCCTCCAACAATAGTTACTAAATTACTAACCACATAAAAAAATTCAGCAATGTTAATGTGATTTTTAGCAACAGCAACAAGTGTCAATTGAAGTTGATGAGCAAAACAATGGACATAAAATGCTGACTTGTTCTCTTTCAAAATTAAAGTTTTGAGTCCATTGATATCACCTTGCATATTACTAGCCCCGTCATAACCTTGCCCACGTAGGTTCGACAAACTCAAATTATGTTCACAAAGTAAACCTTCAATAGCATGCTTGAGTGACAAAGCAGTGGTACTTGCAACATGTACAATACCAAGGAACCGCTCTATAATAATTCCTTCTTTGTTCACATAACGAAGAACGAGGGCCATTTGTTCTTTCACTGAGATATCACGTGACTCATCAACTAATATTGAAAAGAACCCATTGTCAAGATCGTTGATGATGACTTTGGATGTTTCACGTGCAATTGCATTCACTATGTCTTTTTGAATATCAGAGTGGGTAAGCTTGCAATTTTTCCAAGATTTTTGCAACACTTCATTGATAGATTCATTGTGATCCCCCAAAAATGTTAAGAGCTCAAGGAAGTTTCCTCTATCACTTGAATCTTGAGATTCATCGTGACCACAAAAAAGCTAATCCTCGGCATAAAAGGAATTTTACACAATCAACTATTGCATTTAATTGAATCCGATATTCAATTTTATCTTGTTTTGATTGCTTAACAAAAACATTTTGAATGTGTTGCTTTTCCATCTGTAGATCTTCACTCTTCTTGACAGCTTGGTTATGAGCACTATTAACTTCTCCAACATGGGAATCTAACTTTACAACTTGATTCCAAAGTTTGAATCCCTTCGTTACAAAAGTCTCCCCTCCCCCTTGCTTACCAACATCTTGCCCAAATAGGTAGCAATAAAAACAAAATGCCGCATCTTTGTCTATACTATATTCCAACCACTTTCTATTTTTATACCATTCCGATCTAAATTTACGAGGCTTTCCAGAAAAATATGATACATGGTAATCTTGAATAACTGGTTGACAAGGGCCTTTTGTTAAATAATATCTTCTAATTTCATTATGATTATTAGGATGATAAGATGATATCTTTTGTCGTAGCCCAGGATCTGAAGGAAGATTTTCTAAATTAAAGTCAATACGAATTCGCTTAGAAGATGTAGATGAATCTTGCACAGGAGGTGAATCTTGCACAGGAGATGAATCTTGCACAGTTGATGAATCTTGGGTACGTGGTTTTCTTATCAAATATTTGTCCATAATTCTAGCAAAAAAATAAACAATAAACTATAAGTTTATTTGAAATTATTATTCTTGCATTAATTGTAAAATTATTAATTGTTATTTAACTTAACATAATTTAATTTATTTGTCTTTTATAATGTATTAGTTAATTTAATTATATAGCTTTAATTATTGTTATTTAGCATAACAATAAACTATATTGCTTTAATATGTTTGTCATTAATTATACTACTTTAATTTATTATATTTGTTTGTCTTTTATTTGTCTTATGCACGTTACACATTCTATGTGCATCACAATAATTAAAACAGTATAATGTGTAGTACATTACACTGCTAATCAACAATCACAAACAATAACCTGCCAATCAGAAAATTTCCCAATCACAATAAACAATTTACTTCACACTAAAAGACAATTAATATATTACTAACACATTGACCGACACCAACATTGCAACGCACGTTACACAAAAACCATCACCAACAAGCAACAGGGAAGATAAGGCCAAATTCAAAGAAAAAGGCAAATGCAAGCAATTCGGTCAGCCAATCTGACCAATTGCTTGCTTTGGCCTTTTTTTTTTTTTTTTTTTTTTTTTTTGTCTTTTTAAATTTGTCCTAATACTATTGGTCTGTGTGTTGGTGTAATGGTGTTCACCAACACCATTACACCAACACACTGACCAATAGGATAGATAAGGACAAATTCAAAAAGAAAAATGAACAGGCAAAAGCTGAAAAGCATATTATGCATATAAATTATATAATCATTGTAGAGAGAGAAAGTGTAACCGGTATTAAAGTGAGTAAAGAGAGAGAGAGAGAGTTCATTTCAGTTTTGCATAGCAAAGAGAAGAGAGAAACCGAGAGACTTAGAGAAAAAGAGAGAAAAAGAGTAAAGAGAGAAGAGAGAAATACCCAGCACGAGGTCCGACTGGCGACGGTGAGCACCGAGATCCGAGCGGCGAGCACCGAGGTCCAAGCGGCGATCTACGATCTGCGATCTGCGACGGCGACGACTGCGATCTGTGACAGCGACCACTGCGAGATTGCGATGAGGGCGAGGCGGCGAGGGGCGAGCGGCAAGCACCGATCTGCGACGACGCCGACGGTCCGTGAGCGGTGGGCAGTGTATCAATGTATGGTGGGGTTTGTTTTTGTTTTCTCTGTATTGGGAGCTTTTTTTTTTTTTTTTTTGAGATAAACACTAACTTAGCTGATGGACTGCTTGTATTGGGGTTTGGGGTTTGGTTTTGATTTCTCTGGCAGTGAAGTGACCGCGGCGTGGTTTCTGATTTCTCTGTATTGTGTTATTTATTTTTTTTTTTGGGAGAATCCGTGGGCTACGGGCTACCTGTAACCTGTGTAATCTATTGGGCTCGCCGTGGGCTTGGCTTGCCGTGGGCTTGCTCTATTACACCTTCTTTTTTTTTTTTTTTTTTCAGATTTTAGTTCAAATTTTTTTTGGGCTTTTTTTTTTTTTTTTTTTTGCTTGTAAGTAGAACAGATTTTTTTTTTTTTTTTAATTTGAGGGTGTTCCTAATTTTGTTAACGAGGGTGTTCCTAATTTTGTGTTCAGGGTGTTCCTAATTAAGATTAATTATAATTTTTTTTTTTTTTGATTTTTTTCAAGTCAGGGTGTTCCTGGGAACACCCTGACTTAGACGTGGCGTCGCCACTGGGAATAGCTGTGACTTGTGACAAAGTGCTATAGTCTACTTGACCACAAAATTTTTCCTTTTCCAGTGAAAGAAAAGGGTGAGGAAGACGACCAGTATGACTCCTCTATATGGATATTACCGTAGTAGCACTCTCACCGCTTTTGAGCTAAGACCCTCGTTGTATATGCAATATAGGAGTACAAGGAGTACCAACGAGTTGCTACTGCGTAAGGGGTACTCGAACCACGTACCACCAAGAATAATGGTAATATGTAGCCTCGCTAGCTCACGGCAATGCTCCCAACGCAGAGAAAGAGAGAGAGAGGTGGCGAAGGAGAAGCAGAGGTACAGTGGTGATGAAGAAGTGGGAATAGTGGCAGTGGAGCCAAGGCCAAACAAAGGGGTGGCTTCGAAAGTGATGGACTGTGTGGAGAAGCTGATAGTGAAGTTCATGCATCGCTCTTCTACTCCTAATCTCTATTTCTCTGGTAACTTTGCTCCACTTCCTCATGAGACTCCTCCCACCACCGACCTTCTTGTTAAAGGTTTCCTACCGGTGAGTCCATTGTATTTTGCTTACACACCACATTCTTGGAACTATTGGTTTGGACTGCATGCAGCAACGGTTTTTTTTTTTTTTTTTTTTTTAATTTTTAATTTTTAAACATAGTAATTGTTTATTATTGTTAAATAAATAAATTAAAAAATTTATATTTGGCCTACAGGATAAAACACCCCCATTGGGTTTTCAAAAAATCACCTAACTATCATGGGACTAGTGGTGCGAATTAACTGGTGGTAAATGAGCTTAATCAAGTATTAAAAGCTTAGAATTGTTCAATTATTTTTACTTTGAACACGAGCTCGACTCGTGCTCATCAACAAACTAACTGAACAATCATTTTTATAAATAATAATAACTAAATTATGAATTTTAATAACTCAATTATGATATGTTTAGGAATAACTTTTACTTCAAAAATTAAGTTTTTTGGAGCATTCAAATGCTCTGCTATATGTAAAATGAAATTCGGAGTTTAGAATTTACAACTAATATTTTCATAGAGGTTTTTCTCTTCTTACCGATAGATTCTAGATTTTCTTGTGGATTGAATGGTTTGTGTTTAGCTAAAACGAGATCTAGCCCCTATCAAGCTTTCCTTTCTCTTCATCAAAAACCTTTGTCATGGCGCGCACACACATAGTTTAATAAAAACGTTTTAAATTTTCCTTACCTTCTTGATTGAGACTCTTTTTGGCATTCCTGGTATCGTTTTAGCTTCTTCTACTTGTATTAATATACAGATCCCCTAGTTGCAGTGTAATAAGTGGCCCTGGCAGCATAAGAACTATTATCGTTGTAACCCCATCTTTAATAAGTTGCAACGTGTAATATTGCTTGCAGGATTGCTTAAATGGAGAGTTTGTTAGGGTGGGCCCTAACCCAAAGTTTGAACCTGTGGCTGGACATCACTTGTATGTCTCTTTTTTCCTTGTGGAACTATTTACTATGATATATAAGAGGTTTATCATGGTCCCTTGTCTTTTTGTAGATCGTCTTTTATACGTGTGTGTGAGTTGGGCTTTATTTTAGTTCTCATGAATCAATATTCAGTTGTTGATGAGGTGAATATTGCTCATTCCCTTTGTTGCTCATTTTGCAGGTTTGATGGAGATGGGTACATGACTTTCTGTTGCTTATTCAAACCAGTATTTCTTTCTAATTTTCTTGAAGAAAGACTTCAAACATATAACTTCAGTACCATTTTTCCACTCCAGAATACCTCTACTGACTCTCTGCAGCTTTGTGCGTTTAATATGTGGGGGTGCTTTTTAGTGTATACTCAAACGATCAATATATTTCATAATAAAAGTAACAGGTTAATCTTCCATAACAGTATACTCAAAAGGAAAAAATCTCCATATAATTTGAGGAAAAAAAGAAAAGAAAAAAAAAGAAGAGGGTAAAATAATTTCACAAAAGTTCATTTTTATCCCTAAACTTTCAACAAAGTTTATTTTCGTACCTAAACTTTCAAAAGTTTTTTTTTTTTTGGCAAAATGTTACACTTTCTGTCCTTTTATCAATGTTCATTAATTTATGTCCTACGTGACTTAATGGTGTGTTGACATGGTATATAATTTAAACCAAATAATTTAATTTAGAAATGAATAATTACATTTTCCTCCCTTAAGATTTGGGGAAAACGACAGTCCACCCCAAACTTGAAGAGAAAAAACACTTTCCTCCCTTAACATCTAATTAACCAAATTTTGTTAAATTAATACTAAAAATTTTGTGTACTAACCTGTGCTTTGTTTAAGGGCAAATTTTCAAAATTATCTTATTTCATAATTAAAATGTATTATTTTAAATTTTAAATTTAAGTGTATTTTAAATATTAAGTGTTAATATTTTACTTTTTTACTTCTTTTTTCAATGAGTTATGGAGAAATTTGTCATTACAAGTGTTTTGGTACTTGATAAATTTTGTATTTTATTCTAAATTTATCATTTTTTTTTTTTACTAACTATGGTTTAACTTTTCTAAAGAGACTTTTACAAAAAAAAAAAAGAAGAAGAAGAAGAAAAAAGAAAAGAGAAGAAGAATATTTCATTACTAATATAAACAAAATGGTGAAAATATTAATTTCTTCAAACCTTAAGAGGGGGTTGTACTTTTTTCTTTTGACTTTTCTTGGTTTGACAGAAGAGGAAGGAAAAGAAGAGAAAGGAATGACTTTCCTTTGTTTGTTTAGCTAGAAAGAAAAAATAGAAAAAAAAAAAGGAAGAATGAGAGGGAAAAAGTTTTTGTGGAATCCGTTATTTTTCCTCTCTTAAAATTATTCTTATACTGTTAAAACTTAAAAGGTCTGGACTTTTTTTGTGAAATGACATTTATATTCTTTCCCCACTCTTTTTCCTTTCTCTTTTCTTCCCTCCCTTTCCACTCAACCAAACATAGCTTTCAAGTTTGGGTGGAGTGTCATTCCTCCAAAACTCAAGAGAGAGGGGTGTAATTACCCCATTTAAAAAAGTATAGACACTTGGCATACAATTATTGGCACATGTCAAACAAATATTCTTAGAGACAAAAATGCACCTCACTTTGAATGTCGAGCAAATATAAACCAGATACATTTGAATCTTGAAAAAAAAAAAAAAACACATTACAAATTGTAATTAGTGGAACATAAAGTAAAACACAAAAAGTGGTATAGAAGATTTATATTCGTATTAGAGTGCAACATAATCATGAAGTAATGTACTCAATACAAACTTTAGACGTATTGGTGATATGTTCATCACGATAGAAAGATGATATTGTTCATGTTCTCCTTCTTTATGATTTTACTTTACTAACGTCATTTGCTATTTTCATGACATTTTTTACACTATAGTGTTGTATTCTAGTTGGTTTTGGCAAATCATGTGTGTCTGTGTGTGTTGTATATATATGTGTGTGTGTATATATATATATATATATATATGAATAGATTGTAATAATGATATTTGAGTTTGGAGAGTATTGTTTCATAAATTCAATAAAGTGAAAATTCAAGTTCTGGAATTTTCTAAGTGAACATTTGAAATTTAGTATTTTCGATTGGTCTGCTTGTTTTGATCGATGTTCGATTCTTGTTTGATTGATCGAAAAGAGCATTTGATCAATCGAAAGGAACTCTAGACGAATCGATTAAAAGGAACTCTCGACTGATTGAAACTCATAAAAACTAAGTTTTCTGGAGAATTTTTTGATAACTATTTTGATTGTTTGAAGAGGTTTCAAGCATTGCGAACGGTTTTATAAAACATTTTAACTTTCCATACGTGCCTTTTGATGAAATATAACTCTACAAAATAGTAAGTTAGAGAGAAATACAAGAAATTCTGTGATTATTTTCTAGAATTGCTATCTGTAGAACCCAACAACTTGGTTGTACCTTAGGGACAAATTTGCGATAACCCTTTAGCAACAAGAGTATGAGGGAAAATATTGTCTAAGGATAACATTTTGTGCCTCCAAGTTATCTATTTCTGTTTGTCTTTTGTATTATCCTTATTCTTCCTTTATTACTTTATGTATTATTCCCAACAGTGTAGACATCGCTTGATTGTTTAGAACTATTAATGGATAGATAAATGTGAGTTAGGAGTTGTATTAATTACAGCCCTCTTACTATTTATTCCTTATATAGAAAGAGTGATTACAATAGGGCAAAGTGTATCCTTCAATATGACAGCTCATAAACTTTTAAGTTCTAAGACCATTCACATTAGTTCATGTATAATAGAAAAATATGTTAAATTTACACAATTTTTTTTTTTTAATATTTAAAAAATGACTTATATTAGTTTGTGTATAATTGTGTAAATTTATATGTTTGCTATGTAACCGTGTAAATTTATATAGAATTTTTTTTTTCTTTTGTAATTAGTTGTTTATTCTTTTATGATGAAAGAAGGGAGTAGATGGTGGTTGTATGTGAAGAAAGAGAATAATTTAAAATTCAAGAAAAATTGATATTTTAATAAAATGTATTGTAAAATAGATAATCTGAGGTAAGGTGTTTTGAAAAATGAGTATGTAAAAAAAAATGTTCTTATACTAAAATAGATAGGAATTTTTACACGAGCTGCACATCACAAGGGTACAATCCATAGGAGTACAATTCAATATAATTTATCTAACAAGAACCATCCTTGCTAGTTTTATGTCCGATGTATTATAGTTGGTTATGTTCCAATATTCTGTTCTGTGTTTACAGCGTTCCCACTTTTTGTTTAGATTTTGGAGATTCATGAATGTTGGTTGGAACCCATTGCATTTATACACTGTTAATCTGTTATAGCAAGAAGGGATTTATGCGATATCTTTTATTTTGCAGCATGATTCATGGTTTGCGCATAAAAAATGGGAAAGCAACCTATGTCTCTCGCTATGTAAGGACATCTAAGCTTAAACAAGAAGAGTATTTTGGAGCCGCTAAATTTATGAAGGTGTGCAGTAATCAATAGGTTTCTTTTCTATTTTTTCCCGGTTTTTAGTTGCATCTTTTGCCTGTACATATTGACTTTGCTGCTAATGGGATTGAAAGACTTTTGAGGAAGTGTTTTCTCCTTATTTCTGTTGATCTTAGTGCATGGTTTTATAGTGGGGAAATACAATTGTTGGAAAAGCACTAAGGAATTATTGGGGTCATTTAGGAAAAGATAAAAGTAGGCAATGAATTGGCACTGCCAGAAACCTAGCTCTAGAGAACTAGAAGGTAGGGTGGGCAACTTGGGAACATGCTATAGTAATATAGTGTATAAAGTGCATAGTGCCACTTCATTTAAAATTTTAAATGAGCTGGTACTGTATACAATTTTATAGTTTTAATATTTGATTTGAACCATAAAATAAGTCTATTTTAAATGGAGAGAATTTTAATATGCAAATTAGGGCGTGATAAGTGATAGGGTTCCACTGCAAGAAACTTGGCTCTCAAGATCATTATAAACTACCAACTATCCCAAGCAATTGAAAAATGGTGAATTTCATTTAATCATTATAGTAACATTCTCTTGTACTTGTGGGCCAAGACTCATTCATAATAAGTGAGGTCTAACATGTAAAATTTTTGACTTCTAATTGGAAGATATAGTGGAGATAGAGTTTGAACTCGTAATCATCTACTTCGATGCCATGAAAAATTTTAGGAAGAAAGGATTTTTTTTTTCCCATTTATCGTTTTATGTGATTTATAGAAAGGAAAAACAACTGTTAAAAGAGAATTAAGGAATTTTTATTAATCTAGGAAGTAAGAATACTTTGATTCAAATTCAAAAATTTTAAAATCCTTATCAAAAAAAAAAAAAAAATTTTAAAATCAAAATAATTTTGACTGGCTAACAAGGGTGATAAAAGGAAAAGTTTGCCATAGATAAATAAGAAAAGGTAGTTGATGATTATAGAAGTAAAATTATTATGGGCGGATAGCTTCTGCCATAAATGTTTACTTTGGCGGTCACATTTCGGGTTTTATTTTTTATTTATTTTTATTTTTTTCAGATTGGAGATCTGAACGGGCCATTTGGATTACTCATGGTGATTATGCAATTGCTGAGACAAAAATTGAAAGTATTAGATGCTTTGCACGGAACTGGAACAGGTAAGTTAGTCTTGTATGCACTTTTGCTTGAATGCAAAGACATACTGGGATTGTACACACAGTTCTTTGAGTACAGTAATTACTGTTCAAAAACACTAGTCTATGTGTTATTCTGTTTTGGATATAATAAATATTCATGTTGAATGAGCTCTTTTGTCTTGGGCACTAGTGTATGTGTAATTTAAACTTCTACTTTTGATGGGTAAGCTTTGAAATTTTAGACCTACCCAACCCATTCTACACTTTCTACCAGTTGAGTCACAAGTGTATGTATACTACTTATGTAATGTAAATAACATTTAAAAAGAGTATCATCAGGAACATTTAGCAAAGTATGATTTTTCGCCTTTTTATATTTTTATTGGTAATTCAAACATCCCACCAGACTTTTGAGTGGGGTGGAGGTACCAGTTAGCCCAAAGGTAACTGGGAGCTATTGGCAAACTGTGAATGTGTCTCTCTACCTTTAGTACACACATGACAGGTATGGATCTGTCAGTAAATATCTTTGATATATGCATCTTTCCAGGCTAAAATGGGAATTTAACCATAATTTTCAAACACTATAATTTAGTAAGCAATAATTTCAAACTATATTTTTTACTAGCATCTTGAGTTTAAAGGACTCGATTTAGGACCTATAAATCGAGTTTTTGAGGGTCAATTTTCATGTCTTGATCGAGTTTGAGTTGACACTTTTTCCACGTGGTGTTAACATGGAAATCGAGTCTCTAAGACTCGATTTATAAATAACCCATTTTATATTCTCAGCATACATAGAAACAACAAAAATGTTGAGAGAGAGAGAGAGAGAGAGAGAGAGAGAGAGAGAAGAAGAAGAAGAAGAAGAAGAAGAAATGGGATGCAAGCCTGACCCACGCCAACCCAGGCCGCGCCGCGCGACCTGCCTTCCATCTGATCTGTTTGGGTTTCTAGATCTTTCTCTCTCTGATCTACGTTTCTGATCTGATTGTGCTGTTCTTGGATTTTTTTTTTTTTTTTTTTTGATATTTCTAGGAATGGCTGAGAGACTTGAGACTTAATTTTTTTTTTTGCTTTGTAAATTGAGTTTTAAAGACTCGATTTACACGTAGACATCATGTGAAAAAAGTGCCAACTCAGACCCGATTAAAACATGAAAATTGACCCTCAAAAACTCGATTTATAGGTCTTAAATCGAGTCCCTTAAACTCGAGATGCTATAAAAAAATATAGTTTGAAATTATTGTTTACTAATTATATTGTTTGAAAATTATGGCTAATTTACTAAATTACCCATCTTAGTTGGGTATATCTCTCTCTATTTTTTTTTTTTTTTTCCTGTTTGGATAATCCTGATGTGAAGTGCCAAAAACTAACTATTTGTCTCCCATATCCAGCTAATACGGCCTTGGTATATCACCATGGGAAACTTTTAGCACTTCAAGAGGCAGATAAACCTTGTAAGCATGTCTTCTTTTATAATTTTTTCTTCTGAAAAGCTAATAAGAAAAGGGTTGGTTTTTCTCTGCATTGGCATGATGATGCAAATGCTGTGTACTTTTTCATTCTGGGGGAAAAAGTAATTGCAGAACAATGCTGATTTGTTTAAACTTTCCTGCTGTAATGTGGAATTGAGATGGTTCTCATTACATTATTTAGATGTCCTTAAAGTTTTGGAAGATGGAGATATTCAAACACTTGGGATGCTGGATTATGACAAGAGATTGGAACATTCTCTCACTGCTCATCCAAAAGTTGACCCATTCACTGGTAAACACACTATTGTAAAAGGTATTTTGTGATCCATTGTAATGAAAGATTGCCTTTTTAACTTGCAGAATCCTTCCATGCAGGCGAGATGTTTACATTTGGCTATTCACTAACACCACCATATATCACTTATAGAGTAATTTCAAAGGATGGTTTCATGCATGACCCAGTACCAATAACAATATCAGACCCCATCATGATGCATGACTTTGCCATCACTGAGAACTATGCAATTTTCATGGATCATCCATTGATATTCAAACCAAAGGTATGGTACTTGCAAAGTTGTTTCTTTTGGAAGTTTTGCCCTGGTACAAGTTACAAGAGAGGAGATGCCATATAAAATTACAAAAATAGTTGGCGTGCATAGTGATGAAATACCACTTTGAACAACCGTAGGCTGAAGGAGGAGGTGCCACCTGAGGGGGATTTAAAGTTATGTTTTACCATTTAGTTCACCAATTCACCAACTTAGTTTGTAAACAGTTATTTTGACATTTTGAATTTAAGAGGGAGCTGTACCTACAATTTTATTTGGCCTTCAACATAACAATATGAATATAAATAAGCTTGACCTCATTTGCTTTAACAATGTACATGGATTGCATTTTTACACAGAAGTATTGTACAGCTGGCTGCATCATCCATTAGGGTCACCCATCTTAGTGTTTTCACTTCTCAATCAATGAAACAAGAATGTTCTTGTGTGTGTGCATGCATGCGTGCAAAATATATTCCCATTCTTGTGTTTCTGTTTTGTGCACTTCTATCTGTTGTATATATTTGCATTGAAATTTAATGCCACAGGACTTTGATTGTTGAGTGTTCATTATTATAAACAATACAAAGGGGCTTGTCTTTCCCATTCTTTGGTATTATTGAAGCCATTCTGTAGTCATTGAGAAGTTTCTCAAAATTCAGACACAAAGTTGGTACTGTTGAAATGGATAATATTAAATCTAAAATTTGGGGGGTCTCAACTAAGATGAGCAGAAAAAGGGCTTGCATCAGGAGTTTGTCATTTAATTTTAGATCTATAGATGTCATGAGTTCCAACATATAAAATTTATAAATCCTTCTGAAGTAAACAATTCTAATGAACATAGATGTTCAAATCATCTCAACTGTGATGCTTTGATTTTGAACTTTTATAATTTCTTTTAAACCTTCCATAATTTTGGATCAAATCCTCAGCACGCTTTGTTGATCTCAAGATCAACTCTTATAATCTTCTCAGGAATTTTTTCCTTGAGATTTAGATGTGATACCCTTGAGGACAAATTTGGGTATTACTGTTTTGGTAAATGTGATGATCAAAACAGTGCTCTGTTGAGCATCATATCAATCAAATGATATGCAACTTGGAATAATTGTTTAAATTTTGATTTTCAGGAAATGGTGAAGGAGAAAAGGTCAGCATTCACATTTGATGCTACAAAAAGAGCTCGTTTTGGTATACTTCCTCGGTATGCAAAGGATGAGCTGCAAATCAGATGGTTCGAGCTTCCAAATTGCTTCACATTCCATAATGGTGATCTCTTTTTGAATGCCAAAATATCTTTTGAATTTATATTGTTTTATTAGATGAAGCTTGTTAGTGGCTAACATATAACATCTACACAAAGATCAAATTTAAGTAGTAATCTAGTGTTATAGGCAAGACCTTACTTGAATAAGATCTTTCCATAGGCTCGTACCTATGTATCCTTCATCACTAAGGAGACAGGAACCTAAGTCTAGTGGATGACTCATGACTCATGACTCATGACTGTGTGATCCGTGTGTGATTAACTACCTCATGATCCATGGATTAATGAGTCAGTAGATGATCGTTCTCAACCTGGAGAGAAGGAACTTACTCCTTCCTTTATATTGAGATTTGGCCTATCTCAATTCTTTCTAGATTTGCAAATTTATATCATCTTGTAGTTCATTATTAAGCTGTGATTGAAGTTTATTTGTGTTCACGTTTCCATCTTGACCTTTTTAATGACTTCCTTTCACTAGCCAATGCTTGGGAGGAGGAGGACGAAGTTGTTTTGATCACTTGTCGTGCTCAGCATCCAGATCTGGACATGTTCAATGGAATTGTCAAAGAAAAGCTCAAAAACTTCTCAAATGAGTTGTAGAACATCTTTCATCCATTTATGAAAATGTAAATATATATGCATACCTAAGTGATTATGATAGTTACTATTTTTTCAGGTATGAGATGAGATTCAACATGAAAACTGGACTAGCTTTACAGAAGAAACTATCAGCTTCTGTTGTAGAATTACCTAGGGTGAATGAGAGCTACACTAGCAGGTAATGGGAGATTTTGGGTTGTTTATTGTTGGCAGGTCATTCAAGATTGCATAAGTGCTCATTATGGCAGCAGCAGATAAGAGAGGCTATATATACTCCGAAGGCCATATTTATATGATCTTTTGCCTTTCTGAAAATGTTCTGAAAGTCATTTTTGTTTTGCAAAACACTTTTATTATTGTTGTAGTTTTTATGCTAAATTCATTTTGTTCTCTTGGGTGTCAAATACTTCCATCATTTATATTTACTGATTATGTGGTGGGTTATCAGGAGAACAAGATACGTATATGGAACCATACTTGAAGGCGTTGTAAAGGTCACTGGGATAATCAAATTTGATCTGCATGCTGAACCTGAGACTGAAAAAACAAAGCTTGAAGTTGGAGGAAATGTTCAGGGAATCTATGATTTGGGACCTGGCAGATTTGGCTCTGAAGCTATTTTTGTCCCTCGTATGCCTGGCATTACTTCTGAAGAAGATGATGGATTTTTAATATTCTTTGTACATGATGAAAATGATGGGTAATACTTTCTTTTCTCATGCTATTGACAAATTTATATTCTCCCTGTGCCTGGCATTAATGTTTTTGCTTAGTTAAGTAGAGGAAATTCTTGTCAGAATGTGAGATTGAATGCCTTTGAAAGAGGGTTATTGAATTGCTCTTGCAAATTTAGGATCTGTAGATTGCATCAGTGGAGAAAATATTAGTATTTTGCCATTTTCTCTTTTTACTAATGTTTATTCCTAATATGTGAAGAATCTAAGGGCTGCAATTTTTTTCTAGTTCTGAAAAACTAGTTCAATGTTGATCATTCTTGATAAAAAGAGTAAAAGCTGTGCAGCCTAACCTAGTGTTGATTCATTTGCATCCAAACAGAATTCTATCTTGCCTTATCCATACACCATGCTTAGTTCCACTTTGTTAATACCTCTGATGACTGAGATTTAAAGTTCGGATTTCTTGATGAAGATGATGCAATCTCAATTTTTCATTGATAATCAAACAGAAAATCATCAGTCCATGTAATTGATGCTAAAACAATGTCAGCTGACCCAGTGGCAGTTGTTGAGATCCCTCACAGGGTTCCATATGGGTTTCATGCCTTCTTTGTGACAGAGGTCAGTGTTACATCAATTGCTTCTGGATTTAATTTTTTTCTTTACATCACTCCCTAGTGTTGAAATTAACTTCACAGCTGAATTCTAAAGAGGGTTTTGAAAAAAAAAAATTTAGGACAAATAGGTTGGGACAAAATGAGTGAATGAAACCCAAGAAAAGTAGGATTAGGACAAAGGACGCATTAAAAATTGATAGTTATGTGATGCTGAGTTTGAAAAAAGCAAAGAAATTTTTTCAAAAAGACTGATAACTCTTGCTTTGGAGCAAAGTAGAATGCATAAGTTGTTGAGAATACTGCTGGGCTTCCCTACATTGACCGAAAATACTTCCTATTTAATTTCTTGATAAGTTCTCCAGAGAACTTAGTGGATATGCATTCATTTTATATAATGCTGCCGTTGAATAAACTATTGTGCCTGATATGATGATCTAGATGAGAGCATTGTTATGGGGGTGTACTCCAATTTTTTTTTTCGGTTCCTACATCTTATTTCACTATAAAAGCTTCCTTGTTAGTTGTTACTCCTCTGATTGTTCTGTTCCAACTTTTTGCTTCTGCCTTTTCTATTTGCTCACTTCTTAATTGTGGTGGTTCTAATTTATTCGTCCTATTTGAACAGGAGCAACTTCAAGAGCAGGGGAAACTGTGATTGTCGAATTGTGGGAAATTGCAAAATAAAATTGAAATAGAGAAACTGCAAGTGGAGACAGATCTTGTAAATTGTACACACAAGACCTCTTTGGTAGTACTTTCCCAATATTGTATCTGGAGATCTAAGTTAAGATGAAAACTTAAATTGTAATAATTCCTCTCGTGAGGGGGAAGAAGTATCACTCTATAGTTCCCATGTTATCTTTCTTGTCAAACTACTCGGGAAATCTCAACAAAAAACTCTTTTAACTTTAAGCATGTGAGTTTTGGACATTGGCAGTATGTGTAAGGGTTAACACTGATACCTGTCAACATTTATGGTATGGTGTTAATCAAGTAATGGTGATCGTAGTTCATAATGTGGATGTTTTTCTTTACTAAAGCCAGGTTACCAATATTGTCTCTTAAGATTGAAGTTGTAACTTACTCAACAATTTGAGAGGAGCTTGTTGTTTTTGTGCCTGAAAGAGTCTAGAAGCTATTGGGCTGGAAAGAGAAGCTATTGTCAATGGTAGATAAGGAAATCCTTAGTAGTAGCATGAGCAATCCCAACTTATGCCATGATTGTATTCGAATTCCTGAAGACTGGTGTGATTGAACTGAATGCAATTGTGGAGAAGTTCTGGTGGGGAAGGTTTGGACAGCCACTAGCTAGGAAGCACAAACATGGACATGGGAATAGGTACGAACATGGTGCCACAAGTAATTCTTGAAAAATTATAACATAAAACGGCCATATGTACAACACCCTAAATGAAGTGTTTGTGCTTCCAAGGCCTCTACCTATTCAAATATAGGTAGTAATATCCCTATGCATGATGTTAGAGGAAAATGCCAGAGTAAACATGCCAATTGACAAGAAAACTAGATCATGTAACCCATATGTTATTGATGCAATCTTCTTACCTCATGAGGGGCAGGGGCAGCTTGATGCATTTAGGGGCCTTAGTCGAAAATTGATTTGAGACTTTTCATATATTTAAATATGATTTTTTTTAATATAAAAAAATTAATATTACTTAAATTCTATTATCTTGTTTTAGATGCAAACTTATTAATTAACCATGTAAAATCTTTTTTTCTTTAGAAAATCTATAGACACAAAAAAATTGATAAAACTTTGCACAGTTGTTGATGTGACAGATTGGTAATGGTTAGTAAAAATGTGATGTTAGTGGTAGACCTAGATGAAAAGTGTTATATTCACAATATTTTCACAATAAATCCTAAATATTAACTTGTTACTAGTTCTAATTTAAATCTACTACTGAAATTACTTTTTTCCTCACCAGTGAAAAATGTGATGTCATTCATATATATATATATATATATATATATATATATATTTTTTTTTTTTTTTGGTTTAAACAATTTTCTCCTCTTTAAGTACACTCAAAAAGGAGAAAATTGTTTAAAAAAAATAAAATGAATGAGTTGGTATTTGTTATGTAAAATTTGAAGATAAAAGAGAAAATACTTAAACCATCAAGTGCAAAAGAAGAAATTGGTTTGAAGAACTTGTCTTCAGATGATGAGTGGTTAGTAAAGGGTGTTGACCAGAAGATGATGGTATAGATTTTGATGAAGATAATGAAGTAACAATTCTAATGTCTTCCTTTATAGATTAAATAAATAAATAAAAAAAGTTACATGTATATAGTGTGAATATGTAATCACTATTGTATCATTTGGTTATCAATATTAGGTGATGATGAGGGTTCAAGAGCTGTTGTTGAAGGAAAAAGTGTGCTAGTATTTTGGTACTTGGTTGATTTCTCATTAAACATTCACTGAACTTTTTAAATACATTGCATTAAAACTTAAATATATTTGTTTCATTAGTATAGACGTAGCGATGTAGGATATGCAAATTACATCATATGACCAAAATCTTTATTTTTATTTATTTATGGAAGATTCATAATTTACATGATTATTCAATATACAAAGTCACTTTCAATATGTTTTTTGCTTGGTAGGATCCTATGATTTATGATCCAATCCTACGATCCACGATCTTACTTATCTCCTGCAATCCTATGTAGGATCCCGATTTTGACAACCTTATGGGTAGCAATAAGGTCTTGCAAATCCTTGTTTTAGAAAAAAAAATGATGAATGTCAAAATGTATAGCCGTCACCTGCCTGTAGACGACAAGTAGCTCGAATAACACATCATTGTCGTTTTGGTTCTCAGATGGAATGCCGCAAGTCGTGCACAATCTTTTATTTCGTAACGTGTTGTAATTTGACTGGTTAAGGTGGTTGTTAGTGGAGTCAGTTATTTAGTTAAAATTCTGTTAACACTATTCCCCTGACAGTTAAGTTAGCTTTGGTGTTTTAGTTAATTGATTGATGCTCTATTTTAACATATAAAAACAGACTCCATCATACGAATTGAATGGGGGAGGTTAACAATATATTTTTCTCTCCATTGTTCATGCTGAAGTTATTAATAGCTTCCAATTCATTTCTTAATAAGAAAGATTAAGTGAATTATTCATATTACCAATTCAAAATGAAATGGTAGCCACATTTAATTAGTAATTTTTTATTTAATTAGGCAAATGACAAAGTTTGACTACAAAATTGGTTGTAGTCAAATGCTACAATCTTACTCAATAAAATAAACATTTCTATATACTTCGAAAATCTAATCGTTGAATTGCGTGTTCATTACCTTTTTAATACACATGTCAAATTTTGTGTCAAATAGATATTATTTACTATATAATTTATAAGCTTATATTTTATGCATAATTTTAAACTACTAAAACTTGCAATTTAAATAATTTATTGATGACATAACTATTGATTTTTAATTTTTTATAAATTTTGCAAGTATGAAGAATATAATAAAAAGATGTAATCCAATTGTGGATTTGTCAAAATTCATCTCTAATAAAAATATATTAAGTAAGATTATAGCCAATTTTGTAACTTAAATTTGTTTTTAGGTAAAATAAACTAGTTTTAAATAAAAAAATTATAATAAATATTATTTAAGTGATATTTAAATATTAAAAAGAATACCCAATTAAAATTGTTGCTGATGCCATGCCTCCCCTGCCCCTGATTTTTAACTTGCCCCCACTGCCCTATAGCATTTTTTTCCCCATCGGCTATCGCATGAAACTTTAACAAATATACATGTATAATTATTGCTTCTTTCCCCTAAGAATTATAGTTATTGCATACATACAGTTTTCAAGGGATGGGTCTTGGCTTCAATATTTTTTACTTCTACTTTGCACTGGACTTTTCACACTGTCGTATTTGAAGATTTTTATTAATTCCTTATCCCCTGAAAAGCCTATAGAAAAAGTGGAAAAACCTTTTTATTTTATCATTGATTTGACAAATTCAGTTTTGACTAAATAAAGAGAAGAATAATTTAGTTTCCATTTGAAAAGGTCACTAAACATGACTTTGATCCTCATGTTTTGACACTGTCATATATTACTTATTCAATTTGCGCATTTAAGGCTAAGTACTGTTACATTTTATCCGTAAATTGTAACATTAGTAACAAGGCTAAATGTCAAATTTAGTGATGTTTGCGAGTAGGACTTTGTCTTTGTCCACACGTATTATTTGTGTATGGTGCAGAAAAGGCCTATCACTCACATATGATGGTGCTTCTTGCAGAGGAGCAACAGATTTATAGCCATCAAGTCAAGGACTGGCTCGACAGGTTAAAGGACGCAGTTAATGAAGTAGATGGAGTTTTTGAAATAATTCAACACTAAGCTTCTGGACAAAGAAGAAGGAAGGGGAATAAAATCATAAAAGAGATGCGCACTTTCTTTTCAAATTCAAACCCAGTTGCTCTTCGTTTTGAGATGAGCGGTAAGATAGATGCTGTGAGGAAGAAACTATCTGACATAGCAATGGATAACAGGGACTTCAAGTTGAAAGTAATCCCAATAGAGGAACATGATGCGAGTATAGAGAGGGGACTCAGGGAAGAAGACACTCTTATGATTCAGACAACAGGAGACCAGCATGTGCATGTACCTGCACTTGGACTCTCGGCTTGCACAAAGATTGCAAGACAAAAAATAGATTGAAGCTAGGAGTGAGAAGGATTAGGAGTTGTTTAAATTAAGAGCGGTTCTATCAGTCACTCATTCATCTGTATCTAATTAGCCCGTTTCTCACATGAGGCGTAGTGTATTTTGAGACATTTTATAAGAAATCATATTATGTCTCATGTATAGTACTTAATGTTAAGTTTTAGGTGGGTAATATTTCTTTTATCATTTAGAATGAGTAGTAATAATTTATATAAAACGGTAGCTTGCCGTGCATGAATGATCAATGTTACAAACATGACCATAAATTTACAGTTCCTACGCCATACAATAGTGACCAAATACAAGACATCTAAGCTTAATTGAATCTAAAGATGCTATCATTGTTGCTAGAGTGGTGGCGATCATTTCTATGATCACAATCTTCTTCTCTCTAGTGTATGAATAATCCTTCTTGCGTACAAACCTTTGTTTGGATTCTACACAATGGGCTTTTACTTGAATTCCACACAATGCGTGTAAAATTTGCTTCAATAAAAGTTAACTTTCTCTAAATAATATGTTTGGCGAAGTGGATCTTAAATGCAAAGTTAGAGGGATCTATTACTTGTATTTATCAAATGATATTGTCATGGTATTGCTTGAACCTAATTGGTTTGATTGTATACATTAATGTAGGCAATAAATTTTGTTACTCAATCGTTAAACCATATCATCCATTTATGTTTACCTCTTCTTTTTTTACTTTTAAACTTTTCTTCTCACTATTCTCAACAAAAAACAAAAGCAAAAACAAAAGCAAAAACAAAAACAAAAACAAAAACAAAAACCTCTTCTTCTCCCTATTAGTTCACGCCTATGGTTACACTTCCTCTAACATTTCCCTTCCTTCTTTGCTTCTTTACCTCCCCCACTATGCTCTACTTCACCATTACACTTCATCATCTTTTTCTATCTTTTATAATTTGACAATTCTTCTTCCCATTTTATATTGTATAAATTTGATATCATTTCTTTCATTTAATCTATATTTTTCCATACAAAAACTATGAGTACACACTCTCTCTCTCTCTCTCTCTCTCTCTTTGTGAATTTTTGTTCATTCTTATAAAACTAATTAAGGTTGATGGTTTTTTTTTTTTTTTTAATTTGTCTTGGTCTTGTGTTTTTTCCAATTTTCCATCACAAAGTCTTCTCACTACCTTTTATAGCGTTGGTTGAATTTTGATTTGGGTTAATACTTAGGTTTTTTGTGGAAATAGAAATT
Source organism: Quercus variabilis (assembly GCA_030445155.1). NCBI lineage: Eukaryota > Viridiplantae > Streptophyta > Magnoliopsida > Fagales > Fagaceae > Quercus > Quercus variabilis. Next base: position 6,533,535 of record CP129448.1, on the reverse strand, counting down.
GAGTTTATATAAAAACACAATCTACATGACTATGAATTTGAATATGCCTATCAATTTTTTGAATTATAAATTATTATAAATTATATCTTTTATTCATTTGGTTTTATTTTAATTTTGGTTAAGATAACATTATAATTTTGTGGTGAGTTTTGATTATCATGATAATCTCCTTATTCCTTAAGAGATGAGAAATTTGAATAATAAAGTTAAAACTTATAAGGTTTAGTTGTATATTAGGCAAATATAACATACTACAACAGATGTTAAAAGGATGTGGTTCATTTTTAAAAAAATATTAATAAAAAAAATGAGAATGATATATTTGTAGAGATGAAAAAAAAAATAATAATAATTGTAGAAATCTTTTAAAAAAATTGACAATACTTGAAGTCTACAGCCACTTTAAATAATACTCAATGAAAAAATTGAGCAAGGAACCTTATACAGCCAATATGTAAAATGCACAATCATTATAAATATTTTATAAATATAAAAGTACTTGCTTGCTTCCTGAGAACTTGAAATTACTCCAACTTGATTGCATCCAAATATTTTGTTTTTGAGAGAAATTGCATCAAAATATTGAAGAAACTACAAGATAACAAACATTATGGATTATTATTATTTCCTAATTATCTAAATGAATACTTTTTTTTTTTATGAATTAAATTAAACTGATATTTATAAAAAAAAGAAAAGAAAAGAGACACTATATATTTAGGCTTTTTAACTTAGAGAGAATAAATATATGGACGTGGATGGAGGACTATTGTTTGGACTAAAGAACTGAAATTACAAACAATCAATCAAATTTTTTTAGCTAACTACAAGACCCAATGAATATGGAAAAAAAAAAAAAAAAAACAATCAGGGAGGTTGCCGAAATGGGATTATGGGAATAGGTGTTTAGAGTGGCAGAGTAAGTGGGTTTATTAATGGAGGTGGAAACATAAATACGGGTTCATTCTATTCTTCTTCTTCACATAGATTTTCTCCCTCTTTTTCTTTTTGTATTTGTCTCTTTCTCCCGTGTGGCCGTGTTTATCCATTCCCTCTCTCCATGTTTGTGGTAATAATTAAAGACCTCAAACATTATTTTTTTGACTTCTGTGTGTACTTGAATAAGTTATAAAATGTGAAAAACAGACGGACCAAACCCGAGTGCAGCGGATAAGTTCAAACGCAGCACACATTTAGGTTATCTTCAGTAATCGTTTTTGTTTTCTATTTTTAAAAACTTATTATTAAAAATATAAAGATTTTTTTTTTTGGTATTTTTGAAACCAAAAACATATTTGGTTAGTTAAAATTAAAAAAATAATTTTTTGAAAAAAAATAGAAAATACTAAGATATGTTGTTTAGGATTTGAATTCTAATGCTAACTCATTAAATGAGACAGATTTATTAAATTAAATGTGTATTTTCTTTGACTTTTGAAAACTATAAACTAAAAATAGCATTTTGCATATTTTCAGTTTTTTTTTTCATAAATTGAGTTTTGAAAATAGTTTTTGTTTTTTGTCCATTTTGAGTTGCAAAAAAGTTTTTTACTTTCAAAAATAAAAAGATTATTTTTGAAATTAGAAAATAAAGGAAAAATACAATTACCAAACATACCCTTAACCTCTGCCGTTTAACCTTTCCATTGTCATTTTGTCAAACAAAAAACATCTTTGCTCTCCTTTTTTTATTTAGGTTGGATTAATAAGCACAGTAAGGCATTCGTTAAGATATCACTTTATGTAAAAACAATTTTTGTCAGCCACGTAGCTTTGTGCCAGTATTTTGTTAGCTTTATAAGCTTTAGGGTTAGCTTTATACAATTTTTTCTATTTATCCAATATTTTTATTAGGAGGGACCCACATTATTTTAACCTCAACAAGCACTGCACATTTGACATTTATTTATAGTATAAGAAGTTGTATTGAAGCAACTTAATGAAGTATGTTTTGTCCATTCTTGATAGATATCAATTGATCAAGAGCCACACTTTGACAAATACTCGATTGATTGAGAGCTATAGTTAGACGGTCCGGTAATTGAAGTTCATTCAATCGAGAGTTATGGACTCAAATTTCAGTGATGAGTTTAAATTAAAACTAATAACAACTTACCACTTACGATTTGTTGTGAAAATATTGTAAATGTAATACTTTTTTATTTTATATGGGTTTTTTTTTTTTTTTTTGGGAAATTTTCATGGAAAAAGTATTTTGTATTAAATGATACCATGTCATCTATATCAAAATCTAATTTAATAAATGAGAGGCATGTGTGCAGAAAGAACTACCCACTAACACATTCTTTTCATTTGTTAATGGATTAGGTATTTTTTTATATCACTGACATGGTATCATTTACTATCAAATACCTTCTTATATTCAAGGGATGGGCTTGGCTTCAGTGGCAACTCCAGGAATTTTTTTGAGGGCGGTCCTTAATAAACTTAAATTATACAAAATTTAATAAAAAAAGAATTTCATACATTGACAAACACACACACGCGTGTGTGCTCGCAAATACATAAAATCTTTCACTTTCCTTCTACAAATCTTTTTATTTTGAAATCGTTACATGATAGTCTCATTATCAATGTTGCAAGTTACATCTCCTCAAAAGTTTAATTAAATAAAAATTTTCTTGGACTTTTATTTTAATTTGTAAGGACCTAATATATTGTTAAGGAGACCAAAGTTAAAGAATAAAATTTAGTTATAAACTTTGTTGTAGTCACTCTCACTAAATGAATTAACATTGTTATATATTTTGAAAATTTAATCGATAAATTGCATGTTCTTTATATTCTTAAAACACGTTAAAATTTATGCTAATTGGATGTTATTTGTCATTCAATCCATAAAATGATTTTTTATGTATAATTTTAGAGTACAAAAATTTGAAATTTAAATATTTGATTAACGACATAGTTATTGATCTTTTATTTCCTTGAAATGTTGCAAGTATGAAGTATTTAAGAAGAAAATGTAATTAAATAGTGGATTTGTTAAAATTCCTGTTAATGAAAAAAATATTGAATAGAGTTGTAGCCTTAATCTACAACCATGCTTGTTGCCAAATTTTATTTAGAATTTAATTATATTGGGCCTAAAAAAAATTTAGGGTGGTCAAAAAGTTTTTTTAAAAATAAAAAAAATCATAAAATTTTAAAATCTATAAATAATAATTTTATTTTTTTTCCAAGTTAGATTGGTCTTATGACTGCCTAAACTCTACATAGAGCCGCCCCTCAATTAGAACATAATTAAATATATAAATAGATTATATCAATAAGATTTATGGTAAATAGCAGGTTTCGTATATCCACTAATGTAAATTTTGTTGAAACTTCGTACTGAATCATTCAACTGTTTGAGTTCCTTTGGCGGGATTACATATGGAATCAAAAGTCGACAAAGTCTTGAGCAGAGCACCAAATCAATAAAAGCTATCAATCTTGGTATTCCACAATCCACATGATCAACGCAGAGTTGGTGGCTGACTCATCATAGCAACCATTTTTTCTCTCTTAGAGCATTCACATTAGTGTGTTTAAAATCATGTAAAATCATGTAAACCTCAGTTTTTACACATTTTTGCTCAAAAATGCACTCCATCAGCTCTTCTAAAATTGTATAAAAATATGTATTTCTTTACACGAGTTACAGTAACCATGTAAATATACACGGTTACTGTAGCTCGTGTAAAGAATAATTTAATCATTTCCGTTCGCTCGTTTTTTCTCTCTCTTCTCCGGTTCAACCAACTCAGTATCTCATCTTCCTCTTTTTCCTAAGATGCACACAACCACATCCACACACAAACACGTCCAGACAAATCAACAGAGATACACTTGCTTAAAAAAAAAAAAAAAACACAGAGATACACAAACACGGAGATCGGAGCGGTGGTTCGAAACTGCGGCGTTTGGTGGTGTAGATCAGCTCAAAGATTGGATCGGAGCGTAGATCGGAGATCGGTTTTAGCGTGGTGGATCGGAGCTCGGAGATCGGCTGAGCTGTGGATGCGGAGCTGTGGATCGGTGATGCGGAGTTGTGGAGATCGGTGATGCGGAGCTTCGGTGGTGGAGATTTGGTGGTGGATCAGAGCTGTGGCGGATGGGTTTTGTGATTTGGTGGTGGATCAGTGATGCGGCTGTGGAGATCGGTGATGCGGAGCTTCGGTGGTGGAGATTTGGTGGTGGATCGGTGGCGTTTGGTGGTTGGAGTTGTGGTGGATGGGTTTTGTGATTTGGTGGTGGATCGGTGATGTGGCTGTGGAGATCGGTGATGCAGAGCTTCGGTGGTGGAGATTTGGTGGTGGATCGGTGGCGTTTGGTGGTCGGAGCTGTGGCGGATGGGTTTTATGATTTGGTGGTGGATCGGTGATGCGGGGCTGTGGAGATCGTTGATGCGGAGCTTCGGTGGTGGAGGGTGGTGGATTGGTGGCATTTGGTGGTCGGAGCTGTGGCGGATGATTTGGAAGAGAAGACCAGAGAGATGGGTGTAAAGAGAGAGAGAGAGAGAGAGAGAGTGAGAGCGTAAAAGAAACCAGAAAATGGAAGAGAGAGAGAGGGCGCGGGTATTTTAGGCAAGTAGGTAAAAAGAAATAATAAAAAAATAGAGTGTAATGAATATTTTATTGAAATATCTTGTAAAATAAATGAATTGATGTGGGTGTTTTGTAAAAGTGAATGTGTAAAATAGAAAAAGTAGGTTTTTAGTGTAAAAATGAATGTGTAAAATAAACACACGGATGCAAATGCTCTTATCCTGGATAATGATTCCAAGACCAGTCTCATTAGTTTTAAAAAGAGGGCTCCATCAATTTTTTTTTTCTTTTGATGAAGGGCTCCATGAATATTTTATACTTCTACTTTGCACTACACTCTTTCCCAGTATTGTATTTGAGGAATTTTATTATTTTCACATCCCCTGAAAAGCCATATAGAAAAAGTGGAAAAACCTTTTTGTTTTATCATTGATTTGGCAAAGTCAAAGAGAAAAGGGTGAAACAAATAAATAAAAGGGAAATGTTAACAAGTGCGGTGGGGCATTGGTTAAGAATTCATTTTAAGAAAGTTTTGATATCACTTTTATAAAAAAATGAACAAAACTGTCAAAACATTAATTGCTTTTTTTCCTTTTTCCTATAAAAACTTTCTTTAATTGGATTGTTAACCAATGCCCTACGACACTCGTTAACATGGCCCTAAATAAAAATGAAGATAAGACTAATTCAGGTTCAATTTTAAAAAGTCAGTAAACATGAATTTCACCCCAACCCTTTTAACACGGTATTAATACGTGTGTATGACTGGCTTGCGAGCATTGGTTAAACTGTGAGTGGAAGTTAACAAATTCAACGCCATACTAATTCAGAATTCATTTTAATAGGTCCATTAAACACGAATTTCATCCTCGTGTTTTGACACTATCATATATTACTAATTCAATGTGTGCATTAAAGGCTAAATGTTACATTTATTTTCTATGACATTTTCTAGCAAGGCTAAATGTATACTTCAGTGATGTAAGTCAGTAAGTGGTTCTTATTGGTCCACAAGATTTCAAATATGGTGCAGAAGAGGCCTATTACTCTCATATGATGGAGTTTCTTGTAAGTTTCCAATGCAGGAACATGAATGTTGTCCTAGGACAATGCTACAAAAAGAACGAACTGCCAATGGCAACTCCGCTTCTTCACAGCAAGATTACCTTCATCTTCATCAACATTGAAGCGCTTTTATTTGAGCCCCCCCTCTAGCTTTCCTGTCACACTTTCAGGCTTCCACAGTTCCGTTTGCCAACTAAGAAGAAATGGCTGAATCAATCATTTATGGTGTTGCACAGACGATCATTGAAAATTTGGGTTCCCAGATTTTCCAAGAGACTGGAAAAATCTGCGGTGTTGAAAAAGAGATTGAAAAACTTAAGGGCACTGTTTCTCGAATCCAAGCTATACTTAAGGATGCAGAGGAGCAACAACATCATAACCATCAAGTCAAGGATTGGCTCGAAAAGCTAAAGGGTGCAGTTGAAGAAGCAGATAAGTTATTGAGTAAATACAGCACTAAAACTTCACAACAAAGAGCAGGGAAAAAAATCACAAAGAAGGTTCGCACTTTCTTTTCAAATTCAAACCAAATTGCTTTTTGTTTTAGTATGAATGAAAAATTGAAGAAGATAAGGAAGAAACTAGATGCGATAGTAAAGGATAGCGAAGACTTCAAGTTGAAAGTAATCCCAGTGGAGAGGGAACAAAACATTGGAGGCCAGCATGTGCCTGTACCTGGAAATGGACTCTCGGCTTGCACAACAGTTGCTGCAGCAGAGGCTTTGGATAAGGAAAAAATAAATTGAAGCTGCGAGCGAAAAGTTACTCAAATTAAATAGTGTATTTTGCGACATTTCTAAGAAATTATAGTATGTCCCATGTATGGTACTTATTGTTAAGTTTTAGATTGGTAATATTTCTTGACAATATAGTGTAAAAGGTTTTTGTAAAAGGTTGCTCAAAGCATTCAACCAAGTTGTATTGAAGCAAATAATTGATTGAAGGCTGCACTTTGACTAATATATACTCGATCGATTGAGAATAGTCAGACAGTCCATTGATTGAAGTTCGTTCAATCGAGAGTTGTAGACTCTTTTTTTAGTTATGTATTTAATTTGAGATAAGTGTCTTATTTTCTTAACCTTAGTTTAAAACATATATATGATGCCTTACAAACTCGACTCTGGTGAGGTAGAAAGAGGCAAACTCAGAGCCAACCAGATAGAAATTGCGGCCTCCAACCCCGTGGGTATAGAGTGAGATTTTCTCTAGTGTTATTAACAATGTGTGATCAAAGCATGAAACCATAGAACCTTCCATCCTATTTAGTTTAGGATGCAAAGAAAACCTTCAAGGAGGTGCCTTGTAGGGGTCAAAGGTTTTGATAATAATAGACATGGATGGGTTGTTTATGAAGTGTCCATGTACAAGAAGTTTAGAGCTTCAAAGCCAGCGAGTTACAACGAGTTTGTCTATTGAATCATAATCAAGAGATTAAAGATATATTTTTCATCTTCATTTTTCTTGCTTAAGCTCTTAATAGGCAATTTTAACTGCTTAAGCTCTTAATATTTTTCATCACAACATAAAACCAAATGTGATTTTAGTAATCATGTTTTTTTTTTTCTTTTGCCTGAGATTCTCTCTACATCCAAACAAATTTTTTCAAAACGTGGTTGGAAAAGATGCTTAACCATGATTAAATTTAACAAGAGGACTTAAAGGGACTCTGATGGCACTTGGTCTTGGTGCTCTCTACAATTGTGGTATTGATCAATGTCCTATAAAGTGTATGAGGGTGAATCTCAGCATTCCTGATTCCCACCTCAAATCTTGGTAGGCGCTTTGTGGATTTCGTGATCAAAACGGGTTGGATTTGTGATCTGGTTGGGATGGGTTTCTCTCTTTGGGGAGTTCAAGTTTGGTTTTTTCAAGTTCAGCTACTAAAACTTATATGCCTGCTATTGGTTTATTCCCAAATGGACCAAATCCAAGATACACACTATATTAGGAAAAAATTGCAAAGATATCCTTCAAGCTTTGGCTTAGTTGCAAACAGATCTTCTCTCTGCTACTAATTTTGTATTATAGACCACTAAGTTACTAATTGAATGTGTGCATTAAGGCCCCGTTCGGTTGGAGTGAAAATAGGGATGATGGAAAACAATAGGGTGAAAAATGCTGTTTTTCACTGTCCGTTTGGAGAAGGAAAATAAGAAGGATGGAAAACTGGAGAAAAAATTTTCTCTCCGGGCCCACATTTTTTTTCCTCCCAGATTGGGAGGAAAACTTGGGGAGTGTAGCACTTTTCCACAAATGCCCTTCCCAGGTTCTCTTCTCTCTCTCTCTCTCTCTCTCTCTTTTTTTTTTTTCCAACGTGACGTTCTGTGTGTTTTTTTTTTTTGTTTGTCCTTTTTTTTTTTTCCCAACTGACATGCTCTTATGTTTTTTTTCCAAAGTGACATGCTTTTTTTTTTTTCAACGTGACATTCTTTTTTTTTTTTTTTTTTCAAACAAGACCTGATCTATTGTCCCCATTATACTCCTCATTAATCTTTTTTTTTTTTCTTGTTGATTTTTTGGTTTTTTTTTTTTTTAGTATGACATTAATTTTTACATTATAATAATAAAAATTTATATATATAATGTGATAAATTTTATATTATTTAATGGGTACAAATAAATATATTTCTTACATAATATATAACAAGGGTATAATAGTCAATTTATATAAATTACATTTTCCATCCTTCCTTTTTTCTCTCCAACCAAACAAAAGAGTTTTCCATCCTCTCACTTTTTTACCCCTTCAACCGAACACACAAGAGAGAAAACTAAATATTTTCCATCCTCTTATTTTTTCATCCACCCACAATTTTCTATCCCCCACTTTTCCACTTCTCCGCATTGTTTCCATAAAATGCCGTCTGACTGTTAACTTCAATGATGTAAGCGGTACTTTTGAGGTCAAATGTCACTTTTTTTTTCCCCATAAAATGCAACAATGTTAAACGTACACAACTTCAATCATGCAAGTGGTACTTTTGGGTCCACATGGATTATAGTATAAATATATCATGTATCGGGTGCCTACCGTGCCTGTAATACCACCTCGTGCAAAAGAGACCTGTTACTCTCGTATAATGAAAGTGCTTCTTGTTAGTTTCCATGAGCATGAATATTGTTCTAAGAGAATACTACAAAAAGAACTGCTATGGTGACTCCGCACCTTCACAGCAACACTACCTTCATCTTCATCAACATTGAAGCAATTTTATTTAAGTCCCCATCTAGCTTTCATATCACTCTTTTCAGCGTTCCATTTTCCAACTAAGTAGAAATGGCCGAAACACTCATCTATGGTCTTGTACAAACGATCATTGAAAATTTGGGTTTCCAGATTTTACAAGAGATTGGAAAAATACGCGATGTCAAAAACGAGCTTGAAAAACTCAGGAAAACAGTTTCTAGAATCCAAGCTGTACTTAAGGATTCAGAGGAGCAACAAAGTTGTAGCCATCAAGTCGAGGACTTGATCCATAAGCTAGAGGACGCAGTTAAAGAAATAGAAGAGTTATTGATAGAATTCAACACTAAAGCTTCACGACAAAGAGCAAGGAGGGGGAACAAAGTCATAAAAGAGGTACGTACTTTCTTTTCAAATTCAAACCCAATTGCTCTTCGGTTTGAGATGAGCGGTAAGATAGAGGCAGTGAGGAAGAAACTAGATGACATAGCAAAGGATAACAGAGAGTTCAAAGTGAAAGTAATCCAAGAACATGAAGCGAGTAGCAGTAGCTGAGTAGCCTTAAGGCCTCATGCGTGTGCTCTTAAGGCCTCAATTGCTTAAGCAAAAGACCACAAAAATAGTATAATAATGTCTTAATATTGTAAAATGATAATTTTTTGTTTTGCATTTCCCCCCCCCCCCCCCCCCCCCCCAAGAAGGCTCCCAAAATATTGAGCCAATATAAATCAAACTCAATTGAAACTATAAATTAGTTCACAAAAAAAAAAATATATATATATATATATATATATATATATACATACATACATACATACATATATATATATATATATATATATCATTATGAGTGTGCCCAATAATCATTGACAAAATTTTCCAAACAGCTTGTGAATGAGATGTAAATAAAAAAACTTAATTAACAATATTACATCTCAAAAAACAAGAACAATTTTAATAAAATAGAAGGTCAACTAAATAATATTTAATTACTATTTAGTACTACTAAAAAGGCTCACTAAATTTTTTGGCCTTATGGTGTGTTTGGATATCACGTGTCTGTTTGGATTGAATTTATTGTTGCTGAAACTTAAAACTGAAAATTGAAAACTGAAAATACTATAGCAAAATAATTTTTAAATGTGTAAATAGTACCGTGAGACCCATTTTTAATATTTTTTATTGTGTAAACAGTGCTAAACAGTGCATGAATAGTGTTTTTGTCGTAGAATCATGTGAATTTACTGTTCACTTGCAGGGAAAAAAAAAAGGAAAAACGCAAAACGTGGACTTAGCTTTCAGCTAAATCCAAACGCCCTCCACTTATTACTGAAAACTGAAAATACAGTAACAAAATAATTTTTAAAATGTGTGAATAGTACTGTGAAACTCACTTTTAATGAAAGTTTTGCTGAAAAAATAAATTTGTGGAACTCGTAAACAATGCCGGGACCCACTGATAGATGCTGGACGTGCAACACTAGATGCGCTATCCAAACGGGATACTTAGGCGTGCAATGACCTGGCCCTATTTTGGATTGCAATTGCATCACTGAAGTCAACATGTAGACTCGTTTACGGCAGAACAATGTGACATTTGGCCTTTGATTCACTCATTGAATTCGTAAGCTGTTGAATTAGTATATATGACTGTGTCAAAAACTGAGTATGAAATTCATTTCTAAAGTTTCAACAAAAAAAGAAATTCATGAACACGACTAAACGTCAACTTCAGTGATGAAATGCAAGTGATACTTTTGGGTCGTATATGGTGCAGAAAAGGCCTATCACTCTCATATATGAAAGTACTAGTGAGTTTCCAGTTCCCACTGTTTCCTATGCATGAACATGGCTATTGTTCTACGATAAGCACTGAAAAACAATAACTGCTAATGGTGACTCCGCAGTCCGCACCTTCACAGCAACATTACCTTCATTTTCATCAACATTGAAGAACTTTTATTTAAGCCCCCCTCTAGCTTTCCTGTCACTCTTTTCAGCGATCATTTTTTCCAACTAAGAAGAAATTAATGGCGGAATCAGTCATCTCTGGTCTTGTACAAACGATCATTGAAAATTTGGGTTCTCAGATTTTACAAGAGATTGGAAAAATCTGCGATTTCAAAAACGAGCTTGACAAACTCGACAAAACAGTTTCTAGAATCGAAGCTGTACTTAAGGATGCAGAGGAGCAACAAAGTTGTAGCCATCAAGTCAAGGACTTGATCCATAAGCTAGAGGACGCAGTTAAAGAAATAAAAGAGTTGGTGATAGAATTTGACACTAGAGCTTCACGACAAAGAGCAAGGAGGGGGAACAAAATCATAAAAGAGGTACGCACTTTCTTTTCAAATTCAAACCCAATTGCTCTTCGGTTTGAGATGAGCGGTAAGATAGAGGCAGTGAGGAAGAAACTAGATGACATAGCAAAGGATAACAGAGACTTCAAGGTGAAAGTAATCCCAGAACACGAAGCGAGTAGCAGTAGCTGAGTAGCCAAACTTACTGACTCATTTGAATTCAATAAGAACTCCTTTTATCTAGGAGATCAGATTAGTTTTCTGGTCATTATCTTTTGAAACCATGTGTGTTTAAAGAGCAGAAGCAATGAATAAAAGGCAGAGAGAAGAATTATAACCCAAACATCTTTTTTTCTTTCCTTGTTCTCAAATTGACTGCCATTTCATAAACACAACCAAACAGATCAGAGACAATGTTATGATTCAGACAACAACCTGGACTTGGACTCTTGGCTTGCACAACTGTTGCTGCAACAGAAGCTTGGGATATGGATAAAAAAAGTTTGAAGCTAGGAGAGGTTCTATTAGGCACTTAATTCGTCTGTATCTAACTAACCAATGTCTTACATGATGCAGAGTGTATTTTGTGACATCTACTTCATTAAGTTGGAGGGTTCTCTAGGCGACGTGTACCACTAACACAAGCTCCAAGGGCATATAAAGTGTTAGTAGGAGGGTTCTCTAGGCGATGTGGGACAATCCCACCCCTTAAGAACAAATCCTTGAGGGCTTGGCTCCCCAAAGAGGACAAAGCCTTCTAAGGTAGGTGTAGGGTGTCAAGCCAATATCGGCCAAGCACCCGAGGTGAAAATCCCAACCACCTACATCTATAAACTCATCTTTTATGCATTATTTTAAACTACAAAAATATAAATTTTAACAATTGATTGATGATATGGCTATTAATCTTTGATCACCTCGAAATTTTGCAAGCATGAAAAATATATGAAAATAATGTAATCTAACGGTGGATTTGTCAATATTCGCATCCAATTAAAAAATATTGAGTGGTGTAACATTGTTTAGAGTTACACCAGGTGTAACTTGAACCCAACCCATATATATATATATATATATAAAGTCATCACTTTTTGATATAATCACTCTTAACCAATAAAGTCATCCATATAATTAAATCCCACATATTACACCCCATGTTTTTGTATTTTTTTTTTTCACTTTTTTTCCCAAGTTGCAACTTACATTTATTGTTCATCACGCTTATTGTTTTAATTTAATAAATTCGGCTTACTAAATATTCTTTACTTATATATTAAATCATGACTGTTTGATATAATCACTGTTAACCAATAAAGTCATCCACCTAATTAAATCCCATATATTGCACTCCACGTTTTTGTATTTTTTTTCACTTTTTTTCCCAAGTTGCAACTTACGATTATTGTTCATCATGCTTATTGATTTAGTTTAATAAATTCAGCTTACTTATTGTTCTTTACTTCTGAATTTGCAACATACACTTATTGTTCATCATGTTTATTGTTTTAATTTAATAAATTCAGCTTACTTATTGTTTTTTACCTCTGAATTTGCGTGAAAGAAATTATGCCAAATTTAGTTTACTATAAAGAACATTGGCAGCTCCATGTTCAAATCAGGGTGGTCAAAGGATTACCCTGACCTAGAAAAAAATATTATATATAAAATTTTAAAATTTATGATTTTTTAATCCTTAAAAAATATCTGTGACCACCCTAAATTTTGTTAGACCTAGCATAATTAAATTATGGACAAAATTTGGTAACAAACTTGGTTTTAAACTAAGACTATAACTCTACTCAATTTAAAAAAAAAAAAAAAATTTATTATACATGAATTTTGACAAATCCACAATAGAATACATTTTCTTCTTATATCCTCCATACTTGCAAAATTTCAAGAAGATCAAAGATTAATAGCTATGTCATCAATTAAATATTTAAATTTTGAGTTTTTGTAATCTAAAATTACACATAAAGATTAAATTTATGGATCAAAAGTAAATAACAGATGATTGACATGAAATTTGATATATGTTTTAAAAATATAAAGAACATGCAATTTAACAATTTGATTTTCAAAATATGTGGTCGTATTAATTTATTTAATGAGAGTTGTAGCCTTAGGGTACAATTAATTTTGTAGCTAAACTTTGTCATTAAACTTTAGTCCCCTTAACAATATATTAGGTCCTTACAAACCAAAAGAAAAATCTCAAGAAAATTTTTATCTAATTAAAATTTTGATTGATATGTAACTTGCAACATTAGTAATGAAACTATCATGCAAAAATTTCAAAAAAAAAAAAAAAAAGAAAGAAATTGTTAGACTTTACGTATTTGTGTGTGTGCGTTTTTTTTTTTTTTAATTTATTTATCTATATATGAAGTTCTCTTTTAATTAAATTTTGTGTAATTTAAGTTTTTTAATGACCACTCTAGAAAATATTCTTAGATCCGCAATTGATAAAGAAGCAAAACAATGGACACCCATTTAAGTTCTTGATTCTATTATGTAAATTTTTTTTTTTAATATTCTCAATTTTTGAACTCTTTTGTGTATATTTTGATTTTGGGTTTTGATTATTATATTTAATTTTTGAGTGTGTTGATTTTTTTTTTTTATTAGACTATCATTATGAAAAAAAATGTATTGAAGAACTATTTTGTTTATTATTATTTGTGTTGGCTATGGCATAACTTAAATAAAAATGATCAAATTCATTCCATATCTCATATTAACAAATTAACGCAAAGCACAAAAAGAATTTTAAAATATAAAAATGGATAAACACTAAATAATGTCCAAACTCTACACAATCGAAACTTAAAGTAGAATTTTTTTTATTAAAATTAATTACTTATTTTAGAATTTATTATTACTTTTTATTTAATAATTTTTTTTAATTATTTAAAAAAAATATTTAACTTACATATGATTCTTCATCAAGTTTGCATGGAAATAATACTAGTAATAGTAAATTTCACTAATTAAATAACGGGATATATGTAGACATGGCAAAACGAGTTAGAATTTTCTAACCCGACCCGACCTGACCCGAACCCGATTTTTTTTTTTACCCGAAGCAAAAACGGGTTGACCCGTGAACCCGACCCGTGTTTTTTGCGGGTCAACCCGACCCGTGACCCGACCTGAACCCGAACCATTTTTTTAAAACTTTTTTTTTTGGTAAAAAAATGGTAAAACTAAGAATATATTGGTTTAATTGTTTATTGTGAACTTTAAGGAAACAATTGATACATTTATATAACTATATGCAAATTAATTGAAAGATAAATTGTTGAATATTCTGTAATGAGTAAATATTTTTAGATATCAAATAGCAAAATACATGCCAAGATAATCTGGTTATAGTAGAGTTAAAAACATAGATTTAAAATTGTACATATGTGAGAAATATTCACAAGTGTAAAAATAGTGAAGCTAAAGTATCAAATTAGTATAAATTATGAATACTTAGACCTATTTTTTAATAATTTATGTCCAAAATAAACGGCTTTTCAAAATAAATTATGATATTTCCTAGAGTGTGTGTTGCTTAACAATAATATAATATTCATAAAAGAGACCATGTATAAATAAGTAAGCAATCAAATTTTAAAGTATATCTCAAATTGAAATAGAGTGTCAACCACAACTGATAATAGATTATAAAATTAATTTTCAAGATTGTAAATTTCTTATATATTTTTATTCTTTATCAAATGAGTTATCCAATAAAACTTGTGTATTTGTTTTATATTTGGAATGTTGATATTGTGTAGAAATAAAACTTATGTATTTGTTTTACTTATCTTTATGTTATTTTGTTTTAGATAGTAATGTTAGGATTTGTATAATTTTAAAATTGTTGAATAAGTATTAATAAGTTTAACTGAGTTCATTCTTGATATAAGTGGTGAATTCAAAATAATGCATTTTACATCAAGTAATTTGTTGTATAACTTTCCAAATAACAGATACATGTTGTTTTCTTTATAAAAATAAAAAATAAAAAAATAAAAAAATTCATATGAAAAATACGGGTCAACCCGACCCGACCCGCAACCCGATTGACCCGAACCCGATTTTGACCCGCTTAAAATGACTCGTTTTTGACCCGTTTGACTCGCAACCCGATTGACCCGACCCGACCCGCCCATTTTGCCATGTCTAGATATATGTTCACATCAGGATTAGATGAGAGAATACGCGAATATTGAAGTTTTAGAATATTCATAAAATTTTGAGAATACACAAATATTGAAATTTTGGGATATTCATAAATTTTTGAGAATACGCTAAAAGATAAAAATTCAATTATTTTTCAAATATAAAATTTAAAAGTTGAAATATTAATTTATAAGATTTCTCTAATTCTTAATTTTATTTCACTGTTACACATCACCAAAGCATATCCAAAACACAAAACACTGAAACACAAACAGACCATCCTATTAGTTGTAGTGGTTGCAATGTAGTTAATTTCGTACCATACCAGCCGATATGGCCGATATTTTCCGTATCGGTGCCTGGAACGGTACAAAAAAGTCCTCATTTCGTACCAGTCAAAATACCGGCAGTACTGGGAGCGTTCCGGCTGTACAGGCCGAAATACCGGATTTCGGCCGAAAAATGGATACCGGCCCGAAACAGAAGAAACAGAAATTTCTCTGTAATTTTTCACTCACTTGAGATAGTTTCTCAACAAATTTCACGATCTGATGCATCTTTCTCGTATCTCAGTCTCTTTTCTGCTTAGCTTCCCATTTTCCTTCGTGGTCTCTGCAATGTCTGTATGAATCTTCTTCTTCTTCTTCGTTTTTTTTTTTTTTTTTTTTTTTTTTTTTTGCTCCTCAAAGATTTTGAGTTTTGCTTTGGGAGCCCATGTGATGACTGACGTCTGACGTCTCTGACCAAAGGTAAGGAGATGACTTGCCTTTTGAAATTTGAAATGGGATAAGACTCTGTAGATGTAAACATGTGGAGGAGATAAAACCAAGATAAAAATAATAAAAATGATAAATTGTAAAAATAAAAGAGGATGAGTGGAGGTGAAAAAAAAAGTGAGTTATTAATAATTTGTTGGCAGGTGGTCATTGAAAATTGAGATACGTGTACCAAAATAATAGTAAAAATATTATATTGATAATATTTTTACAATATTTTTACAATAAATTTTAAATTTTAGGTTGTTATTTTTTTTTTTAAATATCCTATTTATCTATATATATATATATATATTAAATATATAAAATAGCAGTAAATCTAATACAGTATACCGGTACTGAAATATATCGTTTCACTAACCAAACTAGTACAGCATTCGGTATGAAATTGATTCCTTTGAGTGGTTGTAGTTCTCCTCCGAATCAAAGGGGTCAAATTCATTTCCTTTCTCCGTTAAGCCGTGACAGTAAGTGCACACTAACACACAGCTTTCTGCTTCTAAAATATCGAAAATGCGGCTTCTAAGTTTAGCCACAAAGCGCCCACAAAGGCTTGTTGAAAAAAAACTCATTGCGCTCTTGCAATCATGTAAGGCTCTAAAACAACTCAAACAAATCCAAACCCAGATAATTACTCACAGCTTCCTACACAATAATGACTACTACTACAGATTTATCACAGCTTGTGCTGAGCTCAAGAAAATGGCTTATGCACGCAAAGTGTTCGATCAAATTCCTGACCCGCCGAATATTGCGCTATGGAATGCAATGTTCAAAGGGTATGCTCAAAATGAGTCTTATAGGGAAGTTTTAGTTTTGTTTAGTCAAATGAAGAGCTTGGATGTGATGCCTAATTGCTTTACTTTCCCTATTGTTTTGAAATCTTGTGGGAAAATTAATGCATATGTGGAAGGCCAGGAAGTGCAATGTGTGGCAATAAAGGGTGGGTTTAGAGCAGACCCATTTGTGGGAACTACGTTGATTGATATGTATGCGGGTGGGGGAGCAGTTAGAGAGGCTTACAAGGTGTTTGGTGAGATTGAGAGGAATGTAGTTGCTTGGACTTCGATGATTAGTGGGTATATTTTGTGTCGTGATTTGGTTTCTGCACGGCGCCTTTTTGATTTGGCTCCCGAGCGAGATGTTGTGTTGTGGAACACTATGGTTTCGGGTTATATTGAATTGGGTGATATGGTAGCAGCAAGGAAGCTTTTCGATGAGATGCCTAACCCAGATGTGATGTCTTGGAATACAGTGTTGAACGGTTATGCGAATAATGGGGATGTTGAGGCGTGTGAGAGGTTGTTTGAAGAGATGCCTGAGAGGAATATTTTCTCTTGGAATGGATTGATTGGAGGGTATGCCCAAAACAGGAAATTCTTTGAAGTTATGGAGACATTCAAAAGGATGCTAATTGAGGGTAATGTGCTTCCTAATGATGTCACACTATTGATCGCATTGTCTGCTTGTTCAAGATTAGGAGCTCTTGATTTAGGTAAGTGGGTTCATGTGTATGCGGAGAGTAATGGATATAAGGGAAATCTTTACATTGGGAATGCTTTGATTGACATGTATGCAAAATGTGGAATTATAGAAAATGCTGTTGATGTGTTCAAGAGCATGGGTAGAAAGGATTTGATTACGTGGAACACCATAATCAATGGCATAGCAATGCATGGACATGGGAGTGACGCCCTTAATCTGTTTTGTGAGATGAAAAATGCTGGAGAAACACCAGATGGAATCACCTTCATAGGTATCCTGTGCGCTTGTACGCACATGGGCTTAGTAGAAAATGGGTTTTCATATTTCCAGTCAATGGTTGATGATTATTCAATTGTGCCTCGAATTGAGCATTATGGTTGTATGGTTGATCTGTTTGCCCGAGCTGGTCTTTTAGACCAGGCAATAGAGTTTGTGAGGAAGATGCCCATGGAAGCAGATGCTGTTATTTGGGCTGCCTTACTTGGGGCATGTAGGATTTACAAAAACATTGAGTTGGCTGAAGTGGCTTTTGACCAGCTTATCAAACTTGAACCTAAGAACCCCTCAAATTTCGTTATGCTGTCAAATATGTATGGGGATCTTGCGAGATGGAAAGATGTTGCACGACTAAAAGTTGCAATGAGGGATACAGGGTTGAGAAAATTGCCAGGATGTAGCTTGATTGAGGTCAACGATTCCGTTGTTGAGTTCTATTCCTTAGATGAGAGGCATTCTGAGAGCGAGGAAATCTATAGAGCCTTGAGGGGGTTGACAAAATCGTTAAAATCATTTGAATATCTACCAGACCTGATGGAACTTGAGCAGGGAGGTTAAAGATCACGGAGGGTTAAGGCAAACACTTTTACTATATCATAAACACTTTATAATCTATATATTACTAAAGAGAATAAAAAATCGCCACGTGGACATTCTATTAAAACCCTCTCCAAACAGCCAAAAAGCTCACGCCGTTCTCCTCAGTCAAAACAGAAAACAGAAAAACCCCTCAGACAAAAGCTCTGCTTCCTCTGCTTCCTTCACGCCGAAACTCCACCACCGCCACAGCCTGATCACCGGAGCAGAACGAAGAAAGGAAACCAGCCCTCAGACAAAATCTCACGCCTTCACCATCTACTTCCTTTGCTTCCTTCAAGCCGAACCTCCACCACCGCCACTTAACCCACTAAACAGTACGGCTCGCTTAAACCCCAAATCAGAACCAGAACGAGTTAGGCAAAAATTTCTAGTTTCCTCTGCTTCCTCCCTCTTCCATCCTCTACTTCCTCTTGCCCAAATCTCCACCACACCACACACCGAAGCATACTGCCACACAAGTCACCGGATTCGTTGCTAGAGCTTGTAAACATGCCGGAGCCACTGTGAGAATGGTGTTGCGATGCAAAGGTTTGTTTTTCATGATTTTCCCTTTTCCCCAATTTGGATTTCGAATTATTGATGGGTTTTTCTATTTTCTGGGTTTATGGGTTTTTCTGTTGTATGTTCATATCTTGTATTTTTCTAATGAAAGATGCTCTGTTGGGTTTTGATATGATCTGGGGTTTGTTTGGTTTTTGAATTAGGGATGTTTGATTGGGGTTTGTTTGGTTTTTGAATTATTTTGGTTTTTCTGTTTTCTGATTGCTTTTTGATTGCTGTAGAGGGTATTGCAAAAACTTCAGTTGAAGGTTTATTTGCTGCTGGAGATGTACAGGTAATACTCTTATTTTTCACTTTTTGCTCATGGGGCTGAATATAATTGGACTGTAATCAATGCAATTAGCCAATACTCACTTCTTAGATTTTTTATTTTCCATTTTTTGGTCTATCCCAAAATGTTCCCCCACTTGAATAGTCGTATATGTTCCCCCACTTGATTTCTTCTATTTTGATGATATGTTTGTTCTTAGTAGTGTTTTTGTCCTATTTGCCCAGCTTGTCTTGTATATATCTGAACTCAAGTGTATTGAAAAGAAAAAACTTTTTTTTTGTTTGTTCTTAGCAATGTTTTTGTCCTGATTCTAGGCTTGTTATGTATTTTTCTAGGTTTGTTATGCATATTCCTGAAGTCGATTGTATATTTCTAGGCTTGTTTTGTATGTTTTTGAATTTGTTAGTCATAGTCTTTTTCTTTGTATAGAACTTAAGCTCACCTGATTGTTTTGATGTTATTTTAATAGGATGACAAAAATTCCCCCCAAGGCATGGATACTGTGGTTGATTGGGTACCTTTCGGTTGGCATGGAGTTTGAGACTAAGTAGCATGGATACTTCCACAATGTGGTTGATTTTGAAACTTAGTTGCATAAATAGTGAGGATTTTGGCTATGTTACTTATAAAAAAATTTTGTATTCTACATTGGCTTTGACATGACACAGGCTTGTCTGAAGTCGCAAGGATTGCATGTTACTAATGCTGATAGAGTGCGTATTGATAATGTTGATAAGGGCGCAGAGATAAGTGATGGCTGATAAGGCATGCCTGCTAAGGATAGAATGCTTGTTGGTTGCCCAGTTTTGGTCAGATTTTGGTCAAATTATCAAACTTGGTTAGATTATCAAATTTTGGTCAGATTATGAAACTTGGATATGCATCTGCATTTTTTAAAATTGCAGACAAGTGTAAATTGCAACTTTGTACAATGGATTGATGGAGATATTTGTACCAGAGCTAAGCAAAGTATCACTGGATTAATACGAAAGGCTAACAAGTTGGAAGCTAAAATTCTTCAGTTAGAGAAGGCTAATTAGTTTGGCAATGTGAAAGCAAATGGCCAAGGACTTGTATTTAGAATAGGTGAATTGTAGTTTAGTTATTGTAAAAGATTGTAGTGACAATTGTTTTGAAAAAGTAGTCAATTTCTTATCTTATTTGATGTATTCACAATTGTAAATTTGTAATGGCCACTCGTTATAATATATTGTAATGGAAATTGAAATGCATTTCTTGCAATGGAATTTGGCATTTAGTTGATTTGCCTTAATATTGTTCAACAGCTTGTTCAACATAAACACCACATAAGCTTGTTCAGTATCACCATCATATTGCTCAATAGCTTGTTCAACAAAAACACCACATAAGATAAATAAATTTAGTTGAGTTGATTTGATATTTAGTTGTTAACATAAAGGTTTTGTAAACTATTATCCAACAAAAAATAGGATACTCATCATATAAGCTTATGAAAGGCTTTACAAGACAGTGACTAGTAATGTTTATCAAACCAAAGGTCCTACCTAAGATGAACATAAAATAGGTTACTTTTGTCCATTTAACACCATCAAATAAACTTATGTACAGCTGTACAAAACAGTAACCACAAAAGGTTCAAACAATCAAAGGCCCTAATATATAAAAGGTCCTACAAAACTAGCACTGCTACTGCCCTTCAATCTTTTCCAGCTCAATTTCTAGCTCTTCCTTTTCCAGGACCAGTTCCAATTCCTTTTCCAGCTCCAACTCCTTTTCCATATCTACCAACTCAACTACTTCCAGCAACACTTGTTTGGGCTGAGACCTATAATAATAGATACATTGGACCATATGGTAAGCATGTATGCCCAACAAGATCGATGACCAAAATACTGGCAATATGCAAATAGCAAGCTCAACGTGTAGTATATATATAATTTGAAGTTAGTAAAGAAACCACAAGACAAAAAAAGCGAACTTCTAAATTAATTATATCCAAACCATACAGATTGAAGATACATTGCCCTTCAAATCATAACTCTCTCTCAAATGCCATTATCAATTTATTTTACAAATAACAACACAAATATTATTTTTTTTTCTTGGTGAGTTAAGCACGAACCCGATGAGTCATGAACCTACAACCTCTCACATACTAAAAAAAAATTAAAATGAACAGCATAACAAAGGGATAATCGATGTTTGTTCAAATAACTGTAGTCACATCAGAATATAAATTAAAATAAAGCTGATGCATGATGACTGTCCTGTACAAGGGAAGTTAATATTTGAATAGAGAGTAGAGAGGGTTATGTGTCAATTACCTGAGGTTTTATAACTTCCTGAACATTCTGTAGTGCAAAACTTTGAGGTGGTCCAGACTGTAGAACATGTCAGTTGTGAACACTTCCTGGATTGGATGTTAGTTGTGGCTTGTTAATCTTTATGTTCAGTTTGTGACTTGATTGATTATTGTACTTGGGACGATTGATTGTAATGTCTCCAATTGTATACATCCTATATGCTTGGGTAACTATTTTTTTGGTATCAATAAAGTTCCATTACTTATCCAAAAAATGGCATAATACTAATAGTAATACCATTAAAAAAAAGGGATAAAATACGTAAACCCCATGTGTTTTCTAACTAAAAGTGTAAAACATAGAACCCCATTTCCATTCCTTTTCTTCTTTTTTCCTTTCCATTACTTAATCAACCTATATGGCTACCTAATGTACAACAGACACTCACAACTTGGCCATTTCAAATTAGTTTTTCATTTTGTTATGAATAAATAGCCTATTAAGAAGAACAAACTTGAAGTGCCCCCAAATGTGAGTCTTTCTTTCTTTCTTTTCTAAGCCAAATTTGGTATACAGTAGAGAGTAAACAAAGAAATATTACTAGTTGTATCAGAGATCTACACAAGACATGACCCAAAGAAATGTGAGTAATCATATAGAACTAAAATTCAGAGATCTACAGCCACTGCCACCAGAGAAATGAATACAACGAAAACACAATAGATAGTTTAAGCAAAATGAGTCCATATAGCTGATTATCAAAACATCTGTTATTTTTAACAAAATTAATTAATTAATAATTACCAAAAAAAAGGAACATAAATGAAATTTGGATCCAAGACCTACTACAGCAAACTGTGGTCCGTTAAAATTCTGAGAAAATGCAGTAATATTAAATTTAAAAAAAAAAAGAAAAAAGAAAAAAGAAGTTTCTGAGTAAATGAATCTACCACTAGTAACTAACTTGTTCCCTTTACATACATTACATTACTCCAGTATTTCAGACACCAAACACAGCCAGCCCAACATGATATGTAAGTAAGTATTAACATAAAGAATCCAGACTAGCTGGAAAAAGAGAAAAAAAAAATCACAATCAGATTTTTTTTTTTTTTTTAGGGTTTGAACCTACCACTTAAGAATCCAATCAAAACTCATGAAAATACCAAAAAACAACAAAACCCATGCCAAATCAACCAAACGTATACTAATATGAACAGATTGATATCCAAAAAAATTATCCCAAACCCATCAAAATCATGAAATCCAAAAATTAGAGAAATAGCAAATCATAAAAGAATAAACCTTGAGTTCGGTGCAGCGGCGCCAGCTCGAAAGACGACGTGTGCAGCGGCGGGGTGGAGCTCCGGTGCTAAGAGGAGAGGAGGAATCTGATTTGGGGTTTGTTTGAGACTATCGTGTAATTTGATTGAGGATTGAAGGTTTAGGGGAGCTTTGATTGTGTGTAATACAGATGTATTGGCTTTTCATTAAAAAAAAAAAAAAAAAGCTGATGTGGCGCTTTATTATTGGTGGCGTAAAAGAGTTGGTTTACGCCAGCTCCGGATAGAACGTATTTTTATTACTAAAAGCTGAAGCGTAGCATTTATTGTTGTTCAGTTGAGTCACATCAGCGTCCACCTCATTATTTTTTTCTTTCCAATTTTCTTATAATTGTTTTTAACATTTACTTTTTATTTTATTTTAATATTTGCATTTTTTTCAACCTTTCTTCATCCTTGTCTTTTCATCTCCTCACTACCTTCTACATAAATATTATTATTCCTCTTTTCATCTCCCCACTACCCTTTACATAAATATTATTATTCTTATTTCTCTTCATCTTCCTTTATTTTGTCTTTTCTTATTCACACTCTCTTATTATAAATTGGTAATTATCTATTCCATTCTATGCATAGTTTTATCTCACAAAAAAGGTTCTCTCTCTCTCAATTTTTCGATGATTTTTTTATACATTATTCTATTTATGCCAAATTACTAATCTTTGGGAATCCTTTCTTTTCTTTCTTTTCTTCTTTGTTTTTCTACACTAGAATCATTATGCTCATTTCTCACTTAATTTAATCGATTAGTTTGTCAGAGTTCAAAAAAAGGTTCTCTCTCTCTTTCTCACTCAATTTTTCAATGAATTTTTTTTATACATTCTTCTATTTATGCCAAATTACTAATTTTTGGGATTTTTTTTTTCTACACTAGAATCATTATGCTCATTTTCTCACTTAATTTAATTGGGTAGTTTGCAGGAATTCAAGTAAAACTAGACAATAAGGAATTTTACGGCACTGGAGAACGCCTAAATATATACTCGCCAAAGTTGAAAGTCAGCAAATTAGTGGAGCTATGATTAAACTTCAAACGGGATTGGTGGTATTGTCAATGTTCTTTAATTAGCATCCCTATTTCTATTTCTCTACATATGTTTCCTAGAATTAGTAGTAGTCTCATTTTTATTTTCTCTATTATATTCTACGTAAACCAAGAGTTCTTTAAAACTCCACATTGGTTAATGCCATTTAGATTTGTTTTTTAAATTGTTTTTTTTTTTCTCTCTTTAATTGTTAAATGTTACCCTTTTTTTGCTCTTTCTTATAACTCTAATTAATATTGATGGTTCTTTTTTTTTTTTTTTTTTTGTTAGTTAAGGTTGATGGTTCTTTCTTACAGAGAAAAGAAAAAATTGAAAACAATTGAATTCTGTATAAACCTGTACCTAAAGGGGACAAGATCCTTTATTTATTTTATTAGAGACAATATATTAAAGGGGCATATCCTTTGGCCATTGCATTGCATTTCTTAGAGGTTAAAAGATAAAACTTGTCATTATAGGAAAACATTTTGGGTGGGGATAAGGGCGTCATTTTGTTTACTCTAAGAGTAACAAAAGATCCTATTATAAAGAGAAGCCCACAATCATATCACATGCTTATTACACTAACCATGAGCACAACCCATTATTCTCTCTCACCATTTTTCTACCACATTTGCATTTAGCAACCTAAGATTAGAATTTATTCCCAATAGAAGACTTGTAGAATCATTCAGTTTTTATAGAAAACTAGCCGCAGACTCACATGATGCATGGGAATATAAATATTATGCAGTGAAATGTAATATATAAAAAGTAACAATTACTTCAAGCATTGTCTTTTTTTCCAAAAAAAAAAAAAGAAGATTTTTACACTTTTTTTTTAATCTTTTTATCTCTACAAATATATCATTTTAACTTTTTTTTTTTTTCGTATTTCATTAATAATTTTTAAGGTAAACCATATTCTTCTAACTTTGTTGTAGTGTGTTACATTTGTTTAATATACAACTCATCTCTTAAGGAATAAAGAAATTATCATAATAATAAAAAATCATCACAAAGTTACAGTTAACTTAACCAAAATTAAAATAAAACTAGAGAAATAAAAAATAGATTTTATAATAATTTATTAGTCAAAAAATTGGCAGGTATATTCAAATTTCTATTTCCAAAAACAACTAAGTATTAATCCAAACCAAAATTCAATCAAAATTATAAAAGGAAAAGAAAAGACTTTCTTATGGGAAATTAAAAAAAGCACAATCCTAAAACACATATTAAAAAAAAAAAAAAACCATCAATCTTAATTTGAGTTATAAGAAAGAACAAAAATCTTTTATGTGCAATTGTTCTCTTTATTGGTATTTATTGTTATATATATATATATATATATTTTTTTTTTTTTACTTTTTTTTTCTTCTCATCTTATGTTATTCAACATTTAAATTCAATCACATCTTCTACACTATTAAGTTATTTATATTTTCTCTCTTTTTTATTTTTAATAATTAAACATGGAATATTTTATTTAAATAATAAAATTATCCTTAAAAAATTGTACTCTTTTTTTTTTTTTTTTTTATTTTACATTTACACTTTGTCCAAGTTTTTTCCTTACCTTTTTCTTTTCATCTCCCCACTACCTTCTACCTTAATATCACTATTCATCTCCCCGCATCTTCCATATCATTAAATTATTTATATTTTTCTCTCCTTTTTATTTAAAAAAAATTAAAAATTAAAAATTTTACTTAATTTCAATAAATAAAAGTGTCATCATAAAATGGAGTAATACTAGGGACACACTCATTCTCAAACCCAATACATCAAAGAAAAAATATAATACAAAACAAATGCCAATTAGGAAACACTAAATATATAATAACAATAATAATGAGGATATCAAACCAAATATAATATAAAGAAACTAATATTTATGGATATACTAACTTAAGGGTAGCAAAATTAAATGAAAAAAAAAAAAAAAAAAAATAAGACTACAATGCAAATTTAATGTAATAAAATCATCATCAAATTTTGGAAAACAATAGGTTGCCTATGGAGAGAGAGAGAGAGAGAGAGAGAGAGAGAGAGAGAGAGAGATGGTAAAGAAAAAAAAAATCAAATGTCATTTAGTACCTATTAATTGGAAAACAAAGAGGTTGTAAGGATAAGTAAAGATAAAAATAAATACGATCAATATGGAGAACATTAAAAACTTTACAGTACAATAAAATCAACTACTACATTCACTTAAAAAATTGAACCAATAATCAATAATTATACACAATCATTGCAATATATTTAAACTAAAAACTAATCAAACTCTAATTCATATCTAAAAGGAGATGTTCTCATGTAATAATAGAAATTACATAAGAAATAAAGTTAGAAAATTTTAAAACCCTTTTTTTGACATTTCATTTAACTTTATATATATATATATATATATATATATATATATATATATATATGTAATCTTCATACACAATTGCATTTAAAAATCTAATAAACAATGCTACATCTCATTTAACACCTCTGTTATGAAAATCATTAGCCAGTAAATATATGATAATAGTAAAAAATGTTATAAATGTAATTATGAAAAAAAAAGTGATAAAACTAATTAGTTACTATCATTATGAAGTAGTAGTCTATGATTTTACACATCTAAAGAAGTGGAATATATAGAGTTTACTTAAGGTATATGTAAAGATTCACATTAAAAAAAAAAAAAAGATATGTAAAGTTTTTAAAAATGTATATTCTATAAATAAATAAAAAGGTATATGTAAGGTTTTTATTAACTTAAAAGAAAATGAAAAATCAATTATTAACAAGAAGAAGAAGAAGAACATAAGGGTAATTACATTCCCCTTCCTTGATGTTTGAAGAAATGACACTCTACCCCAAACTTGAAAGGAAAAAATATTTTCACTCTTTCCATTTGTTTAATCAAACTTTGTTTAATTAATATTAAAATATTGCGTATTAACCTGCCTGTGCTTAAGATAGGTTCCAAAATTATCCTTAATTTTAAAATTAAATTCTCTTATTTTAAAATTTTAAATTAAAGTGTATTTCAAAATATTAAGTAATGTCTTTTGCTTCTTTTCTTTTTTTCCCCCTTTTATTTTCCCAATGAGTTATGGAGAGATTTGTCATTTCAAATATTTTAGAATTTTATAAATTTGTATTTTAATTCTTAAGTTATGAGTAATATCTTTACTAACCATGGTTAAACATTTATAAACAAATTTTTAAATAAATTTAAAATATTTTGTTATTAATATAAACAAAATGGGAGAGTGTTATTACTTATTACCCAAAATATATTTAATAAGATCACCCTAAAAAAAAATTATCTCGCGCAATGTGCGGGTTTACGACTAGTAGTAAACAAAAAACAGGTATAGTATATTTTATATATAAATAACCTTTGCTGTATTGCAGTGGCGGAGCCAGAATTTTGGCTCAGAGGGGGCAAAATTAAAAGATATTATTTAAAGTGAAATTGATCTGAAAAATATTAATCGATAATAATAACAAAATAAATAAACAATTGTAAGAAAATAAATATATTTCATATCATTAAAATAAAATTAAAAAAATAACCAATTCATACTACAAAATTTACAACAAAAAATTTACAAACTGATGTGGTAAAAATGTTATCAGTGTTACTTAAACAATATATAATGAATAAATGTTTGAAATTATTTTTTGTGATTGATAACATATCAATTTGTAAAATATAAGTAGTAAAATTTGTAATATCTCTAACATTAATCAATAATAAAATACTATAAAAAGTATCATTAATAGTGAAAATAGTAAAAAAAAATAATAGAAAATGAAAAAGAAAAAAATTGTGAAACAGGTGTCAAAGGACAAGACAAAAACTACCTACAAGAATAGTAAAATAGGTGGAAAGTTGATAGATTTGATGTTTCAGAAAACTTTTTTTTGCTTTTTTTTTTTTTTTTTTTGTGTCAGACTCACTTTGTTTCAGGGAGTCTTTTTTTTTCCCCCTCTATGCGAGTAACCACTTACTGCCATACCACATACTTCTCAATGGTTGCAAGTTCTCGTGTGCTAGAATTAATAAATATATACAGTGATGGAGGCTCATTGGACTGCCAACGACCTGCATTTGATGCATAGGACCTTAAAACAACAAATTGCATACTTTTAGGAGGAGTCAGGGGGGGCAGGTGCCCCCCCTCGCCCCCCCTGCCTCCGCCCCTGCTGTATTGTATCTGTTGAATATTAGCTTTGATACCATGTTAAATGGAGAATATTATCAAACACAATGTATTATACCATGTTGTGTATGCTAGAGTGGATGCGGAAGAGAAAACATAGATTAGGAATATCAAGAACACGAGAGTTACGTGGTTCAGCCTTGACGGCCTACATCCACGGAGGAATCCCTTAAGGGCTACATCTTTATTGTGTAGGAGTGTAGCACAATAACCTGTGTTACAATGAACCCTAACATGAGTATATATAGGAGACTAAACCCTAGACTACTAGTACAAGCAGGAATGGGCTTGGGCCTATTACATTGGGCTAATATATGTTTAATATATATCTCTAACACCCTCCCTCAAACTCAAGGCGGAAGCTTGATGAAGGCTTGAGGTTGGATAAGCATGAGAAGATTACTTGGAGATGCCTTGAAGAATACCTTGAAGAAACCACAATGAAGAATGTGCCAATTCACCAATTTTGGAGCTTCAAATGAAGAAACGGAGTCCAAAATCGGAATCTACGCGAAAAACTGAGCAAGATAGGCCCTTTCGAAAATTTTGACTTTTGGTCAAAGTCAACGCAAAAAGTCAAAGTCAACTGGTCCAGGTCAAAGTCAACGGTCAGTGTTCACGGGTCAGATCCGGGTGGTCCGGGTCGGGTCGGTCCGGGTCAACAGTCAGCAAGGTGACGTGGTGTTGACAAGGCGACACTGCTGACGTGGCGAGCTGCGTGGCTAATGACGTGGAATTAGGGCTGATGTGGCAACGGCTGCGTGGCGCTGACGTGTAAGATGACGTCATCAGATGACGTCATCAGAAGACTTCAGGTGAGTGTGGCGCGTGAGGATATTCCGCCGGCGCATGGAGAACTCCGGAAGGCGCGTGCGAGCGCGTGCAACGGAGATTGATGCTCGGACTTCGGGCTTTGGTAGATCGGCGGACGGGGAGGCTGTAGGGGCGGCGCGTGTACCAAGAAGACGATCTGAAATGCAGGAATCTGAGGCGGCGCGTGGGAGAGTTTCGGAGCTATTGGCGGCGCGTGGCGGCGCGTGTAACTTCGTTTGATGGCCAAATTCCTGGATTTTGGTCGCGGGAGGTCGTGGGACACGTTTGTGGGGTTGGTTTCTTCAGGCGAAGGTTTGATTTGCACAAATCTGAAAGTTAAGTCACGGTTCACTTGGTTGGGGATTTTAACAGAACACAGAGCCAAGGCGGCTGCGTGATGCCGTGGAGTCTAGACCCCACAGGCAAGCATGTGTGACTTTAGATGATGATGTGCACGTGATGATCTTCTTTGCTGTGTAGAGATGTTTGTTTGATGCCAAGAATGAAGTTTGGCTCTGATACCATGTTGAATATTAGCTTTGATACCATGTTAAATGGAGAATATTATCAAACGCAATGTGTTATACCATGTTGTGTATGCTAGAGTGGATGCGGAAGAGAAAGCATAGAATAGGAATATCAAGAACACGAGAGTTACGTGGTTCAGCCTTGACGGCCTACATCCACGGAGGAATCCCTTAAGGGCTACATCTTTATTGTGTAGGAGTGTAGCACAATAACCTGTGTTACAATGAACCCTAACATGAGTATATATAGGAGACTAAACCCTAGACTACTAGTACAAGCAGGAATGGGCTTGGGCCTATTACATTGGGCTAATATATGTTTAATATATATCTCTAACAGTATCCTATATTTTTACAATCTGGAAGGATGGTAACAGACCAAGCTGGAACCATATATTGATTCCCTTGAAAATTGATTGTAGCATCGGTGGTACTGTTTGCATTCCCCAAAAAGCAACTTGAAGATTCATTGGTTGCATATATAGTGGCCTAATTCAGATATATAATATGTCAAATTTTTGTACAGAAATACAGATTTTTATGTTGAATAATTAAAATGGTGTGTGTGTCTTACCGAAACAGAATTGTTGAAGTCAATAGTAGAAACATTCCCATAAGAGTCATCTCCATTGACTTCAAAACCGCATGCAGTTGTTTCAAGTGCCCCCATTTTGGTTTATTTAAATTTCCCGTGATTTTGATAAATTAAAAATTATATAAATTATTTAAAACTATTTATGTATAAAAATCAAAATCTTAATGTAAAATAAAATATATATAGTTACCATATTCATCAAGAGGAGCATCATATAAAACAATAGATTAAAAATCTATTGTTTTTAATCTTAGATTAGCTAATGCGCGTAATTTGAATGTCCCTATGAAAAACTTGTTAATACTTTCTGAATAAGAGAGAGAAGGAAAAGCAACAATGGCTTCAATTTTGGCGATGGCAATAGAACAAGCTATAAGATTGAGAGAACTTCCAGTCAATTTTATGAAAGTTCTCCTACTGGTCTAGTACAATGTTTGTTTGTATAACAAACATCAAACGCACCAGATAAATCCCACACCGATTGGATGTTACTGATTAATATTAGTTGGGGGTTAGAAGAAACAACGGTCTTTACTCTTTGGAAGACTTAAAAGAGGAGAAAGTACAATTAAATTTTACTGTATCGTATGAATCTAGAAACAAAACCATTAATCTAAAAACAAAAAACCAGATGAAGCCACCAAACCAAATCTATATTTCTAGCAACTAAACAAAACCAAGATCTGAGATACAAAGAGATACATTAACAAATTTCTATGAAAATAGATCCATTAATAATGTGTTGAGCAACACATACAACAGTAAAAGTGAATACTTGGCAACAATAGATAGTCCCCTTCAAACTCTTTTTTTTTTTTTTTTTTTTTTTTTTTTTTTTTTTTTTTCACATGTGAAACCTAGATAGAATCTTATTAATGAATATATCAACAAAGTTGTCTATCCTATTTATGTTGTTTTGGCAGAAAGAGATAAATATAAAGGAAAAGATATTGATGATTTGTTTTATATTTTATCTCAATTGCGTAAATGATAAGGAAAAAGGTTTAAAATTGGCAATTTATAAAAAATGCAATTTACTTTAAGTTTGGGAATTTGAGTACCCCCCTGTTTTAAAAAGAATCCACATTCCTACCAAAAGGGGTTGAGGGGGAATCCTAGCATTTGATTCTCTATTGTAATTTGCAACCAAGTATGGGAATCTTTAAACATTCCTGAGAATCTTAAAACATTACCCAGTACCAAACGCCACATAAAATTTTCCAATGTCACTTAGTTTTGGAGCTCCCTACAATTGGGGTGCAAAGGCACCTCGTGGATTTTGTGATCAAAATAGGTTGGATCTGTGATCTGGTTGGGATGGGTAAATCTCTTTGGGCAGTTCAAGTTAGGTTTTTTCAAGTTTAGCTAAAACTTAGAAGCCTACTAGTGGTTTATTCCCAAATGGGCCAAATCCAAGATACACACTATATAAGGCTAAAATTGCAAAAATATACTTTAAGGTTTGGCTCAGTTGCAATTTTAGTATAAAAACCTTTTTTTTTTTTTTTTTTTTACATCCTTGCTTTTTAAAATAGCTCATATCAGATTATTTACTTTACACTACATTTTAATAAAATATCTATTTTCCTTGAATTTATAAAAAATTTCTTTCTTTATACACTATAATCATCATCCATTATTTTCCTTTTATTAAAATAAATACAAAATGAATAGTGTGGTTATTGTAGAAACTATGTTTTTTTACACAACTTTGCATAACCTGATATAGGTGAATTTTAGGCTGAGCTGGCTAAAATGTGATACTTTTTCTATTATATAAGCACTTATGTGAGTGCTCTTAAGGCCCCAATTGCATAAGCTAAAATTTGATTATGCTAAACATGCCTTTTGTCATGGTGAGATTTCACTCTATGTAATTGATGGGTTTTTTTTTTTTTTTTTGGAGGATATGTAATTGATGGGTTATTACATAAAACTTTAGGAATACAAAAAATGTTTACTCCTTCATCTCACATCATATACTATATATAAAAGTTGAGCTTAGAAGCCATAATTGCGCCAAGTGGCTACTTTCACTAATTAGTAAATTAATTTTATAATATTTGTTAGGATATATTTCCTCAAATTAAGGGATAATATTTAACAATTGTTTAATTTAGGTAAAAATTATCATTTAAACTGCAAAAAATTTAAATTCTATTCAAACTAAAGTCTATTATAAAAAATTCTATACTTTAATCCCAAACAACAACCCACATTTTCTTTCATTAAAAAAAAAAAAAAAAAAACCATGTTTTGACTTCTACTCCAACTAAAAGTCTAAAGAACAAATAATTAATATATTATTTTTTTATGATATAATTCCTCAAATTAAGGGATAATATTTAGCAAATGTTTAATTTAGATCAAACATATAATTTAAACTTCAAAAATTTTAAATTATATTCAAACTAAAAGTCTATTATAAAAAATTCTAAACTTAAATTTTAGACAAAACCTCACGTTTTCTTTCTAAATATATATAAAATAATAAAAAAATAAAAAATAAAAACCTTTTGACTTCTACTCCAACTAAAAGTCTATCATCAACATCTTAAGAACAACTAATTAGTAAATTAATTTGTATTATTTGTTATGATATATTTCCTCAAATTAAGGAATAAGATTTAACAACTGTTTAATTTCAATAAAACTAAAAGTCTATCATCAAAATTTTCTAAACTTAAATGCCGCACAACTCACTTTATTATTATTATTATTATTATTATTATTTAACAAGCTGCATCTTATTAAATTAATATTTTACTAGGATATTAAGCTAAAAGACTCTTGACTAAGGGATAAGATTTAAAAATTATTTAATTTAGATAAAATTTTATCATTTAAGTTTTAAAAATTTAAATTCTACTCCAACTAATAGTCTATTATCAAAATTTAAGAACAAATATATATATATATATAAATATATGTAGGGGCTCCGTTTTTGGAAGGGCACCCCCGACAATAAATTTGTAGAGTATGGGCTCAAGAGCTAGGCCCTAGTAAAGAATGCAACGGCCATGCATGGTTATTCGCGGGCTATGATAACCTAAATGTGGGTTAGGGGGCACAGCAGGGCTCCTCAGACGTATTACAGAGATTGTAGTTGTTCTTATTTCACTCAAGCAAGTTTACAAAAAATGGCCCAAAAGGAAGCACACGGTTACAGCATATATTTCTCTTTTGTTCTCTCCTCCTCCCGTCCGTCCCCTTCTCAAGGGGGACTTCTTATATTATATATCCCTCTCTCAGCTGATCTTAGCCCTACATTTGTTGATCAATCCGGTCTCCACTTGAGTGCCTGTCCCATCAGTCGCATTCCCATCTCTCTGTGGGTTGCGGCGCCCAAGATGGCCCTGTTCAGAGGTCCTATCCTCATTAATGCGGCCAGGACATTAGTTGAGGGCATTTAATGTGGAGGTGACAGTTCGTCTGGGACTTGCTCCTCCACCATGCTTCCATGTCCGGTGCTTGACACCTACTATATGCTCCTTGGATACTCTGGGAGATTCTCCTTGAGGGACTGCTGCTCGCTTATTTCCTGACTTCAGAGTTCCGAGGATGCGATCATTCTCGGCATGGCCTCTTGGACCACTAGGCCTTCACGCTTTGTCCTCAGACCTTGGACACGTCCTCGAATCCCAGGTGGTCCTCGACATGGGCCTTTGGGCCTGATTCAAAGTGGGCCAGGGCTGCCAACTCTTTGTGGCCCCACAATATATATATATATATATATATATATATATATATATATATATATATATATATATATATATATATATTAAGTCATCATTTTTTGATATAATCACTCTTAACCAATAAAGTCATCCATATAATTAAATCCCACATATTACACTCCATGTTTTTGTATTTTTTTTTCACTTTTTTTTCCCAAGTTGCAACTTATGCTTATTGTTCATCATGCTTATTGTTTTAATTTAATAAATTTGGCTTACTCATTTTTCTTTACTTTTATATATTAAGTCATGACTTTTTGATATAATCACTTTTAACTAATAAAGTCATCCATATAATTAAATCCCACATATTACACTCCACTTTTTTGTATTTTTTTTTTCACTTTTTTTTTCCTAAGTTGCAACTTACACTTATTGTTCATCATGCTTATTGATTTAATTATTAAATTCAGCTTACTTATTGTTCTTTACTTCTGAATTTGCAACTTACACTTATTGTTCATCACGCTTATTGTTTTAATTTAATAAATTCAATTTACTTATTGTTCTTTACCTTTGAATTTGCGTGGAGGATATTATGCCAAATGAAGTTTACTATAAAGAACACCAGCAACTCCACGTTCAAATCAGGGTGGTCACAAGACTACCCTGACCTAGAAAAAATATTATATATAAATTTTACAAATTTATGAATTTTTAATCCTTAAAAAATATCTGACCACCCTAATTTTTTTAGACCCAACATAATTAAATTATGGATAAAATTTGGTAACAAACTTGGTTTTAAACTAAGACTATAACTCTAGTCAATTTTTTTTTTTTTTATAATTATTATACATGAATTTTGACAAATCCACAAATAGATTACATTTTCTTCTTATATCCTCCATACTTGAAAATTTTCAAGAAGATAAAAGATTAATAGCTATGTCATCAATTAAATATTTAAATTTCGAGTTTTTGTAATCTCAAATTCCAAAAGAACATGCAATTTAACAATTTGATTTTCAAAATATGTGGTCATGTTAATTTATTTAATGAGAGTTGTAGCCTTAGGGTACAATTAAGTTTGTAGCCAAACTTTGTCCTTAAACTTTAGTCCCCTTAACAATATATTAGGTCCTTACAAATAAAAAGAAAAATCCCAAGAAATTTTTTATCTAATTAAAATTTTGATAGATATGTAACTTGCAACATTAGTAATGAAACTATCATACAAAAATTTCAAAACAAAAAAAAATTTGTAGAAAGAAATTGTAAGACTTGATGTATTTGTGTGTGTGTGTGTGTGTGTGTGTGTGTTTTATTTATTTATTTATCAATATATGAAGTTCTCTTTTAATTAAATTTTGAGTAATTTAAGTTTTTTCATGACCACTCCGGAAAATATTCTTAGAGCTGCTATTGATAAAGAAGCAAAACAATGGACACCCATTTAAGTTCTTGATTCTATTATGTAATTTTTTTTTTATTCTCAATTTTTGAACTCTTTTGTGTATGTTTTGATTTTGGGTTTTGATTATTATATTTAATTTTTGAGTCTGTTGATTTTTTTTTTAATTAGACTATCATTAGGAAAAAAAATGTATTGAAGAACTATTTTATTTATTATTATTTGTGTTGGCTATGGCATAACCCAAATAGACATGATCAAATTCATTTTGTATCTCATATTAACAAATTAACGCAAAGCACAAAAAGAATTTTAAAATATAAAAATAGATAAACACTAATAATGTCTACACTCTACACAATCGAAACTTAATGTAAGTTTTTTTTATTAAAATTACTATTTTAGAATTTATTATTATTTTTTATTTAATAATTTTGTTTTAATTATTTTTTAAAAAATATTTAGCTTACATATGAATCTTCATCAAGCTATACATCGCACAGAAATAATACTAGTAATAGTAAATTTCACTAACTAAATAATGGGATATATTCACACCAGATGAGAAAATATGCAAATATTGGAGTTTTAGAATATTCATAAATTTTTCGAGAATACACAAATATTGAAATTTCAGAATATTTATAAATTTTTGAGAATATGCAATTAGATAAAAATTCAATTATTTTTCAAATTTAAAATTTGACATATTAATGTATAAGATTTATCTAATTCTTATTTTTATTTCACAGTTACATTTCACCAAAGCGTATCCAAAACACAAAACACTGAGACACACAAGCAGACCATCCTATTAGTTGTAGTTCTCCCCGGAATCAAAGGGGTCAAATTCATTTTCCTTTCTTCGTTAAGCCGTGACAGTAAGTGCACACTAACACACAGCTTTCTGGTTCTAAAATATCGAAAATTCAGCTTATAAGTTTAGCCGCAAAGCCCACACAAAGGCTTGTTGAAGAAAAACTCATTGCGCTCTTGCAATCATGTAAGTCTCTAAAACAACTCAAACAAATCCAAACCCAGATAATTACTCACAGCTTCCTACACAATAATGGCTACTATTACTTCATCCCAAGAAGATTTATCACAGCTTGTGCTGAGCTCAAGAAAATGGCTTATGCACGCAAAGTGTTTGACCAAATTCCTGGCCCGCCGAATATTGCGCTATGGAATGCAATGTTCAAAGGGTATGCTCATAATGAGTCTTATAGGGAAGTTTTAGTTTTGTTTAGTAATATGAAGAGCTTGGATGTGATGCCCAATTGCTTTACTTTCCCTATTGTTTTGAAATCTTGTGGGAAAATTGATGCATATGTGGAAGGCCAGGAAGTGCAATGTGTGGCAATAAAGGGTGGGTTTAGAGCAAACCCATTTGTGGGAACTACGTTGATTGATATGTATGCGGGTGGAGGAGCAGTTAGAACTGCTTACAAGGTCTTTGGTGAGATGGTTGAGAGGAATGTAGTTGCTTGGACTTCGATGATTAGTGGGTATATTTTGTGTAGTGATATGGTTTCTGCACGGCGCTTTTTTGACTTGGCCCCTGAGAGAGATGTTGTGTTGTGGAACACTATGGTTTCGGGTTATATTGAACTGGGTGATATGGTAGCAGCAAGGAAGCTTTTCGATGAGATGCCTAACCGGGATGTGATGTCTTGGAATACAGTGTTGAATGGTTATGCGAATAATGGGGATGTTGAGGCGTGTGAAAGGTTGTTTGAAGAGATGCCTGAGAGGAATATTTTCTCTTGGAATGGATTGATTGGAGGGTATGCCCGAAACAGAAAATTCTTTGAAGTTATGGAGACCTTCAAAAGGATGCTATTTGAGGGTAATGTGCTTCCTAATGATGCCACACTGGTGATCGCGTTGTCTGCTTGTTCAAGATTAGGAGCTCTTGATTTAGGTAAGTGGGTTCATGCGTATGCGGAGAGTAATGGATATAAGGGAAATCTTTACATTGGGAATGCTTTGATTGACATGTATGCAAAATGTGGAATTATAGAAAATGCTGTTGATGTGTTCAAGAGCATGGGTAGAAAGGATTTGATTACGTGGAACACCATAATCAATGGAATAGCAATGCATGGACATGGGAGTGACGCCCTTAATCTGTTTTGTGAGATGAAAAATGCTGGAGAAACACCAGATGGGATCACCTTCATAGGTATCCTGTGCGCTTGTACACACATGGGCTTAGTTGAAGATGGCTTTTCATATTTCCAGTCAATGGTTGATGATTATTCAATTGTGCCTCAAATTGAGCATTATGGTTGTATGGTTGACCTGTTTGCCCGAGCTGGTCTTTTAGACCAGGCAATAGAGCTTGTGAGGAAGATGCCCATGAAAGCAGATGCTGTTATTTGGGCTGCCTTACTTGGGGCATGTAGGATTTACAAAAACATTGAGTTGGCTGAAGTGGCTCTTGACCAGCTTATCAAACTTGAACCGAAGAACCCCTCAAATTTCGTTATGCTGTCAAATATATATGGGGATCTTGGAAGATGGAAAGATGTTGCACGACTAAAAGTTGCTATGAGGGATACAGGGTTGAGAAAATTGCCAGGATGTAGCTTGATTGAGGTCAACGATTCTGTTGTTGAGTTCTATTCCTTAGATGAGAGGCATTCTGAGAGAGAGGAAATCTATGGAGCCTTGAGGGGGTTGACAAAATCATTACAATCATTTGAATGCCTACCAGACCTGATGGAACTTGAGCAGGGAGGTTAAAGATAAAGGAGGGTTAAGGCAAACACTTTTTGAAGTTTTGATTAACTTAGGACTTAAAAATTAAATTTCCCATCTCTTGATTCTCTTATTCCCCTTTGGGATTAAATATCTATTTTGTTGAATATAGAGTTCCTTAAATGAATTCTTTTGCTTTGAAAATCTTGATTGGCTGATATATGTGGACGTGTATGTTTTCTAGGTTTTAATGATAAAAAAATTGTTCTAACTGTAGTTTCTTTCTTAAGATTCTAAGTTTGAAATATCGATAATTGAGTCTATGTGCTCACTAATTTTGGGAAACAAAAGCTTCGTTTAGAAGTCAAGTACAATGTTTTGCTTTAGGGGTTTTAAAATATTTCTTTAAAAACATATATATGTTTGAAGTGTTTGAATTAATCTCAACCTGATTTGATTTTTCCTCACTTGAGTATTTGGAAAATTACCCTAAAATCCTCTTAGAAAAAAATAATAATTCCCTACACAGTTAATGAGAAACTTGGAAATATATCATAATCAAATTTCACCTTTAGAAAGAACACCTTGTCTACAAAATATATCTTTTGTCTCTATTATTATCTTATTTTCTACCATAGTTTAATGGTCTAGAGCTTTACATCAATATTTTTTCATATGGTACCATAGTTTAATCGTCTAGAGCTTTACATCAATATTTTTTCATATGGTTAGAAGCGTACACAATTTTAGTGGAACCTCTTTGTACATTGTGTCATGTTATTGCTATAAACTTGTGAAAATATTTTTCTGGCCATTGCCTACTGGCTTGAATAACGAATTCATGGTGAATTTTCACAATTCCCTGTCATTGTCAAACTTTTGCTAGCTTGAGGATGCAGCATGCATTGCCTGCAGTCGTTCTTAATTGGCCTCATAGCAATGTGTATTTGAAACAATGAACTGAGCATAAAAGGGTAACTTGGAAGAAGAGAGAGAGTAGGGATCTTTTATAATAACTCATGACAGGTTGGTAAATTGGGGCTGCAATGCTGATATTGGGATCATTTTTTTTATTATTACTCTTTTACTTGAAGAATATGGCATCAACTGTAGAAAATATACTTGATTAGTCTGCAGATTGTTGCTTGAAATTCCTCTCTATGTGCTCAGATGCTAAGGCCCACTTGGTGATATCTTTTTTTGTTGTTATTGTCAAAATCCATTATCGCGTCACAAATATTTGTTTTAATCCTAGAGCTGTGTATTCATAATGATTTGGCGTCTTTAGCATTTGTTCTATAGAAGATTTTTGTAAACTCTTTATTCAATAGTGGAAGATTTATACTGGACTTGGTCTTGCGGTTTTTCCCTTCCCATTGGAGGAATCGACATCTTGGTTGTGGATTGTCGTTGGATATTTCTATTTGAGTTTATTATTGTGTGTGCCTACTTTATTTGAAGTGACCATCGAATTTGTACAAAGGGGAAAAAAATGAAATAATTGCTCTGCGTGTTATTGTATTAACTAGAAGCAGATCGCGTTGCACTATATATATAAATATATATAATCAACACTCTCCCCTTTTGTTTATATTAATGACAACATATTTTAAATTTCTTTAAGAATCTCCTTATAAATGTTTAATCATGGTTAGTAAAAGCATTACTCATAAATTTAGAATAAAAATACAAAATTTATCAAGTACCAAAACATTTGAAACGACAAATCTCTCCATAACTCATTGAGAAAAGAAAAAGGGGGGGGGGGGGGGGGGGCAAAAGTCATTACCTAATATTTTAAAATACACTTTGTAAGGTCATAATTTATAGCCCAAGTCCAAAAGATATGGGAAGTGAGCTTAATAAACCCAGTACAATAAATTTGTAGAGAGTGGGAGAAAGAACTAGGCTTTTTGGTGAATTTGACAATGGCTAGTAAGGATGTAAAAGATGAATAAGTAAAAAAGGCATGCAAAAACTGAATGAAATGCCTATCCAAGGAGACCGATTATAAAACGAACCAGCAGAATTTAGTCCTAATACAGTTTTTTAGTGCTACAGATATTCTTTTTCGCTTCTTTTTCGATCCCTCTCTCATGAATGGTCTCTCACATTATATAGTTCATTTTCAGATCATCTTAATCATACACTTGTTAGTCATCTAAGCCTTCACTTGAGTGTATGTCCCATCAGACACCTCTTCTGGCCCCTTTGTGAGTTGCGGCAATCAAGAAAACACTGTTCAAGAGTCTTTTTCACATAAATCCAGCTAAAAAAGTAGTTGCAATGCATTTAATGCGGTGACAGCAGCTTTTCTTTAGATATTTTTTAGTCTCCTTCACTCTTGTGTGCCTCAGAGGTATGTCTCTATCCCTGGAGCTTCTAGGGAGATCATTCTTTATAGCTGGAACTCAGATTTGAGGAGTATCAACTGTTTTCAAGGAGGGGTTGCTCCTCGGACCACCCTTGATTTATTTCCTACTTGTTAGACCTTAAATTAGAATTTCTCTACTCTATTTGTCTCTCCTCGGACGTAATAATGCCCTTGGATAAAGCCCAAGGCCCAATATATGAATTTTTGGGCCTTTCTCTCTATACACTTTAATTTAAAATTTTAAAATTTTAAAATGAGAGATTTTAATTCTAAAATTGAGGATAATTTTGGAAATCTACCTTTAAGCACAGGCAGATTAGTTCACAATATTTTAATTTTAATTTAACAAAATTTGGTCAAATAAATCATTTCAAGTTTGGGGTGGTGTGCCATTTCTCCAAACCTTAAGGAAGAGGAATATAATTACCCATATATATTTTTATTATTATTATTGTTTTAGTTTTAATAATTGATTTTTCATTTTCTTTTATGTTAATAAGAACCTTACATATACCTCTTTTCTTTTCTTTTTTTTTTTTTTTTTTTAATAGAATAGACCAACCCCATTCTGATTTATGCTAAGCTCTCTGACGTGTGGTTTTAGCTTGAATGATTCAAAGGGCAGCTACTAAGGTCCACACGGTTTTATGGAGTAGAAGGGCCCAACACTCACATGATGCTTCGTCTTATTTTCCTCTCCATGATAACGATTGTTCTAAGAAAATCTAAACTAATAATAGTTACATTTATTCACATCAAGACTCGGTTGTCTTCTTCACAGCAACATTAACATTATCAAACATTGAAGCACTTCAAGCCAACCCTCTAGTTTCCTGCGACTCTTTTTAGTTTTCCTTTTTCCAACTAAGAATAAATGGCTGAAGCAATCATCTATGGCGTTGCACAGAAAATGATTGAAGATTTGGGCTCCTGGACTTTTCAAGAGATTGGATCCCTTTGGGGAATCAAACATGAGCTTGAAAATATCAAGAACACTGTTTCCAGAATCCAAGCTGTACTTCAAGATGCAGCCGAGCAGCAGAACCACAACCATCAAGTCAGAGACTGGCTCGATAAGCTGAAGGACGTTGTTTATGATGCAGATGACTTGTTGAGCGAGTTCTCAACTGAAGCTTCACGGCGAAGAGCAGTGAGTGGAAATAAAATGGCAAAAAAGGGAAGCTCCTTTTTTTCAATTTCAAACCCACTGGCTTTTCGTCATGAGATGAGTTTTAAAATAAAAGCCATGAGGAAGAGATTAGATGCGATAACAAAGGATAACAAAGACTTCAACTTGAAAGTAAGCCCAGTAGAGAAACGTGTTTTGAGTCTAAAGAGGGAAGAGACTCACTCATTTGTACCTAATGAAAAAGTTATTGGGAGAGAAGATGATAAAAAGGCCATCATGAAACTATTATTGGAGCCTAATGTGGAAGAGAATATTTCGTTCATTGCCATTATGGGGATTGGGGGGTTAGGAAAGACCACACTTGCTCAATATGTATACAATAATGAGATCATCAAGACCCATTTTGAGCTAAAAATGTGGGTGTGTGTCTCTAATATTTTTGATGTAAAAGTAATTGTTCAAAAAATATTACATGCCATTGGTGAGAAACCTGAAGACCACAGCATGGATCAATTGCAACATCAACTTCGTAAAAAAATTGATCAAAAGAAATACTTACTTGTTTTGGATGATGTGTGGAACGAAAATCCTCACAAATGGGAGAACTTGCAAAGCCTATTAATGGGTGGTGCCAAGGGAAGTAAGATTGTAATAACTACACACATGAAATTGGTTGTAGATATTACAAGCCCAGTTGCAATGTACACTCTTGATGGTCTCTCTGAAGTCCAATCTTGGTCTTTATTCAAGCAAATAGCATTTAGGAAAGGGCAAGAGACCAACAATCCTAGACTAGTAAAAATTGGAAGGGAGATTGTACAAAATTGTCAAGGGGTACCCCTCGCTGTAAAGTCCTTAGGAAGTGTGTTACGCTTTGAGGAATCAGAGCATAAATGGTTGTATGTCAAGAATAATGTACTAGAAAGTGTAACTAAACAAGAGAGTGGCATTTTTTCAATTCTAAAGTTAAGTTATGATCATCTTCCTCCACATTTGAAAAGTTGTTTTGCCTTTTGTTCTTTGTTTCCTAAAGATTATGAGATTGATAAGGTGACACTCATACAACTATGGATAGCACAAGGGTTTATCCATTCATCAAACAAAAACCAAAACTTAGAGGATGTTGCAGATGAGTACTTCAATGATCTACTTTGGAGGTCCTTCTTTGAAGAAGTAGCAAATTTTCCTGGAGTTTACAAGATGCATGATTTAATCCATGATCTTGCAGAATTGGTTGCAGGAGAGGAATGCATGCTCATTGATTTTAATGGCAAAATTATTAATGATAAAATCCGTCATGTATCTTGTCCATTTTCTTTTGGCTCATCTTTTACTGAAGCTTTAAATTTATTAGTTAAAGCAAAAAAGTTACGTACAGTTCTTCTAATGTTTGGTGACTACAAGTCCAGCGTCTTGGATGAATCAATGTTGAATACGCTTATTTTGAGTTTCAGAAGCTTGCGTGTTTTAGATATACATGGATTGGAGATTACTAGAGTCCCAGATTCTATTGGGAAGTTAATGCATCTAAGGTACTTGGATCTTTCTGAAAATGAAAGTATTTACATTCTCCCTGATTCTATTAGCAGATTGTGGAATTTGCAAACACTAAAACTCCATGGATGTACGAATATTCAAGAATTCCCTAGAAAAATTGGAGAATTGGTCAACCTCAGACATCTTGATAATAGTGATTGTGATGGTTTGAGTCATATGCCTCATGGGTTGGGGCAAATAACTTCTCTTCAAACACTATCATTATTTGTTGTGAGCAAGGCCTCCAAGCACATTGGTGGACTAGGCGAATTAAATAAGCTAAACAACCTAAGAGGAACACTAAATATCACACATTTGGAACGAATGGAAGATGCTAACTCAGAATCTAAGGCTACGAATTTAAGGGAAAAGCAACATCTTGAAGGACTAAGCTTATATTGGTCTCATGGAGATAATTACGATGAAAAGTCATTAGAAGGCCTCCAATCACACCAAAATCTCAAATGTTTATTTGTGCAGGGATATGGGGGTATGCGATTTTCAAGTTGGCTTTGTTCGCTCATAAATCTTGTTGATTTAACAATAGAGAGTTGTAAAAGATGTCAACATCTACCATTGTTGTCTCAAATCCCATTTCTAGAACGTCTAGTGCTTTCAATGATGGATGATCTAGAATACATATCAACTGGTGATATAAGTGAGGAGGTGCCTACTTCATCTATAGTATCAAGAACATTCTTCCCATCACTAAAATCACTCACAATCGAATATTGCCATAAACTGAAAGGATGGTGGAGGAGGAGGGATTTTGTTGTATCAACACCAGATCATGATCACTCACATCATCAATATCACCCATCGTTGCCTTCATTTCCTCGTCTTTCTTTTTTATTAATCTCTGAATGTCCTAATCTAACTTTCATGCCTTTGTTTACATATATTGAAGAACAACTATATCTAGATAATGTCAGCTGAAAGCCTTTGCAACAAACAATGACAATGGTTTCTTCACTTCCCTCTTCCTCCTCCTCACCTCTCTCTAGATTAAAGTCTATGTTTTTGAGATCTATAAAGGATATGGAATCTCTGCCAAATGAGTGGGCCTCAAATCTAAATTTTCTCAAGAATTTAGTGACTATCAATTGCCCCGGACTATCATCTCTATCTCGAGCCATGCAATATCTCACTTCCCTAGAGGAGTTATGGATTACTAATTGCGATGAGTTCAAATCATTAAGTGACATTGATGATGGTGGCATGGAATGGTGACACCTCATTGCCTTCGGTCTTTGAGATTCGAGAGCCTACTAAAGCTGGAGTCTCTCCCTGCAGGTCTTCAACGTGTTGCCACTCTACAGAAGCTCATCATTTCAGCATGTCCCAATTTGATAAGTTTGCCGGAGTGGATTTGTGAGCTCACATCGCTTGAACATCTTGTAATTGCTAGATGCGCCTCTAAACTGACATCACTTCCTACTGGGATTAGTTGTCTCACATCTTTACGGGTACTGACAATTGCAGACTTTCCCAATTTGATGACTTTGCTAGAGTCAATTTGCAATCTCACCTCACTTGAAGAGCTTGAAATTGTTAGATGCCCCAGTCTAACTGCCTTGCCTGATGGCATGCACTATCTCAAAGCTTTACAAAAATTGAGAATTGTAAATTGTCCCTGCCTAAAGAAAAGATGCAAAAAGGAAATTGGAGAGGATTGGCCCAAGATCACTCATGTCCCTTATTTGTCCATTTATCCAAGATAATCACAGTGTTCCTAGTTCATCTTCTACAAGTGCTACAACGACCAGCTCAATAACTTCTTGTCTTGGTACC
This sequence comes from Quercus variabilis, assembly GCA_030445155.1. Lineage (NCBI taxonomy): Eukaryota > Viridiplantae > Streptophyta > Magnoliopsida > Fagales > Fagaceae > Quercus > Quercus variabilis. The sequence continues at coordinate 6,488,853 of CP129448.1, read as the reverse complement.
CATTCTTTGCTTCTTTAATTGTCTTATTAAATTTCAGTTGGAGAAAGAAAGAAGAGAACTTTTTAGAATTCTATTTTCTTTTTTAAATTTCTAAATAAAAAAAAAAAAATTGGGAAGACAAATGATATCTCTGTTCCTCTTATGGATTTTCTATATAATCAATGATGGCATAGGATTCAATGGGGCTCACTTTATTGAAGCTTTTGGTTTTCTGAGGTTTTCTAATAAGAAAAAAATTTGAGACTAACAGAATTTTCTGTCCAATTTTTTTGATTTCTCAGCAACCAAACTGTCTAATTATTTTAGAGTTTTGTTTTATTTTTTTATTTTTTTTTATTTTAATTGCATGCCTTGTGATCTGTCAACAGTTTTAATATCAGAAATCATCTATTGAGTGTCGATGATCTGAAGAATTTGGAGCATTTTTATGTGGAATATGGTCGCAAGATGTATCACTTGGAAACGATTAGGATTTCAGATGCTGATGTGGTTAAGGTACTTGGTGACACATATATAATCAAAGGTTATTGAATATTTTCAATAAAATTTCATTCTAGATTTGATACGCATATTAAGAGGGACACAAAGAGAAAAAAAAAAAAAAGGGGGGGGGGGGGGAATATGCATAATCCTGGTTAATATTTGATTAAATTGGTTAAATTTGGTGGTTATGCTGTTGTAGGGATCAATATGCCTTTTTCAGTCAGAGCTATTACTTTTCAGGGATGATTGTTCATTATATTTGCACATACTTGGGATATTTTACTGACTTGTTAGTGAATCTTTTGTTCATATTGAATTATTGCAAACCCAATAACATCATAATTTTATTTCATTATACTTAGTTTTTTAAGTGAAACAGATTGCACATGATTCTGAGTTTGATACTAATCACATAAAATCAGTTACTATGTAATTCCTACAATATAACTATAATTTTTTATATACTTTTATCTCATTATTTTGTTGTCTAGAAACGCTAGGAAAGTTATTTTTCACTTTGGCAAATGCTTATAATGCCGATTTGATATAATAAAACTTGAGATCCGGTTTCAGTTGATTCAAAGGGATTTCAAACCACTGTTTCCTTTCGTTCATGTATCTGCTTTCTAAACACCCTTTGAAATGATCAAATATCAATCTGGTTCTCTTTGTTATTCCTTTTTGTTTCAGGTTTAGTGAGTTTATCAGTTATTGGTGTCTGTATGCAAGATCTTTGAAAATGAATACTGAAATGAGGTTAATAATGCATGTTTCTTTCAAGCATGCGGGTAAGAGAAAGTTTTTGTATAGAGGATCATTAATTCATTTTATTGATGTTTTATGTCTAAAAAAGTGTCTGTCTAATGGAAAGGAGTAAGGTGGGTTACAAATGCTTTTTGGAGCTAACATCGGGTGGGTAATGTAACAAATTTCAAACCACAAGTAAGCAAAGTGAATAAATGAAGTGATACATATTTCAAACGTTGTAGATCAGGTTAATTGGTTCATTTGTTTTGAATCTATATATTACTAAAAGCTGAAGCGTAGCATTTAATGCTGCTGCTCTCACGTTGCGCCACATCAGCTGACACATCATTCTTTTTTTTTCTTTTCTTTTTTTAAATATAATTTTCCTACAATTTTAAAATGGTTTTTACATTTTTCAGCCCTATAAATGCAGCCCACTATTTATTTATTTACTTCCACTATCACCCTATAATAAATCCAGCCCACTACTTATTTATTTACTCCCACTATCACCCTATAATAAATTTATATAATTAATCAGCCCACTTCTTATTTATTTAGTTCTATTATCAAGCCCAACCCAAAGCCTTTTCAGTTCAACTTTTAGATTTTTTTTTTCTTTTTTCTTTAAGCTGAAAAGACTCACACAAAACCTTTTTTTTTTTTTTTTTTTTTTTTTTTTTGTGTGTATGAGCCTTTTTTTTTTCCTATAATTGTTTTTAACATTTATTTTTTTAATATTTACACTTCTCTAACCTTTCTTTCTCTCTTACCATTTCATCTCCCCACTACTTCTTCAATCTTTCTCCCTCCTTTACCTTTTTATCTCCCCACTACCCTCTACATTAATATCATTCTTCCTCTTTTCTTTCATCTTTCTTTATTTTTGTCTTTTCTTATTCACACCCTTTTACTATAAATTTGTCACTACCTCTTCTATTCTATGCATAGTTTTTCTTCACAAAAAAAAAAGGTTCCCTCTCTCTCCCTCTCTCTCTCTCTCTCTCTAAATTTTTTGTTGGATTTTTTTATTTTTCTTACATCTCTACTTTAGGTTGATAATTTTTTATATTCTTTAAAACTCTGTTTTTGGTTAATGCGATTTATTTTTGTTTTTTTAGTTGTGATTTAGTTTTGTTTTTTAAATTGTTGTTGTTGTTGTTTATTTATTTTTTATTCTCTTTGAATGTTAAATGTTCTCCTATTGCGTTCTAAAGAATTAAATATAGCATATAAAAATATAATATTATTCTATTACATAGCATGATTTGGATAATTTGGTATTTATTCTATTACACAACATGATTTTTTATACTACTCAATTTAGATGTTAAATTATGAGACTTTACTAATTTTTGTTTATTTTCTAATCCTTTGTGGTAGACAAAGTACTCTTAATAGTTGTACTAGAAGTACTTTATAATACCATTTATTTAAACAAAAGCAAAGGTTAGCTAAACGAAAGAAAAGCAAATGTTAGCCAAAAAAAAATAATCAAATAGGTGACAAATTTTAACTTTTATAATTTTATTTTAATTATTATTATTTTATAACAATGCATGTATAAAAATTTAATTCTTAGATTTTGCTAATAATTGTTTATTTGATAATATGTTTTGGGCGGCCGAAATTATAATTTCTACAAAGAAAATAACCTTAATAGATTATCAAAAACAAAATTTTATCCTAATATTGGTTCAATTAATCATTGTTAAGTTTTATTAATTTCTTTTTAGTTTATGTTTTTTTGATGTTTTGGATTGATCCTATATTATATTTATGATTGTTCTTATAATAAATAAAAATATAATTACGAAATGAATTACTCATTGTTAGATTAGTTTAAATTGTAATTTTTTTTTAATAAAGCTACCATAAAAATAATTATCACGCGTAACGCGCGGGTTTGCGGCTAGTTTTTATAAAACTTGATTGCAAGATGATAGAAATAGTGTTGTTTTTCTCTCTCTTTTTTAATTTTTAATTCTCAAACTTATTTTTGACAGGTTGGAATGGATGAAGACTGTTTGATGTTAGCAACAAGATTACTACCTCACTTGAAGAAATTGTAATTGTGAGATGCTTCCAATCTAACATCACTTCCTGATGGATGTTTTGTCTTGAAGACTTAAAAGAAACTGAGAATTGCAAGTTATCTCCACTTAGAGGAAAATTTTCAAGTGGGAATTGGTGAGGAGTAGCCTAAGATCACTCATGGGGCAATCTTTGTCTTTTTCATTTATGATATTTTGGAAAATTCATTTGTAGGCACAAGAGTTACTCTTGACCATCCACTCTTATTTCCAGGCCATGCTCTCTGTCATCCACTTCTTCCTCAAGAACACCATCCCACTCGGAGCCTAATTTGTTACTAGCATCTATAATGGTTATTGAATATTTTGAAATGGTGTTTTTGTGGGATCTTGGGTTTGTGGCATTCAACATTCTGGTGGTTAAGTCAACCAATATGCTTCAAAATCAAAGAAAAATCTCTCTTATTACAAAGTCACCAAGGGGGAACAAGGGATGGACCTGATTTGTCCTTGATGCTTTTTGGTATATATAATTATCAATCTAAATCCATTGTAGAAACTAAAATGCTATGTCCTTCTTCTTTTTTCTTTTTGCTTTTTGATGATTTATCATTTTATTTGATCCTAGTTGCAGAACAAATTGGAAGCACAAAACAAAACCAGGCATAAATATCTATTTAGAACCTTTTCAGCAAGTGCAAGGAGTATACGAATCAGTGATTATCTTGTTTTTGGGTTCATTTTTTATCCCTCACATCAAAATTCCTTCAATTTTTTCATTATTCTAATAAGTTGTACATGAGAATAAATTATAAGATGACAACTTTGTTTTTGTTATATTTGATTTCAAATAAACAGAATGAAATTTGGCACTTGGTGATATTTGGATAACATCATGGTGAATGATCATTATCGATGCAACTTTCTAGAAAGTGGATTTATATTCTGGCATTCATTTACTGCAATCATTTATTATACATAAGGTTTTACTACCTATTTCTATCAACAAACCCAAGCATTAAGATAAGGTTGTTGGGTTCTTAATGGAAAATATGGATGAAGAGATTGTTAATGTAAACGAAATATAACTTTAGGGGGGTAAAACCCAAATTCTGAAGTTTTAGGATGTAAAATCCAAAGTTCCCCAAACTTTAGGGGTCTAGTTTGCACATTAGCCGAATAATATATATTTCATGACTCATGTTAGAATAACTAGTTGTTGGTGCAGGGAAAAAGAGACAGTGATTTTCACTATGAGATGGCTCCTAGTACTTCCGCATTAAAGGTTTGTTTCTTCAGGGCTTTTACTTTGTAAATATGCTTTGAGTAGCCTCATATTGTTTTAGAGTACTTAGCATACCATAGAGTTATAAACTTATACCGTTAGAAATTTCTGAAATATCATATCAATCAGACATCTTGTGTTATCACGCAAACTATTCATGAGTTGTCATAAAGCTTTATGAATGCTAAAAAGCAATAAGCCAATTACTATGGAATGGTGAAAAAATTTCTTGTTTTTCCAACTGTTTGTGTCCCATTGAATTTTGTTTTTCCCATTAAAATCCAGAACTAAATAGACAGATGTTTAAATTTGCTTGTAGTGAAGCTCATTCTACGAATGAAGTCTTCAATTTCGGCACAAATCTCCAATAGTTTCATTCCAATCATCAACTTACATGCAGAAATCTGATTCTTAAGGTGCAGCTGAAGCCTTAGAAAATATATCAGTGATTCGATTCAGTCAAAGGTTAACCTGGAAGAAGAGAAAGAGTAGGGCCCCTTTTATAATAACTCGTGAATAGGTTGGTAAATTGGGGTTACAATGCTGATATCATGTGTATTCTGCAAGGAGCATTTGGATTGGAGGGATCATTTTTTCATGATTACTCTTCTACTAGAAGATCATGACAGCAACTGTAGAAAACGTACTTGGTTATTCTGTAGCTTGTTGCTTGATGAGATCCTTTCTTCTTGATATAATTGAAATCCACCTTAGCATGATGAACATTTGTTGTGATCCAAGAATTGTGTTCTTGATGTTTTGGTACCCTTCAACATTTGTATTGGAAAAAATTGTTGTAAATAAACTCATTATTCAATAGTGGAAAATTTTTACAGGACTAGGTTCCGTGGTTTTTTCCTTCTCTTTGGAGGGTTTTTCATGTAAAAATTTGTGTCTCGATTGTGGATTGTTATTGGATTTTTTTGTTTGTGTTGGTTTTTAAGTTCTCTAATTTATTTTAAGTGCCCATTGAAATTGCACAAAAAAAAAGAAGTTATTTAGTTATGTGTTGTTGTATTAATTGATTATTTTTCCCAACATAAATAGGGGATTCATTCTCTAATCTACCATATTTGGATTCAAAGAGATGCAAGAATCCATATTGATCTGTCATATAGTTGATTAAAAATGATGTTAGACCTAGAATTGGAACTTGCAAGGTTTTAGAATTTCAATGAAGAACAGGTACTGCTTAGCTCTAGGGGTCTCTACACGAAATGGGCTTCTCACTCAACATATTCTGGTTCGGCCGCAAGCCCAACAAAGCCCATAAACTTTGTCATCACAAAACGTATCCTAAGGCCCAGGTATCATCTATCATCTATAAGCTTGCTTGGGCTGCATTCTTCTACCATATTTGGGTGCAGCTATATGCAGGAGTCCATAATGATCTGATTCATTGTAGGGATAGGATCATATGGTTGATTAAAAATGATATGGGAGCTAGAACTGAAGCTTGCAAAGGGGTTTTATGCTGTTTAGCTATAGGAAGCTTCTCACTCAACATATTCTGGTTGGGCCAATCACAAAATGTGTCTGTGGCCCACCCATCATCTATATCTCTACTTCACAGATTGGGCCCTTTAGCCCACAAGTCCTTTTTTTTTTTTTTTTTTTAATGTAATAAGTTGATTAAAAACGATGTTAGAGCTAGAATTGGAGCTTGCAAGGTTTTAAAATTTCAATGAGGAATAAGGTACTGTTTAGCTCTAGGGGTCTCTACACGGAATGAGCTTCTAGCTCAACATACTCTGGTTAAGCCGCAAGCCTAACAAAACATATAAAACCTAGGATTTATTTGAAATCTGCTTATTTTGCTAAAACTAAAAATTTTTTGCTAAAAATGTTATAGATAAAGGTAAAAATTAGTTGAAATAATATAGTAAAACTTATGAATAGTACCAAAAAGTGCAATGAAACTCATAAATAGTACTAAAAATAAATTACATAATAAAATAAGTTGGTTTTTTAATTTAGAGCCAAACACACGTTTACTCGTCACAAAATGTGTCCTAAGGCCTAGGCATCATCTATGTCTCTACTTCACAGGTTGGGCCCGTTGGCCCACAAATCTTGACTTCGCGTTAACCTGCTTTGAAACCCATGTAATTAATCCTACTACATGCCACAATCTATATGATTCCCAATCAACAATCAGGTCTCACTGCCCATTTTGATTTAAAACACAATAAGCACATCAAGTTCATCAACTACTTTGATTGAAATCAAAAGAAATAAACTGATCAAGATATCCACGAAAATGTTGATTTCTTGAAGAATGCCTCACACACACCCATAGTTCTAATTTATGCTGAGCTTTTAATTACTTATCCTCCCAGCCATGGACCAAGCCCAAGTGATTTATCATGGGATAATATCAAGATAGTTTAGTAGCATTGCTATGAGCGTTTGGTTCACTGTGATGTACCTTTGACGTGATATACATTACGATGATGTAATATTAAGATTTTTAGTTTATTTTATTTTTTCTAACATTATCATAATCTAAAATTACTAAATATATTACATCATCTTAATCTTATCACACTCCTAAACAATGTAATATTGTATTCTTGTATTGAGATTATATTAATGTAAAATTACAATAATGTAATAACATTATGGCAAATCAAATGCCTCCCTAGTAAAATTCACAGTGAGCTATGTGTGTGAAGCGTAGCACAAGCTTATAGCCATGTGAGGCAAGGGTGGTACACGTTTGTTGATAATATTTGGGTGATGTGTTGTAACATATGTCACAACTAGAAAATCTGCAACTATTGCATAAAATCATTGTTCAATCATTACTCAAAAATGAAGGTATACGCTATGCTTGCTAAGTGGACCTCAATAAGTTCTTGAGGACAATTGGCATAACTAGAACTGTGAAGTAGATTTTGATTTTTGATTTTTCTTTTTTCTTTTTCTGGTAGATGATAATTGATATGACCAGTTAAATTGACAAACATTAGTAAAATTATCGAGTGGAGGAACTGTATCTTGAAGAATATTAGTATATGTTGCACTGAATGAGATTTGTCTACCTTATTTCTACTCATGGTGGAAGAAAAGAAATGTTGAGGGGAAAGTGAAACCACTCTTTGCAGATAATACCCTGTGAATTTGGGTTTGCCTGATTTTTTTTTTTGGAGAATTGAGAAAGAGGGTTTGCCTGATGTTGATTGGTCTATTTCTGCTATGTGAATAATGCTATTGAGATTAGCCATTGCTTTGATTCCTGTGCATTTTGTTGAGCTAGAAGAAGGGCAAATAATGTTGTTCATTCCTCGTAAAGAGCTTAGGAGTTAACAACATATTGTAACTATCTCAAAAAATGAGGAGAAAAAAAGGATTGCTTATGCTAATGGGGTCTTTTGTTTTATGTAATAAGTTTTCTCTCCCTCTCTCAATATTGATGGAGCTGAGGAAGGATGTTTGTGTGTATTTTTTTTTTTTTTTTTAAGAAATCGTGCATCAATAATAATAGTTATCGTGTATTCAGTCCATTTTGGTCAGGCTTGGTCCTTTCTGGGTGAATTCGGTTCATTTCATTTTAATCGGTCTAGTTTGGCCAATTCGGTCCATTTTGGTCTAGTTTCTGTGAATTTTTTGTAATTACTCTCAGATGGTGGTCTATTCAACTTTGGAGGCTCTGAAATCTCAAAACTACTACAAAGCCGCTTGAAGAGCTAAGGAAGGAGAGAGAGATTGTAAGAGAGAAGCTGAGAAAGTCGATAGATAATGAGAGACATTCCACGGATAAGCTTTAGGTTCTGTTTGGTTCTTGAAATCCATTAGGGAAAGTGAAAATTTTCACAAGGAATTCCATTTTCTCTTTGTTTGGCGCGCTTAGGTAACTCTTCATGTTTGTGTTCCTTCATTTAACTAGTTGGTATATTTCATTAGAAACTTATACATCTGTTTGAGAAATTTATATATATATATATATATATATATATTCAGAGAGGTTGAGGAAAAATGCAACTAAAAACTGAGTTAACTTAGACTCGGATTAATGAATCACTTAGATGTAATTAATCTCCAATTTAAAACTACTATATTATCTTTTGATTGATTAAAAAAAAGGAATATCATGTAGTGAATTCTCTTATAAGTAATTATCAAAGAAAGTTAAGACTCTGTGATCACTGATCAAGAACACAAGATAGTGTATATCCTACGCACATAACTTGATCAACATGTTTTTTTATTATTATTTATTTATTATTATTATTATTTTTTTTATTTATGTGAGATCAACATGTTTCTCACGGTTTCAATGCAAAGTTGTAGTTGACAATTTATTTGGCTTATTGGCGTAGTTGGGTTGGCTTTTTTTTTTTTTTTTTTTAATGAAACCATGAGGGGGGCAGGTGACACGCTTGAGGACTGAGATGTGCGGATGCCTGTGCTACACTTATAGGCAAGCTTAGCAATTAGTTAGACATAGTTGAATTTCCTAAACAATGATTAAAGATTTAAGCAATTAATAATAATAATAATAAAAAAAAAAAAATATATATATATATATATATATATATATATGACTTAATCAAAAGAAAAAATAATAATGTTTTTTTTTTTTTTTTTTTTTTTTACTCAGCAACAATAATGAGTTTTTTTTTTTTTTTTTTGGTTATAAAGGCATTGAATACTGTAGGGTTAGGATTTGTAGCCTAGCCCCAAAACAATGAATTTGTAGAGAGCGGGTGAAAAAATTTGGTTGATTATGGAACTTGCAACGGTTAACTACAACCTACAAGTGTAAACCAACATAAATATACACGTTAAAAACGGAGTGAATTGGTGTCCGAAGAGAAATATTATTGATTGACTAATGATTACAGATCTTGGAGTTATAGTAAAGCCTTTTTCTCCTTCTTCTTATCTTTTTTCTTCCCTCCCCTCTTATCAGAAGCTTCTTTCCTTTATATAGCATCCTTCCTCATCATCTCCATCGTCCACCTGTTCTTCATCTGTGTACCTACTTAATTATATATCCCATCAAGCATCTTCTTTAACTCTTTGTGAGTGGTGGTAGCCGAGGTTACCCTGTTCAGGGGTCTTCTCCACATAAATGCGACCAGAAAAGTTGCTGCAATGCATTAAATACGGTAGTAGCAGCTTTTTCTTTAGATATTTCTTCGTCCTTATCATCTCCAGATATACTCAGAGCTTATCTTTATCACTAGAGTTGCTAGGAAGATTATTTGAACCACCCAGGTGTTTGTTTGATCGAAGCTCTTTATATCCAAGGAGCATAAGCACTTCGGACCGCTGGTGTTCTCTTCGGATTGTACTTCTTCTTCATTTCTAGGTATTTTCCTTCCAGATGGACTCCATATCAACAAGTTCCTTCTCTTCGGACACACAGTAATCTTCAAATAGGGCCCTAGGCCCAATGCATAAAGTTGGGCTTTTATCCCTCCATAATAGCCCCTCAAAATTTTAATTTTTCCCTCGCATCTGAGGAAAAAAAATAGGATTTTGATTTGTCACCAAGTAAAAAGCTTGAAAAAACACGCAAATGTCTGAACTTGCACGTGTGCAGGCATAGATGCAAGGGCTTCATCATTGCCGCTATTGTTTCAGTATTCCCAAGGCACTATATTAATTGCTCCAGGCAGTGTTTTGTCCCTTGTATCCAATGGTGGATTATTGATCTAACGGACGTGATTCTTCCTCGAGATTTGGGCGAGATAAATTATACCCTTTCACCTGTCCCCGTATATAAACCCTCAGAGGAGGTTATTTCTTCCTTACTTTACAAATCCTCAGACTATCCAGCGAACTCAAGCACTCAAATCCTCCAATCTCCTCCAATCATCAGCCTTAGTAATTCCCAGAGTCCACAAAAGTCCTTCTGCGAATTCAAAGATCATTCTCCAGTTTAGTCTGTGTAAGTTTCAACATCTTTAAATTCATCATTCTCTTCTCGGCCAGTGTTCTCAGCCTTCAAACCCTTATCTCCCAGTTATTGCCTTGAGCCTTTCTAAAAAATGGGTAGATTTCAATACCTCGTCGATAGTCCTGCCTTAATAGAAGAATTTAAGCAGACCTATGATATACCACAGGGGGTAAATCTGAGGTATTGTCCTCCGAAATGAATATTAACCGACTGAAGAGTAGGGGAAGTCATAATCCCCATGATAGCATTCATTGAAGGGGGAATGACTCTTCTAATGGGTTCTATCACCATGAACTACCTTCGCAATCATAGACTTTCCCCCGAGTAGTGCGCGCCCAATACCTTTAGGATCCTAGGAGCCATTGATGCCTTGAACCTTCATCTAGGATTAGGACTGACTTGGCATGACGTGGTACATATGTACGAGTGTCATAGCCAGAAAGGAGCAGGATATTACCTTAAATCTCGGTCCGACGCTGTTAGACTCCTCTCCTGCCTTCCCAAGTCAAATAAAGGGATGAAAGACGACTATTTGATCGTCTCGGGCGCGTGGCATGATGGTCTTCATTGCCCGACCCAGCCAGGAGAGCCAGGTGTGACTTCCTAGACTTAGGATCTGTAACAGTAGATTTAGGGTCTTCACTTTTTACAATCTGTCTTCTCTTTTATATCATTATTTTCTAGTTTTCTGACTAAGTTTTTTTTTTTTTTTGTGATGTTAATAGATAAGGATCACGTTTCTCCTCAACTTAGCCTCACCAACGCTGTCGTGCTTAATTACTTATTACACTCGGCGATTTTTGTGAGTGAAGACGAACAACTTCGGTTTGTTCCTCTCATCCTTGATTATATGCTAAAATCAACTGATATTCAGCCGGTCGGCAATGCCATCACACAAGGTGACTATCGGCTCAGGTGAATAAACGTTGCTCGACGTGGTTTCTTAATGCCGTACAACCTTGAACCTATACCGCATCCAAATCCGCAAGGTGTACCACTGCTTGTCCAGCCAGTTCAGCAGTTTCCCCCTGAACCAGTAGCTGCAGGTGAAAGAATTGGCTCTTTGACCTCTTCGCTCGAGGAGCAAATAGATAAATTTAGATTCGAAGGAGAGGCTTTAGGAGGGGTTCAAGTGATACCTGACTCGGACACCGAGGAGGAAATTGATAGGCAGTCTAGTATCCACCCTCCTATTTTAATAACTGCTCTTCCAAAAGACTCTTCAGAAGAGGAAGAAGACATGGCAATTCTAAAGGACTTGATGAAGAACAAAAACCAAAAAGTTGAGCAAAGAGGGACTGGTACGTCCCAACCAGTGAGAGTTTGCCTCCACCACCACCTCAGGTTCCTGATCTCGGCTTAAAGCCCTTACTGGATCTGAAGAAGAAGAGGCCCCTCCTTAAAACTAAAGAAAGGGAGGTGGTGCCACCAAAAGGGGCCAAGCAACAGAAGTTGGCGAAAGACCACCGGAGCAAGAAGGCCTCATCTACTGAAAGCTGAGATGACCCTCATGTTACTGATGTGTGCCGAGGGCCTTACACATGGTCTCCCAAGTTAGAATTAGACGGTGCTCCTATTCTTTGGGATACTTCCCTCAGAAACTACAATGGGGGGAAAGCAGGAGTCATTGCTGATGCCTTGGAGCAACCACTACTCCTCCCCCGAGACATGGATTCATACAGGCGCTTCAGCCAGTATGAACTCTTCTTGTCCATGAAAAGGGATTTGGCCATGGTAAGTGAGTTAATCCAGCTCTTCAGTTTAAGATGTTGATTTTTTGTTTGTTTTACGCTGACACTTTCATTCTACTATGCAGATTATCCAGCAATTCTTCGTGGTTGAAGAGTGGAACAAAAAGACATATATCGAAGCCCAAGAAGCAGGGGCCCACTCTCAGTCCAAGGCAGAAAAGTCTTTAGGCAATCTGAAGGAAGACTATCATCAATTGTCTGAGCAGTTAAAAGAGGTGACTAAGGAAAGAAATAGTCTTGATGCGGGTTTGAAGAATGCTAAGAAGCAGGCCAAAAACCAACGCCAGCTGCTGAATATGACTGAGATCAATCTGGCAACTGAGAAAGCACTGGTGGAGGAGCTTCGTGCTGAGCTTCAAAAAGCCAGGGAAACTGCCAAACTGGCTCAGAAGAATGCTCAGCTAGCTAAGGAGGCAGTCGAGGCTGAAAGAAAAGCAACGTATCAGCTGGGGATAGAGGAGACCCAAATCAGCCTCACTGAACAATTTGCCTCGGTCGGCCGAGACTACTGCGATATAACGTGGGGAAAGGCGCTGGATGCTGCTGGGGTTCCTGCAGATTCCTACTTAAGGCTACCTAGGAGCATATATTATGATCTAGACATTCGTGAACTCCCAGAAGCTCAGGAGCAGCCCTCAGCTGGCCAGACCCCTCTTGCTCCTATTGAAGCAACTAAAGAGCCTGAGGGTACCCAAGAGAAGGAGAAAGACCAAGTCTCAGACGTTGTTGCTGCCCAGCCGAGTCAGACGGTTGATCCCTCGACTGCTCAGACAGAGACTTGATATGGCTAGGAGTTCTTATTCAGTACTTGTACTGTTGTACAGTTTTTTTTTTTTTTTTTTTTTAATGTAAGGGTTGGTAGACTATTTTATTTTGATCAATGAAATCCTTTCTCTTCTACTTTCAATCTCCTTTTTAGTCATATTATAAATCTCACCATTATTGCAAACAGCTACCATTTATGATTATAATAGTGTAGGTAAATTTAACCATGATATCATGCCGATAAGGCAAATAACTTAAATTAATATTGAAAGGAGTGGTTTATACCAGAATTATTAATAAGTAACGAAAACAATAAGTGATATAAAAATTTCACGGGCCTTCTTGAATGTGCACAAAGCATATCTCTAATGGAGGAGTCCTACTATAAGTTAGAGTTAAATACAACAAGGAATTTCAAGCACGATAAATCTAAACATTAACAATAACTGTATGGGGATGCTATTTAGCCCAAATGATCTGGTCCGAGGACTTCAGTTATGGTTGAACATAAGTTTAAACACTTGAAGAAACCGTAAATGAGTACTAACTAACCCAAATCATCTGGTCCGAGGACTACAGGCATGATTGGATTTAAGTTTAAACACCTGAAGGAACCGTAAATGAGTGCTAGCTAACCCAAATCATCTGGTCCAAGGACTACAAGCATGATTGGATTCAAGTTTAAACACCTAAAGGAACCGTAAATGAGTGCTACCTAAACTAAATCATCTGGTCTGAGGACTACAGGCATGACTGGATTTAAGTTTAAACACTTGAAGGAACCGTAAATGAGTGCTAACTAACCCAAATCATTTGGTCGGAGGACTACAGGCATGACTAGGTTTAAGTTTAAACACTTGAAGGAACTGTAAATGCTTTATATAATGAACTGGTACATTGATTAAAGCAAAGATTTGATTAATAATAGTACCTTTTAAGGTTGTTTACATTCCAAGGGCGTGGTATTACATGACTATCCAAATCTTCCAAGAAATATGCCCTAATGCTAGCCCCTGAAGTGATACGATATGGTCCTTCCCAATTGGGTCCTAACTTCCCCCAAGCTGGGTTTTTTGCAGTGCCCACAACTTTCCTAAGTACCAAATCACCAGACTCTAGAGGCCTTAGTTTTACGTTGGCATCATAACCTTACCTGAGCTTTTACTGGTAATGTGCTAATCGAACTATTGCAATTTTTCTCCTTTCCTTAATCAAATCCAAACTCTTTTCTAGCAGCTCATTATTGCCAGTCGAACTGAACAAATTGATTTTCATAGTTAGGAACCCAGTTTCCAGAGAAGTGACAGCTTCAGCTCTATAGTTCATTGAAAAAGGGGTTTCTCTAGTAAATCTACGAGGTGTAGTTCTGTATACCCAAAGTACATGTGGCAATTCTTCCACCCATTTGCCCTTTGCATCGTCTAGTCTCTTTTTTAATCAATTAACTATGACTTTGTTAACCGCTTCTGCTTGCACATTCTCATAGGGATAGGCAGGGGTGGAGTATTTGTTTGTGATCCCTAGTTCGCTACAATAATTCCTGAATGCTTTGCTATCGAACTGTAGGCCATTGTCCGAGATGAGAGTGTGAGGAATCCCAAAACGAGTGACAATATTCTTCCACACAAATTTTTGCACATCTATGTCTTGGATGTTGGCTAGAGGTTCAACTTCAACCCATTTGGTGAAATAGTCTGTGCCGACCAGAAGGTACTTCTTGTTTCCTGTGGCTTTAGGGAATGGACCCACTATATCCAAGCCCCATTAAGCAAATGGCTATGGACTGGATAGTGTGTTGAGGACTCCACCTGGTTGATGTATGTTCGGCGCAAATCGTTGACATTGATCGCACTTCTTAACATACTCGTGAACTTCTTTTTGCATGTTCAGCCACCAATAACCTTGAGTAATGGCTCGATGAGCCAAAGATCTACCTCCAGTATGGCTTCCACAGATTCCTTCATGTAATTCTTCTAGTAATAGCTCAACTGCTTCGGGACGCATGCATAATAAGTATGATCCAGAATAGGAGCATTTATAAAGTTTCTGGTCCTCAAATAGCCAAAATCTAGTCACTTCCCTTCGAACTTTATCGGCTTTTCTCCTTTCTTCGGGCAAAATATCCCCCTTCAAGAATTTAATGATAGGATCCATCCAGCTGAGTTCGGCCCTGATCTGGTGGATCTGTACTACCTCAGTTCTTGCTTCTGTAGGCCCATGCAGGTCCTCGACGAGGATGACTCTCAGTAAATCTTATGCCGAAGAGGTAGCAAGCGTGGTTAGAGAATCAACATATGCATTACCATTTCTGAGAATATGCAACAAATTAAAAGAGTCAAACTCCGACTGCAAGCGCTTAACTCAGCTTAAGTATCCTTGCATTCTTTCGTCCTTCGCTTCAAATTCACCTTGTACTTGACCGACGACTAATCTTGAGTCCGAGAATACCTCTACTGACTTTCCTCCCATTCTCCGAACCATAGCCATTCCTATCAGTAAGGCTTTGTACTCAGCCTCATTATTTGTGGCCGTGAAGTTTAGTCTTATTAATTTTTTGATAACGATCTGCTCTGGAGATATTAACACCAGTCCTACACCAGAACCCTTTTGATTTGCTGCACCGTCAACATATACCTCCCAGAGTGATGGACCTCGTTGAGAGATCATACCAACCGATTTTTCATTCATGTCCTTCTTTGCCGTTACTTCTTTTAAACTAGGTTCTGTGAACTCGACTATCAGATTTGCAAGCATCTGGCCCTTGACTGAAGTGCGAGGCATGTATTTGATGTCGAAAGCCCCCAGGATAGTGCCCCACTTAGCTATTCTTCCCGTGTAGTCAGCACTTCGAAGTATGATTTTAAGCAGGAGTTGTGTGAGCACGACGACTGTATGTGCTTGGAAGTAGTGAGGTAGTTTCCATGTACCAAGTACTACTGCCAATATGGCCTTCTCCAGCGGCAGGTATCGAATCTCGGCCTCATATAACGACTTACTCACATAGTAAACTAGCATTTGCATGCCTTGGTCCATTCTTATCAATACCAAACTTACGGCACAGGGAGCCGCAACAATGTAGGCAAACAAAACCTCATTTGGCTCAGGGCTGAACATGATTGGTGGCCGGGCCAAATAATCTTTGAGTTGTTGGAAGGCCGAAGCGGATTCTTCAGTCCACTTAAACTCTTTCCACTTATTGATCAGTGAGAAGAAAGGTTTACACCTATCTGCTGACCGAGAGATAAATCGGTTCAAGGTGGCTACCATTCCTGTCAATTTCTGAACTTCTTTCAGATTCTAAGGAGCTTGTAGATTTTGGATGGCCTTTATCTGATCAGGGTTAACCTCAATTCCCCTATGCGTCACCATGTATTCCAAGAATTTGCCTGACCCTACCCCAAATGAGCATTTAGAAGCGTTTAGACAAAGCTTGTGCCTTCTTAAGACTCCAAAGGTGCTGTCAAGGTCCTTTACATGCTCGGAAACGACTTTACTTTTTACCACCATGTCATCTATATAAATTTTGATACTTTTACCCAGTTGTGACTCAAACATCCTCGTTATTATTCTTTGGTAAGTAGATCCTGCGTTTTTCAGACCAAATGCATCACTTTATAATAGTAGTTACCAATAAGGGTAACAAAAGCAGTCTTCTTCTGGTCATCCGAGACTAACGATATTTGGTGGTAACCTTGGAAAGCATCCAAGAAACTCATCCAAGGATGGTCGACAGTGGCATCTACTAGCTGATCAATTTTTGGCATAGGGAATGGGTCCTTAGGACAAGTTTTATTTAAGTCAGTGAAGTCTACACAGACCCACCATTTCCCATTCTTCTTCTTCACCACCACAGTATTTGCTAACCACTCCGGGTAAAAAACTTCTTTAATAACTCTAACTTGTTTGAGTTTCATCACCTCTTCTTTCACTGCATCTACATGTTCCTTAGATGGGCGCCAAAGAGGCTGCTTCTTGGGGATAATCAATGGGTTGATTTTCAAATGGTGCTAAATGAATTCTGGATCCACTCTTGAGGCTTCGTAAGCATTCTAGGCAAATACGTCAAGATTTCTCTTAAGGAACTTTATTAGCTCTTCCTTCTCCAAAAGAGGCAGCTTAGATCCGACTTGAAATAACTTTTTAGGATTGTCCCCAATAACAACCTTTACTAGATCTTCACATCGAGTGCCCCTGTCTAGATCTTCGGTAGGCAATACTCGATGTTTTAGCTGCTATAAACCCCTTTCAGCCTTGGCCGAGGACTCAGCTTCAGGCTTATGCTGAATGGCAGCCACTAAGCACTGTCTGGCCACGGATTGATCTCCTCGGATTTCACAAACCTGGCCTTTGGAGAGATATTTGACTTTTTGATGCAAGGTAGAAAAAACAGCCCCCAGCGTATAAAGCCAAGGTCTGGCTATAATTGTCGTGTAAGGGGAATACAAATCTACAACTATGAAATCCACCTCCACCACCTCTGAGCCAGTTTGTACAGGTAATCGTATCTGGCCCTTCGGGGTGATGACTCTTCCTTCAAAACTAACCAGCGGAGAATTATATGGTGTTAGGTCACCAGGTTTTAGGTTCAGCCTCCTGTAGAGATTAGGGTACATTATCTCTACAGCACTTCCCTGGTCAACCATTACCCTCTTCACATCATACCCTCCAATTATGAAGGTGATGACTAACGCATCGTCATGGGGTTGGATGGTTCCAATCTTGTCTTTGTTCAAGAACCCTAAAATTGATTGAGCATCAAGTTTGGCTCTCTTTGGACCTTAGTCGGGGTCCTCTGCGGGTAACCGAGCTACTGACATAACCTTGGATGGCCATGATCTTGTTCTCCCTGGTGCTATAAAGATGACATTGATAGTTTCCAATGGAGGCTTTGAAGGGTTATCTCTTCGGGGTTCTGAGCTCATCTGACCTCCTCGGCCACTAGAGTGGTGCAGGAGGTGCCTTAATTTACCTTTGCGGACTAACTGGTCCAAATGATCCTACAAACTTCTGCAATCCTCAGTAGTATGCCCATGATCTTGGTGGTATTGGCAATAGAGATTGTGATTACGCCTTTCAAGGTTTCCCACCATCTTATTCGGCCACTTAAAGAATGGTTCATTCTTAACCTTTTCCAAAATTTGGTGGACTGGCTCTTTGAATACAGTGTTGATTGCCTGAGGATTTTTTGATCTTGATTGCCCAAAAAAATCTCTCCGTGGTTTATTGTTATTATAATGGTCCGACCTGAAATCCCTCATTTCTTGGGGGATAACCTTGTCCTTACTCTTCCCTTGTTGTTGATCTTCTTCAACTCTTTTATATTTTTCAATACGGTCCATGAGCTGACGCATGTTAGTGACTAGCTTACCAATTAAAGACTTTCTCAAACCATGATCAGTGGGGAAGCCATGCTTAAACGTGCTAAGGGCCATTCCATCAAAATTTCCCTCCATATCAATAAATATCTCCTAGTACCTATCCGAATAAGTCTTCAAGGTTTCACCCTCTTGTATGCTTAAGGATAGCAGCGAAGACAAGGGCCTGGCCACTCTTTAGCATGTGACAAAACGGGAGCTAAATGCTTGAGTGAGATCTCTGAAAGAGTTGATGGAATCTGTTTCTAGGCTGTCAAACCACCTTATTGCAAATGGTCCAAGACTAGAGGGGAAAACCTTGCACATCAAAGCCTCATCTCTGGAGTAGACAACATCCTCTTATTAAAGTGGCTCACATGCTCCACAGGATCTGTTCTACCATTATAAATCGTGAACGTAGGCTAGTTAAAATGTCGAGGAAGTCTCGCTTCTTCAATCCTATATGTAAAGGGTGATCTAGAGATTTGATTCAGAGCCTTGCTCAAGGCATCATTCCCTACACCTCCACGTGGTGGGCTTTGAGGTTGCCTCTTATGGTGATGCTCATCTTCATAGGAAAAAGATTCACTGACTGGTGATCTCTGTTGGTAAGTGAAGTCCTGTTGGTCATCAGACTCTTCATCAGAATATGAAGAAACTCGTTTCCGCTTTGCATGGCGTAATTCCCTCTTCAATCTTTCAATTTCCAGTTGCATGTTCTGGTTCTTCTCTGCATGAGATATGTGACTTCCGCCATGTGACTGGCTTCGATCAGTATGCGTAGTATGCACACTATCTTCACGATCTTGCCTCCGCTCCAAATGGAGAAAAGGGTCTATGTGTTGGGATGCCCTAGATTCTGCTAGTCGTTGCTTTGGCTTAGCCATTCTTAACTGTTGCTCCCACTTTCACTCAAGTTGTTCCCATAAACGATGCCAATTATAGGGTTAGGATTTGTAATCCAAGCCCAAAACAACGAATTTGTAAAGAGTGGGTGAAAGAATTAGGTTGATTATGGAACTCGCAATGGTTAACTACAACCTCCAAGTATAAACCAACATAAATATACACGTAAAAAACGGAGTGAATTGGTGTCCGAAGAGAAATATTATTGATTGAACAGTGATTACAGTTCTTGGAGCTACAGTAAAGCCTTCTTCTTATCTTTTTTCTTCTCTCCCCTCTTATCAGAAGCTTCTTTCCTTTATATAACATCCTTCCCCATCATCTCCATCGCCCACCTGTTCTTCATCCGTATACCTACTTAAGTATATGTCCCATCAAGCATCTTCTTTAGCTCTTTGTGAGTAGTGGTAGCCGAGGTTACCCTGTTCAGGGGTCTTCTCCACATAAATGCGGCCAGAAAAGTTGCTGCAGTGCATTAAATACGGTGGTAGAAGCTTTTTCTTTAGATATTTCTTCGTCCTTATCATCTTCAGACATACTCAGAGCTTATCTTTATCACTGAAGTTGCTAGGAAGATTATTTGAACCACCTAGGTGTTTGTTTGATCGAAGCTCTTTATATCCAAGGAGAATAAGCTCTTCGGATCACTAGTGTTCTCTTCGAACTGTACTTCTCCTTCATTTCCAGGTATTTTTCTTCCAGATGGACTCCATCTCAACAAGTTTCTTCTTTTCGGACATACAGTAATCTTCAAATAGGGCCCTAGGCCCAATACGTAAAGTTAGGCTTTTATCCCCCCACAAATACTATTTTAATAAATAATTAAAGAGAAATGTCAACAAATACCCTAAATATAAGAGTGGTGTGAAAAATTTTCTAAAATGAGTCGTAAATAATTGCCCCAAAGGCACATGTGTTCATGTGACCCATAATTAAAATGTGGGATAATTACAGATTACCTACTTGTGATTTAGCCTGAATTTAACTTACTCACCTGTGGTTTCATTTTTAACATTTTACCCACCTGAGATTATTTCCGTTTAGTCTCTGTTACCCACCTCTATTATAAAAGAGGGATAAATAAGTCTTTTTACACCCATTTTATGTCTCTCTCCTCCCAAAAAAAGAAAAACAAAAACAAAAACAAAAAAATAAATAAAAGAAAAGAAAGATTAAAATATGGTATTAGTTTCTCACAATTCACAAACATAAAGAACATACACCCAGAAAACTAATGCAAATCAAATCAAGCAATACAATCAAAGTACAAACCATAGATCTATCAAAATACAACCCTAAAACCCAAGTCAAAATACAAACATCAACACACCCACACACATCCAAACTCACGGATCCATCAGTAACCATGCCTTAAATCCCATTTTTCAAACCCCAACAACCAAAATAAACCCAATCCCTAAATCAAATAAACAAAGAAGAAGAAAAATATAGCACAACATTTGATACCACGTTTTAGACCAAATTGGCTTCAAAATTAAGCCCACAAAAAAGAGTCACAAATTGCTAGCAACACGTTGAAAATTAACATGCAGAGAGAGAAAAATCACAGTTTCAACTTCTCTATTGAAAAAAAAAAAAAAAAAAAAAAAAAAACCTTAGAGAACTTTAATGGAACTTAAGAACAAATGAATTCAAACCCAGGCATATATTTGAAACCCCAATTTCAAATCCAGACATATATTTCAAGGACTTCTCAAACCCAGAAAAATTAAACTCAAATCAACCACTCCACAAAAGACACCACGGCGGAGGAAGGCGTGGGCGTTGCGGGAGGTGAGAAGCTCGACGCGATTGATGAAGGAAGGGTCATGGATCTGGGTTTGAGCAAAGGAATGGAGCCACCACTAGCAACACCGATGATCCACAACACCCACGATGACACCGCAACCAAGCCACGTCCACCGTAACAACCCAAAATCTCAGATCGACCACCACCAAAACCCAAATCGCAACCAACACGTCACGCACCTCAAAACCTAGACCCAAATCAGTCGTGCTCCTCCTCCACAAATCAAAACCCAAACCCATATAGTCACCCTTGGCTCCTCCATTGTCGAAACTGTGACCTAAAGCTATCGCCTATCTAAACCAAAGTGAGAGAAAGAGAGAGAGAAATAAAATCAAATAAGAAGTAATGGAAAGAGTAGTAAGTGATTTTTAACTTTAATGATAATTCTCGGACTAATAAATCAAATGGGTGCCATTGTAGCATCTAAGACCTCAGGTAGTGAGCAAGCGTGAGAGAGTGCTGGGAGAGGAGTGTTTGATTTGATTTCTTGTTTGATTTTTTGATGAAACTTGTTAGAATAACGGAAAAATTAGAGGTGGGTTACGGAACGTAAACGAAACGAACCCCGGATGGATAAAATATCAAAAATGAAATCACAAGTGGGTAAATGAAATTCGAGCTAAATCACACGTGGATAATCTATAATTATCCCTTAAAATGCAATGTATCAACTATTAAGAAATCAATCTAAGAGACTAGGTTAGACTTTCAAGGCTAAATGATAGTCCTACATTATTAGTTTATTACCATGCCATAATACGTGGTAACTGGTAACAACTATTAACAATTCTTTTTATTTTTTATATTTGGAAAATCTCAACTACCAAACAAGTGCATATTCGTATGACAAGCCGTATTGGTTAAGTGTTGTAAAGATTATTTCGAGTAGTAGACACGTGTATATATTTGATTGGATATTAGATATAGTTAGTCTGTTATCCACACATAATAGCCTTTGTAGGATCTGTTTTTCCCGCCATGCTCTGTTCCTCAAAAAGCAAAGAAGACTGGGCTAGACTTTTAAGGCAAAATGTTAGACCTATATTCTTATTCATTTGGATCTGCCTCTGAAATATCTGCTACTTTCCTATGCGTGAGCATGATTGTTCTGAGAAAATTGGCTTTAGCTTCGTAAATGCAAAAAGGGGAGCTATATGGGTCCAAACGATTTTCTTTTGTTGCAAAAGGGCTCAACAGTCAACAGTCAACAGTCAACAGTCAACACTCTCACATGGGGCGTCCTCATTTTCCTATGCATGATAATGGTAACATTCCAAGAAATATTGTAATGTTAAACTAACATAATTAACATTGTTTGTAACTCTTAACTACTACAAATATTGCACCCCCACAGGTTCACTTTGTTTTACAAGCTGATTTAGTAGGCGTCCATTAATGAAGATCCATTGTTTTTCCCTCAATAAATAAATAAATAAAAGAAATATTGCACCCCCAACCTACTTGATTTTCAAGATTTTTTTTTTTTTTTTTTTGAGAAAGACTTGATTTTCAAGTAGGATTATAAATAAATCAAGTCATTCATAAATAGCTTGGACCTGACTCAATAAAAGCTCATTTATGTTTGTTTGTTTATTAATTGATCAAGTTTTTGCCTACATTTTTTGCTTGTTTAATAAACGAGCTAAGTAGAAAAAAAAAAAAATATATATATATATATATATATATATTCATGAACAAACTCATGAATATTGGTGCTTGACACAAAACAAGTTGACTCTAAACTCGTTTATAAGCTTGATAATAAGCTTGATATAAGTTTGACAATTAAATCCATATCTTACTATGATTTTAAGTAATTAGGTATAGTAATTGCTTGTCCAAACAAATAAGCTTTATATAGGCTTGATAATATATTTGTGTTGGATTTCAAGCTCAAAAAGTTGATATAAGCTCGAGCTTGAGTTTGAGCTCAACTTTACTAATGAGTAAAGCCAAGTTCAATCTTTTAGACTTTTTAACCAGCTTGACTTCAAACATTTATTATAGGATTAGTTCAAACTCAAGCTAAGTTTAAACATTTTATATTTGTAATTCATTGTCAAGCAAATTTGAACACTTACTACTTGACAAAGGTCGACTAATTTACAGTCTATTTTCAAATTTACGCCCCCTCCCCCCTCCCAAAAAAAAAAAAAGTTCTACCAAAACATTTTAAAGAATGAGATAACTAATTGGTTAGAGGAAACAATTAAGAGCATTGGCATTAGGTGTGCTAAATGCTAAAACACCAAATACCAAAAATACATCTCCATCACATATGTCATATATCAAATTATTTTAACACATGCTATAGTATACTTTTACTAGATGGTGGGTATTATTTTAGGTTATTTTAATGAGTAGTGTATTAAAATAAGAGATGAGATGTAGGATGTAATGTCAAATACTATGCTAAAATAGATAAAATAAATTTTTGGTAAGTTAAAATAAATTTTTTTCCGAACATTTGTGCTAATACTCTAGCGTTAGAATTTTGATGGATGTAATATATGATATAGTTAATTACTTATGCCGCACCAGATGGTGTTTAATGGGGGCACAAATATATATATATATATATATATATATTAATCGTGTAAAGAAGGGCCAAGATAGGTTCACACGGTGCTCAAGACTCTGATGCAATTGAAAATAAAAATAAAGCTATGTTTAACTATCATTGCTGTCTCACACTACCACTAAAAAACGTTGCAAAATTGATGCTCAAAAAAAAAAAAAAAAAGGTTACAAAATTGTTGTAAAAGTTGTGCTTTTGTACTTTCTCTTTTACCAATTCCACATTCCCCACGAAAACGCAGGTAGTCATGGTGGAAACAAAATCCTTGCTTTTATTAAATGAGAGAAATGAGTGGAAAAAGAAAAAGAAAAATTATGGTGTCACAAACTAGTACACAATTTATTTACGTAATGATTTGTAGTTGATGGAGGAGTGATTTACCGTCAGCTCTCCACCAATCACAACTCGTTACATGAGCGAATTGTGCATAAAGTTCTGTACTAGTTTGTAGTACCAGAAATTCTTAAAAAAAAAAAAAACAAAAGAGAAAACAATAATTAATTTTTTTTTTATCTGCAGTAGTGGACACGTGTACAGAGTTGATTGTGTGTATTTATTCAACAAGCAAAAAGACTGGGTTAGACTTTCAAGGCTAAATGTTAGTGCTACATTGGTGTTAGTAATTTAGTATGCCATATATATAAAATACTCTGTTACCAGTGACCACTACACTTGGCTCTGCATCTGAACACTTACTTTCCAATGCATGAGCATGATTGTTCTAAGAAATTTTGCATTAGCTTCGTTGATGCAAAAAAGGGAACCATTGGGTCCAAATGGTTTTCTTTCTGTTCAAAAGGGCTCAACAGTCAACACCATCACATGGTGCCTCCTTATTTTCCTATGCATGATAACGGTAATATTCCAAGAAAATTCATAAAGTTGTGCATGATATAACGGTAGCTTTCTTGGAAAATTCTTAAAGAAAGACGAGTAACGGTAAATTTCTTTGAAAAAATTGCTCAAAAAAGAACAATTTCTTTGAAAAAACATAAAGCTATGCACGATTGATGTAACTTTCTAAGAAAATTCATAAAGGAAAACAAGGAACGGTAACTTTCTTCCCCTTTAAATATTCGGTCTCTCCTCGTCTTATTCTTCACAGCAACATTACTCTCTAGCTTTCTTCTCGCTCTTTAAGCCTTCTTTTCACTCTCTAGCATATTGAAGCACTTCAAGCTCTCACCCTTTAGTCTCGCTCTTATAGCCTATATATTTCACTCACTAGAAAGTTTTTCTTCCACACCCTAGCATTGAAGCATTTGAATCCCAGCCTCTAGCTTTCCTCTCTCTCTTTTAGCCTTCTTTTTTCTCTCACTGCGCACTAACAAATGGATGAAGCAATCCTCTCTAGCGTTGCTGGGTCCATAATTGAAAATTTGGGCTCTGCTGCTTTTGAACAGGTTGGATCGCTCTGGAATGTTGAAGATGACCTTGAACAAATCAGGAAAACTGTTTCCACAATCAAAGCTGTACTCCAGGATGCAGCGGAGGAGCAGAACCACAATAATCAAGACAAAGTCTGGCTCGAAAAGCTCAAGGAAGCAGTTTTTGATGCAGATGACTTGTTGGATGAGTCCAAGTATCACACTGAATTAGCTTTGCGGCAAAAAGAGACGAGTGGGAGTTTTCCAGAAAAGGTACGCTATTTCTTAAGTTCAATCGCAGTTGTTTTAGGACGTCCTAAGATGAGTCTTAAAATAAGTAAACTGAGTCAGGAACTAGATGCAATAGCCAAAGATAGGGAAAAGTTTCACTGGAAAGAACGCAGTACTGTAAAGCGTATTGTGAGTCCGAATAGGGAGACTCGCCCGTGGCTTCCTAATAATGGAGTAGTTGTTGGGAGAGAAGATGAGAAAAATCAAATCATAAATCGTATACTAGAGCCTAACAATGAAGAGAATGTTTTAGTTGTTGCTATCGTGGGGATTGCAGGGTTAGGCAAGACCACACTTGCTCAGTGTGTATACAATGATGATAAAGTTGATACGCATTTTGAGCTAAAATTATGGATGTCTGTCTCAAATGTCTTTGAGGTGACAACATTTGCTGAAAAACTAGTAAATGGTATTGATAAAGATGATAGGATAGAACTAAGGCTAAAGAAACGTCGGAAGTTTAATCTTGAAGTCCTCATGGATCAAGTCCACAACATGGATCCATTGAGGAAACTTGTTAACAAAATTTATCAAAGGAAATTTTTAGTTGTGTTGGATGATCTTTGGAATGAAAATTGTAAAAATTGGAATGACTTTAAAAGTCTTTTAATCAATGGGGCAAAGGGAAGTAGGATTGTAATAACTACGCGTGACAAATCAGTTGTAGATATTACACGTGCTGATGCAACACATTTTCTTAAAGGCCTCTCTGAAGACTATTCTTGGTCTTTATTTGAGAAATTTGCATTTGAAAATAGTCAAGACACCAAAAACCCAACAGTAGTAGATTATGGAAGGGAGATTGTAGGCAAATGTCAAGGAGTACCCTTAGCCATAAAGTCCATTGGAAATGTACTATACTCTAAGAAACCATACGAGTGGTCAAAGATCAGAGATAAGGTAGTAACAAATGTAATTGAGGAAGGGGGTAGCACTTTTCCCATTCTAAGGTTGAGTTATGATTATCTTCCATCTCATTTGAAAGGTTGTTTTGCCTTTTGTTCTTTGTTTCCTAAATGTTTCAAGATTGATAAGATGACAGTGATTCAACTTTGGATGGCACATGGGTTTATCCAATTATCAAATGATACTCAGCAGGTAGAAGATGTTGCCGATGAATACTTCAAGTATCTACTCTGTAATTTTTTTGAGGTAGTGTGGGGTTATTTATATAAGATGCATGATTTATATCATGATCTTGCAGAATTAATTGCAAGGTCGGACTGTAGACTTGACAATATGGATTGGAAAACTCGTCATGTATCGTTTTCTAGTGTCTCGTCTTTTACTAAAACTTTAAGTTTGGTTAAAGCAAGCATCAAGTTACGTACAATTCTTTTCACACATGATGAACGTGCATCTGATGCCATGGATGAGTCAACATTGAGTACACTGATTGAGAGTTTCCCAAGTTTGCGTGCATTAGATTTACATGGATTGAAAATTAAAATAATGACAAATTCCATGGGGAAGTTAATACATTTGAGGTACTTAGATCTTTCTTTTAATCCCATTGAAACTCTTCCTGATTCAATTACAGCATTGTTGAATTTGCAAACACTAAAACTTCAAGGATGTCATAATCTTGAACAATTGCCTAGGGACATCACAAAATTGGTTAGCCTCAGGCACCTTGATGATAGGGATTGTTTTGAGTTGAGATTGCCTCAAGGATTACGGAAACTGACTGGTCTTCAGTCATTAACATTATTCATTGCGAGGAATAATGGTGGACTAGGCGAATTGAATGGGCTAAACAACCTCAGAGGAACACTTGAGATCAAAATTTCAGAACAATTGGAAGATGCTAACTAAGATTGCAAGGTCAAAAATTTAAGGGAAAAGCAACATCTTGAGAAACTGAAATTAACATGGGCTCACCAAGAAGGACATGATGAGATGTTATTAGATAGCCTCCAGCCACATCCAAATCTCCAAAATTTTGGAAGTGTGTGGTTACACTGGTGTGACATTTTCAAGTTGGCTTTCTTCCATCGAAAATCTTGTTGAAATCACTTTAAGGAAATGTGACAGATGCAACCACCTGCCACCATTGTCTAAACTCCCATTTCTAGAAAGATTATGGCTTGATGAAATGAAAGATTTGGAATGCATATCGGATCGTGATATAAGTGAGGAAGTTTCTACTTTATCCTTCTTCCCATCGTTAAAATCTCTTTGGATTGAGGATTGCCCTAACTTAAAGGGATGGTGGAGGAGCGCATCAATGACAGATCATCAACAACATCAGCATAACCGGTCACTGCCTTCATTTCCTTGTCTTTCTTCTTTTTCTATTGAAAATTGTCCTAATATGACTTCCATGCCCTCCTTGTTTCCTTATCTCGGAGAATACCTACATCTAAGTAACGTTAGCTCAAAGCTTTTTCAAGAGACAATACTTCCCTCTTCCTCCTCTTCTTCGTCCTCTCATCTCTCCAAATTAAAATCTATGCATATAGAAAATCTGCCAGATGTTGTGTCTCTGCCAGATGGGTGGGTATCAAATCTAATTTCTCTCGAGAGTTTATACATTTTCTCTTGCAAGGAGTTAAATCTGGTAAGTGAAGTGGACGGAATGGAATGGCGACATCTCAATCGCCTCATTCATCTGAACTTCGCCAGCCTTCCAAAACTGAGTTCCTTACCTGCAGGTCTTCAACGCGTTACAACCCTGGAAAGCCTCTTTATTCAAAATTGTGAGAATCTGAAAACATTGCCTCGGTGGATTGGGAATCTTATCTCACTTAAATGGTTTACAATTTACAACTGTCTCAATCTGAAATCACTGCCTGACGAGATGCGCAATCTCTCGTCTTTACAAAAACTGGCGATTGTCAATTGTCCCGAGTTACAAAAAAGATGCGAAAAGGAAACCGGTCAGGATTGGGGCAAGATCGCACATATCACTACTGGTACGCATTCTATATACCCTTTTATTTTTTTATTGAATTTTTGTTTGCTAGCTGAGAAAACAGTTGTAAATGAAAGAAAGTGAACTTTTTAAAAATTTATGCTCTATCATTTATTGATTTCAATACAATTTTTTGAAAAGAAAAAAAAAAAGAATTGTTTCTTTTGGATTTCAAAAATATAGGAACCAATGTATATAATTGAATGGGGCTCACTTTAGCAAAGCTTTTGGTTTTCTAAAGTTTTCTAATAATGACAAAAATTTCTGAGATGTATAGAATCTTGGCGAATTTGATTGATTTCAAAGCAACCAAACTGTTGAATTGTTTCAAAGTTCTATTATTATTAATAGTATTTAACTTGATGACTTGTATTCTGTCAATAGTAAAATTGGGTCAAGATGCATTGCTTGAATACTATTATTTAATTTGATTGATCTGTCAGTAACCAAACTGTTGAATTGTTTCTGAGTTATATTATTATTATTATTATTAAATAATTCGATGCCTTGTGTTCTGTCAACAGTTAAATTTTGGTGAATCATTTGTGGAATATGTATTGCTTGCATGGTGGAGTACGAAAGGTACTAAGTTACACTCTCTATAATCAAAGGTTAATGAATATTTTGAATAACATTTCATTCCATATATTTGATTCACACGTTAAGAAGGACCCAAAAGGAAAAGGTAAAATGAAAGATGCATGTATCCCTATTTGCTTCAATATTCTAAATGATTTTTACAGATGCTGGTGGATGTGCTGTTTTGAAGTCTTTACATGAAAAATGCCTTGCTAAAGTCCTTAATTCTTCCAATGAACTTTGAATAGCTGGAAGTGGTTTCTCACTTGGTTTGATCCTAGATGCAGAACAAATTGGAAGCACAAAACAAAACTAGGCGTAAATATCTGAGCCTATTCAAAACCTTTAAAAAGAACTTTTTGTCTCTATTATGATCTTATTTTCTAGCATAGTTTAATGGTCTACAGCTTAACATCAATTTTATTTCCTGTGGTTGGAAGCATAAACAATTATAGTGGAATTTCTTTGTACATTGTGTTATGTTCCCATTGCTTGCTGTTACAAACTTGGGAAGAATATTTTTTTTGGCCATTTTGTCTCACATCTTATTTCCAATTTGTTTCAAAGTCTTTACACGAAAAATGCCTTGCCCAAGCCTCAAGTCCTTAATTTTTCCAATAAACTTTGAATAGCTGGGAGAGGATTATTCAAATGGTAATTCCTTTCCATTTCTTCTTTGTTCTTCTTGTGTTATGACTCATGATGATTTCTCACTTGATTTGATCCTAGATGAGGAACAAATTGGAAGCACAAAACAAAACCAGGAAAATATCTGAGCCTATTTAGAACCTTTTATAAAGAACGTTTTGTCTACCATAGTTTAATGGTCTAGACTCTAGAGCTTAAAATCAATTTTTTTTTTTTTCATGTGATTGGAAGCATACACAATTTTAGTGGAATCTCTTTGTACATTTTGGGTTATGTTCCCATTGCTTTCTGTTACAAACTTGGGGAAAATAACTTTTTTGGCCATTTTGGCTCACTTGAATAACTAATTCATGTCAATTTTTCACAATTCCCTATCATTGTTAAGCTTTGCCTAACTTGAGGATGCAACAGCATCATCATTGCAATCATTCTTGATTGGCCTCTAGCAATATGCATTTGAAAAAAATGATCTGAACCTAAAAGGGTAGCTTGTATGGACCTTTTATAATAACTTATCACAGATTGGTAAATTGGGATTACAATGCTGATATCTTGTGTTATCTGCAGGGAGCATTTGGAGTGTTGTAGGGATCAACTCTTTTATGATTACTTTTTTACAAGAAGATTATGGCAGCAAGTGTTGGAAGAGCACTTGGTTAATCTGCAGCTTGTCTTTTGAAATTCCTCTCCATTTGTTCAGATGCTACGGCCCACTTGGTGTTCTTGTTATTGTTGAAATTGACTTTAGTGTGATGTAAATTTTTTGTAATCTAAAAATTGTGTTCTTCAATGTTTTGGTAGCTTTTAGCATATGTTTTAGAGAAAATTGTTGTAAACTCTTTATTCAATAGTGGAAATTTTTTACTGGACTAGGTCCCGTGGTTTTCCCTTCTCATTGGAGGGTTTTCCATGTAAAAAATCGGTGTCCTAATTGTGGTTTGTTGCTGGATATTTTTGTTTGTGTTGATAGTGCTTGCCAAATTATTTTGAAATTCCTATTGAATTTGCACAAAAAGAAAAAGAAAATTCCTTTCTGTGTTATGGTATCAATTGGCAATTTTTCCCAATAGAAATAATGGATTCATTCTTCAATGGGAAAAGGCTTGAGGTGTACCGTTGATTTAAAGAAATGCAAGAGTCCATAATGATCTTATTCACAGTGAGAGTTAGAACTAGAGCAGGTTTTAAAATGTCAATAAAGGATAGGGTGCTGCTTAGTTAATTTGGTCTGTGTCTGTTTTAGCTTAGCTTGGTAGCTTGTCTTTTTGCTGCAGGGGCTGGCTGTTTTTTCTGCAGAAGTGTAGATTTCAGTCTTTCTGTTAATAAAATTTCCTCATTCATCCAAAAAAAAAAAAAAGAGGACAAGAAATGGAATATAGATTGCCTGAGCACTAAGTTTTTCTGCAAAAACTTAAAGATGAATTTCATGAATCTCAAAAGCTGATTAAAAATCAAGAGGAGTTTTTCTTTTCTTTTTTTATAACTAGAAAATTATTAGATAAGTTGAAATGCATTATAGCCCTTCAAATTCTATTGCATCACACAAATTTGGCTAAACATTCTCTGGCATTGATTTCAGAAGAAGCACTTAATGTCTAATGCTCCAAAGGTTTCCAGGTTACAAAATGAGTTCTTGTTGGGGTTTGTTCAAACATACAGGCTGATGCGCATTGAAAAGACCTAGAAACATTAGTTTTTAAAAATGTCATTATAGATTTAATTGGGTTATGAATTGATTTACCCCAAACATTAGGATTTGCTAGCTGTTAGTACTTTATAAAAGGGAAGTAGAAGGTTATATACTAAGTTGATAAAGCATTTTGTCAAACATGCAAGAATGCCTTTCAATAGCTTGATCCCTCTAGATTATTGTGTTTTACAAACCACAAAATTGGATTAATATATACTTCTTAACTAGTCCTAGAACCTCTTTATGAATAGTCGATGATGATTATATTTGATTGGTGTAAACCTTACAAGAACATAAGTTTAGCTTTTCAGGAAAGTATTTTGTACTAATTTTTATGCCAAAATGATAAATTTAGAATTAATTCCACACTCTGAAAAATTACCATACTGAACAAGTTTAGAACTAGTCGTAGCATTCATGGCTGACCACTTTTGTGGTTTCTTAAAGGATAACATTCAGTGCCATTACTTGTTAGATTATCAAAAAGATCTACAGCTAAAGATCTCATTTCGAAGCCCATGTGCAGAAGTGAATGTTATCTTTTTATGTTCTTCGTGCTTTACATCCACAACAAATTTTTGTGGCATATAATGTTTTCTTAGTGATGAAAGAGCAACAGTAATTGATGTTGTTTACAACACTACAAATGAAAATGTATTAAATAAGCTTGATGCTACCTAAGAAACAGGTTAGTTACATCTTACACAACTTACTTAAATGCCAAAAACATGCTGGCTGTCAAACAGTCTTATCATGGTCTCACAGACTAGTAGTACTTATATTGCTTAAGCTAATCACAGTCAACGAACATATTTAAACCATGTTACAATTCTATATTTTTGTCTGAATCATTGTGCCACATAGTTAATGGACCTGTAATATGGTAACTTCTTGTAGTAATACTATTTTCAAAGCACTAGATGGTTCAAGTTAAACACAGATGTATCATCATTAGGTAACCCCCGAAGGCAAAGGGAGGGGGTTTAATTCATGACTTTGATGGAAACAGGATTAGAGGACAGTCAAGAGCCATTGGGTTTGCAATGAATGTTATGGCAAAATTGTGGGCTTCAGGGATGGTCTAATTCAAATTAGCTAACTCAGTATCCAAGCAATAGAGATAGAGCTAGATGCCAAAGTTGTACTTGAACTTAATTCCAACTCCAACCCCATAAATAGACCCTTCAAAGCTCTTGTGCCTTGTCACAGACAAGTCAGAAGAATCCTTTATATCAAACTTTACCATTGTTTCATGAAGGCTAATGATCCCTTAACTAATGAATCAGCCATAAATGCCCATTTGAGGTCAAAATTTTCAGTTCGGTTAAGAATCATCATTTTAACACCAAAATCAAAAGTATTTAAGGAACATGGGAACTCCATTTTTGGGCAAAGGTCAAGTCACTTATCTACTCTTATCCAAAATGTGAGAAAGTCTCACATGCCAACCTTTTTCTAGTCTCTGAATGAGTTCCCTCTTGTTTAAGAGAGGAACAACTCATGCTCTCCAATAACTACAACCAGACACCGATTAGTGTCTACTTTCATTCTAAAAATATTCCACTTACCTATTATATTCAAGCACTACTGTAGGTCACATAAAAAAAACTCCTTAACTTTCTTCACATACCATTATATTCTTATGACCATGGAGCTCCCAAGTGATTAGGTTGCACTTCCCAATCATCAGTATTCATAGTATTAGGTTGCACCAGTCAATACTAATGTACCACCATATGATAGTCTCTTTCTCTCCATTTTCACACATTTTAAGAGGGACAAAACTTAACTATAGTATCTTATGTGTTCAACTTTAAATTCGCCAATTAAATGTAATTGCATGACTATATTAATCAACACAATATAAATAATGTTACATCACCTAAGAACAAAATTAAAATCAATTATGTGATATATAGTTTGTTCCCTTTGTTGTCCTTTTGTTTTGTTGGTTTTGGACTTATTTCTTTAATGTTCTACCTTATTATGGATATTGTCTGTAATGTATTATGCACTTTTTTGATAAATTTGATTGGATTGGAACCTTTGATGATTGTTGGTTCCATTGATGAGTAATGAAGTACATTTTTTAAGGTTGAAGATTTTTTATTGCAATCATGTATTTTTAGAGAGCTGAGCAACTCTTAGTTAAAAGAATTTTTTTTATTAGCTCTTACTACTTCCCAATGAAGTGGGATACCAAATTCCTCATTTTAAGTGTTTATTTATTTATAATTTAATGGTTATAACAATGGTGAAGAGATTTGAACTCTAAATTTCTAAAAAACTCTAGGAAGTGTCAATTCAATTGAACTATAAAACTCTTGGTAGACCTACTAAATTCCTCAGCAGGACACTTTGGCACCCTTTAACAAAAACTTTGTGTTATTAACAAATTATGATTATAAATATATAAAAAACATGTTAAGATACCAATTATGATTTTTTATGTATTGACAAGATTTATAATGTACAATAACACTTTATCAATTAAACTACTATAAGTGCATTGACTAATAAACTTTCGTCTGAATATAATTTAACTATTCATATAGATTTTTTTTTTTTTTTTTTAATGAATAACTATCTATATAGATAGAGACATAA
This sequence comes from Quercus variabilis, assembly GCA_030445155.1. Taxonomy (NCBI): domain Eukaryota; kingdom Viridiplantae; phylum Streptophyta; class Magnoliopsida; order Fagales; family Fagaceae; genus Quercus; species Quercus variabilis. The sequence goes on along the minus strand of CP129448.1, from coordinate 6,455,137 downwards.
CAATGTTCATAGTGTATTGACTAATGTAACAATGTGCCCAAGTTTAGTCGGATAGGATATGACTTAGGTTCAATGCAATGGACCCATTAAATACAAATATGAGTCAATAGGATATGACTTAGGTTCAATTCAACTAACCCATTAGATACAATTATGAGTCAAATTTTAAATGCGTATTGTATGGAGTAACCCAATTGGATAAAATTACTTAAAAGCATTCATATCAGCTCATAGAAATATTTCTATCTATGAACTAACTTTTTCTATTTTACATATTCACTTCTCAAAACACCCAACATCATTTTATCTATTTTACACTATATTTTATTAAAAATTAATTTTTTTAATTTTTTAATTAATTCTCTTTCTTCACAGACAATAACCACCATTAATTCTCTTCATTCAACTTTGAGATACATAACAAAAAAACAATTAACTAAATGTAAAAAAAACAATTAACTAAATGTAAAATTAATAGCGTAAATATAACAATTACAGTAACAAAGTTGAAAATCTACACAATTATACACAAACAAACTAATGTAAGTTATTTATAAAGTTCTGATGTGACGTGAATGGTCCAAAGGTGCCTAAATTTTCCCCCAATAGAATCTCGAGATATTGATCCTATCACAAAAACGAAACGTGTCACTGCTCACCACCTTTCGCCAAACAAAACCTGTCATGCGAACAGACAAAACATAAACATAATCCACACTACCTCCAATATAAGTATATAACCCCCACCCCACTCACTCGCACAGACAGTCTCACACCATTAACCAAAAAACCATCTCTCTCTCTCTCTAAACATGGCGGAGGAGAAGCAGAAGCACAGCGGCGGCGGCGGAGCAGGCGGAGGAATTGTGGTGGTGGATCCAAAACCCAACAATGGCCTGACATCAAAAGTCATCGACTTTGTTGAAAAACTGATTGTGAAGCTCATGTACGACTCTTCTCTGCCTCACCACTATCTCTCCGGTAACTTTGCTCCGGTTCGGGAAGAGACCCCACCCACCACTGATCTTCTCGTCAAAGGCCACCTTCCGGTGCGTACAATTATCCATTTTTTGTTTTTGTATTGTACTGTATAATTCTCTTCAAATCCTAACTGTTCGTTTATTGGGAAATTTATAGTCCGTTTAGTAATAGCTTTTTTAATTAAAATTAAAAACTTTTTTTCTGAAAAGTACCGAAGATAAAACTAGCTGAAATAGTGCGGTTGGACTCAGAAATAATACCAAAAAAAAAAAAAAAAAATGCAATGATATTTATGAATAGTAACAAAAATAAATTAAATAGTAAAAAAAAACTTGCTTTTTAAGCAATGCCCAACGTGACCTTATTGGCTTGGATTTTGCCACCTCATCAATAGTTGAAATTCCGATGACATGGTGAAATGGGTTGCTTTATATTTTTTTTATGGATAGATACGATAGTATTTTATAACATGTGAAATGGGTGATGTGTGCGGAATATGTATATTAACAAGTGTGCAGTAATTAGTGACAAGCAATGGAAAATGCTAAAGATTACAAATTTCACTGCGTAAGGTTTACAAACTGGCGTGGCAATATGGCATCGAATGTTAGAATTATGTTTTTGTAATTGGTGACATGCCAGTTTGTAAAGACTATATAGTTAGCATCACTCATGCTGAATAATGGTAGTAAATGTTTGCTAAAATGTTGATGATGTGGCAAATGTTAAACCACTCTTTGATTATGAATTGTTAGCTACTAGTAGTTTAGTTATAATTTATAAATTGTTAGGATCTTAGGGATTTTACAATGAAGTAGTAAATGCCTAAATGGATGGTTTAGATTTCGCCGGATTTGGACCCTCTAGAGTAAAGTCTTACTATTCATCCATTTTGAAAAGAGCGGATTGGATTATGTCATATTGTCTATAATTTAAACACAGATACCAAAATTATGATAGTTCACATTTTTTTTTTAAATGTTAATGACGTGGCAAAATCTAATACACTCATTTTAAAATGAATGGATGTGATTTTAGAAACTCCACGGTAAAGGATTTTAATTAAGATTTTGTCACATCAACAATAATGTTAGTAAATTTTTGTTTAAATGTTGATGAGGCGACAAAATTTAACTTACTTGTTTAGAAGTGTGGAGGGAAGTTATGACTTGAGAGGATTATGATGCATATGTATTTATTTATGTATGTGAGTTGAGGGTCTGTTTGGTATTTTATAAAATGAAAGGTCTACTTGATCAACCAACCAAACAAAGTGCTATATTTGAATTTTCAACATTTCTTTCTAAAATTTTTTGGGAGTTCCATTTGGTGTTTATAGCACATTTTGGGTTATTTTGCTGTGTAATGTTGCGATAATCTTGATACGGCATAATTTTCTATGCAAACATGGTGGATGTACTGTGTTTTTTAGTACTTGAGTGAGTGATACAAATTTGACATTTGGATACTTTATTTGGAAAAAAAAAATTTAGATGATTTGGAGTTTAAAAATGCATAAACTTTTTGCACAGCTATGAAGGAACTATTATTTAACTTATCACTTAATGATCGATTATAGTTAGCTAGAGTTTGAGGCACATGTTGTAGGCATTAGCTGATTTCAAAGCTTGTGGGGAAAATTTTTGATGTGAAAGCCTCATGATTAGGAGCTGTGAATGTTGTGCAACTTGTGCTTGGAGGCTATGCTTTGCAGTGCAAAGCTAAAGAATGTTCATTATTGTTTTCAGGTGATATTGCTTTAGTATAATTGGGAAAGCAGCGATATTGCTTTTAGTGAATAAGTTGGTTGCAAAAATCTGGTGTTGGAATTTTTAAGACTGTATATAAGATATGGGAAAAGTTAAGATTTTATGCATGGAGTGAGGACGAGAAGTTTAGACATATGTACTAAACAATCATATCCATGTGGTTTAGATGTGTTCATGGTAAACTGACAAGCAAGCCAGCAAAAGAGAAATATATTAGATAAGAAGACATAGAATGGTGGAGAAGAATAAATTTGGCCAGTCACTTCCAAATTTTTGGGGCTGAGGCTTTGTTATTGTTGTTTGTTTAGCCTCACGTCCTTGAACTGAGCTATTTTTGGCATTCCACTTACCATTCTAGGTTTTTCTTTTGTATTATACTACAGCCTTGTTGCTGGGTAATAGTGGTCCTTGTCGTGTAATTACCTGTCAATTTGAAGAATTCCTCTCACCTTGAGTTTGATATGTGCTATCTCATTACTATAAATGTACATATATTTCATTTTGAGTAAATGTAGCCAACGGTTTGACCAATTATTCATTTATTCCTCCAATGCATCAAGCTGCATCTTATTGCCTCTGTTGCCCATGACATGGAATGTAGAATATGTCTTACAGGATTGCTTAAACGGAGAGTTTGTTAGGGTGGGTCCTAACCCAAAGTTTTCTCCTATTGCTGGATATCACTGGTATGTCTTTTTTTAATTTATTAATATATATATATATATATATATAAGCCCGTCTGTGGAACTATTTACTGTAATTACTTGACTTAATTCTAAGTGAAGAAGCATATTCATTCAACTACCATATATGAAGGGTTTTTTTTTTTTTTTTAAAGTTCTTGTGAATGAAAATTCAGATATTAATCAGATGACCATTGTACTTATTCCCTTTGTTGATCTCTTTGCAGGTTTGATGGAGATGGGTGCGTGATTTTCTGTTCCCTTATTCAAAAGAGTATTTCTTTTAAGTTTTCTTGAAGAAAGAGTTCAAAGATATAACTTCAGTACCACTTTTCCCACTCCAGAATACCATTAATGTTTCTCTGCTTTGTGTGTTTAATTTATGGTTGCTTTTTAGAGGCTACTCAGCGCCCAATTCTCTACATTATAAAAGTATTTGTGTCACATACTCTGAAGGAAAAAGCTCCATATAACAAAGAAAAAAATGCCAATTGGCTGCTTTATGTAATTTTCCTTAGTCATCATATATGGTGGCTATATGTGCAGTAAACCCTTGCAGTTCATTCTTTAGTTGGCCAAGATTATTCGGATTTTATATGGTGCCTAGTTCTGAGAAATTCACTGAAAATACCATGATTGTTCTGACACAACTGCAGTTTGGCAGTGGAGCCAAATGAATAATTTTTTTAGTAAAATGATACATTTGTTCTTTTCCCCTTCCACACTTACTTGAGGTTCCTTCCATTTGATTCATATACTATCTTGACATTAAATGCTGAAGTTTTACTAGTTTAACTACATTGAATTGCCAAATCGAGCCCACCAATGAGCTCTAGCTCAAATAGCACCTCCTCCCCTTGTAAGAGTAAGGTGGAAGGTTAGGTCGTGGTTTCAAGACCCACTAGGTGTGTGTGTGTGTGACTTATCAATAAAAAAACAAACTAGAATAACCAAATCGAGCTTCTTAAGAATGAAAATTTTCCCTATGATATTTCTCTGTGGGGCATGTGCCGAGCCAGAATATCTTATTGAATGCAACTGCCATGCTAACAAGTGAGTTACAAGTTGCCATGCTAACTATTTAATGCAACTACATTGTCCTATTGTTTATGAGTTGTGGTCTATGGTGTTCACCTTGTTTGGTATTTGCTGGGCGATGCCAAAGACTGTGGTTGAGCTCCTTGCATGTTGGCAAGGAAATTTTGGTCATCATCATAGTGGTGCTATTTGGATGGCAGGAGAGAAACAACCGGTGTTTTGAAGATCTAAAAGGACTATAGCTGATTTAAAACTTTTCTTCTTTAAAACTCTATCGGATTGGATGTCCATCATAGGAAGTTATTTATTTTTTCAGTCTATGATTTGATGGATGCTTGTAATTTATGTATTTGATTATTTTGGTCCCCTGCTATATACTTATTGTATACTTGGGTGACTCATTATTATGTCTTAGAATAAAATTTTCTTTACTTATTAAAAAAAAAAAAAAAACTAGTGAGTTACAAGTGTTTATGATTTATAATAATACCTGTTCTTAAGAGTGAAAAATAATCATGATGTAATTAAAACAACTTTGAACATGCTGGTGAAATGTTCAATCATAAGGATTCAAAAGAAGATGTTTAGCTTGTTCTGTTTCTTTATGATCCCTTGGCAAGCTTAGGTGTCACTCTATTAGTGAAGGGGGAAAGGGAACTTGATTGTAATTTACCCATGTTATTTGCTATTTTCAAGGTGTTTGTTAAACTATTTAGTCTTGTATTTGGTTGGTTTTGGTGAGTCGTGTGTCTGTTTGTTCAGTAGACAGCAGTTGATTGTTTATAACCATCCTTGCTAGTTTACTGCTCTTGGATATATTGAAATTGGTAATGTTCCAATGTGTTTTGTATTCTTTCCACTTTTTCTTTAATTTTAGAGGTTCATGAATGTTAGTTTATCCAATACTAGACTGTTAAAGCAAGAAGGGATTAGGTGATATCTTTAACTTTTTCAGCATGACTCATGGTTTGCGCATCAAAGATGGGAAAGCAACCTATGTCTCCTGCTATATAAGGACATCTCGCATCAAACAAGAAGAGTATTTTGGAGGTGCTAAATTTATGAAGGTATACCAGTAAGCTGTGGGTTTCTTTTTTCTTATTTTTATTTCTGGTATGTTCATTTGCATGGTTAACCTCAGTAGGATATGCTGCCTTTGTTAGTTACATGTTTTGCCTCTGCATAATTAAAATTTTGAATGGATAATTGTAGTTGTGTATGTTTGATTTGTTGGTCCTGCTGTTGCATACATATTTTTTTCCTTTTTAAATGTCATTACAGATTGGAGATCTTAAAGGGATGTTTGGATTATTCATGGTGAACATGCATTTACTGAGAGCAAAATTGAAAGTATTAGATGTCTCATACGGATATGGAACGGTTAGTTAGTCTAGTATGCAAAGTTTGCTCAAAGGAAAATAAATCTGGTGAAATTGTGCACATAATTTTTAGTAGAGTTCAAATCCCTTATATAATTTTGCTTAATTTTCTGGTTGCTTGGGTTTTTCTTTGTTGGATAATAGTGTGTGCATAGTTCTTCAATCCATCAAGTCCCCATGTATTAGGATGCAGGTACAGGGCTAGGTTTCAAAGAATGAAGTGTCCAAATGCATTGTTCTTTCAGACCTTGCCTGGCAAATATGTTTACCTAACATTATGTTGCTCAACTCTTTTATTTTTTTGCTGCATATTGTGGTGCACACTTGCACATATTTACTTCCTTTATTTCAATTATCAACCCCCCGGCAGTACCCCAAAAAAAAATTATTATTTTTTGTGGGTAAGATTTGAACTTAAAACCTACCAATTTTCCCCTGGCCTTTACCAGCTGAGCCAGAAGTTTGTATTACTTAGATGAATATGCTCCCTTCCTTTAGTAGGCACATATGTATTTGTCGAATATCTCTGATACATGCACCGTGCCAAAGTCTGTCTTTAAACGTATATATTGGGTATCTCTGCACATTTTTTTTTCATGTTTAGATAATCCTGGTGTGCAGTGCAAGACACTAAGTATTTGCCTCCTGTGTACAGCTAACACAGCTCTAGTGTATCATCATGGGAAAATTCTAGCACTTTCTGAGGCAGATAAGCCTCGTAAGCTTGTCTTCTTCTTGTGTTTTTCATTCTAAAAAATTAAAATGAAAAGGGTTGGTCTTCCTCTGGATTTCCATTCATATGATGTAACCGCTCTATTCTTTCATGGTGGGCGAAAGGAAATACGGAGCAATGCCAATTTGGTTGTCATATATGGACTCCATCAAGTAATTTGGTGCCATGTCCTCATTTCTGATGTAGGATTGAAATTGTCTTCATTACTTTATTTAGATGCTGTTAAAGTTTTGGAAGATAGAGATCTCCAAACACTTGGTATGCTGGACTCTGACAATAGATTGTCACATTCTTTTACTGCTCATCCTAAGGTTGACCCATTCACTGGCAAGACATCCTCGTAAAAGCTATTTAGCGACCATGGTAATGGAAGAAGTCCTTTTAACCTACAGAACCTTCCATGCAGGCGAGATGTTTACATTTGGCTATTCACAAACACCACCATATATCACCTACAGAGTAATTTCCAAGGATGGTTTCATGTATGACCCAGTACCAATAACAATATCAGACCCCATCATGATGCGTGACTAAAAGTTGCGACGAGGGATACAGGGTTGAGAAAATTGCCAGGATGTAGCTTGATTGAGGTCAACGATTCTGTTGTTGAGTTCTATTCCTTAGATGAGAGGCATTCTAAGAGAGAGAGGAAATCTATAGAGCCTTGAGGGGGTTGACAAAATCGATAATCGTTTGAATATCTACCAGACCTGATGGAACTTGAGCAGGGAGGTTAAAGATATCGGAGGGCTAAGACAACACTTTTTGAAGTTTTAATTAACTTAACACTTAAAACTTAATTTCTCATCTCTCAATTCTCTTAGTCCCCTTTGGGATTAAATATCTATTTTGTTGAATATAGAGTTCCTTGAATGAATTCTTTTGCTTTGAAAATCTTGTTTGGTTGATATATGTGGACATCTATGTTTTCTATGTTTTAATGATAGAAAAGTTGTTCTCTCTAACTGTAGTTTCTTTCCTAAGATTCTAAGTTTGAAATATTGATAAGTGACTCATGTGCTCACTAATTTTGGGAAACAAAAGCTTTGCTTAAAATATTTCTTTAGATACATATATATGTTTAAAGTGTTTGGGTTAAGCTCAACCTGATTTGATTTGTTCTCACTTGAGTATTTGAAAAATTACCCTCAACTCTTTGAACCAAAAAAAAAAAAAAAATCACTACTTTGAAATCTGGAAATATATTAGTGCTTTCATTTCAGTCAATTTTCTTGAATAGGTTTTGATGGTCATTATAATCAAATTTCACCTTTAGAAAGAACACCTTGTCTACAAAATATATCTTTTGTCTCTATTATTGTCTTATTTTCTACCATAGTTTAATGGTCTAGTGCTTAACATCATTTTTTTTTCATGTAGTTGGAAGAATACACAATTTTAGTGGAATTTCTTTTTTACATTTTGTGTCATGTTCTCCATTGCTTGTTTCTATAAACTTGGGAAATATTTTTCTGGCCATTGCAGTCAAGCTTGAATAACCAATCCATGGCAAATTTTCACAATTCCTTGCCATTTTCAAACTTTGGCTAGCTTGAGGATGCAGCATGCATTGTCGTTGCAGTTGTTCGTAATTGGCCTCATAGCAATATGCATTTGAAACAATGAACTGAGCATAAAAGAGTTAACTTGGAAGAAGAGAGAGAGAGTAGGGAACCTTTATAATAACTCAGGACAAGCTGGTGAATTGGGGTGACAATGCTGATATTGGGATCATTTTTATTATTATTATTATTAGTTTATTACTCTTTTACTTGAAGAATATGGCAGCTACTGTAGAAAACATACTTCGTTTGTCTGCAGATTGTTGCTTGAAATTCCTCTTTATGTGCTCGGATGCTAAGGCCCACTAGGTGATATTTTTTTGTTGTTATTGCTGAAATCCACTTTAGTGTCATAAATCTTTGCTGTAATCCTATAGCTGTGTATTCATAATGGTTTGGTGTCTTTAGCATTTGTTCTAGAGAAGATTGTTGAAAACTCCTTATTCAATAGTGGAAGATTTGAATTCAAAAAAAAAAAAATAGTGGAAGATTTATATTGGACTTGGTATTGCAGATTTTCCCTTCCCATTGGAGGGTTCAGGTTTGGCCTGAAGCCCAACAAAGCCCATAAACTTAGTGTGTCCTAAGGCCCAGGCATCATCTATATCACTGCCCATTTAGATTTAAAACACTGTAAGCACATCACCTACTTCGATTGAAATCAAAAGCAATCAACTGATCAAGATATGCACGAAAATGTTGATTTCTTGAAGAATGCCCTCACACCTATACTAATTTATGCTGAGCTTTTTAATGATTTATCCTCCGAAGTGATTTATCATGGGAAAATAAAAGGGAATATGTGGTTTGAAAGGTGGATATGAGGATGGTTCAGCAGCACTGTTAGTGAAATTCACAGTGAGCTATGTGTGTGAAGCCTGGCACAAGCAAATGATCATGTGAGGCAAGGGTGGTGCACGGTTTTTGATAGTGGAATTTATTGATAATATATACAGGGATTATGCCTGTAATATGTCACAACTAGAAAATCTGCAACCATGGCCTAAAATCATTGTTCAATCATTTCCAAAATTCATGTATATGCTGCACTAGCTAAGTAGATCTTAAGAAGTTCTTGAAGACAATTAGCATAACTAGAAGTCTAGAACTGTGAAATTGATTTTATTTTTTTGGTAGATGATAATTGGTATGACCAGTTAAATTGATTAACAGGAGTAAAATTATCAAGTGGAGGAATCGTATCTTGTAGAATATTAGTAAAATATGTTGCAATGAATGAGATTTGTCTTCCTTATTTCTACTCATGGTGGATTGTACTCATGGTAGAAACAAAGAAATGTTGAGAGGAAAGTGAAACGCCTCTTTGGGGTTGCTTGCTGTTGAGTGGTCTATTTCTGCTATGTTGAACAATGCTATTGAGATTAGCCTTTGCTTTGATTCCCATGCATTTTGTTGAGCTAGAAGAAAGGAAAATAGTGTTGTTCATTTCTCGTTTAGTGCTAGTGGGTTTAGGAGAAAAAAGTTTGAAATACAAGATTAGTAACATATTGTAACTATCTAAAAAAGAAGTTTGTATATTATTGTCATTTTTTGTTTAAAGATACTGTGCATTCAGTTCATTTGGGTCCAATTCGGTTCATTTCAGTCCAATCGGTCTAGTGTAGTCCATTTGGTCCAGTTCGGTCAAGCTCGGGCGAATTTGGTCCATTTCGATCTATTCAGTCCAGTTTCTGTGAAGTTCCGGAATTACTCTCAGGTGCTGATCTATTCCCCTTTGTAGGCTCTGAAATCTCGAAACTACAAAGATGCTTGAATTTACTTAAGGGTCATTTACTTAAATTGCAGGCAGAGCTTAAAGAGCTGAGAAAGGAGAGAGATTGAGAGAGAGGAGATAGAGACTTTGAGAGAGAAGCTGAGACAAGCGTATGACTAAAAAAAAAAGAGAAAATGAGGAGAGAGATTCTAAGAGAGACATATTTATCACTGAGAGAGAGATATTCCACGCATAAGCTATATATAGGTACTGTTTGGTTCTTGGAATCCATTAGGGAAAGAGAAAATTTTCACAAGGACTTCCATTTTCTCTTGTTTGGTGCAGACTCCTTCATGTTTGTGTTCCTTCCTTTAGTTAGTATATTTCACTGGAAACTTATATTTGTTTGAGAAATTTGTTTTTAAAAAGAAAATTATTGGGAGAAGTTAAGGAAAAATGCAAGTAAAAAATGGGTTAACTTAGAGACTTGGATTAATGATTCTTTTGGGTGGAATTTTGAGGTGTGTTCTCATGGGTTATTATCTTGTGTGTGTGAGCATGGCAGGTGTAGCAGTATCAGGATGGTTCTTGTGGTGGGAAAGGAGGTAGGCACCTTTTGAAGTTGGGCTGAAGAGATGAGGAGTCCCATTCTAAAGATTGGGCTCGGCTCGAGGATAAGCAAATTAGGAGATGGGCCAAATGTTAAGATCCGTAATCTACGTTGAGGACACGAGGAGGCTCGAAGATAGACATATGTCCGAGCACCTAACTAGTGTCAGGCACAAGTTACTAAGCAATCCTCTCAATGTCGGAAGGCAGGGTCCAACCTTTGATAACCGATTTGATAGGCAAAAAAATGCTATAGACCCAGAGAGTCATCTTAACCTCTGAAGTAGTGGGCCTTACACATGTGCAGAAGATTCTGTCATCATGAGGGCTCCACCAACAAGAGAGTATAAAGGGGGAAGGAGGATATGGTATTAGGGGGTTGGAAAAATTGGGGTGAGAGATATGAGAGAAAGGTGAGAGCATAAATCACTGGGGACTGAGATCCGACTTGAAACTCAGAAGGGAAGTTTAGTCAATTGGATACATTCTTGGCCAATAACTTGTAGCATAACAACGGATCAATACAAAGACCTGGTTCATCATAGCGACAAACTATTCCTGGGATCTTCCGTTGTGGGCCAAGAACATTGCCAGAGAACAAATTAATTGAGGGCTGGTGCCCAACATAGACTAAGGTCATTGGGCCAAAGCACCACAGTTCTAAAAATCTTATCTTTTTTTTTTTTTTTTTTTTTTTTTTTTTTTGGCCATTTAAGTATTGGAAACTTGGTGAGGAATTTCTATATATGTAAATATGAAATGGACCTAGTTAAATTTATGAACTGAGGTATTACCTATTAACCAATATACATATTTCTTAAATTCTAAAATTGGTACTTAAGAGCTTTCAAAAAAAGAACGGTACTTAAGGCAGCAGCAGAGATGTCATCAATTTGGTGAAAATTGATATATTCACAAAATCCAGGATCTTCAGTTAAGTATACTTCAAATACGCACACATGAAGATTAAAGATAAAATTTACGTATCATGGCATTTAGTTACTATCTAATTACCTCGGTGAGATTTGTCATTGGTTAAGTAGAGGTAGTAGCTTTTACATTAATGCAAAAATAGCATCTTTATCATATATATGCGAACTTTAATAGTAACAAACCTACCGCAATTTTAACAGAGGAATATTAAGAAGCATGGGAAAACTAAAACTTCAATTGAAACCGGTATGAAAAGGATAGGCCATTCTTGCTGCAGAATATGGATCGGCCATGGCTATGAAATGTGCATATATACTTGGTTAGCTTGTCCACCAACCTTTGCTCCCACTTGCTTAAGACTTTGTTGATAAAGAATGGAGCATGTATGTGCCATAGCAAACCTGCAAAAAGCTTAAGGCATGCAACTTGGGGCACGAATAAGCACAAGTACAAGCATAGCTGAGGAAAAGTTAAGACTATGATCAAGTACTCAGATAATACATATCAAGGCACATAAATTGATCATAAAGTATTTACAAACAAACCAGAAATAAATGTAAAAGAACTTAGGAACTTAGCCCTTGCAGCTCCCTTGGAAGTTTTGGTTCTTGGTCTTTGCAATAAAAGGATGTAATCTCAAAATTGCTTAGTCTGAAAGTGGTTTTTGTTACTAGAAATTTCATAGACAAGGTGGAGTACATTCAACTAATTCAAGCACTTCAAATTCTTGTGCATCGCACAAATCTACCTAATTGTGCTCAGCATAGATCCCAGAAGAAGCACTTATTGCCTAATGCTACAATGGGTTTCTAACTTTCTAGGTTGCAAAACTAGTCCATTGGTGTCTGTTCAAATATGCTCATGCACACTGAAAAGACATGGAAACACATCCACTATTAAAAATGTCATTCTAGATTGATTGGATTCTCATTTGACATACACTAAACATGATATTTAGGATTTGCTAGATGAAAAGGAAGTAGAAGATTATATATCATCTGGTTCTACTAAGCTAATAAAGCTTTTTTTTTTTTTTTTTAAATGTGTATTGATGCCTTTCAAAAGCCTAGACCCTCCAAATTATCCAAACTAGCTTAGTATACTTCTAAACTGATCCTAAAGCCACTTTATGAATAGGTTTTGATTATATTCAATTGTGTAGACCACATTGGAACCAAGTTTTAGCTTTTGAGGAAAATATTTTCAAAGCCCCTAGGAAAAACGTGATTATTATCTATTTATCTTCTTACTACAATGACAGCGAATGAATGTCGGTGCTATATAATGTTTTCTTAGTGATGCAAATGTTGTGAAAATTGCTGAAATAATCTGTTTACACAAGGTTAAAGAAGAGAGAGAAGAAAATATGACATAAGGAATTTACGTGGTTTGGCAATATGCCTACGTCCATAGGAGGTGACAGAATAAAGTTTCACTATAACTTTGGAGATTACAGCAATAGCATGAAGATAGTCTCACACAAAGCCAAACCCCAAATACACCCTTGGTTCTCTCACAAATAAATAGAGAGCACCCTCTTGTATTTAGACAAGTTGCAAGACACTCTAACTTCCTAACTCTGGTGCACACACACAGAAGAAGTTCTTTGCTTTATCCTATCTCACGTAGGTACTCTCTCTTGCTTCTCTTGCATCTTCTCTCAAATTCACCATCTATTTATACCTAGATGTTTTGCCGAAATACCAATAGTTTCAGCACATGAAACTTATCAAGTCAAAAGAAAATGATTCTCAAAAAAAAAAAAAAAGTCAAAAGAAAATGGCAAGCATTTATGGCCAAAGTGCCATCCATTTCAGCCAAAAGAAAAGAAGCATGAATTTGGTTTGCATATGTCAGGTGTTGTTCCTGGCCATCTTCTTTGACAATTCATGAAGAACAACATTTAATGCAAGCTTTTGCATTTCTTCACGCATGAAATTGGTTGAATATCATGCAAACTTTCTGACATGGGCATGCAAACCATTTAATGATTTGTTGATTAATGTCAAGCCACTAATTTTGACAATTCAAGCCATTCCAATAGCAAAAGAAATAGAAATTGATGTTGTTTATGCTGCCAACAAAACAGGTTAGTTTTCCATCTTATAAAACTTACTCAAATGTCTAAAAACATGTCAATCAGCCCTAGCTATCATGGTTTAATGGACTATGTGCTTATCTGCTAAAGTAAATCCTAGTAAATAAATGGATTGAAACCATAAATTTAATTAGTGGTCTCTACACGAAATGGACTTCTCACTCAACATATTCACGTTGGGCCTCGAACCTAATGGACTTCTTACTCAACATATTCATGTAATTTTTTTTTTTTTAGAATCTTAATGTTTAATTAGAACTCATTTAATGAAATAAATTTCAATTTAAAGTAGAATTTGTTTACTATTCAAAAAAATAAAACAATAAGTTTTAATTAGTTTAAACTATATAGTTTTGTACTATTTTGTAACTCCAAAAACCAAATTAAAAAAAAAAAAAAAAAAATATATATATATATATATATATTATAGAATGATTACTTGCAAAAATGTAAACTTTCAACAAATATGTAGGCTTTAGTTTTATATTATTACTAGTGATGACTGGCCATGCTAGCCACAAGAAACTATTGACAATAAAATATTTAGGGATGATACATATTTAATTAATATGTATTAATAAATACAAATTTAAATTTGAGAATTTGTAGAAAATAACTAACCTAATTTAATCCAAATTTATTTAATTTTGGGTTGCTTTCTAAAAAGATAATGAGTTTTAATTTCTTTTTTAATAATTTGATAGTACATACAATGGGGGAGCATACTATATAACTAACTTACAAGGCTCTTGACTTGAATGAGTAATAAATAGCTTAAACTAACATAATTAACATTGTTTGTAACCCTTAACTACTAAAAATATTGCACCCCCCGACTTATTTGATTTTTAAGTAAGGTTATAAATTAACCAAGTTGTTCATAAACAGCCCAGACCTGGCTCAATAAAAACATCATTTATGTTTGTTTGTTTGTTTATTAAAAAAGAAGCTTGAGCCTAAATATTTTGCTTGTTTAATGAACAAGTGTCCAAGCAAAAAAAAAAAGTTTATGAAAAAAGTTGTGAACATTAGTATTTGATACAAACAAATTGGGCCTAAACTCATTTATTCGATAATAAGATTGATATAAGTTTGACAATTAAACTCATATTTTATGCAGATTTTAAGTAAATAGGAGTTGTGATTATTTGTCCAAACCAATAAGCTATATATGTGCTTGATAATATATTTTTGTTGGATTTCATGTTCAAAAATTTGATATTAAGCTCAAGTTTGAACTTGATAATGAGGTCGAGCTCAACTTAACTAATAAATCTAGCTAAGTTTAAACATTTTACATTCGCTATCCCAAACTTAAACATTTTATATTCATTGTCGAGCTAAATTTGAACCCATACTACTAGACTCTGGATATTTATTTGAAGCAGTGTTTACATTTAAAATATTTGATTGGGGATTAGATAATAGCCATTGTAGGCTCTGTTAATTTCCCGCCATTCTCGGCTTCTCATATTTGTAAGAACAAAACAGAGAAGTTGTAATTAAGTTACAGAAATCAATCAAGACTCAAGAGGCTCAAATTACTCTCTCTCTCTCTCTCAAAACTCTGTGATTGAGTTTCAACAAAATGTGAATTCACTGAATAAATGACTCACTAATTCAGATTCCATTTTAGGTCTGAATTTTAGACCCGCATTTTTGTCACGGTGATATTAATATGGCTGACTCGCGAAATTTCCAGAATGGGACTCAAAGTCAAAGAAGGAAGAAGTGCGTATTAAAAAAAAAAAAAAAACCAAAAGAACTGGTTAGACTTTTAAGGGCTAAATGTTAGTCCAACATTGATTATTACTACACATGGGTCCGAACACTCTGGTTATTTTCTTATGCTTCGCACACGGTTTACTTTCATGCTGAAAACTGAACAGAAAGATGTTCTAGCCTCCTTACATCCAGCGGGTATACTGACCTCCAAGCTTAAAGGACAACATCTTTGACAATGGTTAGATTTGGCCTTTTTGAGGAGATGAGCTTTCCTATGAGAACTGATCTAGAGATGCTCTCAAAATCTTCGTTTGAAGGGAGCTTATCTATTGTGTATCATACAATATTGATAACTATGCTTTAAAGGAGCATTGTTTAGTACGATTAATGAGCTCTAAAACTTGCATGAGATAGAAGAAACGGGGAACTTTAGTTTAAGGGGTTTATCTTGTTGGGATGAGGATGCGAGTGGGTAGAGCAAGTTATGTATTAGAGGGAAGGAGACTGGCTCTAGGGAATGGCAGAGACTAGCTCTGGGGAAATTTCCAGGATGGGACTCAAAGTTTTGTAACGATTATTTGAAGTAGCGGACACATGTAAATATTTGATTGGATATAAGATATTGTTAGTCTCTTATACGCATGTAATAGCCGTTGTAGACTGTTTTTTCCCACCATGCTGTGTTTTTTTTTTCTCCTCATATAAGAACAGAACAGAGATGTAATTATAAATATCTCACTCTATCTAACTTTCAACAAAACGGGTACCCACTAAAGAAATGGCTCACTCATTCAGATTCTATTTAGGGTCTGTTTAAATATCACTTATTTTGTTGAAACTGAAAACTTATTGCTGAAAGTATTGTAAATAAAGATAAAGGTTAATTGAAATAATACAGTGAAGCCCATAAATAGTACTAAAAAGTACAGTAAAAATCCATAAATAACAGTTAAAATAAGTTGAATAGTAAAATAATTTTATTTTTCATTCTTATTCAAATGCACGTTTAAAAGGTCTGAATTGTCAAACTGACCTTTTTGACGGAATTGACACAATAAATGATATTGGTATTGCGAGATTTCCAAGAAGGGAGTTAAAAAAGCAAAAAGATTGGGCTGTAGACTTTCAAGGCTAAATGTTCATCCTACAATACTATCCCATAACAAGTAGCAGTATTCACAATAGTGGAGCTAAAATAGCAATATTGCTATTTTAGCTCCACCAAAACACAATAAACACCTCTACAACAGTGGAGCCATAGTTAAAAATTTTAGATGAATTGCTACAGTGCACATCTATCTATAGATGTGCACTGTAGCTTGGAGTAAAAAAAAAAAAAAAATTATTCAACCGGTACAACTTGTTTCTTTTTTTTCTTTTTTTCTTTTTTCTCATTTTATCAAATCCGGTCAGAGCACTCATTCACTCTCTCTCGTTTATCTCTCATCTCAAGCTTACTGTCAACTCTCGTCTCATTCGCCGGCCCGACCATCGTCAAGCTCACTTTGGTACATCGACGGCAGCACCTCTCTGTCTCAAACCCATGCCGATCACCTCTCTGTCTCACTGATGGTGGTGGTGGTTGTGTGAGTAGATCAGCGTCGGTGGATGGCTGGGTTCATTAGCATTGGTGGGCTGTGGTGTGGTTGAATAGTTGTTGGGCTGTGGTAGGTAGATCGGCATTGCTGGGCTGTGGGCTATGGTGGGTAGATAGGCGTCGGTTGGGTTCATCGGCGTCGATGGGTTGTGGTGTGGTTGATGTGCTGTGGTGGCTCGGGTGGGTTTCGTGGTGGTGGGTGTGGGTGTTGCTTGGTGGGTCGGGTGGGTGTGGGCTGGTTGATTTTTTTTTCTTTGTTGTGGCGGCGGCGGCGGCAGCGACTGTGGTCATGTGTGTGGTTGTGGTTGTGGCAATGGCAGTGGGTTGTGGTTTTGGTTGTGGCAATGGCAGTGGGTTGTGGTTGTGGTAGTGGCAGTGGGTTATAGTGACTGGTGGTGATGGGGCTGTGATTGTGGTTGTGGTTGTGGTTTTGTTTTTTTGTTTTTTATTTTTTCTATGTTGTGTTGTAGTTGCCAAAGTAGAGTGGTGGTGGTGGTGGTGGTGGTTGTGGTTATGGCTGTGGCTGATGATAGAGGTGGTTGTGGTTGGTGTTGTGGATTTTTTTTGGTAGTAGGATATATTATTTTATTGTAGAGAATATATTATTTTATTGTGATGTTTATGTTATTTTATTGTGTTAAAAGCTAAAATAGATCTACTGTTGCAACATTTGCGTAGGTAAAATAGATAAAGTAACTTTTGGTGGAGCTAAAAAGCTAAATTTTTAGCTCCACTGCTGTGAATGCTCTAACAACTAATAACTACCAACACTTGTGTTTGACACTCTTTTTTTTTTTTTTTGACTGAAAAAGGTAGAATCGGTATATTAAAATGACCAAAAGTACAACAGGCCTTTTGGTGATTTCTTCATGCATATGAGAATATGATCATTCAGTGGTGATGCCACGTACAAGTCAGGGTGTTCCCAGGAACACCCTAACCTGAAAAAAATTAAAAAAAAAATTTATATTTAATCTGTATTAGGAACACCCTAATCACAAAATTAGGAACACCCTCAGTTACAAAATTAGGAACACCCTTAAATTAAAAAAAAAAAAAATTATCTATTCTACTTTCAAGCAAAAAAAAAAAAAAAAAAAGCCCAAAAAAAATTTGAACTACAATGTGAAAGAAAAAAAAAATTGTAACAGACCAGAGCCAAGCCCACGGCAAGCAAAGCCCACGGCAAGCCCAATAGATTACAGCAAACCCACCGATTCTCCAACACAAAAAAAAAAAAAAAAAAAAAAATACAGAGAATCAGAAATCAAACCTTTACCCACGGTCACGGCGCTGGCAGAGAAAACCAAACCCCAATACAATCAGTCTATACAGAGTAAAAGCAAAACAAACTCCAATACAGAGGTGTTTTAGTGTTTATCCAAAAAAAAAAAAAAAAAACCCAATATAGAGCAAACCAAAGGTCCAAAACCAAACCCCAGCAAACCAAACGGTCCAAACCCACAGTCACGTTGTCGCTGTCGCCGTAGATCACTCACAGATCGCTTGTAGATCACGTCACTGTAGATCGCTCGTCGTAGTCGTAGATCGCTCGTCGTCGTTGTTGCTCGCTAGCCCCTCATCGCATATCACTCTGCTTCGGTGCTCGGTGCTCGCCGCTCGCCGCTCGGTGCTCAATGCTCCCTCCCTCAAGGTATTTCTCTCTTTTTCTCTCTGACTCTCTCTCAGTCTCTCTCTCTCTTTATTCTTTAATAGTATAACTTTACTCAGTCTCAGTATCTCTCTCTTTTGAATTCTCTGATTGGCTGGCCCGAATTACCTTTATTTATATTTTGCTTCTTACCTTTTTTTTGTCTTTTTGAATTTGGCTTTATTTTATCTGTTGGTGTTGGTCAGTGTGTTGGTGTTGGTATTGGTGTTTGTTAGTTAGATATTATTTGTCTTTTAGTGTAATGGGTATTGTGTATTGTGATTGTGAAATTTTCTGATTAGCAGGCTATTGTGACTGGGGCATTAAGCTTGTGCTTGTTTGTTGAGTGGGAGGGGGTGGATGGGCTGATGGGTTGGGGTCGGGTAAACAATAATTAAAGCAGTGTAATGTGTTGCACATTACACTGCTTTAATTATTGTGCTACACATGGAATGTGTAATGTGCACAAGGGGTTAAACAATATAACAAATTAAAGTAGTATAATTAATGACAAACAAATTAAAGCAATATAGTTTATTATTATGCTAAACAATAATAATTAAAGCTGTATAATTAAATTAACCAATACATTATTGTAGGGTCACGATTTGTAGTCCAAGCCCAAAAGATATGGGATGTGAGCCCAATGAGCCCAATACAATAAATTTGTAGAAAGTGGGTGAAAGAGTTGGGCTATTTACGAATTGGACAATGGCTAGTAAGGATTTAAAGATGAACAAACACGAAAACACACTTAAAACTCGATGAAATTAGTGTCAAAGGAGATGAATTATGAATTAAAACAATGTTCCTGAAAGCTAATACAGTTCTTAGTGCTATAATAATTCTTTTTCTATCCCTCTTTTTCCTCCCTTCATTATGGAAGGTCTTTTTCATTATATAGTTCCTTCCAGACCATCTTCATCGTACACTTGTTTATCATTTAAGCCTTCACTTGAGTACGCGTCCCATCAAACATCTTCTTTGGCTCTCTATGAATGGTGGTAGCTGAGACTGCGCCGTTTAGGGGTCTTCTCCACATAAATGCGGCTAGAAAAGTTGCTGCAGTGCATTTAATGCGGTGGTAGTAGCTTTTCTTTTAGATATTTCTGTGTTCTTATCATCTTTGTACGTTCTTGAGATTCATCCTGATCATCATTAGAACCCCTCGAAAGGTCACCTAAATTACCCAAATATGTGCCTGATCGATATTCATCGTGTCCGAGAAGGAGCTACTCCTCAGACTATATGCCTCCATTCTTTTCTTCCATGATTCTCAACTTTGGGGCCTCTTCTAATCATTTGCTCTTCCTCGGGCATATCCCCATCCTTAAATAGGGCCCAAAGCCCAATATACAAATTTGGGCTCTCATCTCCACAATTATAAAAGACAAATTAATTAAATTATGTTAGGCTAAATAACAATTAACAATTTTATAATTAATGAAACAATAATATAACAAATTATAATTTATAAAAGAAAAACAAATTAATGAAACAACTAAACAATAATAATTAATAATTTTATTAATATTTCAAATGAACTAATAATTTGCGAGTTTTTTTATTGTTGTTGTTGTCAATATATAAAATTTTCTTTTTATTAGATTGTGTAATTTGTGCTTGTTGAGGAACACCCTAGAAAAAATTCCTGGAGCCGCCACTGTGATCGTTCTGAGAAAATTTTCATTAGCTTCGCGGATGCTGAAATGGAAGTACAATCGGGTCCACAGGGTTTTCTTTCTTTTGGTGCTAAAGGCCTTGACAGTCAACACTTGTGTCTGACACTCTTGTTGTTTTCTTCATGCATATGAGAATAGTATCGGTAACATTCCAAGAGAATTCATAAAGGAAGACTTGTATCGGTAACTTTTTTGATAATCATTGGTATCGGTAACTTTCTTCCCCCATATATATTCGATCCTCTTCGGCTCCTTCTTCACAGCAACATTACACTCTAGCTTTCTTCTCGCTCTTTTAGCCTTCTTTTTTACACTCTCTAGCAAATTGAAGCACTTCAAGCTCTCACTCTTTAGCTTCCATCTCACTCTTTTAGCCTAGCTTTCACTCAATAGAAAGTTTTTCTTTCACTCTAGTACTGAACCACTTGAAGCCCACCCTCCCTTGCTTCCCTCTTGCTCTTTAAGAGGCTGTTTGGTTCATTAGTTTTCATGACTCAATTTTTTGTTTTCATAACTCAATTCTCAAAAATGGTGGGACCCATAGCAAAATACTCGTTTATCTGCACAATTTCTTTATTTTCATAACTCTGTTTTCAACACTCAATTCTCTACTTTTTGAGCTATGAGTTGTGGAAACTGAAAACAACTTTTGGCTATTTTCAGTTTTCAATTCTCATAATTCAATGACATTTTTGTAATAAAACAAACAATGGAGACCCACTGTTATAAATTCAACCGCACCTTTTGGCTCCCTTTTCACTTTTTTTTTTTTTTTTTTCCTTTCCTCCTAGGCTGTCTTCTCCACTCCTCCTGGTTTTTTTTTTTTTTTTTTTTTTTTTTTTTCACCTGGGTTCACCGTCCCTGGGTTTCTTACTTCTTTTTTTCTTTTTTTCTTCACTGGGAAACTCACCGAACCTAGTGAAAAAAAAAAAAAAGCTGCAGTGGGTGACAGAAATGGGGCCCACAAATAGTGTGAAAAATATTGAGTGATGAGAAATGAGTGATGGTGCCAAACAAACATTTTATTTTAGAGTGATGAGTGATAAATGATGAGTTATGAGTGATGAGTGATGAGTGATGAAAATTGAGTGACGAAAATTGAGTGATGAAAAAAGTGGTGCCAAACAGCCTCTAAGTCTTCCTTTCTCTAGCATAGTGAAGCACTTCAAGCTCACTCTCTAGTTCTCCTCTCATTCTTCTTGTTGGGTGCACCATTCGGCCTAAGGAACTGAAGAAAGAATTTGGTTGAAGTAAAGTCAAAGTAAGTGGTTTGCATTTATTGTGATTTGATGAGAAGAGTGTGAAAGGAAGAAAAGAAGAAAAGGTGAAAGAAATAAAAGCGAAAGGCCATTCGGCCATTTGGGGCAGAGAGGAGAAGTGAAGTCCCAGAGAAAAGTCCAGTCTTGAAGAACTGCATGAGTGAGTGAGTAAGCAAAAGAGAAGAGAGAAATAGAGAGAGTGAGAGAAAACTGTGAGAGATACATAGTGAAAAAGAGAACAGTGAGTGAAAAGAAAAAGAGAGTTTTTTCTTTACTCAAGTTGTATCTCTAAGTGTTGTTAATTTCAGAGCTTGTCCCGTGGTTTTTCCCTTCAAGATACACAGTGAGAAAGAGAACAGTGAGTGAAAAGAAAAGAGAATTTTTTCTTTACTCAAGTTGTATCTCTAAGTATTGTAATCTCTATTTAATATAGTGAAATTATTCGGAGTTTGTCTCGTGGTTTTTCCTTTCAAGGAGAAAGTGTTTCCACGTAAATCTTTGTGTTATTGTATGGTTGTTCTTCCGCTGTGCTTGCTGAAATTTATTCACAATTATATAGAATTTTTCCCAACAAGTGGTATCAGAGCGTAGGTTCGATTGGGAGTAATGGCCGGAGAAGAAGGAAAGACGTTAGGAATCGAAAAGTTTGACGGCACAGACTTTGGCTATTGGAGGATGCAAATCGAAGATTATCTGTATGGGAAGAAATTACATCTTCCTCTTTTGGGAAGGAAACCAGATAGTATGGAAGAAGAAGAATGGAGTCTTCTTGATAGACAGGTGCTAGGAGTTATACGATTAACTCTGACAAGATCAGTTGCACACAACGTTATGAAGGAAAAAACCACAGTGAATTTGATGAAGGCTTTGTCTAGTATGTATGAAAAGCCTTCGGCAAACAATAAGGTGCATCTGATGAAGAAGTTGTTCAATCTGAAGATGGTGGAAGGTACTCCTGTGGCTCAGCATCTGAATGAGTTTAATACTATCACAAATCAATTGTCTTCTGTGGAGATTGATTTTGACGATGAGATCCGTGCATTAATTGTTTTGGCTTCCTTGCCAAGCAGTTGGGAGGCCATGAGAATGGTAGTGAGCAATTCTGCAGGAAAAAGCAAACTCAAATATGATGATATTCGAGATTTGATTCTAAGTAAGGAGGTTCGCAAAAGAGATGCTGGTATAAACAATGCACAAGATCAAGCTTTTGTTATGGAGAATAGGGGCAAAAATAGAAGTAGAGGGCTGATGATCGAGCCAAATCCAATGACAGGTCACAATCAAAAGGTAGATCTCAATTTAAAGAGATGAGAGAATGTTTCCATTGTGGAAAAAAAGGTCACATAAAAAGAAACTGCTGGCATTGGACTAAAGAACAAACTGAAGAGAAAGATTAAAAGAATGATGATGAGAAGAATACTGCAGCAGTTGTGTTTCATGAGGATGTTTTGATGCTCTTTCTTGAAAAGCAAAAATGTAAGCATGTTGCTAAGAATGATGTTAAGTGGGTTGTTGATTCAACATCTTCCCACCATGTAATTCCCATAAAAGAGTTGTTCACCACATACAAAGCAGGCGACTTTGGTGTTGTGAAGATGGGTAACTCCAGTTACTCAAAAATTGTGGGAGTTGGTGATGTGTGCATCAAGACCAATGTTGGTTGCACGTTGATATTGAAGGATGTGAGACATGTTCCAGATTTAAGGATGAATGTGTTGTCTACTTTGGCTTTGGATCAAGCGAGTTATAGTAACCATCTTGGCAATGGAAGACGGAAACTTTGTAAAGGATTATTAGTTATTGCTAGAGGGAGTGCTTGTTGTGGCATGTACAGAACTCATGTGAGGGCTTGTAAGAAAAAGTCCAATGCTGTCAAAGTTTTTGAGAAAACTCCACAGTTGAGAGTTGATAGTAATGGTGTTGTAGCCAAGAGAGTAAAATTCTCTCTACCTGAAAGTGATTTAAATGTGAAAGTGATATTTGATGAAAAATATCATAATGCTAAGAAGAATGATGAAGTGAAAGATTGTGAAGGTCTTGAGAAGGGGGAGCAATATCCTCCACTAGAAATTGTTGAATCCTTTGAAATGAGGCGTACTAAAGAACATCAAGCAGTTAGCTTCAAGAATATTTGTGCTTCTGATGAGGGGGAGCCAAGAAATTGGATTAAGGATATCCAAGGTGAAGTAAACTATTTGAGAATGAAAGGTATTAATTTTGATGAAATTTTCTCAGTATTAGTGAAGATAATGAAAAAGGTTAAGCTTGGTGCTGGCTTGACTGGGATAAATTCTAATTGAAGAATTGAGTTGAATCTCCTCCGTAAGTGGGCTGGAGGGGGAGATTGTTGGGTGCATTGCACCATCAGTCCAACCCACATGTTTTTTCAAGAGCTCATTTAATGAGCATGTCACTCTTGTCTTCCATGACTTGTGAGAAGTCTAACTTCTTTTACATGCTGAAGAAAAAGGAAAAGAAAGATGCCAAGGTCATTCGGCCTAAGGAGCTGAAGAAAGAAATTTGGTTGAAGTAAGGTCAAAGTAAGTGGCTTGCATTTATTGTGATTTGATGAGAAGAGTGTGAAAGGAAGAAAAGAAGAACAGGTGAAAGAAATAAAAGGGAAAGGCCATTCGGCCATTTGGGACAGAGAGGGGAAGTGAAGTCCCAGAGAAACTGAGGACTAAGAGCAGTCTTAAAGAACTGCGTGAGTGAGTGAGCAAGCAAAAGAGAAGAGGAAAATAGAGAGAGTAAGAGAAAACTGTGAGAGATACATAGTGAGAAAGAGAACAGTGAGTGAAAAGAAAAAGAGAGTTTTTTCTTTACTCAAGTTGTATGTCTAAGTGTTGTAATCTCTATTTAATATAGTGAAATTATTCAGAGTTTGTTCCGTAGTTTTTCCCTTCAAGGAGAAAAAGTTTCCACGTAAATCTTTGTGTTATTGTGTGGTTGTTCTTCCGCTATGCTTGCTGAAATTTATTCACAGTTATATAGAATTTTTCCCAACACTTCTAGCCTTCCTTCCACTCTCTAGCACTGAAGTACTTGAAGCCTACCCTCTTCAGGCTCTAGCTTCCCTCTCGCTCTTTTAGTCTTCCTTTCTCTCACGACAAACAAATGGCTGAAGCAATCCTCTGCGGAGTTGCACAGACCATAATTGAAAATTTGGGATCTGCGGCTTTTGAAAAGTTTAGACCACTGTGGAATATTACGGATGACCTTGAAAGCATCAAGAACACAGTGTCCAGAATACAAGCGGTCCTTCTGGATGCATTGGAGCAACAGAACCGCATTCATCAAGCCTGTGACTGGCTCGAAAAGCTCAAGGACACTTTTTATGATGCAAATGACTTGTTGGGTGAGTATAAGTTCCACATTGAATTAGCTTTGCAGCAAGAAGAGATGATTGGGAACAGTGCAGGAAAGGTACGCAGTTTCTTTAGAAGTATCCCACTTGCTTTTAGAAATCATAGGATGAGTCTTAGAATAATCGAATTGAGGCAGAAACTAATTGCAATGGCGGAAGATAGGAATAACTTTCACTTTAATGAAGGCTATGTAAAGCCTCAAGTGAGTCTAGACTCTATATAGGGAGACTTTCCCATGTTTACCTAATAAAGAAGTTATTGGAAGAGATGATAAAAATGCCATCATAAAACTTTTAGTGGAGCCTAATAATGAAGTTTCAGTTGTTGCTATTGTGGGAATTGGGGGTTTAGGCAAAACCACACTTGCTCAATATATATACAATGATGAGAATGTCAATACACATTTTGAGCTAAAAATATGGGTGTGTGTCACAAATGTATTTGAGGTGAAAGCAATTGCTGAAAAGGTAATAAATGGTATTGATAAAGATAATGGCAAGGAACCAATGCGAAAGAAATGTCGTGAGATTAATTCTGAATTCCTCGTGGTTCAAGTCCACAACATGGATCCATTCAAGGAACTAATTAAAAAAATTAATCAAAAGAAATATTTACTTATGTTGGATGATCTGTGGAATGAAGATTGTAAAAGTTGGAATGACCTTAAAAGCCTTTTAATATGTGGTGGAAGGGGAAGTAAGATCGTAATAACTACACGTGCCAAATTGGTTGCGGAGATTACATGTCCTGTTTCAACATATACCCTTGATGGTCTTTCTAAAGTAGGAATGGCAACGGGTCGGGTTCGGGTCGGGTTTTTTGATACCCGGACCCGACCCGTAGGTCTTCCTTTGTTACTCGGACCCGACCCGTTTAATAAACAGGTCTTTTTTTTAGCCCCAAATCCAGCCCGTCAGGTCTCCGTGGGCTTCGTCCAATCCAGCCACTTTTGGGCCTAATCCGTGGCCCCATCCAACCCAATCTTATTAAAAAAAAAAAAAAAAACAAAAACAAAAACAAAAAGCAAAAGTGAACACAAACAATCAACATTGTTATCAATCTTTCTTAGACAAAAAATAAATAAACACAAAAAATAGAAGAAAAAAAATTCCATTTATCATTTATGTCTTTGATTTTCATTTCATCACCAAAAGCAAAGTAACCCAGAGCTCCAAATCCACCGTACAATAGAGAAATGAAAATCATACACTACCCGAAAACTTTCCTAAACTTGTCTTTGTCTTTTGCCTTTGACTCCAACGGCAAAACCATTCCAACCCCTTCAAATGCATACACAGCCACACCCACGCCATAAAGAAAAAAGACAAAGGGAATTCAACCCCAACTGAAAAGGGAAACAAGCCCAAAGAAACAAACTTTTCGGTGACAACTTGCTTTTACTACAGCTGTGTACCATCTCCATGCTCCTCCACGAGGGTGAGGGTGGGTTAGTGAGTGAATGAGAGTTAGGGTGAGGATGAGATGTGAGTGTCTAAGTGAGAGTGAGATTTAGTGAGGGCCGGATGAGATGCAAGTGAGAGTGAGATAAGGTGAGATGAGGTGAGGCTGGTGGTTGAGTTAAGCGAAAAATGAGAGAAATGAGTTTTAGGTTACGGTTGTGATATATATATATATATATATATACATAGGCAGGTTTTTTTGTAATTTTATATTTATGCTAATTGGATCGGGTCGGGTTCGGGCCAAGTTTTTGCCAAAACCCGGACCCGACCTGAACCCACTTTAGGTTTTTAAAAAGAAAACCCAAACCCGACCCTATTCTTTATCGGGCCGGGTACCTATGGGTCGGGCATAAATTGCCATCCCTATTCTAAAGACCACTCTTGGTCTTTATTTGAGAAAATAGCATTTAAAAACAGGAAAGAGACCAACAACACTAAATTAGGAGAAATTGGAAGGGAGATTGTAGGCAAATGTCAAGGAGTACCTCTTGCCATAGAGTCCATTGGAAATGCATTATACTTGGAGAAAAAAGATGGGTGGTTAAAGATCAAGGATAAAGTACAAGAAAATGTAATTGAACAAGGGGGTGGTAATACACTTTCAATTCTAAGGTTGAGTTATGATCCTCTTCCGCCACATATAAAAGGTTGTTTTGCCTATTGTTCTTTGTTTCCTAAAGCTTACAATATTGATAAGATGACACTAATTCAACTATGGATGGCACATGAGTTAATCCAATTGTCAAATAATATACAATTAGAAGATATGTTGCAGATGAGTGCATCAACCATCTACTTTACAGGTCCTTTCTTTATGAAGCAAGCAAAAATTTTTATGGACTATACAAGATGCATGATTTATATCATGATCTTGCACTATCAATTGCAGGGCCAAACTTTAGATTTGACTATTTGGATGGAAAAACTCGTCATGTATCATTCTCTAGTGTCTCATCTTTTACTAAAACTTTAAGTTTGGTTAAAGAAAGCTACAAGGTACGTACAATTCTTTTCACACATGGCGGGTCATTTGGTACCATGGATGAGTCAACATTGAGTACACTGATTAAGAGTTTCCCAAGGTTGCGTGCATTGGATATACATAAATTGAATATTAAAGTAATGCCAAATTTCTTAGGAAAATTAATACATTTGAAGTACTTAGATCTTTCTTTTAATCCCATTGAAACTCTTCCTGAT
The DNA here is from genome assembly GCA_030445155.1 of Quercus variabilis. Classification (NCBI taxonomy): domain Eukaryota; kingdom Viridiplantae; phylum Streptophyta; class Magnoliopsida; order Fagales; family Fagaceae; genus Quercus; species Quercus variabilis. The sequence continues at coordinate 6,427,696 of CP129448.1, read as the reverse complement.
TCAATTACTACATTGTTGAATTTGCAAACACTAAAACTTCAGGAATGTGGGAATCTTGAACAATTGCCTAGGGACATCACAAAATTGGTTAGCCTCAAGCACCTTGATAATAGGGGTTGTTATAAGTTGAGACTGCCTTAAGGATTACGGAAAATGACTAGTCTTCAATCATTACCATTATTCATTGTGGGGAATAATGGTGGACTAGGCGAATTATATGGGCTAAACAACCTTAGAGGAACACTAAGGATCAAAATTTTAGTACAATTGGAAGATGTTAACTCACAATCCGAGGCCAAAAATTTAAGGAAAAAACAACATCTTAAGAAACTGAATTTAGCATGGGCTCATCAGGTTGGACACAATGAGATGTTGTTAAATTGCCTCCAGCCACATCCAAATCTCAAAATTTTGAAAGTGTGGGGGTACAATGGTGTGACATTTTCAAGTTGGCTTTCTTCCATTGAAAATCTTGTTAATTTAACTTTAAGTAGATGTGACAGATGCAACCACTTGCCACCGTTGTGTGAACTCCCATTTCTGGAAACATTACGTCTTTATGAAATGAAAGGTTTGGAATACATATCAGATCGTGATATGTGTGAGGAGGTTTGTGCTTTATCCTTCTTCTCGTCGCTAAAGTCACTTGTGATTTCTGGAAGCCCTAACCTGAAAGGATGGTGGAGGAGCGTATCAACACCAAATCATCAATAGCGTCAGCATAACCAGTCACTGCCTTCATTTCCTTGTCTTTCTTCTTTTTGGATTCGTGAGTGTCCTAATATGACTTCCATGCCCTTGTTTCCTTATCTTGAAATAATGCTATACCTAAATAACGTTAGCTTAAAGCCTTTTCAAGAGACATTTCTTTCCTCTTCCTCCTCATCCTCGTCCCCTCCTCTCTCCAAACTAAAATCTATGCATATAATTGGTATGGAGGATGTTGTGTCTTTGCCAGATGGGTGGGTGTCGAATCTAATTTCTCTCGAGAATTTATATATTTTCCATTGCAAGGAGTTAAATCTAGGGAGTGACATGGACCAAATGGAATGGCGACACCTCAGTCATTTGGAATTCCACAGCCTTCCAAAACTAAATTCCTTTACCTGCAGCTCTCCAGCACATTACCACCCTAAAAACGCTCCAAATTACGCTCTGTGAGAATCTAAAAACCTTGCCGCGGTAGATTTGGAAGTTTATCTCACTTGAAAGTTATGACTGTCCCAATTTGAAATCACTTCCTAATGAGATGCGAGATCTCACGTCTTTACAATGTCTGGAGATTGCCGGTTGTCCCGAGTTACGGAGAAGATGTGAAAAGCAAACCGGTCAGGATTTGTACAAAATCACTCATATCACTTCCGGTACGCATTCTATATACCCATTTTTTGGACTGAATTTTTGTTTTCTAGCTGAGAAAACAGTTGAAAATGAAAGGAAATGAACTTTTTAGAATTTTACTCTCTATCATTTATTGATTTCAATACAATTTTTTTGAAAAAAAGAATGAATTTTTTCTTTTCGATATCAAAAATATAAGAACCAATGTATATAACTGAATGGGGATCACTTTAGGAAAGCTTTTGGTTTTCTAAAGTTTTCTAATAATAAAAAATCTGACATGTATAGAATCTTGGCCAATTTGTTTTATTTCAAAGTAACCAAACTGTTGAATTGTTTCAAAGTTCTATATTAATTATTATTATTTAATTCGATGCCTTGTGTTCTGTCAACAGTTGAAATACGATGAGTCACTTGGATACTTTTAGGATTTTGGATGAAGTCCGAAAGGTACTTGGTTACACTCTATAATCAAAGGTTAGTGAGTATTTTGAATAAAATTTCGTTCATATATTTGAGTCACACACTAAGAAGGAAAAAGTTGCATACTATTTGCTTTTTTATTCTAATGATTTTTACAGAAGCTGATGAATGTGCTTTTACGAAGTCTTTACAAGGAAATGCTTTGGTCAAGTCCTTAGTTTTTCCAATAAACTTTGAATAGTTGGGAGAGGGTTATTCAAATGCTAATTCCTTTCCTCTTCTCCTTTGTTTATGATGATTTCTCACTTAATTTGATCCTAGATGCAGAACAAATTGGAATTAATAAACAAAACCAAGCGTAAATATCTGGGCCTAAACCTTTTATAAAGAACATTTTGTTTCTATTATGATCTTACTTTCTGCCGTAGTTTAATGGTCTAGAGCTTAACATCAATTTTTTTTTTTTCATGTGGTTGGAAGCATATACAATTTTAGTGGAATTTCTTTGTACATTTTGGGTTATGTTCCCATTGCTTACTGTTATAAACTTGGGAAAAAATTTTTTTTTTTTGGCCATCTTGTCTCACTTGAATAACCAATTCATGGCAATTTTTCACAATTCCCTGCCATTGTTAAACTTTGGCTAGCTTGAGGATGCAACATGCATCGTCACTGCAGTCATTCTTGATTGGCCTCTAGCAATATGCATTTGAAAAAATGAACTGAACATAAAAGGGAAGCTTGTAAGGACCTTTTATAATAACTCATTACAGGCTGGTAAATTGGGGTGACAATGCTGTTATCTTGTGTTATCTGCAGGGAGCATTTGGAGTGCTGTAGGAATCATCTCTTTAATGATTACTCTTTTACAAAGAAGATTATGGCAGAAAGTGTTGGAAGAGTACTTGGTTAATCTGCGTCTTGTCTTTTAAAATTCCTCTCCATTTGTTCAGATGCTGAGGCCCACTTTGTGTTATTTTTATTGTTGAAATCGACTTTAGTGTGATGTAAATTTGTTGTAATCTAAAAATTGTGTTATTCAATGTTTTGGTAGTTTTTAGCAATTGTTTAGAGAAAATTGTTGTAAACTCATTATTCAATAGTGGAAGATTTTTTACTAGACTAGGTCCCGTGGTTTTTCCCTTCTCATTGGATGGTTTTTCACGTAAAAAATCGATGTCTTGATTATGGTTTGCTTCTGGATATTTCTGTTTGTGTTGACCGTGCTTGCTTGATTTTTTTTTTTTTTTTTTTTTTGAAATGCCTATTAGATTGTACAAAGAAAAAAAGAAGAAGAAGAAGAAAGAAGTAATTCCATTGTGTGTTATGGTATCAATTGGCAATTTTTCCCAATAGAGATAGTGGATTCATTCTTCAATGGGTAAAGGCCTGAGGCCTACCTTGTGCAATCTTGCTTGGGCTACATTCATCTACCATATTTGGATCTAAAGAAATGCAAGAGTCCATAATGATCCTATTCGTATTGAGAATAGTCATATAGTTGATTTAAAAATGACGTTAAGAGTTAGAACTAGAGCTTGCAAGGGTTTTAAAATGTCAATAAAGAATAGGGTGCTGGTTAGTTACATGGGTCTCTCTGTCTGTTTTAGCTTAGCTTGGTAGCTTGTCTTTGTGCAGCAAGGGCTGGCTGTATAATTTTTCTGCTGAAGTATAGCGTTCTGTCTTTTGGATTCACAATTGACAAACACTAAACGTGATATTTAGGATTTGCTAAATGAAAAGGAAGTTGAAGGTTATATACCATCCGCTTCTACTAAGGCTAAACTAGTAAAGCTTTTTGTCAGACATGCATGATTGCCTTTCAAGTTTCAATAGCCTAATCCCTCAGTCCTAAAACCACTTTATGAATAGGTTTTCATTATATTCAATTGTGTAAATCACATAGGAACCATGTTTTAGCTTTTCAAGAAAAATATTTCCAGAAGTGATTATTATCCTTCTATTTTCTAGATATTTTACTCCATCTATAATGAATGTCTGTGCAATATAATGTTTCCTTATTGATGCAAAAGCAATAGCAATTGATGTTGTTTATGCTACCAACGAAACAGGACAGTTCCATCTTAAGTTTCTTAAACACCTTGCCCAAATATCAAACAGTCCTATAATAGTTTCATGGACTGTGCTTATCTACGGAAGCAAATCATAGTATTAGTGGTCTCAACACAAAATGGACTTCTCACACAACATATTCGGGTTGGGCCTCAAGCCCAATGAAGTCCATAGATTTATTTATGGCCAAAATGGCCCATTACCATAAAATTTGGAAAAATTTAGCCCAAAAACACTGTTTCGGAAATAATTAGTGATGTGCCATCTTTTTAAGTACTCGAGTTTAGTGAACTCGAGTACCATGTTTTTTGGCTTCCACCGTGGCACGCTGCCGTGGCAGCTGAGTCAGAAATTTCAAATAGTACTCGAGCTTCCTGAGCTCGAGTACTGTTCAAAATTTTAAAAAGTACTCGAGCTTTGTGAGCTCGAGTACTGTTCAATAAGGTACCCGAGTGCACTAAACTCGGGTACTGATCTGTATTGGCGCCAGTTGCCTGTAGCAACTGGATTTAAAATTGTAAACAGTACTCGAGTCTGGGGAACTCGAGTACCGTTTTAAATTTTTCCTAAAGTCCAGTTAAGCTCATTTGTAAAACTGACACCCATTTTTATTTCACAGTTTTCACTTTTCACTCACTCCTCCCTCTCAAACCAGAACGCCCAAACCCACTCTCCCTCTCCTTCACACATTACACAAAGCCCAAACCCTCACACCGGCGGCGGCAGAAATCCCGTTGCAGCGGAGGAGGCTTGTCGGCGGCGGAAGGCTCTCGTCTGCTTTGGAAGGTCGAACGGCAAGTGGAGTTCTCGTCGGCGAACGCTTGGGAACTCTACGGCAACGGCGGCGGCGGCGGCGGCGGCGGAAGACGCTTGTCGGCGACTTCTCACTCAGGTCTCTCACTGTCTCGGACTAAGGTAAGTTTTTTAGTTTTAGTTTTTTATTTTTAGTTTTAGTTTTTTAGTTTTTTAGTTTTAGTTTTTTTAGTTTTTTTAGTTATTTATATTTCATTTTAACTATGGTAATGTGAAAGTTTAGTAGGGTTTCCTATCCTAAAAGGTAAGGGGTTTAAGATTTTTAAATTAGTGTTTAGTATGTGTTTGTTTTATAAATTTTTAAACAATTGTCTGAGAAGGGTTTAGGTTTTGCAAGTTTTGTACCCAAACCCAGCTAGATTATATATGTAAATTATTGTCGGAGAAGGGTTTAGGTTTTGCAAGTTTTGTATCCAAACTCAGCTAGATTATATATGTAAATTATTAGGATGTCAGTATCGTTAATTTTATTTACCTTTAAAATTAGTAATTTTCTAACAAAAGTAATGTGTTAAATGTTAAATTTTAGGTAATCCAAACATTTCAACCAAACTTATGGTTAAATAAACAAAATAGATTTGAAACAAGTTTGTTTTTGTAGACATAAATGTCTTTGAGTTTTGGATGAAATTTCTAAAATTTTGTAGAATTTTACATCTAAAATATTTAGAGGGTTTGAGTTTGGAATGGCAATTCTTTTTTCGAAATGCCATTCCTAATTTTAAATATATAAATATCTTGGGAAAAAAGATTATTTGACATGCCTTCAATAGATAAATACTTGTAAATAAAATGTATTTTGTGGTGCATTTGGAACAAGGGATTTGATTTCATACTGATGGCCATTTCAGTTGGGCCATGACAATGAGATATTTTTGTTTCGATTGATTCTGATGTACCTTTTTGGGTTTATTGGTATTTATATATTTCTAAGAGTGCGTGCACACACACACACAAATTTAACTTCAAAATTAGTAGAGCTAGTCTTTGTATTTTCAAACAAAATATGCAACTTCAAAATTAGTAGAGCTAGTCTTTGTATTTTCAAAAAAAATATGCTTTGTATTTGACCTAATGGGCCATTAATCATCTTTACTTTATGCCAGATATGGACCCACCTAGAGCGGGACCCTCTATACGGGATGTCTTGACGAGGCAGGATGCGCATCGTTCAAGTTTGCTTTGGGATGCTCCTTTGGCAGGCGAGGTATGCACTTGTCCAAAATCGTTGTCAATATATGTAGTAGAAAGAATTTTTGCATTTAAGTTTGAACCGTAATTATTTTGTGCATAGTGAATGCTATTATTAATACTAAGTTGTTATGTTTGCAGGAAGTGCCAGGTGTACTGACTTGCCGTCACCGAGACAAAGGTTTGCTTGAAGGTCTGTTTGAAGGTGGGTTAGACCCACGTATCGCTGCTCATATCACGGATGCAGGATTAGATGGACTGCTTCGGGTTCCAAATATAGACATTGACCATAGCTTGATCACGGCTTTGGTGGAGAGATGGCGGCCGGAGACCCACTCATTCCACTTGCCCCTCGGTGAGATGACCATCACGCTGCAAGACATAGAGGTTATAATGGGGGTTCCTGTAGATGGGTTGCCGGTGGTGGGATATACCCATATGAATGATTGGGGTGACCTATGTGCCAGCATGCTAGGGCATAGGCCGCCGAGAGGTGTTCGTGGAGTTACAGTCGTTAAGAACGCTGGAGTGATGGAAGGGCCAAGGATAAAAGCCAAGTGGCTTGAGGATCGGTTTAGGGACCCTCTCCCGGCTGATGCTAGTGAGGAGCTTGTGCAGCAGTATGCTCGGTTTTATATACTGGAGATGTTGGCTGGTATATTGTTTATGGACAAGTCTGGCGAACGACACTCAATTATGTATTTGCAATTTTTCAATCCAATTAGCAATGGAAAGAGATATAGTTGGGGTAGCGCAGCATTAAGTTGGTTATATAGACACCTTTGTAATGCATCAGAGAAGGAGGCCAAGCAGATTGGCGGTGCCGTGCTATTGGTGCAGTTGTGGGCATGGGAGAGGTTTCCACACATATGTCCTGTGATGAGGCATCCACTCCAGGCCCTGCCCCCAGGTCCACTTGCTATCAGGTATGTAGGATCTTAGATAGTTACTGTTTTAAATTTTTGTATTATCTTTTTCATATGGAAATTATGTAAGTACCTAATATGAAGGTTATGTCTGTGTTGTTTGGTAGATGGAAAGGGGCGAAGATAACAACTGAACATCCAATGCATGTCCTACGCACCTATCGTTTGTCGCTCACTTCGCTACGGCCAAATCAGGTATCGTGCGTTACAAGTAGGAATCGCTTTGGCATGTAGTTGTCGTACTTACGAGTGGCAATGAATAAACATCTTTTATTTCAAAGTTAAACATTGTTGCTATGTATTGTTCACGTTCGTTACATAGTTTTTCTAATTATATTGTTAATATGGTTGTTTGCATCTGTTGAATCATTGCAGATTGTCTGGGAGCCGTACAGAAATTATTTGGGTTCCCTGCCCGCATATTGTACGGCGGGCCAACGCATATGGAGGTCTATCGTGCCGCTCATACATTTTTGGGTGGTCGAAGGCCATCACCCAGAACGTGTTCTCCGACAGTTTGGGATGAAGCAAGACATACCGATCAATGTCGATACTTCAACTGAACTTCACAAGATAACACTTCAGGGCAAGCATGAAAAAAACTGGGCGGTTGAACATAGAACTCATATTGCTAAATGGGCGGCGCATGCCACAATTGCCGATGCAGCGCCCTTTCATGGGGAGATGAGCTACAATGACGATTATATGGTGTGGTTTCGTCCTCGCACTGTTCGCCATATTACGAGAGAGACCTCGTACTGGGACACTTTGGTAAGTTTACAAACACTGTTCTGTTATAAATGTACATCGCTTCGCATAGTTTAGTTCAACCTACTAACACTATTCTTGTATACTTGTGACAGGTTGAATCACAGTTGAGGATTATGGAGAAGTGCGAACCAGGGTCTGAGATCTACAATGATTGTATTAATGCCTTGCGAGCTGTTGAAGAGCTCGGTCGGTTGACATTGGACGATGCACGCACTGTGGGCAACACAAGTGAACCGGCTGTAGGGCGTGGTCGGCAAGCAGGTAGACGTCAGCGGCAAGGAGGCCATCAATCTAGTCAGCGTCCCACATCTAGTCGGCGTCAGACACCCGGCCCCACATCTGGTCGGCGTCAGACACCCATGCCCACATCTGCTCGGCGTCAGACACCTGTTCGGCATCAAACACCCGTGCCCACATTTGGTCGGCGTCACACACCCGTGCATGACCACACCATGGAGGAAGCAAGTCAGACATCAGATGAGATGTATTTGGACATTGGTTATGACGTAGGCTCCATGGCACACGATGATGCGGGTCCATCCCATACATTTGCCCATGGGGACACATCTCGGTCCCCACCCATGAGGAGCGATGATACTTGCCCACCCACATTCCCTACTACATCTCCATTGCCCACCGCCCGTATGTCTCCCCCAGTGACTACCAGCACTGCCCCCGCAGATGTACATGGTAGAGATGAGATGAGATTCATGCCCACCCCTGGGCGACCCACCCCTGATGTTGTCCCCCCTAAGTTTGTGCATACCGAGTGCATCCAGACACAGATACCCGCCGCCCCACCAGAGGCTTCACACATTCAAGATCGGCCGCGAAGGCCGCAACGAACACGGACACATCCTCCTGATTGTGGGACTGGACATGGTATGATACTTCGATTAAATTCCGATTACATATAATAGATTAATGATTTGCATATTAATATTTGCTTGTGTTGTTTTAAGGCAAGGTGAGACCAGTCAAGCAACCAGTGCGGAGAAGAAAACGGGAATGATTTCCGATGGACAAGAATAAGTTATGTAAGTTATTTTTCAGTTGCACAACTTGTCCATTTCTGTTGAATTGCAGGCATTAAATAAACTTGTCCATTTCTGTTGAATTGCAGGCATTAAATAAAGCTGAAGATTTTGCTTACTACAGGGCATATACAAATAGTTTTAGGCCTGGGGAATATATTGTTCAAATTGTTTGTGGGTTTTGGTTGATTAGTTTGTGCATCTTTTTTCATGATGTTTTCAATGGTTTGTTTTGGATTTGTGTTTATTTACTTATTGTATTTTCATTTGTCGGCGTGGGTAAGGTCTTGGGTGATAGTTTAGTTTTGTGGCTGGGAGTTTGTGTGAGGTTTTGCCCATCTGGGTCATTTTGCTCATTGCGCTGGTGGAGAAAGTTGTAATCATGGAGTAGGCTGGGTCAGTTTTGCTAGGAAGAAGAAAACCGATAAAGATTTGCTGCCTATTCAGATTACTTTACTGGTATGTTGCATTTATCATGATTTACACACTAAATCATTAATGTGAATCTGAAAATAGTCAATTGAATAGTACTATTTTAAATCAAGAATTACTGATTGATATTTCACATCCTGTTAATTCTTCTTTCATTTGTTGCATACAATTGGGGGTTCAAGTGATAGCCTAGTTGTAATGGCATCTTTTGCGGTGTCCCATTTTTGTTGTTCAAACCCTACCTCCCTCCTCCCCCACTATCAACCTATCAAAAAAAAAAAAAAAATATTGTTGCATACAATTGGAACCAATTTATTTGTTTTAACTTGTTTCATTAGTACATTAGTAAGAATAGTGGGCCTTGATCCTGCTAGGGGTCATTCAAAGTTGGATTATTCTCTTAAATGCAGTTCTTTGACATTTGAGGGGGTACGAAGATTGTTGGAGAAGGACTTGGGCTTGGAGACATATGATTTGGATGTGCACAAGAGATTTATCAAGCAATGTTTGGTGAAGGTATCTCTTTAAATTTTGGAACTCTTCATCTGCTTATAATTTATGTTATAGTTGGCGTAGAACATTCCATAATCAACATGTTTTTCCTTTGAATTTGTATTATGTTCTCATGTAGGGTAATACTTTTCATAGTATCTTATTTCATGCCATTTTTATAAATCAACATAGCTGAATAGTTGCTATGAGGTTCACCACAAGAACATTGATTTAAAAACTGTTTTTCTCACTTGTGAAAAAAAAATTGTTTTTCTCACTTTTAAGGTAAGCAGACTCCCAAAATTGTATTAGTCTAAACTCTGTTTACATGTCCACCTTTTTTAGAATTATCAAACATAGCAAAAATATTGGAGTTGGGAGTTTAATGTTTGAGTGTGCAGGTTCAAGAGACCACTTAGGATTCCTAATGGATTTCTGAGATAATTTTGTAAAAGACATCATACAAGACTCTTCAAAGTCTATTTATACTTGAACTTTAGCAGCAGTACAATTAGCCCTTGATTATGCATACATCTCTAATCCTTCCCCTTCAAGAACTTTGAAAGTCAATTGCTGGTCCCACAACCATGTAAAAATTAAGAAATCAGCTTTTTCCATAAAATGGAACAACAAAAAAAGCAATATGCAACATAAGTAAAGACTAGTCAGCTATAGTCAGATTCTGATGGACCAGTGGGCCTGTTGGGTTTTACTTTTACATTGCTTCTTGGATAATCTTGTGTGATAATTGCATATTTTCCTTCACTATGTGATAGTGTCAATGCATCAAATTTTAGATGCTTTCAGAAAAATTTGTATGAATTCTGATTGTTGTTAATGTCTAAACAAGTTATCTTGTCTATGATTGGATAAATGTCTTCTTTTCTAAATGCTAGTGCTTAGATGGTGCTGATGATGATAATGACTCAAAGACTTATGGTGAGATGGGGAAAAAAGGTGTTACTAATGACTGCAAAAATAAAGAAGTTCTAAGCAAGATTATGATAAAGAAAGCTATTAGAAAAAGAGCTGCTTATGTCAAAGCTAATTCTGAGTATGTTTCCTCATTCTGCAAATTTTTGGTCTATCGCATTAATGTACTTTGATATTTGTCACATCCTAAATTGATTTTCTTTTCACTTATGATATGGCTTTGTGTTCATTTATTTATTATTTTTTTTTTCCTTTTATTTTGGTAAGTTTCAGGTGAGTAGAAGTACTCATCACTCTTCACTTTCATTTTCAGGAAAATTACAATGGCTGGACTTCGTCGACTTTTGGAGGAAGATCTTAAACTTGTGAAATATACACTTGACACCTATAAGGAGTTTATAAGTCAGCAATTAGATGAGGTGAGTAAAATTTGTTATAGCATTGTTAATTTCTTGGAAGTACCTCATACAGTCTAACCTTGTTCTAACTGATGAATTTAATGTACCAAACAATAATAAATTATGCAATGTGTGGTGATCCCTTTGTTGTGAACTTGATTAAACTAAAGCCACATTAACTAGCTTTCATTTAAGCCATCTGATGCTTCTAGAGTCACTCTATGTCATTTATCATAGATTTTTAATTACTACTGGTACAGAAAAATACCCAATAGGCCGCACTGCACCTAATTTTATAAATTAAGAAAATATGGTGAACCTCTATTATTTCAACATGGGATTTAATACCACAAACTGGACATTAGTTATTAAAAACTCACCCAATCAATTTATACTTGTACTTACATCATTCAATCCAGCAACTATTCAATAAACTAACAAACAATCCAAGAATATTGATTTTTAAAAAGCAACACCTTCACAGTTTACTAAAATCTAAGATTCCAAATGATGGCTAGAAAAGTAATTTGGTTTGCTGTGATTATTACAGAAAAAGTAATTTGGTTTGCTGTGATTATTTAGTAATTCATTAAAATGCACAATAAAGGGGTGCCACCCTAGTACGCTTCCATTGATAAATGATTAAAAATCTGTGCCTGAAGTCAGCTAATGGGTTGAGGTGCTGTAGAGGAAAATTAAGCAAGAAAAAAAAAGATGAAGAAAAAAGGAGATTTGATATGTACGGTGTGGATTTGGTAATCAATGAAATACAGGGTGCTTTCTTTGTTCTCTTCTTGCTCTTACCCTGAGAAAAGCTACTGAATGCAGTATGAGATTTATTTATTTTTGGTTCTGAATATGAGATGACATCATATTGCTGCATTTGAAAAACTTCGTTTACTACAGTATCTAAGCACGTGTGGAAGTACTCAATGCTATGTCACATGTTTAATAGTTTCTGTAGTTGTTAAGTTGCACTGTTTTAAGCTGCTATTCCAATTCACTAACCCAATCTATACCCTTATGTGCAGATGATGATGACAGTGATTAAGTTTTTAATAAGTGAAATTGCAAGATTCCTGACAGCAGAAGGCTGAACAATGAGATTATCAACAGTGTAATTTACTCTTCTTTTTTTTTTTTTTCCCTATAATTTCATTTGGGTGTGGCAATGTTAGTCTTTAATGGAGAATTTGCATTCAGCTTTGCCAATTAGGATTCTATTACAGCTGTGTCAGTGACTCATAAGGGGGTATCCTTGGCCTGAGAAAGTAGTGTAGTTATCTTAGTAGTTATCTGTCCTAAGTTTTGTATGTTGATGTATGTTATATTTAGAATAATATGTGGCAAAAGCATGTGGTGAGCCTTTTTTTTTTTCCTTACTGCCCAGAAAAGCTCACTCCATATCATTTGTTGATACGGAGTGGCTGAACACTATGCCATTTTGAGTCAATTGTAGGATTTGGACAACCCGACGTGAGATTTGTGCTGTTGGTTCTATGTTAATTTAATTCTGCAAAACCGGTTTAAGGACTGGATTTTATATGAGGCATTTGGAGGAGGAAGAACCTATCCTTTAGGTCAAGACTAAAAAGGTTCCTGAATGAGTTGGATGTGGCTAGAGAGAAGTAGTTCAACATTGACGGCCTCTTGTGTGAGTTCCACCTATAATAATTTGGTGAGTGACTTATATTTCTGGTTGAGGCAAGTTTGGTTTTGGTCCCTCAAATTTAAAATATTTAGTTTTAATTCTTCAAATATTTATAGAGGAAACTGTAGTTTTGTTTTTGTATTTTTACTTGTGTCTAATTTTCTGCTTATGTGAAGATTGACACGTTTGCTGATTTGCTTATTTGTTGAAAGTTGGTGTAAGAATGGTTATACTTAAAAAATAGTGAGATTTTAAAAAAACTGTATAATGATATTTACAATTATAACTAAAAGGAAAAAAAAAATTGCTAGCAAACAGCCACTGCTATTATTCCTAGGGTTTGGACATTGATTTTGGTTCTTACATTTTGACTTTAACATTTAGATCACTTCAAGGAAAGCATCAAAAGCGTACATGAAAATGGTGGATAACTCCTACTTTGGCAGCTCTGATGAGGTAAAATTTCTCTATTGTCATTGGTGAAGCTTTGAAAATAGCAAAGACTTTCATGCTACGTTGTTCTAGAATGTTACTGCCAAACTACTGTGACTTTCATGCTACGTTTTTATGATAAATTGGCATTCATAGATTTTTTTTTTTTTTTTTTTTCGGTGATGGTAATGGTTAACATGTGAGCTGTTTTGGTTCTTTCATGGTCTCCAGTAGCTCTGCAAGCTATAAGCTGATTGGCTCTGGAAGCAACTAATTTATATGGTAGTAGAAGTTCACTGGTGTTCAGCACTGGTAGAAGTGCACTGATGTTACTTATTCAACACTCTAATTATGCTGGTTCCACTATTATAAGCACACGTGAACTGCCAATTGTGAAAAGTATCAATGAGTTTTGAAGGTAGAGATCCTAGAGTTGTACATCATTAAACAGTCTATCCAATGCTCTGGCATATAAGTCTTCCCCCTTCCCCACCCACACCCACTTCTTTGCTTGCGGCACCATATTGTATCTGCAAAATGTTACAAGCCAAATGTATTGTGTACTGTGTACTGTACTAATTGTTGCATCAATTGATTGTTGTTAAGAAACTAGTGTTAAATGTTTAACCAAATTCTCAATTGCATGCTGTTCTAACAAGGTTTTTGTTTTAGGATGATTCTAGTAAGAAAAATCGAAGGAGTTTACCGTGCCACCAGTGCTGGAGAAATAATAGAAGTGATATTGTTGTTTGTTCCAATTGCAAGAAGAGACGCTATTGCCACAAGTGCCTTGCAAAGTGGTAATAATAACTTTCAAAGCTCTTTTAACACCCCTAGCTTTTAGATTCCAGTAGCCATATTGAAACTGATTCAGCTTCTTGTGTTTAGCAAAGGAGTGAATGGTTCATTTAGTTATGCAACAAAAAAAAGAATTCTTATAAGCTTGAATATTCTTATATATATATATATATATATTCTTTTTTGGATAAGTATATATATAGATTTTCAATATTTGGAATTAACATATTGGATATAGATAGATTATATCTACCTGATGAGATGATGATTAGGAGGGTTCAGCTTGAATATAAATTTTACATGTCATAGGGTCATTGTTCAAATTTATGAGACATGAAAATATGCAGTATATGTCCATATACTACATAATGGAATTAATATATCAAATGATATTTCTGTGGTTTACTCCCCAGGGGTGGGTCCAAAGGGCCTTGCCTTGGTGAGGTTCCATGTATAAAGTAGTTTCATCATACAACAACATAGCTTTTTGCTCTATGCATGTGATTCATCAGATGTTTCCTGCTTTCATTGGTTTTCCAGTTCAGTAAGTTTAACGTTTTGTTTTATAAATGGAACCTTTTTTTCTGTGAGAAAGTTTGGTTAAATGTGGTATTTGTAGTTTTCTGTTTGAATGTCTGATTTTTTTGCCAAGTAATAATCTTGTTTGTGGATTATAATCAAGATATGTACCTTGTGTTTCATTTAATTTTAATTTTATTGAGTTTGCTTTTCTTTCATTGTACTTTAGATTATTATTGATGTAATTAATGATCTAATTAAATTGGGTTTATGAGGTTGGTGAGTCATAAGTTGTTTTTTAAGTTGAAAGGGACCCTTTTCTTTTCATGTCCATTACCTTAAATTTCTTTCCTTTTCTTTTGGGTTCATACCAGATCAAAGATGTAACGCTTGCTTGATACTCTTAAGTTATTTGTGCTTGAATCAGTGGCTTAATCTGGTTATGGATTAATATGCGAGTCACATATTGGTACAACCAACTTATGGCACTATGAATTTTAAGCTCATCAATATCTCCATGTTTTATAATATGTTTAAATTATACAACCCTTTACGCCTAAGGTACCAAACTGTTGAATGAAATGCCTGAAAGAGAGATTGTAGCATAGAATTTAATGATTGTAGGTAATATATTATGGGAGCATCACTATTGATTGCTATACCTGAGCAGAATTCATTTCAACAAGTGTGTATGGTAGTCTTGTGAAATGGACTAATAATATTTATTGGTTATCATGAACATGGTTAAGTGATTACTGTCACGTTATGAATGTATTTTGATTTGATATAATTACCTTTTGCATTCACAAATGGTTTTTTGCTAATTCCTTTTACATGAATATTTTTTTGCAAGTTTTCACTTGGAAAGTTGGGTGTTGGAACATTTGGTTTTTATTATAGTCTCTCTTTTGTAGCTCAAAATTATTAGAGCTATTGAGGTTTAGTTTTGGTTCACATTTAGTTTGCATTAGTTATCTATGTAAGCGGCTGTTGTAGGTGCCCGTCTCTTTGAGTGGAGACAATTACATCTGAGTGACATGGGTTGATCTTAAGTCTTCTCCTTGACTAAAAATATGAGAAGCTTGCTATAGGTCTTGTAGTGTATTTTTATCCATATTCTATAATTTTTCTATTTGCTGGGGTTAAAATTTTCTATTCTACTTTCTGGGATTAAAAAAAAAAAAAAAAAACTCATTAGCCAAAACAGAGACAACGATTCACATCTAACCGTTTTCCCCCTAGCCCTTTTGTTTATATACAATATAACTGATGTATGTAATATTGTGTTGACGAAGGGCTGTTAAACAAAGAAAAAACAGGGAGTATAATATTTTGTATTCCAAAAAGAGATTGTAAATTGTTGTAGTTTCCAAAATCTTTTTTTTTCCCCTCAGAAATGCATGTGAAGTTAATGTGGGGTTCATTGTAATGCAATATGAGATTAGCTTGTCATTGTTGTTAAATTCCAGTATATACACAAGGTATGATGGGAAGTGCCTTTTGGCCACAATGTGGAGGACAAGGTCCTAAGTTCCAGCTCAAGACCTTCATCTTAATTTCCAGTTACTTTTTATGTGCAGGGGATTTGTTTCAAATTGCCTGTACCAAATTGACACTAGACCACAATGACCAGTGCAACTATGATGTTCATCTTCTTCTTGGTGACCTCTCCTATGTTGATGGCCTGTAGCACCGATGGGACACATTTGGTGAGCTGGTGCCACCCCTTGCAAGTGGGAGACCATGATGGTTAATAGTATGGGTTTGATTCCAATAATGCTAGATAGAAGATGCCTTTGAAGCGAGTGGATTGAGTTCAAATCTTGATTTTTGTTTTGAATTTACAGGTATTCATGTCATTATGCTTAATACATATAGGATCAAAGGATCAAGAATATTAAAAGTTATGCCAATTGTTAATAGGCTATAAGCCTACCATTAGGATCAACTTTTTTGAATTCTCTTTGGACACCATAACTAATTAACATTATGATCTAATGCTTTTTAAAACGCGTATATATTTGAAATTTGTTCATGTTGGCTTGTGATGTCTTTTTGAAATATGTCATTTTATGAATTTTTTTGTGTTTTTTTTTTTTTTTTTTTAATAATAAATTTATTGTCTTTTGATTAATGGTAAAATTTCTAAGCACTTCAAAAATCACAAGATTTATATTTTGGTTTGTGTTATAAATAGATTCTATGACACAACCCAATCTAGCAAATCTTTTATGCTCTACCTTGTTGGCTGTTGCTATATTTTCTGTAAAAAGTTATGTTTTGGCCTTATGCTATAAGCTGACTTAAGAGCCTTTTTATTTATTTTTTATTGGTTGCATTACACAATAGACCGAAACAACAATCAATAGATTTGGCATGAAAACATTGTTTAAAGAAGCAATTGTCTAGGCCAGAAGTTGACTCTGTTAGTTTTCTACTATTGGACTGGAACGTAAGTTATAATTAGCTGATATTCTTAGAATTGAGCACAACTTAGGCTATATAACGCCAATGGGGGATGCAAGATGATTGCATACTATAATACATCATCTAAATTATCTTCACAGTTTCACATTGATATCAATGTTGTTAATGTCAAAATTTATTTGACTTTCAAGATATGGAAAGGACTATTGAATTGTCTGTGATATACTTCATCAAAAGTGGATTCAATTATTGGGATGCAACAAAGGAGTTGATTACAGTTGAAAATATATGTGGGATCTAATGGAATGAAATTAACCAAAAATAGAATGAAATGGCCCGAATAGACAGAATGGGATCTAATGGAATGAAATTAACCAAAAATGGACCAAATTAGATCAAATGGACCGAACTGAACCTAATAGGATCGAATGGGACCGAATGGACCAAAACGGACAGAATTGGACTGAAATGAATCTAAGTGGACCAAATAGACTAAAGTAGACCAAATTAGACTGAATAGGATGAAAATGGACCAACTAAGATTGAATATACTAAAGTGGACTAAATGAAATGAAATACTATGCAGGTGTGACTTAACAAGGGCATATCAACCAGAACATGCTACAAATTTTTGCGTGTTCGCCTTTTTTATTTTCTTAAGGCAGATTGGTACTCGAGTATGACAGACTCGGGTACCAATCTGCCTTACAAATTTTTTTAAAAACACTGTGCCAACGAACACTGAGCAAACTGCGCAATGTGGCCATTTGTAACAAGGTACTCGAGGCCTTGAAACTCGAGTACCTCCTCCCACAATTATTCCCCACCTACTCACATACGAACGAACTGGGGCTCTAGCGGTAGAGTAAATGCTATTTAATGGTACTCGAGTTCCTTGAGCTCGAGTACCATTTAACCAAATACCATCCCAGCCGCATGAAGACATTTTCAGTACAAACCTATTCAGAAACTCCATGTGCGAGTCAGCCATCAGCATAAGCTTGACTGTTTGGTCACCATCTACAAGTCCTTGAGCGGTGTTCGTGTCTCCATCAATCAACGTGCTATCCATTCCACCGGTGAGTCAATCCTTTTGTGACCAGTACATAGATGTATTTGTTCAATGCTTAGTTTTTAAATTTTTTTGCATGCGTTAAAAGAACTATTATTTTGCATGAGTTTCCCCAAATGAGTTTTGCACAAGTTAACTGTGTGCAACCGCTACTACATACATGGTTCTATATATATATAGTGGAAATTTAACTGTGT
The DNA here is from genome assembly GCA_030445155.1 of Quercus variabilis. Classification (NCBI taxonomy): domain Eukaryota; kingdom Viridiplantae; phylum Streptophyta; class Magnoliopsida; order Fagales; family Fagaceae; genus Quercus; species Quercus variabilis. The sequence goes on along the minus strand of CP129448.1, from coordinate 6,409,773 downwards.
AATGGAAAAGAACTATTATTTTACACTAAGTAATGCCACATACACAAAGGTTTTTACAACATTTTTACAAGTTATTGATATGGAAAATTGTTTGTACAACATTTTTACAGACATTACTAATTTGTAAAATTGTTTGTTGCTTTAGCATTTGCTTTGGGACTTGCAACATTGATAACAATTCTAAATTTCTAACTAATTTAAACTGATGGACTTGCTTCATATATATATATATATAAATATATATATTATAATATGTTAGAATTGGTTTAAAATTCTTCAATTATTATAGGCAAACGTCTCTACATTATAAATATATATAATAATAGGCAAACGTCTTCTATTATTATAGGTTATATAGATATTAGGCTTTGTGGATGGCTTTGTTAACATAAAAATTCATATAATTCAAGTTGCATTACAAACCTTGCCCTTCTAAAAATTGTAAAGGAGTTGTAAATAAAACCCAAATATAAAAAATTATTTTATATTTTGCAATCTAAACAGAGAACGACTTTGAAACAAAAAATAAATGAAATAATATAGGAGTTATAATAAATAATATTTAATTTTAATTTAAATAGAAAAAACAAAAACTGAATAAAATTTATGGCCTTAGTACTTTTGAAAGGAAACTTTTTGTTTTTTGGGGTGGTATTTTTGTCTCTTCAGTTGAGACTTTTTCTTCGTTATTTAAGTTTATTTGTTATCATTGTTTATTTATTTATTTATTTATTTTTTAATTTTGAACTTTAAAAAATATTGATAAAGTAAAAAAAAGATATGAAGATATATATATATATATATATATATATAACTATTTATAGATTATGACTACTTTTAATATTGTCAATAACAGGTCGGTGATGGATTTTCACTTTTTCTATGTGTACTACGACGGAGAGACGTATCATCATGACTTAAATGGGTTGTCATACCAAGGCTCAAACCAAAAGCAAATATGTGTTAAGGTGAAGCGTGGGATAGGCCTTATGAATTTGAAACGAAGAATATTGAAGGCGATGGGGTTAGACCAGTGTAGGCATAACATTTCCATCGTGTATCGAGCACCTCAACTAGTTGTAGGCACCCAGGTTGTCTACAAGTCACTACAGTTATCGTGTGGTGCCGAAGTGAAGATGATGTGGGAAGTTGTTGAACAAATGGTGGTGAAAGGATTTGTTGCTTCAGAGCTCTATGTCACTGTTGAGCCCACCATAGTAGAGGCCGGAGAGGGTTCACAACAAACTGTTTTGGATGGAACTACAAATGAGCACATCGAGTCAATACCACTACAATCTTATCAAGGGTGTGCAGACAACACAGGAGATAGGTATGACAATGAACCATGGCAGACATTTCCTGTTGTGAACTCAACTGAGGAGGAGGCAAGGCGCTATGAAGTGCATGAAGGAGAGCATTTATCTCATCATGAGCTGCATAGGGGCACATTCGAAAATGAAGATGATTACGGAGTTGCTGATGATGCAACCCATATTGATGTTACCAGGGATGAGTTCGAGGAGTTCCTAGATACCATGGGTGAACATGAGGATGTTGATCATATCGAAGATGTGGTTGTAGAAGAGAATAGAAACACATGCCCAGGTCCTGATCCTACACCAGAATGGTTCACTAAAAACACTTGGGATAATATGTTTGATCCATCACCGGTTATGCAAGCGGAAGTATCAAGTTGGACACCTGGGGAGCAGCCACAGAAAGGGATGGTATTCGCCAATAAATTGGCAGTAAAATTTGCGTTGACTTGGTACGCATTGCGAGAGAATTTTAGCTTCAAGACTGAGCATTCAGACTTAGAGAGGCTTATAGTGAGTTGTGAGGATGATTCCTGTCCATGGTCAGTCCGTGCGACTTGTTGCAAGGGAAGCAATGTCTGGAAGATCGCAAAATGCAAGGGCCCCCACACGTGCGACAAAATTCAGAATGCTCACGATGGTCGGATGATTGATTCGGTGTTCCTAGCATACGTACTTGAGCGCTATATACGAGAAGATCCTGCATATAAGATAAAGAACTTACGCCACGTTGTTTTGGCAGACTTAAAACACGAAGTATCTCAGTACAAGGTATTATTTAATTTGCATTCTTTTTTCAATACAATGTAGAGACATGCAGACCAGTCTAGTATAACCAACATACTTTTTTCCCAAAACCCATGAATACTTTATATTATGAAAATTGAAATTGAAAAAGAAAACGAAAAAAAGGAATAAGGAGGAAGAAATATTATATTCATCTTATAGCCTTACAAGTCTTCATTTCGTTTCTTCAACTATAATGATTTAACTTGTATTCATTTCTAACGTAATCATTATGGTTCACGTACAAGGTATGGGATGCCAAACAAAAGGCCGTTGCAGCTATATATGGAGATTTTAAGGAGTCTTATGCAGAGTTGCCGCGTTTTTTGGCAGGACTTACGGATGCAAGTCCGGGTACACAGTATAAGTTAGTACTGGATGATAATTATGAGCGGGGAACCTGTACATTCAAGTCTGTATTTTGGGCATTTCGTCCATGTATTATTGGGTTCAAGAAGTGTAGGCCTGTGATTAGCATTGATGCAACCCACCTCTATGGAAAATATAAAGGGAAATTGATGATTGCAATGGCGACAGATGCTAATAATAAGATTTATCCACTAGCCTTCGCCGTTGTCGAGAGCGAGAGCACAGAGACTTGGGGTTGGTTCTTGGCTTGTATACGAACGTATGTTACCGACCGGAGAGACCTGTGTGTCATATCTGACAGACACCCTGGGATACAAGCAATCTTCAGAGACACTAATCGAGATGTCTCCCTGCGACCTCCCATGACAGAACATCGTTACTGCCTTCGTCATCTATGCAGTAATGTTAACACTAGATGGAAAAATGAAACTTTAAAGAATCTAGTATGGAGGGCAGCAACTGCTACCCAAGAGCGAAAGTTCAATGCCACTTTCGATTCAATTGAGAATGTCGACCGGGATGCGCACCGATATCTGAAGGAGGTGCCCAAAGAGAAATGGGCTCTAAGTTTTGACAACGGTTACCGTTATGGGGCGATGACTACAAACGTGTCTGAGTGCTTCAATGGTGTTCTAAAGGGTGCTCGTAGCCTGCCTATTACGGCAATGGTGAAATACACATGGTTCAAACTAAATGCCTACTTTGATGATCGTCGTAATAAGAGCGTAGCACAGTTGAAATCGGGTCAAAGATGGACTAAATATGCCTTGGATATCTTCATGAGAAATAAGGTGAAGGCAGAGAATCACAGGGTGACGAGATTGAGCGCGCAACAACAATCGTATCAAGTAGATACACCGCATAATCCAGGGACTGATGGACATGGGGATCACACACATGGAGTTAATCTGTTGCAAAGAACTTGCACATGTCAGAAATGGAAATTGTACAAGATACCATGTTCACATGTCATTGCAGTTTGTATTAGGTATCGACATGATGCAGAGCAGTATATTGACCCATGCTATAGCGTGGATGCATTGTTCCGGAGCTATGCTCCCGTTTTCCCTGTGTTGAAAGATAGATTATCATGGCCGGATCCTGAAGAAACTCGAAAAGTCCTCCCTAACCCTCAATTGATCCGAGAAAAAGGTCGCCCTGTTTCAACACGAATCAGGAATGAGATGGACGAGGGTGGGAGACGGCCAAGAACCACACCATGGAAGGAGGGGGGGAGGAAGGTGCAATGCGGGTTGTGTGACCAAGAGGGGCATAATCGAAGAACATGCCCTAAGCGGAACGAGGTACGAACGAGTGGTGGTCTCGCGGACTAGGTACGCTAAGTTTGAACCGTGGCATCCTTTTACATGTAAATTTTTTCCATTTTTTTAATGCTGATCGTAGAAGTTCTAACAGAAACTTGATCTTAAACATTGCTACCAATCAAAGGAATTGCCTACACTCTCACAATTGAACACTTTAGTTACTAGTAAATGTCTTTGATTGCACTAGTTCAAAAGTTCAAATTATGTTGCTTATGATGATGATTACTTTCTCTTTATATTTAAAGTATTGAAATTGTGTATGGTTTCTATTTAAATTATAATTTGATGTCCTCAAGCTTGGCATTTTGAACCATCCCGCTATGCCCTGAAGAAACTAGGCATAATGACACCATGGGAAAAGAAAACCCAAAAAGTTGAGTGACAAAGTTAATGAAGAAGTTCATGATTGACTTCTACAATACATGTGCATAAGTTCATGGCTGACTTCTACAATGCATGTGCATATGTGTTATATATATAGAAGTTATAATAACTCAGACTATTGACTTAACTATAATCCAAAACCTTTTCGTAGTTAGCTGGATTTGGCTATTGAAATCTTATTCACCAATGACTCTATCTACGATCATATCTCTTGTTAAATCAATGGCTGTAATGAAAACTAAGGTCAGTCAGTGTTGTTACTATACACTTCCTCAGTTGCTTGGATTTCCTTTGATAAGTAATCACCTTCGCTAATTGTGTGTTCCGGAAATTTGAATTTCCTTCAAGCAAAAAGTACAAATATAACTCTGCCATTCTACTTTATTACATGCGAAAGGCCTGTGTAAGTAAATTAACTAAATACTTCCAGTCGACTGGCATTCCAAATACACTGTATACTTTCAACATTTCGTAGTCCTTATGCAAATTGTTTCAGTCTGCAGCTCATGTTATAACATATCATAGTTGTTTTATTAACTAATGCATTTGGCAATACTATTAGGTTGATCCAACCACTGGTGAGACAGAGGATGATGGTGTTGAAGATGAATACCAGCTAGAGGATCTGGAGGTTGTAGCAGCTGATTACATGTTGAAAGTGGGGGTCTCCAATTTCAGAAATGCATGGGAAAGCATGGGTAATGACTGCCATGTGCGTCTTGTAATGTATTTTTGGTCTTTTTTTTGGGGCCCTGAGTCTTCCTCTTAATATTTCTCATGTGTATGTGCCATGTGCGTCATGTACACAAACACAATATAAAATGCAATGTAATGTATTTTTTGCAACTGTGGAAATTCAAAAAAAAGGGACTTTGAAGTATTTAAATAAGGAATTACATGGAGTTTCCTATGTGACATGTTTTGTCGTATGCATTCTGTTTCAAGCAAATGTGAGATCTTGTGCATTATTCAGAAATTGGCACACGAGGAATTTTATGCTTCAGGTTTTTTTTTTTCCAGGAAAATTTTCAAGCCAACTGGGCACTTGAGATGTTAAGGCAGATTGGTACCCGAGTTCCAGAAACTCGAGTACCAATCTGCCTGATTACGTTTGGCACAAAGTTTTTAAACGGTACTCGAGCTTGTGAAGCTCGAGTACCGTCTTGAGTTTTTAAATCGCAAAGTGCCAGAAAAGGTTTTTCGGTCCATGGAGTTTTTAAACGGTACTTGAGCTTGGGAAGCTCGAGTACTGTCTTGAATTTTTTTTAAATTCCATTTTGTGCCTACTGTATTTGATACCCGAGTTTATTGAACTCGGGTACCTCATTCAACAGTACTCGAGTTCAGTAAACTCGAGTACTGTTTGAAACTTCTGACCCAACTGCCATGTCAGCGTGCCACAGTGGAAGTCAAAAAACATTGTACTCGAGTTTGGTGAACTCGAGTACTTAAAAACATGGTACTTCGCTAAATATTTCCGAAACAGTGTTCTTGGGCTAAATGTTTCCAAATCTTGTGGTAATGGGCCATTTTGGCCTTTATTTATCGCAAAATGTGTTCAAGACCCAGGTTCATCTACATCTCTACCTCACAGATTGGGCTCTTTAATTAGCCCACAAGTCTTGACTTCATGTAACATGCTTTGAAAGTTTGAAACCCATAAAATCCTACTAGACACAACAACCGTTATGACCCATACTATTCTAAGCTCTCTAAAGACTTATCCACCATGCCATAGACCAAGCCCATGTGCTTTATCAAGGAAAAATAAAAGGGAATATGTGGTTTGGCTGGTGCATATATATATATATATATATGAGTATGGTTTGGCAAACTCAAAAGCTAAAGGAGTCTTTTTTTTTTTTTTTTTTTTAAAGCCTAAATATTTTTTTTGTCCAAGATATTTACCTGAATTTAATTTTTTTCGTTGCTAAATTTAAAAAAATACATTTTTTATTTGTAAACTTATTAAAAATATTCTTCCAATACAGTTTGGTGACCAAAAAAAGAATGTTTTACAAAAGTTTAGGTGGAAAAAAGAAATTTTAAAATTGAAAATTGATAAGTGTAACATTTTTAATAATTTAGGAAAGAAAAAAAAAATGAACTTTTAAATATTTTAACTGTTTATAAAAACAAAAAAAGTCTTAGAATTAAAAAATAATTTTTTAATAGCTGAAGATAAATATGAATGAAATAATCAACGGAAATATTCAAGTGAATCTAAAGGATTAAAATAAATAATTGATCAAACTTAGTGTCTGTATAGGTGTAACATAATATTCAGTAGCTTCTTTTTATGGTATTTCTCAAAAGATATAATTATTTGTAGATTTCATATTAAATGTGTGACAAATAGCTAGGGTAAGGATTGGATCTAGTACACAAAAGCATTGGACTCATTAAGATGTTGTTACGTGGCAAATATTTGACACATGTCAGCATTTCAATAGGTCCAATGCTTTTATGCATGCACTGGACCTAAGTCCATTCGAAAAAATAAAAGCTATCTTATTTTAATATAAGAAAAACCTAGTTTTATTTGAAAAGTTTTTATCAAATTCATGTAATTTGTGTTTAGATATAACAAATTTGATATCCATGAGAAAAAATGATAGCAGGTAAAAAAAAATGATATTAGTAGTAAAATTAAATAAAAATTAATAAAATCTTGTCAACTGACTTATGACTTGTGCACTCCTATTGAAGCTAAAGCAACTACAATTTTGTGCGCTTTAAACTTGGCTAGGTCTAAATGATTTGGTCTATTTCTATTGTCATGAGAGTAAAGTGTAATGCTCTTGATTTAAGTTAGTATTTTGTTAGCTGTGAGTTTTGCTAGATTAGAAGATCTCTTAACTCTGAATTTTATTCTGTTGCTAAACTTTTTGTTGCTCTTAAAACTAATTTCTCTTGTAATAATTATAATCTGCTAACTGCAGTTCTAGAAGCATGCATGTGCGAAGTGCGATTATTTGTACTTGTTTTAGATTTTTAATAAAATTATAGTTTTTTTTTTAATATATATATCGTATGTGTTTTTCAAACTAATAAATAATTTTTTTTTTGATAAACTAATAAAATAATTAAATTATAGCAATTTTAAACCATTTATATTTTCAATCGATTTTGAGTAATTGGATGAGCATATAGGATTTGAAAAGTGAGTGTTGGACTTGGGTCCATTCGACTGCAATAATTGATCTGTAAATACCGCGACCAAATGCTCTGACCCATTTGGTAAATATTCAAAGCCTTCGAAGTCTAAATAATTTCAAAATAATTTCAATGTGTCAGGCCAAGACATTGTTTCAATGAACCAGTGATCCCTTTTCTTCTTTTATATATACTTCTACTTATTAGTGTAGTTTTTTGCCCCTGTTGATATTAGAATAGTAAAACAAAGAAATATTTTCCTATTTCTACTATACATAAATTGTACCATGATATGAAAAAAAAAAAAAAAAAAAAAAAAAAAAACATATCTCCCACTAAGTAAGTCTAGAAACACAATAAAATTTCACAATATTTTCACAACATTTATGCTTTTGGTTGGGGTGGATCTTAGAATAATTTATTTTATTTTATTTTGACCTATGATGTACTAGCACCTCAATTTATTGTAAAAATATTGTAAAATTTTATAGTGTTACTAAAAGAACTACTCCCACTTTTATCAATTAGCCTAACACCAAAATAAATGGCCACCGACTACCACCTTTTATTTTAAGTTAAAGCTTGTATACACTTTGACAAATATTCAAGTTTTAGTAGTAGTAGTGGTAGTAGTAAGCAGTAGTAAAGCATCCATTATCTTTTTTCACCTCCATCTCTTATTTTTTTCATAGAAGGAAAGTTGAAATTTTATTTTCTCAAATTATTATAAGGACTCAAATTAGATGTCTAAAATTTGTGTATATAGATTAATCTCTTAATTTAGTTATTAGTAATTATGAATTGGTTGTTTTACAATTGTGTAGTTATTTCACAGTTGTTTAAATTTTAATATATTTTTTATAACAATTACTGTTGTTTATAATTTTATTTATAATATCGATTAATAATTTTAAGTTTTTTTTATTGTCTTTTGATCTTCCCACCCCCCCCCCCCCCCCACAAAAAAACTGGAATTTTCGTTTTGCCATTGATCACAAGCATTAGTCTTCCTAGTGACATGACCTTTGGCTGAAGCAGTCTAAAAAAAAAACTTTTTAAACTTTTTTGATATTTTTTTATTGGATGTAAATTTTAAAAATCTAACTGTTGAATTACATGTTTTATTATATCTTTCATGCTCGTAAAATTCCAAGAAAAAAAAAAGTTATGTCCTAAATCAAATGTTTAAATTTAGTTTTTGTGATCTAAAATTATGCATAGAAAATAAGTTTATTGGTCGAACAGTAAATAACATCCGATTTGAACAAAATTTGACATGTGTTATAAGAACGAAAAGAACATGCAATCCAACGATTATATTTTCAAAATTCATATCCAATAAAAAAATATAAAGGAAGTTTGAAGAACCCTGTCCAAGCAACCTAGTCATTTTTTTTTTTTTTTTTTGAAAGAACATGATCTCTGCGCTTAATTGGTTTCATATTTTCTTTCTTAATGAAAGGTGAAAAAATTTGTAGCTAATGACTCGGAAGCTCCAAATTAAATTAAATTTATATAAAAGAGATAACAAATTTTGTAACATTACAAATTTAATACCTGTGTCTTATCAAACAAATTCTCTTTAAATATTTGTTGTACATTTCCTCATTCACATATTTGCATTCTTACTGTATCTTCAAAGCCTTAACCAACTTATTTCAAACTAGTCACGTTGCATGAAAAGAAAGATATATACATATGATACATCATACATACATAATTAATAAAGAAATAAATAAGTTAGACATTTTTGTAAAAAAATAACTTACCAAATTTAATTATGATTTATTTAAGGAAATAAATTTTATTTTAAGCAGAATTAGTTTAGAGTTCAATTTCTATCCACCAAAAAAAAAAAACATTGTATTTTAATTAATTTAAACTTACCACAGATTTTTTATTCAACTATAAAAAAAATTTACCAGTTAAGTTAACTGAAATTTGTAATAGATATTAAAGTTATTTTGGTGATAAGTGGGAGTAAAAATAAGTTGGTCTAAAAAAAAGAGCAGAGAAAAGAACAAAAAATGATGATATAAATAGCAAGAAGTGTTTTGCAAGCAAACAAATAAAACCACATCAAGTGTCAAAAGTCACATTTTGGAAACCGGAAAGAAATGAATGAAATGTTGTTGTCCTAAAAAAAACTAATGAAATGGTACAATTAACAAATAAAATAGTAAATACATTGAATTGGGTAATAGATGGTGACCAGAACACGTGAGCCACACCCGTGGTAGGAGTTAGAGCAATCTAGCAAATTGTAACGCGTAAAAAGAAACCATGGACTTAGAGATTCATAAGTAAAATACTATAAAAAGGACAAAGAAGAAGAATGGCCATGCTAAATAGTAAGAGCATCTCCAATAGGATCTCTAAAGTCTAATTTGCTCTCCAAACACACAAAAAAAACACCTCTAACAGCCTTTCTAACTCCAATTTTTTTTTTTTTTTTTTTTTTAGATTTGCTACAGTTAGACATGGCAAAACGGGCGGGTCGGGTCGGGTTCGGGTCGGGTCAATCGGGTTGCGGGTCAGGTCGGGTCGGGTCGAGTTGACCCGTATTTTTCACATGAATTTTTTTATTATTTAATTTTTATAAAGAAAACAACATGTATCTGTCATTTGGAAAGTTATGCAACAAATTACTTAATGTAAAATGCATTATTTTGAATTCACCACTTATATCAAGAATGAACTCAATTAAACTTATTAATACTTATTCAACAATTTTAAAATTATACAAATCCTAACATTACTATCTAAAACAAAATAACACAAAGATAAGTAAAACAAATACACAAGTTTTATTTCTGCACAATATCAACGTTCCAAATATAAAACAAAATTACGAATGACTTATTGGATAACTAATTTGATAAAGAATAAAAATATATAAGAAATTTACAATCTTGAAAATTAATTTTATAATCTATTATCAATTGTGATTGACACTCTATTTCAATTTGAGATATACTTTAAAATTTGATTGCTTACTTATTCATACATGGTCTCTTTTATGAATATCATATTATTGTTAAGTAACATACACTCTAGGATATATCATAATTTATTTTGAAAAGCTGTTTATTTTGGACATAAATTATTAAAAATAGGTCTAAGTATTCATAATTTATGCTAATTTGATACTTTAGTTTCACTATTTTCACACTTGTGAATATTTCTTACATGTCTGCAATTTTAAATCTATATTTTTAACTCTACTGTAACCAGATTATCTTGGCATGTACTTTACTATTTGATATCTACAAATATTCACTCATTACAGAATGTTCAACCATTAATCTTTCAATTAATTTGCATATAATTATGTAAATGTATCAATTGTTTCCTTAAAGTTCACAATAAACAATTAAACTAATATTGTCTTAGTTTTACTATTTTTTTTACCAAAAAAAAAAGTTTTAAAAAAATGGTTCGGGTTCGGGTCGGGTCGCGGGTCGGGTCGGGTTGACCCGCAAAAAACACGGGTTGGGTCACGGGTCAACCCGTTTTTGCTTCGGGTCAAAAAAAATCGGGTTCGGGTCGGGTATTTTTCGGGTCGGGTCGGGTAAGAAAATTCTGACCCGTTTTGCCATGTCTAGCTACAGTAGCTCTACAGGCTTGAAGAGCACTGTAGCAATTACTGTAGCATATCTAAAGAATATTTCCCCTTAAAATAATACCGATTGAATTAAAAAAAGACATTTTTCTCATTCCTCCATTTCTGTTTCTTCTGCACTCCCTCTCTCTCTTGCTTCTCTTTAGAAAAAACTCTCTCTTTGCTTCTCATCAGAAAACAATGGTGAAGCACAAAATTGATGGAGCTCTCAATCAAAATACAAACTCAAATCATAATTTTAAAACTAATCAAATTAGAAGAAGAAAAAAAAAAAGCAAAGCTAACCCATTTGAGCCTCTATGGGAGGAGGACATGCAGTGGTGCTTCTTGAATGCTTTGGAGTAGATGTAGTGCTAGAGAAGAAACGAAAAAAGAAAAGTGAAGATTGAAGATAGAGCTCCAGACGAAGTGCTAGAGAAGAAAAGGAGAAGAAAAGAAAAAAGAAAAGTGAAGATAAGAGGATAGAGCTCCAGACGAAGTGCTATAGATAAAAAGAAAAAAAGAAAGTGAAGATAGAGATAAGGGAAAGGTGTGGAGGAGAAAAAAAGAGGAAAAGAAAAAGAAAAGAAAAGAAATGTGTGGATGAAAAAAAAATAAAGATAAGGGAAAAATAAAATAAAGAATAAGAAAATAAAATTGAGAAATGCTACTACAATATTTTCACAATAATCCTTAAGTGGTGGGTTGTTAATAACTAATACGAATGAAAAAAATATTTAAATGATGTGTTCAAATTAAAATCAGTAATAACTTACCACATATAATTTATTGTGAAAATATTGTAAAATGTTAAGAATGGAGCACTTTTCATTAAAATTAGATGAATGAAAGAATATTGAAAAAGAAATATTAAAGAAAGAATGAAGATATAATATTTAAATGGGATAGAGAAAAAGATAGAGAGTTTGTTGGAAGGTGTATTTGAAAAAGTAGGTAGGCAAAAGGTAAAATAAACTGTTCACTCTCCAAACAGTACAAAAATTTGAAGAGCCTATTGGAGATACTCTAAGTCTAGTGATGACTGGCCATGCTTGCCACAAGAAACTATTGACAATAAATTATTTAGGGATGATACATATTTAATTAATATGTATTAGCAATACAAATTTAAGTTTGAGATTTTGTATAAAATAACTAACCTAATTTAATCCAAATTTATTTTATTTGGGGTTGCTTTCTAAAAAGATAATGAGTTTTATTTCTTTCTTAATAATTTGATAGTATGTACTATGGGGGAACATACTATATCACTAGCTTACTAGGTTCTTGACTTGAATGAGTTATAAATAGCTTAAACTAACATAATTAACATTAGTCTATCAAATATCAAAAGAATGAAAATTAGAAAATTTTAAGTTAAACTATGGTCTTTCAATCAAATGAATGCGATAGTCATAATTAAAAGAGGTCTCTCTCTCTCTCTTTGAGAGAGAGAGAGAGAGAGAGAGAGAGGTAAATCTAAATAATGTATATTAATAATAGTGTAAAAATGATCTAATTAATGGTTTTATATTGAATATTCATTTATTTTCGTTTAATAGACATAAGTAAAATGTAATTTAATTCAAATTTCTTTATTACCGATTTTTTTTAAAAATTTTTTATGCTAAGAAAAAAGTGAGGTTATTAGTAATTTTTTAAATTTTTTTGAGATAATTACAACATATTACTAACTCTGTAACTCGAACTATTTTCTATTAAATGCTAAGAAAAGAGTGAGGTATGAATTAAGCTAAACTCAATAGTAGCCTTTAAACTACAAATCTTTTATTTAACTATAAAAACTTTACCAATTTTTTTTTTTTAAGAATTAAAATTTTACCAATTATGTTAACTAAAACTCCCAATAAATAATTAAAATTATTTTGGTGATTGGTGCGAGTGAAAATATGTTAGTCCCACCAAAAAAAGAAAAAAGAGCCTAGTAAGGAGCAATAAATGATAATATAAATAGCAAGGAATGTTTTGCAAGCAAACAAGAAATCCACATCAAAGTGGGTGATTGATGGTGGGCAGAACACATGAGCCACACACGTGGTAAGAGTCAGAGCAATTCAGCAAATTGTAACGTGTAAAAAGAAAACATGGACTTTGAGGTTCGTAAGTAAAAAACTCTAGGACAAAGAAGAAGATGAAGAAGAAGAAGGAAAGAAAAACCATACCAAACCTCTAGCTTTCTTCTCGCCCTTTTAGCCTTCGTTTTCACTCTCTAGCATATTGAAGCAGTTCAAGTTCTGACCCTCTAGCTTTTTTCCTGCTCTTTTAGCCTTCCTTTTCACTCTCTAGCAGCATATTGAAACACTTCAAGCTCTCACCCTTTAGCTTTCTTCTCGCTCTTTTAGCCTATCTTTCACTTGCTAGAGAGTTTTCCATTCACACTCTAGCAGTGAATTACTTGAAGCCCACCATCTCTAGGTTCTCTCTCGCTCTTTTAGCCTTCCTTTCTCTCACTACGAACAAATGGCTGAAGCAATCCTCTGTGGTGTTACACAGACCATAATCGAAAATTTGGGCTCTGGAGCTTTTGAAATGATTGTGTCATTGTGGAATGTTAAAGATGACCTTGAAAGCATCAAGAACAGTGTGTCCAGAATACAAGCTGTCCTTCTGGATGCAGTGGAGCGGCAGAACCACAACCATCAAGACAGGGACTGGCTCGAAAAGCTCAAGGACGCTTTTTATGATGCAGACGACTTGTTGGGTGAGTATAAGTTCCACGTTGAATTAGCTTTGCAGCAAGAAGAGACAAGTGGGAATATTGCAGAAAAGGTACGCGATTTCTTTAGAAGTATCCCACTTGTTTTTCGAAATCGTAAGAGGAGTCTTAGAATAATCGAATTGAGGCAGAAACTAATTGCAATGGCGGAAGATAGAAATAACTTTCACTTTAATGAGGGCCATGTGAAGCCTCAAGTGAGTCTGAACAGGGAGACTATCCCATGTTTACCTAATAAAGAAGTCATTGGGAGAGATGAGGATAGAAATGCCATCATAAAACTTTTATTGGAGCCTAATAATGAAGAGAATGTTTCAGTCATTGCTATTGTGGGAATTGGGGGGTTAGGCAAAACCACACTTGCTCAATATGTATACAATTATGAAAAAGTCAATACACATTTTGAGCTAAAAATATGGGTGTGTGTCTCAAATGTTTTTGGGATGAAAACAATTGCTGAAAAACTAATAAATGGTATTGATAAAGATGATAGCATGGAACTAATGCGAAAGAAACGTCGTAAGTTTAATCCTGAAGTCCTCATGGGTCAAGTCCACAACATTGATCCATTGAGGGAAATTGTTAACAAAGTTTATCAAAAGAAGTTTTTACTTGTGTTGGATGATCTATGGAATAAAAATTATAAAAATTGGAATGACTTTAAAAGTCTTTTAATCGGTGGTGCAAAGGGAAGTAAGATTGTAATAACTACGCGTGTCAGATTGGTTGCCAAGATTACACGTCCTATTTCAACATATGCTCTTAAAGGTCTTTCTAAAGACCACTCTTGGTCTTTATTTGAGAAAATAGCATTTAGAAACAGACAAGAGACCAATATTCCTAAACTAGTAGAAATTGGAAGAGAGATTGTAGACAAATGTCAAGGAGTACCCCTTGCCATAGAGTCCATTGCAAATGCATTATACTTCAAGAAAAAAGACGGGTGGTTAAAGATCAAGGATAAGGTACAAGAAAATGTAATTGAACAAGGGGGTGGTAATACTTTTTCAATTCTAAGGTTGAGTTATGATCCTCTTCCATCATATATAAAAGGTTGTTTTGCTTTTTGTTCTTTGTTTCCTAAAGCTTATGAGATTGATAAGATGACACTGATTCAACTATGGATGGCACATGGGTTAATTCCACTGTCAAATAATGGAGAGCAATTAGAAGATGTTGCAGATGAGTGCATCAACCATCTACTTTGTAGGTCCTTTTTTGATGAAGTAAGGGATTATGGTTATGGACAAGTCTTAAAATTCAAGATGCATGATTTTTATCATGATCTTGCACTATCAATTGCGGGGGCGGACTGTAGACTTGACTATTTGGATGGCAAAACTCGTCATGTATCATTTTCTAGTGGCTCATCTTTTACTAAGACTTTAAGTTTGTTTAAAGCAAGCAGCAAGGTATGTACAATTCTTTTCACACGTGGTAAGTCATCTGGTGCCATGGATGAGTCAACATTGAGTGAATTGATTGAGAGTTTCCCAAGGTTGCGTGCATTAGATATACATGGATTGAAGATTAAAATAATGCCAAAATCAATAGGGAAGTTAATACATTTGAAGTACTTAGATCTTTCTTTTAATCCTACTAAAACCCTTCCTGATTCAATTACTGCATTGTTGAATTTGCAAACACTAAAACTTCAAGAATGTTGTAATCTTGAGCAATTGCCTAGGGACATCACAAAATTGGTTCGCCTCAGACACCTTGATAATACAGGTTGTTCTAAGTTGAGACTGCCTCAAGGATTATGGAAAATGACTGGTCTTTGGTCATTACCATTATTCATTGTGAGGAATAATGGTGGACTAGGCGAATTGAAAGGGCTAAACAACCTCAGAGGAACACTTATGATCCAAATTTTAGAACAATTGGAAGATGCAAACTCAGAATGCAAGGCCAAAAATTTAAGGGAAAATCAACATCTTGAGAGACTGGATTTAACATGGGCTCATCAAGGAGTACACGATGAGAAGTTATTAGACAGCCTCCAGCCACATCCAAATCTCAAAATTTTGGAAATGTGGGGTTACACAGGTGTGACATTTTCAAATTGGCTTTCTTCCATCGAAAATCTTGTTAATTTAACTTTAAGTAGATGTGACAGATGCAACCACTTGCCACCGTTGTCTGAACTCCCGTTTCTGGAAACATTACGTCTTTATGAAATGAAAGGTTTGGAATGCATATCAGGTCGTGATATGAGTGAGGAGGTTTCTGCTTTGTCCTTCTTCCCGTCCCTTAAGTCACTTGAGATTTGTGGAAGCCCTAACCTGAAGGGATGGTGGAGGAGCGCATCAATGCCAGATCATCAACAACATCCGAATGACCAGTCACTGCCTTCATTTCCTTGTCTTTCTTCTTTTTGGATTCGTGGGTGTCCTAATATGACTTCCATGCCCTTGTTTCCTTATCTCGAAAAATTCCTATCCCTAAACAACGTTAGCATAAAGCCTTTTCAAGAGACAATACTTCTCTCTTCCTCCTCTTCCTCGTCCTCTCCTCTCTCCAAATTAAAAAATATGGAAATATCTAGTATGGAGGATGTTGTGTCTCTGCCACATGGGTGGACATCGAATCTAATTTCTCTCGAGTCTCTATACATTTGGCGTTGCAAGGAGTTAAATCTAGGAAGTGATGTGGACAACATGGAATGGCGGCACCTCAATCGCCTCAATCATCTGGAATTCCACAGCCTTCCAAAACTGAATTCCTTACCTGCAGGTCTTCAACACGTTACCACTCTGAAAATGCTTACAATTTCACACTGTGAGAATCTGAAAACTTTGCCGCGGTGGATTCGGAAGCTTATCTCACTTGAAAGTCTTATAATTGGTGACTGTCACAATTTGAAATCTCTACCTAATGAGATGCGCGATCTCACATCTTTACAATGTCTGGGGATTTTCAGTTGTCCCGAGTTACGGAGAAGATGCGAAAAGGAAACTGGTCAGGATTGGAACAAGATTGCACATATCACTACCGGTACGCATTCTATATACCCATTTTTTTAATTGAATTTTTGCTTGCCAGCTGAGAAAATAGTTGAAAATGAAAGAAAGTGTACTTTTTAGAATTCTATTCTGTATCATTTATTGATTTCAATACAATTTTTTTGAAAAAAAGAATGAATTTTTTCTTTTGGATTTCAAAAATATAAGAACCAATGTATATAATTGAATGGGGCTCACTTTGGCAAAGCTTTTGGTTTTCTAAAGTTTTCTAATAATATTAAAAATAAATAAATCTGAGATGTATAGAAACTTGGCCAATTTGATTGATTTCAAAGCAACCAAACTGTTGAATTGTTTCAAAGTTCTATTATTATTAACATTATTTAATTCGATGACCTGTGTTCTGTCAACAGTTAATATTCGATGACTCATCTGTGGAGTACGAAAGGTACTTGGTTACACTCTCTATAATCAAAGGTTATTGAATATTTTGAATAGAATTTCATTCCATATATTTGATTCACACATTAAGAAGGACCAAAAAGGAAAAAGTAAATTGAAAGATGCATATATCCCTATTAAAAACCTTTTATAAAGAACATTTTGTCTCTATTATGATCTAATTTTCTACCGTGGTTTATTGGTCTAGAGCTTAACATCAATTTTTTTCTTGTGGTTGGAAGCATACACAATTTTAGTTGAATCTCTTTGTACATTTTGTGTTATGTTCCCATTACTTACTGTTAGAAAATATTTTTTTTTGGCCATTTTGTCTCACTTGAATAACTGGTTCATGGCAATTTTTCACAATTCCCTGCCACTATTAAGCTTGGGCTAGCTTGAGGATGCAACATGCATCGTCATTGTCGTCATTCTTGATTGGCCTCTAGCAATGTGCATTCGAAAAAATGATCTGAACATAAAAGGGTAGCTTGTATGGACCTTTTATAATAACTCATCACAGACTGGTAATTTGGGATTACAATGCTAATATCTTGTGTTATCTGCAAGAAGCATTTGGAGTGCTGTTGGTATCGTCTCTTTTATGATTACTCTTTTACATGAAGATTATGGCAGCAAGAATTGGAGGAGTACTTGGTTAATCTGCAGCTTGTCTTTTGAAATTCCTCTCCATTTGCTCAGGTGCTAAAGCCCACTTGGTGGTCTTGTTATTGTTGAAATTGACTTTAGTGTGATGTAAATTTGTTGTAATCTAAAAATTGTGTTCTTCAATGTTTTGGTAGTTTTTAGCATTTGTTTTAGAGAAAATTGTTGTAAACTCTTTATTTAATAGTAAAAGATTTTTTACTGTACTAGGTCCCGTGGTTTTTCCCTTCTCATTGAAGGGTTTTCCACGTAAAAAATTGGTGTCTTGATTGTGGTTTGTTGCTGGTTATTTCTGTTTGTGTTTATAGTGCTTGCCAGATTTTTTTTTTAATTCCTATTGAATTTGCAGAGAGAGAGAGAGAGAGTAATTCCATTGTGTGTTATGGTATCAATTGGAAATTTTCCCCAATATAAATAGCGGATTCATTCTTCAATGGGAAAAGGCTTGAGGTCTACCTTGAGCAAGCTTGCTTGGGCTACATTCATCTACCATATTTGGATTTAAAGAAATGCAGAGTCCATAATGATCCTATTCACAGTGAGAATTGTCATATAGTTGATTTAAAAATGATGTGAGAGTAAGAACTAGAGCTTACAATGGTTTTAAAATGTCAATAAAGAATAAGGTGCTGTTTAGTTATATGGATCTCTCTGTTTGTTTTAACATAGCTGGGTAGCTGGTCTTTTTGCAGCAGGGCCTGGCTATATTTTCTGCGGAAATATAGTGTTCAATCCAGAGGTCTTTTATATATATATATATATATATATATATACAATAGAAAATTATTAGACAAGTTGAAATGCATTATAGCCCGTGTGCAGAATTGATTGTCATCTTTTTTTGTTTTACGTGATTTACATCCACAACAAATTTTTGTGGTATATAATGTTTTCTTAGTGATGCGAGAGCAATAGTAATTGATGTCGTTTACAACACTGCAAATGAAAATGTATTAAATAAGCTTGATGCTACCTAAGAAACAGATCAAATCATAGGCAATGAACAGATTGAAGCCGTGTTAATGTTCTATCCTTTCGTCTGAATCACTGTGCCACATAGTCAATGGAAGAGTTAAAATATAATTTATCTAAAAACAAATTGAGGTACTTTTAGGCAGCACACAAGGTTAACTTTGTACCGATGAGATGATTTTGTTCCAAAGAAAACATGTTATCTTTTTATTTTATGCATACATATTAGTAGATTACTTACTTTTTCATGTATATAGTATTTAGTGTTTACAATGTAAATTTTGTATGCTGATCCTATTGGATTAATGAAACCGAAAATAGCCCATTCTCTGGTAAGAGAGAGAATTTGATCAAATATATCTATATATGATCGGAGTATATGTTTAATCGGTACTTTTTTTTAAAAGTAAATTAGTGAATTTATAGAAAAATGGCATACCTAATTTAATTAGAATTTATTTGTAGAAGATCAAACTTTATTTAATTATTGGATTATGTTATTAAAAAAGATAGCAAATTCTAATAAGTTTAAATCAAATATTTAGCACTATTTATAATCCAAAAATCAAATAAATTTTTTTTACTAGAATGATACCATGGAAAAAATATGGGGTTCCAAGAACTTACATGACAAGTGACAACCTTAAAAGAAGTAAATAAAATAAAATTTTAAATTTCATTTTATATAAAATAGTAAAAAAAATAGAAAAGAAAAAGTTATTATATATATATATATATATTATTGATAAGGTAAACTTAGTTAATTTTATTTCTTTAATGTTATACCTTATTATGGATATTGTCTATAATGTATTATGCACTTTTTTGATAAATTTGATTAGATTGTTTCTTTTTTTATACAAGATAGATATTCTGCTTTAATATAATCTAAGGGTACGTTTGGTACGCTGTAATAGCTCCTGTAATGGAATAGCTATTCATATGTAATATTAATTCGATCATTTGGTTGCATCTTTATTACATGGATTAATTATTACATTGGAATAACTATTCTTTAAATTGAAGAATAGTTATTCCTCTTTAAAATGGATGTAGTAGCTATTCCTCAGTGTATATAATAGGTTTTAAAATTAATATATTTCAAAAAATGTAAAGTTTCCTTATACATCTTCTTTTACAAGTTTTCCATATATAACAACCAAACTAATGAATAGTAATAATTATTCCATTACAATGTCTTCTATTCCCAGTAATAAAGATTACTATTCCTAATGTAATCTGCATTCAGTGTATCAAACGTACCCTAAGTGTATATGTGTGTGAAGCTCTCGCCTAAAGACTTGAACCTCGACTTGTCCCCGACACCTTCACAAACATTTAATACTTGTAGAGTGACTATTACGCCAAGAATGCACAGTAATTTTAATTGGATTGGAACCTTTGATGATTGTTGGGTCCATTAACGAGTAATGAAGTACATTTTTGAGGTTGAAGATTTTTTTTATTGCAGTGTGTATTTTTAGAGAGTTGAGCAACCGTTAGTCAAAAGAATTTTTTTTTTTAATTAGCTCTTACTACTTCTCAATGAAGTGGGATCCACTAGATTCCTCATTTTAAGTGTTTATTTATTACGGTCCTCTTGACTTTATTATGCGGCAGTCGTTTATATTAGAACATATTCCTACAACAAGTAGTCTTGGTTAAGTGCTGTAACGATTATTTGATGTAGTGGACACGTGTATAGTTTTGATTGGGTATTAGATAAGTTAGTCTGTTTTTGACATATAATAGCAGTTGTAGGCTCTCTTTTTTCCCACCATTCTCTGTTTCTCATATAAGAACATAACAAAGACGTTCTAATTATATAACTTAAGCTTAATACACAAATCAATCTAAGAGATTTTTCCTCTCAAAAACTCTGTGATTGAGTTTCTACTTTCAACAAAATGTGTACCCACTAAAGAAATGGCTCACTCATTCAGATTCCACTAAAGTATGGAAGTATCGTTGGCTCGCCAAATTTCCATGAAGGTAGTGAGAGGAGGGAAACATGTGTATTTGTTCAATAGTCACTGAATAGATTGAAACATGAATTTAATTTGTGGTTTCTACACAAACTCGACTTTTCACACAACATATTCTAGTTGGGTCCCAAGCCTAATGAAGTCTATAGATGTATTTATTACAAAATGTGTTCAAGAACTATAGAATGCTTTGAAAGTTTGAAACCCATAAAATCCTACTAGACACAACGACCTTATGACCCATACTTTTTAAGCTCTTTTATGACTTATCCTCCATACCATAGACCAAGCCCATGTAGTTTGGAAGGTGCATATTTTTGAGGAAGGTTCAGCAGTACTGTTAGTGAAATTCACAAGGTTTTTTTTATTGCATAGACTTCACCTTTAAATGAAGACAATAGTGAATTTTTTAATGATACAGAGGTGATGTGTTGTGTAAAATGTGTCACAACTACATGATGCTCGACATACACGTACAGATTTCTATGCCATTTGACTTTAGTAAATCAGTGTAATTTTTTTTTTTTTTTTTTTGGTGATTGTATGTGTTAATTCGAAGTTTTTAATTGATGGAGATGATTTTCTTTTTTCTTTTTTTTTTTTTTTTTTTGTTTTTGAGAAAATGGAGATGATTCTCATCCAAAAGAAAATGATGGATATGATTGTGATATTGTTTGTTCTAGTTGATGTTTTATGTACATACCATTTATATCATTGCTGACTTTTCTTCTTCAAGGAACTTGATCCCTGCACTTGGTTTCATCTTTTCTTTTCTTTAATGAAAGATGAAAATTTGTGGCTCATTACTCCGAACTTCTAAATTAAATTAAATTTATATAAAAGAGGTAAAAAAAATTTCGTAACATTCCAGGGCGTAGCCAGGAATTTTTACATGGGAGGGCTTGATTTGAACCATGAAGGTTGAAATCGACGACGATGAGTATCATCGTTGTATGGATAGTCTATATTTTTAGGTTGATATGGACCTTCTTTGAGATAAGCTCGTCAAATTTCATTTTGTTTGTTGATAGAGAATTCACATATTTGTTTACGTGATCTTGGATTACGACCTATCTCTTCAGATTGAATTCTTGAACATTTGGAGGGGTCAGGGTGTTCATCAGGCATTGAAGTATCAACATTTGGTGGTCTAATTTCTGAATTGCTAACATCTGTTTTCTTAAAGAATGCATCAATTGTTTTTCGTTTGCTCATAATTCTTTTAGCTTTAAGAATATGACTCAAAAATTAACCTGAAAAGAAATTTAAAAAATAAAATTTTAATTAGAAATTTTTACTTAGTTATATGGATGATGTTCATACTCAAGAAAAAACAAAATTTTCACTATAATTTAAACATACAACTCATTTTTAATACAACTATAATTAATAATAACCCCTCAAATAAAAACAAAAATTAAACACACAAGTATTGGTACATAACATAAACCAAACAATTTAACAACACCCACGGCCACATCCACAGCCACATGATATTTAACTAATAAAAAATAGGTAATAAATCAAAACAATTTTACCTTAGAAACTTTGTCTTCACAAATTGCAAAGATGGGTCACCCGTGTGGACCGTGGCAATGCCTACTACCTCTGCCTGACTGCCTCCAACTTTAGATCTTCCCTTTGATACTCATTACAAACAATCTCTCCATTCCTTCAATCATGTATTTCTCTAAAAATATATGAAAATATAAAGAGCGTGTGAATATTTAGGTTTAGATAGTTGAGAAAAAAAAAAAAAAAAAAAAAAAAAAAGACCCTAAAAAGAGATGAATGTCTAATGCTTAAGAAAGAGAAGAAAACTCACCAGTCACCAAGTAGTCACCAAGTTTCAAAACTAAAACTGATGAAGAAAGAAAAAATTGGTCTGGATTTTTTTTTTTTCTCGAACTGTAAGTACAGAGGATTGGAGTTTTGGGCGTTGGTAGGTAGGCAATGGTACCAGTGCAAATGCAAGTGTATCAAAGAAGGCAAAACAAAAGAATAAGAAGTAAAGAAAGGGATTCCGGGGGTCAATGGGTGGATTTTTTGAGATTAAGAGAAAGTGAAGATTTGTTTTTACTGTTTGGACTTGAGCGGGCTAGCTTATTTTATTTGAAGTACATAAGGTGATAAGGCCTAAAACTAAAGCTGAGCTTGGGAGAATATTTGAGCTGGGCTTGGGAGAATAGTTGAGAATTGCGCATAAGGGGGCCGGTTGTCCAATATTGGGGGGGGGGGGGGGGCAATTTTTTTTTTCTACCTATTCTAATGGAAAAAAAAAAAAAAAAAAAAAAAAATTGCAAGGGCTGGGGCCCCCCCAAGCCACTACGTGGCTTCGCCTCTGGTAACATTACAAATTTAATACCTGTCTCTAGGGGTGTTCGCGATGCGGTTTTGGGTCATTTTTAGCACCGCACTTTGTGGTGCGGTTTAGCTAAAACCATAACTGCACCACACCTTTTTTTTGTGGTCACATGTACGGTGCGATGCAGTGTAGTGCGGTTTAGAGTTTAGCTAAAACTATAACCGCACCGCACCTCATTTTTGCGGTCACATGTGCGATACTATGTATAAGAAGCGGTTTGAAGTCAACATATTTTTCAAATTTTGGGCTTTTTCTACTCAGCCCCAAACTAATTCTTCTCTTTTTTTGGGCCAAGTTTTAAATTATTGAGCTAGTTTTTCTTTATTTTGGGTTGGCTTTTCTAGTCAACACTTGTTAAGGTTATTAAACTTTTTTTTTTTTTGAAAACTAGGGTTATTAAACTATTAATAATATATTTAATATTAAAAATAAATAAATATATTAATATATAGAGAGGGTGCGGTGCGGTGCGATTTGTGCAGTTTTCTTATTATAAAACTGCGTTTTAAATTATTGAGCTAGTTTTTCTTTATTTTGGGTTGGCTTTTCTAATCAACACTTGTTAAGGTTATTAAACTTTTTTTTTTTTGAAAACTAGGGTTATTAAACTATTAATAATATATTTAATATTAAAAATAAATAAATATATTAATATATAAAGAGGATGCGGTGCGGTTTATGCGGTTTTCTTATTATAAAACCGCAAACCGCACTGCATCATGCGATGTGCTGCGGTGCGGTGTGGTTATGCCATTGTGCAGGCGGTTTTGGTGTGATTTTTGCAGTTTGTGCGGTTTGGTGAACACCCCTACCTGTCTCTTTCGTTATTATTAATTTACTGTCTATTTTGTTAGAAACAAGGAGATAAGATGTTGGTAAGTGAAAATGACTAGTTAAGCGTTAGAATTTTGATGGATGTGATGTATGATACATAGTTAATTATTTAGGATGGTGTTTAGTGGAGCACAAATATATATATATATATATATATAAATGGTGTAATCATGTAAAGAATGGCCAGAGGTCTATGTTCACAAGGTGCTCAAGACTTTGATGCAATGGAAAATAAAAATAAAGCTGTGTTCAACGATCATTGCTGTCACACACAGCCACTAAAACTGTTAAATGTTTCAAAATTGTTGTTAAAGTTGTGCTTTTGGACCTTTTGTTTTTCCAATTCCACGTTACCCACGAAATGGGTGGGAAAAATAATCCTTGCTTTATCATGGTTTTTATTTATTTATTTTGGCTTGAATATAATGATTTGAATTAGTGCATCCACTCAGCATTATTTTATTTTTCTCTGAAAAGTTTTGAATGCAAACACTCTGCTCCTCTGGAATCTGTAATACGGCAGTCGTTTTTATTAGTGTATATTCGTACGACAAGTCGTATTGGTTAAGTGTTGTAACGATTATTTGAAGTAGTAGACAAGGGTATATATTTGATTGGATATTAGATATAGGTTTTTTTTTTTTTTTTTTTTTGGGTAAGAGAATATTAGATATAGTTTGTCTGTTATCCACATATAATAGCCTTTTTAGGCTCTGTTTTTCCCACCATGCTCTGTTCCTCAAAAGGCAGAGAAGACTGGGCTAGACTTTCAAGGAAAAACGTTAAGAATTTCCCTAGACCTACATTATTATTCATTTGGATCTGCCTCTGAAATCTCTGTTACTTTCCTATGCGTGAGCATGATTGTTCTAAGAAAATTGGCTTTAGCTTCGTAAATGCAAAAAGGGAAGCTAAATGGGTCCAAACGGTTTTCTTTTGTTTGAAAAAGGGCTCAACAGTCAACACTCTCACATGGTGCCTCCTCATTTTCCTATCCATGATAACGGTAACATTCCAAGAAATATTGTAATGTTTTTTTTTTTTTTTTTGAGGGAGAAAACTGAACTTTATTACTGTAAAATAGCTGAATCAGCTTGTTCAATGGATTGAATATATGGTGCAACATTCTCCATCCACGCTAAAAAATCTGGTATGCTTAAAGCATATTTTGCCAAACTATGGGCTACAGCATTACCTTCTCTTTTTGTATGAGAATATAGCAAGCATTCAAAAATTTGGGACAAACTTCTGACATCCTCAAGCAGTAGACCTGAAGGTGTTAGTGACTCTGTTTTGTCCCGCAAAGCTTGTATTACTTCCAGTGAATCTCCCTCCAGAATGATGCGCCGAAAACCAAGGTCTGTTGCAAAGGTAAGAGTCGTAGCTGCTGCCATAGACTCAATCTCCGCTGCCTTATAGTACTGATGTATTTTCTTCGCACATGAGGTGAGAACCAAGCCGTTAACATCACGAGCCACCACCCCAATACCAAACTTTTTATCCTTTGAACTCGTCACCCCATCAAAGTTGATTTTCACCACTTCCGTTGGAGGAGGAAGCCAGCGGTTTTGAGCTGTATGAACAGCCCGTTGCCTCTGAGTTTCCCGCCCCTGAATTGACCTGTGGAAATCGTCCAAACTGGTTTTTGCAGCAACGGCTATCTGATGAAGAGCAATGGCTGATTCTTGTACCCGAACCTGATTCCTTTGGGTCCAAACAGACCAAGCTGTGATTGCAAAAAGATCCAGCTGCTTCCCTTCTGTTATTATCCATGAAACCAGGTTTTTAAAATCCACAAAACCGATGGAATTTCTAAAACCCCACACTTAATGATCAGCCCATACGGTATCAAGCTCAGAGTAGGTCCATAATGCATGAAGAGGGTCTTCTACATCAGTTCTGCAACGGTCACAGATTGAGTCTCCAGTAACATTGCGTCTCATCAAAGCGTGTTTCATCGGCAATGCATTCCGGCAGGCCCTCCATACAAACATTTTTACCTTCTACGGAACTTGCATCGACCAAATCGCATTCCATACATGCTTATCTCTAAGAGGTGGAACCTGGTTTGTGACCTCCATTTCAGCTTCTTCTTTGAGGAACCGATAGCCTGATTTGCTTGTGTAAACCCCATTCTTGGTGAATGGCCAAAATAATACATCCTCAGCTTCAACATGACTCAGAGGTATTGACTTGACTAACTCAGCATCTTCCTCACTGAATAAACCAACCACCAAGTCTACCCTCCATTGCCGTGTGAACTGATCAATCAAGCAAGATACCATTGAGTTTTCAAAGTCCTGTATGTGGCAGATAGGAAGAAGTGGTGGATGTTTTCTTGGTAACCACCTTTGCTACCATATATTAATTTTCTCCCCATTTCCAACCCTCCATCTAGCTCCTCTTTCAATAATATCTCTTCCTCTAAGAATACTCTTCCACGCATAGGAACCCATTCTAGAGTTGGCAGCTTCCATAATTGTAGTATTTGGAAAAAAACGGGCTTTAAATACCTTGTAGAAAATGGATGTTTTGTTGTGCAAAAGTCGCCACGCTTGCTTTGCAAGTAGAGAGTCATTGTACATTTCTAAATCTCGAAAACCCATTCCACCCACCACTTTGGATTTTGTCATTTCCTCCCACTTAATCCAATGAATCTTTCTACGCTCATCACGTTGTCCCCACCAAAATTTCTTTATTAGGGCTTCAATTTCATGACACAAACCAATGGGTAATTTAAAACAACCCATAGTATAGGTAGGGATAGCCTGTATAACTGATTTTAGTAGCACCTCCCTACCTACTTGCGAAAGCAGTTTTCCTTCCCATCCTTGCAACTTCCTCCATATCTTCTCTTTGATGTAGTTGAAACTAGCTTTTTTCCTTTTCCCCCACAAAGGAAGGAAGACCCAAGTACCTCTCATACTGCATGATCTCAGGAACACCAAAAGCCACCTTTATTTCATGTCTCTCTTCATTTGGAGTGCATTTGCTAAAGAATAATGCAGTTTTGTTTTTATTGACTTTTTGCCCCGATGCCTCCTCATACATATTCAAGATCTCCAACACCTTGTCACATTCTTCTTTAGTTGCCCTGCAAAAAAGAAGACTATCATCTGCAAAAAGCAGATGAGTTAGTTTTGGTCCTCTTCTACATAGTGAAAAACCATGTATTTCTCCATTATTTTCCGCTCTCTTTATTAGCCCATTTAGGCCTTCAATACAAAGCAAGAAAAGAAAAGGTGATAGAGGGTCACCTTGTCTTCGGGTAGGCCAGATCATACCACAAGGCTCTCCATTTACCAACATCGAGTATGAAACAGTTTTTACACACCCCATTATCAATTGGATCCACCTTTCATTGAAACCCATTTGTCTCATCAATTTTTCCAAGAAATCCCAATCTACCCGATTATAAGCCTTACTCATATCCAATTTTATTGCCATAAAACCATGAGCAGTTGACTTAAAGTTTTGCAAACTATGGAGGGTCTCAAAAGCAACAAGGATATTATCATAAATTAATCTATCTTTTGTAAAAGCTGATTGGTGCTCGATAATAATAGAAGGTAATAATTTCTTCAAACGGTTGGCTAGGACTTTGGAATAAATTTTGTATAACACATTACACAGACTAATAGGGCACTAATAGGGCGGAATTGATGAGCATTTTCTGGCTTATTTATTTTTGGTATGAGAGTGATAAAAGTGTGGTTAAGGGAGGCTAGTAGAGTACCTGAATTCAACCATGCTAGGATGGAGGAAGTGACATCCTCCCTTACTATGCTCCAAAAATGCTAGTAAAAAAGGGGGGGGGGGGGGGGGCATTCCATCGGGTCCAGAAGCCTTAAGTGGAGCCATTTGGTGTAGAGCTTCCTCCACTTCTTTCACATCAAATTCTTGGCTTAGGGCGGTTTTCATCTCATCTTTAATAATAGGATCTATACATGATAAAACATGTTGGGGCATAATGTGCTCAATTGAGGTAAAAAGATTTTTGAAATAATTTACCAGAACTATGGAGATATCCCTCGGTTGGTCTCGCCATCTATCCTCCTCATCTCTAATTCCTTCAATCAGATTTTTCCGGTATCTCCTTGTAGCACAACTATGAAAATATTTGGTATTTCTATCCCCTTGCCTTGCCCATAAAACCCTTGATCTTTGAGCCCACATCATGGCTTCTCTTTCCAACAACACCTTAATCTCCCTTTTTAACTGCCTTACTCGACAGTTGCTGCCATTAATCATTGCTTCAGATTTAGCCTTTGCTAAATTTTTCTTCAACCGGTCCAAATCCTTCCTCACACTACCAAAGACATTTTTGTTCCACCCACACAAATCTTCCCCACACTTTTCAACTTTTTGTAGAATAGCACCATCAAACCCAAAATCCCCAACACTAGTCCAAGCTGCCTGCACCACCTCCTCACATCTCGCATGTGACAACCACATCTCTTCAAACTGAAACAATTTTTTCCTGGAAGGTGGATCAATTCCCGAAAAAACAACATGGAAAAGGATATGATCTGAGGAATCGCATCTGAGATGATGCACTTTTGTTCCTAGAAACTTCAAAAACTAGCTGTTAGTTGCCAAACATCTATCTAATCTTTCCCATATTGAATTACCATTTTCGAAGTGTCTACTCCAAGTGTATTTTGGACCCACAAAGCCCAAATCCATAAAGCCGCACTCATCAATCACATCTCTGAACTGTTGCATCTCATTATGGGAACGAATTGCTCCTCCCAACTTTTCATCCTGTCGAATAATTTCATTAAAATCACCACAACATAGCCATGGTCTCTCAGGATTTGAATTCAATCTCCTAAGCTTATCCCATGCTTCCGACCATCTTGCTGTTTCGGATTCACTGTAAAAACCTGTAAAAAACCATTCACTTTCCAAAACTTTGTCAATAGCAGCATGAATAAAATATTTATCCGACCCTTCTATAGACAAATTGATGGATGACTTCCAATAAAGAACTAGACCACCACTGCGCCCCACTTTAGGTACAACCCAACGATGATCAAAATTGATACTATTTTGAATGAACTCTAGCCTTGCTTCGTCTGTAAGTGTTTCGACTAAAAACACTACAAAGGGATCTTTTGCCTGTATTAATTCCACGAGCTCTCTTCCTGTATGTAGATTCCCAAGCCCACGATAGTTCCATGCTAGGCAACTCATTGCTGTTGGCGGGGTTGACTTTCAGCCTCCAACTATAAGGAAGTTGTTTGTTCATCAATATGAGATGCATGAATGCGTTTCGAATGGATCTCAAGTTGATGGTCAGCTTCATCAGTTGTTCTTTTTTGTCCTGAAAGTTTTAGCCCTGTAGCTGATCCCACTAAACTAGCCAGTCTGCTTTTGCGAGTCCAAGTATGAGGGCTGCGTGCTATCACAGGTGGCGATGAAGCCCTAAATGAATCCTGGTCAGCACGTGATTTTTTTAGTTGAGAGTTGGTTTCTATTAAGTGAGCACGTGAGCTAGAGTCCTTGGGTAACTCAGCTGCTGATTCACACTCCTTTTCCATACATAACTCTTCAACAAAATCTTCATCATTATTTCCTTGCACCGTTTGGACATCATTAGGGCTCTTTAATGTTGCTTCTTTCACGGCATTTGCTGAATATAATTGCTGACTTTCAGTTTCAGCCGAGGTATTTACTCCTAAGGATCCGTTGCCCATTAAAGGAGATTTAATGTGTCCCACGTAACGGTCATCACTACTGCACGCACGTTCCTGCCCTATTTCCCTCCCTTGTTGCGGCAGCTTGCCTGAGGTTTGGCCTGCCATGGCAGTAGTACTTGCTTTCTTCTTCTCAGCATAATACCCAGGGACCTTGATAACATTCCTCTTTGAAGGAATAAATGGTGGTGCTCTCAGTTGTGGGCCAAACTCTCTTTGATTAACTCGCAAAGTCCCTTCACTCTCTATCCAGAGATCGCAATCTCTATCGTCATGAGTTAACCGACCACACCAGTAGCAAATATTGGGCAATCTTTCATATTTGAAAGAAACCCAAATCTCTTTTCCATCATGTAGTGATATAAGGCGACCACGACACAATGGTAGAGATATATATACGGACACCTGCAAACGAATGAAATTACCAGCATCAAACAATCTATTTTCCTTTGGTCGAAACACCTGGCCTATTACCTCACATATTTTGATTCCCGCTTCCATACTCATATACTTGACTGGAAGTACATGCACTTGCACCCATAAGATCGTTCTCTCAAACCTAATCTCATTCAAAGGTTTGTCACCTTCATAACGCTCCATAACTACCAGGTGTTTGTCAAAACACCATGGTTCACTGCTAAGAATTCTTTCCACATCCTCTTTGTTATCAAAAGTGAACAAAATCTTATGGTCTTCAAACTTCTGAATCTTGAACCCATTCCTAGCTCTCCACAATGGCGTGAAAGTTTTGGCTATGACATCCATACTGAGAGCTCTCCTTGTCAAGAATTTCACAGCAATGGAGAACTCCTGAACTGTTTCGTCATAAGTGACACTACATCCCGGCCCTTCTTTCTCAGACAGGGTAAGACGATTCCAAGAGCTTGCCAAATCATCCATGGTTGTGTACCCCTAAACTGTTTCCCAATCCCCTGAAGAGAAACCCCAACAAGCCTAGAGATAGCCTTACTATCTCAAGGATACTATCCACACCTCCACTGAAGTGACAAACCAAATTCTACAATGCTAAAGAAGTTAGACCAAGGGCACTAGCTTCTTAGACAGAGAGAAATATTGTAACTCTTTAACTACTACAAATATTGCACCCCCACAGGTTCACTCTGTTTTACAAACTGATTTAGTAGGCGTTCATTAATAAAGATCCATTGTTTTCCCCTCAAAAAAATAATAATAATAATAAATAAAAGAAATATTGCACCCCCAACCTACTTGATTTTCAGGTAGGATTATAAATGAACCAAGCCATTCGTTAATAGCTTAGACTTGACTCAATAAAAAAAACTCATTTATGTTTGTTTGTTTATTAAAGAATCAAGTCTGTGCCTACATTTTTTTGCTTGTTTAATAAACGAGCTAAGTCTAAGTAGGAAAAAAAGAAAAGAAAAGATCTTCATGGACAAACTCATGAACATTGGTGCTCGACACAAAAC
The DNA here is from genome assembly GCA_030445155.1 of Quercus variabilis. Classification (NCBI taxonomy): domain Eukaryota; kingdom Viridiplantae; phylum Streptophyta; class Magnoliopsida; order Fagales; family Fagaceae; genus Quercus; species Quercus variabilis. Next base: position 6,378,720 of record CP129448.1, on the reverse strand, counting down.
AAGTTGACTCTAAACTCGTTTATAGGCTTGGTAATAAGCTTGATATAAAAAATATATATACATATCTTACTATGATTTTAAGTAATTAGGAGTAGTAATTGCTTGTCCAAACAAATAAGCTTTATATAGGCTTTATAATATATTTGTGTTGGATTTCAAGCTCAAAAACTTAATATAAGCTCAAGTTTGAGCTTGAGCTCAACTTAACTAATGAGTCAAGCCAAGTTCAAACTTTTAGACTTTTTAACAAGCTTGACTTCAAACATTTATTATAGGATTGGTTCAAATTCAACCTAAGTTTAAACATTTTACATTCGTTATTAAGCCAAACTTAAATATTTTATATTTGTAATTCGTTGTCAAGCCAAATTTGAACACTTACAACTTGACAAATGTCAACTCATTTATGGTCTATTTTCAAATTTATGCAAAAAAAAAAAAAAAAAAGTTATGCCAAAATATTTTAAAGAATGAGATAACTAATTGGTTAGAGGAAATAACTAAGAGCATTGGCATCAAGTGTGCCAAATGCTAAAATACCAAATACCAAAAATACATCTCCATCACATATGTCATATATCAAATTATTTTAACACATGCTATAGAACACTTCTACTAGATGGTGGGTGTTATTTTAGGTTATTTTAATGAGTGGTGTATTAAAACAAAAGATGAGCTATAGGGTGTAATGTTAAATGCTATGCAAAAATGGATAAAGTAAATTTTTGTTACGTTAAAATAAATTTTTTTTTTTTAGAACATTTGTGCTAATGCGTTAGAATTTTGATGGATGTAATGTATGATATAGTTAATTACTTATGCCATATCAGATGGTGTTTAATGGCTTTCTCAAAAAAAAAAAAAAAAAAAAAGGATGGTGTTTAATGGGGCACAAATATATATATATATATATATATATATTAATCGTGTAAAGAAGGGCCAAGGTAGGTTCACACGGTGCTCGAGACTTCGATGCAATGGAAAATAAAAATAAAGCTATGTTTAACGGTCATTGCTCTCACACTACCACTAAAAACGTTAAAAAATTGTTGTAAAAGTTGTGCTTTTGTACATTTTCTTTTACCAATTCCACATTCCCCACGAAAACCCAGATAGTCATGGTGGAAACAAAATCCTTGCTTTTATTAAAGGAGAGAAATGAGTGGGAAAAAAAATACAAAAGAGAAAACAATAAATGATTTTTTGTTTTTTATTTGCAGCAGTGGACACGTGTACAGAGTTGATTGGGTATTAGATATAGTTAGTCTGTTATCTACATATAATAGCCTCTGTAGGCTCTGTTTTTTTTTTTTTTTTCTCGCCATGCTCTGTTTCTCAAATATATATATACAAGGAACAGAACAGAGATGTGTGTGTTTATTCAAAAAGCAAAAAGACCGGGTTAGACTTTCAAGGCTAAATGTTAGTGCTACATTATTATTAGTAATTTAGTATGCCATATATATAAAACACTCTGTTACCAGTTACCACTACACTTGGCTCTGCATCTGAACACTCTGTTATTTCCAATGCATGAGCATGATTGTTTTAAGAAATTTTGCATTAGCTTCGTTGATGCAAAGAGGGGAACTATTGGGTCCAAACGGTTTTCTTTTGGTGCAAAAGGGCTCAAACGTTAACACTCTCACATGATGCGTCCTCATTTCCTATGCATGATAACGGTAACATTCCCAGAAAATTCATAAAGTTGTGCATGATATAACGGTAGCTTTCTTAGAAAATTCTTAAAGGAAGACTAGTAACGGTGAATTTCTTTGAAAAAACATAAAGCTATGCATGATTGATGTAACTTTCTGAGAAAATTCCTAAAGGAAAACTAGTAACGGTAACTTTCTTCCCCTTTAAATATTCGGTCCTCCTCGTCTCGTTCTTCACAGCAACATTACTCTCTAGCTTTCTTCACGCTCTTTTAGCCTGCTTTTTTCACTCTCTAGCATATTGAAGCACCTCAAGCTCTCACTCTTTTAGAAAGCTTTTCTTTCACTCTCTAGCACTGAACCACTTGAAGCCCACCCTGTCTTGCTTCCCTCTCGCTCTTTAAGTCTTCCTTTCTCTAGCATACTAAAGCACTTCAAGCTCACTCTCTAGCTTTCCTCTCGTTTTTCTAGCCTATCTTTCACTCACTAGAAAGTTTTTCATTCACTCTAGCATTGAAGCACTTGAAGCCCACCCCCTCCAGCTTCCCTTTCACTCTTTTAGCCTTCCTTTGTCTCACTAGTCACTACGAACAAATGGCTGAAGCAATCCTTTTCACTCTCTAAAATACTGAAGCACTTCAAGCTCACTCTCTAGCTTTCCTCTCCTTCTTCTAGCCTTCCTTTCACTCAATAGAAAGTTATTCTTTTACTCTCTAGACTCTAGCACTGAACCACTTGAAGACCGCCCTCTCTTGCTTCCCTCTCGCTCTTTAAGCCTTCCTTTCTCTCACTACGGAAAAATGGCTGAAGCAATCCTCTGTGGAGTTGCACAGACCATAATTGAAAATTTGGGCTCTGCGGCTTTTGAAAAGTTTGGACCACTGTGGAATGTTAAAGATGACATTGAAAGCATCAAGAACACAGTGTCCAGAATACAAGCTGTCCTTCTGGATGCAGTGGAGCAGCCAAACCGCAACCATCAAGACAGGGACTGGCTCGAAAAGCTCAAGGACGCTTTTTATGATGCAGATGACTTGTTGGGTGAGTATAAGTTCCACATTGAATTAGCTTTGCAGCAAGAAGAGACTAGTGGGAATACTGCAGGAAAGGTACGCAATTTCTTTAAAAGTATCCCACTTGTTTTTAGAAATCGTAAGATGAGTCTTAGAATAAACGAATTGAGGAAGAATCTAAGTGCAATGGCGCAAGTTAGAAATAACTTTTATTTTAATGAGGGCCATGTGAAGCCTCAAGTGAGTCTGAACAGGGAGACTATCCCATGTTTACCAAATAAAGAAGTTATAGGGAGGGATGATGACAGAAATGCCATCATAAAACTTTTATTGGAGCCTAATAACGATGAGAATGTATCAGTCATTGCTATTGTGGGAATTGGGGGGTTAGGCAAGACCACACTAGCTCAAAATGTATACAATCATGAAAAAGTCAATACACATTTTGAGTTAAAAATATGGGTGTGCGTTTCAAATGTCTTCGAGGTGACAACAATTGCTAAAAAACTAATAAATGGTATTGATAAAGATGATAGCATGCAACTAATGCGAAAGAAACGTCGTAAGTTTAATCCTGAAGTCCTCATGGGTCAAGTCCACAACATGGATCCATTGAGGGAACTTGTTAACAAAATTTATCAAAAGAAATGTTTACTTGTATTGGATGATATGTGGAACGAAAATGATAAAAATTGGAATGACTTTAAAAGCCTTTTAATCGGTTGTGCAAAGGGAAGTAAGATTGTAATAACTACACGAGTCAATTTGGTTGCAAAGATTACACGTCCTGTTTCAATATATGGTCTTAAAGGTCTTTCTAGAGACCATTCTTGGTCTTTATTTGAGAAAATAGCTTTTAGAAACAGGCAAGAGACCAACAACACTAAACTAGTAGAAATTGGAAGGGAGATTGTAGACAAATGTCAAGGAGTACCCCTTGCAATAGAGTCCATTGGAAATGCATTATACTTTGAGAAAAAAGACAGGTGGTTAAAGATCAAGGATAAGGTACAAGAAAATGTAATTGAACAAGGGGGTGGTAATACCTTTTCAATTCTAAGGTTGAGTTATGATCATCTTCCATCATATGTTAAAGGTTGTTTTGCCTTTTGTTCTTTGTTGCCTAAATCTTACGAGATTGATAGGATGACATTGATTCAACTATGGATGGCACATGGGTTAATCCAATTTCCAAATAATATTGAGCAATTAGAAGATGTTGCAGATGAGTGCTTCAAGAATCTACTTTGCAGGTCATTTTTTTATGGAGCAATGTATGATTATAATGGACAAGTCTTAAAATACAAGATGCATGATTTATATCATGATCTTGCACTATCAATTGCAGGGGCTGACTGTGGACTAGATTATTTGGATGAAAAAACTCGTCATGTATCATTTTCTAGTTACTCATCTTTTACTAAAACTTTAAGTTTAGTTAAAGCAAGCATCAAGTTACGTACAATTTTATTCACACATAGTGAGAATGAATCTGATGCCATGGATGAGTCAACATTGAGTACACTGATTGAGAGTTTCCCAATTTTGCGTGCATTAGATTTACATGGATTGAAAATTGAAATAATGACAAATTCCATAGGGAAGTTAATACATTTGAAGTACTTAGATCTTTCTTTCAATCCTATTAAAACTCTTCCTCATTCAATTACTACACTGTTGAATTTGCAAACACTAAAACTTCAACAATGTTGTAATCTTGAACAATTGCCTAGGGACATCACAAAATTAGTTAGCCTCAGACACCTTGATGATAGGGGTTGTTTTAAGTTGAGATTGCCTCAAGGATTACAGAAACTAACTGGTCTTCAGTCATTACCATTATTCATTGCGAGGAATAATGGTGGACTAGGCGAATTGAATGGGCTAAACAACCTTAGAGGAATACTTGAGATCAAAATTTTAGAACAATTGGAAGATGCTAACTCAGATTGCGAGGTCAAAAATTTAAGAGAAAAGCAATATCTTGAGAAACTGAAATTATCATGGGCTCATCAAGAAGGACATGATGATGAGATGTTATTAGATAGCCTCCAGCCACATCCAAATCTCAATTTTTTGGAAGTGTGTGGTTACACTGGTGTGACATTTTCGAGTTGGCTTTCTTCCATTGAAAATCTTGTTGAAATCAGTTTAAGGGAATGTGACAGATGCAACCACCTGCCACCATTGTCTGAACTCCCATTTCTAGAAAGATTAAGCCTTGATGAAATGAAAGATTTGGAATGCATATCAGATCGTGATATAAGTGAGGAAGTTTCTGCTTTATCCTTCTTTCCATCGTTAAAGTTTCTTTCCATTTTGGATTGCCCTAACTTAAAGGGATGGTGGAGGAGCGCATCAATGACAGATAATCAACAACATCAGCATAACCGGTCACTGCCTTCATTTCCTTGTCTTTCTTCTTTTTCTATTTATGATTGTCCTAATATGACTTCCATGCCCTCCTTGTTTCCTTATCTCGGAGAATACCTAGATCTAAGTAACGTTAGCTCAAAGCTTTTTCAAGAGACAATACTTCCCTCTTCCTCCTCTTCTTCCTCCTCTCATCTCTCCAAATTAAAATATATGCTTATATCAGATCTGCCAAATGTTGTGTCTCTGCCAGATGGGTGGGTATCAAATCTAATTTCTCTCAAGTCTTTAGGCATTTACTCTTGCAAGGAGTTAAATCCAGGAAGTGATGAGGACGGAATGGAATGGCGACATCTCAATCGCCTCATCCATCTGCACTTCTTCAGCCTTCCAAAACTGAATTTCTTACCTGTAGGTCTTCAACATGTTACAACCCTGGAAACGCTCTATATTGTAGATTGTGAGAATTTGAAAACTTTGCCTCGGTGGATTGGGAATCTTATCTCACTTAAATGGTTTACAATTAGCCACTGTCTCAATCTGAAATCACTGCCTGATGAGATGCGCGATCTCTCGTCTTTACAAACACTGGAGATTCGCAATTGTCCCGAGTTACAGAGAAGATGCGAAAAGGAAACCGGTCAGGATTGGGACAAGATCGCACATATCACTGAGGGTATGCATTCTATATACCCATTTTTTTGTATTGAATTTTGTTTGCTAGCTTAGAAAACAGTTGAAATTGAAAGAAAGTGAACTTTTTAGAATTCTATTCTCTATCATTTATTGATTTCAATACAATTTTTTGAAAAAAGAATGAATTTTTTCTTTTGGATTTCAAAAATATAGGAACCATTGTATATAATTGAATGGGGCTCACTTTAGCAAAGCTTTTGGTTTTCTAAAGTTTTCTAATAATAAAAAAATTTCTGAGATGTATAGAATCTTGGCCAATTTGATTGATTTCAAAGCAACCAAATTGTTGAATTGTTTCAAAGTTCTATTATTATTAATAGTATTTAACTTGATGACTTGTGTTCTGTCAACAGTAAAATTGGGGTGAGGGCTTCTGCAAAGGAAATCACATTCAACCAGCATTCAAGGTCTGCATTACAGGCCAGAATTGATAAGCTCGCTGATGCTGTTGGCCTTACTCTTGGTCCTAGGCGTAACTTCTTCTTCTTATTCTTATTATATTCCGTTGCGCGTCAATGATATATGCAATTCAGTGTTTACATTCTGTTTTTTATGCTAAGTGGTGTTTAAATTCGAAAGAAATTTGGTGGGGTTTGACAAAATTAGTATCTTTAGCATTTGGGTTGAAACTTGAAATACTAGATAAGCTCAAGTTGAGGTATGGGATTAGATATGTGTGTCTGTTTGGCAACAACTTATCTAGTTTTTTTCTGAAAACTTTTTTTGTTGAAAGTGTGCTAAAGTATATTTATACTTAGAAAAAGTGAGAAAAAATAAGTTTTTAAAAGTTGTACATAAAAGATAAAAGCAAAAAGCTGAGCTTATAAGCTCATGCCAAACAGATACAAGTCTCAAGCTCCTAATTGCCAAGGAAAACATTCGCCTGTTTATTGTTGACATGGAGAACACGGTAGAATTTCATGTTGACAAGTTTAAGAATTGACAACTGTTTTCAATGGTTTAGATATCTGTTGTGGTTGTTTGGTTGAATATTGGCAACCAGTTTTGAAAGCATGGCCCTTGATATTGGGGGATGCTTTTATCTCAATGTGTGAGATTGGTGACTTTATTGACATTCAAGTTAGAACAAAAGTGTTTTTGGTCCTCAACTTTTAGGGCTAGTTACATTTTGGTCCATAGAAAATAAATTGGGCCACCTACATGCCTTTTTTTTTTTACTAATTGTAGTTGAGTGACACAAAAATAATCTGTTAGCTGCATAGCATTTTCCCTAGTTAAATGACAACAAGGCTAGTATTTAAGCATGTTCAAAAAATTATACATTGCTTGGATACTATTATTTAATTTGATTGATCAGTCAGTAACCAAACTGTTGAATTGTTTCTAAGTTATATTATTATTATTATTAATTAAATGCCTTGTGTTCTGTCAATAGTTAGATTGCGGTGAAATCATTTGTGGAATATGTGTTGCTTGGATGGAGGAGTACGAAAGGTACTTGGTTACACTCTATAATCAAAGGTTAATGAATATTTTGAATAAAAGTTCATTCCATATATTTGATTTACACGTTAAGAAGGACCCAAAAGGAAAAGGTAAAATGAAAGATGCATATATCCCTATTTGCTTCATTATTATAAATGATTTTTACGGATGCTGATGGATGTGCTGTTTCGAAGTCTTTACATGAAAAATGCCTTGCTCAAGTCCTTAATTCTTCCAATGAACTTTGAATAGTTGGAAGTGGGTTATTCAAATGCTAATTCCTTTCCTCTTCTTCTTTGTTCTTCTTGTGTTACGATGATTTCTCACTTGGTTTGATCCTAAATGCAGAACAAATTGGAAGCACAAAACAAAACCAGGGGTAAATATCTGAGCCTATTTGAAACCTTTTATAAAGAACATTTTGTCTCTATCATGATCTTATTTTCTACCACAGTTTAATGGGCTAGAGCTTAACATCAATTTTTTTTTCATGCAGTTAGATGCATACACAATTTGAGTGGAATCTCTTTGAACATTTTGTGTTATGTTCCCATTGCTTACTGTTACAAACTTAGGAAAAACATCTTTTTTGGCCATTTTCTCTCACTTGAATAATCAGTTCATGGCAATCTTTCACAATTCCCTGCCACTTTTAAACTTTGGCTGGCTTGGGGATGCAACATGCATCATCATTGGGATTGTATGCTGATATCTTGTGTTATCTGCAAAGAGCGTTTGGAGTGCTATAGGGATCATCTCTTTTATGATTACTCTTTTAAAGCAGCAAGTGTTGAAAGAGTACGTGGTTAATCTGCAGTTTGTCATTTGAAATTCCTCTCCATTTGTTCAGATGCTAAGGCCCACTTGGTGTTCTTGTTATTGTTGAAAACGACTTTAGTGTGATGTAGATTTGCTGTAATCTAATAATTGTGTTCTTCTTGTTTTTGTAGTCTTTAGCTTTTGTTTAAGAGAAAATTGTTGTAAACTCTTTATTCAATAGTGGAAGATTTTTTACTGGATTAGGTCCCGTGGTTTTTCCCTTCTCATTGAAGGGTTTCCACGTAAAAATTTGGTGTCTTGATTGTGGTTTGTTACAGGATATTTCTGCTTTGTGTACATTATCGTGCTTGCCTAATTTTTTTGAAGTTCCTATTGAATTTGCACAAAGAGAAAAAAATAAAAATAAATATATATATATATATATATATATATAGATGTGTAGATACATACATACATACATACATATAAATCCTTTGTGTGCTATTGTATCAATCTGCAATTTTTCTCAATAGAAATAGGGGATTAGACCTAGAACTTACAATGGTTTTAAAATGTCAATATAGAATAGGGTGTTGTTTAGTTATATGGGTCTCTCTGTCTGTTTTGACTTAGCCTGGTAGGTTGTCTTTTTGCAGCAGGGGCTGGCTGTTTTTTCTGCTGAAATGTAGTGTTCTGTCTTTTGAACTTCATGTAATAATTTTTGTGTTAATGAAATTTCCTCATTCATCCAAAAACAGACAAGAAAAGGTATCCAAATTGCCTGAGCACTAAGTCAGCTGCAAAAGCTTTATGATGTATATCATGAATCTCAAAAGCTGATTACGAATCCAGAGGCCTATTTTTTTTTACACTAGAAAAGTATTAGACAAGTAGAAATGCATTAAACAAATCTGGCTAAACATGCTTTGGCATTGAGTTCAGAAGAAGCACTAAAAATGTCATTGTGATTTAACTGGATTAAGAATTGACTTGCACCAAGCATTAGGATTTGCTAGCTGCTTAGCACCATATATACTTTATGAAAGGGGAGTAGAAGGTGATATACCATCTGGTTCTACTAAGCTGGCAAAGCATTTTGTCAAACATGCAAAAAAGCCTTTCAATAGGCGATGATGATTATATTTGAATTTGATTGGTGTAAACTGCATAAGAACATTAGTTTAGCTTTTCAGGAAAGTATTTTGTACTTAATTTTTATGCCAAAATGGTAAATTAAGAATTAATTCCACATTCTAAAAAATTACCATACTGAACAAGTTTAGAACTAGTTGTAGCATTCACAGCTCACCACTTTTGTGGTTTCTCAAAGGAATTCATTAGTCAAGAACCTTATAGTTCAGTTCCATTACTTGTTAGATTATCAAAAAGATGTGCAGCTTAAGGGCCTCATTTCAAAGCCCATGTGCAGAAGTGATTGTCATCTTTTTATGTTTTACGTGATTTACATCCATAACAAATTTTTGTGGTGTATAATGTTTTCTTAGTGATGCAAGAGCAATAGTAATTGATGTTATTTACAACACTGCAAATGAAAATGTATTAAATAAGCTTTGTGCTACCTAAGAAACAGGTCAATTGCCATTCTAGCTTCTTCTTTTGTATTATACTACAGCCTTGTTGCTGAGTAATGGTGGTCCTTGTCATGTAATAACCTGTCAATTTGAAGAATTCCTATCACCTTGAGTTTGATATGTGCTATCTCGTTACTATAAATGTATATATATTTCGTTTCAAGTAAATGTAGCCAACAGTTTGACCAATTATTCATTTATTTCTCCAATGCATCAAGCTGCATCTTATTGCCTCTGTTGCCTATGACATGGAATGTAGAATATGTCTACAGGATTGCTTAAATGGAGAGTTTGTTAGGGTGGGTTCTAACCCGAAGTTTTCTCCTGTTGCTAGATATCACTGGTATGTCTTCTTTTTTTTTTTTTTAAATTAATTAATATATATAAGCCCATCTATGGAACTATTTACTGTAATTACTTGACTTAATTCTAAGTGAAGAAGCATATTCATTTAACTACCATATATGAAGGGTTTTGTTTTTAGTTCTTGTGAATGAAAATTCAGATATTAATCAGATGACCATTGTACTTATTCCCTTTGTTGCTCTCTTTGCAGGTTTGATGGAGTTGGGTGCGTGATTTTCTGTTCCCTTATTCAAAAGAGTATTTCTTTTAAGTTTTTCTTAAAGAAAGAGTTCAAAGATATAACTTCAGTACCACTTTTCCCACTCCAAAATACCATTAATGTTTCTTTGCTTTGTGTGTTTAATTTATGGTTGCTTTTTAGTGGCTACTCAACGCCCGATTCTCTACATTATAAAAGTATTTGTGTCACATACTCTGAAGGAAAAAGCTCCATATAAAAAAGAAAAAAATGCCAATTGGCTGTTCTATGTAATTTTCCTTAGTCATCATATATGGTGGCTATATGTGCAGTAAATCCTTGTAGTTCATTCTTTAGTTGGCCAAGTGTTTGATCAAATTGTTTGATCAAAGGGTATGCACGCAAAGTGTTTGATCAAATTCCTGACCCACCGAATATTGCGTTAGTGAATGCAAGGTTCAAAGGGTATGCTCAAAATGAGTCTTATAGTGAAGTTTTAGTTTTGTTTAGTAATATGAAGAGCTTGGATGTGATGCCCAATTACTTTACTTTCCCTATTGTTTTGAAATCTTGTGGGAAAATTAATGCATATGTGGAAGGCCAGGAAGTGCAATGTGTGGCAATAAAGGGTGGGTTTAGAGCAAACCCATTTGTGGGAACTACGTTGATTGATATGTATGCGGGTGGAGGAGCAGTTAGAGCTGCTTACATGGTCTTTGGTGAGATGGTTGAGAGGAATGTAGTTGCTTGGACTTCGATGATTAGTGGGTAAGGAAGCTTTTTGATGAGATGCCTAACCGGGATGTGATGTCTTGGAATACAGTGTTGAATGGTTATGCGAATAATGGGGATGTTGAGGCATGTGAGAGGTTGTTTGAAGAGATGCCTGAGAGGAATATTTTCTCTTGGAATGGATTGATTGGAGGGTATTCCCAAAACGGAAAATTCTTTGAAGTTATGGAGACATTCAAAAGGATGCTAATTGAGGGTAATGTGCTTCCTAATGATGCCACACTGGTGATTGCGTTGTCTGCTTGTTCAAGATTAGGAGCTCTTTACATTGGGAATGCTTTGATTGACATGGATGCAAAATGTGGAATTATAGAAAATGCTGTTGATGTGTTCAAGAGCATGGGTAGAAAGGATTTGATTACGTGGAACACCATAATCAATGGCATAGCGACGCATGGACATGGGAGTGACACCCTTAATCTGTTTTGTGAGATGAAAAATGCTGGAGAAACACCAGATGGAATCAACTTCATAGGTATCCTGTGCGCTTGTACACACATGGGCTTAGTTGAAGATGGCTTTTCATATTTCCAGTCAATGGTTGATGATTATTCAATTGTGCCTCAAATTGAGCATTATGGTTGTATGGTTGATCTGTTTGCCCGAGCTGGTCTTTTAGACCAGGCAATAGAGTTTGTGAGGAAGATGCCCGTGGAAGCAGATGCTGTTATTTGGGCTGCCTTACTTGGGGCATGTAGGATTTACAAAAACATTGAGTTGGCTGAAGTGGCTCTTGACCAGCTTATCAAACTTGAACCGAAGAACCCCTCAAATTTCGTTATGCTGTCAAATATATGTGGGGATCTTGGATGATGGAAAGATGTTGCACGACTAAAAGTTGCTATGAGGGATACAGGGTTGAGAAAATTGCCAGGATGTAGCTTTATTGAGGTCAACGATTCTGTTGTTGAATTCTATTCCTTAGAGAGAGGCATTCTGAGAGAGAGGAAATCTATGGAGCCTTGAGGGGGTTGACAAAATCGTTACGATCATTTGAATACCTACCAGACCTGATGGAACTTGAGCAGGGAGGTTAAAGATAAAGGAGGGTTAAGGCAAACCCTTTTTGAAGTTTTGATTAACTTAAGACTTAAAAATTAAATTTCCCATCTCTTGATTCTCTTATTCCCCTTTGGGATTAAATATCTATTTTGTTGAATATAGAGTTCCTTAAATGAATTCTTTTGCTTTGAAAATCTTGATTGGCTGATATATGTGGACGTGTATGTTTTCTAGGTTTTAATGATAGAAAAATTGTTCTAACTGTAGTTTCTTTCTTAAGATTCTAAGTTTGAAATATAGATAATTGAGTCTATGTGCTCACTAATTTTGGGAAACAAAAGCTTCGTTTAGAAGTCAAGTACAATGTTTTGCTTTAGGGGTTTTAAAATATTTCTTTAGAAACATATATATGTTTGAAGTGTTTGAATTAATCTCAACCTGATTTGATTTCTCCTCACTTGAGTATTTGAAAAATTACCCTCAAATCCTCTTAGAAAAAAAAAAAAAAAAAAAATTTCCCTACACAGTTAATGAGAAACTTGGAAATATATCATAATCAAATTTCACCTTTAGAAAGAACACCTTGTCTACAAAATATATCTTTTGTCTCTATTATTATCTTATTTTCTACCATAGTTTAATGGTCTAGAGCTTTACATCAATATTTTTTCATATGGTTAGAAGCGTACACAATTTTAGTGGAACCCCTTTGTACATTGTGTCATGTTATTGCCATAAACTTGTGAAAATATTTTTCTGGCCATTGCCAACTGGCTTGAATAACCAATTCATGGCGAATTTTCACAATTCCCTGTCATTGTCAAACTTTTGCTAGCTTGAGGATGCAGCATGCATTGCCACTGCAGTCGCTCTTAATTGGCCTCATAGCAATATGTATTTGAAACAATGAACTGAGCACAAAAGGGTTACTTGGAAGAAGAGAGAGAGTAGGGATCTTTTATAATAACTCATGACAGGTTGGTAAATTGGGGTTGCAATGCTGATATTGGGATCATTTTTTTTTATTATTACTCTTTTACTTGAAGAATATGGCATCAACTGTAGAAAATATACTTGGTTAGTCTGCAGATTGTTGCTTGAAATTCCTCTCCATGTGCTCAGATGCAAAGGCCCACTTGGTGATATCTTTTTTTGTTGTTATTGTCAAAATCCATTATTGCGTCACAAATATTTGTTTTAATCCTAGAGCTGTGTATTCATAATGATTTGGCATCTTTAGCATTTGTTCTAGAGAAGATTTTGTAAACTCTTTATTCAATAGTGGAAGATTTATACTGGACTTGGTCTTGTGGTTTTTCCCTTCCCATTGGAGGAATCGACATCTTGGTTGTGGATTGTTGTTGGATATTTCTATTTGAGCTTATTATTGTGCGTGCCTACTTTATTTGAAGTGACCATCGAATTTGTACAAAGGGGGAAAAAAATGAAATAATTGCTCTACGTGTTATTGTATTAACTAGAAGCAAATCAAAGCGTTGCACTATATATATTGTGGGGGCATTTTTTTGCTTCAAGGAAACTCATGTACTCCTAGGCAAATTTTTGCAACCACCTAGGCCGTCCTCGGATGGCCTTGCATTCACCTCGGCATGCTTGGCATTCACCTCGAACGGTGTCCTAGGAGTCCCATATCGAAGGAAACCCCCCCCCCCCCACTTGCTACGTTATAAGCTTTGAAGCGAAGGGAGTAGTGTACCATTAGTTTATAGTTATTCGAATAACTATAAACTAATGGTACACTACTCCCTTCGCTTCAAAGCTTATAACGTAGCAAGTGGGGGGGGGGGTTTCCTTCGATATGGGACTCCTAGGACACCGTTCGAGGTGAATGCCAAGCATGCCGAGGTGAATGCAAGGCCATCCGAGGACGGCCTAGGTGGTTGCAAAAATTTGCCTAGGAGTACATGAGTTTCCTTGAAGCAAAAAATGCCCCCACATTAAAAGGGCCCTTTTAAGGGAGATTTGTCCGCTTTGCAATGCCAGGCCAGTCATGTGCTGGCTTAGGATCCCCCTCACGGTTTTGGCTCACTCCGAGGATAGGACCAAGAATTGACTTGTAATCCCACATCGGAGGGGGTACCCTCCCACTTGCTACCTTATAAGGTTTGAAGCGAAGGGAATAGTGTACCATCAGTTTATAGTTATTCGAATAACTAAACTAATGGTACACTACTCCCTTCGCTTCAAAGCTTATAAGGTAGCAAGTGGGAGGGTACTCCCTCCGATGTGGGATTACAAGTTAATTCTTGGTCCTATCCTCGAAGTGAGCCAAAACCGTGAGGGGGATCTTGAGCCAGCACATGACTGGCCTGGCCTTGCAAAGCGGACAAATCTCCCTAAAAAGGGCCCTTTATTGTGGGGGCATTTTTTGCTTCAAGGAAACTCATGTACTCCTAGGCAATTTGTTTTGCTCTTGTCCCACATTGGAAGAAAATCCTTCCTCTTTCTACCTTATAAGGCATGAACCAATAAGAAAGAGTACCACTAGTTTGGTTAAATTGCCTAGGAGTACATGAGTTTCCTTGAAGCAAAAAATACCCCCACATATATATATATATATATATATATATATATATATATATAATCAACACTCCCCTTCTGTTTATATTAATGACAACATACTTTAAATTTATGCAAAAGTCATTACTTAATATATTACAATACACTTTAATTTAAAATCTTAAAATAAGAGATTTTAATTCTAAAATTGAGGATAATTTTGGAAATCTACCCTTAAGCATAGACAAGTTAGTTCACAATATTTTAATATTAATTTAACAAAATTTGGTCAAACAAATGTAAAGGGAGAAAATATTTTTTTTCCCTTCAAGTTTGGGGCGAAGTGTCAGTTCTCCAAACCTCAAGGAAGAGAAATATAATTACCCCTATATATTTTTATTATTATTACTGTTTTAGTTTTAATAATTAACTAGTCGCAGACCCACGCGATGCGTGAGAATATATGATTAATTTGTAATTGTGGTATGATGCATAATTTGTTCTCTCTAAAAATCAAAAAATTTCTAAAATTATTTTTCATCTATCCATCTTTACATATATATATCATTTTAGTATTTGTTGTGTTTGATTGAAATTATTTCTTTTTAAGGTAGTCCATACTTTTCTAATTTATATTATAATACATTGTGTTTTCCTTTTCTTTCTTACAGCTAAACTCTTTAAGTTTCCAATATATTATTCAAATTTCTCATTTCTTAAATGAGATATTGTAATAATCAAAACTCATTACAAAATTACACTTGATATTACTTAAATAGTTGAGAAACACATTCAAATACATAACAAGATTGTATTTTAATATAAATTCTAATTTTCACTTTCAAAATAACTAAGTATTATGTCAAACAAAAATAAATAAATAAAAAGCTATAAGATGGAGAGAAAAGGCTTGTGATGGAGATCTCAAAAACACACACAAAATTGTATATTAACCCAAAATAGAGTTATAAAAAAAATACGATGATTCATCAACCTAAAGTTAAGTTGCAAGAAAGAATAAATAATCGAGAAAGAGAATAATCACTTTTTTGGGGGAGAGACCTGAATTAGATAAATTTATAGAAAATAAGATGAGAAGAAGAATAGTAAAAAAAAAAGATATAGTCACACCAAATTATCCAAGTCATGTTATGTAATTGAATAATATTATATTCTTATATACTATATTTATAATGCAATATGATAGCATTTAACAATCAAAGAAAAGAAAAAGAAATATCACAACTTAAAAACACAAAACCAAAAAGTTTGGAGCATGAAATACAATTTAATGCTATTTATTTTTTGTAGTGATACACATCAACCTAAAGCAGAGTTCTAAAGAATACACAAATTCATCAACCTAAAGTAAAGATATAAAACATAAAAAAAAATCCACACAAAAAAGGAGAGAGAGAGAGAGAGAGGGAGAATAATAGTAGAGTTCTAAAGAACATGGAAATTTATCAACATAAAGTAAAGATACCAAAAAATAAAAATAAAAACATGAGAAAGAGAGAGAGTAATAACATTTTTATGTGATAAAATATGTATAGAGTGAGAGAGAGAATAACAAAATTATAGTAAGAGAATGGGGATAAAAATAGTTAAAATAAAAGAAAGATGAAGGGATAAAGGAAGAGTGATATTAATGTTGATAGTAGTGGGGAAGATGAAAAGGTAAAAAGGAAGGGGGAAAGTTGGAGAAAATATAAAAGTAAACTACAAAATTAATAAATAAATAAAAAGAGTAAAAAAAATAAGAGAGAAATGATTGAAAATAAGTAGGTGATATGGCTGCTAACGTGGCTCAACTGAAACGTCACAATAATAAATACTACGCTTCGGTTTTTTTTTATATATATATATATATATATAGAGATATAGATTTTTCATTTTCTTTTATGTTAATAAAAACCTTATATATACCATTTTTTTTATTTGTAGAATACACCTTTTTACATATACCTTAGACCAACCCCATACTGATATATGCTAAGCTCTCTGACGTGTGGTTTTAGCTTGAATGATTCAAAGGGTAGCTGCTAAGGTCCACACGGTTTTATGGAGTAGAAGGGCCCAACTCTCACATGATGCTTCGTCTTATTTTCCTCTCCATGATACGATTGTTCTAAGAAAATCTAAACTAATAATAGTTACATTTATTCACACTAAGACTCGGTTGTCATCTTCACAGCAACATTACCATCATCAAACATTGAAGTACTTCAAGCCAACCCTCTAGCTTTCCTGCGACTCTTTTTAGTTTTCCTTTTTCCAACTAAGAATAAATGGCTGAAGCAATCATCTATGGCGTTGCACAGAAAATGATTGAAGATTTGGGCTCCTGGACTTTTCAAGAGATTGGATCCCTTTGGGGAATCAAACATGAGCTTGAAAATATCAAGAACACTGTTTCCAGAATCCAAGCTGTACTTCAAGATGCAGCCGAGCAGCAGAACCACAACCATCAAGTCAGAGACTAGCTCGATAAGCTGAAGGACGTTATTTATGATGCAGATGACTTGTTGAGCGAGTTCTCAACTGAAGCTTCACGGCGAAGAGCAGTGAGTGGAAATAAAATGGAAAAAAAGGTAAGCACGTTTTTTTCAATTTCAAACCCACTGGCTTTTCGTCATGAGATGAGTTTTAAAATAAAAGCCATGAGTAAGAGATTAGATGCGATAACAAAGGATAACAAAGACTTCAACCTGAAAGTAAGCCCAGTAGAGAAACATGTTTTGAGTCTAAAGAGGGAAGAGACTCACTCGTTTGTACCTAATGAAAAAGTTATTGGGAGAGAAGATGATAAAAAGGCCATCATGAAACTATTATTGGAGCCTAATGTGGAAGAGAATGTTTCATTCATTGCCATTATGGGGATTGGGGGGTTAGGAAAGACCACACTTGCTCAATATGTATACAATAATGAGATCATCAAGACACATTTTGAGCTAAAAATGTGGGTGTGTGTCTCTAATATGTTTGATGTAAAAGTAATTGTTCAAAAAATATTACATGCCATTGGTGAGAAACCTGAAGACCACAGCATGGATCAATTGCAACATCAACTTCGTAAAAAAATTGATCAAAAGAAATACTTACTTGTTTTGGATGATGTGTGGAACGAAAATCCTCACAAATGGGAGAACTTGCAAAGCCTATTACTGGGTGGTGCCAAGGGAAGTAAGATTGTAATAACTACACGCATGAAATTGGTTGTAGATATTACAAGCCCAGTTGCAATGTACACTCTTGATGGTCTCTCTGAAGTCCAATCTTGGTCTTTATTCAAGCAAATAGCATTTAGGAAAGGGCAAGAGACCAACAATCCTAGACTAGTAAAAATTGGAAGGGAGATTGTACAAAATTGTCAAGGGGTACCCCTCGCTATAAAGTCCTTAGGAAGTGTGTTACGCTTTGAGGAATCAGAGCATAAATGGTTGTATGTCAAGAATAATGTACTAGAAAGTGTAACTCAGCAAGAGAGTGGCATTTTTTCAATTCTAAAGTTAAGTTATGATCATCTTCCTCCACATTTGAAAAGTTGTTTTGCCTTTTGTTCTTTGTTTCCTAAAGATTATGAAATTGATAAGGTGACACTCATACAAATATGGATAGCACAAGGGTTTATCCATTCATCAAACAAAAACCAAAACTTAGAGGATGTTGCAGATGAGTACTTCAATGATCTACTTTGGAGGTCCTTCTTTGAAGAAGTAGCAAATTTTCCTAGAGTTTACAAGATGCATGATTTAATCCATGATCTTGCAGAATTGGTTGCAGAAGAGGAATGCATGCTCATTGATTTTGATGGCAAAAGTATTAATGATAAAATCCGTCATGTATCTTGTCCATTTTCTTTTGGCTCATCTTTTACTAAAGCTATAAATTTATTAGTTAATGCAAAAAAGTTACGTACAGTTCTTCTAATGTTTAGTGACTACAAGTCCAGTGTCTTGGATGAATCAATGTTGAACACGCTTATTTTGAGTTTCAGAAGCATGCGTGTTTTAGATATACATGGATTGGAGATTACTAGAGTCCCAGATTCTATTGGGAAGTTAATACATCTAAGGTACTTGGATCTTTCTCAAAATGAAAGTATTTACATTCTCCCTGATTCTATTAGCAGATTGTGGAATTTGCAAACACTAAAACTCCATGGATGTACGAATATTCAAGAATTCCCTAGAAAAATTGGAGAATTGGTCAACCTCAGTCATCTTGATAATAGTAATTGTGATGGTTTGAGTCATATGCCTCGTGGGTTGGGGCAAATAACTTCTCTTCAAACATTATCATTATTTCTTGTGAGCAAGCCTCCAAGCACATTGGTGGACTAGGCGAATTAAATAAGCTAAACAACCTAAGAGGAACACTAAATATCACACATTTGGAACGAATGACAGATGCTAACTCAGAATCTAAGGCTGTGAATTTAAAGGAAAAGCAACATCTTGAAGGACTAAGCTTATATTGGTCTTATGGAGATAATTATGATGAAAAGTCATTAAAAGGCCTCCAACCACACCAAAATCTCAAATGTTTATTTGTGCAAGGATATAGGGGTGTGCGATTTTCAAGTTGGCTTTGTTCGCTCATAAATCTTGTTGATTTAACAATAGAGAGTTGTAAAAGATGTCAACATCTACCATTGTTGTCTCAAATCCCATTTCTGGAACGTCTAGTGCTTTCAATGATGGATGATCTAGAATACATATCAGTCGGTGATATAAGTGAGGAGGTGCCTACTTCATCTATAGTATCAAGAACATTCTTCCCATCACTAAAATCACTCACAATCGAATATTGCCGTAAACTGAAAGGATGGTGGAGGAGGAGGGATTTTGTTGTATCAAAACCAGATCATGATCACTCACATCATCAATATCACCCATCGTTGCCTTCATTTCCTTGTCTTTCTTTTTTATTAATTTATGAATGTCCTAATCTAACTTTCATGCCTTTGTTTCCATATCTTGAAGAACAACTATATCTAGATAATGTCAGCTGGAAGCCTTTGCAACAAACAATGACAATGGCTTCTTCACTTCCCTCTTCCTCCTCCTCACCTCTCTCTAGATTAAAGTCTATGTTTTTTAAATCTATAAAGGATATGGAATCTCTGCCAAATGAGTGGGCCTCAAATCTAAATTTTCTCAAGAATTTAGTAATTATCAATTGCCCTGGACTATCATCTCTATCTCGAGACATGCAATATCTCACTTCCCTAGAGGAGTTATGGATTACTAATTGCGATGAGTTCAAATCATTAAGTGACATTGATGATGATGGCATGGAATGGCGACACCTCAATTGCCTTCGGTCTTTGAGATTCGAGAGCCTACCAAAGCTGGAGTCTTTCCCTACAGGTCTCCAACATGTTGCCACTCTACAAAAGCTCATCATTTCAGCATGTCCCAATTTGATAAGTTTGCCGAAGTGGATTTGTGAGCTCACATCGCTTGAACATCTTGTAATTGCTAGATGCGCCTCTAAACTGACATCAATTCCTGCTGGGATTAGTTGTCTCACATCTTTACGAGTACTGACAATTGCAGACTTTCCCAATTTATGACTTTGCCAGAGTCAATTTGCAATCTCACCTCACTTGAAGAGCTTGAAATTGTTAGATGCCCCAATCTAACTACCTTGCCTGATGGCATGCACTATCTCAAATCTTTACAAAAATTGAGAATTGTAAATTGTCCCTGCCTAAAGAAAAGATGCAAAAAGAAAATTGGAGAGGATTGGCCCAAGATCACTCATGTCCCTTATTTGTCCATTTATCCAAGATAATCACAGTGTTCCTAGTTCATCTTCTATGAGTGCTACAACGACTAGCTCAATAACTCCTTGTCTTGGTACCCATTCTTTGCTTTTTTAATTGTCTTATTAAATTTCAGTTGGAGAAAGAAAGAAGAGAACTTTTTAGAATTCTATTTTCTTTTTTAAATTTCTAAATAAAAAAAATTGGGAAGACAAATGATAATATCTCTGTTCCTCTTATGGGTTTTCTATATAATCAATGATGGCATAGGATTCAATGGGGCTCACTTTATTGAAGCTTTTGGTTTTCTGAAGTTTTCTAATAAAAAAAAATTTTGAGACCAACAGAATTTCCTGTCCAATTTTTTTGATTTCTCAGCAACCAAACTGTCTAATTATTTCAGAGTTTTGTTTTATTTTTTATTTTATTTTATTTTAATTGCATGCCTTGTGATCTGTCAACAGTTTTAATATCAGAAATCATCTATTGAGTGTCGATGATCTGAAGAATTTGGAGCATTTTTATGTGGAATATGGTCGCAAGATGTATCACTTGGAAACGATTAGGATTTCAGATGCTGATGTGGTTAAGGTACTTGGTTACACATATATAATCAAAGGTTATTGAATATTTTCAATAAAATTTCATTCTAGATTTGATACGCATATTAAGAAGGGACACAAAGAGAAAAAAAAAGGTGGGGAAATATGCATAATCCTGGTTAATATTTGATTAAATTGGTTAAATTTGGTGGTTATGCTGTTGTAGGGATCGATATGCCTTTTTCAGTCAGAGCTATTACTTTTCAGGGATGGTTGTTTATTATATTTGCACATAGTTGGGATATTTTACTGACTTTTTAGTGAATCTTTTGTTCATATTGAATTATTGCAAACCCAATAACATCATAATTTTATTTCATTGTACTTAGTTTTTTTAAGTGAAACAGATTGCACATGATTCTGAGTTTGATACTAATCACATAAAATCAGTTACTATGTAATTCCTACAATATAACTATAATTTTTTATATACTTTTATCTCATTATTTTGTTGTCTAGAAACGCTAGGAAAGTTATTTTTCACTTTGGCAAATGCTTATAATGCCGATTTGATATAATAAAACTTGTGATCCGGTTTCAGTTGATTCAAAGGGATTTCAAACCACTGTTTCCTTTCGTTCATGTATCTGCTTTCTAAACACCCTTTGAAATGATCAAATATCAGTCTGGTTCTCTTTGTTATTCCTTTTTTGTTTCAGGTTTAGTGAGTTTATCAGTTATTCGTGTCTCTATGCAAGTTCTTTGAAAATGAATACTGAAATGAGGTTAATAATGCATGTCTCTTTCAAGCATGCGGGTAAGAGAAAGTTTTTGAGAGGCTCATTAATTCATTTTATAGATGTTTTATGTCTAAAAAAGTGTCTGTCTAATGGAAAAGAGTAAGGTGGGTTACAAATGCTTTTTGGAGCTAACATCGGGTGGGTAATGTAAAAAATTTCAAACCAAAAGTAAGCAAAGTGAATAAATAAAGTGATACATATTTCAAACGTTGTAGATCAGGTTAATTGGTTCATTTGTTTTGAATTTTTATAAAACTTGATTGCAAGATGATAGAAATAGTGTTGTTTTTCTCTCTCTCTTTTAATTTTGTGGCATTCAACATTCTGGTGGTTAAGTCAACCAATATGCTTCAAAATCAAAGAAAAATCTCTCTTATTACAAAGTCACCAAGGGGGAACAAGGGATGGACCTGATTTGTCCTTGATGCTTTTTGGTATATATAATTATCAATCTAAATCCATTGTAGAAACTAAAATGCTATGTCCTTCTTCTTTGTTCTTTTTGTTTTTTGATGATTTATCATTTTATTTGATCCTAGTTGCAGAACAAATTGGAAGCACAAAACAAAACCAGGCATAAATATCTATTTAGAACATTTTCAGCAAGTGCAAGGAGTATACGAATCAGTGATTATCTTGTTTTTGGGTTCATTTTTTATCTCTCACATCAAAATTCCTTCAATTTTTTCATTATTCTAGTAAGTTGTACATGAGATTAAATTATAAGATGACAACTTTGTTTTTGTTATATTTGATTTCAAATAAACAGAATGAAATTTGGCACTTGGTGATATTTGGATAACATCATGGTGAATGATCATTATCGATGCAACTTTCTAGAAAAGTGGATTTATATTCAGGCATTCATTTACTGCAATCATTTATTATACATAAGGTTTTACTACCTGTTTCTATCAACAAACCCAAGCATTAAGATAAGGTTGTTGGGTTCTTAATGGAAAATATGGATGAAGAGATTGTTAATGTAAGCGAAATATTACTTTAGGGTGGTAAAACCCAAATTCTGAAGTTTTAGGATGTAAAATCCAAAGTTCACCAAACTTTAGGGGTCTAGTTTGCACATTAGCCGAATAATATATATTTCATGACTCATGTTAGAATAACTAGTTGTTGGTGCAGGGAAAAAGAGAGAGTGATTTTCACTATGAGATGGCTCCTAGTACTTCCGCATTAAAGGTTTGTTTCTTCAGGGCTTTTACTTTGTAAACATGCTTTGAGTAGCCTCATATTGTTTTAGAGTACTTAGCATACCATAGAGTTATAAACTTATACCGTTAGAAATTTCTGAAATATCATATCAATCAGACATCTTGTGTTATCACGCAAACAATTCATGAGTTGTCATAAAGCTTTATGAATGCTAAAAAGCAATAAGCCAATAACTATGGAATGGTGAAAAAATTTCTTGTTTTTCCAACTGTTTGTGTCCCATTGAATTTTGTTTTTCCCATTAAAATTCAGAACTAAATAGACAGATGTTTAATTTTTCTTGTAGTGAAGCTCATTGTACGAATGAAGTCTTCAATTTCGGCACAAATCTCCAATAGTTTCATTCCAATCATCAACTTACATGCAGAAATCTGATTCTTAAGGTGCAGCTGAAGCCTTAGAAAATATATCAGTGATTTGATTCAGTCAAAGGGTAACCTGGAAGAAGAGAATGAGTAGGGCCCCTTTTATAATAACTCGTGAATAGGTTGGTAAATTTGGGTTACAATGCTGATATCTTGTGTATTTTGCAAGGAGCATTTGGATTAGAGGGATCATTTTTTCATGATTACTCTTCTACTAGAAGATCATGACAGCAACTGTTGAAAATGTACTTGGTTATTCTGCAGCTTGTTGCTTGATGAGATCCTTTCTTCTTGATATAATTGAAATCCACCTTAGCATGATGAACATTTGTTGTGATCCAAGAATTGTGTTCTTGATGTTTTGGTACCCTTCAACATTTGTATTGGAAAAAATTGTTGTAAATAAACTCATTATTCAATAGTGGAAAATTTTTACAGGACTAGGTTCCGTGGTTTTTTCCTTCTCTTTGGAGGGTTTTCCACGTAAAAATTTGTGTCTCGATTGTGGATTGTTATTGGATTTTTTTGTTTGTGTTGGTTATTAAGTTCTCTAATTTATTTTAAGTGCCCATTGAAATTGCACAAAAAAAAAAGAAGTTATTTAGTTATGTGTTGTTGTATTAATTGATTATTTTTCCCAACATAAATAGGGGATTCATTCTCTAATCTACCATATTTGGATTCAGAGAGGTGCAAGAATCCATATTGATCTGACATATGGTTGATTAAAAACGATGTTAGACCTAGAACTGGAACTTGCATGGTTTTAGAATTTCAATGAAGAACAGGTACTGCATAGCTCTAGGGGTCTCTGCACGAAACGGGCTTCTCACTCAACATACTCTAGTTCGGCCGCAAGCCCAACAAAGCCCATAAACTTTGTCATCACAAAACGTATCCTAAGGCCCAGGTATCATCTATCATCTATAAGCTTGCTTGGGCTGCATTCATCTACCATATTTGGGTGCAGCAAAATGCAGGAGTCCATAATGATCTGATTCATTGTAGGGATAGGATCATATGGTTGATTAAAAATGATATGGGAGCTAGAACTGAAGCTTGCAAAGGGGTTTTATGCTGTTTAGCTATAGGAAGCTTCTCACTCAACATATTCTGGTTGGGCCAATCACAAAATGTGTCTGTGGCCCACCCATCATCTATGTCTCTACTTCACAGATTGGGCCCTTTAGCCCACAAGTCTTTTTTTTTTTTTTTTTTTTTTAATGTAATAAGTTGATTAAAAACGATTTTAGAGCTAGAATTGGAGCTTGCAAGGTTTTAAAATTTCAATGAGGAATAAGGTACTGTTTAGCTCTAGGGGTCTCTACACGGAATGAGCTTCTAGCTCAACATACTCTGGTTAAGCCGCAAGCCTAACAAAACATATAAAACCTAGGATTTATTTGAGATTTGCTTATTTTGCTAAAACTAAAAATTTTTTGCTAAAAATGTTATAGATAAAGGTAAAAATTAGTTGAAATAATACAGTGAGACTCATGAATAATACCAAAAAGTGCAATGAGGCTCATGAATAGTATTAAAAATAAGTTACATAATAAAATAAGTTGGTTTTTTAATTTAGAGCCAAACACACACTTACTCGTCGCAAAATGTGTCCTAAGGCCTAGGCATCATCTATGTCTCTACTTCACAGGTTGGGCCCTTTGGCCCACAAATCTTGATTTCGCGTTAACCTGCTTTGAAACCCATGTAATTAATCCTACTACATGCAACAATCTATATGATTCCCAATCAACAATCAGGTCTCACTGCCCATTTTGATTTAAAACACAATAAGCACATCAAGTTCATCAACTACTTTGATTGAAATCAAAAGAAATAAACTGATCAAGATATCCACGAAAATGTTGATTTCTTGAAGAATGCCTCACACACACCCATAGTTCTAATTTATGCTGAGCTTTTAATTACTTATCCTCCCAGCCATGGACCAAGCCCAAGTGATTTGTCATGGGATAATATCAAGATAGTTCAGTAGCATTGCTATGAGCATTTGGTTCACTGTGATGTACCTTTGATATGATATACATTACGATGATGTGATATTAAGATTTTTAGTTTATTTTATTTTTTCTAACATTATCATAATCTAAAATTACTAAATATATCACATCATCTTAATCTTATCACACTCCTAAATAATATAATGTTGTATTCTTGTATTGAGATTATATTAATGTAAAATTACAATAATGTAATAACATCATGGCAAATCAAATGCCTCCCTAGTAAAATTCATAGTGAGCTATGTGTGTGAAGCCTAGCACAAGCTTATAGCCATGTGAGGCAAGGGTGGTACACGTTTGTTGATAATATTTGGGTGATGTGTTGTAACATATGTCACAACTAGAAAATCTGCAACTATCGCATAAAATCATTGTTCAATCATCACTCAAAAATGAATGTATACGCTATGCTTGCTAAGTGGACCTCAATAAGTTCCTGAGGACAATTGGCATAACTAGAACTGTGAAGTAGATTTTGATTTTTGATTTTTCTTTTTTCTTTTTCTGGTAGATGATAATTGATATGACCAGTTAAATTGACAAACATTAGTAAAATTATCGAGTGGAGGAACTGTATCTTGAAGAATATTAGTATATGTTGCACTGAATGAGATTTGTCTACCTTATTTCTACTCATGGTGGAAGAAAAGAAATGTTGAGGGGAAAGTGAAACCACTCTTTGCAGATAATACCCTTTGAATTTGGGTTTGCCTGATTTTTTTTTTTTTTTTTGGAGAATTGAGAAAGAGGGTTTGCCTGATGTTGATTGGTCTATTTCTGCTATGTGAATAATGCTATTGAGATTAGCCAGTGCTTTGATTCCTGTGCATTTTGTTGAGCTAGAAGAAGGGCAAATAATGTTGTTCATTCCTCGTAAAGTGCTTGGGAGTTAACAACATATTGTAACTATCTCAAAAAATGGGGAGAAAAAAAGGATTGCTTATGCTAATGGGGTCTTTTGTTTTATGTAATAAGTTTTCTCTCCCTCTCTCAATATTGATGGAGCTGAGGAAGGATGTTTGTGAGTATTTTTTTTTTTTTTTTTAAGAAATCGTGCATCAATAATAATAGTTATCGTGTATTCAGTCCATTTTGGTCAGGCTTGGTCCTTTCTGGGTGAATTCGGTTCATTTTATTTTAATCGGTCTAGTTTGGCCAATTCGGTCCATTTTGGTCTAGTCTCTGTGAATTTTTTGTAATTACTCTCAGATGGTGGTCTATTCAACTTTGGAGGCTCTGAAATCTCAAAACTACTACAAAGCCGCTTGAAGAGCTAAGGAAGGAGAGAGAGATTGTAAGAGAGAAGCTGAGAAAGTCGATAGATAATGAGAGACATTCCACGGATAAGCTTTAGGTTCTGTTTGGTTCTTGAAATCCATTAGGGAAAGTGAAAATTTTCACAAGGAATTCCATTTTCTCTTTGTTTGGCACGCTTAGGTAACTCTTCATGTTTGTGTTCCTTCATTTAACTAGTTGGTATATTTCATTAGAAACTTATACATCTGTTTGAGAAATTTATATATATATATATATATATATTCAGAGAGGTTGAGGAAAAATGCAACTAAAAACTGAGTTAACTTAGACTCGGATTAATGAATCACTTAGATGTAATTAATCTCCAATTTAAAACTACTATATTATCTTTTGATTGATTAAAAAAAAGGAATATCATGTAGTGAATTCTCTTATTAGTAATTATCAAAGAAAGTTAAGACTCTGTGATCACTGATCAAGAACACAAGATAGTGTATATCCTACGCACATAACTTGATCAACATGTTTTTTTTTTTTTATTATTTATTTATTTTTTATTTTTTAATTTATGTGAGATCAACATGTTTCTCACGGTTTCAATGCAAAGTTGTAGTTGACAATTTATTTGGCTTATTGGCGTAGTTGGGTTGGCTTTTTATTTTTTTATTTTTTTTATTTATTTATTAATTTTAATGAAACCATGAGGGGGGCAGGTGACACGCTTGACGACTGAGATGTGCGGATGCCTGTGCTACACTTATAGGCAAGCTTAGCAATTAGTTAGACGTAGTTGAATTTCCTAAACAATGATTAAAGATTTAAGCAATTAATAATAATAATAATAATAATAATAAAAAAATATATATATATATATATATATGACTTAATCAAAAGAAAAAATAATAATGTTTTTTTTTTTTTTTTTTTTTTTACTCAGCAACAATAATGAGTTTTTTTTTTTTGGTTATAAAGGCATTGAATACTGTAGGGTTAGGATTTGTAGCCTAAGCCCAAAACAATGAATTTGTAGAGAGCGGGTGAAAGAATTAGGTTGATTATGGAACTTGCAACGGTTAACTACAACCTCCAAGTGTAAACCAACATAAATATACATGTTAAAAACGGAGTGAATTGGTGTCCGAAGAGAAATATTATTGATTGAATAATGATTACAGTTCTTGGAGTTATAGTAAAGCCTTTTTCTTCTTTTTCTTATCTTTTTTCTTCCCTCCCCTCTTATCAGAAGCTTCTTTCCTTTATATAGCATCCTTCCTCATCATCTCCATCGTCCACCTGTTCTTCATCTGTGTACCTACTTAATTATATATTCCATCAAGCATCTTCTTTAACTCTTTGTGAGTGGTGGTAGCTGAGGTTACCCTGTTCAGGGGTCTTCTCCACATAAATGCGACCAGAAAAGTTGCTGCAATGCATTAAATACGGTAGTAGCAGTTTTTCCTTTAGATATTTCTTCGTCCTTATCATCTCCAGATATACTCAGAGCTTATCTTTATCACTAGAGTTGCTAGGAAGATTATTTGAACCACCCAGGTGTTTGTTTGATCAAAGCTCTTTATATCCAAGGAGCATAAGCTCTTCGGACCGCTGGTGTTCTCTTCGGACTGTACTTCTCCTTCATTTCCAGGTATTTTCCTTCCAGATGGACTCCATCTCAACAAGTTCCTTCTCTTCGGACACACAGTAATCTTCAAATAGGGCCCTAGGCCTAATGCATAAAGTTTGGCTTTTATCCCTCCATAATAGCCCCTCAAAATTTTTAATTTTTCCCTCGCATCCAAGGAAAAAAAATAGGATTTTGATTTGTCACCAAGTAAAAAGCTTGACAAAACACGCAAATGTCTGAACTTGCACGTGTGCAGGCATAGATGCAAGGGCTTCATCATTGCCGCTATTGTTTCAGTATTCCCAAAGCACTATATTAATTGCTCCAGGCAGTGTTTTGTCCCTTGTATCCAATGGTAGATTATTGATCCAACGGACGTGATTCTTCCTCGAGATTTGGGCGAGATGAATTATACCCTTTCACCTGTCCCTGTATATAAACCCTCAGAGGAGGTTATTTCTTCCTTACTTTACAAATCCTCAGCCTATCCAGTGAACTCAAGCACTCAAATCCTCCAATCTCCTCCAATCATCAGCCTTAGTAATTCCCAGAGTCCACAAAAAGTCCTTTTGCGAATTCAAAGATCATTCTCCAGTTTAGTCTGTGTAAGTTTCAACATCTTTAAATTCATCATTCTCTTCTCGGCCAGTGTTCTCAGCCTTCAAACCCTTATCTCCCAGTTATTGCCTTAAGCCTTTCTAAAAAATGGGTAGATTTCAATACCTCGTCGATAGTCCTGCCTTAATAGAAGAATTTAAGCAGACCTATGATATACCACAGGGGGTAAATCTAAGGTATTGTCCTCCGAAATGGATATTAACCGACTGAAGAGTAGGGGAAGTCATAATCCCCATGATAGCATTCATTGAAGGGGGAATGACTCTTCTAATGGGTTCTATCACCATGAACTACCTTCGCAATCATAGACTTTCCCCCGAGTAGTGCACGCCCAATACCTTTAGGATCCTAGGAGCCATTGATGCCCTGAACCTTCATCTAGGATTAGGACTGACTTGGCGTGACGTGGTACATATGTACGAGTGTCATAGCCAGAAGGGAGCATGATATTCCCTTAAATCCCGGTCCGATGCTGTTAGACTCCTCTCTTGCCTTCCCAAGTCAAATAAAGGGATGAAAGATGACTATTTGATCGTCTCGGGCGCGTGGCATGATGGTCTTCATTGCCCGACCCAGCCAGGAGAGCCAGGTGTGACTTCCTAGACTTAGGATCTCTAACAGTAGATTTAGGGTCTTCACTTTTTACAATCTGTCTTCTCTTTTATATCATTATTTTTTAGTTTTCTGACTAAGTTTTTTTTTTGTGATGTTAATAGATAAGGATCACGTTTCTCCTCGACTTAGCCTCACCAACACTGTCGTGCTTAATTACTTATTACGCTCGGAGATTTTTGTGAGTGAAGACGAACAGCTTCGGTTCGTTCCTCTCATCCTCGATTATATGCTAAAATCAACTGATATTCAGCCGGTCGGCAACGCCATCACACAAGGTGACTATCGGCTCAGGTGAATAAACGTTGCTCGGCGTGGTTTCTTAACGCCGTACAACCTTGAACCTATACCGCATCCAAATCTGCAAGGTGTACCACTGCTTGTCCAGCCAGTTCAGCAGTTTCCCCCTGAACCAGTAGCTGCAGGTGAAAGAATTGGCTCTTCGACCTCTTCGCTCGAGGAGCAAATAGATAAATTTAGATTCGAAGGAGAGGCTTCAGGAGGGGTTCAAGTGATACCTGACTCGGACACCGAGGAGGAAATTGATAGGCAGTCTAGTATCCACCCTCCTATTTTAATAACTGCTCTTCCAAAAAACTCTTCGGAAGAGGAAGAAGACATGGCAAGTCTGAAGGACTTGATGAAGAACAAAAACCAAAAAGTTGAGCAAAAAGGGACTGGTACGTCCCAACCAGTGGGAGTTTGCCTCCACCACCACCTCAGGTTCCTGATCTCGACTTAAAGCCCTTACCGGATCTGAAGAAGAAGAGGCCCCTCCTTAAAACTAAAGAAAGGGAGGTGGTTCCACCAAAAGGGACCAAGCAACAGAAGGAGGCGAAACACCACCGGAGCAAGAAGGCCTCATCTACTGAAAGCCAAGATGACCCTCATGTTACTGATGTGTGCCGAGGGCCCTGCACATGGTCTCCCAAGTTAGAATTAGACGGTGCTCCTATTCCTTGGGATACTTCCCTCAGAAACTACAACGGGGGGAAAGCAGGAGTCATTGCTGATGCCTTGGAGCAACCACTACTCCTTCCCCGAGACATGGATTCATACAGGCGCTCCAGCCAGTATGAACTCTTCTTGTCCATGAAAAGGGATTTGGCCATGGTAAGTGAGTTAATCCAGCTCTTCAGTTTAAGATGTTGATTTTTTGTTTGTTTTACACTGACACTTTCATTCTACTATGCAGATTATCCAGCAATTCTTCGTGGCTGAAGAGTGGAACAAAAAGACATATATCGAAGCCCAAGCAGGGGCCCACTCTCAGTCCAAGGCAGAAAAGTCTTTAGGCAATCTGAAGGAAGACTATCATCAATTGTCTGAGCAGTTAAAAGAGGTGACTAAGGAAAGAAATAGTCTTGATGCGGGTCTGAAGAATGCTAAGAAGCAGGCCAAAGACCAACGCCAGCTGCTGAATATGACTGAGATCAATCTGGGAACTGAGAAAGCACTGGTGGAGGAGCTTCGTGCTAAGCTTCAAAAAGCCAGGGAGACTACCAAATTGGCTCAGAAGAATGCTCAGCTAGCTAAGGAGGTAGTCGAGGCTGAAAGAAAAGCAGCGTATCAGCTAGGGGTGGAGGAGACCCAAATCAGCCTCACTGAACAGTTTGCCACGGTCGGCCGAGACTACTGCGATATAATGTGAGGAAAGGTGCTGGATGCTGCTGGGGTTCCTGCAGATTCCCACTTAAGGCTACCTAGGAGCATATATTATGATCTAGACATTCGTGAACTCCCAGAAGCTCAGGAGCAGCCCTCAGCTGGCCAGACCCCTCTTGCTCCTATTGAAGCAACTAAAGAGCCTGAGGGTACCCAAGAGAAGGAGAAAGACCAAGTCTCAGACGTTGTTGCTGCCCAACCGAGTCAGACGGTTGATCCCTCGACTGCTTAGACAGAGACTTGATATGGCTAGGAGTTCTTATTCAGTACTTGTACTGTTGTACAATTTTTATTTTTTATTTTTAATGTAAGGGTTGGTAGACTATTTTATTTTGATCAATGAAATCCTTTCTCTTCTACTTTCAATCTCCTTTTTGGTCATATTATAAATCTCACCATTATTGCAAACAGCTACCATTTATGATTATAATAGTGTAGGTAAATTTAACCATGATATCATGCCGATAAGGCAAATAACTTAAATTAATATTGAAAGGAGTGGTTTATACCAGAATTATTAATAAGTAACAAAAACAATAAGTGATATAAAAATTTCACGGGCCTTCTTGAATGTGCACAAAGCATATCTCTAATGGAGGAGTCCTACTATAAGTTAGAGTTAAATACAACAAGGAATTTCAAGCACGATAAATCTAAACATTAACAATAACTGTATGGGGATGCTACTTAGCCCAAATGATCTGGTCCGAGGACTTCAGTTATGGTTGAACATAAGTTTAAACACTTGAAGAAACCGTAAATGAGTACTAACTAACCCAAATCACCTGGTCCGAGGACTATAGGCATGATTAGATTTAAGTTTAAACACCTGAAGGAACCGTAAATGAGTGCTAGCTAACCCAAATCATCTGGTCCGAGGACTACAAGCATGATTGGATTTAAGTTTAAACACCTGAAGGAACCGTAAATGAGTGCTACCTAAACTAAATCATCTGGTCCGAGGACTACAGGCATGACTGGATTTAAGTTTAAACACTTGAAGGAACCGTAAATGAGTGCTAACTAACCCAAATCATTTGGTCGGAGGACTACAGGCATGATTAGGTTTAAGTTTAAACACTTGAAGGAACTATAAATGCTTTACATAATGAACTGGTACATTGATTGAAGCAAAGATTTGATTAATAATAGTACCTTTTAAGGTTGTTTACATTCCAAAGGCGTGGTATTACATGACTATCCAAATCTTCCAAGAAATATGCCCTAATGCTAGCCCCTGAAGTGATACGATATGGTCCTTCCCAATTGGGTCCTAACTTCCCCCAAGCTGGGTTTTTTGCAGTGCCCACAACTTTCCTAAGTACCAAATCACCAGACTCTAGAGGCCTTAGTTTTACGTTGGCATCATAACCTTACCTGAGCTTTTACTGGTAATGTGCTAATCGAACTATTGCAATTTTTCTCCTTTCCTCAATCAAATCCAAACTCTTTTCTAGCAACTCATTGTTGCCAGTCGGACTGAACAAATTGATTTTCATAGTTGGGAACCCAGTTTCTAGAGAAGTGATAGCTTCAGCTTTATAGTTCATTGAAAAAGGGGTTTCTTTGGTAAATCTACGAGGTGTAGTTCTGTATGCCCAAAGTACATGTGGCAATTCTTCCACCCATTTGTTCTTTGCATCGTCTAGTCTCTTTTTTAATCAATTAACTATGACTTTGTTAACCGCTTCTGCTTGCGCATTCTCATAGGGATAGGCAGGGGTGGGGTATTTGTTTGTGATCCCTAGTTCGCTACAATAATTCCTGAATGCTTTACTATCGAACTGTAGGCCATTGTCCGAGATGAGAGTGTGAGGAATCCCAAAATGAGTGACAATATTCTTCCACACAAATTTCTGCACATCTATGTCTTGGATGTTGGCTAGAGGTTCAACTTCAACCCATTTGGTGAAATAGTTATACTGACCAGAAGGTACTTCTTGTTTCCTGTGGCTTTAGGGAATGGACCCACTATATCCAAGCCCCATTAAGCAAATGGCCATGGACTGGATAGTGTGTTGAGGACTCCACCTGGTTGATGTATGTTCGGCGCAAATCGTTGACATTGATCGCACTTCTTAACATACTCATGAGCTTCTTTTTGCATGTTCGGCCACCAATAACCTTGAGTAATGGCTCGATGAGCCAAAGATCTACCTCCAGTATGGCTTCCACAGATTCCTTCATGTAATTCTTCTAGTAATAGCTCAGCTGCTTCGGGATGCATGCATAATAAGTACGATCCAGAATAGGAGCATTTATAAAGTTTCTGGTCCTCAAATAGCCAAAATCTAGTTGCTTCCCTTCGAACTTTATCGGCTTTTCTCCTTTCTTCGGGCAAAATATCCCCTTTCAAGAATTTAATGATAGGATCCATCCAGTTGAGTTCGGCGCTGATCTAGTGGATCTGTACTACCTCAGTTCTTGCTTCTGTAGGCCCATGCAGGTCCTCCACGAGGATGACTCTCAGTAAATCTTGTGCCGAAGAGGTAGCAAGCGTGGTTAGAGAATCAGCATGTGCATTGCCATTTTTGAGAATATGCAACAAATTAAAAGAGTCAAACTCCGACTGCAAGCGCTTAACTCAGCTTAAGTATCCTTGCATTCTTTCGTCCTTCGCTTCAAATTCACCTTGTACTTGATCGACGACTAATCTTGAGTCCGAGAATACCTCTATTGACTTTCCTCCCATTCTCCGAACCATAGCCATTCCTATCAGTAAGGCTTCGTACTCAGCCTCATTATTTGTGGCCGTGAAGTTTAGTCTTATTAATTTTTTGGTAACAATCTGCTCTGGAGATATTAACACCAGTCCTACACCAGAACCCTTCTGATTTGCTGCACCCTCAACATATACCTCCCAGGGTGATGGACCTCGTTGAGAGATCATACCAACCGATTTTTCATCCATGTCCTTCTTTGCCGTTACTTCTTTTAAACTAGGTTCTGTGAACTCGACTATCAGATCTGCAAGCATTTGGCCCTTGACTGAAGTGCGAGGCATGTATTTGATGTCGAAAGCCCCTAGGATAGTGCCCCACTTAGCTATTCTTCCTGTGTAGTCAGCACTTTGAAGTATGATTTTAAGCAGGAGTTGTGTGAGCATGACGACTGTATGTGCTTGGAAGTAGTGAGGTAGTTTCTATGTACCAAGTACTACTGCCAATATGGCCTTCTCCAGCGGTAGGTATCGAATCTCGGCCTCATGTAACGACTTACTTACATAGTAAACTGGCATTTGCATGCCTTGGTCCATTCTTATCAATACCAAACTTATGGCACAGGGAGCCGCAACAATGTAGGCAAACAAAACCTCATTTGGCTCAGGGCTGGACATGATTGGTGGCCGGGCCAAATAATCTTTGAGTTGTTGGAAGGCCGAAGCGCATTCTTCAGTCCACTTAAACTCTTTCCACTTATTGATCAGTGAGAAGAAAGGTTTACACCTATCTGCTGACCGAGAGATAAATCGGTTCAAGGTGGCTGCCATTCCTGTCAATTTCTGAACTTCTTTCGGATTCTAAGGAGCCTGTAGATTTTGGATGGCCTTTATCTGATCAAGGTTAACCTTAATTCCCCTATGCGTCACCATGTATTCCAAGAATTTGCCTGACCCTACCCCAAATGAGCATTTGGAAGCGTTTAGACAAAGCTTGTGCCTTCTTAAGACTCCAAAGGTGTTGTCAAGGTCCTTTACATGCTCGGAAATGACTTTACTTTTCACCACCATGTCATCTATA
The DNA here is from genome assembly GCA_030445155.1 of Quercus variabilis. NCBI lineage: Eukaryota > Viridiplantae > Streptophyta > Magnoliopsida > Fagales > Fagaceae > Quercus > Quercus variabilis. The sequence goes on along the minus strand of CP129448.1, from coordinate 6,344,072 downwards.
TAAATTTCGATACTTTTACCCAGTTGTGACTCAAACATCCTCGTTATCATTCTTTGGTAAGTAGATCCTGCGTTTTTCAGACCAAATGGCATAACTTTATAATAGTAGTTACCAATAAGGATAACAAAAGCAGTCTTCTCCTGGTCATCCGAGACTAACGATATTTGGTGGTAACCTTGGAAAGCATCCAAGAAACTCATCCGAGGATGGTCGACAGTGGCATCTACTAGCTGATCAATTTTTGGCATAGGGAATGGGTCCTTAGGACAAGTTTTATTTAAGTCAGTGAAGTCTACACAGACCCACCATTTTTCATTCTTCTTCTTCACCACCACAGTATTTGCTAACCACTCCAGGTAAAAAATTTCTTTAATAGCTCTAACTTGTTTGAGTTTCATCACCTCTTCTTTCACTGCATCTGCATGTTCCTTAGATGGGCGCCAAAGAGGCTGCTTCTTGGGGATAATTAATGGGTTGATTTTCAAATGGTGCTAAATGAATTCTGGATCCACTCTTGAGGCTTCGTAAGCATTCTAGGCAAATACGTCAAGATTTCTCTTAAGGAACTTTATTAGCTCTTCCTTCTCCAAAAGAGGCAGCTTAGATCCGACTTGAAATAACTTTTAGGATTGTCCCCAATAACAACCTTTACTAGATCTTCACATCGAGCGCCCCTGTCTAGATCTTCGGTAGGCAATACTCGATGTTTTAGCTGCTATAAACCCCTTTCAGCCTTGGCTGAGGACTCGGCTTCAGGCCTATGCTGAATGGCAGCCACTAAGCACTGTCTGGCCATGGATTGATCTCCTCGGATTTCACAAACCTGGCCTTTGGAGAGATATTTGACTTTCTGATGCAAGGTAGAAAAAACAGCCCCCAGCGTATGAAGCCAAGGTCTGGCTATAATTGTCGTGTAAGGGGAATACAAATCTACAACTATGAAATCCACCTCCACCACCTCTGAGCCAGTTTGTACGGGTAATCGTATCTAGCCCTTCGGGGTGATGACTCTTCCTTCAAAACTAACCAGCGGAGAATTATATGGTGTTAGGTCACCAGGTTTTAGGTTCAGCCTCCTGTAGAGATCAGGGTACATTATCTCTACAGCACTTCCCTGGTCAACCATTACCCTCTTCACATCATACCCTCCAATTCTGAAGGTGATGACTAACGCATCGTCATGGGGTTGGATGGTTCCAATCTTGTCTTTGTTCGAGAACCCTAAAATTGATTGAGCATCAAGTTTGGCTCTCTTTGGACCTTAGCCGGGGTCCCCTGCGGGTAACCAAGCTACTGATATAACCTTGGATGGCCAGGATCTTGTTCTCCCCGGTGCTATAAAGATGACATTGATAGTTTCCAATGGAGGCTTTGAAGGGTTATCTCTTCGGGGTTCTGAGCTCATCTGACCTCCTCGGCCACTGGAGTGGTGCAGGAGGTGCCTTAATTTACCTTTGCGGACTAATTGGTCCAAATGATCCCACAAACTTCTACAATCCTCAGTAGTATGCCCATGATCTTGGTGGTATTGGCAATAGAGATTGTGATTACGCCTTTCAAGGTTTCCCACCATCTTATTCGGCCACTTAAAGAATGGTTCATTCTTAACCTTTTCCAAAACTTGGTGGACTGGCTCTTTGAATACAGTGTTGATTGCCTGAGGATTTTTTGATCTTGATTGCCCAGAAAAATCTCTCTGTGGTTTATTGTTATTATAACGGTCCGACCTGAAATCTCTCCTTTCTTGGGGGATAACCTTGTCCTTACTCTTCCCTTGTTGTTGATCTTCTTCAACTCTTTTATATTTTTCAATACGGTCCATGAGCTGACGCATGTTAGTGACTAGCTTACCAGTTAAAGACTTTCTCAAACCATGATCAGTGGGGAAGCCATGCTTAAACGTGCTAAGGGCCATTCCATCAAAATTTCCCTCCATATCATTAAACATCTCCTAGTACCTATCCGAATAAGTCTTCAAGGTTTCACCCTCTTGCATGCTTAAGGATAGCAGCGAAGACAAGGGCCTGGCCACTCTTCAGCATGTGACAAAACGGGAGCCAAATGCTTGAGTGAGATCTCTGAAAGAGTTGATGGAGTCTGTTTCTAGGCTGTCAAACCACCTTATTGCAAACGGTCCAAGACTAGAGGGGAAAACCTTGCACATCAAAGCCTCATCTCTGGAGTAGACAACATCCTCTTATTAAAGTGGCTCACATGCTCCACAGGGTCTGTTCTACCATTATAGATCGTGAACGTAGGCTAGTTAAAATGTCGAGGAAGTCTCGCTTCTTCAATCCTATATGTAAAGTGTGATCTAGAGATTTGATTCAGAGCCTTGCTCAAGGCATCATTCCCTACGCCTCCACGTGGTGGGCTTTGAGGTTGCCTCTTATGGTGATGCTCATCTTCATAGGAAAAAGATTCACTGACTGGTGATCTCTGTTAGTAAGTGAAGTCCTGTTGGTCATCAGACTCTTCATCAGAATATGAAGAAACTTGTTTCCGCTTTGCATGGCGTAATTCCCTCTTCAATCTTTCAATTTCCAGTTGCATGTTCTGGTTCTTCTCTGCATGAGATATGTGACTTCCGCCATGTGACTAGCTTCGATCAGTATGCGTAGTATGCACACTATCTTCACGATCTTGCCTCCGCTCCAAATGGAGAAAAGGGTCTATGTGTTGGGATGCCCTAGATTCTGCTAGTCGTTGCCTTGCCTTAGCCATTCTTAATTGTTGCTCCCACTTTCGCTCAAGTTGTTCCCATAAACGGTGCCAATTGTAGGGATAGGATTTGTAACCCAAGCCCAAAACAATGAATTTGTAAAGAGTGGGTGAAAGAGTTAGATTGATTATGGAACTCGCAATGGTTAACTACAACCTCCAAGTATAAACCAACATAAATATACACGTAAAAAACGGAGTGAATTGGTGTCCAAAGAGAAATATTATTGATTGAATAGTGATTACAGTTCTTGGAGCTACAGTAAAGCCTTCTTCTTATCTTTTTTCTTTCCTCCCCTCTTATCAGAAGCTTCTTTCCTTTATATAACATCCTTCCCCATCATCTCCATCGCCCACCTGTTCTTCATTCGTGTACCTACTTAAGTATATGTCCCATCAAGCATCTTCTTTAACTCTTTGTGAGTGGTGGTAGCCGAGGTTACCCTACTCAGGGGTCTTCTCCACATAAATGCGGCCAGAAAAATTGATGCAGTGCATTAAATACGGTGGTAGCAGCTTTTTCTTTAGATATTTCTTCGTCCTTATCATCTTCAGACATACTCAGAGCTTATCTTTATCACTGAAGTTGCTAGGAGGATTATTTGAACCACCTAGGTGTTTGTTTGATCGAAGCTCTTTATATCCAAGGAGAATAAGCTCTTCGGATCACTGGTGTTCTCTTCAGACTGTACTTCTCCTTCATTTCCAGGTATTTTTCTTCCAGATGGACTCCATCTCAACAAGTTTCTTCTTTTCGGATATACAGTAATCTTCAAATAGGGCCCTAGGCCCAATACGTAAAGTTAGGCTTTTATCCCCCCACAAATACTATTTTAATAAATAATTAAAGAGAAATGTCAACAAATACCCTAAATATAAGAGTGGTGTGAAAAATTTTCTAAAATGAGTCGTAAATAATTGCCCCGAAGGCACATGTGTTCATGTGACCCATAATTAAAATGTGGGATAATTACAGATTACCCACCTGTGATTTAGCCTGAATTTAACTTACTCACCTGTGGTTTCATTTTTAACATTTTACCCACCTGAGATTATTTCCGTTTAGTCTCTGTTACCCACCTCTATTATAAAAGAGGGATAAATAAGTCTTTTTACACCCATTTTATGTCTCTCTCCTCCCAAAAAAAGAAAAAGAAAAACAAAAACAAAAAAATAAATAAAAGAAAAGAAAGATTAAAATATGGTATTAGTTTCTCACAATTCACAAACATAAAGAACATACACCCAGAAAACTAATACAAATCAAATCAAGCAATACCATCAAAGTACAAACCATAGATCTATCAAAATACAACCCCAAAACCCAAGTCAAAATACAAACATCAACACACCCACACACATCCAAACTCACGGATCCATCAGTAACCATGCCTTAAATCCCATTTTTCAAACCCCAACAACCAAAATAAACCCAATCCCTAAATCAAATAAACAAAAAAGAAGAAAAATATAGCACAACATTTGATACCACGTTTTAGACCAAATTGGCTTCAAAATTAAGCCCACAAAAAAGAGTCACAAATTGCTAGCAACACGTTGAAAATTAACATGCAGAGAGAGAAAAATCACAGTTTCAACTTCTCTATTGAAAAAAAAAAAAAAAAAAAACCTTAGAGAACTTTAATGGAACATAAGAACAAATGAATTCAAACCTAGGCATATATTTGAAACCCCAATTTCAAATCCAGACATATATTTCAAGGACTTCTCAAACCCAGAAAAATTAAACTCAAATCAACCACTCCACAAAAGACGCTGCGGCGGAGGAAGGCGTGGGCGCTGCGGGAGGTGAGAAGCTCGACGCGATTGATGAAGGAAGGGTCATGGATCTGGGTTTGAGCAAAGGAATGGAGCCACCACTAGCAACACCGATGATCCACAACACCCACGATGACACCGCAACCAAGCCGCGTCCACCGTAACAACCCAAAATCTCAGATCGACCACCACCAAAACCCAAATTGCAACCAACACGTCACGCTCCTCAAAACCTAGACCCAAATCAGTCGTGCTCCTCCTCCACAAATCAAAACCCAAACCCATATAGTCACCCTTGGCTCCTCTATTGTCGAAACTGTGACCTAAAGCTATCGCCTATCTAAACCAAAGTGAGAGAAAGGGAGAGAGAAATAAAATCAAATAAGAAGTAATGGAAAGAGTAGTAAGTGATTTTTAACTTTAATGATAATTCTCGGACTAATAAATCAAATGGGTGCCATTGTAGCATCTAAGACCTCAGGTAGTGAGCAAGCGTGAGAGAGTGCTGGGAGAGGAGTGTTTGATTTGATTTCTTGTTTGATTTTTTGATGAAACTTGTTAGAATAACGGAAAAATTAGAGGTGGGTTACGGAATGTAAACGGAACGAACCACGGATGGATAAAATATCAAAAATGAAATCACAAGTGGGTAAATGAAATTCGAGCAAAATCACATGTGGGTAATCTATAATTATCCCTTAAAATGCAATGTATCAACTATTAAGAAATCAATCTAAGAGACTAGGTTAGACTTTCAAGGCTAAATGATAGTCCTACATTATTAGTTTATTACCATGCCATAATACGTGGTAACTGGTAACAACTATTAACAATTCTTTTTATTTTTTATTTTTGGAAAATCTCAACTACCAAACAAGTGCATATTCGTATGACAAGCCGTATTGGTTAAGTGTTGTAAAGATTATTTCGAGTAGTAGACACGTGTATATATTTGATTAGATATTAGATATAGTTAGTCTGTTATCCACATATAATAGCCTTTGTAGGAAAGCCTACTTGCTGCTCAGCCTATTTTGAGGAGAGGTTGTTGTTGGCGTGTGGGTTCAGGATCTTCCATTCGGGTGTTAACTGACAAGTGGCTGCCTGGCCATCCTACAAATAAAATCCTAATTCCTCCGAATGTAGCTGTGGATGATTGGGTTGTGTCAAATCTAATTGATTGGAATACTTTCCAATGGGACCGAACTGTCATTGATGTGGTTTTTAGCAGGTTGGATGCTGAGGCTATTTATCGGGTCCCTCTGTGCAGACGATATGTTCCAGACGTGATGGTTTGGTTGCATAATAAAGATGGAAGGTATTCGGTGCGGTCTGGTTATCACACAGCTAGGACTCTTGTGAGGGAGTCTAGCTTGGAAGGTGCTGGTTCCAATTTGAGGTCAAGTAGCGCTGTTTGGGCCAGAATTTGGAAGCTGCGTATCCCAAATAAGATCAAAGTCTTTATGTGGCGAGCCTGCCATAATATTCTCCCAACACTTGAAAAACTTCAGCAAAGATGGATTGTTGAGAATGATTTGTGTCCCATCTGCAAACTTGGCCCTGAAACAATTCTTCATGCATTGTGGGAGTGTAATGCTGCTCAAGATGTGTGGGCTGGGTGCTCTCAACGTGTGTTGCAGAAGGGGCTGACTGTACAAAGCTCTGTGATCCAGTTAATTCAGGATATGTGGCATAAGATGCCATTGGATGTATTTGAGTTTTTTATGGTGCTCTGCTGGCTTCTCTGGCATCGTAGGAACAGGGTTGTATTTGGTGGTTTGCTGCAGGAACCAGGCGTGTTGATTGGGCGTGCCTGCTGTCTTCTTGCAGAGTTTGTGGGGGCTAGATCCCACCTTGCAATTTCTGAGGCTTCAGTCTATTCACATTGGTGGAAACCTCCTGCAGGAACGAGATACAAACTGAATTTTGATGCAGCGGTTTTCTCAGACATTCCAGCTTCAGGTGCTGGGGTGGTTATTCGGAATGGTGATGGTCAGATTATGGCTGCGATGTCAGCGAGGGGTCCTGCAGTAATGGACAACGATGAGGCGGAGGTCCTGGCTTGTCGGAGAGGGCTGGAGTTTGCAATGGAGGCTGGTTTTGGTAACTTAATTGTGAAGGGTGATAATCTGAATGTGATGCGGGCTGTAGCTTCAAATCGGTCAGACTGGTCTCGCTTGGGAAATCTTGTTGATGACGTTCGACTCTTGGCTGGAAGGTTGAGGCGTGTGGAATTTCAATGTATTAGGCGTAGTGCAAATGGGGTTGCACATTCTCTAGCTCGTTTTGCTAGAAATATTAGTGAAGCTTGCATGTGGCTGGAGGATACCCCTCCACCAGCTGAAGAAGCTCTGTTTGTAGACTCTCTGTTTCTTTCTAATTAATGGAAGTTGATTTTCAAAAAAAAAAATAGCCTTTGTAGGATCTGTTTTTCCCGCCATGCTCTGTTCCTCAAAAAGCAAAGAAGACTGGGCTAGACTTTTAAGGCAAAATGTTAGACCTATATTCTTATTCATTTGGATCTGCCTCTGAAATATCTGCTGCTTTCCTATGCGTGAGCACGATTGTTCTGAGAAAATTGGCTTTAGCTTCGTAAATGCAAAAAGGGGAGCTATATGGGTCCAAACGATTTTCTTTTGTTGCAAAAGGGCTCAACAGTCAACAGTCAACAGTCAACAGTCAACACTCTCACATGGGGCGTCCTCATTTTCCTATGCATGATAATGGTAACATTCCAAGAAATATTGTAATGTTAAACTAACATAATTAACATTGTTTGTAACTCTTAACTACTACAAATATTGCACCCCCACAGGTTCACTTTGTTTTACAAGCTGATTTAGTAGGCGTCCATTAATGAAGATCCATTGTTTTTCCCTCAATAAATAAATAAATAAAAGAAATATTGCACCCCCAACCTACTTGATTTTCAAGATTTTTTTTTTTTTTTTTGAGAAAGACTTGATTTTCAAGTAGGATTATAAATAAATCAAGTCATTCATAAATAGCTTGGACCTGACTCAATAAAAAGCTCATTTATGTTTGTTTGTTTATTAATTGATCAAGTTTTTGCCTACATTTTTTGCTTGTTTAATAAACGAGCTAAGTAGAAAAATATATATATATATATATATATATATATTCATGAACAAACTTATGAATATTGGTGCTTGACACAAAACAAGTTGACTCTAAACTCGTTTATAAGCTTGATAATAAGCTTGATATAAGTTTGACAATTAAATCCATATCTTACTATGATTTTAAGTAATTAGGTATAGTAATTGCTTGTCCAAACACATAAGCTTTATATAGGTTTGATAATATATTTGTGTTGGATTTCAAGCTCAAAAAGTTGATATAAGCTCGAGCTTGAGTTTGAGCTCAACTTTACTAATGAGTAAAGCCAAGTTCAATCTTTTAGACTTTTTAACCAGCTTGACTTCAAACATTTATTATAGGATTAGTTCAAACTCAAGCTAAGTTTAAACATTTTATATTTGTAATTCATTGTCAAGCCAAATTTGAACACTTACTACTTGACAAAGGTCGACTAATTTACAGTCTATTTTCAAATTTACGCCCCCTCCCCCCTCCCAAAAAAAAAAAAGTTCTACCAAAACATTTTAAAGAATGAGATAACTAATTGGTTAGAGGAAACAATTAAGAGCATTGGCATTAGGTGTGCTAAATGCTAAAACACCAAATACCAAAAATACATCTCCATCACATATGTCATATATCAAATTATTTTAACACATGCTATAGTATACTTTTACTAGATGGTGGGTATTATTTTAGGTTATTTTAATGAGTAGTGTATTAAAATAAGAGATGAGATGTAGGATGTAATGTATACTATGCTAAAATAGATAAAATAAATTTTTGGTAAGTTAAAATAAATTTTTTTCCGAACATTTGTGCTAATACTCTAGCGTTAGAATTTTGATGGATGTAATATATGATATAGTTAATTACTTATGCCGCACCAGATGGTGTTTAATGGGGGCACAAAAATATATATATATATATATATATATATATATATATAAATATTAATCGTGTAAAGAAGGGCCAAGATAGGTTCACACGGTGCTCAAGACTTTGATGCAATTGAAAATAAAAATAAAGCTATGTTTAACTATCATTGCTGTCTCACACTACCACTAAAAAACGTTGCAAAATTGATGCTCAAAAAAAAAAAATAGGTTACAAAATTGTTGTAAAAGTTGTGCTTTTGTACTTTCTCTTTTACCAATTCCACATTCCCCACGAAAACGCAGGTAGTCATGGTGGAAACAAAATCCTTGCTTTTATTAAATGAGAGAAATGAGTGGAAAAAGAAAAAGAAAAATTATGGTGTCACAAACTAGTACACAACTTATTTATGTAGTGATTTGTAGTTGATGGAGGAGTGATTCACCATCACCTCTCCACCAACCACAGCTCGTTACATGAGCGAATTGTGCATAAAATCCTGTACTAGTTTGTAGCATAGAACTTCTCAAAAAAAAAAACAAAAGAGAAAGCAATAATTAAATTTTTTTATCTGCAGTAGTGGACACGTGTACAGAGTTGATTGTGTGTATTTATTCAACAAGCAAAAAGACTGGGTTAGACTTTCAAGGCTAAATGTTAGTGCTTCATTGTTATTAGTAATTTAGTATGCCATATATATAAAATACTCTGTTACCAGTGACCACTACGCTTGGCTCTGCATCTGAACACTTACTTTCCAATGCATGAGCATGATTGTTCTAAGAAATTTTGCATTAGCTTCGTTGATGCAAAAAGGGAACCATTGGGTCCAAATGGTTTTCTTTCTGTTCAAAAGGGCTCAACAGTCAACACCATCACATGGTGCCTCCTTATTTTCCTATGCATGATAACGGTAATATTCCAAGAAAATTCATAAAGATGTGCATGATATAACGGTAGCTTTCTTGGAAAATTCTTAAAGAAAGACGAGTAACGGTAAATTTCTTTGAAAAAATTGCTCAAAAAAGAACAATTTCTTTGAAAAAACATAAAGCTATGCACGATTGATGTAACTTTCTAAGAAAATTCATAAAGGAAAACAAGGAACGGTAACTTTCTTCCCCTTTAAATATTCGGTCTCTCCTCGTCTTATTCTTCACAGCAACATTACTCTCTAGCTTTCTTCTCGCTCTTTAAGCCTTCTTTTCACTCTCTAGCATATTGAAGCACTTCAAGCTCTCACCCTTTAGTCTCGCTCTTATAGCCTATATATTTCACTCTCTAGAAAGTTTTTCTTCCACACCCTAGCATTGAAGCATTTGAATCCCAGCCTCTAGCTTTCCTCTCTCTCTTTTAGCCTTCTTTTTTCTCTCACTACGCACTAACAAATGGATGAAGCAATCCTCTCTAGCGTTGCTGGGTCCATAATTGAAAATTTGGGCTCTGCTGCTTTTGAACAGGTTGGATCGCTCTGGAATGTTGAAGATGACCTTGAACAAATCAGGAAAACTGTTTCCACAATCAAAGCTGTACTCCAGGATGCAGCGGAGGAGCAGAACCACAATAATCAAGACAAAGTCTGGCTCGAAAAGCTCAAGGAAGCAGTTTTTGATGCAGATGACTTGTTGGATGAGTCCAAGTATCACACTGAATTAGCTTTGCGGCAAAAAGAGACGAGTGGGAGTTTTAAAGAAAAGGTACGCTATTTCTTACGTCCAATCGCAGTTGTTTTAGGACGTCCTAAGATGAGTCTTAAAATAAGTAAACTGAGTCAGGAACTAGATGCAATAGCCAAAGATAGGGAAAAGTTTCACTGGAAAGAACGCAGTACTGTAAAGCGTATTGTGAGTCCGAATAGGGAGACTCGCCCGTGGCTTCCTAATAATGGAGTAGTTGTTGGGAGAGAAGATGAGAAAAATCAAATCATAAATCGTTTACTAGAGCCTAACAATGAAGAGAATGTTTTAGTTGTTGCTATCGTGGGGATTGCAGGGTTAGGCAAGACCACACTTGCTCAGTGTGTATACAATGATGATAAAGTTGATACGCATTTTGAGCTAAAATTATGGATGTCTGTGTCAAATGTCTTTGAGGTGACAACATTTGCTGAAAAACTAGTAAATGGTATTGATAAAGATGATAGCATAGAACTAAGGCTAAAGAAACGTCGTAAGTTTAATCTTGAAGTCCTCATGGATCAAGTCCACAACATGGATCCATTGAGGAAACTTGTTAACAAAATTTATCAAAAGAAATTTTTAGTTGTGTTGGATGATCTTTGGAATGAAAATTGTAAAAATTGGAATGACTTTAAAAGTCTTTTAATCAATGGGGCAAAGGGAAGTAGGATTGTAATAACTACGCGTGACAAATCAGTTGTAGATATTACACGTGCTGATGCAACACATTTTCTTAAAGGCCTCTCTGAAGACTATTCTTGGTCTTTATTTGAGAAATTTGCATTTGAAAATAGTCAAGACACCAAAAACCCAACAGTAGTAGATTATGGAAGGGAGATTGTAGGCAAATGTCAAGGAGTACCCTTAGCCATAAAGTCCATTGGAAATGTACTATACTCTAAGAAACCATACGAGTGGTCAAAGATCAGAGATAAGATAGTAACAAATGTAATTGAACAAGGGGGTAGTACTTTTCCCATTCTAAGGTTGAGTTATGATTATCTTCCATCTCATTTGAAAGGTTGTTTTGCCTTTTGTTCTTTGTTTCCTAAATGTTTCTATCTTGATAAGATGACAGTGATTCAACTTTGGATGGCACATGGGTTTATCCAATTATCAAATGATACTCAGCAGGTAGAAGATGTTGCAGATGAATACTTCAAGTATCTACTCTGTAATTTTTTTGAAGTATGGGGTCATTTATATAAGATGCATGATTTATATCATGATCTTGCAGAATTAATTGCAGGGTCGGACTGTAGACTTGACAATTTGGAATGGAAAACTCGTCATGTATCGTTTTCTAGCTATTCATTTTTTGCTAAAACTTTAAGTTCGGTTAAAGCAAGCAGCAAGCTACAAACAATTCTTTTCACACATGATAAGTATGCATCTAATGCCATGGATAAGTCAACATTGATTACACTAATTGAGAGTTTCCCAAGGTTGCGTGCATTAGATTTACATGGATTGAAGATTAAAATAATTCCAAATTCCATAGAGAAGTTAATACATTTGAGGTACTTAGATCTTTCTTTTAATCCTATTGAAACTCTTCCTGCTTCTATTACTTCATTGTTGAATTTGCAAACACTAAAACTTCAAGAATGTAGTAATCTTGAACAATTGCCTAGGGACATCACAAAATTGGTTAGCCTCAGGCACCTTAATGATAGGGGTTGTTATAAGTTGAGATTGCCTCAAGGATTACGGAAACTGACTAATCTTCTGTCATTACCATTATTCATTGCGAGGAATAATGGTGGACTAGGCGAATTGAATGGGCTAAACAATCTCAGAGGAACACTTGAGATCAAAATTTCAGAACAATTGGAAGATGCTAACTCAAATTGCGAGGTCAAAAATTTAAGAGAAAAGCAACATCTTGAGGAACTGAAATTATCATGGGAGGCTCACCAAGAAGGACATGATGAGATGTTATTAGATAGCCTCCAGCCACACCCAAATCTCAAAATTTTGGAAGTGTGTGGTTACACTGGTGTGACATTTTCAAGTTGGCTTCCTTCCATCGAAAATCTTGTTGAAATCACTTTAAGGAAATGTGACAGATGCAACCACCTGCCACCATTGTCTAAACTCCCATTTCTAGAAATATTAAGGCTTTATGGAATGGAAGATTTGGAATGCATATCAGATCGTGATATAAGTGAGGAAGTTTCTACTTTATCCTTCTTCCCATCGTTAAAATCTCTTTGGATTGAGAATTGCCCTAAATTAGAGAGATGGTGGAGGAGCGCATCAATGACAGATCATCAACAACATCAGCATAACCGGTCACTGCCTTCATTTCCTTGTCTTTCTTCTTTTTATATTTATAATTGTCCTAATATGACTTCCATGCCCTCCTTGTTTCCTTATCTCGAAGAATACCTAACTCTAATTAACGTTAGCTCAAAGTTTTTTCAAGAGACAATACTTCCCTCTTCTTCGTCCTCTTATCTCTCCAAATTAAAATTTATGCATATAGCAAATCTGCCAGATGTTGTGTCTCTGCCAGATGGGTGGGTATCAAATCTAATTTCTCTCGAGCATTTACGCATTTCCAATTGCAAGGAGTTAAATCTAGGAAGTGACATGGACGGAATGGAATGGCGACATCTCAATCGCCTCATTCATCTGCACTTCCACGACCTTCCAAAACTGAATTCCTTACCTGTAGGTCTTCAACACGTTACAACCCTGGAAACGCTCTCTATTGCAAATTGTGAGAATCTGAAAACATTGCCTCGGTGGATTGGGAATCTTATCTCACTTAAACGGTTTACAATTTACAACTGTCTCAATCTGAAATCACTGCCTGACGAGATGCGCGATCTCTCGTCTTTACAAACACTGCGGATTATCAAGTGTCCCGAGCTACAGAGAAGATGCGAAAAGGAAACCGGTCAGGATTGGGGCAAGATCGCACATATCACTACCGGTACGCATTCTATATACCCATATTTTTTTATTGAATTTTTGTTTGCTAGCTGAGAAAACAGTTGTAAATGAAAGAAAGTGAACTTTTTAAAAATTTATTCTCTATCATTTATTGATTTCAATACAATTTTTTGAAAAAAAAAAAAAAGGAATTTTTTCTTTTGGATTTCAAAAATATAGGAACCAATGTATATAATTGAATGGGGCTCACTTTAGCAAAGCTTTTGGTTTTCTAAAGTTTTCTAATAATAAAAAAAAAAAAATTTGAGATGTACAGAATCATGGCCAATTTGATTGATTTCAAATCAGCCAGACTGTTGAATTGTTTCAAAGTTCCATTATTATTATTATTTAATTCGATGCCTTGTGTTCTGTCAACAGTTTATATGGAATAAATCATCTGTGGAATATGGTGGCAATATGCCTCGCTTGGGATTTTGGATGGTGGAGTACGAAAGGTACTTGGTTATTGAATATTTTTAATAAAATTTCATTCAATATATTTGATTCACACATTAAGAAGGACCCAAAAGGATAAAGTAATTAAAATGAAAGATGCATATATCCCTATTTCCTTCAATAAACTTTGAATAGGTGGAAGAGGGTTATTCAAATGTGAATTCCTTTCCTCTTCTTCTTTGTTTTTCTTGTATTATGATGATTTCTCACTTGGTTTGATCCTAGATGCAGAACAAATTGGAAGCACAAAAGAAAACTAGGCGTAAATATATGAGCCTATTCAAAACCTTTATAAAGAACATTTTGTCTCTATTATGATCTTGTTTTCTACTTAGTTTAATAGTCTACAGCTTAACATCAATTTTTTTTTCCTGTGGTTGGAAGCATACACAATTTTAGTGGAATTTCTTTGTACATTGTGTTATGTTCCCATTGCTTGCTGTTACAAACTTGGGAAAAATATTTTTTGGCCATTTTGTCTCACATCTTATTTCCAATTTGTTTCAGAGTCTTTACATGAAAAATGCCTTGCCCAAGCCTCAAGTCCTTAATTTTTCCAATAAACTTTGAATGGCTGGGAGAGGGTTATTCAAATGGTAATTCATTTCCTTTACTTCTTTGTTCTTCTTGTGTTATGACTTATGATGATTTCTCACTTGATTTGATCCTAGATGAGGAACAAATTGGAAGCACAAAACAAAACCAGGCAAAAATAGCTGAGCCTATTTAGAACCTTTTATAAAGAATGTTTTGTCTACCATAGTTTAATGGTCTAGACTCTAGAGCTTAAAATCAATTTTTTTTCACGTGATTGGAAGCATACACAATTTTAGTGGAATCTCTTTGTACATTTTTGGGTTATGTTCCCATTGCTTACTGTTACAAACTTGGGGAAAATAACTTTTTTGGCCATTTTGTCTCACTTGAATAACTAATTCATGGCAATTTTTCACAATTCCCTGTCATTGTTAAGCTTTGCCTAACTTGAGGATGCAACAGCATCATCATTGCAGCCATTCTTGATTGGCCTCTAGCAATATGCATTTGCAAAAAAAATGATTTGAACCTAAAAGGGTAGCTTGTATAGACATTTTATAATAACTCATCACAGATTGGTAAATTGGGATTACAATGCTGATATCTTGTGTTATCTGCAGGGAGCACTTGGAGTGTTGCAGGGATCATCTCTTTTATGATTACTCTTTTACAAGAAGATTATGGCAGCAAGTGTTGGAAGAGTACTTGGTTAATCTGCAGCTTGTCTTTTAAAATTCCTTCCATTTGTTCAGATGCTAAGGCCCATTTTGTAATCTAAAATTGTGTTCTTCAATGTTTTGGTAGTTTTTAGCATTTGTTTTAGAGAAAATTGTTGTAAACTCTTTATTCAATAGTGGAAATTTTTTACTGGACTAGGTCCCGTGGTTTTTCCCTTCTCATTGGAGGGTTTTCCACGTAAAAAATCGGTGTCCTAATTGTGGTTTGTTGCTGGATATTTTTGTTTGTGTTGATAGTGCTTGCCAAATTATTTTGAAATTCCTATTGAATTTGCACAAAAAGAAAAAGAAAATTCCTTTGTGTGTTATGGTATCAATTGGCAATTTTTCCCAATAGAAATAATGGATTCATTGTTCAATGGGAAAAGGCTTGAGGTCTACCTTCGATTTAAAGAAATGCAAGAGTCCATAATGATCTTATTCACATTGAGAATATTCATGTAGTTGATTTAAAATGATGTGACTGTTAGAACTAGAGCAGGTTTTAAAATGTCAATAAAGGATAGGGTGCTGTTTAGTTATTTTGGTCTGTGTCTGTTTTAGCTTAGCTTGGTAGCTTGTCTTTTTGCTGCAGGGGCTGGCTGTTTTTTCTGCAGAAGTGTAGATTTCAGTCTTTCTGTCTTTTGAACTTCATGTAATAATTTTTTTGTAAATAAAATTTCCTCATTCATCCAAAAAAGAGAGGACAGGAAATGGAATACAAATTGCCTGAGCACTAAGTTTTTCTGCAAAAACTTAAAGATGAATTTCATTAATCTCAAAAGCTGATTACAAATCAAGAGGAGGTTTTTTTTTTTTTTTTTTTTTTTTTTTTTTTTTTTTTAACTAGAAAATTATTAGATAAGTTGAAATGCATTATAGCCCTTCAAATTCTATTGCATCACACAAATTTGGCTAAACATTCTCTGGCATTGATTTCAGAAGAAGCACTTAATGCCTAATGCTCCAACTGGTTTCCAGGTTACAAAATGAGTTCTTGTTGGGGTTTGTTCAAACATACAGGCTGATGCGCATTGAAAATGAGTTCTTGTTGGGGTTTGTTCAAACATACAGGCTGATGCGCATTGAAAAGACCTGGAAACATTAGTTTTTAAAAATGTCATTATAGATTTAACTGGATTATGAATTGATTTACACCAAACATTAGGATTTGCTAGCTGCTTTAGTACTTTATAAAAGGGAAGTAGAAGGTTGTATACTAAGCTGATAAAGCATTTTGTCAAACATGCAAGAATGCCTTTCAATAGCTTGATCCCTCCAGATTATTGTGTTTTACAAACCACAAAATTGGATTAATATACTTCTTAACTAGTCCTAGAACCTCTTTATGAATAATCGATGATGATTATATTTGATTGGTGTAAACCGCATAAAAACATAAGTTCAGCTTTTCAGGAAAGTATTTTGTACTTAATTTATGCCAAAATGATAAATTTAGAATTAATTCCACATTCTAAAAAATTACCATACTGAACAAGTTTAGAACTAGTCATAGCATTCACGGCTAACCACTTTTGTGGTTTCTCAAAGGATACCCCATTAGTCAAAAGCCTTAGACTTCAGTGATATTACTTGTTAGATTATCAAAAAGATCTACAGCTAAAGGTCTCATTTCAAAGCCCATGTGCAGAAGTGAATGTTATCTTTTTATGTTCTTCATGCTTTACATCCACAACAAATATTTTTGGCATATAATGTTTTCTTAGTGATGAAAGAGCAACAGTAATTGATGTTGTTTACAACACTGCAAATGAAAATGTATTAAATAAGCTTGATGCTACCTAAGAAACAGGTCAGTTACATCTTACACAACTTACTCAAATGCCAAAAACATGCTGGCTGTCAAACAGTCCTATCATGGTCTCACAGACTAGTAGTGCTTATATTGCTGAAGCTAATCACAGTCAATGAACATATTTAAACCATGTTACAGTTCTATCTTTTTGTCTGAATCATTGTGCCACATAGTTAATGGACCTGTATATGGTAACTTCTTGTAGTAATACTATTTTCAAAGCACTAGATGGTTCAAGTTAAACATAGATGTATCATCATTAGGTAACCCCCGAAGGTAGAGGGAGGGGGTTTAATTCATGACTTTTATGGAAACAGGATTAGAGGACAGTCAAAAGCCATTGTGTTTGCAATGAATGTTATGGCAAAATTATGGGCTTCAAGGATGGTCTAATTCAAATTAGCTAACTCAGTATCCAAGCAATAGAGATAGTACTAGATGCCAAAGTTGTACTTGAACTTAATTCCAACTCCATCTCTCTCTCTCTCTCTCTCTAAACATGGCAGAGGAGAAGCAGAAGCACAGCGGCGGCGGCGGAGCAGGTGGAGGAATTGTGGTGGTGGATCCAAAACCCAACAATGGCCTGACATCAAATTCATCGACTTTGTTGAAAAACTGATTGTGAAGCTCATGTACGACTCTTCTCTGCCTCACCACTATCTCTCCGGTAACTTTGCTTCGGTTCGGGAAGAGACCCCACCCACCACTGATCTTCTCGTCAAAGGCCACCTTCCGGTGCGTACAATTATCCATTTTTTGTTTTTGTATTGTACTTTATAATTCTTTTCAAATCCTAACCGTTCGTTTATTGGGAAATTTATAGTCCGTTTAGTAATAGCTTTTTTAATTAAAATTAAAAACTTTTTTCTGAAAAGTACTGAAGATAAAACTAGCTGAAATAGTGCCCAACGTGACCTTATTGGCTTGTATTTTGCCACCTCATCAATAGTTGAAATTCCGATGACATGGTGAAATGGGTTGCTTTATATTTTTTTTTATGGATAGATACGATAGTATTTTATAACATGTGAAATGGGTGATGTGTACGGAATATGTATATTAACAAGTGTGCAGTAATTAGTGACAAGCAATGGAAAATGCTAAAGATTACAAATTTCACTGCGTAAGGTTTACAAACTGGCGTGGCAATATGGCATCGAATGTTAGAATTATGTTTTTGTAATTGGTGACATGCCAGTTTGTAAAGACTATATAGTTAGCATCACTCATGCTGAATAATGGTAGTAAATGTTTGCTAAAATGTTGATGATGTGGCAAATGTTAAACCACTCTTTGATTATGAATTGTTAGCTACTAGTAGTTTAGTTATAATTTATAAATTGTTAGGATCTTAGGGATTTTACAATGAAGTAGTAAATGCCTAAATGGATGGTTTAGATTTCGCCGGATTTGGACCCTCTAGAGTAAAGTCTTACTATTCATCCATTTTGAAAAGAGCGGATTGGATTATGTCATATTGTCTATAATTTAAACACAGATACCAAAATTATGATAGTTCACATTTTTTTTTTAAATGTTAATGACGTGGCAAAATCTAATACACTCATTTTAAAATGAATGGATGTGATTTTAGAAACTCCACGGTAAAGGATTTTAATTAAGATTTTGTCACATCAACAATAATGTTAGTAAATTTTTGTTTAAATGTTGATGAGGTGACAAAATTTAACTTACTTGTTTAGAAGTGTGGAGGGAAGTTATGACTTGAGAGGATTATGATGCATATGTATTTATTTATGTATGTGAGTTGAGGGTCTGTTTGGTATTTTATAAAATGAAAGGTCTACTTGATCAACCAACCAAACAAAGTGCTATATTTGAATTTTCAACATTTCTTTCTAAAATTTTTTGGGAGTTCCATTTGGTGTTTATAGCACATTTTGGGTTATTTTGCTGTGTAATGTTGCGATAATCTTGATACGGCATAATTTTCTATGCAAACATGGTGGATGTACTGTGTTTTTTAGTACTTGAGTGAGTGATACAAATTTGACATTTGGATACTTTATTTGGAAAAAAAAAATTTAGATGATTTGGAGTTTAAAAATGCATAAACTTTTTGCACAGCTATGAAGGAACTATTATTTAACTTATCACTTAATGATCGATTATAGTTAGCTAGAGTTTGAGGCACATGTTGTAGACATTAGCTGATTTCAAAGCTTGTGGGGAAAATTTTTGATGTGAAAGCCTCATGATTAGGAGCTGTGAATGTTGTGCAACTTGTGCTTGGAGGCTATGCTTTGCAGTGCAAAGCTAAAGAATGTTCATTATTGTTTTCAGGTGATATTGCTTTAGTATAATTGGGAAAGCAGCGATATTGCTTTTAGTGAATAAGTTGGTTGCAAAAATCTGGTGTTGGAATTTTTAAGACTGTATATAAGATATGGGAAAAGTTAAGATTTTATGCATGGAGTGAGGACGAGAAGTTTAGACATATGTACTAAACAATCATATCCATGTGGTTTAGATGTGTTCATGGTAAACTGACAAGCAAGCCAGCAAAAGAGAAATATATTAGATAAGAAGACATAGAATGGTGGAGAAGAATAAATTTGGCCAGTCACTTCCAAATTTTTGGGGCTGAGGCTTTGTTATTGTTGTTTGTTTAGCCTCACGTCCTTGAACTGAGCTATTTTTGGCATTCCACTTACCATTCTAGGTTTTTCTTTTGTATTATACTACAGCCTTGTTGCTGGGTAATAGTGGTCCTTGTCGTGTAATTACCTGTCAATTTGAAGAATTCCTCTCACCTTGAGTTTGATATGTGCTATCTCATTACTATAAATGTACATATATTTCATTTTGAGTAAATGTAGCCAACGGTTTGACCAATTATTCATTTATTCCTCCAATGCATCAAGCTGCATCTTATTGCCTCTGTTGCCCATGACATGGAATGTAGAATGTCTTACAGGATTGCTTAAACGGAGAGTTTGTTAGGGTGGGTCCTAACCCAAAGTTTTCTCCTGTTGCTGGATATCACTGGCATGTCTTTTTTTAATTTATTAATATATATATATATATATATAAGCCCGTCTGTGGAACTATTTACTGTAATTACTTGACTTAATTCTAAGTGAAGAAGCATATTCATTCAACTACCATATATGAAGGGTTTTTTTTTTTTTTTTTTTTAAGTTCTTGTGAATGAAAATTCAGATATTAATCAGATGACCATTGTACTTATTCCCTTTGTTGATCTCTTTGCAGGTTTGATGGAGATGGGTGCGTGATTTTCTGTTCCCTTATTCAAAAGAGTATTTCTTTTAAGTTTTCTTGAAGAAAGAGTTCAAAGATATAACTTCAGTACCACTTTTCCCACTCCAGAATACCATTAATGTTTCTCTGCTTTGTGTGTTTAATTTATGGTTGCTTTTTAGAGGCTACTCAGCGCACAATTCTCTACATTATAAAAGTATTTGTGTCACATACTCTGAAGGAAAAAGCTCCATATAACAAAGAAAAAAATGCCAATTGGCTGCTTTATGTAATTTTCCTTAGTCATCATATATGGTGGCTATATGTGCAGTAAACCCTTGCAGTTCATTCTTTAGTTGGCCAAGATTATTCGGATTTTATATGGTGCCTAGTTCTGAGAAATTCACTGAAAATACCATGATTGTTCTGACACAACTGCAGTTTGGCAGTGGAGCCAAATGAATAATTTTTTTAGTAAAATGATACATTTGTTCTTTTCCCCTTCCACACTTACTTGAGGTTCCTTCCATTTGATTCATATACTATCTTGACATTAAATGCTGAAGTTTTACTAGTTTAACTACATTGAATTGCCAAATCGAGCCCACCAATGAGCTCTAGCTCAAATAGCACCTCCTCCCCTTGTAAGAGTAAGGTGGAAGGTTAGGTAGTGGTTTCAAGACCCACTAGGTGTGTGTGTGTGTGACTTATCAATAAAAAAACAAACTAGAATAACCAAATCGAGCTTCTTAAGAATGAAAATTTTCCCTATGATATTTCTCTGTGGGGCATGTGCCGAGCCAGAATATCTTATTGAATGCAACTGCCATGCTAACAAGTGAGTTACAAGTTGCCATGCTAACTATTTAATGCAACTACATTGTCCTATTGTTTATGAGTTGTGGTCTATGGTGTTCACCTTGTTTGGTATTTGCTGGGCGATGCCAAAGACTGTGGTTGAGCTCCTTGCATGTTGGCAAGGAAATTTTGGTCATCATCATAGTGGTGCTATTTGGATGGCAGGAGAGAAACAACCGGTGTTTTGAAGATCTAAAAGGACTATAGCTGATTTAAAACTTTTCTTCTTTAAAACTCTATCGGATTGGATGTCCATCATAGGAAGTTATTTATTTTTTCAGTCTATGATTTGATTGATGCTTGTAATTTATGTATTTGATTATTTTGGTCCCCTACTATATACTTATTGTATACTTGGGTGACTCATTATTATGTCTTAGAATAAAATTTTCTTTACTTATTAAAAAAAAAAAAAAACCTAGTGAGTTACAAGTGTTTATGATTTCTAATAATACCTGTTCTTAAGAGTGAAAAATAATCATGATGTAATTAAAACAACTTTGAACATGCTGGTGAAATGTTCAATCATAAGGATTCAAAAGAAGATGTTTAGCTTGTTCTGTTTCTTTATGATCCCTTGGCAAGCTTAGGTGTCACTCTATTAGTGAAGGGGGAAAGGAAACTTGATTGTAATTTACCCATGTTATTTGCTATTTTCAAGGTGTTTGTTAAACTATTTAGTCTTGTATTTGGTTGGTTTTGGTGAGTCGTGTGTCTGTTTGTTCAGTAGACAGCAGTTGATTGTTTATAACCATCCTTGCTAGTTTACTGCTCTTGGATATATTGAAATTGGTAATGTTCCAATGTGTTTTGTATTCTTTCCACTTTTTCTTTAATTTTAGAGGTTCATGAATGTTAGTTTATCCAATACTAGACTGTTAAAGCAAGAAGGGATTAGGTGATATCTTTAACTTTTTCAGCATGACTCATGGTTTGCGCATCAAAGATGGGAAAGCAACCTATGTCTCCTGCTATATAAGGACATCTCGCATCAAACAAGAAGAGTATTTTGGAGGTGCTAAATTTATGAAGGTATACCAGTAAGCTGTGGGTTTCTTTTTTCTTATTTTTATTTCTGGTATGTTAATTTGCATGGTTAACCTCAGTAGGATATGCTGCCTTTGTTAGTTACATGTTTTGCCTCTGCATAATTAAAATTTTGAATGGATAATTGTAGTTGTGTATGTTTGATTTGTTGGTCCTGCTGTTGCATACATATTTTTTTCCTTTTTAAATGTCATTACAGATTGGAGATCTTAAAGGGATGTTTGGATTATTCATGGTGAACATGCATTTACTGAGAGCAAAATTGAAAGTATTAGATGTCTCATACGGATATGGAATGGTTAGTTAGTCTAGTATGCAAAGTTTGCTCAAAGGAAAATAAATCTGGTGAAATTGTGCACATAATTTTTAGTAGAGTTCAAATCCCTTATATAATTTTGCTTAATTTTCTGGTTGCTTGGGTTTTTCTTTGTTGGATAATAGTGTGTGCATAGTTCTTCAATCCATCAAGTCCCCATGTATTAGGATGCAGGTACAGGGCTAGGTTTCAAAGAATGAAGTATCCAAATGCATTGTTCTTTCAGACCTTGCCTGGCAAATATGTTTACCTAACATTATGTTGCTCAACTCTTTTATTTTTTTGCTGCATATTGTGGTGCACACTTGCACATATTTACTTCCTTTATTTCAATTATCAACCCCCCGGCAATACCCCAAAAAAAAATTATTATTTTTTGTGGGTAAGATTTGAACTTAAAACCTACCAATTTTCCCCTGGCCTTTACCAGCTGAGCCAGAAGTTTGTATTACTTAGATGAATATGCTCCCTTCCTTTAGTAGGCACATATGTATTTGTCGAATATCTCTGATACATGCACCGTGCCAAAGTCTGTCTTTAAACGTATATATTGGGTATCTCTGCACATTTTTTTTCATGTTTAGATAATCCTGGTGTGCAGTGCAAGACACTAAGTATTTGCCTCCTGTGTACAGCTAACACAGCTCTAGTGTATCATCATGGGAAAATTCTAGCACTTTCTGAGGCAGATAAGCCTCGTAAGCTTGTCTTCTTCTTGTGTTTTTCATTCTAAAAAATTAAAATGAAAAGGGTTGGTCTTCCTCTGGATTTCCATTCATATGATGTAACCGCTCTATTCTTTCATGGTGGGCGAAAGGAAATACGGAGCAATGCCAATTTGGTTGTCATATATGGACTCCATCAAGTAATTTGGTGCCATGTCCTCGTTTCTGATGTAGGATTGAAATTGTCTTCATTACTTTATTTAGATGCTGTTAAAGTTTTGGAAGATGGAGATCTCCAAACACTTGGTATGCTGGACTATGACAATAGATTGTCACATTCTTTTACTGCTCATCCTAAGGTTGACCCATTCACTGGCAAGACATCCTCGTAAAAGCTATTTAGCGACCATGGTAATGGAAGAAGTCCTTTTAACCTACAGAACCTTCCATGCAGGCGAGATGTTTACATTTGGCTATTCACAAACACCACCATATATCACCTACAGAGTAATTTCCAAGGATGGTTTGATGTATGACCCAGTACCAATAACAATATCAGACCCCATCATGATGCGTGACTAAAAGTTGCAATCAGGGATACAGGGTTGAGAAAATTGCCAGGATGTAGCTTGATTGAGGTCAACGATTCTGTTGTTGAGTTCTATTCCTTAGATGAGAGGCATTCTGAGAGAGAGGAAATCTTTAGAGCCTTGAGGGGGTTGACGAAATCGATAATCGTTTGAATATCTACCAGACCTGATGGAACTTGAGCAGGGAGGTTAAAGATAACGGAGGGTTAAGGCAACACTTTTTGAAGTTTTAATTAACTTGACACTTAAAACTTAATTTCTCATCTCTCGATTCTCTCAGTCCCCTTTGGGATTAAATATCTATTTTGTTGAATATAGAGTTACTTAAATGAATTCTTTTGCTTTGAAAATCTTGTTTGGTTGGTATATGTGGACGTCTATGTTTTCTAGGTTTTAATGATAGAAAAGTTGTTCTCTCTAACTGTAGTTTCTTTCCTAAGATTCTAAGTTTGAAATATTGATAAGTGACTCATGTGCTCACTAATTTTGGGAAACAAAAGCTTTGCTTAAAATATTTCTTTAGATACATATATATGTTTAAAGTGTTTGGGTTAAGCTCAACCTGATTTGATTTGTTCTCACTTGAGTATTTGAAAAATTACCCTCACCTCTTTGAACCAAAAAAAAAAAAAAAAATCACTACTTTGAAACCTGGAAATATATTAGTGCTTCATTTCAGTCAATTTTCTTGAATAGGTTTTGATGGTCATTATAATCAAATTTCACCTTTAGAAAGAACACCTTGTCTACAAAATATATCTTTTGTCTCTATTATTGTCTTATTTTCTACCATAGTTTAATGGTCTAGTGCTTAACATCATTTTTTTTTTCATGTGGTTGGAAGAATACACAATTTTAGTGGAATTTCTTTTTTACATTTTGTGTCATGTTCTCCATTGCTTGCTTCTATAAACTTGGGAAATATTTTTCTGGCCATTGCTGTCAAGCTTGAATAACCAATCCATGGCAATTTTCACAATTCCTTGCCATTTTCAAACTTTGGCTAGCTCGAGGATGCAGCATGCATTGTCATTGCAGTCGTTCGTAATTGGCCTCATAGCAATATGCATTTGAAACATTGAACTGAGCATAAAAGAGTAACTTGGAAGAAGAGAGAGAGAGTAGGGAACCTTTATAATAACTCAGGACAAGCTGGTGAATTGGGGTGACAATGCTGATATTGGGATCATTTTTATTATTATTATTAGTTTATTACTCTTTTACTTGAAGAATATGGCAGCTACTGTAGAAAACATACTTCGTTTGTCTGCAGATTGTTGCTTGAAATTCCTCTTTATCCGCTCGGATGCTAAGGCCCACTTGGTGATATTTTTTTTTGTTGTTATTGCTGAAATCCACTTTAGTGTCATAAATCTTTGCCGTAATCCTATAGCTGTGTATTCATAATGGTTTGGTGTCTTTAGCATTTGTTCTAGAGAAGATTGTTGAAAACTCCTTATTCAAAAGTGGAAGATTTATACTGGACTTGGTATTGCAGATTTTCCCTTCTCATTGGAGGGTTTTCCATGTAATAAATTGACGTTTTGGTTGTGGATTGTTGTTGAATATTTCTGTTTGAGGGTAAAGGCTTGAGGTCAACTTTATACATGCTTTTTTATTCTTAGGCTATATTTGGGATTCATCTATATGTATGTAATAAACAAAATGCAAAAAGTCCATAACGATCTTATTTATTGTAGGGACAGAAAATAGGATCATATGGCTGATTAAAAATGATGTGAGAGTACCACCGTGCATCTTTGGTGCGGTGGTCACTCCACTCTACAAGTATAAGTTTTTGTGGGGTGTGGGAGGTAAGGGTTAGAATTCAAATCTCAAGAAGGGAGCGTTACATACATATACACTTATATTAAGTTAGAATAAAATTTCTATCTTGTATAAAGAAAAAAAAAAAAAAAAAAGACATGAGAGCTAAAATGGGAGCATGCAAGCTTGTAAAATTTCATTAAGGAATAGGGGCCGCAACTTGAAACGGGCTTCCCACTCCATATGCAGGTTCGGCCTGAAGCCCAACAAAGCCCATAAACTTAGTGTGTCCCAAGGCCCAGGCATCATCTATATCACTGCCCATTTAGATTTAAAACACGGTAAACACATCACCTACTTCGATTGAAATCAAAAGCAATCAACTGATCAAGATATGCACGAAAATGTTGATTTCTTGAAGAATGCCCTCACACCTATACTAATTTATGCTGAGCTTTTTAATGATTTATCCTCCAAAGTGATTTATCATGGGAAAATAAAAGGGAATATGTGGTTTGAAAGGTGGATATGAGGATGGTTCAGCAGCACCGTTAGTGAAATTCACAGTGAGCTATGTGCGTGAAGCCTGGCACAAGCAAATGATCATGTGAGGCAAGGGTGGTGCACGGTTTTTGATAGTGGAATTTATTGATAATATATACAGGGATTATGCCTGTAATATGTCACAACTAGAAAATCTGCAACCATGGCCTAAAATCATTGTTCAATCATTTCCAAAATTCATGTATATGCTGCACTAGCTAAGTAGATCTTAAGAAGTTCTTGAAGACAATTGGCATAACTAGAAGTCTAGAATTGTGAAATTGCTTTTATTTTTTTGGTAGATGATAATTGGTATGACCAGTTAAATTGATTAACAGGAGTAAAATTATCAAGTGGAGGAATTGTATCTTGTAGAATATTAGTAAAATATGTTGCAATGAATGAGATTTGTCTTCCTTATTTCTACTCATGGTGGATTGTACTCATGGTAGAAACAAAGAAATGTTGAGAGGAAAGTGAAACGCCTCTTTGGGGTTGCTTGGTGTTGAGTGGTCTATTTCTGCTATGTTGAACAATGCTATTGAGATTAGCCATTGCTTTGATTCCCATGCATTTTGTTGAGCTAGAAGAAAGGAAAATAGTGTTGTTCATTTCTCGTTTAGTGCTAGTAGGTTTAGGAGAAACAAGTTTGAAATACAAGATTAGTAACATATTGTAACTATCTAAAAAAGAAGTTTGTATGTTATTGTCATTTTTTGTTTAAATAAATTGTGCATTCAGTTCATTTGGGTCCAATTCGGTTCATTTCAGTCCAATCGGTCTAGTGTAGTCCATTTGGTCCAGTTCGGTTAAGGTCGGTCGAATTTGGTCCATTTCGATCTATTCAGTCCAGTTTCTGTGAAGTGTCCGGAATTACTCTCAGGTGCTGGTTTATTCACCTTTGTAAGCTCCGAAATCTCGAAACTACAAAGATGCTTGAATTTACTTAAGGGTCATTTACTTAAATTGCAGGCAGAGCTTAAAGAGCTGAGAAAGGAGAGAGATTGAGAGAGAGGAGATAGAGATTTTGAGAGAGAAGCTGAGACAAGCGTATGACTAAAAAAAAAAAACAGAGAAAATTTGGTTATAGGTACTGTTTTTCACCAAAAAAGAGAAAATGAGGAGAGAGATTCTAAGAGAGACATATTTATCACTGTGAGAGAGAGAGAGAGAGAGATATTCCACGCATAAGCTATATATAGGTACTGTTTGGTTCTTGGAATCCATTAGGAAAAGAGAAAATTTTCACAAGGACTTCCATTTTCTCTTGTTTGGTGCAAACTCCTTCATGTTTGTGTTCCTTCCTTTAGTTAGTATATTTCACTGGAAACTTATATTTGTTTGAGAAATTTGTTTTTAAAACGAAATGGGAGAAGTTAAGGAAAAATGCAAGTAAAAAATGGGTTAACATAGAGACTTGGATTAATGATTCTTTTGGGTGGAATTTTGAGGTGTGTTCTCATGGGTTATTATCTTGTGTGTGTGAGCATGGCAGGTGGAGCAGTATCAGGATGGTTCTTGTGGTGGGAAAGGAGGTAGGCACCTTTTGAAGTTGGGCCGAAGAGATGAGGAGTCCCATTCTAAAGATTGGGCTCGGCTCGAGGATAAGCAAATTAGGAGATGGGCCAAATGTTAAGATCCGTAATTTACGTTGAGGACACGAGGAGGCTTGAAGATAGACATATGTTCGAGCACCTAACTAGTGTCAGGCACAAGTTACTAAGCAATCCTCTCAATGTCAGAAAGCAGGGTCCCACCTTTGATAACCGATTTGATAGGCAAAAAAAAAAAAAATGCTATAGACCTAGAGAGTTATCTTAACCTCTGAAGTAGTGGGCCTTACACATGTGCGGAAGATTTTGCCATCATGAGAGCTCCACCAACAAGATAGTATAAAGGGGGAAGGAGGATACGGTATTAGGGGGTTGGAAAAATTGGGGTGAGAGATATGAGAGAAAGGTGAGAACATAAATCTTTGGGGACTGAGATCCGGCTTGAAACTCAGGAAGGGAAGTTTAGTCAATTAGATACATTCTTGGCCAATAACTCATAGCATAACAACGGATCAATACAAAGACCTGGTTCATCATAGTGACGAACTATTCCTGGGATCTTCCATTGTGGGCCAAGAACATTACCAAAGAACAAATTAATTGAGGGCCGGTGCCCAAAATAGACTAAGGTCATTGGCCCAAAGCACCATAGTTCTAAAAACCTATTCTCTTTTTTTTGTTTTTTTTTTTTTTTTTGGCCATTTAAGTATTGGAAACTTGGTGAGGAATTTCTATATATGTAAATATGAAATGGACCTAGTTAAATTTATGAATTGAGGTATTACCTTTTAACCAATATACATATTTCTTAAATTCTAAAATTGGTACTTAAGGGCTTTCAAAAAAAAAAAAAAATGGTACTTAAGGCAGCAACAGAGATGTCATCAATTTGGTGAAAATTGATATATTCACAAAATCCAGGATCTTCAGTTAAGTATACTTCAAATACACACACACACACGAAGATTAAAGATAAAATTTACGTATCATGGCATTTAGTTACTATCTAATTACCTCGGTGAGATTTGTCATTGGTTAAGTAGAGGTAGTAGCTTTTACATTAATGCAAAATAGCATCTTTATCATATATATGCGAACTTTAATGGTAACAAACCTACCGCAATTTTAACAGAGGAATATTAAGAAGCATGGGAAAACTAAAACTTCAATTGAAACCGGTATGAAAAGGATAGGTCATTCTTGCTGCAGAATATGGATGGGCCATTGCCATGAAATGTGCATATATACTTGGTTAGCTTGTCCACCAACCTTTGCTCCCACTTGCTTAAGACATTGTTGATAAAGAATGGAGCATGTATGTGCCATAGCAAACCTGCAAAAAGCTTAAGGCATGCAACTTGGGGCACGAATAAGCACAAGTACAAGCATAGCTGAGGAAAAGTTAAGACTATGATCAAGTACTCAAGATAGTACATATCAAGGCACATAAATTGATCATAAAGTATTTACAAACAAACCAGAAATAAATGTAAAAGAATTTAGGAACTCAGCCCTTGCAGCTCCCTTGGAAGTTTTGGTTCTTGGTCTTTGCAATAAGAGGATGTAATCTCAAAATTGCTTAGTCTGAAATTGGTTTTTGTTACTAGAAATTTCATAGACAAGGTGGAGTACATTCAACTAATTCAAGCACTTCAAATTCTTGTGCATTGCACAAATCTTCCTAATTGTGCTCAGCATGGATCCCAGAAGAAGCACTTATTGCCTAATGCTACAATGGGTTTCTAACTTTCTAGGTTGCAAAACAAGTCCATTGGTGTCTTTTCAAATATGCTCATGCACACTGAAAAGACATGGAAACACATCCACTATTAAAAATGTCATTCTAGATTGATTGGATTCTCATTTGACATACACTAAACATGATATTTAGGATTTGCTAGATGAAAAGGAAGTAGAAGATTATATATCATCTGGTTCTACTAAGCTAATAAAGCTTTTTTTTTTTTTTTAAATGTGTATTGATGCCTTTCAAAAGCTAGACCCTCCAAATTATCCAAACTAGTTTAGTATACTTCTAAACTGATCCTAAAGCCACTTTATGAATAGGTTTTGATTATATTCAATTGTGTACACCACATTGGAACCAAGTTTTAGCTTTTGAGGAAAATATTTTCAAAGCCCCTAGGAAAAACGTGATTATTATCTATTTATCTTCTTATTACAATGACAGCAAATGAATGTCAGTGCTATATAATGTTTTCTTAGTGATGCAAATGTTGTAAAAATTGGTGAAATAATCTGTTTACACAAGGTTAAAGAAAAGAGAGAAGAAAATATGACACAAGGAATTTATGTGGTTTGGCAATATGCCTACGTCCATAGGAGCAACAGAATAAAGTTTCACTATAACTTTGGAGATTACAACAATAGCTTGAAGACAGTCTCACACAAAGCCAAACCCCAAATACACCTTTGGTTCTCTCACAAATAAATAGAGAGCACCCTATTGTATTTAGACAAGTTGCAAGACACTCTAACTTCCTACCTTTGGTGCACAAACATAGAAGAAGTTCTTTGCTTTATCCTATCTCACGTAGGAACTCTCTCTTGCTTCTCTTGCATCTTCTCTCAAATTCACCATCTATTTATAGCTAGATGTTTTGCCGAAATACCAATAGTTTCAGCACATGAAACTTATCAAGTCAAAAGAAAATGGCAAGCATTTATGGCCAAAGTGCCATCCATTTCAGCCAAAAGAAAAGAAGCATGAATTTGGTTTGCATATGTCAGGTGTTGTTCCTGGCCATCTTCTTTGACAATTCATGAAGAACAACATTTAATGCAAGCTCTTGCATTTCTTCATGTATGAAATTGGTTGAATATCGTGCAAACTTTTTGACGTGGGCATGCAAACCATTTAATGATTTGTTGATTAATGTCAAGCCACTAATTTTGACAATTCAAGCCATTCCAACAGCAAAAGAAATAGAAATTGATGTTGTTTATGCTGCCAAAAAAACAGGTCAGTTTTCCATCTTATAAAACTTACTCAAATGTCTAAAAACATGTCAATCAGCCCTAGCTATCATGGTTTAATGGACTATGTGCTTATCTGCTAAAGTAAATCCTAGTAAATAAATGGATTGAAGCCATGAATTTAATTAGTGGTCTCTACACGAAATGGACTTCTCACTCAACATATTCATGTTGGGCCTCGAACCTAATGGACTTCTTACTCAACATATTCATGTAAATTTTTTATTTTTATTTTTAGAATCTCAACATTTAATTAGAACTCATTTAATGAAATAAATTTCAATTTAAAGTAGAATTTGTTTACTATTCAAAAAATAAAACAATAAGTTTTAATTAGTTTAAACTATATAGTTTTGTACTATTTTGTAACTCCAAAAACCAAATTAATATATATATATATATATATTATAGAATGATTACTTGCAAAAATGAAAACTTTCAACAAAAATGTAGGCTTTAGTTTTATATTATTACTAGTGATGACTGGCCATGCTAGCCACAAGAAACTATTGACAATAAAATATTTAGGGATGATACATATTTAATTAATATGTATTAATAAATACAAATTTAAATTTGAGAATTTGTAGAAAATAACTAACCTAATTTAATCCAAATTTATTTAATTTTGGGTTGCTTTCTAAAAAGATAATGAGTTTTAATTTCTTTTTTAATAATTTGATAGTACATACAATGGGGGAGCATACTATACAACTAACTTACAAGGCTCTTGACTTGAATGAGTTATAAATAGCTTAAACTTACATAATTAACATTGTTTGTAACCCTTAACTACTAAAAATATTGCACCCCCCAACTTATTTGATTTTTAAGTAAGGTTATAAATTAACCAAGTTATTCATAAACAGCCCAAACCTGACTCAATAAAAACATCATTTATGTTTGTTTGTTTATTAAAAATGAAGCTTGAGCCTAAATATTTTGCTTGTTTAATGAACAAGTGTCCAAGCAAAAAAAAAAAAAAAAGTTTATGAAAAAAGTCGTGAACATTAGTATTCGATACAAACAAGTTGAGCCTAAACTCATTTATTCGATAATAAGTTTGATATAAGTTTGACAATTAAACTCATATCTTATGAAGATTTTAAGTAAATAAGAGTTGTGATTATTTGTCCAAACCAATAAGCTATATATGTGCTTGATAATATATTTTTGTTGGATTTCATGTTCGAAAATTTGATATTAAGCTCAAGTTTGAACTTGATAATGAGGTCGAGCTCAACTTAACTAATAAATCTAGCTAAGTTTAAACATTTTACATTCGCTATACCAAACTTAAACATTTTATATTCATTGTCAAGCTAAATTTGAACCCATACTACTAGACTCTGGACATTTATTTGAAGCAGTGTTCACATTTAAAATATTTGATTGGGGATTAGATAATAGCCATTGTAGGCTCTGTTAATTTCCCGCCATTCTCGGCTTCTCATATTTGTAAGAACAAAACAGAGAAGTTGTAATTAAGTTACAGAAATCAATCAAGACTCACGAGGCTCAAATTACTCTCTCTCTCTCTCTCTCTCTCAAAACTCTGTGATTGAGTTTCAACAAAATGTGAATTCACTGAATAAATGACTCACTAATTCAGATTCCATTTTAGGTCTGAATTTTAGACCCGCATTTTTGTCACGGTGATATTAATATGGCTGACTCGCGAAATTTCCAGGATGGGACTCAAAGTCAAAGGAGGAAGAAGTGCGTATTAAAAAAAAAAAAAAAAAAACCAAAAGAACTGGTTAGACTTTTAAGGGCTAAATGTTAGTCCATCATTGATTATTACTCCACATGGGTCCGAACACTCTGGTTATTTTCTTATGCTTCGCACACGGTTTACTTTCATGCTGAAAACTGAACAGAAAGATGTTCTAGCCTCCTTACATCCAGCGGGTATACTGGCCTCCAAGCTTAAAGGACAACATCTTTGACAATGGTTAGATTTGGCCTTTTTGAGGAGATGAGCTTTCCTATGAGAGCTGATCTAGAGATGCTCTCAAAATCTTCGTTTGAAGGGAGCTTATCTATCGCGTATCATACAATATTGATAACTATGCTTTAAAGGAGCATTGTTTAGTACGATTAATGAGCTCTGAAACTTGCATGAGATAGAAGAAACGGGGAACTTTAGTTTAAGGGGTTTATCTTGTTGGGATGAGGATGCGAGTGGGTAGAGCAAGTTATGTATTAGAGGGAAGGAGACTGGCTCTAGGGAATGGCAGAGACTAGCTCTGGGGAAAAAAATTAAAAAAGATCGATCCCTCGTTGCATTGTTTGCTTTGAGATCGAGTTGGAAAGAAAGAAAGAAAGAAAGATAAAGGTATGATACTATTATACAGTACTTTTTAAAAGTCATTGCAGTTAATGATCAAGATAAAGGCATGATTCATCAAAGAACTGTAACTATGGGCTAATTGGGACAAGCAATAATTTAGCAACTTTTAGTTTTCTAATTTTACATTAAATGGATAGGGGCATGGGGCTTTGCTCCAACATTTTCAAGGGTCTGTACATTTGAGGATTTTTATTAAACATTCTTATAAGACTGCATTATTTGTCACAATTTTGTCACGATTATGAGCGGTGAATAATTAATTTTACCATTCACAATCAACTATATCATAATATACATGTAAAAGTTGTGCTCTGAGACTTTTTATTTTACTAATTCCACATTCCTCACCAAAAGCCAAATAGTTATGGTGGAAAAAATAATCTTTCATTTATCATTGTTTTGATTAAATGAGAGAGATGAGTGAAAAAAAAAAAAAAAAACTATACGGCAGTCGTTTATATTAGAAAAAATTTGTGCGACAAGTCGTCTTGGTTAAGTTTTGTAACAATTATTTGAGGTAGTGGACACATGTAAATATTTGATTGGATATTAGATATTGTTAGTCACTTATACGCATATAATAGCCGTTGTAGACTGTTTTTTCCCGCCATGCTGTGTGTGTGTTTTTTTTTTCCTCATATAAGAACAGAATAGAGATGTTGTAATCATAAATATCTCTTTCTCTCTCTCTCTCTCAACTTTCAACAAAATGGGTACCCACTGAAGAAATGGCTCACTCATTCAAATTCCATTTAAGGGTTTGTTTGGATACTATTTATTTTGCTGAAACTGAAAACTTATTGTTGAAAATAGATAAATGTAAAAGTGAGTTGAAATAGTAAAATAAGATCATGAATAGTACCAAAAAGTGTAATGGAGTCCATGAATAGTACGAACAAAGTTTATCTCCAAACTAATTTGGAGAGAAATTCTTCAAACTTCTCATATATTTCTTTTTTGAGAGTGAATTTTGAAAAGCTAACTGTTGAATTTTATGTTCCTTATGTTCTTAACATGCATATTAAATTTCGTTCAAATCAGATATTATTTACTATTTGATTAATTAACTTATTTTTTATATACAACTTTAGATTACAAAAACTTAAAATTATAACATTTATTTGATGATATAGCAATTGATCTTTGATTTTCTTGAAATTTTGTAAGTATTAAAGATGTAATAAGAACATGCAATTTAACAGTTAGATTTCAAAAATTTATACTCAATATAAATATATATGATAAGTTTGTAAGGTTTTTTTCTAAGTTTAGAGAATTTTTTTTTTAATAAAAATAAGTTAAATAGTAAAATAATTTTAATTTTTCATTCTTATCCATGCCAACGCTTAAAAGGTCTGAATTGTCAAACTGACCATTTTGACGGAATTGACACAATGAATGAAATTGGTATTGCGAAATTTCCAGGAAGGGAGTTCAAATAGTAAAAAGATTGGGTCGTAGACTTTCAAGGCTAAATGTTAGTCCTACAATACTATGCCATAACAAGTAGTAATAACTACCAACACTGGGTTGACACTCTTGTTGTTTTGGTGCTAAAGGCCTCGACAGTCAACACTTGGTGCCTCCTCATTTTCCTATGCATGATAACGGTAACATTCCAAGAGAATTCATAAAGGAAGACTAGTATCGGTAACTTTTTTGATAATCACTAGTATCGGTAAGTTTCTTCCCCCATATATATTCGGTCCTCTTCGGCTCCTTCACAGCAACATTACTCTCTAGCTTTCTTCTCGCTCTTTTAGCCTTCTTTTTTAAACTCTCTAGCATATTGAAAGCACTTCAAGCTCTCACTCTTTAGCTTCCATCTCACTCTTTTAGCCTAGCTTTCACTCCATAGAAAGTTTTTCTTTCACACTCTAGCACTGAACCACTTGAAGCGCACCCTCTCTTGCTTCCCTCTCGCTCTTTAAGTCTTCCTTTCTCTAGCATACTGAAGCACTTCAAGCTCATTCTCTACCTTTCCTCTCGTTCTTCTAGCCTTCCTTTCACTCTCTAGCACTGAAGTACTTGAAGCCCACCCTCTCTAGGCTCTAGCTTCCCTCTCGCTCTTTTAGTCTTACTTTCTCTCACTACGAACAAATGGCTGAAGCAATCCTCTGCGGAGTTGCAGGGACCATAATTGAAAGTTTGGGATCTGCGGCTTTGAAAAGTTTAGACCACTGTGGAATATTATGGATGACCTTGAAAGCATCAAGAATACGGTGTCCAGAATACAAGCTGTCCTTCTGGATGCATTGGAGCAGCAGAACCGCAATCATCAAACCAGTGACTGGCTCGAAAAGCTCAAGGAAACTTTTTATGATGCAGATGACTTGTTGGGTGAGTATAAGTTCCACACTGAGTTAGCTTTGCAGCAAGAAGAGACGATTGGGAACAGTGCAGGAAAGGTACCCAATTTCTTTAGAAGTATCCCACTTGCTTTTAGAAATCATAGGATGAGTCTTAGAATAATCGAATTGAGGCAGAAACTAACTGCAATGGCGGAAGATAGGAATAACTTTCACTTTAATGAAGGCTATGTAAGCCTCAAGTGAGTCTAAATAGGGAGACTTTCCCATGTTTACCTAATAAAGAAGTTATTGGAAGAAATGACGATAAAAATGCCACCATAAAACTTTTATTGGAGCCTAATAATGAAGTTTCAGTTGTTGCTATTGTGGGAATTGGGGGTTTAGGCAAAACCACACTTGCTCAACATATATACAATGATGAGAATGTCAATACACATTTTGAGCTAAAAATATGGGTGTGTGTGTCACAAATGTATTCGAGGTGAAAGCAATTGTTGAAAAGGTAATAAATGGTATTGATAAAGATAATAGCATGTGTTAAATGTATATTATTAGCAACGCGATGTGTTATACCATGTTGTGTATGTTAAAGTGGATGCGGAAGGAGAAGTATAGAATAGGAACACCGAGAACACGAGGGTTACATAGTTTAGTCTTGTCAGCCTACATCCACGGAGGAATCCCTTAAGGGTCACATCTTTATTGTATAAGAGTGTAGTATAATAACCTGTGTTACATTAAATCCTAACATGAGTATATATAGATGACTAAACCCTAGATTACTAGTACAAGTAGAAATGGGCTTAGACCTATTACATTAGGCTAATATGACTAATATATATCTCTAACAGCATGGAACCAAGGTGAAAGAAATGTTGTAAGATTAATTATGAAATCCTCGTGGTTCAAGTCCACAACATGGATCCATTCAAGGAACTAATTAAAAAAATTAATCAAAAGAAATATTTACTTGTGTTGGATGATCTGTGGAATGAAGATTGTAAAAGTTGGAATGACCTTAAAAGCCTTTTAATATGTGGTGGAAAGGGAAGTAAGATCGCAATGACTATATGTGCCAAATTGGTTGCGGAGATTACATGTCCTGTTTCAACATATACCCTTGATGGTCTTTTCTAAAGACCACTCTTGGTCTTTATCTGAGAAAATAGCGTTTAAAAACAAGATAGAGACCAACAACACTAAATTAGGAGAAATTGGAAGGGAGATTGTAGGCAAATGTCAAGGAGTACCTCTTGCCATAGAGTCCATTGGAAATGCATTATACTTGGAGAAAAAAGCCGGGTGGTTAAAGATCAAGGATAAGGTACAAGAAAATGTAATTGAACAAAGGGGTGGTAATACACTTTCAATTCTAAGGTTAAGTTATGATCCTCTTCCGTCACATATAAAAGTTGTTTTGCCTATTGTTCTTTGTTCTTAAAGCTTACAATATTGATAAGATGACACTGATTCAACTATGGATGGCACATGGGTTAATCCAATTGTCAAATAATATAGAGCAATTAGAAGATGTTGCAGATGAGTGCATCAAACATCTACTTTGCAGGTCCTTTCTTTATGAAGCAAGCAATAATTTTTATGGACTATACAAGATACACGATTTATATCATGATCTTGCACTATCAATTGTAGGGCCAAACTTTAGATTTGACTATTTGGATGGAAAAACTCGTCATGTATCATTTTCTAGTGTCTCATCTTTTACTAAAACTTTAAGTTTGGTTAAAGAAAACTACAAGGTACGTACAATTCTTTTCACACATGGCAGGTCATTCGGTACCATGGATGAGTCAACATTGAGTACACTAATTGAGAGTTTCCCAAGGTTGCGTGCATTAGATATACATAAATTGAATATTAGAGTAATGCCAAATTCCGTAGGAAAGTTAATACATTTGAAGTACTTGGATCTTTCTTTTAATCCCATTGGAACTCTTCCTGATTCAATTACTACAATGTTGAATTTGCAAACACTAAAACTTCAAGAATGTGAGAATCTTGAACAATTGCCTAGGGACATAACAAAATTGATTAGCCTCAGGCACCTTGATAATAGGGGTTGTTATAAGTTGAGACTGCCTCAAGGATTACGGAAAATGACTGGTCTTTAGTCATTACCATTATTCATTGTGGGGAATAATGGTGGACTAGGCAAATTATATGGGCTAAACAAACTTAGAGGAATACTAAGGATCAAAATTTTAGTACAATTGGAAGATGTTAACTCACAATCCGAGGCCAAAAATTTAAGGGAAAAGCAACATATTAAGAAATTGAATTTAGCATGGGCTCATCAGGAAGGACATGATGAGATGTTGTTAGATTGCCTCCAGCCACATCCAAATCTCAAAATTTTGAAAGTCTGGGGGTACACTGGTGTGGCATTTTCAAGTTGGCTTTCTTCCATTGAAAATCTTGTTAATTTAACTTTAAGAAGATGTGACAGATGCAACCACTTGCCACCGTTGTCTGAACTCCCATTTCTGGAAACATTACGTCTTTATGAAATGAAAGGTTTGGAATACATATCAGATTGTGATATGTATGAGGAGGTTTGTGCTTTATCCTCTTCCCATCAACACCAGATCATCAACAGCGTCAGCATAACCAGTCACTGCCTTCCTTTCCTTGTCTTTCTTCTTTTTGGATTCGTGAGTGTCCTAATATGACTTCCATGCCCTTGTTTCCTTATCTAGAAATAATGCTATACCTAAATGACGTTAGCTTAAAGCCTTTTCAAAAGACAATTCTTTCCTCTTCCTCCTCATCCTCGTCCCCTCCTCTCTGCAAATTAAAATCTATGCATATAATTGGTATGGAGGATGTTGTGTCTTTGCCAGATGAGTGGACGTTGAATCTAATTTCTCTCGAGAATTTATGCATTTTCCATTGTAAGGAGTTAAATCTAGGGAGTGACATGGACAAAATGGAATGGCGACACCTCAATCGCCTCAGTCATTTGGAATTCCACAGCCTTCCGCCAAAACTAAATTCCTTATTTGCAGCTCTTCAACACGTTACCACCCTAAAAACGCTCCAAATTACAGTGTGAGAATCTAAAAACCTTGCCGCGGTGGATTTGGAAGCTTATCTCACTTGAAAGGCTTACAATTTATGATTGTCCCAATTTGAAATCACTTCCTAATGAGATGCGAGATCTCACGTCTTTACAATGTCTGGAGATTGCCGGTTGTCCCGAGTTACGGAGAAGATGTGAAAAGCAAACCGGTCAGGATTTGCACAAAATCGCTCATATCACTTCCGGTACGCATTCTATATACCCATTTTTTGTATTGAATTTTTGTTTTCTAGCTGAGAAAACAGTTGAAAATGAAAGGAAATGAACTTTTTAGAATTTTACTCTCTATCATTTATTGATTTCAATACAATTTTTTTGAAAAAAAGAATGAATTTTTTTCTTTTTGATATAAAAAATATAAGAACCAATGTATAAAATTGAATGGGAATCACTTTAGCAAATCTTTTGGGTTTCTAAAGTTTTCTAATAATAAAAAATCTCACATGTATAGAATCTTGGCCAATTTGTTTTATTTCAAAGTAACCAAACTGTTGAATTGTTTCAAAGTTCTATAATTATTATTATTATTTAATTCGATGCCTTGTGTTCTGTCAACAGTTGAAATACGATGAATCACTTGGATACTTCTAGGATTTTGGATGAAGTACAAAAGGTACTTGGTTACACTCTCTATAATCAAAGGTTAGTGAGCATTTTGAATAAAATTTCGTTCATATATTTGATTCACACACTAAGAAGGAAAAAGTTGCATACTATTTGCTTTTTTATTCTAATGATTTTTACAGAAGCTGATGAATGTGCTTTTTCGAAGTCTTTACAAGAAAAATGCCTTGGTCAAGTCCTCACTTTTTCCAATAAACTTTGAATAGTTGGGAGAGGGTTATTCAAATGCTAATTCCTTTCCTCTTCTCCATTGTCTTTGATGATTTCTCACTTGATTTGATCCTAGATGCAGAACAAATTGGAATTAAAAAAACAAAACCAAGCGTAAATATCTGAGCCTAAACCTTTTATAAAGAATATTTTATCTCTATTATGATCTTACTTTCTGCCGTAGTTTAATGGTCTAGAGCTTAACATCATTTTTTTTTTTTTTTTTTTTTTTTTCATGTGGTTGGAAGCATATACAATTTCAGTGGAATTTCTTTGTACATTTTGGGTTATGTTCCCATTGCTTACTGTTATAAACTTGGGAAAAATATTTTTTTTTTTGGCTGTCTTGTCTCGCTTGAATAACCCATCTATTGGCAATTTTTCACAATTCCCTGCCATTGTTAAACTTTGGCTAGCTTGAGGATGCAACATGCATCGTCATTGCAGTCATTCTTGATTGGCCTCTAGCAATATGCATTTGAAAAAATGAACTGAACATAAAAGGGAAGCTTGTAAGGACCTTTTATAATAACTCATTACATGCTGGTAAATTGGGGTGACAATGCTGTTATCTTATGTTATCTACAGGGAGCATTTGGAGTGCTGTAGGAATCATCTCTTTAATGCTTACTCTTTTACAAAGAAGATTATGGCAGAAAGTGTTGGAAGAGTACTTGGTTAATCTGCGGCTTGTCTTTTGAAATTCCTCCCCATTTGTTCAGATGCTGAGGCCCACTTGGTGTTATTGTTATTGTTGAAATCGACTTAAGTGTGATGTAAATTTGTTGTAATCTAAAAATTGTGTTCTTCAATGTTTTGGTAGTTTTTAGCAATTGTTTAGAGAAAATTGTTGTAAACTCATTATTCAATAGTGGAAGATTTTTTACTGGACTAGGTCCCGTGGTTTTTCCCTTCTCATTGAAGGGTTTTTCATGTAAAAAATCGATGTCTTGATTATGGTTTGCTTCTGGATATTTCTGTTTGTGTTGACAATGCTTGCTTGATTTTTTTTTTTTTTTGAAATTCCTATTAGATTGTACAAAGAAAAAAAAAAAGAAGAAGAAGAAAGAAGTAATTCCATTGTGTGTTATGGTATCAATTGGCAGTTTTTCCCAATAGAGATAGTGGATTCATTCTTCAATGGGTAAAGGCTTGAGGCCTACCTTGTGCAATCTTGCTTGGGCTACATTCATCTACCATATTTGGATCTAAAGAAATGCAAGAGTCCACAATGATCCTATTCGAATTGAGAATAGTCATATAGTTGATTTAAAAATGACGTTAAGAGTTAGAACTAGAGCTTGCAAGGGTTTTAAAATGTCAATAAAGAATAGGGTGCTGGTTAGTTACATGGGTCTCTCTGTCTGTTTTAGCTTAGCTTGGTAGCTTGTCTTTGTGCAGCAAGGGCTGGCTGTATAATTTTTCTGCTGAAGTATAGCGTTCTGTCTTTTGGATTCACAATTGACAAACACTAATCGTGATATTTAGGATTTGCTAAATGAAAAGGAAGTTGAAGGTTATATACCATCTGCTTTTGCTAAGGCTAAGCTAGTAAAGCTTTTTGTCAGACATGCATGATTGCCTTTCAAGTTTCAATAGCCTAATCCCTCAGTCCTAAAACCACTTTATGAATAGGTTTTCATTATATTCAATTGTGTAAATCGCATAGGAACCATGTTTTAGCTTTTCAAGAAAAATATTTCCAGAAGTGATTATTATCCTTCTATTTTCTAGATATTTTACACCATGAG
The DNA here is from genome assembly GCA_030445155.1 of Quercus variabilis. Classification (NCBI taxonomy): domain Eukaryota; kingdom Viridiplantae; phylum Streptophyta; class Magnoliopsida; order Fagales; family Fagaceae; genus Quercus; species Quercus variabilis. The sequence continues at coordinate 6,303,539 of CP129448.1, read as the reverse complement.
AAATGATATGTTTACAATATTTTTACAACAAATCCTAAGTCGCAAGTTATAACTGGTTGTTATTATTGGGGCAAAAAAGTAATCTTAGTGTTAGTTTGAAATTTGAACCGATAACAACTAACCACCTGTAATTTGTTGTAAAAATGTTGTAAAATTGTTATAGACGTAGTATCTCTCTTTACACCATCTATAATGAATGTCTGTGCAATATAATGTTTCCTTATTGATGCAAAAGCAATAGCAATTGATGTTGTTTATGCTACCAACGAAACAGGACAGTTCCATCTTAAGTTTCTTAAACACCTTGCCCAAATATCAAACAGTCCTATAATAGTTTCATGGACAATGTGCTTATCTACGGAAGGAAATCATAGTATTAGTGGTCTCAACTCAAAATGGACTTCTCACACAACATATTCGGGTTGGGCCTCAAGCCCAATGAAGCCCATAGATGTATTTATCGCAAAATGTGTTCAAGACCCAGGTTCATCTATATCTCTACCTCACAGATTGGGCTCTTTAATTAGCCCACAAGTCTTGACTTCATGTAACATGCTTTGAAAGTTTGAAACCCATAAAATCCTACTAGACACAACAACTGTTATGACCCATACTATTCTAAGCTCTCTAAAGACTAATCCACCATGCCATAGACCAAGCCCATGTGGTTTATCAAGGAAAAATAAAAGGGAATATGTGGTTTGGCAGGTGCATTTATATATATATATATATATATATGAGTATGGTTCGGCAAACTCAAAAGCTAAATGAGTGTCTTTTTTTTTTTTTTTTTTTTTTTTTTTTTTTTTTTTTTTAAGTCTAAATATTGTATTTGTCCATGATATTTACCTGAATTTAATCTTTTTCGTTGCTAAATTTTAAAAAATACATTTTTTATTTGTAAACTTATTAAAAATATTCTTCCAATATAGTTTGGTGACCAAAAAAAAGAATGTTTTACAAAAGTTTAGGTGGAAAAAAGAAATTTTAAAATTGAAAATTGATAAGTGTAACATTTTTAATAATTTAGGAAAGAAAAAAAATGAACTTTTAAATATTTTAACTGTTTATAAAAACAAAAACAAAAAATCTTAGAATTAAAAAATAATTTTTTAATAGCTGGAGATAAATATGAATGAAATAATCAACGGAAATATTCAAGTGAATCTAAAGGATTAAAATAAATAATTGATCAAACTTAGTGTCTATATAGGTGTAACATAATATTCAGTAGCTTCTTTTCATGGTATTTCTCAAAAGATATAATTATTTGTAGATTTCATATTAAATGTATGACAAATAGCTAGGGTAAGGATTGGATCTAGTACATAGGAGCATTGGGCTCATTAGGATGTTGTTACGTGGCAAATATTTGACACATGTCAGCATTTCAATAGGTCCAATGCTTTTATGCATGCACTGGACCTAAGTCCATTCCAAAAACTAAAAGCTATCTTATTTTAATATAAGAAAAACCTAGTTTTATTTGAAAAGTTTTTAGCAAATTCATGTAATTTGTGTTTAGATACAAGAAATTTAATATCCATAAAAAAAAATGATAGCAGGTAAAAAAAATGATATTAGTAGTGAAATTAAATAAAAATCAATAAAATCTTGTCAACTGACTTATGACTTATGCACTCCTATTGAAGCTAAAGCAACTACAATTTTGTGGGCTTTAAACTTGGCTAGGCCTAAATGATTTGGTCTATTTCTATTGTCATGAGAGTAAAGTGTAATGCTCTTGATTTAAGTTTGTATTTTGTTAGCTATGAGTTTTGCTAGATTAGAAGATCTCTTAACTATGAATTCCATTCTGTTGCTAAACTTTTTGTTGCTCTTAAAACTAATTTCTCTTGTAATAATTATAATCTGCTAACTGCAGTTCTAGAAGTATGCATGTGCGATTATTTGTACTTGTTTTAGATTTTTAATAAAATTATAGTTTTTTTTTTTAATATATATATCGTATGTGTTTTTCAAACTAATAAATAATTTTTTTTTGAGAAACTAATAAAATAATTAAATTATAGCAATTTTAAACCATTTATATTTTCAATCGATTTTGAGTAATTGGATGAGCATATAGGATTTGAAAAGTGAGTGTTGGACTTGGGTCCATTCGGCTGCAATAATTGATCTGTAAATACCGCGACCAAATGCTCTGACCCATTTGGTAAATATTCAAAGCCTTCGAAGTCTAAATAATTTCAAAATAATTTCAATGTGTCAGGCCAAGACATTGTTTCAATGAACCAGTGATCCCTTTTCTTCTTTTATATATACTTCTACTTATTAGTGTAGTTTTTTGCCCCTGTTGATATTAGAATAGTAAAACAAAGAAATATTTTCCTATTTCTACTATACATAAATTGTACCATGATATGAAAAAAAAAAAAAAAACATATCTCCCACTAAGTAAGTCTAGAAACACAATAAAATTTCACAATATTTTCACAACATTTATGCTTTTAGTTGGGATGGATCTTAGAATAATTTATTTTATTTTATTTTGACCTATGATATACTAACACCTCAATTTATTGTAAAAATATTATAAAATTTTATAGTGTTACTAAAAGAACTACTCCCACTTTTATCAATTAGCCTAACACCAAAATAAATGGCCACCGACTACTACCTTTTATTTTAAGTTAAAGCTTGTGTACACTTTGACAAATATTCAAGTTTTAGTAGTAGTAGTAGTAGTAGTAAGCAACAGTAAAGCATCCATTATCTTTTTTCACCTCCATCTCTTATTTTTTTCATAGAAGGAAAGTTGAAATTTTATTTTCTCAAATTATTATAAGGACTCAAATTAGATGTCTAAAATTTGTGTATATAGATTAATCTCTTACTTTAGTTATTAGTAATTATGAATTGGTTGTTTTACAATTGTATAATTATTTCACAGTTGTTTAAATTTTAATATATTTTTTTATAACAATTACTGTTGTTTATAATTTTATTAATAATATCGATTAATAATTTTAAGTTTTTTTTATTGTCTTTTGATCTTCCTTCCTCCCCCCCCCCCCCCCCCAAAACTGGAATTTTGGTTTTGCCATTGATCACAAGCATTAGTCTTCCTAGTGACATGACCTTTGGCTGAAGCAGTCTAAAAAAAAAACTTTTAAAACTTTTTCGATATTTTTTTATTGGATGTAAATTTTAAAAATCTAACTGTTGAATTACATGTTTTATTATATCTTTCATGCTCGTAAAATTCCAAGAAAATCAAAAAAAAAAAAAAAGTTATGTCATAAATCAAATGTTTAAATTTAGTTTTTGTGATCTAAAATTATGCATAGAAAATAAGTTTATTGATCGAATAGTAAATGACATCCAATTTGAACAAAATTTGACATGTGTGTTAAGAACGAAAAGAACATGCAATCCAACGGTTATATTTTCAAAATTCATATCCAATAAAAAAATATAAAGGAAGTTTGAAGAACCCTGTCCAAGCAGCCTAGTCTTTTTTTTTTTTTTTTTTGAAAGAACATGATCTCTGCGCTTAATTGGTTTCATATTTTCTTTTCTTAATGAAAGGTGAAAAAATTTGTAGCTAATGACTCGGAAGCTCCAAATTAAATTAAATTTATATAAAAGAGATAACAAATTTTGTAACATTACAAATTTAATACCTGTGTCTTATCAAACAAATTCTCTTTAAATATTTGTTGTACATTTCCTCATTCACATATTTGCATTCTTACTGTATCTTCAAAGCCTTAACCAACTTATTTCAAACTAGTCACGTTGCATGAAAAGAAAGATATATACATATGATACATCATACATACATAATTACTAAATAAATAAATAAGTTAGACATTTTTGTAAAAAAATAACTTACCAAATTTAATTATGATTTATTTAAGGAAATAAATTTTATTTTAAGCAGAATTAGTTTAGAGTTCAATTTCTATCCACCAAAAAAAAAAATCAATGTATTTTAATTAATTTAAACTTACCACAAATTTTTTATTCAACTATAAAAAATTTTACCAGTTAAGTTAACTGAAATTTGTAATAGATATTAAAGTTATTTTGGTGATAAGTGGGAGTAAAAATAAGTTGGTCTAAAAAAAAGAGCAGAAAAAAGAACAAAAAATGATGATATAAATAGCAAGAAGTGTTTTGCAAGCAAACAAATAAAACCACATCAAGTGTCAAAAGTCACATTTTGGAAACCGGAAAGAAATGAATGAAATGTTATTGTCCTAAAAAAAACTAATGAAATGGTACAATTAACAAATAAAATAGTAAATACATTGAATTGGGTAATAGATGGTGACCAGAACACGTGAGCCACACCCGTGGTAGGAGTTAGAGCAATCTTGCAAATTGTAACGCGTAAAAAGAAACCATGGACTTAGAGATTCATAAGTAAAATACTATAAAAAGGACAAAGAAGAAGAATGGCCATGCTAAATAGTAAGAGCATCTCCAATAGGCTCTCTAAAGCCTAATTTGCTCTCCAAACACACAAAAAAAAACACCTCTAACAGCCTTTCTAACTCCAATTTTTTTTTTTAGATTTGCTACAGTAGCTCTACAGGCTTGAAGAGCACTGTAGCAATTACTGTAGCATATCTAAAGAATATTTCTCTTTAAAATAATACCGATTGAATTAAAAAAAGACGTTTTTCTCATTCCTCCATTTCTGTTTCTTCTGCACTCCCTCTCTCTCTTGCTTCTCTTTAGAAAAAACTCTCTCTTTGCTTCTCATCAAAAAACAACGGTAAAGCACAAAATTGATGGAGCTCTCAATCAAAATACAAACTCAAATCACAATTTTAAAACAAATCAAATTAGAAGAAAAAAAAAAAAAGCAAAGCAAAGCAAAGCTAACCCATCTGAGCCTCTATGGGAGGAGGACATGCAGTGGTGCTTCTTGAATGCTTTGGAGTAGACGTAGTGCTAGAGAAGAAACGAAAAAAGAAAAGTGAAGATTGAAGATAGAGCTCTAGACGAAGTGCTAGAGAAGAAAAGGAGAAGAAAAGAAAAAAGAAAAGTGAAGATAAGAGGATAGAGCTCCAAACGAAGTGCTATAGATAAAAAGAAAAAAAGAAAGTGAAGATAGAGATAAGGGAAAGGTGTGGAGGAGAAAAAAAGAGGAAAAGAAAAAGAAAAGAAAAGAAATGTGTGGATGAAAAAAAAAAAAAGATAAGGGAAAAATAAAATAAAGAATAAGAAAATAAAATTGAGAAATGCTACTACAATATTTTCACAATAATCCTTAAGTGGTGGGTTGTTAATAACTAATACGGATGAAAAAAATATTTAAATGATGTGTTCAAATTAAAATCAGTAATAACTTACCACATATAATTTATTGTGAAAATATTGTAAAATGTTAAGAATGTAACACTTCTTATTAAAATTAGATGAACGAAAGAATATTGAAAAAGAAATATTAAAAAAAGAATGAAGATATAATATTTAAATGGGATAGAGAAAAAGACAGAGAGTCTGTTGGAAGGTGTATTTGAAAAAATAGGTAGGCAAAAGGTAAAATGAACTGTTCACTCTCCAAACAGTACAAAAATTTGAAGAGCCTACTGGAGATACTCTAAGTCTAGTGATGACTGGCCATGCTTGCCACAAGAAACTATTGACAATAAATTATTTAGGGATGATACATATTTAATTAATATGTATTAGCAATACAAATTTAAATTTGAGATTTTGTATAAAATAACTAACCTAATTTAATCCAAATTTATTTTATTTGGGGTTGCTTTCTAAAAAGATAATGAGTTTTAATTTCTTTCTTAATTATTTGATAGTATGTACTATGGGGGAACATACTATATCACTAGCTTACTAGGTTCTTGACTTGAATGGGTTATAAATAGCTTAAACTAACATGATTAACATTAGTCTATCAAATATCAAAAGAATGAAAATTAGAAAATTTTAAGCTAAACTATGGTCTTTCAATCAAATGAATGCGATATTCATAATTAAAAGAGGTCTCTCTCTCTCTCTCTTAGAGAGAGAGAGAGAGAGAGAGAGAGAGAGAGAGAGGTAAATCTAAATAATGTATATTAATAATAGTGTAAAAATGATCTGATTAATGGTTTTATATTGAATATTTATTTATTTTCGTTTAATAGACTTAAGTAAAACGTAATTTAATTCAAATTTCTTTATTACTAATTTTTTTAATTTTTTACGCTAAGAAAAAAGTGAGGTTATTAGTAATTTTTAAAAGTTTTTGGAGATAATTACAACATGTTACTAACTCCGTAACTCGAACTATTTTCTATTAAATGCTAGAAAAAGAGTGAGGTATAAATTAAGCCAAAGTCAGTAATAGCCTTTAAACTATAGATCTTTTATTCAGCTATAAAAACTTTATCTTTTTTTTTTTTTTTTAGAATTAAAATTTTACCAGTTGAGTTAACTAGAACTCACAATAAAAAATTAAAATTATTTTGGTGATAGCTGAGAGTAAAAATAAGTTAGTCCCACCCTAAAAGAAAAGAAAAAAAGAGCAGATTAAAGAGCAATAAATAATAATATAAATAGCAAGGAATGTTTTGCACGCAAACAAGAAAACCACATCAAAGTGGGGGATTGATGGTGGCCAGAACACGTGAGCCACAGACGTGGTAGGAGTTAGTGCAATCCAGCAAATTGTAACGTGTAAAAAGAAAACATGGACTTAGAGGTTCATAAGTAAAAAACTCCAGGACAAAGAAGAAGATGAAGAAGAAGAAGGAAAGAAAAACCATACCAAACCTCTAGCTTTCTTCTCGCCCTTTTAGCCTTCGTTTTCACTCTCTAGCATATTGAAGCAGTTCAAGCTCTGAGCCTCTAGCTTTTTTCCTGCTCTTTTAGCCTTCCTTTTCACTCTCTAGCAGCATATTGAAACACTTCAAGCTCTCACCCTCTAGCTTTCTTCTCGCTCTTTTAGCCTATCTTTCACTCACTAGAAAGTTTGCCATTCACACTCTAGCAGTGAATTACTTGAAGCCCACCATCTCTAGCTTCTCTCTCGCTCTTTTAGCCTTCCTTTCTCTCACTACGAACAAATGGCTGAAGCAATCCTCTGCGGTGTTGCACAGACCATAATCGAAAATTTGGGCCCTGGGGCTTTTGAAAAGATTGTGTCACTGTGGAATGTTAAAGATGACCTTGAAAGCATCAAGAACACTGTGTCCAGAATACAAGCTGTCCTTCTGGATGCAGTGGAGCAGCAGAACCACAACCATCAAGACAGGGACTGGCTCGAAAAGCTCAAGGACGCTTTTTATGATGTAGACGACTTGTTGGGTGAGTATAAGTTCCACGTTGAATTAGCTATGCAGCAAGAAGAGACAAGTAGGAATATTGCAGAAAAGGTACGCGATTTCTTTAGAAGTATCCCACTTGTTTTTCGAAATCGTAAGAGGAGTCTTAGAATAATCGAGTTGCGGCAGAAACTAATTGGAATGGCGGAAGATAGAAATAACTTTCACTTTAATGAGGGCCATGTGAAGCCTCAAGTGAGTCTGAACAGGGAGACTATCCCATGTTTACCTAATAAAGAAGTCATTGGGAGAGATGAGGATAGAAATGCCATCATAAAACTTTTATTGGAGCCTAATAATGAAGAGAATGTTTCAGTCATTGCTATTGTGGGAATTGGGGGGTTAGGCAAAACCACACTTGCTCAATATGTATACAATTATGAAAAAGTTAATACACATTTTGAGCTAAAGATATGGGTGTGTGTCTCAAATGTTTTTGGGATGAAAACAATTGCTGAAAAACTAATAAATGGTATTGATAAAGATAATAGCATGGAACTAATGCGAAAGAAACGTCGTAAGTTTAATCCTGAAGTCCTTATGGGTCAAGTCCACAACATGGATCCATTGAGGGAAATTGTTAACAAAGTTTATCAAAAGAAGTTTTTACTTGTGTTGGATGATCTATGGAATGAAAATTATAAAAATTGGAATGACTTTAAAAGTCTTTTAATCGGTGGTGCAAAGGGAAGTAAGATTGTAATAACTACGCGTGTCAGATTGGTTGCCAAGATTACACGTCCTATTTCAACATATGCTCTTAAAGGTCTTTCTAAAAACCACGCTTGGTCTTTATTTGAGAAAATAGCATTTAGAAACAGACAAGAGACCAATAATCCTAAACTAGTAGAAATTGGAAGAGAGATTGTAGACAAATGTCAAGGAGTACCCCTTGCCATAGAGTCCATTGCAAATGCATTATACTTCGAGAAAAAAGAAGGGTGGTTAAAGATCAAGGATAAGGTACAAGAAAATGTAATTGAACAAGGGGGTGGTAATACTTTTTCAATTCTAAGGTTGAGTTATGATCCTCTTCCGTCATATATAAAAGGTTGTTTTGCTTTTTGTTCTTTGTTTCCTAAAGCTTACGAGATTGATAAGATGAAACTGATTCAACTATGGATGGCACATGGGTTAATCCCATTGTCAAATAATGGAGAGCAATTAGAAGATGTTGCAGATGAGTGCATCAACCATCTACTTTGCAAGTCCTTTTTTGATGAAGTAAGGGATTATGGTTATAGACAAGTCTTAAAATTCAAGATGCATGATTTTTATCATGATCTTGCACTATCAATTGCGGGGGCGGACTGTAGAATTGACTATTTGGATGGCAATACTCGCCATGTATCGTTTTCTAGTGGCTCATCTTTTACTAAGACTTTAAGTTTAGTTAAAGCAAGCAACAAGTTATGTACAATTCTTTTCACACATGGTAAGTCATCTAGTACCATGGATGAGTCAACATTGAGTGAACTGATTGAGAGTTTCCCAAGGTTGCGTGCATTAGATATACATGGATTGAATATTAAAATAATGCCAAATTCAATAGGGAAGTTAATACATTTGAAGTACTTAGATCTTTCTTTTAATCCTATTAAAACTCTTCCTGATTCAATTACTGCATTGTTGAATTTGCAAACACTAAAACTTCAAGAGTGTTGTAATCTTGAGCAATTGCCTAGGGACATCACAAAATTGGTTCGCCTCAGACACCTTGATAATATAGGTTGTTCTAAGTTGAGACTGCCTCAAGGATTATGGAAAATGACTGGTCTTTGGTCATTACCATTATTCATTGTGAGGAATAATGGTGGACTAGGCGAATTGAAAGGGCTAAACAACCTCAGAGGAACACTTATGATCCAAATTTTAGAACAATTGGAAGATGCAAACTCAGAATGCAAGGCCAAAAATTTAAGGGAAAATCAACATCTTGAGAGACTGGATTTAACATGGGCTCATCAAGGAGTACATGATGAGAAATTATTAGATAGCCTCCAGCCACATCCAAATCTCAAAATTTTGGAAGTGTGGGGTTACACGGGTGTGACATTTTCAAATTGGCTTTCTTCCATCGACAATCTTGTTAATTTAACTTTAAGTAGATGTGACAGATGCAACCACTTGCCACCGTTGTCTGAACTCCCGTTTCTGGAAACATTACGTCTTTATGAAATGAAAGGTTTGGAATGCATATCAGGTCGTGATATGAGTGAGGAGGTTTCTGCTTTATCCTTCTTGCCGTCGCTAAAGTCACTTGAGATTTGTGGAAGCCCTAACCTGAAGGGATGGTGGAGGAGCGCATCAATGCCAGATCATCAACAACATCCGAATGACCAGTCACTGCCTTCATTTCCTTGTCTTTCTTCTTTTTGGATTCGTGGGTGTCCTAATATGACTTCCATGCCCTTGTTTCCTTATCTCGAAAAATTCCTATCCCTAAATAACGTTAGCATAAAGCCTTTTCAAGAGACAATACATCTCTCTTCCTCCTCTTCCTCGTCCTCTCTTCTCTCCAAATTAAAAAATATGGAAATATCTAGTATGGAGGATGTTGTGTCTCTGCCACATGGGTGGACATCAAATCTAATTTCTCTCGAGTCTTTATACATTTGGCGTTGCAAGGAGTTAAATCTAGGAAGTGATGTGGACAACATGGAATGGCGGCACCTCAATCGCCTCAATCATCTGGAATTCCACAGCCTTCCAAAACTGAAGTCCTTACCTGCAGGTCTTCAACACGTTACCACTCTGAAAATGCTTACAATTTCACACTGTGAGAATCTGAAAACTTTGCCGCGGTGGATTCGGAAGCTTATCTCACTTGAAAGTCTTATAATTGGTGACTGTCACAATTTGAAATCACTGCCTAATGAGATGCGCGATCTCACATCTTTACAATGTCTGGGGATTTTCAGTTGTCCTGAGTTACGGAAAGGATGCGAAAAGGAAACTGGTCAGGATTGGAACAAGATTGCACATATCACTACCGGTACGCATTCTATATACCCATTTTTTTAATTGAATTTTTGCTTGCCAGCTGAGAAAATAGTTGAAAATGAAAGAAAGTGTACTTTTTAGAATTCTATTCTCTATCATTTATTGATTTCAATACAATTTTTTTGAAAAAAAGAATGAATTTTTTCTTTTGGATTTCAAAAATATAAGAACCAATGTATATAATTGAATGGGGCTCACTTTAGCAAAGCTTTTGGTTTTCTAAAGTTTTCTAATAATATTAAAAAATAAATATAAATTATTTAATTTGATGACTTGTGTTCTGTCAATAGTTAATATTCGATGAATCATCTGTGGAGTACGAAAGGTACTTGGTTACACTCTCTATAACCAAAGGTTATTGAATATTTTGAATAAAATTTCATTCCATATATATGATTCACACATTAAGGACCAAAAAGGAAAAAGTAAATTGAAAGATGCATATATCCCTATTAAAAACCTTTTATAAAGAACATTTTGTCTCTATTATGATCTAATTTTCTACCATGGTTTATTGGTCCAGAGCTTAACATCAATTTTTTTCATGTGGTTGGAAGCATACACAATTTTAGTTGAATCTCTTTTTACATTTTGTGTTATGTTCCCATTACTTACTGTTACTATTTTTTTTTTTTTTTTGGGCCATTTTGTCTCACTTGAATAACTGGTTCATGGCAATTTTTCACAATTCCCTACCACTATTAAGCTTGGGCTAGCTTGAGGATGCAACATGCATCGTCATTGCAGTCATTCTTGATTGGCCACTAGCAATGTGCATTCGAAAAAAATGATCTGAACATAAAAGGGCAGCTTGTATGGACCTTTTATAATAACTCATCACATTAGTAATTTGGGATTACAATGCTGATATCTTGTGTTATCTGCAAGGAGCATTTGGAGTGCTGTTGGGATCGTCTCTTTTATGATTACTCTTTTACATGAAGATTATGGCAGCAAGAATTGGAAGAGTACTTGGTTAATCTACAACTTGTCTTTTGAAATTCCTCTCCATTTGTTCAGGTGCAAAGGCCCACTTGGTGGTCTTGTTATTGTTGAAATTGACTTTAGTGTGATGTAAATTTGTTGTAATCTAAAAATTGTGTTCTTCAATGTTTTGGTAGTTTTTAGCATTTGTTTTAGAGAAAATTGTTGTAAACTCTTTATTCAATAGTGAAAGATTTTTTACTAGACTAGGTCCCGTGGTTTTTCCCTTCTCATTGGAGGGTTTTTTACGTAAAAAATTGGTGTCTTAATTGTGGTTTGTTGCTGGTTATTTCTGTTTGTGTTGATAGTGCTTGCCACATATATATATATATATATATATTTTTTTTTAAATTCCTATTGAATTTGCACATAGAGAGAGAGAGAGAGAGAGAGAGAGAGAGAGAGAGAGAAGTAATTTCATTGTGTGTTATGGTATCAATTGGAAGAGTCCATAATGATCCTATTCACAGTGAGAATTGTCATATAGTTTATTTAAAAATGATGTGAGAGTAAGAACTAGAGCTTACAATCGTTTTAAAATGTCAATAAAGAATAAGGTGCTGTTTAGTTATATGGGTCTCTCTGTTTGTTTTAACTTAGCTTGGTAGCTGATCTTTTTGCAGCAGGGCCTGACTATTTTTTCTGCCAAAATGTAGTTTTCTGTCTTTTGAACTTAATGTAATAATCTTCCGTGTTAATAAAATTTCCTCATTCGTCCAAAAAAAGAGGACAAGAACTTTAAAACTATAAAATGCAAATTGCCTGAGCACAAAGTCAGCTGCAAAAACATTAAAATGCTTTTTAAGAATCTCAAAAGCTGATTTTCAATCCAGAGGTCTATTTTTTTAATCTTTTTTTTTACACTAGAAAATTATTAGACAAGTTGAAATGCATTATAGCCCATGTGCAGAATTGGTTGTCTTCTTTTTTTGTTTTACGTGATTTACATCCGCAACAAATTTTTGTGGTGTATAATGTTTTCTTAGTGATGCAAGAGCAATAGTAATTGATGTTGTTTACAACATTGCAAATGAAAATGTATTAAATAAGCTTGATGCTACCTAAGAAAGAGGTCAAATCATAGGTAATGAACAGATTGAAGCCATGTTAATGTTCTTGGTAGGCCAAAAACATATTGACCCCTTGTGATGAATTAATTGATTAATTAGCCAAGTTAATTAATTAATCAAATTAACATGCAAATACATGGTAGCACAAACAAATCACCAATTAAACTAAGTATGCAGTGCAAAATAAATTGACACGGTGATTTGTTTACGAATGGGGAAAACCTAACGGCAAAAACCCCACAAGGTGATTTTTAGGTCACCACTCTTGAAAATCCACTATTATCACAACAAGTGGTTACAAGTAAAAGAATCCTAATACCTTATACCAACCTACAGTTGAACCCTTACCCCAATACCCAAGTAGACTTGTTCTGTAGTGACAATCTCTACTTTTCAATGCACGACTCTCAATACGTGACTAACCAATTGCGCGAATCCCAGTACGTGAATTGAACACCAACTTGAGAAGGATATTGGCTGCAAAGTTCTTCAGTTCATCCAAACGATGAAGATCACGAAGTTTCTTGGTCACAAAACCCTACGGTGTACAAATACAGCAGCTTCTTCAAGAGAAAGATGAACTAGGGCAAATTCTGTCTTTGGTCATAATTTGTATGAACAAAACTTTGCTTCACACTTGTGCCACTTCTATTACCTTTGACGGCCCTTAAAATAATCCTTATATATGTCTAGGGTTGTGAGAAAAGAAAGCCCAAATATATAATCACGAATTGGATTAAAAACAGTTCTAGAAAACAAAACTTCTTAAACCTCAACAAATACCCCATCTATCGAGCTAACTGTCGAGCCACGGGCTTTAGCAGCTTTTAGACCTCGATAGATGCTAGTTGTTGAACTTTAAAATCTTGCACTTTCTTCCTTGATTCTTGGACAGACTTGCATGGCTTTAACACTTAAACTTGAAACAAGGTTCCTTGAAGCATTAAACACATCTTAGATCTACCCAATTACAAGTAAAGTGCGTTTTGTCGAAGGATTAGCCAATTACATAAAATAGTGACATATGTTCGTAATATGAATCACATATGTCCTAAAAATATCCCCCTTTGGCAATCCATTACAAAACCACAACAAATAAATGAGATATGAGAGAAGTTATAAATCACTCAACTAATATTAACTTGTTGAATACAGTAAAATCTATCCTAACACAAACTCTTGAAAAACTTTGCAATAAGAGAGTTTATGGCAAGAAGACTTTGACAACCTGTATTTTTGAAACACTTTAAATAAAACTCATCAAGGCATCTTACTGTGAAACATAAATAATAGATTGCATACATTTAATAAGAAACATATGTATAAAGATAGAAAAGAAATTACACATGGAGAGATAGATGAAAGAACTGTAATAACAACCTCAAAATGTATATAACAACAAGTACAAGGTTTGCTATCACAATAAGATCACAAGATCTAAGGTACATGAACAATGTATCTAAAATAGAAAAGAAAAAGATACATAAAATCCTCGCTACATCCCTCAATATACACACTCCCTCTAACAAAAATCTTCTATGCTAACCCTCCCCCTATGAGAATGACTACTCTCATCTCAAAACTACTTCCCCTTTTTATCACGAGTGACAAAGGGTAAGAGTTTCAAGTAGACATCTTGTCATCGCAGGGCGAGCTAGCATCTCCATCCTCATCATCACCATCATCGAAATCGTTGTTGTCGAATGCCTCGGGAGAAGAAGAGGGAGACTCTACGAAGCCACCAAGATGAGCCTGCCGTCTAGCGATACGGCCAACATGGGTGTTCACCTGACACAACTCATCAATGAGAGTGTAAAGGCGAGCATGTAGTCACTCCACCCGCTGAAGAAGAAGGAGCAGAGGTGGATGGAGCGGTAGAAGCTGAAGGAGTTGCTGTCTGTGTTTGGGGCTGCCTCAAGCAAAGCTGTGCAAGACTCTGCTTAACGGTAGTGGTGTCAATGGCACACATGAACGAGAAATGGGGGAGACACAGGATAAGAGACATAAAAATGGCGAAGAAGCCTCGTGATAGCGGAAGGAAAGATGAGTTTATTACGAATCACCGTGTCCCTATAAACATCTATGAGGGAAATGATAAAGTGTGAGGGAAAGTCAATAGTTAGACCTTCAATAAGGGATAGCAAAAATCGAGCGCCGAGGCTTTGTGATGGTGTTATAGTGAGATAGTGTATAGGTAAGTGTCAGAAAAATCTGACAGAATGACTCTACATTCCGAATGAATGCCGTGTCATGAAAAGTTCTTAAAGAAGTCCGATTTGGCCTTCTCATCATGGGACCAGACGTGAGACGAAGTGGGGTCAGATAGAGAAGAAGAAGAAGACGCCCCGAAATGAAGAGGGTTCCATGACGCAACTAATGTAAGAGGGAGAGAAAGAAAGAATGAGAGAGAGAGAGACAATTAGAAAAGTACCAAGCAGTTGATATATCAAAATATATAGAATTGAAGATATGTATGCATGAAAATGCATGAACATATGACATGCAAAATTAAATGCATCATAGGCTCAGCCCAATCCAAATCTACCAGCACACAACATAGCACAAAGTAAACACACATTTAAATTGCATGAAACATTGTTATAATGCTTATGTGATGCAATGCATGAGATTTTAAACTCATTTAAGTAACACCCAACCCAAAATTTGCACAAAACCTTCATCAATTTTGAAAAACCCCAAAAATTTTCAAATAACCCAAAACCTAGATCTAGATGCATGTAATGCATGAGAAATGAGAAGTAGAGAGGTCATACCAAGTGATTAGAAGCAAGAACAAGCAAAAAATCACGTGGAGTGAAAGTTTGGATAGAGAAAAGTGAGTTTGGGAGGTGAAAAAGCTTGGAATCTGTCGAGAGAGATTGAGGGAGTGAGATTAGAAATCGTGAAGGCTCTTTATATAGACATCTCATAAAGCTTGATCGATCGAGATTTAAAAAGGCGCGTTTCAACTGTCGAACTAGCTATCAAGGATCAACCAAGAGGTTTTCAACACAAGGAAGTTCGATGGATCGAGGTAGCTATCGAGGAGATAGAAAGTTTCTAGATTGATCGAACTAGCTATCAAGAGCTATCGAGATTGCAATAAAAATCAGCTGAGGAGTCTTGATAGATAGCTTATCTGTCGAGAGTTATCGAGATTGCTTAAAAATAGTTTTTCAAGGGAAAGAAAAACACAAATATGAATGCAATCAACCATGCTACTGAAACAAGGATCCAACTAGCATTTCAAGCTCTCAAAATCATCTCTCAACAATAAAAAAAAAATTGATAAGCACATAGATTCAGAACACACACACACACACTAAACAGTCTAACCAATTTTATATTTCAAAACAAGTTAGGACAGTTTAGTGAGCATACATTAACACAAGTATTCCTTGTGATGGCCAAATCACATTGTACGTGCACATGTATCAAAAATAGCAAAGAATATTGCGTGTTGTGTGTGAAAAATATCGCAAGATTGCATAAGTGTATACATGTTATGACGATTTGAGATATGAGAAAATCACTTTAACTTACACACAATCATAATTGTTTGATGGGGACTATCACCTTCGAGGTACATCCTATAAGTCCCACATCTCCTAGAATACATGCTTCCAATCATATTTAAAGCATTTTGTTATTTTTGCTTTTATTTTTCTTTGCATATTTTTCTTTTAATAAGCATATCATGCATGGGCATATAAGAGAAAGAAAAGAAATATCCAATGATGTTAAGCATTTTGACATTGCACTTTTGCTATGCCAAAGCATACAAATGTTATTTCATGATTGACGGGCAACAGTGGTGAGATGGTTATTTATGCTTTTCTCTTAGGGTTTTCTAGTCCTTCTTGTCAAAAAGAGTGATACGGGTGTTAGGTACAAGAGATCACTTAACCTTACTCATCACAAACATGAGCCACAAAGCTCACTTGCTTAGTTGTGCATAAAGATGCTTATCTAAGCTACAAAAGATACAAAGTTTAGAAAATTTTGTTTCAATAGCCATCCAAGGTACACAAGTACCAATGTACAGATACAAACACTGTTTTTGTATTTTTCAATTTTTCAATTTTTTTTATTTAAAAAAAAAAAAAAACAAAAACAAAAAAAAAAACAAAATTGAAAAGAAAACAACCAAAACATGTTAACCAAAGCAAAGCAATGCAACAAAAACTAGACTAACTCAAAACACTAAAGCAAAACACACAAGTAATGCAATCAAAAGCAGAGAGGAAGAGAGAAGAGTGACTAAGTCACTTTGAGCCTTTTCCTTTCCACACCTTGGAAAAACCTTTCCTTTGTGCAAACTTTTAAACCGACGTTGAGGGGGAAGAATTAAAGCCATTTAAGTTTGAAAGGAACATGAGGGCTTTGAGAAAATGTTAGGTTTTAGACCCCTTAAAACACAACAATTGGATCAATCTAGTTTATTAGCCAAGTGATTAATTTAGTCAAATTATGCAAATCTAGGTTAACACAATCAATTAATCATATCAAGAAATAAAGCAGCGAAAATATAAAGAACACAAAGATATGATCATCTAGGAAAACCAAATCAATAAAAAACCTGGGGATGATTTAACCTAGCTATCCTCAAGGTAAACTTGAATCCACTATATGAAAGAATCGATGTTCATACAAAAGGACTTACAAGCACCCACGCTCGACTTCCTAATGCTACCCACAAGTAGAACTTACTGACATGACCACGTGTAAGCTCTGAATCCACGGACTCCTTCTTTCTTGGATTCTCCAATCAGGTACAAGCACTCCTGCTTGCATTTCTTTAAGCTTCTATGGCAGCAATTGAGTTGATCATCAAGGTTTTGATAATATCTCTACCTTGAAAATCCTAAGTTTATGTGAAGGAAAGCTCCTCAAGGATCTCACAAGAGATTCACACAAACCGCAAAATATGAGCAACAATACAACCAGAGCAACTCTCAAAACGTGGCTAGGGTTTTGCCTTATATACATAGGGCAAAAACATAAAAGCCTAAACGTTTAATGAGATAGAGCTGAGTTGGAAATTCTGTAGAAAAAACATTCTGGCCGACTTTCGATCGATTGAGTCTATCCTTTGATCAATCGAGCCAAATCAAAATGTACTAATACATCTGCAGCTTCTCGATTCCAACTTTACAAGAATTACACAACTTTGAGCAAGCCTAAACAAAACTAAACATATTGTTTTGATCATGGTTTGCCAACATTACACATTAGAGTTCTAAATATATCAAATCCTAAGTCTCTAGAACCTAACAGAAGATCTCCAAGAGGTGAGAACTAGGATGGAAACTGATTCTAGTTTCCTGACGAGATCATGTTGTTGCTCTATTGAGTGGCTAACCACTTATAGCGATTGGGTCGAGTATGTTTAACTACTCCACAGTGATGACAGAGATGCTGCTTCTTCTGTTTAGGCTTTTGTTTGTTTCCCTTCTTAGCCCTAGGGTTCTTAGTCTCATTCTTAGCAAGTTTAGGGGGTGCTCCTAAGATAGACTTACCCTTGTCTATGTTCTTACTAGCTAAGTCATTTTTAACATCATTGTTCTCAGTTTCAACATTATTAGCAGCAGGAACAAAAACAGTAGTAATAGAAGAAGCAATATTGGAGGGAGAGAAATCATATCCTAAACCAGTTCTGTCAGAAGTAGATTTCTGAAGGCTGAGCATCTCATCAAGCTTTGCACTTAAAGTTCTCTCCAACTGAGCTCTGACTTGAAATAGCTCCGCTTTAAGCTTCTTGGTCTTCTCAATCAAGAAATTGTTCTCAAACCTAAGTGCTCCAATAGTCTGATTAACTTATCAAACTTTGTGGAGAGTTCTTCACGTTCGAGCTCCACATCACTGAGCTTCTTGGTGGTCAGCCTATACAACTTCTCATGCTTTACTGAGACCTTGTATACTTTTGCATAGGCAATGTGGATGTCATCTTGTTCATCCATCTTTTCAAACTTTGACTCCACCAAGTCTTCTTCTTCATCCACATCTTCTACAATCCCTTCAGTAGGATTTACAGTGGCAATGAAGGCATTCAGGATTCCGTCATCCTCATTGTCGGAATCATCCTTAGGTTCGGTGTCGCTCAAAGTTGTAGCTAGTGCCTTGCTTTTCCCAATGGTATTGAGATATGTGAGGCAGTCTTGTTTCATGTGTCCAAAACCTTAACACCTGAAACACTTGGGTCCATAAGGGAACAGTGTACTGACTGCCATCTCTAGAATCCTTCTTCCATTTATCTTGGCTCTTAGACTAAGAAGAACTCGATTACCTATGATCCTTGTCGAAGCCCTTTCCACTGGCATTCTTCACGAATTTGTTGAATTGCCGGGTGATGTAGGACTTCATCTTAGAATCTTCATTGTCAGAAGACTCATTCATGTCACTGCTCTTGGCCTTCAGTGCCATGCTTTTACTCTTACTCGTTTTCCTGATCCTTGTTAACCCTAACTTATAGGTCTGCAAGTTTCCAACCAGTTTTGTCAAAGAAATTTTATCAATATCCTTTAATTCTTTAATGGCAGTGATCTTGACATGGAATCTCTCGAGTAGTAATCTAAGTACTTTTTTTACAATCTTGGGTTTAGGAATGATTTCCCCAAGATTAAAAGCTGAGTTCACTATGTCATTGAGCTTGGCATAGAACTCATCAAATGACTCATCCTCCTCTATCTTAATCTCCTCACAGTTGGTAGTGAGCCTCAGAAGCTTTGAGTCCTTAATAGCCTTGGTTCCCTCATAGGTTTTCTAGAGGATGGTCCATGCTTCCTTAGCAGTTTCAGTGGAGGATATCTTTTTGAACTCCTCATTTGTGACTGCACTGAATAAAGCATTCAATGCCCTACTGTTAAAGTTTGCCACCTTGATCTTCGCTTCATCCCAATCGGCCGGCGCTTCTGTAGGCTTGGTCCAGCCTATCTCCACAGCTTGCCACACTTTCTCATCTAAAGACTGCAAGAAAACTCTCATGCGTACTTTTCAGTATGCATAATTAGTGTCATCAAATAAAAGAGGTATAATAAGAGATTGTCCTCTATCCATAACAAACAGGGGTCAATGGATCACATAGCAAAGATTAACCCTAATCAGAGTGTGTCTACTCTAATACCACTTGATAAGCCAAAAACGTATTGACCTCTTATAATGAATTAATTGATTAATTATCCAAGTTAATTAATTAATCAAATTAACATGCAAATACATGGTAGCTCAAACAAATCACCAATTAAACTAAGTATGCAGTGGAAAATAAATTGACATGATAATTTGTTTACGAATAGGGAAAACCTAACGGCAAAAACCCCATCGGGTTATTTTAAGGTCACCACTCCCTAGAATCCAACATTATCACAACAAGTGGTTACAAGTAAAGGAATTCCAGTACCTTATACCAACTTACAGTTGAACCTTTACTCCAATAACCAATTGGACTTGTTCTGTAGTAACAATCTCTACTTTTCAATGCAAGACTCCCAGTATGTAACTAACCAATTATGCAAATCCCAGTACGTGACTTGAGCACCAACTTGAGAAAGATGTTGATTGTAAAGTTCTTCAGTTCATCCAGACGATGAAAATCACGAAGTTGCTTGGTCATAAAACCCTACGGTGTACAAACACAACAGCTTCTTCAAGAGAAAGATGAATTAGGGAAAATTCTGTCTCTGGTCACAATTTACATGAACAAAACTTTGCTTCACACTTGCGCCACTTGTGTCACCTTTGACGGCTCTTAAAATAATCCTTATATATGTCTAGGGTTGCGAGAAAAGAAAGCTCAAACATATAATCATGGATTAGATTAAAAACAGTCTTGAAAAACTAAACTTCATAAACCTCGACAGATACCCTATTTATCAAGCTAGCTGTCGAGTTACGGGCTTTAGCAGCTTTTAGACCTCGATAGATGCTAGCTGTCGAGCTAGTTGTCGAGCTTTAAAATGTTGCACTTTCTTCCTTGATTCTTGGACAGACTTGCATGGCTTTAACACTTAAACTTGAAACAAGGTTCCTTGAAGCATTAAACACATCCTAAATCTGCCCAATTACAAGTAAAGTGCGTTTTGTCAAAGGATTAGCTAATTACATAAAATAGTGACATATGTTCCTAACATAAATCACATAAAATATAATTTATCTAAAAACAAATTGAGGCACTGCTAGGCAGCACACAAGGTTAACTTTGTACCGATGAGATGATTTTGTTCCAAAGAAAACATGTTATCTTTTTATTTTATGCATGCATATTAGTAGATTACTAACTTTTTCATGTATATAGTATTTAGTGTTTACAATGTAAATTTTGTATGTTGATCCTATTGGATTAATGAAACCGAAAATAGCCCATTCTCTAGTAAGAGAGAATTTGATCAAATATATCTATATAAGATCGGAGTATATGTTTAATAAGTACTTTTAAAAAAAAGTAAACTAGTGAAATTATAGAAAAAAATGGCATACCTAATTTAATTAGAATTTATTTGTAGAAGATCAAACTTTATTTAATTATTGGATTATGTTATTAAAAAAGATAGCAAATTCTAATCAGTTTAAATTAAATATTTAGCACTATTTATAATCCAAAATCAAATAAAAAAATTATACTAGAATGATAACATGGAAAAAATATGGGGTTTCCAAGAACTTACATGACAACCATAAAAGAAGTAAATAAAAAATAATTTTAAAAAAAAACTTTCATTTTATATAAAATAGTTTAAAAAAAAATAGAAAAGAAAAACTTATTATATATATTATTTGTAAGGTTGAATTTAATCAACCATTGTATTGGCTTTATTCCGTGCCAAAATTACTTGTAATTTAGCATTTAGTAACCCTCTATTTAGGTGGGATTCATGCAAGGATAGTGAGTAAGAAAGTGTGAAGAAATGCTTAAGATTATGCAAAGATGCAGGGACTCACGGCTGACTCGCGACTGGCAAGCTGCCAACTACTGCACTCGAGTGAAGAGTGCGAGAAGATGAACAATCGCGCTAGCTGGAGCACTGCAGGACAAAAAGTCCAGCCTGGCCGTTCTGTTATCTCGTTGCTTGAACTCATGACTCAGTCAAGTCGAGAGGCCAAGTCGCCAGAACACCCTGTTTGGGAAAAACTGACTCTTCGTATTCTTTTCTCACCTCAGTATAAATACCCCTTATACCCACGAAATGTAGAGAGCTTCTAGAGAGAATTTTGAGAGAGAAACTCTAGAGAAAAATAAGATTGACTCATCCTTAATCTTCACAAAGAGACTCTTCAAATTCTTCTACTTTCTTCCTCTCCATTGTTACATTCTTGAGAGGTACATTACCAAAACCTTTTCTCACCATACCTATATTTGTGAGAAGGTTGTTTGGTGCTTTGGGAAGCAGTTAGGAAGGGAACAATTCATATTGGTTGATGCTATGGGCTATAGCGGAATTCGATAAGCTAAAGAAGAAATAAGTTCGGCGTGACCTCGTTGGAGTAAGAAGCTTGGAGGGCTTAGGTACACTAGGTAGATTAGGCTTGGAGGGTTTATTGCTGTTCATGTATCCCAACTACATTCTTTAGTGGATTATTTACCGCTTGGAGGGTGGCAAAGAGGTTTTACGCCTAGGGCTTCGGTTTCCTCTTCGATAACACATCGTGTGTTGTCCCTTGTATTTGCATCTCTCTTCCCTTAATCTTTACCATTTAATTTCTGCCGTGGATGTGATTTTAATTGGTTTAGAATGTTTATCAATTCTGTGTTTAGCTTATGTTTATATTCTGCACATTAATTGTTTGATATTAAGCTTGAATTGATAATTTGTAAATTGGGGGTCTAAACGTTCATAGTGTTTTACACACTAATTGAACTTTCAATTGGTATCAGAGCAGGTGCATTTGCTGTGGTTTATACACCTTAGTGTGACCCCTGACCCCGTTGTGAGATGGATAGGTCTCAATCTCTAAATGTGCCACCATTTTTTGATGGTAATAATTATGCATTTTAGAAAGTCCGAATGAGGGCATTTTTGTGTTTTATTGATGATGCTGTATGGGATGCAGTTGAAGTAGGTTGGACTAGGCCGGAGGTTGCCAAATCCACTTGGGATAAGGCAGCTCTTGCGGCGGCTAATGCTAATAGTAAAGTTTTGAATGCTATTTTCTGTGGTGTCTCTCCAGAAGAATTTTACAGAATTTCACATATCACTATTGCCAAGGAAGCATGAGAGATTCTGGAGATTACTTATGAAGGAACAAAGAAAGTGAAAGACACCAAACTACAGATGTTGACCACTCGCTTTGAGGAGCTCAAGATAAGCGAGGATGAGTCCTTGACTCTTTTTATAGCAAGTTGAACGAGGTGGTCGTCGGCAAATTCAATTTGGGAGAAAAGATGGAGGACTTTAAAATAGTAAGGAAGATCCTTCAGTCACTGCCGGAAAGCTTTCATGCCAAAGTGACAGTGATTGAAAAGAGTAAGGACCTTGATGATATCAAAGTCCAAGAGCTGATTGGTTCACTTCATACTTATGAATTGTAGCTACCCACACAAAGGAAGAGCAAATCTCTTACTCTTAAGACCATCAATGAAAGGGTGGAAGTCCATGACTCATCAAATGAGGATGTGGTTGACAAAGATGTTGCATACCTTGTGAAAAATTTTCAGAAATTCTTGAAATTCAAGAACAATGAAAAATTTGCTGATAAAGAGAAATTCCAAAGTTCAGGAAGGGAGTAAAGAGAATTCAAAAAGAAAGATGGAAAGGAATCCCAATCTACATAAGGAATCACTTGTTTCGAATGCAACAGGCATGGACACTTTAAGAAAGAATGTCCGAATTATTTGAAATCGAAAGGCAAGGTGTATGCCATGACGCTTAGTG
Source organism: Quercus variabilis (assembly GCA_030445155.1). Lineage (NCBI taxonomy): Eukaryota > Viridiplantae > Streptophyta > Magnoliopsida > Fagales > Fagaceae > Quercus > Quercus variabilis. The sequence goes on along the minus strand of CP129448.1, from coordinate 6,280,310 downwards.
ACTCGGACTCATCCAATTCTGATTCTGAGGAAAGTTGTGACGGAGAACAGAATTACTCCGCTTTTATGATTATTACCCATGTTGAGTCTTCGAATGATCTGAACTTGCTTGTACAAGAGCTTGGAGAACATAGTGATGAAGAATCTATGGGAGTTGTTGAAGAATCAGATGCTGAAGAAGATGAGAACACAACCGGTCTTCAAGAGAATTACAACTCACTCCTTGAAAATTTGGGAGAGTATACAAGGGTGGCCAAAGCAGCGGTGAAGAAGATGAAGAAGGCAAAAGAGAACTATAAAAGTCTCCTAGTTCGCTATAAGGAGGCCAAATGTGAAATAGAGACACTGAATGGTGAGCTGTCAGAAGCTTACACAAAAGTGAGATTTCTTGAGCTAGAGGTAGTGCAAGCAAATGCCAAGATAGAGAGGGTCTCCACCAAGAAGCTAGATGATGTTATTTCATCTCAAAAACATTTCTCAGACAAGTCCGGTTTGGGATATATCGGAGGAAGTAGCTCATCGGCCAATGTCACCAAAGAAGTGAAGTTTGTGAAGGCCAAAGAGCCAGTTGTAGAAGAGTCTATTCTTGAGAAAGTTAAGGTTGAAAAGAAGAAAAATGTGGCTGATCAACGGGTGTCAAACAAGTCCCGTAATCGATCAGAAGCCAAACGTGAAGCTAGAGGAAGATCACTTCCAAGATCACAACGAGGTCCTAGAACGAATAATTTTTGCTACCATTGCGGATTGCAAGGACATACCAAACCGAACTGTCATAAGCTGAGAGCATTGAATAATGCAAGCACTCCACGGTCACGAGGACCAATAAATGACAAGAGGTCTTGGAGTAGTGAGCAACCAAGAAGTCAAAATGGTGATCTCGAAATGATGGACGTGATGAAGATGATCGGTGCATTTAACATATGCTTAGAAAGCTTCACTAAAAGGTTTGAAAGTCCTAACTCTCGTACCCAATCCTATAAGGATATCACCCCAAACACACGTGACGTGTGGGTGAAGAAGGTTACTCATGCATAAGCATTACAATATGTCCATGCATTAATACTTCCTATGTTGTGTGACTTTGCTTGGTTGTGTGCTTTTTGTTGAATTGTTAGCTTGTTTTGGAACTTGTGTTTTTGCCAATGTTATTAATTCCATTTCGGACCCCATTTCGGTTTGTTCCGTGGAATGAAATATTTTAGTACCGGCCTATTTCGGCGTACCGTTTCAGGGTGTTTTGGGGTTCTTTAAAAAAAAAGAAATATATATATATATATATATGTATGTATGTATGCATGCATATATAACTAGATATTATTACTATTATATAAAGTAATGAATTTTATTTTATTTTTTTTTAAAATAGTAAATAAAGTGGGATTAAAAAAATATTTATTTATAATTTTTCTACAAATAATACAATAAAAATAGTGTATAAACTTTCACCTTAAAAAAATTCAGTGAAGTGGATAAAAAAAATTAAGTAAATATTTTTAACTTTTTTCTTGTGGCATCGTTGTAAATAACTAAGTATCTATGAATAGTTTTTTAAGTAGGAAATTTCCTAGAAGTTTCCTTGCCATTTCCATTAGCCCACGCATATTTTTCCACTTACCATTTCCTCTTCGTCTGATCTCCTCCTTTCTTTTACTTCACACAAACATCTCCGCATTTTTTTTTTAATTCATCCTTAAGTCTTAACTCTTCCTCACACAAACAAAGGCAGGAGCTCAACAGCATTTTTATTCAAAGTCTCACACTCCCTCTTTTTCTCTTTGGAAGTGGCAGAGACACAAGCTTGAAGAAGTGAGTTTTAATGGTAGCACTTGAGCTTTGTCCATGACTTGAATTTTTTTTTTCTTCTTCAATCTAATGTGAATCTTATCTTTCTTCTTCTTCTTCTTCTTCTTTTTTTTCTTCGATCTCTGTGAACTATGAAGTGTGAAGCAAACCCAAAACACATACCGGCTAAATCTTTAGTTTCAGCCGGTATTTGCTGAAACACATCGGAATGACCAAAATGGCCCGGAATTGGCCAGATTTTGACCCGAGGTGGAACAAAGGGTATTCCGATTTCGGATTATATACCGGTATGAGAAATTCCATCTGTTCCGGCCGGAACGAAACGGAATTAATAACAATGGTTTTTGCCTTTTTTTGCATCTCTTTTAAATGTTTGTTACATTGCTATTTTTGATCAATCGTTTTCAAGTTTTTATGTCAAAAATCCAAAAACACATAAAAAGTAGAAAATCTAAAAAGTTTGATCGACATTGTTGAGTTTTGTCTCAAAGCATGTTTTGCCTTGTACCTTTGTACTAATGACTTTGTGCATTTACGAGCGTAGCTTGTTCCTTATGCACTCGTATCTTTATGGGAGAAATCTTGAAATCTATGTGACTGTTGTAAATAGATCTTCAACCTTGTCATGAATGATTAGTGAATGGTTCTGTTGATCTTGAGACATGCATAGACTTGTGCTTATATATCTTCCCACTCTTTATTTTGTTGTCTTGCTTAAAGAGCTCACCTAATGTAAATCTTCAAATGAAAAGAGATATTGAGCTGCAAAAGCCTGTCACACATACTAGTATTTGACTAGAAAAAAGGGAAAGCAACCAAAAATAAAGTGTATGATGCCCAAAAAGCCAAAGGTTAGATCATCAACTGAAATATCAAAAATTTCAGGCATCAATCTCACAATGAGATATTTTGTTTTAAAAAGATCAAATGATATGTTGAGCATGGAGCCAAATGAAAAGCTTCAAAGTTATTGTACTCAAGTTTATGTGGGAGGTCATATATACATATTTCTATAATTGAAATGGATCACATTATCTAGTGCTAGTTGTGTATGCCTTGATTGAATTGATCATTGAAGCTTCACTTTAGACAAAGGACTATCTCATTTTTGATATCCACACACATCACACATGTCTATGTTCAAAGAATGCCATATTCATTGAATGTCATATTCATTTGTGTGATTGTACTTGTTTAAATGTGTTTTCACATGCTCAATCTTTGTTTATCAAACACAAAAAGATTTTTGAGTATTTTAGTTTGTTTTTCGAAAGTTTTTTGTTTTTACAAAAATTGTCAAAATTTCAAAAATAGTGTTGCCCTGTTTTGGCGACTCAGTCGGGGGTTGGCCCATCCGCATGTCCAAGTCGCGAGCCCACTCAAAGATTTTTCACGGCTCACTGGCTGGTCAGTGTCCCAGTCGCGAAAAATACTTAGAATATTTTTCAAAATTTGGGTTTTTATGTTTTTTGCGGCTCAGTATGGCGACTTGTTTGCGGGTGGAAGGTCTAGTAGCAAGGGTACACAGAAGTTTTTGCGGCTCACCTCACGACTCACTCGCGAGTAGACCTTCCAGTCGTGAAAAACACTTAGAAAATTTTTCATGAATCTTGGTTTCAAAGTGTTTCGCGACTTACCTTGGTGACTGACTGGCGACTTGACTCAGGCGTGAAAAACGTGTGTTTTGCGTTTTAAAGACGTTTTTTTAAAAATGTTTCAGTTTTTCCCTCGAATTTTTGTGACTGTTCATTGTCTTCCCCATTTCACTACTTCAAACACACCGTGTCTCTCTTCAAAAATCCTCCATTTTTGCACAATTTCTTCTCAAATCTTCAAGAAAAAGGTATGGGTTTTCTCTTTCTCACTTCATTTTTCATGATTTGAGAGTTATTGTCTTGAATCTGTGAGTTGTGTTGTTGTTTTGAGATTTGAGTGGATTTGTTTTTGGGTTGATTATTCTATTAAGTGAGTGTTTTTGGGTGTTTGGTGACTGATAGATGTTTTCACATTGATTATGATGCATGTGCTCTGATTTGTGCTTCTTGAATATGTTGCTCTGTTCATATCATGGTCATGGTAAAGTATCAAGGACAGTTATTTGTGAATGTGTCATGGTCAATGTCTCTTGGTTCTATGTCATTTTTGTTCAATCATCATCTATGGACACTTCTACCTTCTTGAATATACAATGCATCAATGTAAATTATATTTACTTGCTGCTGACTTGATTTATGCTTTGAGATTGATTGAATGGGTTTTATCTCTAAATTTCATTTGTTTTAACCTGAATCTAATCAAATTGATGTTAGTATCTAGTGGTGTCGCATTTGGTTCTCTGCTATGTGTTTTGCCTTCTGCAGATGTCATGGCGATCCTCTAAAGGAAAGGAGATTGCAATTCATGATCCATCACCTATAGCTAAGCGGACTCGTTGCTCAACTCAGTCATCTCAAGACTCAAACTTTGAGAGATTCAGGCCTCCTGTGGACTCAAAGACTTACACAGACATATTTATAGATGCTCCTACCATTGTGGAACGTGTAGTGAGATTTGATACTGTGGGAACAATGTTTATCCCTGGGATTTTTGAAGCAAGAGGTTGGGCTGATCTGTTCGGGAATTTTGTGGACCTGATTGATGAATTAGTTAAGGAATTCTACTCTAATGCCAGATACACCGGAGTAGAGTTGAAGTGTTGGGTAAGAGGAAAGGAATTCTCCATCAATGCTGACTATATTGCAAAGGTTCTTCGCATCACCAGACTAGAGAATGTGGATCTCACTCCATATGATGATAGAGAGCCTAAGTTACAAGAAAATTTTCAAGTTCTTGGATCTAATCATGAAGTTAAAAGCAAAAGTTCATATATAGGCACTGCACAGTTTTCGCCTGATCTGACGACCCTAAAACTGATCATGTTTTCCAACCTCTACCCATTGTCTAATACTGCTTTCATCAATCTTGGTCGTGCACAATTTCTATGTGATCTCATTATCGGAGCTCCAATTGACATATGTGTCCACATATTTCAGACTATTGGGAAAGCAGTAGCTAGATCAGCAGCCCGAACGAGTGTTCCTTTTTGTAGCCTTATCATGAAGATAATGCTAAGTGAAGGTTTCGGTCCACCAATAGATGGGACTATTGTATCACGTCCTCAACCAATATTCTTGGGTAACTCTCTAAGCAAGCAAGAGCCTCTCTTCCAAAACACCCAAGAGTGAAGCATTCACCCATGTCACTCCATCAGGTCATGATTCAACTACACCAGCACATACCAAGACGGTTTCCCCTATTCCATTTGAGATGCCAACATCTAGCACTCAGCCTAGACCTCCTAGATCTCAAGACAATTTGATTACTTTGATTGAGAATATGTCTCAACGAATTTCCAGTTTAGAACGGCTTATCTACTCCACCAACAATCAAGTTCAAATACATCTCACAACCATTGAGTCACAGTTGGAGGTTATTTAGCAAAAGATTGAAGAAAACTTTTAGCTATTCGTGACAAAAAGGGGGGGAGTTCGCATACTGATAGGGGGAGAACATCACAAGAATGGTGTGCGTAATAGGGGGAGTGGTGTTCTTAAGAAAAGGAAGCTGTTGCATATACACTCACATATACTTTTGGATAGTCTAACATAATTTTTCTTTTGTTGCATACACTATTTATAGTTTTTATTTGCTTATTACTTTTATAAACTCTTGTGTGGATTTTTTTTTAGGTCCTTGTGAAACCTTGTGAAACATTGGTATTTATACTTAAGATGTTATTCAGTTATGCTGAATGTGTATGGTACACTTGTGTAACCATTTGCTTTTATAAGCTTTTAGGTTTTTGTATTCATGCATTTCCTTTAAGTACATCACTCTTGTGCCCTTTGTTGGATTTTATATCCTTAATGCAATTACTTAGTGTTATTACATTAGTTGAGTGTGGGACATGCAAATGATACTTTTCATTGAGCTTATTAGCTTGCATGTCCGGATGTTCATTCTATGTGTGAATGAGCATTGTGATCACTATTTATAATGATTGTTCATTTTTGGTCAAGCCTTGGTTTAGCACTTTAATCCATGTTTCTTGATCGCATTGTGCTTGTTTCATATGCATTACAAGTTTTCTGCATGCAATGATCAAAATTGTGTTGTTGTGTTTCAGGAGTTACTTGTTCTTATGATTCAAGAGTTCTACAGATTCTAGAGTTAGGTGTGAGTGAGTTTTGTTCAACTGTTCCCAATTCACGAGTTAAGTCTAGAGTTTGTTGTAGGGTTTTGTTACGGAATAGCCAAAGGGGGAGATTGTAAGGTTGAATTTAATCAACCATTATATTGGCTTTATTCCGTGCAAATTGTAATTTAGCATTTAGTAACCCTGTATTTAGGTGGGATTCATGTAAGGATAGTGAGTGAGAAAGTGTGAAGAAATACTCAAGATTGTGCAAAGATGCAGGGACTCACGACTGAGACTTGCGGTTGACTCGTGACTGGTAAGCCGCCAACTGCTGCACTCGAGTGAAGCATGCGAAAAGATGAACAATCGTGCCAGCTGGAGCACTACAAGACAAAAAGTCTAGCCTGGCCGTTCTATTAGCTCGCGGCTTGAACTTGCGACTCAGTCAAGTTGCGAGGCCAAGCCGCCAGAACACCCTGTTTGGGAAAAACTGACTCGTCGCATTCTTTTTTCAACCCAGTATAAATACCCCTTATACCCATGAAATGTAGAGAGCTTCTAGAGAGAATTTGGAGAGAGAAACCCTTGAGAAAAACAAGATTGACTCATCCCCAATCTTCATAAAGAGACTCTTCAAATTCCTTTACTTTCTTCCTCTCTATTATTACATCCTTGAAAGGTACATTACCAAAACTTTTTCTCACCATACCCATATCTGTGAGAAGACTGTTTGGTGCTTTGGGAAACAGTTAGGAAGGAACCAATTCATATTGGTTGATGTTATGGGCTATAGCGGAATCCGGTAATCTAAAGAAGAAATAGGTTCGACGTAACCTCGTTGGAACAAGAAGCTTGGAGGGTTTAGGTATATTGGGTAGATCAGGCTTCGAGGGTCTATTGCTGTTCATGTATCCCAACTACATTCTTTAGTGGATTATTTACCGCTTGGAGGGCGGCGAGGAGGTTTTACACCGAAGGTTTCGATTTCCTCTTCGATAACACATCGTGTGTTGTCCCTTGTGTTTACATTTCTCTTCTTTTAATCTTTACCATTTAATTTCTGTTGTGGATGTGATTTTAATTTGTTTAGATTGTTTATCAATTCCGTGTTTAACTTATGTTCATATTTCGCACATTAATTGTTTGATATTAAGCTTCAATTGATAATTTGTAAATTGGGGGTCTAAACGTTCATAGCGTTTTACACACTAATTGAACTTTCATTATTGATAAGGTAAACTTAGTTAATTTTATTTCTTTAATGTTCTACCTTATTATGGATATTGTCTATAATTTATTATGCACTTTTTTGATAAATTTGATTGGATTGTTTCTTTTTTATACAAGATGAAAATTCTACTTTAGTTTAATTTAAGTATATATATGTGTGAAACTCTCTCCTAGAGACTTGAACCCCGACTTGCCCCCCACACCCCCACAAGTATTTAATACTTGTGGAGTGAATATTCCTATGACAAGTAGTCTTGGTTAAGTGCTGTAACGATTATTTGAAGTAGTGGACACGTGTATAACTTTGATTGGGTATTGGATAAGTTAGTCTGTTTTTAACATATAATAGCAGTTGTAGGCTCTCTTTTTTCCCGCCATGCTCTGTTTCTCATATAAGAACATAACAGAGATGTTGTAATTATAACTAACTTAAGCTTAATACACAAGTCAATCTATGAGATTTTTCCTCTCAAATATCTCATTCTCTCTCTCTCTCTCTCTCTCTCAAAAAACTATCTGATTGAGTTTCAACTTTCAAAAAAATGTGTACCCACTAAAGAAATGGCTAACCCTTTCAGATTCCATTAGAAGTTTGTGGTTTCTACACAAACTGGACTTTTCACACAGCATATTACAAAATGTGTTCAAGAAATATAGAATGCTATGAAAGTTTGAAACCCATAAAATCCTACTAGACACAACGACCTTTATGACCCAGACTTTTTAGGCTCTCTTATGACTTCTCCTCCATGCTATAGACCAAGCCCATGTGGTTTGGAAGGTGCATATTTTTAAGGAAGGTTCAGCAGTACTGTTAGTGAAATTCATAAGGATTATTTTATTGCAGATACTTCACCTTTAAATGTTGACAATAGTGGATTTTAATAATGATACAGAGGTGATGTGTTGTGTAAAATGTGTCACAACTACATGACGCTCGACATACATGTATTGATTTCTATGCCATTTGACTTTAGTAAATCAGTGTAATTTTTTTTTTTTTTTTTTTTTTTTTTTTTTTTTTTTGTGGTGATTGTATGTGTTAATTCGAAGTTTTGAATTGATGGAGATGATTCTCATCCAAAAGAAAATGATGGAGATGATTGTGATATTGTTTGTTCTTGTTCATGTTTTATCTAATCATTGCTGACTTTTCTTCTTCAGGGAACGTGATCCCTGCACTTAGTTTCATCTTTTCTTTTCTTTAATGAAAGATGAAAATTGGTGGCCAATTACTCCAAACTTCTAAATTAAATTAAATTTATGTAAAGAGGTAAAAAAATTTCGTAACATTACAAATTTAATACCTGTTTCTTATCAAACAAATTAAATACAAATTTTCTCTTTAAATATTTGTTGTGCATTTCCCCATTTACATATTTGCATGATTTCTGTATTTTGTAACATTTTACATTTATTATCGAGCCAAACTTAAACATTTTATATTCATTGTCGAGCCAATTTTAAACACTTACTACTTAACAAAAGTCGACTTATTTACTGTCCATTTTCAAATTTACACAATAATAAAATTAGTTATACTAGTCTTTTCTCTTTCATTATTATTAATTTAGAAACAAGGAGATAAGTAGTTGGTAAGTGAAAATAAGTGGTTAAGCTTTAGAATTTTGATGGATGTGATGTATGATACATGGTTAATTACTTAGGATGCTGTTTGGTGGAGCACAAATATATATTATAATAAATGGTGTAATCATGTAAAGAATGGCAAGAGGTCTATGTTCACATGGTGCTCAAGACTTTGATGCAATGGAAAATAAAAATAAAGCTATGTTCAACGATCATTGCTGTCACACACAGCCACTAAAACTGTTAAATGTTTCAAAATTGTTGTAAAAGTTGTACTTTTGGACCTTTTGTTTACCAATTCCACGTTACCCACGAAATGGGTGGGAAAAACAATCCTTGCTTTATCATTGTTTTTATTAAATGAGAGAAACGAGTGGGAAAAAACCGCAAAAGAGAAAAATATAATTGATTCTTTTTTTTTTTTTTTGCTTGAATATAATTGATTTGAATTAGTGCATCCACTCAGCATTCTTTTATTTTTCTCTGAAAAGTTTTAAATGCAGACACTCCGGTCCTCTGGAATCTGTAATACGGCAGTCGTTTTTATTAGTGCATATTCGTACGACAAGTCGTATTGGTTAAGTGTTGTAACGATTATTTGAAGTAGTAGACACGTGTATATATTTGATTGGATATTAGATATAGTTAGTCTGTTATCCACATATAATAGCCTTTGTAGGCTCTGTTTTTCCCGCCATGCTCTGTTCCTCAAAAAGCAGAGAAAACTGGGCTAGACTTTTAAGGCAAAATGTTAGACCTACATTATTATTCATTTGGATCTGACTATGAAATCTCTGCTACTTTCCTATGCGTGAGCATGATTGTTCTGAGAAAATTGGCTTTAGCTTCATGAATGCAAAAAGGGAGCTATATGGGTCCAAACGGTTTTCTTTTGTTGCAAAAGGGCTCGACAGTTAACACTCTCACATGGTGCCTCCTCATTTTCCTATGCATGATAACGGTAACATTCCAAGAAAAAGTTCATTTCAAGGAGGATTATAAATGAACCAAGCCATTCATAAATAGTTTGGACTTGACTCAATAAAAAGCTCATTTTATGTTTGTTTGTTTATTAAAGAATCAAGTTTGTGCCTACATTTTTAGCTTGTTTAATAAAAGAGCTAAGTCTAAGTAGAAAAAAAATAATAATAATAATAAAATAAAATCTTCATGAAACAAACTCATGAACATTGGTGCTCAACACAAAACAAGTTGACCCTAAACTCGTTTACAGGCTCGGCAATAAGCTTGATATAAGTTTGACAATTAAATTCATATCTTACTATAATTTTAAGTAATAAGGAGTAGCAATTACTTGTCCAAACAAATAAGCTTTATATGGGCTTGATAATATATTTGTGTTGGATTTGAAGCTCAAAAACTTGATATAAGCTCAAGTTTGAGCTTGAGCTCAACTTTACTAATGAGTCAAGCCAAGTTCAAGCTTTTAGACATTTTAACGAGCTTGACTTCAAACATTTATTATAGGATTGATTCAAACTCAAACTAAGTTTACACATTTTACATTCGTTATCAATCCAAACTTGAACATTTTATATTTGTAATTCGTTGTCAAGCCAAATTTGTACACTTACTACTTGACAAAGGTCGACTCATTTATGGTCTATTTTCAAATTTACGTGTAAAAAAAAAAAAAAGCTATACCAGAACATATTAAAGAATGGGATAACTAATTGGTTAGAGGAAATAACTAGCATTGACATCAGGTGTTCCAAATGCTAAAACACCAAATACCAAAAATACATTTCCATCACATATGTCATATATCGAATTATTTTAACACATTCTATAGTACACTTCTACTAGATGGTGGGTGTTATTTTAAGTTATTTTAATGAATGGTTTATTAAAATAAGAGATGAGATGTAGAGTGTAATATTAAATACTATACCAAAATAGATAAAGTAAATTTTTAGTACATTAAAATAAATTTTTTTTAGAACATTTGTGCTAAGTGCTAATATTCTAGCGTTAGAATTTTGATGGATGTAATGTAAGATATGGTTAATTACTTATGCCGTACCAGACGGTGTTTAATGGGGACACAAATATATATATATATATATATATATTAATCGTGTAAAGAAGGGCCAAGGTAGGTTCACACGGTGCTCAAGACTTTGATGCAATGGAAAACAAAAATAAAGCTATGTTTTTTTTTTTTTTTTTTCGAGAATCTAAATAAAGCTATGTTTAACGATCATTGCTGTCTCACACTACCACTAAAAATGTTTCAAAATTTTTGTAAAAGTTGTGCTTTTGTACTTTTTCTTTTACCAATTCCACATTCCCCACGAAAACCCAGATAGTCATGGTGGAAACAAAATCCTTGCCTTATCATTATTTTTATCAAATGAGAGAAATGAGTAACACAAAAGAGAAAACAATAATTGATTTTTTTTTTTTTTTGTTTTTTATTTGCAGTAGTGGACACGAGTACAGAGTTGATTGGGTATTAGACATAGTTAGTCTGTTATCTACATATAGTAGCCTTTGTAGGCTCTGTTTCTCAAATATATATATATATATATAAAGAACAAAACAGAGTGTATTTATTCAAAAAGCAAAAAGACTCTATTAGTGCTGCATTATTATTAGTAAGAGCAAGATTTAGAAACAATACTTAGACGCTGTTCCTTAAATTCTCCTTTTAAGATTCTGTAATATAGATTTTTTCTCTTGAGATAGAAGTGTATTTTTAAGTTAAGTAGTCACATGACTGAATCTTAAGAGGAAAATTTAAGAAATAGCACTTAATGTATTATACCTAAGTTTTGTCTTATTAGTAATTTTTAGTATGCCATGCATATTAAACACTCTGTTACCAGTTACCACTACACTTGGCTCTGCATCTGAACACTCTATTATTTCCAATGAATGAGCATGATTTGTTAGGTTCTAAGTAATTAGGAACTAATGTATTAGAACTCTATTTTGTAATGTTGGCAAACCATGATCAAAACAGGTTGTTTAATCTTGTTTAGATTTGCTCAAAATTGTCTTTTATGTAAAGTTGGAATTGAGCTGTTGCAGAATTAAGTGTGCATTTTGGCCTGGCTCGATTGATCGAAGCTTAGATTCAATCGATCAAATCTCGGGTAGAATGTTTTTTCTGCAGATTTTTCCAACTCAGCCCTAGCCTATTAAAACGTGTAGGGTTTTATGTTTTGCCCTAGGTATAAAAGGCAAACCCTAGCCACCTTTTTGAGGTTGCTTATATTGCTGTTTGTGTGAATCTCTTGTGAGATCTAAGAGGTGTTTGCTTTCACACAAGCTTAGGATTATCAAGAAGGAGATTTCTTCAAGAGCTTGATGATCATTCAGTTGCTGCACTAAAGAGCTTAAAGATGTACAAGCGGATGTGCTTGTACTTGCTGGAGAATCCAAGAAAGAAGGAGTCCGTGGTCTCGGAGCTTGCACGTGGTCGTGTCAGTAAATTTTCTACTAGTGGGTAGCAAAAGAATGTTAGTGGTCTAAGTTCTATTGTATAAACTTCAATTCTTTCTATAGTGGATTCAAGTTTACCTTGAGGATAGCTAGGTTAAATCCTCCCCAGGTTTTTTATCGGTTTGGTTTTCAGGATCATCATATCTTTGTGTTCTTTATTTTTCGCACTTTATATTAATACGATATATTTGTGTTAACCTAGATTTGTTTAATTTGGACTAATTAATAACTTGGCTTGTTAACTAGGTTAATCCAATTGTGTTTTAAGGGGTCTAAAAACAAACAAGTGGTATCATAACGGGTAGCTCTTTTGTTTTAGATATTTTGATCTAAGAGCTGATTCTTGACCCCTGTTGTCATGGATAATTTGAAGTGTCTTTCTGATCATGTTTCTGGTCATGCTTCTCCGTAAGGAATTATTGAAATCCATGAAAATTGCTAAGAAATTCAAGGAAGAGTTAAAATTGGATAATCTTGAAAAAGAGGAATTGCTTGTTAGATTAGATGAATCTAATAAAAAGAATGAATTTTTGAGAAATCAAATTTTCTGTCAAGATAAGAAGATGAAAAGCTTGGAACAAGAGTTAGTTGAATTTAAGGCTAAAATTGAAAATTTGAGTAGTACTAAGCCTGTTGTTGATAATAGAAGTGTTTTTGTTTCTTTTAAACCTAAAATTGAGAAAGTTTATATCCCTCCTTTCAAGAGGAATAATAAAGAAAAAGCTTATTTTTCTAGGTTAGACAAAGGTAAAAGTTCTGATGCAGACGTTGAAGTTTCTAAACCTAAGTCTAAACCTACTGTGAAAGAGCATAATAAATCTGTTTTTGTGCCTACCTGTCACCTTTGTGGTGTTGTTGGTTATATTAGATCAAATTGTTCTTTGTTGAGGCAAAAACCAAAATCTGAGACTAGATTTGCTGTTAGGAATACTGATGTTCCTAAATTTGTTCTTATTTGTCACTTTTGTGGTGTCTTTGGTCACATTCGTCCTAATTGTTAAAAATTGAAATTTAAGCATTCTGTATTTCAATCTAGAATATGTGATGATATTTCTGCTGTGATAAGTCCATACAAATTGCTTCATATTATTTTGAAAAATTTAAGCTTGTTGGCTTGTGAAAGGAATTTGCAGGATTTCAATCTTTCTCAGAAGATTGGTGTAATCCCTCAAATACAGTCTGCTTCACATGGATTTTCACTTACAAAGCCGAAGACTCGTGCTGTATGGGTGAGAAAAGATCCTCTAAGGTGAGTGTTGTTTACTTGTCCCTGATTTAATTCTTTCAATTAATTGTGGACATGTTTTCTTTTAGTTTTTGGTTGTTTTTTTTTTTTAATTATTTTTTATTATTCAAAAATCCAAAAACATTAAAATATTTCAAAAAGACAAAAATAATTTATTTTGTGTCTTGTTTTATTTGTTTTGAGGATTACATGAGTTATAATATCTATCTCTTGATTTAGAACATGCTTGACATTGTGGAGAAACTTGAATAATATGTGTTGCATAAGTGCTAAGCTATTTCTGATTTTGTGTGAGTACGTACTGGTTTATACATGTACTCATGGGTTAATTAAGAAATTGATATTTCTTGTTTATGTACCCTCTATAGCTTAGTTAAGCACTGTCATGCAGTGCATTTGCATTGTTCATTTAGCATAATGTGTGTTTTTTGTTTTTTGTCATAAATTTTTGTAAAACCAAAAAGATTTTTGTGTTTTATATTTCACATCTTGGATTTATAATCAAAGATTGACCACATTATCTTTACATAACATGTTTATGTATCTTGATTAGCTTGGATGAGATTACTTTATTACACTTTACTAGTTTGAGTTTCGTAGTGCATGTTGTGTGAGAAGATGTTTATAGTTCTTGATCACTTTGTCTTGATCTTGAAGTCACTTGCTTTTGATTGTCGGACTTGATCTTTTTGAGAAAGGCATAAATAGCCATCTCACCACTGTTTACTAGCTAATCATGAACACTTTAGTGCATATCATAAGATTTTGTACTCGAGAAAGTGTAACACATGCACAAAAAGAACATAAGGTGTAGCCTCGGTTTAAATGCTAAAATTGGTGTGTACATTATTGGGCTATAATAAATTCAAAATCAAATAAAATTGGTGTGTACATTATCTTGGCTATTATTAACAAGTTTCTAATAAATTAAAATTGTTGTATACATTATGAGGCAAATCAAAAAACTTACATGATTGCAAGCTTTTATTCTAGGAGATGTGTGAGTTATATGATGTAACTTTTTAGGCAATAGTCTCTTTCAATTCTATGTGATGAATTTTGTAGAAATTGTGATTGGATTCTATTCACATATCACCTTACATGTCTCTCAACCTTTTGCTAGTTACACACACTATACAAGTTACTCTTTGCTAAACTTGGTACATTATATTGTGTGTGATCTTGTTGTGGCCATCCAAGATTATGTTTTCTATGGTATTTGATGCAAAATATGTTTAAGGGTTGGCAAAAATTGTGTTTTTGATAATTAAAAACCTTGTTTTGAAGTTTTGGGTTGAAAACTCATGTTTTTTGAAAATTTTTGGAATCATTCTCATGCATTACATGTCATGAAAAATCTTTTGAAAATTGATTATGCAGAAAAATTTCTGCTGTTTTTCAAAAAATTCAGTTTTCCAGAATTTCGATCGATCGAGTGTAATTTTCGATCAATCGAAAATTTTCAGATTTTTCAAGTCTAGCTTCTGCCTGACTCGATTAGTATTCGATCAATGGTCGATCGATCGAAACTAAAAAATTTTCAGTTTTTAAGTATTTGAACAATCTATTCTTTTGTGCATTATTTATGTTTAGGATTCACATGCATTGCATTGTTTTCTGTATCCATCTTGCAGTTTTGCATTCATATCTTTCATTGTTTTCACACATGCATACACTTTGCAAAATTAGGTACTCAACTTGATCTCAAAATTGATTATTTAATTTTTGAGTTATGTGCTTTTTAGTATATGCTATTTTTATATGTGAACTACAGAAAATATTTTTTTTAAGAGATATGATGGATAATCAATGTGTAAATATTTTCTTTACTCATGCAACTGTTTATGCGTCACATAGTGTCAAGTTTGCATTTATTGAAAGAAAGAATATTTTTCTTCATGTGTATCCTCAACTTAGTTTTTAAGTTTGGTTTGAGTATTTATCCCCACCTCCTAAATTTTCCCCAAAACTGTTTTTCTCAAAACTTGTTTTGTTTTTTTTTTTTTTTTTCCTATTTTTATAGGTGGAGAAGCTTGTTTTTAACCTTTGTTGTTCATAGGGGGAGTTGTCTTTATTTTCTATAGAGTTGAATTGTTTTGTGTTCCTTTAATTCTCTATTTTCTCTTGAATTTTGTTGTGTATGTTTTATAATTTGGGCAATAATGAGTTGTCTTTGTCAATACGTGATAAAAAGGGGGAGATTTAGATGAAATGTGGGAATATGTGTGGAAAATACAAGAATGTTCTGTTTAGGGGGAGTTCAATTTTTTTTTTTTTTTTTTTAAATCTAACTTAGGGGGAGAGTTAGTTTGCATATTTGTTGTTTTCCTATTTTTCTGTCTTTCTTTGCACACGTGTTTATGCGTTTTGTTTAGTGTTTCAGGAAATATACAGGTTGATTCAATTGAGCTGCTGTCTACACTTGCAACTGATGGATAGTAGTTAGGATTAGATTTGTTATAATGGGCAATTTTTGTTAAAAGGGCTTTTTCTTTGTAAACTTTGAGCTTTTAAGTTGTGTTTTGTAACAGATTGCCAAATGGGGAGTTTGTTAGGTTCTAAGTAATTAGGAACTAATGCATTAGAACTCTATTTTGTAATGTTGGCAAACCATGATCAAAACAGGTTGTTTAGTCTTGTTTAGACTTGCTTAAAGTTGTGCCTTTTATGTAAAGTTGGAATCGAACTGTTGTAGAATTAAGTGTGCATTTTGGCTTGGCTCGATCGATCGAAGCTTAGATTTGATAGATCGAATCTTGGCTAGAATGTTTTTTCTGCAGATTTTTCCAACTCAGCCCTAGCCTATTAAAAAGTGTAGGGTTTTATGTTTTGCCCTAGGTATAAAAGGCAAACCCTAATCACGTTTTTTAGGTTACTCATATTGCTGTTTGTGTGAATCTCTTATGAGATCTGAGAGGTACTTGCCTTCACACATGCTTAGGATTATCAAGAATGAGATTTCTTCAAGAGCTTGATGATCATTCAATTGCTGCACTAAAGAGTTTAAAGATATACAAGCAGGTGTGCTTGTACTTGTTGGAGAATCCAAGAAAGAAGGAGTTCGTGGTCTCGGAGCTTGCACGTGGCCGTTTCAGTAAGTTTTCTACTGGTGGGTAGCAATAAAATATTAGTGGTCTAAGTTCTATTGTACAAACTTTGATTCTTTCTATAGTGGATTCAAGTTTACCTTGAGGATAGCTAGGTTAAATCCTCCCCATGTTTTTTACCGGTTTTATTTTCCTGGGTCATCATATCTTTGTGTTCTTTGTTTTCCGCACTTTACATTGATATGATATGTTTGTGTTAACCTAGATTTGTTTAATTTGGACTAAGTAATAACTTGACTTGTTAACTAGTTTAATCCAATTGTGTTTTAAGGGGTCTAAAAATAAACAAGATTGTTCTAAGAAATTTTGCATTAGCAGGGCCGACTCAATAGGTGATGCAATTGACGCAATCGCCTAAGGCCCCCAAATAAAAGAAGGCCCGCACTTGTAAAAAAAAAAATATATATATATATATATATATATGTATATATAGTATTTATCTATATATTTTAATTAAAAATAATTTTAAGCACTTTTATTGGTCAATAAAATGCATTAAAGAGGTCCTATTATATCCTAAAATGCAGAAGATTAAAAAGAGAAAAAACAAAAATCGTCAAACTTCAGCTAACAAAATTAAATTTTAGGAGACAAATTTATTAACTCATTCTTTAAATATGCTAAAATCAAAATTAATACCAGACAAATTCATTAATAATATAACATAATTGTCTTGAAATATGCTAAAATAAAGGTTATAAATTTCAAAAACAAAAGAAAAATCTCTCATCTCTCAATCTCTCTGCCTCTCCATCTATTTTCTTACCTTTGTTTTCTTCATCTTCATCTTAATCCTTGATCTTTTTCCATAAACTCAATCAGTTAGTCTAGCTTAAAATTTTTCTTTGTTGATTCCCTTCAATTCACAGCTACCAGAGGTAATCTTCTTCCCCTCTCTACCTTTCCAAAAATGAAGATGACGACTCTTCTATTTATTTAACTGAAGTTATATATTTTTTTAGTTTATTTCACTGCACAATTATTTGGTGGGAGTCACATCATGGGATATGTTTTTTGCTATGATAGGACTCTTTTATGTTATTCTCTTAATTGGACCTTTTTCTGCTATGATAGGACACAATTTTTGCTTTAAAACTTAGCCATAGGATGATAGAGTATAGGCTGGATGTTGGACATCTCACATCTGCTGACTCCTGATCTACATTGCTGCACAGGCGCACAGCAGCACAGGCTGCACAGTGCGCAACTGTGCAGTGCAGCCCATAGTCATACAACACGATTTCTCACTTTTTTTTTTTTTTTTTTTTTATTTGAACACGGTTTCTCACTTTATCAATTATTATATCAATTAATAATTTGTCTGGTATAATATCAACTCATTTGTACTAGTTTACCCAAAAAAAAAAAAAAAAAAAAAAACTCATTTGTATTATAATGACACTAATTTATTGAATCATATATTAAATTAATTTTTATTTGTGCATGTTTAGACTTTAAAATGGTCACGGCTTTAAAAAAATTGAAATAATCAGGTTCTATTATTCTATACTTTAAATTTTATTCTTAGTTAAATTATCATTCTTAATTATAAATTGTGTTTTATTTATCTATAAATATTTTTCTCATTATATATATTATTTTCTCATTAAATAAAAATTTTTAATATATATATATATATATATATTATTTGATTAATATTTAAATATAAAAAAAACCCCACTTAAAATTTTCGCCTAAAACCCCCTAAGCTGTTGAGCTGGCCCTGCCTTTACTTTTAGTGTTTTACTTAATTCTTCACTTATAGGGTTAGGATTTGTGACCCAAGCCCAAAACAATAAATTTGTAGAGAGTGGGTGAAAGAGCTAGGTTAATTATGGAATTAGCAACGGTTAGCTACAACCTCCAAGAATAGACTAGCATAAAGATACAAGTAAAGATAAAATATAATGAAGTCCGAAGAGGTTTATGATTAATTAAATAGTGATTACAGTTGTGGGGCCCTGGGGCCTGGTAGCCTCAGCCCATCTTGTAGTCGGGCCAGGGCCCATGCCAAGGACGGATGACCATCCGAGGCTGATTCATGGAGACGCTTCTTTGGAATCCACGCCGAGGACATCCTTGTCCTCGGCGTACTAAGGTTGATTTCGGGTGGGGGACAAGCCCAGAACAGCTTGTCACCTCCACACTTAATGCACTCACCTAACCCCCCTAGCCGCATTAATGGGGATGTAACCCCTTGGCAGGGGAACGTTGATCATGGTGAATCACTCGAGTATAGATAAGACCCCAGATAGGGCAGACGATCAGAGGGAGGGCAAGTGGATGATCAACAGATGGAAGAAAGAGATAGGAGGAGGAGGACTATATAAGAAGAACGAACAGAGTAGTTAAGGGGGGGGGGGGGGGGAAGCTCCTCGGATCAGCGTTGAGGAGTTATTCTTAGGAGTAAGTTAGGTGCCTTGGCCATCAATGGTGAAAAACCATGGTTTGACCGTTGTTTGCTGGTTAGGGCCTAATCCTTGATCCCACTCTCTAAAAATGTATTGTTTGGGGCCTAATAGATTACTTTCCTTTTGATTTTAAAGGGCTTGTCTAAATTGAGTCCCTACAATAGTTCTTAGAGCTACAGTAAAGCTTTTCTCTATTTCTCCTTCTCTTTTTTCCGATCCCCCATTATCAGAAGTTCCTTTCCTTTATATAGCATCTTTCCCCATCATCTCCATCGTCCACTTGTTCTTCATTTGCGTACCTACTTGAGTATGTGTCACGTCAAGTATTTTCTTTAGCTCTTTGAGAGTGGCGGTAACTGAGGTTACACTGTTCAGGGGTCTTTTCCACATAAATGTGGTCAGAAAAGTTGCTGCAATGCATTAAATACGGTAGTAGCAGCTTTTCCTTTAGATATTTCTTCATTCTTATCATCTCCAGACATACCCAGAACTTAGCTTTATCGTTGGGGTTGCTAGGAAGATTATTCGGACCTTCCACACATTTGATTGATCAAGACTATTCATATCCAAGGAGGAAGACCTCTTCGGACCGCTGGTGACCTCTTCGGTTTGTAATCCTCCTTCATTTCCAGGTGTTTTTCTTCCAGATGGACTCTATCTCAACCAGTTTCTTCTCTTCGGACACACAGTAATCTTCAAATAAGGCCCTAGGCCCAATATGTAGGGTTGGACTTTTACCCTCCACATCACTAATTGTAATTTGTCATATATTCTTTTTACTTTCCATGTAAAATTATTTAAGTTTAAAAAAAATATAAGCTAAGAAAATTGGGGAGGAGGAATCAGACAAGAGACATACTAAAATTGATAGAGCGTATAAGTGAGACACTAATAGGAAAGATGATTTATATTCCTATATATATGATGCATACCTTTAGGCTTTAGACACCCCCAGTCATACTGCTATAGTACTTGTTCGTCTTTGAGAGTAGCTTGAAGCCTTGAAGCATTTCTTAGCATAGTGAGTTTGTGAACTTTCCTAGAAATCAAAGAGAGAAAACGCGGGCATGGCGGGTACCACTTTTACCCTGGATGCTGAAATAGGCAGGCACCTTAATTGGCTCTCTAAAACTTAATAATATGTTGTGTGTGTGTGTGTATCTGCTCACTATAAGTTTCTTACTTCTGTCCCTGACAGCAGGCGAGGAGACTCTAGTTAGTAACCAAACAGAGAACAGTCCATCCATGGATCCAGTTTTGTACAAGGCTGCAGTAAAAGGCGACATTAATCCTTTCAAGAAACGCGCAGAGCCTCCTGACCTCCTACTCCAGATTACCCGAAATCAGAATACCGTCCTCCATGTGTACATTATAGCCCCATCTGAATCAGAGAAATCAATCGAATTCGTTGATGGGATCCTTAGTATGTGTTGGCCACTGCTGCTGCAGGTAAATGTCAAAAAAGAAACTCCACTACATCTTGCGGTGAGGCACGGCCATGTTGCTGTGGTCAATTACCTTATCCAAGCTGTAAAAGATCGTCAAATGCTGCGGATGACGAATACACAGATGGACACAGCTATCCATGAGGCCATACGAAACAATCACCTCGATGTCGTACAGTCATTGATCAAAGAAGACCCTCATTTTTCCTATTCCGCAAATCATGCCGGCAACACTCCCCTTAACAAAGCCAAGACGGGAGGTTTTCATGAATCGCTGCTTGAGAATAACTATGGAGTTTCACCAGCATATGGCGACCCCAGCGGTCTATCACATCTACACATAGCTGTAATTTGCAAGGATGAAGGTGAGCCTGTCCATCTTTTTGCTTTCTTTCTGTATTGAGTGGCTATATAATATTAATATCTCTCCTGTCAGCTACTTTTTAGTTTTATCTACACTATTTTCAGCAAAAAATTTTCAGATTTAACTAAATAAGCTGTTCCTAAACAGACTCTTAGTATTTTCGCATCCGACAATTTTGTAAAATTGCCAGTAAAAAATATCTGTTAACAAGCCATATACTATTGCCCTCTACCCATGTATATCATTTTTTTTTTTTTTTTTTTAATGAGAGCATTTATATCATTTTGTTGGCTGATCCTTTTGTCATCTTTAGTACTCATGCCATGATGTGCTTCCATGCCCACATTATAAACTATAATGGAGACAAAAAAAACCCCAAAAATTGATTCAACGTTCTTTCGCATGAATGTTAAGTCCTACCATTTATTTATTTATTTTTATAATTTTCAATAATTTAGTAGCGAATTGAGTATTTGAACTCTAAATGCTTCCATTGAAAACATAAGAGGTGTCAATTGAGTTACCATGCTCTTGCCGGTCTACCATGAATCTAATTAGTGAAACTTACTATTATTTAAAATAAATGACATTCTTTTGTTTAATTTTAAATATATTTACTTTATGCTTCACTAATTAAAGCTCGTAAGTCATTCTTTCTTTCCTTAAAGTGAGAAAAGAAAAAAAAAAAAAAAATTCAAGCACATGATATACTAGCTGTGGAGTGTGAAGTAGAGCATAGTATGAGAATGCAATTGAGATGGTAAATTATTACTCTTAAAATAATAAATAATGAATAATTAACTACTCCAAAAACACAACATACTCCAATATCTGATTTTGTAAACAAAATTTGTATATGATAAGAAGTATGGGACGCACATAAAGTTTATTTAAATATTTATTAGTATTTAATTTATATGAGAATAACTAATTGAACATTTGACAGTTTTTTCATTTCTTTTATAAAGTTTCATAAAATGGATGGTTAGTTATCAAATCAATTAGTTACTTTTTTATTTTTTTCATAAAAAAAATCCTAAAATAGTTTTCTAACACATGGTCTTAGACCATACGTCAGTAAAATCAATAAAATAAACAAGATTATTAGGATTCTATTTGGAAAAGATTGTGATGTGAAAGGACATTTGATGTGGTTTCTAGTATTTAACTCCTTGAGGAAAGGTCCGGAGGAGTATATAAATAAAAAATAAAAATCAACTTTGTATATTAATCTAACCTTTAATAACTCGAGAAATTATTAACTTTTAGACTGTAAATAAATATATAAGTCTTTTAGATATAAGGACTTGTTAAACCATTTGATGTTATTTTATTGCTCTAGTTGCTCTATATCTTAGACACATATTTGGTTATTCTTAAATTTTATAATCTATTTATAAAATTTAGTTATCCATTGAGATATCTATATTATATCTTAAAATTGAAACTTAGCATTTATTATTATTATGCTCCAATTTAGCCATATCATTTACTTATTTCCAACATTTTCTCTCTCATTTTTAACTATTTTTCTCTTTATTAATTTATCACCTTATCATTACACTTTCTCCAACATTTTCCCCTCACTTTTACCTTTTTATTTCCCCATTGCTCTATATCTTCACGTTACAATTCCCCCATCCTATTATCTTCTTTTTTTTTTTTTTTTATTCTTTTTTTTTTTCATTTTATTAAACTATAAATTTTGCTATTCTCTCTTTCGTTCAATTCATATTTTTTTTTGCAAAAAAAATGTGAATACTCTCTCTCTCTCTCTCTCTCTCTCTCTCTCTCTCTCTCTCTCTCTCTCTCTCTCTCTCTATATATATATATATACACCCTTTCTTTTGGTGAATTTTTAATTCTTGAATACATCTCTATTTTAGGTTAATAAATCTTTGTGATGAACACTACTTTAGGTTGATGTGATTTGGTAATCTTTTAATTTGTTATCTTTTTTTCTTTTCTTTTCTTTGATTGATAGATATAGTATTTATATAGTATGTAATGATATAATGTTATCCTATTACATAGGTAGCATGACTTGGATAATTTGTTGTAAAAGCACAAATTAGTGTGAAAATACAAGAGCTTGTTCAGACCCCCAATTAAAAATTTACGACTAGATTGCTTTCAATTAAACTTAACAAAGTGCGGAACAATAGTAACTATGCGAAATGAACCGATAACACTATTCTAAGCCATATCTATCTACAATGAACAATAAAATGAAAGGTTAAATAGTAGAGAAGAAAGATGCAAACACAAGATAACATCAAGACATATTATCTAAGAGGAAACCAAAGAACTCGGCGAAAAATCTCTCCACAACCTTGCTAATTGAAATTGATTCACTAGAGAATAAAGTTGGAGTACACGAATAACAAAAGACCCTCTAAGCCTAGTCTACCAACGGACTTCTTGGAGTCTTGTCTTCTCTAGCTCTCCGGATCCTGCAATTCAGCCAAATTGCATTCACCACTAAATGACTCCTTCTAATGCTTCCCAACAGCACCAAAACCTCACTTAATATTCAGGTCTGGTGTGGTAAGTGTTTGGGCTATGAACCTCTCAATGATGTAGGGATAGAGAGGTAGGAGAAGAGGAAAACCACAAGGAAATGTGTAGATGATTGTGGGTATACCAGTCTCTAACTCTCAAGTGTATTTGCTAGGGTTTTCACTCTGAAAAACACTCCTTACAATTCATGGGTAATGAGGGTATTTATAGTGTGAGTAAAGAATTTGGTAAAACACATTATCTTTTTGCCAAACAGAGAGTTTCGCGGGTATCTTGCGGGATGGCCCTTCTCGTGAAACATTCGCGAACTTGAGAGCCTAGTGTGACTTTTTAGCTTCCAGTCATGTGCTTCACACGTGGTCTTTTTGGGGGTTACTCTTCTTGCGAGCTAGTCGCGAATTGCACTGATTCATCTTTGAATAAACCCACATAAATACAGGGAAATGATTGAAGAAATTACAATCAAATTTGGTATGGAATTAAACCCAACAAAAGCTAGTTGGAAATCACAACTTTACATGTTGTTTGCAACTATACCTTTTCTTTTGAGTATTCTTTTTGATGGGATTGACGAAATCAACTATCGATGAACTCAATAAGATAGATGCGACCATTCTCTTGGATGAGCCCAAACAAGTGCCCACGTCACCGACGAGGGTATCAAGACCATTCAATACCGCCAGTAATACCTCGGACGATTACAAAAACAGCTATACAGACCGTTGGGAGCATATTAAAGCCACATTACAAAGCATAAAACATTACCAAGAGGGACATTAAGGCCACCATAACTACCCCAATGGCTAGAAGCTGTGAAAACATATATAAGGCCCTCACAATATCAACACAAGGGATGAAAAAAATTCAGATAATTTTATTGTTATTCTATGATTCTGTTTTCGTTTGCAAAGGAATCCCTTGCATTGGCTATGGCATCGGAGACTTTGTGGCAAGCACCACACTAGTGACCATCTTGAGGATACATTCATACAGGCTGGAGATTGGTTCCATTTGCCCACTCTGACTGACGAACTTACGCTTCATCACTTTTACTCATCTTTTTTTATATAAATTTAGTATTTTTCTCACATTCTCTCCAATTTTTTTTATTATTATTATTCTCTCTCTCTCTCTCTCTCTCTCTCTCTCTCTCTCGATTTTTAATTCTTTCTTGCAATTCTATTTTATATTGATTATTTTTTTGTATCTCTAGTTTGGGTTGATACATTTTGGTTGTGTGTTTTTTGAGTTCCCTATCATATGTACTCTCACTCCCTCTTATAGTTTTGGTTTGAGTTAATTCTTAGATATTTTAGAAGTGATAATTTAAGTTTTAATTAAAATAAAATACACATGGCTATGTATTTGAAAATGTCTAACAATTGTTTGAGTAATATACATGTATGTAGATTGTATTTATCAATTCTTTGAGTAATATCAATTATAAGTTTGTGATGAGGTTTGATTATCATGATAATCTCTTTAAGAGAATGAGAAATTTAAATCATTAATTTGAAAAATAAAAAAGAATAGTTGTACAAAAAAAAAAAAAAAAAAAACATAACACGCTAAAAAAAAGTTTGAAGAATATTTACTATTTCACAAAAATAATGATATCTATTAAACACTCCCATGTTTCTGGAAAAAAAAAAAAAAAAAAAAAAAAAAAAAAAAAATTCAAAATAATAGAATGATATATTTATAGAGATAAAAGAGATGAAAAATCCTTTTAAAAATAATTCAATTTTTTAAGGATAACAATTTATCTTCAATAAATTTTAAAGAATAAATTTATTGACATATAAACTAAGGTAAACAGTAGTGGAGATAATTTTTTTTTTTTTTTATGAGATAATTACAATATGCTGCTAACCCCACAACTAGAACTATTTCCTCCCTAAACACCCAAGCACTTTGTGCTTGGGGGAATGCTAATTTGGATAGTAGTGAGGAGATGAAAAGGCCAAAGAAAGGAAGTAAGGTTGGAGAAAATATAACAATAAATTGAGAAATTAAAAATTAGAATAGTTAAAAATAAGATAAATATGATATTTAGATTGTCAAATAATGGATATTTTAATTCACCTAAATAAGTAAATGTTAAAAGGTATTATAGGAAAAATTAGAAAGAAAAAGATAATGACATTGTCATTGATGTGGCTCAACTGAAGTGTATTAACAAAAAAGTCTACAATTAATTGATAAAAAACTAGATAAAATAAAAATTAATTGGAAAATATAATTAATTTATCTTAAGGAGAAAACTATGATTGAAAATAACAAAATTATATAATGTTGGACCGTGAGCTGTGTCATTTTACCTCAAAACCAATTTAAGGAAGACACACTCAAATCTTTTATGGCATTTAACATCACACCACGCGGGCCTGTTTTTAGAGTGATTGTAAAGAGTCAAATTATGGTCTCCTACATATGATTATGCAAAAATTCATATAATGTTGATAATTGTTGCAATGCTATGTGAATAATGATAACAGTTGTTAACAAATTAGTCAATCATATAATTTTCATATTTTAAAATATTTTACATCAGAAAATATTATAAGAACAATATGAAATGACAAATAAAAAGAGTTACAATCATCACAAGTTACCTTTTCGATTGTAGGGTAGAAAAAATTGGGTGGAGAAAGTTTGTTTAAAACTAAAAGAATAATTTCCAAATTCTATATACTTTTTAATGATAGAAAAAATTTCATTAATAACTTTTATTAAAAAATGAAATTTGTACTAACTTACTTTCTTGAGAAAAAATGTATTATTTTTTAATAATAAATTTTATTAAAAATGATAATTAAGACGACTTAATAATTATTGGTTTTCCTTTTATACATTGTAACGTTTAATGAGGAAATTTATGAAAAGAATTGTTTCTTAATAAATAATTTTATTTATTTGAATATAATCTCTTCCAATAATTGTGAAAATTTCAAGTAGTACTTTAGAAGGTAATTCATGTTGTGATTCATTTTTTTATTATGTAGTTGTATGATGGATTTCTGATGTAATTTATAAGTTTTTAAGGATATTACATGCAGTGTAATGCGTGATTTATGAAGTAATCAATTGATTTTTCATTATTTTTTGAATTAATGAAAACCTTAAATATACCTCTCTTTTTTTTATTTTTTTATTTTTTTTTTTTATATAACTGTAGTCCAAATTGCAACAACAACTGAATGTTCAAGTAGCGTGTAAAACACTATGAACATTTAGACTCCCAATTTACAAACACTATGAACGTTTAGACCCCAATTTACAAAATACCAATTCAAGCTTAATGTCAAATAATAAATGTGTGGAAAATGAACATAACCTATTAACAGAATTGATAAACAATTTAAACCAAATAAAATCACATCCACAGCAGAAATTAAATGGTAAAGATTAAGGGAAGAGAGATGTAAACACAAGGACAACACAACGATGTGTTATCGAAGAGGAAACTGAAGCCCTCAGCGTAAAATCTCTCCACCACCCTCTAAGCGGTCAATAGTCTACTAGAAAATGTAGTTGGGATACATAAACAGTAATAGACCCTCCAAGCCTAATCTACCTAGTGTACCTAAGCCCTTCAAGCTTCTTGCTTCAACGAGGTTGCGTCTAACCTTTTTCTTTTCTAGCTTACCGGATTCCGCTATAGCCCATAGCATAAACCAATAACCATTGGTCCATTCCTAACTGCTTTCCCAAAGCACCAAATGACCTTCTCACAAATATAGGTATAGTGAGAAAAGGATTTGGGCATGAACCTCTTAAGGTGTATCAATGAAGAGGGTGAGAGTAAAGGAATTTGAAGAGTCTTTTTGTGAAGATTGTGGATGAGTCAATTTTGTTTTTCTCTAGGGTTTCTCTCTCAAAATTCTCTTTCGAAGCTCTCTACATTTCGTGGGTATAAGATGTATTTATATTGGGATGAGAATGGAATGTGAAGAGTCAGATTTTTCAAAACAGACCTGGTTGGCGACTTGGCCTCGCGACTTGATAGAGTCGCGAGTTCCAGTCGCGAGCTAACAGAACGGCCAGGTTGGACTTTTTGTCCTGTAGTGCTCTAGCTGGCGCGATTGTTCATCTTCCTGCATGCTTCACTCGTGTGCTGTAGTTGGCGGCTTGCCAGTCGCGAGTTACCCGTGAGTCCCAGCTGCAAGTCTTTGCATCCTTGCAAAATATCGAGCATTTCTTCACACTCTCTCACTCACTACCCTTACATGAATCCCATCTAAATACAGGTTACTAATTGCTAAAATACAAGTAAATTTGGCACGGAATAAAGCCAACAATATGGTTGATAAAATTCAACTTTACAATCCTTCCCTTTGGCTATTCCGTGACAAAATCCTACAACAAACTCTAGACTTAATGCGTGAGTTGGGAACAGTTGAACAAAACTCACTCATAGCTAACTCTAGAATCTGTGAAGCTCTTGAATCATAAGAACAAGTATCTTCCTGAAACACAACAACATAATTTGATCATTTTATGCAAAAAACTTGTAATGCATATGAATCAAGCACAATGCGATCAAGCAAAATGGAGTAAAGCAATAAACCATGGCTTGACCAAAAATGAACAATTACTATAAATAGTGATCACAATGCTCATTCACACATGGAATGAACATTCGGACATGCAAACTAATAAGTTCAATGCAAAGTATCATTTGCATGTCCAATACTCAACCAATGCAACAACACTAGGCAATTGCATTAAGGATATAAAATCTAACAAAGGGCACAAGAGTGATGTACTTAAAGAAAAATGCATGACATTTAATAGCAAATACTTAAGCTACAAATCATGGGTACAAAAACCTAAAAGCTTACAAAAGCAAATGGTTACAAAGTGTACCATACATAACTGAATAACAAAACATAAACACTGAAATATGCTAAAATGAAGCTAAATAAGCAAAATATTTAAACATAGTCCTGCTTGCTTGTTGAGATCTCCCCTTATCATTGTACTCCCCCTATCAACATCATATCCCCCTTTTTGTCATTGAATGGCCAAAGGGTCACTCTTGGGTGTTGATGCTGTCAAATTTGGCTGAAAGTGTGTTGAGCTAAATCTTCATCACGTCCATCATTCCGGGATCACCGCCCTAAGACATTTAACCCTTGTTAAATGCTGAGATCTCCCCCTATCATTGTACTCCCCTTATCAACATCATATCTCCCTTTTTATCATTGAATGGCCAAAGGGTCACTCCTGGGTGTTAATGCTGTCAAACTTGGCTGAAAGTGTGTTGAGTTGAATCTTCATCACGTCCATCATTCCGGTATCACCGCCCCAAGACAGAGTCATTTCTTGGTGTTCGTGACCGTGGAGCACTTGCATTGTTCAATGCTCTCAGCTTATGACAGTTGGGTCTAGTATGTCCTTACAATCCGCAATGGTGGCAAAAATGATTCGTTCTAAGACCCCTTTGTGATTTTGGAAGTGACCTTCCTCTAACTTCACGTTTGGCTTCTGATTGATTATGGGATTTATTCAACACCTGTTGATTAGCCACATTCTTCTTCTTTTCAACCTTAACTTTCTCAGGAATAGACTCTTTTACAACCGGCTCTTTGGCCTTCACAAACTTCACTTCTTTGGTGACATTGGCTGATGAGCTACTCCCTTCAGTATATCCCAACCTAGATTTTTCTGAGAAATGTTTTTGAGATGAAATAACATCATCTAGCTTCTTAGTGGAGACCCTCTCTACTTTGGCATTTGCTTGAACTACCTCTAGCTCAAGAAATCTCACTTTTATGTAAGCTTCTGAAAGCTCACCATTTAATGTCTCTATCTCACATTTGGCCTCCTTATAGCGGACTAGGAGACTTTTATAGTCCTCCTCTGCCTTCTTCATCTTCTTCACAACTGCCTTGGCCATCCTTGTGTACTCACCTAATTTTTCAAGGAGTGAGTTGTAGTTTTCTTGAAGATCGGCTGTGTTTTCATTTTCTTCAGCATCTGATTCTTCAACAACTCCCATTGATTCTTCATCACTATGCTCTCCAAGCTCTTGTACAAGCGACTTCAAGTCCTCTAAAGACTCAATATGGGTAATAGTCATAAACGCGGGGTAATTCCCTTCTCCGTCACTGCTTTCCTCAGAATCAGAATTGGATGAATTAGAGTTGCTAAGAGTTGTGGCATACACCTTGCCCTTCGATTTCAGATAATTGGGACATTCTTTCTTTAAGTGTCCATGCCCGTTGCACTTGAAACAAGTGATTCCTTGTGTAGATTGGGATTCCTTTCCATCTTTCCTTTTGAATTCCTTTTTCTCCCTTCCTGAACTTTGGAATTCCCCTTTATCACCAAATTTTCCATTGTTCTTGAATTTCAAGAATTTTCGGAAATTTTTCACAAGGTATGCAACATCTTTATCAACACCATCTTCATCCAAAGAGTCATGGATTTCCACTCTTTCATTAATGGTCTTAAGAGCAAGAGATTTGCTCTTCCTTTGTGTGGCTAACAACAACTCATAAGTCTGAAGTGACCCAATCAGTTCTTGGACTTTGATATCATTAAAGTCCTTACTTTCTTCAATCACTGTCACCTTGGCACGAAAGCTTTCCGGCAATGACCAAAGAATCTTCCTCATTATCTTGGAATCCTCCATTTTCTCTCCCAAATTAAACTTGCCGATGACCACTTCATTCAACTTGCTATAGAAAGAGTCAAAGTACTCATCCTCACTCATTTTGAGCTCCTCAAACCGAGTAGTCAGCATTTGTAGCTTTGTGTCCTTAACTTTCTTTGTACCCTCATAAGTGGTCTCCAAAATCTGTCATGCTTCCTTGGCAATGGTGATATGAGAAATCTGATGGAACTCATTTGGGGACACACCACAAAAAATTGTATTAAGTGCTTTACTATTAGCATTAGATGCGGCGAGGGCTGCTTTATCCCAAGTGGATTTGGCTGCCTCAGGCCTTGTCCATCCTATATCAACAGCATCCCAAACAAATTCATCAATAGAACATAAAAATGCTCTCATCCGTACCTTCCAAAATGCATAATTACTTCCATCAAAATATGGAGGTGCATTTAGGGATTAAGACCGGTCCATCTCAATACGGGGTCAAGGATCACACTAAGGTATTGAAACCAACAAAAGTGTACCCACTTTGATACCAATTGAATGTTCAAATAGCGTGTAAAACAATATGAACGTTTAGACCCCCAATTTACAAAATACCAATTCAAGCTTAATGTCAAACAATAAATGTGCGGAATATGAATATAAGCTATAAACAGAATTGATAAACAATCTAAACCAAATAAAATCACATCCATAGCAGAAATTAAATGGTAAAGATTAAGGGAAAAGAGATGCAAACACAAGGACAACACAACGATGTGTTATCGAAGAGGAAACCCAAGCCCTCGGCGTAAAACCTTTCTGTCGCCCTCCAAGCGGTCAATAATCCACTAAAAAATGTAGTTGAGATACATGAACAGCAATAGACCCTTCAAACCTAATCTACCCAGTGTACCTAAGCCCTCAAAACTTCTTGCTTCAACAAGGTTGCCCCGAACTTTTTTTTTTACTAGCTTATCGAATTCCGCTATAGCCCATAACATCAACCAATAACCATTGGTCCCTTCTTAACTGCTTTCCAAAGCACCAAATGACCTTCTCACAAATATGGGTATGATGAGAAAATAATTTGGGTATGAACCTCTTAAGAATGTATCAATAGAGAGGGTGAGAGTAGAGAAATTTGAAGAGTCTCTTTGTGAAGATTGTGAATAAGTCAATTTTGTTTTTCTTTAGGGTTTCTCTCTCAAAATTCTCTTTGGAAGCTCTTTACATTTCGTGGGTATAAGGAGTATTTATACTGGGGTGAGAATGGAATGCAAAGAGTCAGATTTTTCAAAACAGGGCTGGTTGGCGACTTGGCCTCATGACTTGATTGAGTCACAACTTTTAGTTGCGAGCTAACAGAATGGCCAGACTAGACTTTTTGTCCTGTAGTGCTCCAACTAGGGCGATTGTTCATCTTCCTACACGCTTCACTCGTGTGCTGCAGTTGGTGGCTTGCCAGTCACGAGTCACCCGCGAGTCCCAGCCGCGAGTCTCTGCATCCTTGCACAATCTCGAGCATTTCTTCATACTCTCTCACTTACTACCCTCACATGAATCCCACCTAAATACAGGGTTACTAATTGCTAAAATACAAGCAAATTTGACATGAAATAAAGCCAACATCATGGTTAATAAAATTCAACCTTACAACAACAACAACAACAATAATTATAATAATAATAAAAAAGCGATCACCATAAATAAAATTATCATGCACAACATTTAGGTCCGTGACTAGTGAAAGTTAAAGGAGGAGATGAATGACTAATAGATAATGCATTCGTAAAGAACTAATGGCTCATAAAGTACTCACTTTGGGAGTATCATGCATTGTAATACATGGAATAGCATAATTCCACTATAATAAGGGTGCTATTGTAATAATTTATGTATTGGATTTTTTATTTTAATAGGGGTATTTCGCAACTAGATGGCATGAGTAGTACTATGATGGCCATATAAGGTAACTATCACCTATGAAGTAAATTGAGTATCATGTGAGACAATTGAGAGAATGTAAAATTAGTTTACATTAGGAGACTTAATATGGCTCACATAAGTTTTATTTAATTATTAATTAATATATTTTATATTTATAGTATTTAGTTAAGAGATTAAATTCTATAAAGATGTAGTGTAAAACCCATTTTTTATCCCTCCAGTCTCAACATGTCATATCTTCTTATCAAATATTTAAGAATAAGTACAACCAAATCCAATTAATTCTTACCCATATATAAATTCAACCAAATTGAGAGTTTATTAAGATGTTATTAAGTGTGGTATGATTTTATTGAATTTTAAGTAACATTTTGATGTGATAATCCCTTATTAGATGGTGTAAAACATGAGTTTTACTCCTCATCTTTACCAAATTTAGACTCTTTAGTTAATTAGTGAATAATAAAGATTTCTACTAAGTATATGAGCTTCACAATCTTGTATAAAATTAAAAAAGAAAACCAAATATTCTTAGTCCTTGAAAACCGTGAAAATTTTTTTAAGCTGTAGACCTTGGGGTGGAAGAATTCTCTCTAAATTTGGATTTTCTCTTCAAGATATCTATATAATTATTCCCGGAAGTATGTCTTTAATTTCGTGCATGTTTTCATTTTCAATTACTTTGTTCTAGAGATGATCAGTACAATACTTTCACACGATGCTGAACGGACTCTAACCAAAAAACCAGACCAACAAGGGTGGATTCCACTTCACTATGCTGTGCTTTCTGGTCAAAAATCGATGGTGAAACTGTTGTTAGAGTTTGACAAATGTACTGCCTACATTGCCGACAAAAAGGAAAACAAGACAGCTCTTCATTTTGCAGCTAGCCAAGGCCATATAGGCGTCATAGAAGAGCTTCTCTCCAGTTGTCCAGATTGTTGTGAACTAATCGACAATGGAGGTCAGAATGCTCTAGACGTCATCACTTTAGCCGATAACTTGGATGCCAAGGTGAAGGTGAGCTCATCTAACTTAAAGGACACTTAACATTAACAAAACACAAAACAAAAAAATAAAATAAAAATCTTTTTCACCCTAACCTTTTTTTTTTTTTTTTTGATAGACATTCTAATTTGAAAGTAATGTATCAATATATTGTATATCCTCTAAATTAAGAGTTAAATTAAACGAAGTTGAGGTTCCATTACAACCAACAGGGGTAATTTTGTAGTTGCACCAAATTTCCATCTCATTTAACGCCAATTTTAGACCCAATTCTTTCAAATTTTTGTATAAATGAAACAAATTGATAATTTAGGGGCAAAATTCTAAATGACTTAATAGTTTAGAGTAGAAAAATATTAGTTCCTCGAAAAACATAAAGGGAAAAATCAATTTATCCTGGTTATTGAGACCTTTTAATGTTTTTAAGGATCGAAATCCTCTGAAAAATTTAGGAATCGGGGAGCCTCCAGTTTTTATTTTAATTTTAAACTGTTGCTGTGTGTTTCGGACCTTTCGGTTAACATTTTTAATTTTTAATTTTTCTTGAAAAATAAGATAAAGTTTTTGTAACATGAATATCACTAAAATAATATTCTGCTTAATGTCCACAATGTATTTTAGGAGAGGATTGTAAAATGCTTGAAAGAGGTTGGCTGTAGACCTAATATTGTGCAAATTACAAAATCGAAAGACGATAATGATATCATCACCAAACCCGAAGACGATGATGACGATGATGATAACATTGCCAAACCCGAAGAGACCAAACCCAAAGACGACATCATCGTCCAATTCCAGAAAGGAAAAGATCCGCATTTGCTTGTGGCCACACTCATAGCAACAGTATCTTTTGCGGCTGGTTTCACCATGCCCGGTGGTTACATCAACGAAAAGGGCCCGGAACAGGGCCAAGCAATTCTCGGAAGAAGTTCAGCTTTCAAAGCATTTCTTATGAGCAATACAATAGCCCTGATGCTCTCCAGCTTTACGGTTATTGCCCACCTTTATGCGCCGCTGTTCTCTGAGAAAATGATCCGTACACTATTCAAGAGTCAGTTTTATTGCACCACTTTTGCCATGTTGGCCATGGTGATGAGCTTCTTTACGGCCACATACGGAGTCTTAAGACAGTCCTTCGCCCTTTCCATTGTTATCCTTGTCCTTGGATCCATATACTCCTTTATGTTTATGTTCGCACTACTAATGATGACAAGCGTTGAAAGCACCACGGACAAACTGCTATATGTTGAGACACCGACGACGACTAAGGTTAGTTGTTGAAGTATGTTTGGATAAGTGTTTATTACTCATTTTACTCAACAAAATAATAATAATAATAATAATAATAATAAGTAAGGTAGGCAAAAATATATTAATAGGGTTTGGTTTGGAGGAATTTATATTACTTCCGTCATTGGGAATGTGATCCCTACCAACTTCTTCGATGCCTGAAAATATAATATTTGTATGTTTGGTTTAATTAGAAATTTAATAAGATTCTTTGAGTATGAGATGTTTATATTTGATTTATTTTTTTATGAATTTCATAGGAATTATTTATATACTCCGTATATTTTTCAAAGTATCTTTGCATTTGTATTTTTGTTTGTTTTATTTTTTGGAAATAAATAATAAGAAACAAAATATAAACTATAAATCATGACAAATTCACTAAAACTGTAGTCCAATATTTTTGAACATGTATTATGTGTATAATATGAAAATAATTATTAAAATATTTGTTCTACATGGCAATCACGACACATTTCTTGTTAATAAAAATAATTTAATTTCTTTTAGCATCTAACTTAATCCCAAATAGGAGAGATACTTAAAAAACAAAAAAGGACTAATTGGAGGGTGAAGAGATAAAGACATTTCTTTTTAGGTTTATTTTTATTTGTTACATAGTTGGAAAGAATGTATATAATTGCATGTTTATAAAAATAAATAAAAAAATGTAACTTTTTTCAAGTGCTAGAATTTGGATTTCCTCTACATATTGGAATGTGGGTACCCATCATTTTTTAAAAGGGAATATGGGATTAAGTGGGAATCAAAATAACCACAGGCATTTGATTCCCTTATGTGATTTGCAACAAAGCTTAAGAATGTTAGAAAGTCTTTCAACATTTCCAAGATTCCTAAAACATTATCTCATATTGAGTGCCCCTAAGGTAAGTTTTGAGTCTTAATTTAAAGTCTCATAATATTTTGCTAAAAATCTACAATGTATTTTAGGAGACAATTGTCGAAATTAATGGGAAAAAAATTATTGTAAATAAAATTGTACGAAAAGTGGAAACAAGAAATAGAGAGAGAAAGAACACGAGGATTACGTGATTTGGCCCAGTAGTTACATTTTTATTATATGATCAAGTTTGTGTTAGAAGAACCATAAGCAAGGTATATATAGAGGCTATAGAGACTAGGGTTAGCCCTAGTTGGGATTCACAATGTATTAGGCCTTTTGGGCCATTACACATAATAAATAATAAACACAATATCTGTTCCACTCTCTCTCAAATTCAAGGTAGAAGGTTGATGGATTAGAGGCAATTGAGAAAGAATTATGCGAATTGGGATGACAATCAGGAAGGAATGCCAAAAGCAACTATAAAGTCCTGAGAATGACTACATCAATGACCAGAAGGGGTTGCTGTGGCCTAAGGATGGCTGTAAGGGCCAAAGAATTTCTATACCGATAGCCTAAGGAATATTGGCGAAGAATGACATCATGATGAAACATGTGTGAATGAATTGGTGAATTTTGCATATATGGTGAACCCAAAAGGAACGAAAAATTGTCCAATATGAGTGAATTATTATTATTTTTTAAAAAAATGTACATGACACTGTACTATACTTTTTCACATAGGTATTAATTTTGGGGTCGATGCTCGAGCAAAACATTGATAATGTTTTTTTTTTTAGGAGGGAAATATCTCTTACGCACAATCGAACACACGTGAAGTTTAAACTGAAAGTTTTATCTAATAGGCATCTCTTTTTTTAAATAGCCATGCAGATCAAGGATCACCAGAACCAACAGACTTGAGACCACCCTTTGGACCAAAAATCAACATGATAATGAATCATGGAAGAAGAAATACAACCAATAGTGGTCAACGTGAGTCACACATGAGTGTCCCAAAAAGCCTACTGCCCAGCTCAGGCTGACTTATAAGCCTAAGCCAATAAGGCCCATATTTTGATCGAATCTTCTCATCAATTCAAAATGAGTAATAAGTCATTTTTCAATTAAATTAATAATATTTAGTTTGAGTTTCCCAGAAAATATTACAGCCTTTATGTTTCAGATACCAAGGCAGATAATTCTGTCATTTTGTTTCCAGTTTTTATGAGTCTATTCTAACTTTAGCCTTGAAAATGTAATAATCTGAATTATAATTATATTTTTCTATGCTCGGAGGGTTGTTCTAAGCTATTAGTCATTGGCTTATGAGAAGAAGGATTTTCGCTACTTTTTTTTTTCCTACTTTAACTCTATAGTGGCGAACTTATTTAACCCAGGTATCCTTCGTAGAATTCAATTAGGTTGGTGAGTAATCTATAAATATATCCAATTGCTCTTTTGCCTAGGTGGTGAGCTATCTATATATCATTCTTGGAATTGAAGTTTACAATTTTGAAATGTGAATGGAAATAAGAAGGCGTCCAACGGAGTGAGATTCTTGTCAATAAGTAGCTCTGTGGGCAGTGACTTAGATTTTCAATTAACTACCATGTGCCCATGAATATACATGGATGCATTTAAATATAAACACATTTTTTTAATTATAAAAATATACATAATTGATTGAATTATTAGAAAATATAAACATAATTAGATGTATATTAAAACTCTTGTCTAAGTTGAATAATACTTGTGATTATTTTTATTCTAATTGTTAATAAAATAGAAAGTGTGGTGATTTTTTTTTTTTTGAAATAACGATAGAAGTATATATTATTGACTGAAAAAAGCAAAAGAACGGTATTACAAGGGGCTTTTTATCTTTGACTCGTGTACCCACCTACACTCAACCCCGCATCTATTACATATTTCCCTATACCACATAGTGGTCTCTCATGCCATGCAGAAAACTACTTTTCAGAGGGAGACAGCCCCAGGGTCTTATGGTACTACTGTTATAGCATTTTGGGATGCTGCAAGACGCTGATAGTCCTCCAGAATTCCAGTAGCGTGATCCATAATAGCCCTTGGCCGCAACTGTACATTCTCAAAGTAGTATTTGTTCCGAGTATTCCAGATTGCCCATGACGTCGTGACCTACCTCTCCAGCTCTGTCTTCCTTAGTTTACTCTTCATCATCCGAAATAATTGGAAGAAGTCCTGTACCTGTTTGCTACATTTCTGCACCCTTCCTTTCGATATTGCCCACACATTTCGTGCCATTGGACATTCCCATAGCAAGTGCGAGGTTGTTTTAGGTTGTTGACAGCAGATGTCGCATCTCGTATCCACTATCCACCATTACCCTTCGACGGTGTAGATTATCCTTAGTGGGGAGAATATTTGAACATGCTCTCCACATAAAATTCCTAACTTTCGGTGGTACTTTGAGAGCCCAAATTGTCTTCCACACCTTGCCATCTATCTAAGCATTTGAGTGTTCAGCCCATCATGATGCAAGAGGCGGAGAGCCACTTGGTACGCAGCCTTAACTGAGAACCTCCGTGCCCTGTTTTCCTTCCACTCTAACTCGTCCCTTCTGTGTAAGGCAGTCAAGGGTATAGCCAATATCTCCCCCCGAGCACTGGGTGCAAATAAGTCATGCACCTTCTGTCTGTTCCACTGGCCCGTGTCCTCCTCAATAAGGTCACTGACTAGCATATTTGTTTGGACTTCCCCAATGAATACCAGTCTATGTGTCAGCCAATTATCCACTGCCACTCTAATTTTTTTACCGTCCCCCACCTTCCATTGTGACCCTGCCCTTATAATGTCTCTTGCTGCCAGTAGGCTCCGCCAAACATAGGAGGGATTGTGTCCCAACTCAGCCTCTAAAAACGAGCACTTTGGGAAATACCTTACTTTGTAGACCCTGTAGAAGAGAGAGTGAGTATGATATATCAACCGGCACACCTACTTTGCTAACAATGCCATGTTGAACGCTTGGATGTCTCTAAACCCCATTCCACTCTTTACTTTTGGTGAGCATAATTTTCTCCAATTTATCCAGTATATCTTTTTCTCTTCCTTTGATTGCCCCCACCAATATTTGGCAAGGATGGAGTTTATGGTTTCACATAAAGACTTCGGAATTTTAAAGATGCTCATGGAGTATGTTGGTATTGCTTGCGCCACCGTCTTGATTAGGACTTCCTTTCCCGTCTTTGAGATAAACTTTTCTTTCCATCCCATCACCCTCCTTGTGATTTTTTCCTACAAGTCTTTGAAAGTATTAACTTTAGACTTTCCACTAGCCATCGGTAACCCAAGAAATTTTTCACAATCCTCTACTATTCTGGCCCCCATAAAATTCCTTATGTTGTGCTTAACATCTACTCTTGCATTTCTGCTTCTGTCTTTTTATAGCTTGCCTCGAAGCTGCCTCATATTGCTCCAAGATGGCTAATAACCAATGGCATTCCTCCATTGTTGCTTGGCAAAAGATGAGACTATCATCTGCAAACAAAAGGTGGGATAGGCAGACTCCTCCATTGTTGGATAGAACACCCTGCAAATGTCTAGCTTCCTCCGCCTTCCTAAGCATAGCAGACAAGCCTTCAGCACAAAACAAGAATAGATAGGGAGACAATGGATCACCTTGTTTTATATCCCTTGTGGGGGTGATAAAACCCTTTGGCTCTCCATTAATGAGGATCGAATAGGTAGCTGTGCATACTGTTTCCATTGCCAACTGCACCCATTTTTCATCCAATCCCAGTTTTAGCATCACCTTTCGAAGGAAAGCCCATTCTACTCGATCATAGGCTTTGCTAATATCTAGCTTTACTGCCATATGCCCCCTTTCCCCCCTCCTTTTATTTCGCATCCTGTGTAACACTTCAAAAGCTACAGTAGTGTTATCAGTAATAAGCCAGTTAGGAATAAAAGCACTTTGGGCATCAGATATCACATTTGGCAGAATAGTTTTTAGTCGGTTTGCAATAACCTTTGATACAATTCTTGAGACCACATTTTCCAAACTAATAAGGCGGTAATCAGACATATATTTTGCTTCTTCTTTTTTTTGGAATCAAAATAATATGGGTAAAATTCATTTTCCTTAAACAGTGACCTGAATGGAGTACTGATAATACAGCTTCTATCACATCTGGGCCAACAATATCCCAATATTTTTGGAAAAAGAAGGGAGACATACCATCTGGTCTAGGTGATGTTGAGGGGTGCATATGAAATAGGGCACTTCTAACTTCCTTAGGTGTGTAAGGTTGAAGCAGCATGTGGTTCATCTCTGGGGTGACCACTCTATCCACTGCATTAAGAACCCCTTCCATGTTTGAAGGATTTGTTGTAGTGAACAAGTCTTGGAAATGCCTCTCTGCCACTGTGGCTATTTCCTCATCCGATTGTCTCCACTCCCCATCTCTATCATGAACTCCACCAATATGATTTTTCCTCCGCCGTTGATTTTTTGTATAGAAAATGTTCAAAT
Organism: Quercus variabilis; assembly: GCA_030445155.1. Lineage (NCBI taxonomy): Eukaryota > Viridiplantae > Streptophyta > Magnoliopsida > Fagales > Fagaceae > Quercus > Quercus variabilis. The sequence goes on along the minus strand of CP129448.1, from coordinate 6,240,744 downwards.
TGTATATGGTATTAGCTTACTTTTTTTATTAAACCATACATTTCTAAAATATGTAATGGTTTCTCATTGTTTGTGTGTGTGTGTATGATTTAAAATTTAATTGGTTTTATGCTCTTTGGTTTTTGTACCCATTAATTTACTTGCCACAAAAATAAAAAACTTAAATGGACACATAGCTAAAAATTGAACTCCAATTAAAATCCAATTTAGAATCTAATTGGATTTGGACTATTCGATTTTTACACTCAATAATTCATTTGGCACAAAATTAAAAATTAAATAGGACACGTGGCGTAAAATTGAGAATCCAATTAAAATTTAATTAGATTTTCTCTGAGTTTTTGCTATTAATATTGTCGGTGGGCCAAAAAGAGTGGGCCCATTCTCAGAACAATTTAGGCCCATTTTGGGATGGTCTCGGCCCAAGATAGGCCCATGCTAGCCGAGAGGATAATGAAGCATCCTTGGCAAAACTTTCCAATAAGAGCTCATGTGAGCCAAAGATGTAAGGCAATGCCTTGGGTGGAATTTGCCCACCAAACACAGGATTCGACGTTGGGCACATGTTACTAGAGTGTCACCTCGATGGTAGAAAGGGGTCCTTTCTCTGATACGTGGCATGACATGGTGGAATAGTGGACAAGACTTAAGAAACCACCCAAACCTTATGGGTGGAGGGATCCACCACCAAACCGAATATTCCCTTGTCATGACTGTCCCACTGAAATGAGGGTATAAATTGGAAGGAAAGGCCAAAGATAAAGGGTTGGAACAAAAATTAGGTAAGATGTACACGAGAGAAAAAGTGAGAACACAATCTTGAGACAACTGAGGTCTTGCTCGGACCTCAAATAGGGAACTTGGCTATTAGGAAGCCTTCTCGGCTAGGCCTAATTCAAGGCAGTCCTACGAAAAATAGAACTAAGGTGTGATCCATCATATCATAAATCCCTCTAAGGGTCTCCCATTGTGGGCTATACCCAATCAAGAATACAAATAACTTAGGGGCCTGAGCCTAGAAAGCCCAGGGTTTTTGGGAGAGAACCACCACAAATATATAATTTAAATTGGTGTGGAGTTTGTGATAAATTCGCCACTTTTCGTGAACATGAATACCATGATAGCCCTCCTTCGAAGTACTATGATACTGATTAAAGAAGAAGGATTGAGGATGACCTAGAAATCCTCCTCTAAGATATTGGGTTTCACTCCTTCGGCTCAGTAGCTTATTCCTAGAAGATAGAATTTTCAAATAGCATCAGTCACTATTTGGAACACAGTTCCCAGACCCAGTTACTATGCAAGATTCTGCACAGGAACAGTACCCGGACAAATCACTATTCATCAAACAGTAAAGCTGAACAGTGATTCTGAAAAGCAAGGGGACAAAGCACTATTCATGTACAGTGACTGTTACTGTTCACTCTACAGTACCCCGACAGAAATCACGGATTTACTATTTCCTTTCGGCTGAAATGATTATTCACCCAGGTTAAAGCATTTTACCCTCCGGATTTCCAGCAGTCTTCAGCAGTATCCGATGCTCCCTTCCTCTATATAAGGCAGCCTCCTCTCCAGTCTGAAGCAGGTCCATTTGTAACCTTGTGCATATACAAAAGTATAATTAAAAATAGTCACAATTATACGATTCAAATTATACCTTTTTTTGAGAAGATGTTCAAATTATACTTTGTATTACAATTTATAATTTAATTAGATTTAGACTCTTCTATTTTTGCACCCAATAATTCACTTACCACAAAAATTAAAAAATTAGTTTGACACATGGAGCAAATTTGGATTCCAAATTAAACCCAACATAGAATCTAATTGGCAATTGAATCTAACTGGATTTGAACTCTTCAATTTTTACACTCAATAATTCACTTAACATGAAAATTAAAAATTAGATAGGACATGTGGCATAAAATTGAGAATTCAATTGAAATCTAATTGGATTTTCTCTTAGTTTTGGCTTTTAATATATATAAATATAGATGTGGATGGTTTTAAATGGGTCAATTGTATAGCATTTCAAGAATTGCATGGATTTGGATCTAGGGCAAATTACCCCCTAATATATGAGAGAGAAATTTTTGTTTTTTGTTTTTTTTTTTTAAAGCAGTAAGAAGGTATGGGTGAAAAAGGTAAAAAGAAAATAAAGTGGGGTATAGTTAGCCAAAGATTAGCCACTTATATATATATATATATATAACCCCAGGGGGATACTTGGCTAATGGGCTCATTAGTTTGGAGTGTGACATAAACTCAGAGGTTGCATATTCAATCCACTACACTGTCAACCTATGGAGTTTTCGGAACATCTCATAAATATGGAGTGGAATAGTTAGGCTAGAATCTGGGGCGGGGTGGGATTGAAGGATGGGGTCTTCGCCTACCCATCCCCCTCCCCCAAGATAGTTTTGTCTTGCCTCACCCTCATCCTACCTCGCATGACAGGGAATTTTTTTTTTTGCCCTACCCTCACCCCTTAGGGCCCTGCGAAGCCTCGCTCCCACCCCGTAAAACTTTACTTCTTGTTAATTTGCTCACATACAATTTTTTTTTTTAATAAAACCTGTTTCATTAATAAAAATATATTTAAAATTACAAATAAATTAATCTTATCAGATCAAACTAATTTTTAGCAAAAATTGAATAATATTATCTTAGTGTTTAACAAGAAAATATCACCAAAAAAAAAAAAAAAACAAAAATCTTATAGTACAAAATCAATGATTCAATAATATATAAATTTGTTTCTAAAAAAGTCAAAAGAAAACGTTAAAATTGGTACCTTATTTCTAACCTTGCTTGAGAGAAAAAAAAGGTGGAGAGCTATGTTGAGTAAAATAAAATAAACTGATAATATGTTTGTTTAAATAGTAGGGTTTAGGGTATGAAAAATTTAAATTTAACCCTTATCAACGCGAGGTGAGGTGGGTTGGGTCTAAAATATTTAAACTCATCCCCACCAGTCTTGTGATGCGAGACTAAAATCTTGCCCTATCCCCGCCCCACTACCTTTGCGGGGCAGGGGAAACCTGCATGGGCAAAGTGGAAAGAAGTGAGTCAAGTAGGGCGGGGTAAAATTGTCATCTCCAAAGAAGAGACTAGGATACCACTATCTTTTTTAATATATATATATATATATATATATATTAAAACAAAAAATTGTCATTGAGAAAAAAACATAAGTAAGGCGTAGGAGAAAAAAAAAAAAAAAAAAAAAAGGTTAGAAATCTCAGGGCACTACAACCGACAAGCAAGCATGGCATAGCATCCCACAACTAGAACTGGGAAAGGTATTTTGAATAGAAAAATTTATATTTAGTTATTTTAGTTAGATTGATCTAATGGTGTTTGTGATGATTTTAGATTTTTGGTCTCTCTCTTCTTCTTCTTCTTCCTTTTATTTTTTTTTTATTTTTTATTTATTTATTTTTTTCACATTACTTTTCTTCTTCGTTTTCCCCGACATCCATTGGCGTGCTCTGCTTTGCATCTTCTTCTTTACTTTCCCCCCTTCTCTCTCTTACTATTTTTCTCTCTTTTTCATGTGAAAGTTGAAACTAGACTCATTAGTAAAAGACGTGGAGCGTTCAAATCTACTTTTAAGAAACGTATAGCCCATTGAAAGAGGATAATACTTCCATTTTGATTAAAAGATAAAAGTAGAATGAAAATATGATAAGACAAAAAGGGAAGAAATACGTTGAAGAGATAAACTAAAATAAGGAAAAAAAAAATTAAAATTAAAATAATAGTGAATGGCTGGAGCTATGGAGGACAATAAGTGAGAGTTTTATTTATTTATTTATTTATTTTTATAGGACAATAAATGAGAGTTAAAAAAAAAAAAAAATCTTTTAGGATTAGAAGTTATGGGTAGATTGCAATATTAGAAAGACTCACATTAGGATTAGGATTAAAAAAAAAAAAGTACCAAAGTAAAATCCAAGACCAGATAGAAAAAGAAATCCCTCTCTCTTTGGGACGTTGCCTCTATCTATATATATATATATATACTAAGCACTCTCTGTCTCTTGGGGTGTTATGATCTCTCCGTCAAGGTAAAAATTCTCTCATTCACGCTTTTGATTACAGCTTTAGCTTCTTCGTTGGTTGTTTATTTCAATTTTGTTTATTATTGGTGTCATTTTATTTTATTTTTTTTTGTATTCAAAGGTAATGTCTTTCTTTATTTTTGTTTTGTAAAGATTTTATTTTATTTTGTGCCTTCGACTATTTATGGTTCTTTTAATTGTTTAAAATTCAAACCCAATAAAACTTAATGCAAAATTTTCTTCAAAAAAATAAAGAAATAAATCAAACCAAACAAAAATTTTTGGGACGGTGCTTTGATGTATACTTATAAAAGATTGAATTTTTTATGAGGATGGCTTTTGTTTGCTTTTTATGTTAAAATATGCTTCCCGCTGAAACTATTGAATTATAAAATTAAAAAAAAAAAAAAAAAAAAAAAAACATCTCTACTCTTTTATTTATCAATTTTTATGTTAGAATATTTTCATGAACGGTGAGGTTCTGAGGTTTGTAAGATTTGTTGTTAAAGTTTTTTTTTTTTTTTTTTTTGTTTTGAGATAAAGATTTATTGTTGAAGTTTGTAAAAAGTATTTGGTTCTGATTTTTTTTAATTACCATGCATATATTTAGATTTGAATTTTGATTTAAATTATGAAATTTGTTATTAGTAATTCCTCTCTTTTTGTTAAATATGGTCATGAAACAAGTTCTAATTAATTAATTGATGGTCAATGTGATTGAATAAGAATTTGATATTACTTTACTGTAAATTAATTAATGCTAGATGTTCTCTCTCTCCAAAAAACAATGTTTAACAGTTTAATTTTTAGACAATTTCCTAATGATATAGATTGTGTTTAAGCAGAATATATAACAATGTATAAAGAAATATATATCAATATATAGATCCACTAAAGTTCGATAGGCACCTATTATGCAGCTTTCTACGAGGTAATATATGAACTTAACTGAAAATTTACATGATTAATATTGTTATAAAATATGCAGAAAAAATGTTTATAAAGTATTTATTTTAAAGGGTACTTATATTACATGAATTTTAATGCATTCTAATACCATAATTTTGTGAATAATTTCTTACAGATCTTACTATTAAAAGTTTTTTCTTGCATCGCACGGGTCAGCTAGTGTGTGTATGTGTGTATATATTTATAATTGAAGATGTTTGACTTTGGATTGATCGTATATGTGCCACATAATTTTTTGAAACTTCAAATATTTACATGTCATTGTTTTGATATGTATATTTTAATTGAATTTAAACTTTATTCTATATTTAAAGCCTCCTTTAGAATCTTAGTAAACCATATTTTCTTTGAATAGTACTATCTACATTTTCATATACAAAAAGAATTCTAATAAATGCTTTGTAATTTCCTATGTAACTGTAATCATAATAAATGTTCATTCTTAACTACCATTTTTTTAGAGAAGACAACTAATATTTAGACAAAAACTTAAAGAAAAAAAAAAAAAACTTATATTAAGTAGTGTGCGTATATATAAGAGCAAAGTTTGGCTACAAATTTAGTAGCAGTTAATAACTACAACTTTATTCAATATCTTTTTATTAGATATGAATTTTGACAAATTCATCATTGGAGATATATATATATATATATATATTTTTCCCTCTATACTTGTAAAATTTTCAGAAAATCAAATATCAATAATTCTATGTCATCAATCAGATGTTTAAATTTCAAATTTTTGTAGTATAAAATTATGCATAAAAATAATTTTATGGGTCAAATATTAAATAATATATATTTGATTAATATAAAATTTGGCATGCGTGTTAAGAACATAAAGAATAGCGATTTTCAACTATTAGAATTTTAAAATGAGTCTGAATTTGATAAGGATGGGATGTAAAACTCATGTTTTACATTATCAAATAAAAGATTGTCATATCAGTTTTTTGCTTAAAATTCAATACATCCTATTACACCTATAATAACATATTAATAAACTCTCGGTTGGGTTGGATTTTTATATAGATATTAGAATTGATTATGACTGTGTCCATTTTTTAATATGTGATATGATGACATGGCATGTTAGGAATGGAGGGTATAAAACTTGGGTTTTACACCCAAATTATTTGAGTCATGTTATTTTTTTGAGTAGTGCTATAATCACAAATTATTTTACAACATTTTTTCAAACTGTTGATGTATCTAACTTCTTATTGATTTTCATTTAGGCCCCCCATTAATATTATTTTTTCGTTTAACAATAATCACTCACCATATCAGTAATTTGTAAATTTTTTTGTAAAAAAGTTTGTATTCCTAATATTACTTTTTTTTTTTTAGTGGGGTTTGTTGTCATTGCCTACAACCAATCACGTTAAATTTTGTTCCTTTAATTACTCAGCCTCAAAGAAAAAAAAAAATTACTCAGCCTTTAATTTTGAAATTCACTTGGTTTATGGCAGAAATCTCGTACAGGAGGCAAAAGTCTCACCGTGCGTTCGAAAGAGGTTGGATCTGATGAGAGAAACAGCAACACTGAGGACAATTTATTTGACAGAAAATCCTATGAAGACTATTATAGGAAAACAAAAGATTCTCATTTGTTGGTGTCCATACTAATAGCAACAGTAACCTTCGCAGCTGGTTTAACCATGCCTGGGGGTTACGTTACAGACAAGGGCCATGACCAGGGCACTGCGATTTTGACAAGATCGAAAGCTTTCAAAGCATTCGCTGTAACTGATACCCTAGCGCTAGCCATGTCTAGTTCATCTGTGTTTATTCATATTTTAATGGAGACGAGTGGTGTCCGCTCGCATATGCTTCTGATTTACTCAGAGACGTGGGGTTTAACCATTAGTTTCATGCCGCTTATGATGACTGCATATGTTACCGGCACATACGCAGTATTGGACCACACGTCAGGGTTTGCCATTGCCTATATTGTCATCAATATCTTATTACTCATCGTTTTATATTGTGTTACCATATTAATGTTGGCTGATATTGCATTAATATTACCTGGGAACAAATCTAGAGATTAAGAAGATTCTACCTTTGACTTCTAAAAAACTCTTAAATTACTATTATTATTATTATTATTATTGTGATGCATGGAAATTAATGTACTTGTACTGTTATTTATTTATTTTTTTTTGAGAAAGACTTGTACTATTAGTTTAATGATACATTCTCTCCTTTTGAAATTGATTTTAATTATTGATTTTTTTTTTTTGTAATTATTGTCATTATGCATTTCTAATTTGCTATTATTCCATTTACTAATAATACTATTAGTAATATACTAATATATACTATCAACAGGATATTATAATGGATATGCAATATATAAATTATATGGAAATTTGAAATCAAGTGTACAATAGTATCTTCTCAAAAAAAAAAAAAAACTGTACAATAGTAGTATTTATTATAATGGATAAAAAAGTATAGATTAAGTTTTTTTTTTTGAGAAGGAATTTATAGATTAAGTTGTATGCATAATTTAGAAAGATAGAAGTATTATTTTTCAATGATAAGTAAAGGGTCATTCTATGATGCCCATATATTTTTTTTAGTAGATATAGTATCCATCCAAATCTTAGCCATATATTTTTATTGTTTCAATCCTGACCGTTTATTTAAGTTTAGTAGTAAACCTATTATCTGTAGAATAGGTAATGTATAAAAACAAAAGAAAACCAAACCAAAAAAAGAAAAAAAAGGTGGAGAATGAACAAGAGACAAAGAGGGCCAAGAAGCTAAACAAGAGACTTGGCAATACACCACCACCTCCACTGCTGTCGCTCACCATCCACCTTCTTTAGATCATTTGCCATTGCCACCAGTGATAAATTTTTTTTTAGTATTTTAGAATCTGTTTTTCTTTATTTATATATTTGATTTGGGTTTTTGTTTTTTGTTTTTTGTTTTTTGTTGTTCAGCTTGATTTGGTTTGGGGATTTTGGGTTATATGTTTGATAGTCACTTGTGATGATTTGGGGACAAAGATGTAAGCACTGAAATTATATCAGCCAAAACGGGATGTCCTCCAAAATCTTCTCAAATTAAATAAATAAAATGAAAATAAAACTAACATTATATATGATTAAGCATGCAGAAATATTGACCATTTGAAACCTTTTTTCATGCATAATTAAGCATTCTGTAATGTAATTTTCCCTTGTAGGGTGATAAACTAATAATCATGCCTAGGACTACGAGGGTTGAGTTTGCCTACTAAATTTGTCTGGTATTATTGTGGTATGTAATGCTGAGTGTCACTCTACTACTTGCTGGTTTAGAGTATTATAAAAAAAAAATGATAATAATAATATGCAAGCTCCCATTTGAAAGTTTTGGATTACTTATAATTATGTTAATCACATAGTTCCTTGAGTTATTTGGATGTGAAAATGTGCATGCTCGGAAGTCACAACCTTCAAAATGTGGCAAATGCCACTTATGCAACACTCTACCTTCGTAATCAAGGTTTCTTTAATTGTGTTCTCCACGAAAGGGAAGCTTTTTGAGGATTCCATTGATTTCAAGTTTATACTTCTATTACAACATTTTTTTTTTCGTTTTGTCATTTTATTTCTAGTAATAAGAGCAGCGTACATGAAATTGTCAGATTGTAAGCTTGGAGAAAGAGCTTAGATTCTGATGAACCAGAAATTTATGGTCGTCATTACACATTTATTACGATCATTGATGACAAAATGTAACTGAAGGACCAATGGTCATAGAATGAGTTGTGGCCTCCTGACAAAGATTATGTAACGCACTAGCCGTTGAGCAAACGCAGCACATCATTGCCCATTAATGAGGCATACAACTATAAAAGAGAAGATAACAGAAACCTAAGGTACTCCCAATTAGACACAAAGACTCTACAAAATCACTCTCAACTCTTTTTCTCTCCAAAATCTTTCTCCCTTACTGACTTAAGCATTGGAGGTGGTTTGGCTGATGCCACACTAGCGTGTTACTCTTCCCCTCAATTCATTTTGCAGGATTCTCACCTATAGAGACAACCTCATTCACAACATCATCCATCTGCTATGACGAGGAGTTCAACTATTGATTTTTTGCATCATCAATTTGGCGCCATTTGTGGGAACGCTAATCATTCAAGCCATCTTTCCAAGTGACAAAAGAGTTCCTCGAAGTATAAGATGGAAGCAGAAATTGGACCTTAGCCAGATGTTGTGCAACAACAACAAATCCTAGCCCTCTTGGCTAATTTGGAAGAGCTAACTCGCCAGAATGAAGAGCTACGAAAGACGATGAAGTCTTAAAATGCAGAGCATCGGCGAACGGGTGAAAACCAAAATGAAGAAGAATCGAATTCTTAAGCCAATAGGCAAGACATAACTTCAGGAGAAGATTCCGCTAGAATGGAGAATGAGCTCTGCATCATGAGGAAGGAGGCAGACGAACTAAAAAGTTCTATAAAGGACAAAGGTGGAGAGAATCTGGATGGGATGATTCGAAGGACGGACTCACCCTTTACTACTGAAGTACTGAATTGTCTCGTCCCGCCAAAATTCTGTCTCCCACAATTGGAGTCATATGACGGTTCCAAAGATCCCTTAGATCACATTGAATCATTCAAGACGCTGATGCTATTATAGATGACCCCAAACGAAGTGATGTGTAGGGCATTCCCAACAACACTGAAGGGAGCAGCCAGAGTATGGTTCAGCAAGATACCCCCAGGAACCATTGCAGACTTTGAACAACTCAACAAGGGTTTTGTTCATCATTTCATTGGAGGGTAAAGGCACAAAAAGCCAATTGGCCATCTTCTCAACATTCAACAAGCAGAAGAAGAATCACTAAGGAAGTATGTCACTCGGTTTAATAAGGAGCTGCTACAGGTAGATGAAGCTGAAGATCAAGTTATCCTAACAACTTTCCAAGCAAGATTGCTACCAGGAGATTTCTTCTTCTCAATCACTAAAAGTCCACCAAAAACAGTAGCGGATTTGCTCCGTAAAGCCTAGAAGTACATGAATGCAGAGGATGCAGTGCTCGCAAAGGAGATGAAAGGAAAAAGGAAAAGAGACGAAGGAATAAACAGCAATCGGGATAAGAAAAAGGAGATACGAACTGGTGGACAGACTATAGGGAAAAAAGAAGGAGCTTCTAAATAGGAAGCCCAGGTTCACCAATTTCACTCCTCTAATAATGCCAATTGAGCAGGTCCTTATGCAGATAAGAGACAATCCTTCCCTACAATGGCCGAAACCAATTAGCACTCCAGTAGAAAGAAGGGACAAGAGCAAGTATTGTAGATTCCACTAGGACCACGGGCATTATACTGATGAGTGTAAGCACTTGAAAGACCAAGTGGAAACTTTAATCAGACAAGGGAAGTTGTAGATATATGTTAGAAAGATGGAGCCATATAGATACCAACGGAAGGACGATCAGGAAAGAACTCCAGAGGTAAAGGATAGCAAAACCCCTGCAAGAGAAATAAAGACGATCTCAGGAGAATTGATAGTAGGCGGAACGCTGAAGTCCTTGAAAATAGCACAGGGGAGAGAAATAAACAGCGTCCATTCGCAAGCCCCTCCAATGAAGATGCCAAAGAATGACGAGCCTGATATTGTCTTTTCTAAGAGAGACAGTCTCAACATCAGGCAACCCCATGACGATCCACTAGTAATCATGCTCAGAGTAGAAGAATTCAACATCCACCGAGTGCTTATTGACAATGGAAGCTTAGTAGATATCGTCTACTTGCCCGCGTTTCAACAGATAAAGTATAAGAAAAGGATCAAGCCTTTCACCTCGCCTCTGGTAAGCTTCATAGGGGATAGAATCATCCCTAGAAGCATCATCACTCTAATTGTGAGGAACTTACCCTGCCCAAGTCACAAAGGAAATTGATTTTCTCATAGTTGATTACCCTTCAACATACAACATCATCTTGGGAAGACTCGCACTCAACAGACTAAAAGTAGTGACATCAACATATCACTTGAAGGTGAAGTTTCCAACAGCCCATGGAGTAGGAGAAATCAAAGGAGACCAAGTTCTGGCAAGAAAGTGCTATCAAGCTGCCCTAGCATCGGGAGAGAACCACACATTGGTGATCAATGAACCAGAACCCATTCCCGAACCGTCAGAAACACCACAAGAAGTTGAGATCATCCCAAGAGATTCGACGAAGGTATTGAAGATCGAAACAACACTCCCAGCTTCAGAGAAAGAGAAAATGATCTCCTTCTTAAAGGAAAACCAAGACGTCTTTGCTTGGAAACATAAGGATATGCCCAAGATTCATAGGAAGATCATACAGCATCGTCTTAATGTCAACCCAGAATGCAAACCAGTACAGTAGAAATAGAGAATATTTGCACTAGAAAGATAGAAAGCTGTAACTGAAGAAGTAGAGAAGCTACTAGAAGTTGATTTCATCAGGGAAGTCTTCTATCCAGATTAGCTAGTAAATGTGGTCATGGTAAAAAAGCGCAACAGTAAGTGGAGAATGTGCGTCGATTTCACAGACCTGAATAAGGTCTGCCCAAAAGATAGCTTCCCCTTGCGAAGGATTGACCAGCTGGTAAACTTAACTGCTGGACACAAGCTATTGAGTTTCATGGATGCATTCTTTGGTTACAACCAGATTCTTATGGATGAAGAGGATCAAGAGAAGACCTCATTCGTTACCAGCCAAGGGTTGTACTACTACAAAGTTATGCCTTTTGGAGTGAAGAACACAGGAACCACCTCCCAAAGGTTGGTGAACCACATGTTCTCTCATCAGATTGTAAGGAATGTGGAGGTATTTGTAGACGATATGCTAGTAAAAAGTAAGGACAAAGCCAACCACTTGGACGATCTCAAAGAAACCTTCAGCACACTGTGTAAGTACAATATGAAATTAAACCTGGAAAATGTGTTTTTGTTGTTGCTTCAGGAAAATTCTTGGGATTCATGGTGTCCTAATGAGGAATAGAGGCAAATCCAGATAAAGTAAAAGCAATAATCGAGGTCAAATCACCAAAGACAATGAAGGAGGTGCAGAGCCTAATAGGAAAGGTTGCAGCCCTAAACAGGTTCGTCTCTAGGGCAACAGACAAGTGCATGCCATTTTTCAAAGTATTGAAGAAGGCCTTCCAGTGGACTGACGAATGTGAAGAAGCTATTGCCAAATTGAAAGAGTACTTGACGAAGCCACAACTATTGAGTCCCTCAGTGATGGGAGAGAAGCTGTATCTCTACCTAGCAGTATCTAATACTGCAGTAAGTTCAACACTGATCAAAGAAGAAGGAAGCGTCTCGAAGAAATTTTATTATACTAGCCAGGCATTCCAATAAGCATAGGTAAGTTACCCAAGGATGGAAAAGATAGCTTTCACATTATTGATTGCATCTAGAAAGATTCGTCCTTATTTTTAGGCACACCCAATCGTCGTCATGACGGACTAACCCATAAGAAAGACGATGAATAAGATAGATGCAGTAGGACGACTCATTTAATAGGCAATTAGTTAGGCCAATTTGACATTGAATATCAGCCTTGAGCAACAATCAAAGCCCAAGTATTGGCGGACTTCATTGTAGAATTCATTCACCCCTGCAAGGAAGAAGAATCCCCTATGGAAATATGGACGGTCCAGATAGATGGGTCAGCCGTGAAGAAAGTGGGAGGAGCAGAAGTAGTTCTTATACCCCCAATAGGAGAAATGTTGAAATATGCAGTCAGATTGCAGTTCCCAACAACAAACAACGAGGTAGAGTACGGGGCATTGCTGACAAGGCTAAGCCTAGCAAAAGCTCTAGGAGCAAAGAGTCTCATCGTCCAAGCTGATTCTCAGCTAATAATAGCACAAGTGAAGGGAGATTATGAAGCCAAAGAAGAAAGGGTGCAGAAGTACTTAAAGATCGTCCAACAACTCTCACAGCACTTTGAAAGTTTAAACTCTGTGCAAATCCCTCAAGCCAAAAATGCAAAAGCTGATTATCTAGTAAGATTGGCCTCATCAGACGATTACAATGCAACCTCCAAGCCATGTGTAGAAACAAGGGGGCAACCAAACACAAAAGGTGAACAAGTCCTAACGATAAAAGAACTAGACGAATGGGTGATTCCCATCGTCCGTTATTTGAAAGAAGGATGGCTCCTTGAAGATAAGATGGAAGCAAGGAAGATATAGATCAGAGCAACTTAATTCGTCATTATTGAAGATGTGCTATACAAACAAGGACATTCACTCCCATATCTAAGATGCGCTAGTTCAGAAGAAACAGATTATGTGCTTCGTGAGATACATGAGGGAACCCGTGGAAACCAACATATCCAACAAGCTCTTCAATTACAGACTTAATCTGGAGAACTTGTGCATAACCTAGAGAACTTAATCTGAGCTCGTGGAAACCAACATATCCACCTGTGATCCCATGTACTATAGAAGAGCTGAACCATGTCCTACATAAATGGATTGGAGACGAAGTAGTCAGACCATTCACTGTGTCAAGGCCACCCATTGAAGGGGAGAGAAAGAACCCTCTGTTTTGCAGGATTCACAACTATGTCAAGCATTCCACCAAGGATTGCTGGACCCTCAATAGACCACTCCACAAGAAGCTAAGGGAGGGGACTCTAGAGCTTACCCAACATGAGCCAGAAGTGCAAAGGAACCCTCTGCCCAATCACAAAGGCAAGGGGGTAGTGGTTGTAGTAATTCATTGGAACTTGGCTAATGTAGAAGTAGAAGAGTCGGGAGGATCCTTCCACCCAAACATAGTCAAGACCCTCCAAAAGAATCCTAAGTTTAGGTTCTTATTCAATCAACTGGGATTGGACCAGAAGCAAGAAGGATTGCAACAAAATCCCTCATGAGCATAGCAGCAGAGTCAAGGGTAGAGTGTTTCATAGCAGAATCTCATGTAAGTCGAGCTTTCTTAGAAACAACTAATGCAATAACCTTCATGGACAAAGATATGGAGGGTGAATAGACTCCTTTATTTGATAGCCACCATAAATAATGTTCAGATCCGAAGAGCATTGATAGACACGGGAGCTTCACTCAACCTCATCACCCTGAATACCTTGAAAGCTATCGGCATGGCTGGCAAGAGGATCCTGGGGGCTCTTGTGGAAATAACAGGATTTGGAGGAGTTGCAAAATCCACAAAAGGGTACATGCAATTGGCCTTAAGGGTAGGCCGAATAGTAGCTTTGACTCGGTTCCATGTGATTAACTCAGAAGTCTCTTATCACATCTTATTAGGTGCAACCTTAGCTCCATAAGCACCGCCTCAGCCCATCGATATAATAATCCCTGGTAACCCAAATTCCTTTCACCAATAAGAAGTTGTTAGGATTAGTGCCCTTAAATCCTATTGTATGATGCTATGTATGACATTATGTATAACTTAATATTGTAATTAATAAAGTTGTTTTATTATTATCTAAAATAATGGTAACATGAATATTCGGACATTATCATATAGTCCATGAGATGAATAATATGTGATTCATGTGAAAATTTACAGAAGATATAAATTACAAGTTCTTTAAAAACTCAGAATTTTAGTTTGTAGTCCGTGATGAAATTGGGCATTTCATCTACGAAGACTATAACATATTAACTAAGATGATTTGGCTTGATCATGGAAGTGGTGACTTCTAGTTGATATGTTGATATGTTTTAAGAGTTAAGACATATTGAACTGGACCGTTGTAAGATTTATTATTTTCCTAACGATTGTCAATTAAATAATAAATCTCACGACTTATATTTACATGAACTCTTAATCCTGAGAGAATAATGGACCTGATCATGAGGTGTAGGTTGCTTTGATATATCAAGAGTGAGATCTAAAGTTACGGTCAAAATCTCAATATGTTGGGCAGCCACATTTAGTGTTGATGGAACATATATTTTCAAGATGGAATTCATAGTCTCTTAACGGAGATACAAAATATTCCCTTGAGATAAGTTTAATGGGTTTGTTATTCAGAATGTTAAGCCTAACTACTTTAGTAAATAGTTACTAAAGTATATATTTATGAAATTGGATTTCATAAATATATAATGAATAACTTAAAGGATTAAATCGGGTACTCAAGGATTAAGATGCAGTAATCTACAAAGTGACAGTCTACATTCATGACTTTGTGTTACTACGAATATTTTATAAAGGGGTTGCATGTACAATAAAGTCTTGAGATATAATTTATTAATAAGGCATAGAGTACAATTATATTTATATAGTGGTATTAAATATAATTAATGGTAACTTTGGGCTTGTCAAGAGTTGACAGAAAAGTCTAAGGCCCATTGGAGCTAGTGTCTTATTTGTTCCCTTTTGGTCCCACTCCAAGCCACATATTAAAGCCCAGTTGGAAAGGCCGTAAAGGATGGCCCCAATTAGATAATCAGTCATATTGAGAGAAACATACAGATTTTTTGGAAGAGAACAATCATAAGTACATGAAAGAGTATGAATGTGAGTGTTGGGTACTCTCTATTTATCTCTAGAACATACACATATAACTGATTGAGAGACCACATATCTTGGGTATTAGTGGAATTGGAGTGAAGATTAAAAGTGTTCTCGAGAACTTCTGATATTTGGTTTTGAAATTCACCGAACCAAGGTACACTCTCTTGTTCTATATTCTAAAACTTACATAGTGCATGTTATCAATTGCAAATGAAGTAGATCCGTTAACTTTCCGTTGCGTACATTTATATTTCCTACAATTTGTATCAGAGCGGTTTTCAATTCCAATCTGTATAACATGTTTTATGAGTTTTAGAATTAGAGATAATAGTTTCATGATGTTAGAAGATTATACATATTTAATTTTCTGCATTATTGTTGAAACTATGATTTGATAAAAATAGATATTGATGTTATGATGTTGTTTAAATTTGAATTTAAATATGTTAAATTGAAGTTTAAGGCTATAGCATCAATGAAATTTAGTTTTGATATCTATCTTTGACTATAATGTTCATATGATGGTTGTTAGTTCATGAAAAGTCGTTAAAAACTACCTTAGAAAAATTCTGGAAATTCGAAATTTGCGAAGTTTGATCAATCGAGAAGCGATCGAGCATCCAGAACTTTTCTCGATCGATTGAGATGCACGCTCGATTGATCGAGCTTGGAAATTCAGAAGCTCGATCGATCGAGAAGTGATCGAGCATTGATTGAAAAGCGATCTAGCATCGATCGAGAACCAGGAATTCTGATTTTTTCCAAATGTTTTTAAGTTTTAAAATTGCAAGGCTGTGTGTAATTAGTTTATGCATGTTTACAATATGAAAACCTTTAATTTAAAACATCTAGTGGGAGAGAGATACAAGGGTTAGATCTCACGGCCTCCTTTGTTGGTTCATAGTAGTGTGAAATATATACTTTGTCTTTGCTTCGAGCTAAGCATTCCATGCGGAGAGTATTTGTTTCATGGTCCTACAAGATTGAATTTCTTGGTTTATAGTAGTTTGATCAAACACCTTGTCTTAGCTTCGAGCTTTGCATTCCATGCGGAGGGTGTTTTGTATCATGGTACTACAAAATCAGCCTGTTAAGGGGATGAAATGTGGCTACACATGATTCTAGACAATGGTACACACTAGACTAAATATTATAGTATCCTCTATGCTGAGTTCTTACTATTATTATTTAGAGGCCAAAAGTATAGCGGCATATTATTAGTGTTTGATAAGAGTTATCTTGATAGCACTAATAATGAGAATAGTTCTCAATCAATCATAATATTTAATGTTCACTTTATGTTGAGGGATATTGAATATGGGATTGGGTTGTCATTGCATAAATTATACTATGGTTTTATTAAGGTTCCATACTATATTTTTATATACTAAATTGATAATGTCCAATTATTTATTATATTCATGTTTATTATTTTCAGATTTGAACATGGCATAATTTAGCCCTATTGTTACCATTCTTAATCAAAACAAACTGACTGGATCCAATTATGTCGACTGGAAAAGAAATTTGGACATAGTTCTCACTGCTGAAGAGCACAAATATGTGCTTACTAAACCATGTCCTAACTTTCCTTCATTAGATGCTCCTCTTGAGGAAAAACAACGATATGATCGTTGGCAGAAATCTAATGAGATGGCCAAATGCTACATCCTAGCATCTATCTCAAATGTTCTATAGCATTAAATACAGGATGTAGAACTAGCTTCGGACATTATGCTAAGTTTGAAGGAGATGTTTGGTGAGTAAGGTCGTTCTGTAAGGCAGGAAACCATGAGGCAAATTTATAATACCAAAATGCCTGAAGGCAGTTCAGTTAGGGAGCATTGTCTTACAATGATCTCTAATCTGAATACATTGGAGGTTTTAGGTGTCAATATTGATGGAGAATCCCAAATGAATATAATACTCCAGTCACTACTGAAATCATTCAAAGAATTCAGACTCAATTATAACATGAACAAAAAGATTTATACATTGTCTGAATTAATGAATGAGTTGATAGCGGCAGAAGGCATTCCTAGTACTTCTAGTGTTGATGCTAACATGGCTGAAGCTTCTACTTCTCAACCTAAGTCGAAAGGCAAGGGTAAGAAGAAGAAGAAGAAGAAGAAGAAGGACTTCACTAAGCAAGAGGGTAAACAAATTGCCTTAGGTGTTGCCGACAAAGGAAAGAAGATCAAAGGAAAGTGTTTCAATTGTGATGAGAAAGGACATTGGAAGAGGAATTGTCCAAAATTCAAGGCTGCCAATAGTAAGTGTGTGAAAAGTTCTTTCCTCCTTGAAATATGTTTAGTACAAAATCCCACAGATTCCTAGTATGTGGATTTAGTTTGTACTAATTATATCTGCAATTCTTTGCAGGGGTTCTAGGAGACCAGAAGGCTTAATGAAGGGGAATTGTTTCTTACTTCGGCTGATGGGAGCGTGATTCCAGTTGTAGTTGTTGGTGTTTTTAATTTGTGTTTTGAATTTAGAGTTTTATTATTAGAAGACTGTCTGTATGTACCTAATGTTCGTAAGAATTTAATTTCTGCAACTTATTTAGGTAAACATGGATATTGTGTTATCCTTAAAGACAATGTTGTAATAAAGAAGGTTAAAGTGTTTATTTGTTCTAGCAATATTGTTGATGGTCTTTATATTTGCCTAGGAAAACTAAGGCTCGTAGGTCTGTCCCTTCACCTACGACTTCCCCACCGTCCTTTGACCGTAAGAAATTTCCAAGTGAGAAAAACCAGGAGATCTTTAAGAAGCTGAACCTTAAGCGTAAGATTTGGTCTGAGCGTTTTGTCATTCTAGATGAGTTGGATCCTGCTATTAGGGCAAACTTAGAGTGTAGGGGCTGGCTACCCTTGGTGGATATTTATGATCCTCCTCCACCTACTACCTTGATTCGAGAGTTCTACTCAAACATCTGAATTCGCATCTATGATTCCAACACTTTAGTAAAGAGTTGGATACGACGCGTAGAGTACACCATTACTCCTACAGTAGTGGCTGATGCTCTAGGGGTACCTTTGGTCCAGCACCCTGTCTACCCTTATGATGAGTCTCCACTTTTGAGTGATGTCATGTCTTACATCACTGGGTCATCTATCCAGTGGGGTTCTAATCCTAGGATCACCACTGGTGAGCTTTCTGAGCTACACTATCTTTTCTTTAGGATAGCGTGTCACTGCTTTTGGCCCATTTCTCATCTGCAAACCATTCCTCTCGAGAGGTGTGTATTTTTGTACGCTCTAGTTACTGATGCTCCTATCAGTTTTCCCCATTTGTTCCTTTGTTCTTTGAACGAAGTGTATAGGAGTTCATCTTTTTCTCATGCTCTAGTTCATCCTATTTTTATTCATAGGATTCTTCTTTATCTTGATCTTAGTGGTTTCCCCTCCTCTGAGCCTGTGCATGTCATTGGTACTATAGGTGCATCTTTTCTTAGACAGACGGCTACTTACCTTCGAGCTGGCTCTAAACACCCTAGGTCTACACCTTTTGGGTCCGCACCTCCTCCCTCTTCTTCTACAGGTCCTTCTGGTGAGGATGTTCCTGATCCTAATGATGCTGCTGCTGCTACTGCTATTCCTCCACCTCCATTGGATGACTTTGATATTTGTCGTACTTTGGAGACTGTCATGACCGTTCAGGTGGCTCATGGTCAGATTTTGGTGGACTTGCTTGATGAGATCCGTGCATTGCAAGCTGATCTGGCACATCTTCGGTCTCCCTTACCACCTCCTTTTGATGATGGATTGTGATTGCCCTTTGGCATTCCGTCACAAAAAGGGGAAGTAGTGTTTGTAGAGGAGTTTTGTAGTTAGGGAGTGTTTTTGTTGTTTTGAGGAGCTTGTGGAGCTGTTAGATTGTATTTAGGCGCTTCACCTTGTATATCATTTTTTTTGGGGATATTCATGTTAGGGGGAGTAACATTGATTGATATACATGTTTTCTTTGTGATTCTTGTTGCTTTGGATTCACTGTTTATTGATTTATATTATATGAGTTATTCATTTGATATATGTCTTTATTGTGTGTTGTGTGAATCATACAAGAATGTTATACCTATTTATATATTATTTTCTGTCACACATGCGTTTATGCGTTTGTTGAGTATTTCAGGAATAAATAGGTTGATTCAATTGAGCTGCTGTCTACACTTGCAACTGATGGATAGTAGTTAGGATTGAATTTTGGTTTATGAGCATTATCTTTGTAAAGGGCTTTTTAAATTGTAAACTTTGAGCTTAATGTTTGTGTTTTGTCACGGATTGCCAAAAGGGGAGTTTGTTAGGTTCTAAAGATTTAGGATTTTATGTATTTAGAACTCTAATTTGTATTGTTGGCAAACCATGATCAAAGCAAGTTGTTTATTCTTGTTTAGACTTGCTCAAAGTTGAGTCTTTCATGTAAAGTTGGAATCGAGTGGCTGCAGATGCATTGGTGCATTTTGGCCTGGCTCGATCGATCGAAGGAAAGACTCGATCGATCGAATCTCGGGCAGAATGTTTTTTTGCAGAATATTCCAGCTCAGCCCTAACTCATTAAACGTTTTGGGTTTTCTATTTTTACCCTAGGTATATAAAGAAAAACCCTAGCCACGTTTTTAGAGTTGCTCTAGTTGAGTTGTTGCTCATACTTTGCTGTTTTGTGTAAATCTCTTATGAGATCTAGAGGAGCTTTCTTTTACACAAAGCTTAGAGTTTTCAAGGTAGAGATTACTTCAACATCTTGATGATCAACTCGGTTGCTACCATAGAAGCTTAAATATTATCAAGCGTGGGTGTTTGTAGCTGATTGGAGAATCTAAGAAAGATGAAGTCCGTGGATTCGAAGCTTGCACGTGGTCATGTCAGTAAGTTCTACTGGTGGGTAGCATTAGGAAGTCAAGCGGGGAGCTTGTAAGTCATTTTGTATAAACTTCGATTCTTTCGCATAGTGGATTTAGGTTTACCTTGAGGATAGCTAGGTCAAATCCTCCCCAGGTTTTTACCGTGTAGTTTTCTGGGTCATCATATCATTGTGTCTTTTATATTTCTGCTGCTTTATGCTTTTGATATGATTGTTTGTTTGTGATAATCTAGAATTGCTGAAATTGACTAAGTTAATCACTTGGCTAATTAACTAGGTTAATATGTTTTAAAGGGTCTAAAACCGTTCAATATTTTAACTCCTGATAAACATGAATTATATAATTTTGAATTAGATAATGACTTTCATGTAAAATCATTAAAGAGAAAGTTTCCTTCTACTAGTGATGCATATCTTTGGCACTTGCATTTGGGTCATATTAACTCAAATAGGATTCAAAGACTGATCAAAGATGGTCTCTTACAACCTATGGACTTTGATGAATTTCCAGTTTGTGAATCTTGTTTAGAAGGCAAAATGACCAAATGACCTTTTAATGCAAAAGGTAGAAGAGCCCAAGATTTTCTAGAATTAATACATTTAGATGTATATGGTCCTATGTCAATCCAGGCAAGAGGTAGCTATGAGTATTTCATTACTTTCACTGATGATTACTCTAGATTTGGTTATGTGTACCTAATGAAACGGAACTCCGAAGCCTTTGAAAAGTTCAAAGAGTTTAGGGCTGAAGTTGAGAATCAATTAGGCAAACACATAAAGGCCATTCGATCTGATCATGGTGGCGAATACCTTTTTAGGGATTTTAAGGATTACTTAACTGAAAATGAGATTATATCCCAATTGACTACACCTAGAACTCCACAACAAAATGGTGTAGCAGAAAGAAGGAATAGGACTTTTTTAGATATGGTTAGGTCCATGATGAGTTATTCAACTCTACCAATTTCTTTTTGGGGATATGCCTTAAATATTGCAATGTATCTTCTGAATTTAGTACCTTCGAAGTATGTTCCTAAAACACCTATTGAGTTGTGGAATGGGCATAAGCCTAGTATGAGACATCTCTATATTTGGGATTGTCCAGCACATGTGTTGAAAGGAAAGTCTGACAAGTTACAGCCTAAAACAGAAGTGCTTTTCTTTGTAGGATATCCAAAAGGAACTGTTGGAGGTTTATACAATAGTCATAAAGATAATAAAGTGTTTGTTAGCACAAATGCTAAATTCTTGGAAAATGACTATATGAATAATTATACTCTTGGAAGTATAGTTGTGTTGGCTAAAATGAATGAACATGTAATAGACCAACCAATGGATGAAACTAGGGATGATGTGGATGTATTAGATACACCACAAGATACTACTCATGAGATGTCTAGTACACAGGTGCCTCGTCGTAGTGGGAGAATTGTTCGGTCTCGTATAAGATTCATAGGTTTGGGAGAAACTTATGAAGCTATCTCAGAAGAGACTAAATCAGATCCCTACACTTATAAAGAGGCAATGAATGATATAGATGCACATCATTGAGTCAAAGCTATGAAATCTGAATTAGATTCCACGTATTCCATTCAAGTTTAGGATCTTATAGAGGCGCCTAACGGCATTAAACCTGTTGGTTGCAAATGGGTTTATAAGAGGAAGAGAAGGATAGATGGAAATGTTGAAACCTTTAAAGCAAGGCTAGTGGCGAAAGGGTATACACAAAAAGAATGTATTGATTATGAAGAAACCTTTTCACCAGTAACAATGCTTCAATCTATCAGAATTCTCTTATCTATTGCAGCTCATTATGATTATTAGATTTAGCAAATGGATGTCATGACTGCATTTCTTAATGGCAATCTTGAAGAGGAAATCTATATGATGCAATCGGAAGGTTTCATAGCAAAGAACCAAGGGCATATGGTATGCAAGTTGAAAAGGTCCATTTATGGACTTAAGCAAGCATCTAGGTCGTGGAACATCAGATTTGATTAAGCAATCAAGTCATTTAGTTTTGAAAAAAATCTTGATGAACTATGTGTGTACAAAAGACATCAAGATAAAGTAGTAATGTTCCTAGTGCTTTATGTTGATGATATTCTGATTATTGGAGATGATGTAGGGGTAATGTCATTAGTAAAGGTTTGGTTGTCAAGCCAATTTGATATGAAGGACTTGGGTAAGGCTAACTTATTCTAGGGATCAAGCTTTGACGAGATCGCAAGAATAAGATGTTAGGCTTATCACAAGCTGGATATATAGATAAGGTTCTAGAACGGTTTAGCATGCAAAACTCCAAGAAAGGTTTACTTCTTTTTAGACATAGAGTTCCTCTGTCTGACGACCAAGAGGAAGTAGATATGATGAGACAAGTTCCTTATACTTCTACAGTGGGAAGTCTCATGTATGCAATGCTTTGTACTAGACTAGATATTTGTTATTCAGTTGGCATGGTCAGCCAATATCAATCAAATCTAAGACCAAAAAATTGGCAAGCTGTAAAGCATATTCTCAAGTATCTACAGAGAATGAGAGATTATATGCTTGTTTACCGAAGTGAGGATTTGATACCCATTGGTTATACAGATTCAGACTTTCAATCGAATCTAGATTTCAGAAAGTCCACATCAGGATGTGTTTTCAGCTTGAGAGGTGGAACCATAACTTGGAGGAGTGTTAAGCAATCTTGTATTATGGACTCCACCATGGAAGCTGAGTACGTTGCTGCTTGTGAAGCAGCAAAAGAAGTTGTATGGCTTAAGAAGTTCCTTTCTGACCTTGGTGTGATGAGAATGGAACAAGTTCCCATTACATTGTTTTACGACAATAAGGGTGCAGTTGCACAATCAAAAGATCCAAGGAATCATAAAAAAGGAAAGCACATTGAGAGAAAGTACCATATTATTAGAGATATTATTGCTCGTGGAGATGTGGTGGTAGCAAAGATTGAAAGTGCAAATAATCTAGCAGATCCCTTTACCAAAGCCTTGCCTCAAAGGACTTTCAAGTCACATTTGGAGGGAATAAGAGTTAGATTAGTGCACAATAGTCGTTAGGGCAAGTGGGAGATTGTTAGGATTAGTGCTCTTAAATCCTATTGTATGATATTATGTAAGATATTATGTATGACATTATGTATGACTTAATATTGTAATTAATAAAGTTGTTTTATTATTATCTAAAATAATGGTAACATGAATATTTGGATATTATCATATAGTCCATGAGATGCATAGTATGTGATTTATGTAAAAAGTCACAGAAGATATAAATCACAAATTCTTCGTAAACTCAGAATTTTAGTTAGTAGTCAGTGATGAAATTGAGTATTTCATCTACGAAGACTATAACATATTAACTAAGACGATTTGTCTTGATCATGGAAATGGTGACTTCTAGTTGATATGTTGATATGTTTTAAGAGTTAAGACCTATTGAATTGGACTGTTATGAGATTAATTATTCTACTAACGACTGTCAATTGAATAATAAATCTCACGACTTATATTTACATGAACTCTTAATCCTGAGAGAATAATGGACTTGATCATGAGGTGTAGGTTGTTTTGATATATCAAGAGTGAGATCTAAAGTTATGGTCAAAATCTCAATATGTTGGGCAGCCACATTTAGTGTTGATGGAACATATATTTTCAAGATGAAATTTATAGTCTCTTAACGGAGATACAAAATATTCCCTTGAGATAAGTTTAATGGGTTTGTTATTCAGAATGTTAGGCCTAACTAGTTTAGTAAATAGTTACTAAAGTATATATTTATGAAATTGGATTTCATAAATATATAATGAAAAACTTAAAGGATTAAACTGGGTACTTAAGAATTAAGATGTAGTAATCTATAAAGTGGCAGTCTACATTCATGATTTTGTGTTACTACAAATATTTTATGAAAGAGTTGCATGTACAATAAAGTCTTGAGATATAATTTATTAATAAGGCCTAGAATGCAATTATATTTATATAGTGGTATTAAATATAATTAATGGTAATTTTGGACTTTTCAAGAGTTGACAGAAAAGCCCAAGGCCCATTGGAGCTAGTGTCTTATTTGTTCCCTTTCGGTCTCACTCTAAGCCACATATTAAAGCCCAATTGGAAAGGCCCTAAAGGCTGGCCCAATTAGATAATCAGTCATATTGAGAGAAACATACAAATTTTTTGAAAGAGAACAATCATAAGTGTATGGAAGAGTATGTATGTGAGTGTTGGACACTCCCTATTGCTCTCTAGAACATATACATATAACTGATTGAGAGACCACACATCTTGGGTGTTAGTGGAATTGGAATGAAGATTGAAAGTGTTCCCGAGAACTTCTAATCTTTGGTTTTGAAATTCACCGCACCAAGGTACACTCTCTTGTTCTATATTCTGAAACTTACATAGTGCATGTTATCAATTGCAAATGAAGTAGATCTGTTAACTTTTCCCTACGTACATTTATAGATGACGAGTGTTCCACACTAGGGACCCCGAGGGCACCTGTTTTAGAAGAAGAAGAAGAAGCAAGAGGTGAGCTAAGGGATCTCCTAGACAGGAAAAGGCAAAAGAAGGAGGTCAGTTCCTCGGGATCCCGGGAGTGTGTATTAGTCCAGGAACTTAGGGGCAGGTTGATATATCACTTATGAAGATACACGGGACCTAAACCCAGGGCCCTTAAAACCTGTTTTTATCAGGAGCCAATTGTTAGTAAAGGAAAGAGAGCAGTTAGTGGAATTACTAAAAAGATATGTAGATGTGTTTGCATGGACATATGATGAGATGTTTGGCTTAGATCCCAGGCTGGTGGTCCACTCTCTCAATGTAGATCTGGGAAATAAGCCAGTAGTCCAACTAGTTAGGGTCTTCCTTATTGAGAAAAAGGCTTAAATCACCCAAGAAGTCAAGAAGTTACTGGCAACAAGGTTCATCAAGCCTATCTAACACCCTAAGTGGCTCTCCAACATAGTTCCTAAGAAGAAAAAGAATGGTCAAATCTGATGTTGCATGGATTTTTATAACCTAAACAAAGCATGTCAAAAGGATGAATTTCCTTTACCTAACATTGATCTCCTCGTAGATTCAGCTACAGGAAGTTTCATGTTCTCGTTCATGGATGGGTATAGTGGATATAACCAAATCCGGATGACTACCAAGGATGACAAGAAAATAGCATTTAGGACCCCAATTGAGAACTTTTATTGTACCGTAATGTCTTTTGGCATTAAAAATGCAGAAGCCACATACCAGCGTACCATGATAGCCATCTTCCATGGTATGATGTATGTAGAGATGGAAGATTATGTAGATGACATTGTGGTAAAATCAAAGACCAAGGTAGGACACTTCCAAGTCCTTGAACGCGTTTTTGAAAGATACAGGACGTACAAGCTGCACATGAATCCCGTGAAGTGTGCCTTTGGGGTATCCACTAGAAAGTTCCTTAGATTCTTGGTACTTCACAGAGTCATAAGTGTAGATCCAGCCAAGGCCATTACCATAGCAACCATGAGGAGACCCACAATAGTTAGAGAGCTTAAAAGTTTCTTAGGAAGGGTCTCTTATATCAAAAGTTTGTACCAAGTCTAGTCTCGATCACAAGTGAACTATCCAAATTGTTGAAAAAGGGAGCTGAGTTCATTTGGGGGCCTAAACAACAATGAACCTTCCAAAGGATCCAGCAGATCATGAATCATCTGCCTACCCTATAAGCGCCAGTATGTAGGTGGCCTCTGCTGTTATATTTGACATCCAACTCTTAAGCAATTGGGGCATTGCTAGCCTAGGAAGATGACGAAGGAAACGAGCAGCCTATTTACTATGTGAGCAGGGCCTTAAAAGATATAGAAACAAGGTATCCCAAGATAAAGAAAGCATGTTTGGTGGTTATTTATGCATCTCAGAGGTTGAAACATTAATTCTCGGCCAATCAAATCCTTCAAGTAAAAGATTTGCTAGCCAGGCCATAGCAAATCTGCTAGCCCAGTTCCCCAGAGAGGAAGAATGCTCGTTGAGCGAAGAAATCCCGAGGGAAGTGACAATGGTAGAGCTCCCAAGAAGGAATTGAACTATGAGGTTTGACAGATCAACAACAGCAACCTCAAATGGCATAGAAGTTGTACTGAGCTGTGCAGATAGGGACATCGTGCCATTATCGTTCAAACTTGAGTTCCCTTACTCAAATAATGCTGTTGATTATGAGGCGTACTTGACCGAGCTAACCATAGCACTTGGTATGGGAATCAAGCATATAAGAGTGCTGAGGGATTCCAACCTTGTAGTCTCCCAAGTCAAAGGAGACTTTGCATTAAAGGAATAAAGCCAAGTACCTTATCGGACTTAGGCGCAGAGGATAAAAGGAAAATTCCAAACCTTTAGTGTGGAGTACACCCAAAGAAGTGAAAACTGGTTTGTTGATGCACTAGCCACCTTGAGATCCCAAGTACCTTTTAAGGAAGAAAGCACCCTGATAAGGGTAAGTAAGCAGTGAAGCTCCATCATAGAGACTCTCAAAAGGATGCTTCTGGAGGAACCAAACGAAGACGATTAAAGGAGTGAGACAAAGAGAGAAATGGGGGAAGTTAGAGCATAGGGGAAGTATTAAAGATTTGAAAGAGTACACCTTGATAGAAAGAGAGCTATACAGAAGGCTGCCGAGGGAGATCATGTCCAGATGCATCAACGAGAAAGAAGGAAAGGGGAAACTGGAGGAATTACATGACTAGATCTATGGGATCGCAGAAAAAGTTAGTTTATATAGGAAAATATAGCACATGAGGTAATACTAGCCTAAAATGAACAAGGACATTGCCATTGTATAGGAAAAGTGTCAAAATTGTCAACTCTCAGTGGATAAAGAAGAAACTTATGCAGTATTTGTAGCAGAAGATTGAAGGACGTTTGTAGGATACTTGACCCAAGGGATCCTACCAATTGACAAAAAGCTAGCTTACCAACTCAAGAAACTAGCTATCCAATACTTTTTGCAAAATATGATCTTGTTTAAAAAATGATACAACAAGGATCCCCTGAGATGCCTGGGACCCAGAGAGGCCAAGGAGGCAGCAAAAGAAGTTCACTTGGGAGAATGTGGGAGTCACTCGGAAAAGAGGAGGCTCCATAAACAGCTGCTGCAATTGGGATATTATTAGCCCACGATGAAAAAGGATTCCAAGGAGCTGGTCAAGACATGTCATGAATGCCAAGTACTAGGGGATGCCATACACACTCACCCAAACACTTTACAAGACATGACTACCCCGTGACCATTCCACACTTGGGGTCTTGACCTCATAGGGCCCATAAACCCACCTTCCAATGGCCATATATTGATCCTAGTGGCCACTAGGTACCTTACAAAATGGGTAGAGACTATCCCTTTAAAGAAGGCCATCAGAGCAGCAATTTCAAATTTTATTCATGAGCACATCATCACACGGTTTGAGATCCCCAAGAGGTTGATCAGCGACAACAGTACCACATTTGTAAACAAGGATGTGAGGAGTCTATTGGAGGGGTACCACATCAAACACAGGAGATCCACGCCTTATTACCCACAAGGAAATGGCCAAATTAAGGAAACTAATAGGGTGATACTGAAAATCCTGAAGAAAATGAAACATGAGTGTGGGGAAAAGTGGAGCTCCCACCTGATAGATGTACTCTAGACATGCAAGAGCTCCCTGAAGATAGCTATAGGATTTTCACCATTTTCTCTTGTTTATAGGACAAAAGTCATAAGCTTAGTAGAGTTAACTGTCCCTACACCAAGGGTGGTACCTGAGGAGCTCCAAGGAGATAAGAATGACATACATGCCAAGGAAAGGTTGGTTGATTTGGAAGGACTAGAAGAAAACGGGAAGTTGCAAGGAGGAGAAGTTAGAGGTACTAGCAGAAAATGGCAAAGGTGTATGAGCAAACAGTATACCCATGGATCTTCATGGAAGGGCAGCTAGTATTGAGGGCAGTAGAACATGTAAGGAAGAATATCCTAGGACCCTCAAAGTTTGCTCCAAAATGGGTAGGCCCCTATGCTGTTAAAGAAGTCCACGATAGTGGATATTATTACATAACAAAGGTCGATGGGACCTCCCTGACAGATCCCATAAATGGAAAATGGTTGAAGTAGTACTACGCGTGAAAGTTCCAGGTACCCTAGGGACCTTTTTGTCATCCTTCATTCTGCTAAATGCTTCCACCACCCTTTACTTTATTAGGCATTATCACCCGATATCTTTTATCATATGTTTTGTTAATTACTTTATCTAGTACCCCTTTTTATAATTTATTAGAAAAAAGGTCGCCCTATGGTTAGCCCACTTCTTTTCTATGTCTTTAAGTCATTATGATGAATTTCAATGAAACCTTCTATTTAAAAAAAAAATTTCAAGTAAGCCATAACCGTGTTTCAAGCACCCATTTAAACACATACATCACATGCATTTATGCAATTACGCTTAAATAATGCTACATATACTATTCAATATGGCCTGAGTTTGGCCAAGATCCTGGTTAAGTACTTGGGCCAGTACTTAATTAAAAAAATCTTCCAGTATATGGCCCAGGACTTGCCCCAGAACCAACCCAAGTGCATTTCCCTGGACTTGGGAATGGAAAACAAGCCGCCTAAGTACCTGGCCCAGGACTTGTCACAAAAGGGTCCACCTGGTTCATGACTTGGGACTTAGATGAGAATAAGTATCCAAAATATTTAGCCTAGGACCTGTGTAGGAGCATAATCACTAAGTACCTAGCCCAGGACCTGCTGTAAAATAAATCCTCAGGAACCATGGTCTAGGACTTAGCTTCAAAAAGAAACAAAGGAGAGAAAAGACAACATACAAAAAAGGAAAAGAATGTACATGTTACTGGAAGCAAAAAGCCATTAAAGTTCACATTTTCAAAAAAAAAAAAAAAACTTAATAACCCACATAAAATAAAATAAATAAATAAAAACTTATGTAGTCTGAATTACCAAAAAAAAAGGGAGAAACTAAGGCATAAGACCAGCCAGTAAAGGGCCCTCTTGAGAAACTGCAGAAGTAGAGGAAGTAGCTGGAGAGGAGAAGGCATGTTGCTTTCTAATTTTCAGATCTTGTAGCACCTTATGAGCATGGGCCAGAGCCTCTTCAATAGCAACAATCTCCGCATCAAGGCCCTTAGAAATCTTCCTTTGAAAAAGAGCATGAGTCATAGACCGGAGGTACTCCAGCAAGAAGGAGAGGTTGAGTTTCGCCTCCATGAGATCTTGCACCACTCCCTTCCACTCCAAAGATCTCTCCTCAAATAAAGAATCAAGAGAGGTGCTTTTCAAGGAAACCAGCACAGCACAAAGGAGCTCTATTAGAATGTTTCCCAAGAACACACCTCCTCTAAACCCACTGGTGAAGTCTCCATGGACTCTTAAGTAACCCTTCCATGAGAGGCAAGCCTTCAGCAGGCATAAAGAATTGAAGGAAACTGGCATAGGGTGGCCTGAAGTGGTGAAAGTGACTTGCGGAAAGGCTGCTGAACTCTAGGGAATAAAAACGGGTCAAGAAGGTAGTGGTGAAAGTGACTTGAGGGGATCCTCGAAAAATGCAGGAAAGGACTAACTAGGACTTGGACAGCTCAAGGAAGCATGCTTATGGAGACAAGGAACGAAGATAAGCATGTCCCATTAGCCTCCCATGACTTAAAAAAAAAAGCTGATGACTTAGGAATTAGCACTTGATAAAAAGAAGCCTGGTACCTCGGGAAGCGCAAGAAGGTGAACCATGAAGGAAGGTGGATGAGGATCTTTCAGCTTGACAGGGAGGAATATATCTATTTAAAGATAAGGACAAAAGGTGACACAGCCAAAATGAGGGGTTTGAAAAGGTCCATCTAGAAGTATTGGGAAGGAAGATTGAAAATCAGCCTTTAGTACCCCCTAAAAGAGGAAGGTTAGCTGGAGACTTTTTGGGGGGAAACCTCAAGAGAAGAATAGAGTGAGAAAATAGGGAAAGGACTAGCCACTAATGTTGCTGACACAACATTGGTTCTGTACCCAAGGCAGTAAATGAAGGGAATCAATGGCACACCAAAAACCCTAGAAAAGCACTATAAAAAAGGGATCAAGCCATCAGTAAAGGACATTCAGCAACAATAAAAGAGCAAAAAAAAGCCTTTAAGAGACTCATTTAAACCTCAGAAAAAGAGAGAATAGAGGGAAATACTGTGAAGGATCCTCAGTTAAGTGCTGAGGATACAGTTGGATTCAAGGGGATTCAAACCTCACAAGTTTTGGAAGCCTACAAAGAGCTATCTAAGTTTGTGACTTTTGAGCTTATTTGAACCTTGTGACATATCCCAAACAAGAAATAGGGTCCAATATACTAAAATTCAAAATAATGACATATCCCCTCATTTTCTGAGGACCCCAGATGTCCTTACATGCTTTTTTCTCTATTTCTCTATTGTTCCTTAGCCATTTATTTTACAATATATATATATATTTGTACGCGTGAATATGTATATGTTGTAGGGCCCATGTTTTGTGCACAACTTGGTTCGTAATTAGCCCAATATAGCTGTGATAAACCAAGCCCAGTCCACCAAACTACAAGTATAAAGCTCTTTTGGGGCCTAGGATCCTTATCCCTACTTGGGCCTAGGTACTATCCAAAAATAAGAACCCACAACTGTCTCCCTAATTTAAAATCTTTCCTAATATTTCTAGGGGTAAGTTTAGTAGTTCCTAAGACCTTATAATATCCATGAGATTTTGGATTTGGAACCTTTTTCATGTACCTTGTGTCCACCCCTAAAGGATTCCTCCCTGTAATAATAACCTAGTTTGTGTCAGACGAAAGGACTACATACACCCGATGAAGTATTCAAATACTTGAACATATTTGGATACTCTCACTTGTAAAAAATAATAAATAAATAAAAATTGTTGTTAACTACCTTTAGGTCGTATTAAGGGGTTCTTTAGACGTTAAAAAACTTTCTTTCCAAATAGGTTCGTTGTATGTGTGTACAGGGCATAAATCCAAATAAGGTCATTTTATGTTTAAAATTTGGCGAAAATACACCTTTGGTTCCTACATTTTGGGCTGATTCCCATTTTGGTGGTAATTTTGATTTTGCTACTAATCTAGTCCCTAAAATAAGAAAATCAATTATATTTTGGTCCCTACTATCAACACACTAATAGAAAACTCCTACGTGGCAGATGGAGTGCCCTACTTGCTGACATAATGCTAACATAGCCACTAAAATATTATTAAAAAAAATTATTTGGCATTTTTAAATGCCACGTTAGATTTAAATTGATAAAAAATTAAAACAAAAAAATGCCAGATTTCTCAACTTTAATTTTATTTTAAAAAATAAAAAAATAAACAAAAAAATTTACTTTTTTTAGTTTTAAAGATTTAAGCTCTCCCTTGTTTGGGTAAATAAAGAAATCTAGCTCTCATCGAAGCTTTCATAGTTTTAAAGATTGGAGCTTTCATCTCTCACTCTCTCACACACATTGAAAAGAAGTGTCTTTCATTGTTGAACTCAAGCTCTCCCATTCATTCCCAACAAGAACACCTCTTTCGGTCTCAAGACCCAAACAGCATGACCACTCAAAATCAAGATCAAGAGAACCCACAATCTCATGATCCCTAACCCCTACAAACCCTAACCTTTTAAATTGAAGACCCACAAAACCCATCCCATGATCAAACCCCAGCAATCCAAGACAAACCAACCCCACTCTTTGAGTCAATTCGTGTTAATCTCAACCGTGCCGATTTGGCTTGGGCATTGAGGTTGCCTTTTCCAGTGAAGAAGAGTGTCACCGCTTCGGTGGTGGAGGTGGACTCACTAGGGTCGGCGGAGGAGATTAGGTTTGTGGAGGATTTGGTGACCCAAACTCTCTAATCTCAAAATCTCATCTTCGCTCAAAACCTACACCTGATAGTAACCAATGGCGAGCAGATTAAGAGGCTAATCTTCGAGGTTTTGATGATGGAGGCCATGGGGTCTTGATGCGGAGAAAACAATGGGAAAAGTTTGGAGTCTTGTTGGTGGGTGTTGTGAAACACAAATCGGTGGTTGGTGGCTATCATCTTGTGAACCCCAGGTGGTGGTGGTTGTGGATTAGTTTGGATTCACTGGTAGTGGTGGGTTTGTTGTTGGTGTGGGTCAATTGGTTTGTTTGTGTTTGGTCTCTGTTTGGTCGGTTCCATTGATGATTTTGGCTTCGGTTGTGATCTGGGTTTTGTTTGTGTTTGGTCTTTGTTTGTGATCTAGGTCTCTCTTTGTGTTTGGTCTCTGTTTGTATTTGGTCTCTGTTTCTTTCTTTCTTTCTTTTTTCGTTTATGTTCCTGTGATCTGGGTTAGAGTTTTTGGTTGCTAGGTATGTGTTATTGTGATTTGGGTTTGAGTTCTTGGTTGCTAGGTTTGATCTGGGAAGAACATGAAGAACAAGTTGCAATGTTCTTCATGTTCTTAAGAAAAATAATGAAAAGTGACAAAAATATTTTTTTAATTAAATTAGATTTAAGGTTTTTTTAATTTAATTTCTTTTTTTTATATAAATTTTCTAATGTGGCGTTTTAAAAAAATTAAAATGCTGATTTGTCATTTAAAAATGCCAAATAATTTTTTTAATAATATTTTAATGGCCACGTCAACGCCATGTCAACAAGCATACTCTATTTACTATGTAAGAGTTTTCTATTAGTAGGTTGGCGGCAGGAACTAAAATAGAATTGATTTTTTGATTTTAGGGACTGAAAAAGTAGCAAAATCAAAATTGGGACCAAAATGGGAATCAACCCAAAATATAGGAACCAAAAGTGTATTTTCGCTTTAAAATTTTTAAATAAAGAGCATTATTTAAGGCAAGAACTCAATTTTCTATGGCAGCAAGATTATCTGAACTTTTTATTTTATTTTAAGAGCACCAGTGTTATTTTCGCATGTCTCTGTGGCATTTATCTTACCAAATTGTAAAATAATGGGATGCCGCCTTCCATGTGTATAGATTATTCCGTTGACAAACATTGAAATAAACTCCTAGGCTAGGCCTACCGCTCATTACATATACGAATAAATACCACATTCACATGTCCTTTTTTTTTTTTTTTTGCTACAATAATCACAAGGTGTCACTTTTATTTTTCTTTTCATATAAAATAGGAGCAATTACACCTTACCGCCTTAAATTATAACTTATATTACATTTTGTATCTTAAACTTTTCAAATGCACATTTTACAACCTAAACAATAACTCAGGGCCAGCCCTTCCACTAGGCCAATTAAGCCATTGCCTAAGGCCTTCAAGTGGAAGGAGGTCCCAAAATTTTGAAATAGAAGGGGTAGTAGAAAAAAAAAAATTAAATTTCGGAAGAAACTCCAAAAAATCTGATACATCCTTGTGACCAAAGAACAAAAAATCTGTAACATCCTTATAAACATTGGTAACCCAAAAATTCTTTGGTCTAAAAAAAAATCAATTATCCCAAGAATATCATCCTTAACCTCTAGACAAATCAAAATTCAAAAGGATAAAATGCAAATCTGGTCTAAAAAATTACCCACAAAAAAATCTTAAATCCCTAAAATTTACTCATACCTTTTCTCTCTCACTTTTGCTCTCCACCTCTCTCTTAGCTCTTGCTCTCCTCGTCTTTTTTTTTTTTTTCCTCTCCACTAGTTCTACTCTTAAATCCTTTTGTTGGTGGCTCATGCTTCCTATGATCTGAGGAGTGATATGTCTAAACTTCGTGCTCGTGATAGTTTGCAAAAATATAGTTTTAAACTTGAATCTTTTCTCAAACTTGATGTTTATTGTGATATTGACAGTTTAGATTTATTTTTAGAATTAAAAGTTTTAAAAGAAATTTTACAAATAAAAGAATATACTCCAATTGACATACTAAATTATATAAAAATGTTAGATTCATTTCCAAATACATGCATTGCTTATAAAATTTTACTAACAATACCTAATACAGTTGCTTTTGTAGAAAGAAGTTTTTCAAAATTAAAATTAATTAAATCATATCTAAGATTGACAATGTCCAACAAAGATTAAGTGGATTAGTTATATTATCGATTGAAAATGAGATGTTAGAAAAACTTGAATACAAAAATTTAATTAGTCAATTTGCATTTTAAAAGGCAAGAAAATAATATATAAAATGAAATATATTATAATATAAAAATATTAAATAGATATTAATTTAATTAATATATAAATATAAAAAGACCCTATTTTAATTCTCGCATAAGGCCCCAAAATGTTTAGGGCTAGCCCTATGCATTAGCTTCATTGACGCAAAAAGGGAACTATTGGGTCCAAATGGTTTTCTTCCTGTTCGAAAGGGCTCAACAGTCAACACCATCACATGGTGCCTCCTCATTTTCCTATGCATGATAACGGTAACATTCCAAGAAAATTCATAAAGTTGTGCATGATATAACGGTAAATTCCTAAAGGAAGACTAGTAACGGTAAATTTCTTTGAAAAAACATAAAGCTATGCATGATTGATGTAACTTTCTAAGAAAATTCATAAAGGAAAACTAGTAACGGTAACTTTCTTCCCCTTTAAATATTCGGTCCTCCTCGTCTCCTTCTTCACTGCAACATTACTCTCTAGCTTTCTTCACGCTCTTTAAGCCTTCCTTTTCACTCTCTAGCATATTGAAGCACTTCAAGCTCTCACCCTTCAGTCTCGCTCTTATAGCCAATCTTTCACTCACTAGAAAGTTTTTCTTCCACACCCTCGCATTGAAGCATTTGAACCCCAGCCTCTAGCTTTCCTCTCTCTCTCTTTTAGCCTTCTTTTTTCTCTCACTACGCGCTAACAAATAGATGAAGGAATCCTCTCTAGCGTTGCTGGGTCCATAATTGAAAATTTGGGCTCTGCTGCTTTTGAACAGGTTGGATCGCTCTGGAATGTTAAAGATGACCTTGAACAAATCAGGAAAACTGTTTCCACAATCTAAGCTGTACTCCAGGATGCAGCGGAGGAGCAAAACCACAATAATCAAGACAGAGTCTGGCTCGAAAAGCTCAAGGAAGCAGTTTTTGATGCAGATGACCTGTTGGATGAGTCCAAGTACTACACTGAATTAGCTTTGCGGCAGAAAGAGAAGAGTGGGAGTTTTACAGAAAAGGTACGCTATTTCTTAAGTTTAATCTCAGTTGTTTTAGGACGTCATAAGATGAGTCTTAAAATAAGTAAACTGAGTCAGGAACTAGATGCAATAGCCAAAGATAGGGAAAAGTTTAACTGGAAAGAACGCAGTCTGTAAAGCGTATTGTGAGTCCGAATAGGGAGACTCGCCCGTGGCTTCCTAATAATGGAGTTAATGGGAGAGAAGATGAGAAAAATCAAATCATAAATCGTTTATTTGAGCCTAACAATGAAGAGAATGTTTTAGTTGTTGCTATTGTGGGGATTGCAGGGTTAGGCAAGACTACACTAGCTCAGTGTGTATTCTTTCTTTTTTTTTTGAGAAAGATCAGTGTGTATTCAATGATGATAAAGTTGATAAACATTTTGAGGTAAAATTATGGGCGTGTCTCAAATGTCTTTGAGGTGACAACATTTGCTGAAAAACTAGTATATGGTATTGATGAAGATGATAGCATAGAACTAAGGCTAAAGAAATGTCGTAAGTTTAATCTTGAAGTCCTCATGGATCAAGTCCACAACATGGATCCATTGAGGAAACTTGTTAACAAAATTTATCAAAAGAAATTTTTAGTTGTGTTGGATGATCTTTGGAATGAAAATTGTAAAAATTGGAATGACTTTAAAAGCCTTTTATTCAGTGGGGCAAAGGGAAGTAGGATTGTAATAACGCGTGACAAATCAGTTGTAGATATTACACGTGCTGATGCAACACATTTTCTTGAAGGCCTCTCTGAAGAATATTCTTGGTCTTTGTTTGAGAAATGGAAGGGAGGTTGTAGGCAAATGTCAAGGAGTACCCTTAGCCATAAATTCCATTGGAAATGTACTATACTCTAAGAAACCATACGAGTCAAAGATCAGAGATAAGGTAGTAACAAATGTAATTGCACAAGGGGGTAGTACTTTTTCCATTCTAAGGTTATGATAATCTTCCATCTCATTTGAAAGGTTGTTTTGCCTTTTGTTCTTTGTTTCCTAAAGATTTTGAGATTGATAAGAGGACAGTGATTCAACTCTGTCGGGGGTATTTTTTGCGCATAGCCACATGTCTCTTGCTGGAAGTGTGACTTTGCTAAGCCCGGATTTGTTTTAGGGAGTTCAACCCAGAACTCGACATCATGCCGCATAGTCCAATGGCTTCCGATGTATTTTAAGCCTACAAAATAGATGAAGCCCAAAGTCTTAAGAATCATGGTAATGGTTGAAATAAATAAATGATATGCTTAGCATGATAGCTTTGATTAGATGGTGAGTTGATACGTTATTATTATGTATATTAAGTGATGTCCAATGTTAAAAAATAATTAATTAGGTGTCAAATGTCCAACAATGGGATGAGTCCAATAGTCCATGTCTAGTTGCAGTTCATGATTCATGTTCAACATAATAAGGTATGTCCAGCAATGGTAGTTCATTTCCAAAAAATATGTGTCCAATGGTGGTTCATGTCCAAATAATACATGTGCGATGGTGGTAGATCGATTTATTAATATGTATGTTCATTATTGAAGAATTGAAATCATGTTTATTAAATAGTGAGATGGTAATAAAATAACTTGCATCCAGAAATAAAATAATAATGAATTAACTTGCACTTAATAATGTAATCTTGAAAATAGAGAAAGATTGACTTATCTTCACAGTTTGCAGCTCCAGCTATAGAACAATAGTGGACTTAAAACATTTCAACAACGTGATAAAATGAGTGCAACTGGAGGGGGAGAGAATATGTCCAACCGTGTGCTAGAGGGGTGGGTTGCACCAAGTCTGAAACCAAGTGGATTTATTTTTTGTCCCATAATCTCCCAATACTATATATATCATGACACGTCATATCCGTGTACTTAATTATTTTTATTTCTCCATACGTTGCCTTTGAAGTATAATATGGCGTATTTGGCTCCTTTATACTTCCTTTACAAATATATCTTTTAATCCAATAGTTATATGAAAAACGGGGTCTTTTTATCGGACAACTACGCCCTCGAGCTCGAGGTTTTAATTTTTTCACAGTAGTACCCCTTCACGACTTCCGCTTTACTAATGATTAAACTTGCTTCGTTTAAACTGACATTGTGAATAGCATTTGTTGCTGCAAAATAAACCAATTTAAAAATTGGATAACCCACTCGATAAGGCATAAGTTCGAGTCTTCTACGTCTTTCTTCGTATAAACGTCCACAAATCTGATCAATTTCAATTACTCTTTCTGCTTTATTAGCAGACATACATATATGTTTACTTAAAGCACATATATATTTCGGTATATGGATTCTTCTTTATCATAAGATTTGCCTCTCGCTAATAAACAATAAGCATCTATATTCACTTTTATTAACTACTCTTATTTTAACGACGAGATCTATTATCTTTTTTTGCATGTCCTCGGAAATTTATAGTAGGTATGAATTCCCCCAATTTATGGCCCACCATACAATTTGTTATATAAATAGGAAAATGTTCTTTTCCATTATGTATAGCAATAGTATGGCCAATCATTATGGGCATAATGGTAGATGTTCAGGACCAAGTTATTATTATGAAAGATATGGAGATCTTTTAGAGATATGGCAGCAAAATGAATGAAGTTTCAGAATATTGAAGATGAGAGAGGGATGGATCCCCCCACTATGTGTGTCTTGGTCCTCTTTATATAGAGCCAAGTATGTAACTAAATTAGAATTAGTTGAAGGGAAAATTAGCAAATAAGGAAAAGTCTTTGACAAAGTAAGTGGTTTCATTAGTGGGATTTTTTTTTTTTAGCCAAAAGAAGAAAGTTAGAGACTTAATGCTATTGTAGTTGCTGTTACAGCTGGATGATGACATCTTTTGCTTGGAGGAAAAAACTTAGCATTAAATTTATGGTTTGGCTAAAGATGGTAAGATAATCCCTATAAGATCCTTCTATTTCTGGTATTACAGCTGGAGCTACTGCAGAATGTGTTGGAGCTGTTGCAGCTTCTACAGAAGCTGTTTTCTGCAAAAGCTATTTCTATAGAAACTACTTCTGCTGGAGTTGTTGCAGCCTCCGCTGGAGCTGTTGCAGCTTTTCCTGGAGCTATTTTAGCTTCTATAGGAGTTGTTTCAGCTTCTGCCTGAGCCGTTGTTGGTATTTTTGGCTAAGTTTCCTCTTTTTGAAAAAATTATATGTTTAGTCCATATATAATTTTGGTAAGTAATAGACTAGCTGGTTGATATTTGATGAAGTTTCAAAGATGTAATTATGGTCTTTTTGTATTTTGAATGTTCAATATGTGTGTAAAACACCCTTGAACATTTAGACCCCCAATTTACAAATTACCAATTCAAGCTTAATATCAAACAATGTATGTGTGAAAAATGAACATAAGCTTATAACCAAATTGATAAATAATTTAAACCAAATAAAATCAC
Organism: Quercus variabilis; assembly: GCA_030445155.1. NCBI lineage: Eukaryota > Viridiplantae > Streptophyta > Magnoliopsida > Fagales > Fagaceae > Quercus > Quercus variabilis. The sequence continues at coordinate 6,201,801 of CP129448.1, read as the reverse complement.
ATCCACAGCATAAATTAAATGGCAAAGATTAAGGGAAGAGAGATGCAAACACAAGGACAACGCAACAATGTGTTATCGAAGAGGAAACCGAAGTCTTCGGTGTAAAACCTCTCTGCCGCCCTCCAAGCGACCAATAATCCACTAGAAAATGAAGTTGGGATACATGAACAGCAGAAGACCCTCCAAGCCTAATCTACCCAATGTACCTAAACCCTCTAAACTTCTTGCTCCAATGAGGTTACACCGAACTTTTGTCTTTTCTAGCTTACCAGATTCCGCTATAGCCCATAGCATCAACCAATATCAATTGGTCCCTTCCTAACAAAGTAATCTTGTTAATGAACCTCTCAAGGATGTAACAATGGAGAGAATGAGAGTAGAGAAATTTGAAGAGTCACTATGTAAAGATTGTGGATGAGTCAATCTTGTTTTTCTCTAGGGTTTCTCTCTCAAAATTCTCTTTGGAAGCTCTCAACATTTCGTGGGTATAAGGGGTATTTAAACTAAGGTGAGAATGGAATGTGAAGAGTCAATTTTTCAGAACAGAGCTGGCTGGCGACTTGGCCTCGCGACTTGACTGAGTCGCGAGTTCAAGCCGCAAGCTAACTGAATGGCCAGTCTAAACTTTTTGTCCTGTAGTGCTACAGCTAGCATGATAGTTCAGCTTCTTTGCATGCTTCACTCGTGTGCATCTTCTGGCGGCTTGCCAATCGCGAACCACCCACGAGATCCAGTCACGAGTCCCTGCTTCACTGCACAGTCTTGAGCATTTCTTCACACTCTCTCACACTACCCTTACATGACCGAAGCCATGACATCCAAAGCACTTAGGTCCTATGAGAACAGTGTACTGACCGCCATCCCTTGCGTCCTTCTTCCCTTTGTCTTGGCTCTTGAATTGAGAAGAACTGGATTGCCTACAATCCTTGTCGAAACCCTTTCCATTTTCATTTTTCATAAACTTCTTGAACTGCCTAGTGATGTAGGACTTCATCTTAGAATCTTCATCATCAAAAGACTCATTTGTGTCACTGCTCTTTGCCTTTAGTGCCATGCTCTTCCCTTTACCCGACTTACTAATCCTTGATAACCCTAGCTCGTAGGTCTACAGATTACCAACCAGCTCTGTCAAAGGTATCTTGTCAATATCCTTTGATTCTTCTATCACCGTAATCTTGGCATGAAATCTCTCGGGTAGAGATCTGAGCACCTTCCTTACAATCTTAGGTTCAGGAATGGTTTCCCCAAGATTGAAGGCTGGGTTCACTATGTCCTTGAGCTTGGCATAGAACTCATTAAAAGACTCATCCTCCTCCATCTTTATCTCTTCAAATCTTGTAGTAAGCCTTTGAAGCTCTGAATCCTTGACAGCCTTTGTACCCTCATAGGTTTTCTGAAGGATGGTCCATGCTTCCTTAGCAGTTTCAGTGGAGGATATCTTCTTGAACTCCTCATTAGTAACCGCACTGAATAAAGCGTTCAATGCCCTACTATTGAAGTTTGCTGCCTTGATCTTTGCTTCATCCCAATCAGCCGGCGCTTCCTTTGGCTTAGTCCAGCCAATCTCTACAGCTTGCCACACATTTTCATCTAAAGACTACAAGAAAGCTCTCATGCGTATTTTCCAGTATGCATAGTTAGTGCCATCAAATAAAGGAGGTATAATTAATGATCTTCCTCTATCCATGACAAACAAAGGTCAATGGATCAACACAACAAAGATTAAAACCTAATCAGAGTGTGCCTGCTCTGATACCACTTGATAGGCCAAAACGTATTGACCCCTTGTAATCAAATTAATTAATTAATTAGTCAAGTTATTAATTAATCAATTTAACATGCAAACGCGTGGTAGCACAAACAAATAACCAATAAACTAATTATGCAGCAGAAAATAAATAACACGGTGATTTGTTTACAAATGGGGAAAACCTTACGGCAAAATCCCCACTGGGTGATTTTCAGATCACCACTCCCGAAACTTCACTATTATCATAACAAGCAGTTACAAGTAAAGGAATCCCAAGTACCTTACCAACCTACAGTTGAACCCTTACCCCAATACCTAATTGGACTTGTTCTGTAGTGACAGTTTCCCCTTTTTTGATGCACGGCTCCAAAGTACGTGACAAACCAATTGCGCGGATCCCAGTACGCGACTTCAAACACCAACTTAGAGAAAGCTTGTTGGCTACAAAGTTTTTCAGTTCATCCCAACAATGACGATCACGAAAATGCTTGGTCACAAAACCCTTTGGTGCAAATACATAGCAACTTCTTCAACAGTGATGAACTAGGTTAAAACTTTGTCTTCGGTCACAATTTGCTTAAACAGAGTTTGCTCAATGCTTGTGCAACTTGTGAACTCTTTGACCCCCCATAAAACAATCCTTTTATATGTCTAGGGTTAGGAGAAAAAAAGGCCCAAAGACACATCCACGGATCCCAAGAAATCATATAAAAAATTCTAATTTTGTAAACCTCGACAGATAGAAGGTGTCGAGCAGCTGTCGAGCAGGTGTCGAGCCACAGGCTTGAGACAGTTTCTTAAACCTCGACACATGCTAACTGTCAAGCTAGCTGTCGAGCTTTAGTAACTTTGCACTTTCAGCTTGTTTTCTTGGACAGACTTGAAAGCTTCAACACTTGATCTTGAAACATGGTTTCTTGAAGTATTTCAACATATCCTAGATCTACCCAAATACAAGTAGAGTGCATTTTTTCAAAGGGTTTGCCAATTACATCAAATAGTGACATATGCTCCTAGCAAGCAAATCACATATGTCCTAACAATCTCCCCTTTTGGCAATCCGTGACAAAACCACAACAAACAAATGAGATATGAGAGAAGTCATAAATCACTCCTAACACAATAAAATCTATCCTAACACAAACTCTTGAAAAACTTTGCAAGAAGAGAGTTTATGGCAAGTAGATTTTGACAACCTGTATTTCTGAAACACTTTAAACAAAACTCATCAATGCATCTTTGTGTGAAACATAAATAATAGATTGCATACAAATATGAGAAGCATGTGTATAAAGAGAGACAAGAAACAACATATGAAAGGTAGGTGAAAGAAACATACATCATCATATAAAGAAGATAAGTACAATATATGTAAAAATGGTCATAAGACCCAATGTATAAGAACAGTGTATAAAAGAAAGAAAAGAAAAGATATGTCATATCCTCACTACTTCCCTCAAGCATCAACACTCCCCCTAACAAAAATGTCCTATACTAACTCTCCCCTTAAGATGACTACTCTCATATCCCAAAACTACTCCTCTTTTTTGTCACGAGTGACAAAGGGTAAGAGTGTCAAGTAGACATCTCATCAATAGAGCTAGCATCTCCATCATCATCCGAAGCGTCACCATCATCACTAGCATCATCATCATCCTCAGCATCAGAAACAGAAGCTACTGGAGGAGGTGGTGGAGGAGAAGCCTCAGAAGCATAGCCACCCATAGCCGCCTGCCATCATGCAATACGACTGACACGAACATTCACCTGATACAACTCCATAAAGAGTGTATCAAGGCGAGCATCCATGCACTGTAGTTGTGCCATGATGTCTCCAAGTGATACATCGCCCAAAGAGGACGAAGGAGCAAATGTGGATGGAGTTGACCAAGATGGAGCCGGACGGGAGGGAGGAGTGGAATCCGGCTGTCGCGACCTAAACTGAGCCTCACTACATTTTACGGTAGCGGCGTCTATGGCACACATGAAATGAGAAGGGAAGTCTATAGTAAGATGCTCAAGAAGAGACAACAAAAATTGAGCATGAGGCTTTGTGATGGAGTTGTAGTGAGAAAGTGGATGGAGTACAAAAGTCATCACCATGTTTATGAATTTAGGACCTTTAGCAAAAGGCCTACATGATGTAAAATGACGTTCACCCCAATCAGTAGGGCGCTTATAGAAAGCAGCCATGAGCTTATCTTTGGACACAGTCCTCAAACGCTTACAACCAGGGTAATCAAGGTATTCTACCTTAGGAACCTATAGCACATCCGCAACGAGCTGCAGTGTGATAGGAATGCGCGTACCTCGAACGCTAGTGAAGAAAAGAGGTACTGAACGATCGATCCCGTGCATGTTGGAGTAAAAATCCTGGATCAGCACGAGAGGACATGTGACCGAGACGTCACACAGTGACTCCCATTCCCGATTGTGAATAACAGTGGGAAGGTCAGTGTCAACAAAGTCTGCCAAAATGACTTGGCATTCTGAATGAACACCTCGTCTAGAAAAGTTCTTTGAAAATGCCTTCTGGGCATCCTTATCACGGAACTGAAGATATGCAAGAGCGGAATCAGAAGAGGAAGAGGTTCTGGAATGAAGAGGGTTCCGGGCCGAAGTGGATTTATGTTTAAGTGCCATAGACACGACTAATGTATACACAAGAGAGAGCAGGGGAGAGAAGGAGACAATCAGAAAAGCCCCAAACAGTTCAAATATACCAAAATATATTGAAAAGAGAGTATGTAAGCATGGAGAATGCATGAACATGTGACATGCAAAAGAAAATACATCATGGGCTCAGCCCAATCCAATCCTATCAGCACATAAACATATTGCACACATCTAAATGCATGAAAATACCATTATAATGCTAATGTGATGCAATGCATGAGATTTTAAACACATGTAAGTGAAAACCCATCCCAAAATTTCAATAAACACTCATCAATTTTGAAAAACCCCAAAAATTTTCAAAAACCCTGAAACCTAGGTTTTAAAACATGAAATGCATGAAGAATGAAGAGATAAGAGAGCATACCAAGTGATTTGAAACAAAGAAAGGCCAAAAATCACATGGGTTGAAGGTTTTAAGTGAGAAAAGAGAGTTTGGGAGGTGAACAGGTGCAGATAGATCGAGAGAGATCGAGAAAATGAGTTCCGGATCGCACGAGGAGCTTATATAGAGTCCTCAGCAAATCTCAACAGCTAAGGTGTCCAGAGGTGTTGAGACGTGCGTCAAGGAAGGTGTCAAGAAAATGAACGTCGGCAGCTGCAGGTGTTGAGAGGTATCGAGGAACAAGAATCACCTGATCATGAACAGAAGCTCGATCGATCCACCAAGTGTCGATAAGCTATCGAGGAGGCAGGAGGTTTCTCGTTCGATCCATCAAGTGTCAAGGAGGTGTCGGGATTGCGATAAGAAAAAGCTTGAGAAGCTCGATAGATAGCTAGGTATCGAGGAGGTGTCGAGCTTGCTTTTCAAAACAGTTTTTTGAGAAAAGAAAAACACGGACATGAATGCAATCCAACATGCAACTCAACCAATGATCCAATCAACATATTAAGCTCTCAAAAACATCTCTCAACAGTAATTTTAAGCACATGAATCCCCAAACACACACACACACACACACACACATACACAACAAGTCTAACCAATTTTATATTTCAAAAACAAGTCAAGACAGTTTAGTGAGCATACATTAACACATGTAAAACCTTGTATTGGCCAAATCACATTGTACCTGCACATGTATCAAGAGTAGCAAAGAATATTATGTGTTGTATGTAAAAAACATCGCAAGATTGCATAAGTGTATACATGTTATGACGATTTGAGATATGAGAAAATTACTTTAACTCACACACAATCATAACTATTTGATGGGGACTATCACCTTCGAGGTACATCCTATAACTCCCACATCTCCTAGAACAAATGCTTGCATTCATATTTAAAGCTTTTTTGATCTTTTTACTTTTTAGTTTCTTTGCATATTTTTCTTTTTAAGCATATCATGCATGGGCATATAAGAGATAGAAAAGAAATACCTAATGATATTTGACACTGCACTTTTGCTATGCCAAAGCATACAGGTGTCATATTACGATTGGCAGGCAACAGTGGTGAGATGGTTATTTATACCTTTCTCTTAGGATTTTCTAGTCCTTCCCGTCAAAAAGAATGATACGAGTGTTAAGTACAAGAGATAACTTAATCTTACTCATTAGAAATAAGAGCCACAAAGCTCACTTACTTAGTTGTGCATAGATATGCTCATCTAAGTTACAAATGATACAAAGTTTAGAGAACTTTGTTTCAATGGCTATCCAAGGTACACAAGTACCAATGTACACAAAACACACACTGTTTTTGTATTTTTCTGATTTTTCAATTTTTTTTTATGTGAAAAACAAAAATAAGCAAAAACTGAAAACAAACAAAAAAAAACATGTTAAACAAAATAAAGCATAAAACTAGACTGACTCAACATAAGAGCAAAACACACAAGTAATGCAACAAACAAAAACAAGAAGATGAAAGAAAGTGATAAAATCACTTAGAGTCCTTTTTCTTCTACACCTTGGAAGAACCTTTCCTTTGATTAAACCCTTGAACCGGCGGTGAGGGGGAAGAATTAAAACTGTTCAAGTTCGAAAGGAACATGAGGGCCTTGAGAAGATCACCAAGAGGGGCAAAAAAGGATTGAAGCTGATTCTAACTTCCAGATGCTATCATGCCATTGCTCTGTTGAGTGGCTAACCACTTATAGCAATTTGGTCGAGTATGACTAGCAGCTCCACAATGATGACAGAGATGCTGCTTTTTCTGTTTAGGATTTTGAGAGTTAACCTTCTTAGTCCTAGGGTTTTTAACATTCTTATCTTGTTTAGGAGGTGCTCCTAAGATAGATTTACACTTGTCTAAGTTCTCACTAGCTAAATCAATTTTAACATCAGTGTTCTTAATTTCAGTGTTATTAGCAGGAGGAACAAAAACAGTAGTACTAGTAGAAACAGTATTAGAGGAAGAAAGACCATACCCTAAACCTATTCAATCTGAAGCAGATTTCTAAATGCTGAGCATGTTGTCAAGCTTTGCACTTGAAGTCCTCTCCAATTAAGCTCTAACTTGAAACAATTTCGCTTCAAGCCTCTTGGTCTTCTCAACCAAGAAATTGTTCTCAAACCTCAGTGCACCAATTGTTTGATTAGCTTCACCAAACTTTGTGGAAAGCTCTTCACGATCAAGTTCCACATCACTGAACTTTTTGGTGGCCAGCCTATACAGTTTCTCATGCTTCTCAAAGAGCTTGTAAAGTTCCTCATAGGTTGTATGGATGTCATCTTGATCATCCATCTTCTCAAACTTGGACTCCACCAATTCTTCTTCTTCTTCCACTTCTTCAACAATCCCTTCAATAGGATTGACTATGGTAGTGAAGGCATTTAAGATTTCGTCATCCTCATTATCGAAATCATCTTCAAGCTCAGTGTCACTTAACGTAGCAGCAAGTGCCTTGCTCTTCCCAACATTCTTGAGATATGTGGGACACTCTTGCTTCATATGACCGAAGCCATGACATCCAAAGCACTTAGGTCCTGCGGGAACAGTGTACTGCCCGCCATCCCTTGCGTCCTTCTTCCCTTTGTCTTGGCTCTTGAACTGAGAAGAACTGGATTGCCTACGGTCCTTGTCGAAGCCCTTTCCATTTGCATTTTTCATAAACTTCTTAAACTACCTAGTGATGTAGGACTTCATCTTAGAATCTTCATCATCAAAATACTCATTTGTGTCACTACTCTTTGCCTTCAGTGCCATGCTCTTCCCTTTACCCAACTTACTAATCCTTGATAACCCTAACTCGTAGGTTCGCAGATTACCAACCAGCTCTGTCAAAGGTATCTTGTCAATATCCTTTAATTCTTCTATCACCGTAATCTTGGCATGGAATCTCTCGAGTAGAGATTGAGCACCTTCCTTACAATCTTAGATTCAGGAATGGTTTCCCCAAGATTGAAGGCTGAGTTCACTATGTCCTTGATCTTGGCATAGAACTCATCAAAAGACTCATCATCCTCCATCTTTATCTCTTCAAATCTTGTAGTGAGCCTCTGAAGCTTTGACTCCTTGACAACCTTTGTACCCTCATAGGTTTTCTGGAGGATGGTCCATGCTTTCTTAGCAGTTTCAATGGAGGATATCTTCTTGAACTTCTCATTGGTGATCGCACTGAATAAAGCATTCAATGCCCTACTGTTGAAGTTTGCCGCCTTGATCTTTGCTTCATCCCAATTAGCCGGTGCTTCCTTTGGCTTAGTCCAGCCAATTTCTACAGCTTGCCACACCTTTTCATTTAAAGACTGCAAGAAATATCTCATGTGTATTTTCCAGTATGCATAGTTAGTGCCATCAAATAAAGGAGGTATAATTAATGATTTTCCTCTATCCATGACAAACAGGGGTCAATGGATCAACACAGTAAAGATTAAAACCTAATCAGAGTGTGCATGCTCTAATACCATTTGATAGGCCAAAACGTATTGACCCCTTGTTATCAAATTAATTAATTAATTAGCCAAGTTATTAATTAATCAATTTAACATGCAAACGCGTGGTAGCACAAACAAATTACCAATAAACTAATTATGCAACAGAAAATAAATAATATGGTGACTTGTTTATGAATGGGGAAAACCTTACGGCAAAATCCCCACCGGGTGATTTTCAGGTCACCATTCCCAAAACTCCACTATTATCACAACAAGCGGTTACAAGTAAAGGAATCCTAAGTACCTTACCAACCTACAGTTGAACCCTTACCCCAATAGCGAATTGGACTTGTTCTGTAGTGACAGTTTTTCCTTTTTTGATGCGTGACTCCCAAGTACGTGACTAACCAATTGCGCGGATCCCAGTACGTGACTTCAAACACCAACTTAGAGAAAGCTTGTTGGCTGCAAAATTCTTCAGTTCATCCCAACGATGACGATCAAGAAAATGTTTGGTCACAAAACCCTTTGGTGCAAATACACAGCAACTTCTTCAACAGTAATGAACTAGGTTAAAACTTTGTCTCCGGTCACAATTTGCTTGAACAGAGTTTGCTCAATGCTTGTGCAACTTGTGAACTCTTTGACGGCCCTTAAAACAATCCTTTTATATGTCTGGGGTTAGGAGAAAAGAATGCCCAAAGAAACATCCACGAATCCCAAGAAATCATATCAAAAATTCTGATTTTGTAAATCTCGACAAATAGAAGGTGTCGAGCAGCTGTCGAGCAAGTGTCAAGCCAAGAGCTTGAGACAGCTTCTTAAACCTCGACACATGCTAGCTGTCGAGCTTTAGTAACTTTGCACTTTCAGCTTGTTTTCTTGGACAGACTTGAAAGCTTTAACACTTGATCTTGAAACATGGTTTCTTGAAGTATTTGTTAGGTTCTAAAAAGTTAGGAACTTATGTATTTAGAACTCTAATTTGTATTGTTGGCAAACCATGATCAAAACAGGTTGTTTAGTCTTGTTTAGGCTTGCTCAAAGTATGTTTATTTGTAAAACTGGAATCGAGTGATTGCAGATTTATTGGACTAAATCTGTAAGGCTCGATCGATCGAAAAATAGACTCGATCGATCGAACAACGTACAGATTTATTTTTCTACAGAGTTTCAGTTCAGCCCAAACTCTAGTTAAACGTCTTGGGCATCAAGTAAAACACTCCTATATATAAGGAAAACCCTAGAACGTTTTTGGGACTTTTGAAGAGAGAGATTAGAGTGCCTCTTGTCCCTCCTTTTATTTTTAGGGTTTTGTACCCAAACCTCTCTAAGTCTTTGTTGCTCATATTTGCGATTTATGTGAATCTCTTGTGAGATCCTTGAGGAGCTTTCCTTCACATAAACTTAGGGTTTTCAAGGTAGAGATATTATCTACATCTTGATAATCAACAAGGTTGCTACCATTGAAGCTTAAAGAATATCAAGCGTGGGTGCTTGTAGCTGATTGAAGAATTCAAGAAAGAAGAAGTTTGTGGATTCGGAGCTTGCACGAGGTCGTGCCAGTAAGTTCTACTGGTAGGTAGCATTAGGAAGTCGAGCGGGGAGCTTGTAAGTCCTTTTGTATGAACTTCGATTCTTTCATAGTGGATTCAGTTTTGCCTTGAGGATCGGTGGGTAAAATCCTCCTCAGGTTTTTTACCGGTTTGGTTTTCCTGGGTGAATCTTGTGTTATTTATTTTTCCGCTACTTTATATTCTTGATATGATTGTTTGATTGTTTTAACCTAGAATTGCTTAATTTGACTAAGTAACAACTTGGCTAATTAACTAGACTACTCAATCTGGTTGTGTGTTAAGGGGTCTAAATAACTAACAATATTTCAACACATCCTAGATCTACCCAAATACAAGTAGAGTGCATTTTGTCAAAGGATTTGCCAATTACATAAAATAGTGACATATGTTCCTAATAAGCAAATCACATATGTCCTAACAGATAATAATATAATTTATATGAAATACTATAGTTACATTTTTAAACTTTTATTATATGATGAACATCAATTTTTATGTAAAGTGCATGGGGATTTTTATCATTTTGAGTGTTATGTGATATGAGAGGCTTATCAAATGTTACCTATTGCACGCTGACCCGTCAGAGTTCAGGGAATTGGCACATGGGTTTATCCAATTATCAAATGATACTCAGCAGGTAGAAGATGTTGCAGATGAATACTTCAACGATCTACTCTGTAGTTTTTTTGAGAAAGTAAGGGATATATGGAGCTTTAAAATATAAGATGCATGATTTTTATCATGATCTTGCAGAATTAATTGCAGGGTCGGACTATAGACTTGACAATTTGGATTGGAAAACTCGTCATATATCATTTTCTAGCTATTCATTTTTTGCTAGAACTTTAAGTTTGGTTAAAGCAAGCAACAAGCTACGTACAATTCTTTTCACATATGGTGAGTATAGATCTGGTACCATGGATAAGTCAACATTGAGTACACTGATTGAGAGTTTCCCAAGGTTGCATGCATTAGATTTACATAGATTGAAGATTAAAATAATTTCAAATTCCATAGAGAAGTTAATACATTTTAGGTACTTAGATCTTTCTTTTAATCCTATTGAAACTCTTCCTGATTCTATTACTACATTGTTGAATTTGCAAACACTAAAACTTCGGGAATGTAGTAATCTTGAACAATTTCCTAGGAACATCACAAAATTGGTAAGCCTCAGGCACCTTGATAATAGGGGTTGTTTTAAGTTGAGATTGCCTCAAGGATTACAGAAAATAACTGGTCTTCAGCCATTACCATTATTCATTGAGAGGAATAATGGTCGACTAGGCGAATTGAATGGGCTAAACAACCTCAGAGGAACACTTGAGATCAAAATTTCAAAACAATTGGAAGATGCTAACTCAGATTGCGAGGTCCAAAATTTAAGGGAAAAGCAACATCTTGAGAAACTGGAATTAACATGGGCTCACCAAGGATATGATGAGATGTTACTAGATAGCCTCCAGCCACATCCAAATCTCAAAATTTTGCAAGTATGTGGTTACACTAGTGAGACATTTTCAAGTTGGCTTTCTTCCATCAAAAGTTTTGTTGAAATCACTTTAAGGGTATGTGACAAATGCAACCACCTGCCACCATTGTCTAAACTCCCATTTCTAGAAAGATTATGGCTTTATGAAATGAAAGATTTGGAATGCATATCAGATTGTGATATAAGTGAGGAAGTTTCTACTTTATTGTTCTTCCCATCATTAAAATCTCTTCAGATTTTCAAATGCCCTAACTCAAAGGGATGGTGGAGGAGCGCATCAATGACAGATCATCAACAAAATTAGCATAACTGGTCACTGCCTTCATTTCCTTATCTTTCTTGTTTTTGGATTTATGATTGTCCTAATATGACTTCCATGCCTTGAGATAGGTCAAATTATCTAGTGCTAGTTGTGTACGCCTTGATTGAATTGATCATTGAAGCTTCATATTGGACTGAGGACTATCTCATTTTTTATATCCACACACAACACACAAATCTATGTTCAATGAATGCCATATTCATTTGTGTGATTGTACTTGATTAAATGTGTTTTCACATACTCAATCTTTGTTGAACAAACACATAAAGATTTTTGAGTGTTTTAGTCTATTTTTGGAAAGTGTTTTTTTTTTGCAAAATTGTCAAAAATTTCAAAAACAGTGTTGCCCTGTTTTGGCGACTAAGTCGCGGGTTGGTCCAATCGCATGCTTCAGTCGTGAAGCTCACTCCGAGATTTTTGCGGGTCACCAGCGGGTCAGCATCCCAATCGCGAAAAAGACTTAGAAAAATTTTCAAAATTTGTGCTTTTGCATATTTTGTAGCTCAGTGTGGAGACTTGTTCGCGGGTGGAAGGTCCAGTCGCGAGAGGTACATAGAGATTTTCGCGGCTCAGCTCGCGACTCCCTCGCGGGTAGATCTTCCAATTGCGAAAAACACTTAGAAGATTTTTAAAGAATCTTGTTTCACAGTGTTTTGCGGCTTACCCTAGCGTCTTACTGGCGACTTGATCCAGTCGCGAACAACGTGTGTTTTGCGTTTTAAAGACAGTTTTTAAAATTTTTTTTTCAGTTTTTCCCTCGAATATCAGTGACTGTTCATTGTCTTCTTCATTTCTCTCTCTCAAACACTCCGTGCTTCTTTGAAAAATTTCCATTTTTGCATCATGTCTTCATCAAGCAACAAGAAAAAGGTATGGGTTTTCTCTATCTCACTTCATTCTTACTGAATTGATTTTTTTTTTTCTTGTTTTTGAGAGTTGCAACTGCGTTTTGCATATTATTGTGTTCATTCATGGGTTTGCCTAAAATGTTGAATATGTTTGTTTAAGGTTAATATCAATTGTTGTTGAGTTTATTTTGTATCTTGTTTGTGCTTCAGTATGCTTGTCTCTATTCTGAGCATTATTCTTTTGATAGAATTTTTACTCGTTGGACATACGAGCTTGGGGTTTTTTCTGTGTTGCACTCTAAATGTGGCTTTGGGTCATTTGTCTATGCTTCTGTGGTCTATATAGATTTTGTGTTCCTTGGAGTGTTTCATTGATACAATGATTTGTGCGTATCATTCTCATGGTAGTTTGTCACAATATTAGTTATTTGTGGCTTTGTGACTCTCAGTGGTTCCTTGACACTGAGTTGTATCTGATCAATCCCCATTTGTGTTCTTAGTGTTGATCTGATTCTTGTTTTTGTGATTAAGTGAAATCTTTCTGATTCACATTCTTACCTGAATCTAATCAAGTTGATGTTGGTTCCCTGTGGTATTGCATTTGGTTCTCTGTGTGTCTGTGCTCTTGCAGTTGACTTGTTGTTCCTCCAAAGGCAAAGACACTGTAATCGATGACCCGTCAACCCCGGTTGCTAAACGGACACGACTATCGTCTAAGTCATCTAGAGATTCTACCACTAAGAAATTCCAGGCACCTCTTGATTCAAAGACCTACACTGACTTCTTTAGAGAGGCTACTCCCATTGTGGAACGAATTGTCAAGTTTGATACTTTGGGGACTACGTTTATCCCTAAGGTTTTTGAAGAAAGAGATTGGGCTAATCTTTTTGGGAATTTTGAGGATCCAATTGAAGAATTGGTAAAAGAATTCTACTCTAATGCCAGATACACAGGGGTAGAGTTGAAATGCTAGGTAAGAGGAATAGAATTTTCTATCAATGCAGACTACATTGCTCAGGTTCTTCGCATCACCAGACCAGAAAATGTGGATCGAACTTTGTATGATGACAGAGTTCTTCAAGCACAAGCCATTCTTCAAGTTCTTGGGAATGAACATGAAGTGGGAAGCACAGGATCATCTATAGGCACTGCACAGTTTTCGCTTGAACTGACAACTCTAAAGCTGATCATATTCTCCAACCTTTACGCACTGTCAAACACTGCCTTCATCAGTCTTGGAAGGGCTAAATTTCTATGTAACCTCATTACTGGTGCCCCAATTGACATCTGTGCTCACATATTCCAGATCATTGGCAAAACAGCGGCTTGTTCAGCAACACAAACAATTCTTCCATTCTGCAGTTTAATCATGAAGATTGTACTTCGTGAAGGTATTATTCCTTCATCAGATGAGAAAATCTTGCCTCGTTCTCGACCAATATCCATCAGCACTCTCCAAGCAAGCAAGAGTCACTCCTCCAAGAAACCTAAGAGTGAGCCACTCACACATGCATCTCCATCTGTTCATGCTACAACTACTTCAGCAAAATCAACCGGCACCCCACCTGTTCCTCCTGGTTTCTAAATTCCAAAGCAAAGTTACTTTATTGAAAATGTGTTTCATCGGATTTCTGATTTGGAACGGCTTCTTAACTCCTTTCACAGTCAAACTCAAATGCGACTCGGAACCATTGAGTTACAACTAGATAACATTCAGCAGAAGCTAGAAGATAGCCTTTAGCTATTCGTGCCAAAAAAGGGGAGAGCAGCACACAGTAAGGGGGAGAGAAGCATAAGAATGAATAAGAGTGTGCATATTGAAAGGGGGTGTTGTGTGCTCAAAAAGGGAAGAAACTGATATAGTTGACATACACTCACACACTTACTTGTTAATTTGCTTGCTAGTTTTTTTTAAACTCATGTGTAAATATGGTTTTAACACTTTTGGAAATCGTGTGGATCATTGGTTCTTTTATTTATTTTATTCAGTACTTTTTGTGTTGGTTTGTACCTGCTACCTTTGTAGGTTTTAAGGTTTATCTTGTTTGTGCCCATGTTGCTTTTGTAAGTTTTAAGGGTTTATTTCTATGCACTTGTAGGCCTTTGTGGTTTGTACCATGCGGCACATGAGAAGCACACAGGGGAGCTGAAGGGTCATGCCAGCTGTCGCACTATAGGACAAAAGTCCTAGGTTGGCCAGGCCGTTACGTCGTGACTTAAACTCGCCACTTAGAGAAGCCACGAGGTCAAGCCGCCAACTTACCCTCTTTGGCAAAAACTGACTCTTCGTATTATAAACACACACTAGTATATATAGACCCTTATACCCACTAAATTGAGAGAGCTTCCAGAGATAATTTTTGAAAGAAACCCTAGAGAAAAACAAGATTAATTCATCCACAATTTTTACCTTAGAGACTCTACAAATTCCTCTACTCTCTTCCTCTCCATTGTCATACTCTTGAGAGGTTCTTTGCCAAATCCTTGTCTCACCATATCCACGTCTATGAGAAGGTTTATTTGGTGCTTTTGGGAAGCAGTTAGGAAGGAACCAATATACATTGGTTGATGCTATGGTCTAGTAGCGGAATCCGGGAAGCTAAAGAAGAAATAGGTTCGGCGTAACCTCGTTGGAGCAAGAAGCTTGGAGGGCTTAGGTACTTGGGTAGATTAAGCTTGGAGGGTCTTCTGCTATTCATGTATCCCAACCACATTCTTTAGTGGATTATTTCACCACTTGGAGGGCGGTGGAGAGGTTTTACGCCAAGGACTTCGGTTTCCTCTTCGATAACACATCATGTGTTGTCCGTGTATTTGCATCTTCCTTCCCTTTATCTTTGCTTTATATTTACCGCTGTGGATGTGTTTATATTTGGCTTAGATTAGTTATCAATTCTGTGATTGGCTTATGTTCATGTTCCGCACATTAATTGTTTGATTATAAGCTTGAATTGATAATTTATAATTTGGGGTCTAAACGTTCAAGAGTGTTTTACACGCTTTTTGAACTTTCACTTCTTGTATATTTGGGTGACTTATTATTATGTCTTAGAATAAAATTTTCTTTACTTGTTCTTAAGTGTTTATGATTTCTAATAATACCTGTTCTTAAGAGTGAAAAATAATCATGATGTAATCAAAACAACTTTGAACATGCTGGTGAAATGTTCAATCATCAGGATTCAAAAGAAGATGCTTAGCTTGTTCTTCTTCTTTATGATCCCTTGGCAAGCTTTGGTGTCACTCTATTAGTGAAGGGGGAAAGGAAACTTGATTGTAATTTACCCATGTTATTTGCTATTTTCAAGGTGTTTGTTAAACTATTTAGTCTTGTATTTTGGTTGGTTATGGTGAGTCGTGTGTCTGTTTGTTTAGTAGACAGCAGTTGATTGTTTATAATCATCCTTGCTAGTTTACTGCTGTTGGATATATTGAAATTGGTCATGTTCCAATGTATTTTGTATTCTTTCCACTTTTTCTTTAATTTTAGAGGTTCATGAATGTTAGTTTATCCAATACTAGACTGTTGAAGTAAGAAGGGATTAGGTGATATCTTTTAACTTTTTCAGCATGATTCATGGTTTGCGCATCAAAGATGGGAAAGCAACCTATGTCTCCTGCTATGTAAGGACATCTCGCATCAAACAAGAAGAGTATTTTGGAGGTGCTAAATTTATGAAGGTATACCAGTAAGCTGTGGGATTCTGTTTTCTTATTTTTATTTCTGGTATGTTCATTTGCATGGGTTAACCTCAGTAGGATATGCCCCCTTTATTAGTTACATGTTTTGCCTCTGCATAATTAAAATCTCGAATAGATAATCATCAATTGTATATGTTTGATTTGTTGGTCCTGTTGTGTACATATTTTTTTCCTTTTTAAATGTCATTACAGATTGGAGATCTTAAAGGGCTGTTTGGATTATTCATGGTGAACATGCAATTACTGAGAGCAAAATTGAAAGTATTAGATGTCTCATACGGATATGGAACAGGTTAGTTAGTCTAGTGTGCAAATTTTGCGCAAAGGAAAATAAATCTGGTGAAATTGTGCACATAATTTTTATTAGAGTTCAAAAACATTATCCCATGTATAATTTTGCTTAATTTTCTGGTTGCTCGGGTTCTTCTTTGTTGGGTAATAGTGTGTGTATAGTTCTTCTATCCATCAAGTCCCCATGTATTAGGATGCAGGTACAGTGCTAGGTTTCAAAGAATGAAGTGTCCAAATGCATTCTTCTTTCAGACCTTTCCTGGCAAATATGTTTACCTAACATTATGTGTTGCTCAACTCTTTTTCGTTTTATTTATTTATTTTTTTTTTTTTATTTTTTTTTTTTTTTGCTGAATATTGTGGTGCACACTTGCACATATTTACTTTATTTCAATTATCAACCCCCCCGACAATACCCAAAAAAACAAAAAAATTATTATTATTTTTGGTGGGTAAGATTTGAACTTAAAACCTACCAATTTTTCCTTGGACTTTACCAGCTGAGCTAGAAGTTTGTATTGTTAAGTTCTAAAGAATTAGGAATTATTGTATTTAGAACTCTAATGTGTATTGTTGGCAAACCATTATCAAAACAGGTTGTTTAGTCCTTTTTAGACTTGCTCAAAGTTGTATCTTTTATGTAAAGTTGGAATCGAGCTAATGCAAAAGTTACTGTGCATTTCGGTCTGGCTCGATTGATTGAAGTTTAGGCTCAATCAATCGAAAATCAGGCAAAATGCATTTTTCTATAGAATTCCAACTCAGCTCTAGCTCATTAAAACATTTAGGGTTTTATATTTTTGCCCTAGGTATATAAAGAAAACCCTAGCCACGTTTTAGAGGTTGTTCATATTGCAGTTTGTTTTAATCTCTTGTGAGATTTGTAAGGAGCTTTCCTTTACACAAGCTTAGAATTATCAAGAAGGAAATTCGTTCAAGAACTTAATGATCATTCAATTGCTGCCATAAGAGTTTAAAGACACACAAGCGGGTGTGCTTGTAATTGCTGGAGAATCTAAGAAAGAAGGAGTCCGTGGTCTCGGAGCTTGCATGTGGTTGTGTCAGTAAGTTTCTACTGGTGGGTAGCAATAGAATGTTAGTGGTCTAAGTCGCTATTGTAAAATTTCAATTCTTTCATAGTGAATTCATGTTTACCTTGAGGATAGCCAGGTTAAATCCTCCCCAAGTTTTTTACCGATTTGGTTTTTCTGGGTCATCATATCATTGTGTTATTTATATTTCCGCTGCTTTGCATGATATGATTATTTGATTGTAATAACCTAGATCTAAAATTTGGACTAAGTAATAACTTGGCTTATTAACTAGGTTAATCCAATTGTGGTTTAAGGGGTCTAAAAAACAAACATGTATTACTTAGATGAATATGCTCCCTTCCTTTAGTAGACACATATGTATTTGTTGAATATCTCTGATACATTTACCGTGCCAAAGTCTGTCTTTAATATTAGGTATCTCTGCACGTTTTTTTTCATGTTTAGATAATCCTGGTGTGAAGTGCAAAAAACTAAGTATTTGCCTCCTGTGTGCAGCTAATACAGCTCTGTTGTATCATCATGGGAAACTTCTAGCACTTTCTGAGGCAGATAAACCTTGTAAGCTTGTTTTCTTCTTGTGTTTTTCATTCTAAAAAATTAAAATGAAAAGGGTTGGTCTTCCTCTAGATTTCCATTCATATGATGTAACCTCTCTATTCTTTCATGGTGGGCGAAAGGAAATACGGCGCAATGCCAATTTGGTTGTCATTTATGGACTCCATCAAGTGATTTGGTGGTATGTCCTCGCTTCTGATGTGGGATTGAAATTGTCTTCATTACTTTATCTAGATGCTGTCAAAGTTTTGGAAGACGGAGATCTCCAAACACTTGGTATGCTGGACTGTGACGAGATTGTCACATTCTTTTACTGCTCATCCTAACGTTGGCCCATTCACTGGTAAGACATCCTCGTAAAAGCTATTTAGTGACCATGGTAATGGAAGAAGTCCTTTTAACTTACAGAACCTTCCATGCAGGCGAGATGTTTACATTTGGCTATTCACAAACACCACCATATATCACCTACAGAGTAATTTCCAAGGATGGTTTCATGTATGACCCAGTACCAATAACAATATCAGACCCCATCATGATGCATGACTAAAAGTTGCAATGAGGGATACAGGGTTCAGAAAATTTCCAGGGTGTAGCTTGATTGGGGCCAATGATTCTGTTGTTGAGTTCTAATATTCCTCAGATGAGAGGCATTCTAAGAGAGGAAATCTATAGAGCCTTGAGGGGGTTGATGAAATCGTTAAGATCATTTGAATATCTACCAGACCTGACGGAACTTGAGCAGGGAGGTTAAAGATAACGGAGGGTTAAGGCAAACACTTTTTGAAGTTTTAATTAACTTAAAACTTAAATTTCTCGTCCGTTGATTCTCTTAGTCCCCTTTGGGATTAAATATCTAATTTGTTGAATATAGAGTTCCTTAAATGAATTCTTTTGCTTTGAAAATCTTGTTTGGTTGATATATGTGGACGAGTATGTTTCCTAGGTTTTAATGATAGAAAAATTGTTCTCTCTAATTGCAGTTTCTTTCCTAAGATTCTAAGTTTGAAATATTGATAATTGAGTCTATGTGCTCACTAATTTTGGGAAACGAAAGCTTCGTTTAGAAGTCAAGTACAATGTTTTGCTTTAGGGGTTTTAAAATATTTCTTTAGATACATATATATGTTTAAAGTGTTTGGGTTAAGCTCAACCTGATTTGATTTGTCCTCACTTGAGTATTTGAAAAATTACTCTCAAATCCTCTTTGAACACACACGCACACACACAAAAAAAAATAAATAAATAAATAAAAAAAAATTTCACTACTTTGTAACCTGGAAATATATCAGTGCTTCATTTTAGTCAATTTTCTTGAATAGGTTTTATGGTCATCATAATCAAATTTCACCTTTAGAAAGTACACTTTGTCTACAAAATATATCTTTTGTCTCTATTATTGTCTTATTTTCTACCATAGTTTGATGGTCTAGTGCTTAACATCATTTTTTTTTTTTTCATTTGGTTCGAAGAATACACAATTTTAGTAGAATTTCTTTTTCACATTTTGTGTCATGTTCTCCATTGCTTACTTCTATAAACTTGGGAAATATTTTTCTGGCCATTGCTGTCAGGCTTGAATAACCAATCTATGGCAAATTTTCACAATTCCTTGCCATTTTCAAACTTTGGCTAGCTTGAGGATGCAGCATGCATTGTCATTGCAGTCATTCGTAATTGGCCTCATAGCAATATGCATTTGAAACAATGAACTGAGCACAAAAGAGTAACTTGGAAGAAGAGAGAGAGTAAGGAACCTTTATAATAACTCAGGACAAGCTGGTAAATTGGGGTGACAATGCTAATATTGGGATCATATTTATTATTATTACTAGTAGCGGACCCGCGCATTACGCGTGGTAATTTTTATAGTAAAATGAAATGCTTTGCTAAAATAGTCCTTATATTATTGGTAGGGTGTTTATGTTATCCACCAATTATTTCTAATGATCTTTTACTACTTAAGCTGCATTATATATGTATAAACAATATATTGTAGGATTCATGATGATAGAAGGTATTGTCTTGGAATTAGATGTGGAAAGGATACAACTATATTTGGCCTTGTAGTCAATCCAGAGCTGATCAACCGTCTTCCCAGGTTAGTAAAATTTAATTAACTAAAAATTAGATAGAAAAGATTTTATAAATTTGAAGTTAGCGTCATGTTAGGTGAAAACTTTAGAGGACTGTAATTAAGTTGTTGCAAGTCTTTTTAAATAAATATTAATAGTAAAAAAAGATCTATTCGTTTAAAGATAGAGATTAGTATTATAAATAGGATGAGGAAATTTTATAAATAGGTGTCCATATCATTCAACACCAAGACCTTTTATGTGATATTTTTGCACCAGTCATGTTTTTCAATAGAAAATATCTAATCTCTAAACATATTACAATCTCATCTAACGGTTATATAAAAATCTGAATATCATGTGGTTCTAAAATATTTGGAATTTTTACTGAATTATTTTACAATCTCATCTGATGGTTATCTCAAAATTTAAATATCAAGTGGTTCTAAAGTATTTGGAAAAATTTTAATTTATAAAATTCCCCCATTTTCCCAACTTATCTGGGTTTTGTACTCTTTTGTATCATGGGAATGTAATTCAGTAAAATTTCATATTGAAAGATAGACACCATACTACTGACGTGACTCCATAGTACCTACCAACCATCATTTACTAGCCATCATTATAGTAAAAGATCATTTGAAATAACTGGTGGATAACATGAACACCCTTCCAATAATATGAGGACTATTAGCAAAGCATTTCATTTTAGAGAGACTTGAAGAAATATTCCAGCATGTGTGAACTTGCAATTTAATAGCTAATCCATTATAATTTGGTAGAAACCAAAAGATAATATAAAAATTATTTTAGCACACCAAAAGATAACATCATTAATTGAGAGTTGGACATACTTTATGAAACAATCCAGATGTTGAACTTGCAATTTAATAGATAATCCGTAATCAACTGGTAGAAAATATAAACAACCTACACAACCAAAACAAAATATAAAAAATATCTTAGCATAGCCTTTTTATTTTATAGCTGTTCAACTTGCAATTTAATAGATATTCCGTAATCAACTGCTAGAAAATATGAACAACCAAATAAAAATTTAAAAAATATTTTAGCATAGCCTTTTCATTTTATTTATAATTAAAAGTTACAAATACTTGAAGAAACAATCCAGCTTAAAAACGTGTAAATTAATAGGTAACTTGTAAGCAACAGATGATTAAAATAGTAATCAAAACGATGACATGTGTCCACATCATTCAACACCAAGACCTTTTATGTGATATTTTTGCACCAGACATGTTTTTCAATAGAGAATATCTAATCTCTAAACATATTACAATCTCATCTGATGGTTATCTCAAAATCTGAACATCATTTCATTCTAAAGAATTTGGAATTTTTACTGAATTATTTTACAATCTCATTTGACGGTTATCTCAAAATTTGAATATCATGTGGCTCTAAAGTATTGGCAAAATTTTTTATTTATAAAATTCCCCCAAGATAATCCATTATAATTTGGTAGAAACCAAAAGATAATATAAAAATTAGTTTTTACACCAAAAGATAATATAATCTCAATTCTATAATAGCCTTTTCATTAATTGAGATTTGGACGTACTTTAAGAAACAATCCAGTTGTTGAACTTGCAATTTAATAGATAATCTGTAATCAACTAGTACAAAATATGAACAACCTACGACCAAAAGAAAATATAAAAAATATTTTAGCATAGCCTTTTCATTTTATTTATAATTAAAAGTTACAAATACTTGAAGAAATAATCCAACTTTTGAACTGAACACCCTACACAACCAAAAGATAATATAAAATTATTCAAGTATACCAAAAGATGATATAAAAATATTTTAGCATAGCCTTTTCATTTTATTTATAATTGAGTGTTGGACATACTTGAAGAAACATTCCAGCTTTATTTACAATGGAATTTCCCAGCAAAGCAACTCATTCAACAATGTCCTTTTTTTTTTTTTTTTTGGTTATTTTCTTTGGTTATACAAACTGTTCGGGCAACAGTGGAATTTTCTAACAAAGCAACTCATTAAACAATACACTATAGAAAAGTAGAAGTAATATGTTCTGACTATGTGCAACTGTATCAAGCTTTGACTGCTCACATATTTGTTTTTTATCCAGATAGACTGCTACCTCTGCCTCCATAGTGGTAATAGCTCTAGACACTTGTGGACCAAGGAGACACATGGCTGATGTACTTTGATTATTTATTGTGTTACAAAAGAGAATTTGCAAATCATATCCCAAAAGGCATATGGGATACTATGGAAGGTGATGATGTGGCTCTTGCATCACAGTTTGTGGCAAGAGACAATGGTTCAGATGAAAGTTTACATGTATAAATGCTGTATTGGGAAATTTTCTTCAACTGCTACAATATTGTCTGATTTTGCACTACATGATTGTCACACTATTTTTGGCTTATCCCTACCTAGAACTTCCCCACACGTTAACCGAACCAAATTGAACCAAATCAACAAATTAAGCTACAATGCAACTCAAGTTAATAAAACCAACATACAGTTACTTAAAGAGGCTATACAATTAACTCTTAACAATAAACCATAATTCATTCGAAAAAAGCTACCTACCAAAGCAGGAAAATGGTGTGCAATAGATTTTTTACATGTATAAAATTACTTTAATGGCTTTGTAAATACATTATCATAAAAGCAAATATCTTTTGAGACATGGTCCAGGCATTACAATCCAGTCAAACATGATAAGCACCCACCAAATATGGGAATCGATGGAATCCACATCAATTAATTTTCTAATTCCAGCAACCACCAAGCTCTCTAAACAACTTGGATATCCAACCAACGTTGTCACCTTCTAGAAAACTTCAATTAGTACCACCACACTAAAAACTTAGTTTTCATAATCAATGAAGTTACTCATTAAATGAGACTGAAACTGTGAGGGTAAGGGTAATTCAAAACTTACAAACCAATGTTGAGTAGCCTACTTGTTTTCCTTGCAATTTTAAAAATAATTTGAATTATTTTAACTGAGCTTCCTCTCCCTCCAATCACTTACAAACCATTCTTTTCAGGCATGCTGTTTTGTACTTCAGAGTTGGGTTTCCAAAAGGTTTATGACTGGATGGTAATAAGCCTAGTCATTGCTTTAGAAGCACTTATTGCTTATTGTTTTCTTATCTCCAAGCCTAATGTTACATTGAATTGTGAAATTCCAAAATATGAGCACCTGACGATGCAAAGAAGTTTTTTTTTTTTTTTTTTTTTTCTCAATCAGTAGATGCCAATTCTTAGGATAGAGTCATAAAATAATTGGCCACAAAGTCAACTATGTTGTACTTCATATTTGTGGATTACAATTTTTTTCCAAATTGTACACTCCACAAATGTTAAATTTTCTCATATTCATTTTGTAGTTGTGTGTGACTTTTTTATAACCAATTCTACTGCTTAATTTTACTTCACCTCAAGTGAGTCTGATTCTGTAACTTTAGATATTTTTCGCCTCCTCTCTAATGGTAATGTAAGTTGCTGGGTATTCATATCTCCACAATGATTATAAATGATGATACAACATAACATATGATGAAAAAGAGAGATGCAAACTTATCAGTTGTCCAGGCATTTATTTTACTTGAGATTTCATCATATTCATAACACTGTGTTGTGATGGTCTTGGTTAGAATTATTGAGTTTGCTTTAGTGAAAATTGATAGAACCATATTGAATCACAGTTCATCATTCAATACCTTTCCAATCTATTAAATTTTTTAGTCTAAATCCAAAGCCTTTTTTTCTTTTTTTTAAGAGTGGGGAGCAACTGAAACATGGCTCAGATTTTAGCACCCTCTGCACAATGGCGGATGAGAATTACAAGGAACTCTGTGAGTTCAAGTCCAATGACAACAAAGATGTGAAGTTCTCTATTGTTGAAACAAAATAAGAAATGGTCATCTAAAAGCTCTGCTAAGTTTCAATTTTTTGCTGTGAAGTCTGAAAACGATACTATTAATAGAATGGAAGATCTACTAAATTTGGACCTCACTCCATTTACTAACAAGATTATTGCTGAGTACATTTGGCACATGTTCTTTTTGAAACGACATCTATTGAGCAACATAAATAACTCCTTCTATTTTTGAAAAAATATTCAGACAATCTTACAAACACATCAATGGCATGCCAAGGATTATGCAGTAAAATTATGCAAAATTATGCAGAAAACTTAGTGCAAAAATTGAAACACCAAAAACAATTTGCTTTGATTCTAAAACCAAATCCGTGTTATACAATCATGATATTGAAGTACGATCTAATATCAATTGTTGGAAGTTGGTATCAATCTAAATGATGTACTATACAATGGTAAAATAAAATAGTTTTTTTGGCTGCCAAGGATTATGCAGTAAAATTATGCAGAATTATGCAGAAAAATTACCGCAAAAATTGAGACGTGCCACCAACACTTTATACTTTAGAGTCTTACATCTTCCAATAAGCCACAACACATTAAAAAAATGAGACTTGAGATATTTCCAAATAAATCCAGGTAAAATAAAATAGTTTTTTTGGCTTTAAAATTATAGCACTATTTAGCAACATAAACAATTCCTTTTATTTTTGAAACGACATTCAAGCAATCTCACAAACATATCAATGGCATGTCAAGGATGCTCGCCTAATATAAACACAAACACAAACAAATGAAAAAAAGGGTCTCATATTAATATAAACAGAGCATAAAAGTTTTGCACCCAAAAAAACAAATTGAGATGTAGAGATACCTCAACCAAAGTAGGTAAGTTTTGTCAATATTTATACACCGTGTGAAAAGGAATAAAGGAAGGAAGGAAATCAAATAAGCAGCTGTTATTGAGAAACGGTAGAGCAAGAAGGTGGGTAGCTTTCAAACTCTCTGTTTTCTCACGCAATAATTGAAGGCTTCAACGTTTTTTTTTTTTTTTCCCTCCCTTTAAGCTTCCCTCCATGTTGCAATCTTCAAACTCTCTGTCTCCTCAGGTTTCTATTTGGCCACGCAAAACCCTGAAGCCTTCCAAGGTTTTTTTTTTTTTTTTTTAAGCTGAAAAGGCTCACACAAAACCAACTTCAACGTTTTTTATTTTTAATTTTTTTTCCTTTAAGCTGAACTAAAAAGGCTTTAGGCTGGGCTTAATAGTGGAACTAAATAAACAAGAGGTGGGTTGGATTAATTATACAAATTTATTATAGGGTGATAGTGGAAGTAAATAAATAAGTAGTGGTCTGCATTTATAGGACTAAGATTTATAAGGCTGAAAATTGTAAAAACCATTTTAAAATTAAAGGAAAAATTATATTTAAAAAAAAATGACGTGGCAACTGATGTGGCGCAATGCAAAAGCAGCAGCATTAAATGCTACGCTCCAGCTTTTAGTAATACTAGCTTATAACCCACACAATGTGCGGGATACTTTCATTTATTACAAAAGACAAACCATGGGTGAAAATTTAAAAATTTCATAATTAGATAATACAAAAAAAAAATTGTAAGAAAGAAACCTAAATTCAAGGAGTTTTACATAGAGACAATGAAATGTAATCTTAAAATTTCTTGCTCATTTAACAAAATTTGAAATGGACCCAAAAAAAAAAAATGTTTTCCTTCATCACACATGCACTCAAGAAAATGAAAGAAAGTGATTTTTTTTTTCTTTCTTTCAACTCCAAGAGTTAATTATTTTGTTTCTAAAAAAAAAAAGAAAAAAGAGTTCATTATTTAAAGCATGACACAAAGTTCCAAAAAGATCAACAAAATAAATTCAGGGTGGTCCAAGAGAGATATTAGTTGTCTTTGTTTTTGCTAGAAGCAAGTACCAATGTCTTCAACTAACAATAATTAATAATTAAAATATCATGAAATTCAAATCCTATAGTAATAACCTATGAATTACATCAACTACAGTAGTAAATAGTCTCACAGAATTCACTTAGCCCCAAAAAAAAAAAAAAAAAAATTGCATTTTCACTGTAAGAGTGATTCCAAAAATGTAGTGCCCACTAATTTATACCAAATTATCAATTTCACTTTCTTTTTTTTTTTTTTTTTATGACAATACCTACTACACCAAAGGAAAATGCAGACAATGTTTATAATGTAAAAACATGAAAATGTAAGAAACTTTGGGTGAAGATATTGAATAGAACCCAAATGAAGGCCAGTTTAATTGTGAGAAATCTCAACCATGTATAAAAATCAAACTGAATATTACAATTTTTTGTATATAATTGAGAAATCTCAACCTTGTATAAAATTGAATATGTTATTCATTTAACTACTAATATAGATTGTCTATTTAAGGTAGCAAGATCATGTGCTCTTTCAGCAACCTCCTCATCATAATATTCACCTGTATACAAAATGTAAATAAATGAATACACAGTTTATTTGAGATAACACATCTATTACCACATTTATCCCCCATAAGTCTATGGAGATTGTAATTTCTTTATGTCCAGCTCTTATGATTTAGGTTTAATGTTATATCTTTAAATTATAAAATGCAACTTTTATATTTCAGTTATGGTTTAAATTTTGATAATGCAATTTTCATGGGATCCTCTTCTCAAAGATGTCACTCAAATTAATAACAATGGGTTGCAGGCATCAAACATGTCTATGTTTTCTACTTTTAACTATCTAAGGATTGGAAACATTTTCAGTCCCCACTAACAAACCCATTTTAGTAAACAATGTAACTCAAAATATTAAGAAACAAATTAAGCAAGATGAATATGGTAATTCCTCTCCGTAACCTGACAATTTGAATAGACAATTCAATTATTTTTACATAAATATGCAAAATTAAATATCAAAACAAATCATTGTATCAAAAGATTCAAAACCCTCCGATTCAACAAATTTGAACCTTTTCACCACAATCTATGAAAGCACAAAATCAAAGAGATTTCAATAAAGTAAAAACTATACATTGGTCATACCTTATCTTCTAAGACTTGGATTGGATTGCATTAAGGAAACGCCTTTCCACCTACAAACCCAGGGGAAAAAAATCAATAATAAATGAAGAGAGATAGGTAAACCAAAAATTGCTCTGGATGAAAGTTGAGTGAAGAGTTAGTAAACTCTTAGGTTGAAATGGTCATTCAAGAAGCATGATGCATATGCAAAGGCAAAAACTCTTATGCTAATTGAAAAATTGCCCAAAACCATATTAACCATATATCCAAAACCAAACCAAATCAAAATAACTACACTAAGCAGAAATCATTACTAACTGAAATACCTTTATTGAAAAAGCACCTAAACATAAGCATTCAATAAGACAGCAAGAATCAAGATTAATTTCACTGAAGTTCCTCAAATTTTTTAGGCTTTGCTTCAAAATTACACAAAGAGAGATTAGATTATACACACACCCAAGTTATGGAATTCATGAAACTTTTCACCCATTATTATGTAATCTTCTATTCATAAAATAAATAAATAAAATTAAAGCATCTATAAGTACTCAATCCAAAACACTAAGACATACACAATAAAAACAAATGAAAAAAAAAAAAAAACCTGCCAATAAACTAAGCCTAATAGCTTAAGCAGTACAAAAATTAAAAGAAACTAAGTCTAATAAAACAATTTTGAAATATATGAGAAATTATTCTTAACGCAAAAGGAAAGCGTAAGATGCTCCAAAAAAACAAAATAAGCATTCTAATAAATCAGGGACATATATCAATAGAGAAATAATAGTAAAATTAAATATCAAGAAGCAAAACAACAAAGGCGATCAGAGAAAATGCAGTTCAATCTGCAAAAACTCAGTAATTAACATAAAAATCCAATAATTTTACTAACAAAAAATTACAAAATAACTCTACTCCCCAAACATTCAGATTTTAAACCATCCATCTTACAAATATGGCTATTAACAAAACATAAGGTGATTAGAGATAGGTTATTAGAGATGACATCACAAAATTGTCTCTAACAACCATATATGAAAGAAGAGCCAACAAGAAATAACAAAACGTTATTCTAAAGAGAACCAAAAATTCAGTAATTAACATAAAAAAAACCAATAATCATAGAAAGTCATTTTGCAAGGAAAAAAAAAATTATTTTGCTTACTAAAAAAAAACTTACTGTAACAACATCCTTTATTGCTTAGAAAATTTCTAGAACCATGTGTCTAACCTCCTCAATTGTTTTGCCTTGAAACAATGTATAGTTATAATCATTCCCTCCAATTTCTCCAACCATTAGCATGGTTGTTTTAAGCTTTTCAGATCAAACATTAAAAGAAACCACCACCAACCCCCCCCCCCCCCTCCCCAAAAAAAAAAAAAAAAAAACATAGATAATAAATTAAACTTTGTATTATATGCTTAATTGAAATGACCCACCCCTGCAAAATTCTTCCTAAGTCCACCAAAAACCAATGTAGCTTGATCCAAGTAGGGGCAAAAAAGGAACTCTTGTGTTAGAGCTGTGAAATTATAGAACATAACAAAAAACTTTCATTATAATATAATTTGCATTGTGTACATAACTAATAAAAAATTTGTCTCTTCTCTCAAAAAAAAAAATAATAATAATAATAAATTCAAACAGAACAAAAAATCATGCAGAGTCCTAAAACACAGAATAAAGGATAAGGATTTTCCTAGACTCAAACATGCATTTGGTATAAACTTATAGTAAGCAATTAGCGAAGAAGAAGCAGCGCAAACTTCTGTATCAAGATTGTGCTTTACTGCTTTAACAATTTACCTTGAAAATATGAAAAAATGGTGAACCAAATTTAACATCACTACATTATAGTCATGATTCAAAATCTTATGCAAAATTCAATAGACATTATAAGGAAAATTTTGATGCATTGAAGCAAATATATAACTGATAAAGACAGTCACAATACAATTAAATACGCTATACTGACTCAGTTGAAAAAAAAAAAAAAAAAAAAAAAAAAAAAAGAACGTAGGAATCAGAGATGTAAAAAGTACCCTTTCCAAGCTTTCCAATTTGTTTCATAGCAATAGACACAACAAAATTATTAATAAAACATGAAAATTCAAATAAAGTTTAACCCTTTGCATGTTTAACTTAGCTCTGTCACTCTGTTATAACAGGAATGAAAGAAACTAGAAAAAAAAACTATAAAATTTTAAAGTTTCCTCAGTTTCTTTTATATATAGTGTGTGAGGACACCATTTCTTTGATATAGATTTATTATCATGCTTTATGCCCATTGTAAAGTAGGTACTCAGTACATATCTGATGAGCCAAGACAGAGGTAGTAGTCCCCAAATCCATCCACTTTCCAGCTACTAATTCCCTCTCAACTACACAGAATATCCCCTTCAGGCTATCTTGCAAGTTTGTTAGGATGTTACCTTTAATC
Source organism: Quercus variabilis (assembly GCA_030445155.1). Lineage (NCBI taxonomy): Eukaryota > Viridiplantae > Streptophyta > Magnoliopsida > Fagales > Fagaceae > Quercus > Quercus variabilis. The sequence continues at coordinate 6,172,256 of CP129448.1, read as the reverse complement.
CTTTTTTGATGCTAAGTGCTTTTCAGCCACTGCAAACGAAGAAAAGAAGAAGTTCAATATTGTTTACCCAAGGAAGAAGAAAAAAAGAAGCCTAAAACTGGGAAGACAATTCCAAAAGATAGTTTAAGCAATCTACATAATTCATTCATTGAAATAATCATAAATCAAATCCTAATTTATGGTCAAGTGCAGGTTTCTTCTCGGCATTCTCTGTTTTTAAAAAAGAGTTTTGAGAGAGGGCTAGTTTTTTGTTCTTTTGAATCAAAGTAGTATAAATCTCAGTCATAACTCTAATGTGAGTCCGATTAACAACTATAATCAAACACTGAAACACATTCAAGGCAACTCATCAAATGACAAAACACCCAAATCTACTTTTTAATTAGCACACATTGTTGCTTTCAACAGTATAAAGATAAAATTTAATGAAGAGCCATGCTAAAAACAAATCATGAACTTATGCAAATTATTCTATTAAAAAAATGCAAATTAGAAAATTTCAAAACTGTGGTGCTTTATGGCTTCTCTTCAAACTTGTTTTTGCCAAAAATCTTCAGTTGGACTTCAACACATTCTAATTAAAATCCACTTCATTCTTCAAAAATTTCAGCTAATGCAAATGTGCCCCTATCAAACCAAAGTATTTCAAAGATTTTAAGAATTAAAAACAAAACTTTATAGGTAATGATTTCAGCAATCTGACCTTGTGTGAAGACTTTGATTTTTCTTTCTCTACTTTAAAATCTCAAATCTCTACGTCGTTATTCTAAAAGCCCCAATTTTTTCCTATTTGATACTGAAACAGTTTTGTCATAGCAACTAAGGTTTTTCCTTTCAACAGAAACTGCCATAGAACAGTTGCAAACCCAAAAAAAAAAAAAAAAAAAAAAAAAGTTGAGAAGAAAGAAAAGAAAAACCAAATAGAATTCAGAGAAAAAGAAGAAAGAAGAGAAGAGAACAATAGCATTAACAAAAAAAAGGAATATAAAAATCTTAAAAATAAGAATTAGAACTGATTTTTTTTTCCTTAAAACTTTTAGTCTCTCTAATTCCAATGTGGACCTTAAGAACTGTTTCTCTTTGTGATTGTGGTTCCGGTGGTCTAAGTCTGGCGAGGGAAAGGCAATCCAACCAAAAAATTCAAACCTAAATCATATTCAACCCCCAGATTTGAAAAAGAAAAGGGAGAAGAAAAAAAAAAAACACACACACACACACACACACACACACACACAATAACTTTACTGGTTATGGGTATACGGCAAAAAAACCTAAAATAAATATCAATGCAACATTCAACTCTATACTTATTTAATCCCAAAGATTTCGTTAAGATTAGAAACAGAAGTACCCAAACTAAAATCAATAATTTTAGTGATATCTGTACCCTAAAAAAACAAAACAAAAGCAAATATCTATAATTGAGAAAGCAAACATTTTGATAGAGAATCCAAAAACCCATAACTAAAACGAATCAAATCTAAACTTTATACCCAAACCTATAAAATGGGGGGAAAATGTACTATTATCGATGTCGGTTCTGGCGATCTGGTGGTCTAAATATGGAAAGGGAATGGACGATGGTGGGGAAACTAAACTCTGCCTCTTTCTCTATTTCTTTCTCCGTGTCCCAGGCCTCATCGCCTCTCTCTCTCTATTTCTATCTCTGTGTGCATAGTATTTTAACCGGTTAATTTTTGAAATTGGATGATTTAATTCCAAAATAGACGAATTGAAAAAAAAAAAAATCTATTACCGAAAAAATTAAAAAAGAATAGTCATATATAAGAACCTGATTTCCTTAGCCCTAATTTTTGAATCCAAATCTAGAACCAAATCGGAAAAAATTGAATGCATATAACAGATCTAATTTACCTATTAAAAAATCAGAGAAAGAATAGAACCCATCAGAGGCATTGTTTGTGGGCAGAGAGGCGATCTCTTCTTTCTCCGTGTACCAGGATCGCCTCTCTCTTTTTCTGTTTGTTTCACCGTGTCTTCATCGCTTCTCTCTTTTTCTGTTTCTTTCTCCGTGTCTTCAAAGTCTCTCTCTCAATACCTCTGGGACGAACGTTTGATCACATGATTCTTCACTGGATTGCAAGTTTTTTTTCTTTTTCTTTTTTCTCTCCTTCCCTTTCTTTGTATCGCAGTATCGCTTGTTTTTTTGTTTAGAGAGAGAAAATGTTAAGCAGTCTGATGAAAAGAAATCGGTAGAGTTTTCTTAATTGCAACGCCTTTATTTTATTTTATTTAACGGGGTTTTTATCTAACCGTTTTTTTAATTGCAAGTGTAGCGGAGTTTTGAAAGGCCAAATGTTGCAACGTACGGTTTTTTAAAGAAGAAATTGTAAACGTGTCAACATTTTAATGGAGCTTTTATGCTTATGTGTCAGTATCTGGTAAAAGCTTCTACTATTATATATAGTATTAGATATAGATTAGTTTATTACTCTTTTACTTGAAGAATATGGCAGCTATTGTAGAAAACATACTTCTTTAGTCTGCAGATTGTTGCTTGAAATTCCTCTCTATGTGCTCGGATGCTAAGGCCCACTTGGTGATATATTTTTTTGTTGTTATTGTTGAAATCCACTTTAGTGTCGTAAATCTTTGTTGTAATCCTAGAACTGTGTATTCATAGTGGTTTGGCGTCTTTAGCATTTGTTCTAGAGAAGATTGTTGAAAACTCCTTATTCAATAGTGGGAGATTTATACTAGACTTGGTATTGCAGGTTTTCCCTTCCCATTGGAGGGTTTTCCATGTAATAAATTGACGTCTTGGTTGTGGATTGTTGTTGGATATTTCTGTTTGAGGGTAAAGGCTTGAGGTCAACTTTATACACACTTTTTTATTCTTAGGCTATATTCGGGATTCATCTATTTATATGTATTAAACAAAATGCAAAAAGTCCATAATGATCTTATTTATTGTAGGGATAGAAAATAGGATCATATGGTTGATTAAAAATGATGTGAGAGCACCACCGCGCACCCTTGGTGCGGTGGTCACTTTACAAGTATAAGTGCTTGTAAGGTGTGGAAGGTAAAGGTCAGAATTCAAGTCTCCAGGAGGGAGCTTTACACACATATACATTTAGGTTAAGGTAAAATAAAATTTCTATCTTGTATAAAGAAAAAAAAAATGATGTGAGAGCTAAAATGGGAGCATGCAAGCTTGTAAAATTTCATTGAGGAATAGGGGCCTCAACTTGAAACGGGCTTCCCACTCCATATTCAGGTTCGGCCTCAAGCCCAACAAAGCCCATAAACTTAGTGTCTCCTAAGGCCCAGGCATCATCCATATCACTACCCATTTAGATTTAAAACACAGTAAGCACATCACCTACTTCGATTGAAATCAAAAGCAATCAACTGATCAAGATATGCACGAAAATGTTGATTTCTTGAAGAATGCCCTCACACCCATACTAATTTATGCTGAGCGTTTTAATGATTTATCCTCCGAAGTGATTTATCATGGGAAAATAAAAGGGCATATGTGGTTTGAAAGGTGGATATGAGGATGGTTCAGCAGCACTGTTAGTGAATTCACAGTGAGCTATGTGTGTGAAGCCTGGCACAAGCAAATGATCATGTGAGGCAAGGGTGGTGCACGGTTTTTGATAGTGGAATTTATTGATAATATATACAGGTATTATGCCGGTAATATTTGTCACAACTAGAAAATCTGCAACCATGGCCTAAAATCATTGTTCAATCATTTCCATAATTCATGTATATGCTGCACTAGCTAAGTAGATCTTAAGAAGTTCTTGAAGACAATTGGCATGACTAGAAGTCTAGAACTGTGAAATAGATTTTATTTTTTTGGTAGATGATAATTGGTATGACCAATTAAATTGACTGACAGGAGTAAAATTATCAAGTGGAGGAATCGTACCTTGTAGAATATTAGTAAAATATGTTGCAATGAATGAGATTTGTCTTCCTTATTTCTACTCATGGTGGATTGTACTCATGGTAGAAACAAAGAAATGTTGAGGGGAAAGTGAAACACCTCTTTGGGGCTGCTTGGTATTGAGTGGTCTATTTCTGCTATGTTGAACAATGCTATTGAGATTAGCCATTGCTTTAATATTCCCATGCATTTTGTTGAGCTAGAAGAAAAGAAAATAGTGTTGTTCATTTCTCGTTTAGTGCTAGTAGGTTTAGGTGAAAAAAGTTTGAAATACAGGATTAGCAACATATTGTAACTATCTAAAAGGGAAGTTTGTATATTATTGTCATTTTTTATTTAGAGATATTGTGCATTCAGTTCATTTGGGTCCAATTCGGTTCATTTCAGTCCAATCGGTCTAGTGTAGTCCATTTGGTCCAGTTTGGTCAAGGTCGGTCGAATTTGGTCCATTTCGATCTATTCAATCCAGTTTCTGTGAAGTGTCCAGAATTACTCTCAGGTGCTGGTCTATTCCACTTTGCAGGCTCCAAAATCTCGAAACTACAAAGATGCTTGAATTTACTTAAGGATCATTTACTTAAATTGCAGGCAGAGCTTAAAGAGCTGAGAAAGGAGAGAGATTGAGTGAGAGGAGAGAGAGATTTTGAGAGAGAAGCTGAGACAAGCGTATGACTAAAAAAAAAAGAGAAAATTTCGTTATAGGTATTGTTTTTCACCAAAAAAGAGAAAATGAGGAGATAGAGATTCTAAGAGAGACATATTTATCACCAAGAGAGAGAGAGAGAGAGAGAGATTCCACGCATAAGCTATATATAGGTACTGTTTGGTTCTTGGAGTCCATTAGGGAAAGAGAAAATTTTCACAAGGAATTCCATTTTCTCTTGTTTGATGCAAACTCCTTCAAGTTTGTGTTCCTTCCTTTAGTTAGTATATTTCACTAGAAACTTATATCTGTTTGAGAAATATGTTTTTAAAAAGAAAATTATTGGGAGAAGTTAAGGAAAAATGCAATTAAAAAATGGGTTAACTTAGAGACTTGGATTAATGATTCGCTTGGGTGGAGTTTTGAGGAGTGTTCTCATGGGTTATTATCTTGTGTGTGTGAGCATGGCAGGTGGAGCAGTATCAGGATGGTTCTTGTGGTGGGAAAGGAGGTAGGCACATTCTGACGTTAGGCCGAAGAGATGAGGAATCTCATTCTAAAGATTGGGCTTGGCTCGAGGATAAGAAAATTAGGAGATGGGCCTAATGTTAAGATCCGTAATCTACGTCGAGGACACGAGGAGGCTCAAAGATAGGCATACATCCATGCACCTAACTAGTGTCAGGCACAAGTATTAAGCAATCCTCTCAATATTAAAAGGCTAGGTCCCACCTTTGATAACCGATTTGATAAGCAAAAACAATGCTATAGACCTAGAGAGTCATCTTAACCTCTGAAGCGATGGGCCCTACACACCAAGGAAGTCTATTTCGTACCGTATATACCGAACCGGAGGCTAGGCCAACACAAAAACTAGTGTATTTCGTACCGATTTAAATACCAGACGTATCGGAGTTGTTTCGACCATATAGGCGTATATACTACATTTCAGCCGGAAAACAAATTCTGAACCGGTACCTAACTTAGACACACAAACACTTCTCTCTACTTCTCATCGCGCTAATTTATACTTTCTACCTTCTTCGTATGTTCTTCCCTTAACATTGATAGTGAGACACAACGCCAATGAGTAGCTGGCTAGCCGTGCCACCTTGAGAGAGGAGATGAAACTAGAAAGAGAGGTGAGGTTAAACTAAAGGAGATAGATTAGAAGTAAAAATAAATAAATGAATGAACTTCAAAAATTGAAGAGTTAAGTTTAAACGTGTGAAGATAAAGCGTTCTTGGAAATTGGAGGTAGGTGTCAGGTGACTAGGACAGGCTTGTGATGTGGAGGAGAAAAAAAGAAAATAATATGGGAAGAGCTATCAATTAGGCCTGCCTGTGAAGCATTAAAAAAAAGGTGTGGAAGAAAAATAACTCAAGGTGATACAAACGAGGGAAGGAGCAAATAGATATAGAAAATATATATATATATATATATATATATATATAATAAAAGATACTAAAGATAGTGGAAGAGAATAAAAACTAAAAAAAAGTAGTAACAAATGTTGGCAAGCATAATTTGGCTTGTACATGTGCAACAACTTTGGATTTGTCATTTGAGTAAAAAAGAGATCTAGAATTTGCCTTATAATTTTCTTTTAAATGTCTAGTCAATTAAGCAAAAATTCACATTTATTGTTAGTTATATATATATATATATATATATATATATATATAATTAAATATATAAAATAGTGGTAAACCCGAAATGTTACACCAGTATTGACCGGTATCCAAAATATGTCGTACCGGTGGCCAAACTAGTACAGCATTTGGTATGATATTGACTTCCTTGCAACACACATGCAGAAGATTCTGCCATCATGAGGGGTCCACCAACAAGAGAGTATAAAAGGGGAAGGAGGATACAGTATTAGGGGGTTGGAAATATTGGGGTGAGAGATATGAGAGAAAGGTGAAAACATAAATCTTTGGGGACTAAGATTCGGCTTGAAACACAGAAAGGGAAGTTCAGTCAACTAGATACATCCTTGGCCAATAACTCATAGCATAACAATGGATCAATACAAGGACCTGGTTCATCATAGCGACGGACTATTCCTGCGATCTTCCGTTGTGGGCCAAGAACATTACTAGAGAACAAATTAATTGAGGGCCAGTGCCCAAAATATACTAAGGTCATTGGGCCAAAGCACCACAGTTCTAAAAACTTTTTTTCTTTTTTTTTTTTGGGCCATTTAAGTATTGGAAACTTGGTGTGTAAGGAATTTTCTATATATGTAAATATGAAATGGACCTAGTTAAATTTATGAACTGAGGTATTACCTATTAACCAATATACATATTTCTTAAATTCTAAAATTGGTACTTAAAGGGCTTTCAAAAAAAAAAGGTACTTAAGGCAGCAACACAGATGTCATCAATTTGGTGAAAAATGATATGTTCACAAAATCCAGGATCTTCAGTTAAGTATACTTCAAATATATTTATATATATACACACACACGAAGATTAAAGATAAAATTTACGTATCATGGCATTTAGTTACTATCTAATTACCTCGGTGAGATTTGTCATTGGTTAAGTAGAGGTAGTAGCTTTTACATTAATGCAAAAATAGCATCTTTATCATATACATGCGAACTTTAATAGTAACAAACCTACCGCAATTTTAACAGAGGAATATTAAGAAGCATGGGAAAACTAAAACTTCAATTGAAACCGTTATGAAAAGGATAGGCCATTCTTGCTGCAGAATATGGATGGGCCATTGCTATGAAACGTGCATATATACTTGGTTAGCTTGTCCACCAACCTTTGCTCCCACAATTGCTTAAGACTTTGTTGATAAAGAATGGAGCATGTATGTGCCATAGCAAACCTGCAAAAAGCTTAAGGCATGCAACTCGGGGCACGAATAAGCACAAGTACAAGCATAGCTGAGGAAAAGTTAAGACTATGATCAAGAACTCAAGATAGTACGTATCAACTATCAAGGCACATAAATTGATCATAAAGTATTTACAAACAAACCAGAAATAAGTGTAAAAGAACTTAGGAACTTAGCCCTTGCAGCTCCCTTGGAAGTTTTGGTTCTTGGTCTTTGCAATAAGAGGATGTAATCTCAAAATTGCTTAGTCTGAAAGTGGTTTTTGTTACTAGAAATTTCATAGACAAGGTGGAGTACATTCAACTGATTCAAGCACTTCAAGTTCTTGTGCATTGCACAAATCTACCTAAATGTGCTCAGCATAGATCCCAGAAGAAGCACTTATTGCCTAATGCTACAATGGGTTTATAACTTTCTAGGCTGCAAAACAAGTCCATTGGTGTCTGTTCAAATATGCTCATGCACACTGAAAAGACATGGAAACACATCCACTATTAAAAACGTCTTTCTAGATTGATTGGATTCTCATTTGACATACACTAAACATGATATTTAGAATTTGCTAGATGAAAAGGAAGTAGGAGATTATATATCATCTGGTTCTACTAAGCTAATAAAGCTTTTTTTTTAAATGTGTATTAATGCCTTTCAAAAGCCTAAACCCTCCAAATTATCCAAACTAGTTTAGTATACTTCTAAACTGGTCCTAAAACCACTTTATGAATAGATTTTGATTATATTCAATTGTGTAGACCACATTGTACCAAGTTTTAGCTTTTGAGGAAAATATTTCAAAGCCCCTAGGAAAAACGTGATTATTATTTATTTATCTTCTTATTACAATGACAGCGAATGAATGTCAATGCTATATAATGTTTTCTTAGTGATGCAAATGTTATGAAAATTGGTGAAATAATCTGTTTACACAAGGTTAAAAAAGAGAGAGAAGAAAATATGACACTAAGAATTTACGTAGTTCAACAATATGCTTATGTCCACAGGAGGCGACAGATCGAATTAAGTTTCACTATAACTTTGGAGATTACAACAATAGCTTGAAGACACTCTCACACAAAGTCGAACCCCAAAAACTCCCTTGGTTCTCTCACAAGTAAATAGAGAACACCCTATTGTATTTAGACAATTTGCAAGACACTCTAACTTCCTATCTCTAGTGCACACACACAGAAGAAGTTCTTTGCTATATCCTATCTCACGTAGGAACTCTCTCTTGCTTCTCTTGCATCTTCTCTCAAATTCACCATCTATTTATAGCTAGATGTTCTCCCGAAATACCAATAGTTTCAGCACATGAAACTTATCAAGTCAAAAGAAAATGGCAAGCATTTATGGCCAAAGTGCCATCCATTTCAGCCAAAAGAAAAGAAGCACAAATTCGGTTTGCATATGTCAGGTGTTGTTCCTGGCCATCTTCTTTGACAATTCATGAAGAACAACATTTAATGCAAGCTCTTGTATTTCTTCACGCATGAAATTGGTCGAATATCATGCAAACTTTCTGACATGGGCATGCAAGCCATTTAATGATTTGTTGATTAATGTCAAGCCACTAATTTTGACAATTCAAGCCATTCCAACAGCAAAAGAAATAGAAATTGATGTTGTTTATGCTGCCAACAAAACAGGTCAGTTTTCCATCTTATAAAACTTACCCAAATGTCAAAAAACATGTCAATCAGCCCTAGCTATCATTGTTTAATGGACTATGTGCTTATCTACTGAAGTAAATCCTAGTAAATAAATGGATTGAAGCCATTAATTTAATTATTGGTCTCTACACGAAATGGACTTCTCACTCAACATATTCATGTTGGGCCTCGAGCCTAATGGACTACTCAACATATTCACGTAACATTTTTTTTTTTTTTTTTTTGGTTAGAATCTTAACGTTTAATTAGAACTCATTTAATGAAATAAATTTCAATTTAAAGTAAAATTTGTTTACTATTCAAAAAATAAAACAATAAGTTTTATTTAGTTTAAACTATATAGTTTTGTACTATTTTGTAACTCCAAAAACCAAATTAAAAATATATATATATGTATATATATATTATAGAATGAATACTTGCAAAAATGTAAACTTTCATAAAAAAACGTAGGCTTCAGTTTTACATTATTACTCATTCTCAAAAAAAAAGTTTTACATTATTACTAGTGATGACTGGCCATGCTTGCCACAAGAAACTATTGACAATAAATTATTTAGGGATGATACATATTTAATTAATATGTATTAGTAATACAAATTTAAATTTGAGAATTTGTATAAAATAACTAACCTAATTTAATCCAAATTTATTTAATTTGGGTTGCTTTCTAAAAAGATAATGAGTTTTTAATTTCTTTCTTAATAATTTGATAGTATGTACTATGGGGGAACATACTATATCACTAGCTTACAAGGTTCTTGACTTGAACGAGTTATAAATAGCTTAAACTAACATAATTAATGTGGGGATAAGAACCCAAATTTGAATATTGGGTCTTGGGCCTTATCTGAGGACTTGGATATGTCCGAGGGGGAGTAAATGATTGGAAGAGACTCCAAAGTTGAGAATCACGTAAGTAAAGAAATGGAGGTATATAGTCCGAGGAGTAGCTCCTTCTCAGATACGATGGATATCGGTCAAGCATGCATTTGGATAATTTAGGTGACCTTCCAGGGAGTTCCAACGATCAGGATGAACCTCAAGCACGTACAAAGGTGATAAGAACACAGAAATATCTAAAAGAAAAGCTGCTATCACTGCATTAAATGCACTACAGCAACTTTTCTGGCTGCATTTATGTGGAGAAGACCCCTGAACAGTGCAATCTCAGATACCACCATTCACAAAGAGCCAAAGAAGATGTCTGATGGGACATGCACTCGAGTGAAAGCTTAGATAATTAACAAGTGTACGATCAGGATGACCTGAAAAGAAACTATATAATGTAAAATATTTCCCATAAGAGGACAGACAGAAAAAAGAATATAGAAGAAAAATAGAAAAAAGAATAGAGAAGAAAAAAAAAGAAAAAAAAGGAAGAGAAAAGAGAGAAAAGATATTACTGTAGCACTAAGAACTGTATTAACCTTCAGAACTATTGGATTAATTAATTTATAATCTATCTCCTCGGACAATCATTTTATTGAGGTCTACGTGTGTTTCATGTTTGTTCATCTTTGAAATCCTTATTAACTGTTGTCCAATCTACCAAAAGCCCAGCTCTTTCACCTACTCTCTACAAATTCATTGTACTGAGCTCATTGGGCTCATTTCCCGTACCTTTTGGGCTTGGGCTTGGGCTATAAATCGTGACCCTACAATTAACATTAGTCTATCAAATATCAAAAGAATGAAAATTAGAAAATTTTAAGCTAAACTATGGTCTTCCAATCAAATGAATGCGATAGTCATAATTAAAAAAAGGTCTCTCTCTCTCTCTCAAAAAAAAAAAAAAAAAAAAAGAGAAAGAGAGAGAGGTAAATCTAAATAATGTATATTAATAATAGTGTAAAAATGATCTAATTAATAGTTTTATACTGAATATTTATTTATTTTTGTTTAATAGACATAAGTAAAACGTAATTTAATTTAAATTTCTTTATTACTGATTTTTTTTTTTAAATTTTTTACGTAAGAAAAGAGTGAGGTTATTAGTAATTTTTTAAATTTTTTTAAACATAATTACAACATGTTACTAACTCTGCAACTTGAACTATTTTCTATTAAATGCTAAAAAAAGAGTGAGGTATGAATTAAGCCAAACTCGGTAGTAGCCTTTAAACTTATTACAGATCTTTTATTCAACTATAAAAATTTTTACCAATTGAGTTAATTAAAAATTACAATAAATAATTTAAATTATTTTGGTGATTAGTGGGAGTAAAAATAAGGTGGTCCTAAAAAAAAAAAAAGCAATAAATCTATTAACTATATAAAAAGCGGCTATGCCGCTACAGTGTTTATGCACTGTGTATTCAACATATCCCACTATTCATCTACAGTGGAAATTTGGTGAGGCACTTTGCCCTTTTTTTTTTTTTTTAAGTTTCGAACAATAGCTACAGTTCCAGGCGACACTGTAGCTACAGTAGTTACATTTTTTTCTGTCTTTCGTTTGTACTTTTTTCATATATATTGTTATACTGACACATCAAATTTACAATATTTTCACAATTATTGAGGTGTCAATTTCTTATAAGTCAAAATAAAATAATAGAATATGAAACTGTGACCAACCACAACTAAAAAATAAATGTTTTGTGAAAATGTTGTGACACTTGTTAGGTGAATGTGTAAAAACTATCGTACTTTTGGTTTGTTCAAGCGGCACTGTTGCTACAGTAGCTACAGTGTTTTTTTTTTTTTTTTTTTTCCCTTCAATCTTCCTTTTTTACTTTTTTTTCTTTTAAATATTTATAAGAACCCGCATATATATTGTTATACTTCTATTAACTATATAAAAAGCGGCTATGCCGCTACAGTGTTTACGCACTGTTTATTCAATGTATCCCACTGTTCATCTACCGTGAAAATTTGGTGAGGCACTTTGCCTTTTTTCTTTTTTTTTTTCTTTTTTTTTTTTAAGTTTCGAACAGTAACTATAGTTCCAGGCGGCATTGTAGCTACAGTAGTTACATTTTTTTTTTATCTTTCATTTGTACTCTTTTTTTTCCTTTAATATATATTGTTATACTGTCACAACAAATTTCACAATATTTTCACAATTATTGAGGTGTCAATTTCTTACAAGTCAAAATAAAATAATAATATATGAAACTGTTCAACCACAACTGAAAATAAATTTTTTGTGAAAATGTTGTGACACTTGTTAGGTGAATGTGTAAAAGTCATAGTATTTTTGGTTTGTTCAAATGGCTCTGTAGCTACAGTAGCTAAAGCGTTTTTTTTTTTTTTTGTACTTTTTTTTTCTTTTAAATATTTATAAGAACCCGCATACATATTGTTATACTGACACAACAATTTCATAATATTTTCACAATTATTGAGGTGTTAATTTCTTATAAGTCAAAATAAAATAATAAAATATGAAACTATGACCAACTACAACTGAAAATAAATGTTTTCTGAAAATGTTGTGACACTTATTAGGTGAATGTGTAAAAACTACAGTACTTTTGGTTTGTTCAATATGTACTATTTATCGCTTTTTATTTTTTATTTTTTCCCTGTCATCGATTTGGGTGCTCTTTTTTCTACAGTATTTTTGCATTGTTCATGCAGCGTTTTTCACTGTTGATCTACAGTTCCATTTTGGTTAGCCACTTCGTCTTTTTTTTTTTCTTTTTTTCTTTTTTTTTTCTTTTTTTTTTTAAGTGTTGAACTGTAGCTACAGTACCAAGCGGCACTGTAGCTACAGTAGGTACTTTTTTTTTTTTTTTACTCTTCTGTTTGTACTTTTTTTTTCTTTTATATATATATATATATATATATATATATATATATATTGTTATACTAATACAAAAAATTTCACAATATTTTCACAATTATTGAGGTGTCAATTTCTTATAAGTCAAAATAAAATAATAAAATATGAAATTATGACCAACCACAACTGAAAATAAATGTTTTGTGAAAATGTTGTGACACTTGTTGGGTGAATGTGTAAAAGTTACAATACTTTTGGTTTGTTCAATATGTACTGTTCATCTTTTTTTTTTTTTTTCCCAGTCATCAATTTGTGCTCTTTTTCCCTATATATAAAAAGAGCGAATAAGCTCATGAATAGTGTTATGAATAGTATTTTTGTTTTAGTAACTTGCCTTTTTCCTCCTTTTTTTTTTTTCCTTCAAGTTCACCAACTTGGTTTGAGCTTGTTTTATTTTTATTTTTTTTTTCTTTTTTTCTTTTAAATGATTTTTATATGTTTAATTTCTACTTGTAATGTAAGCTCACATTGTATACACACAAAAAGTAGCAAATATTATATACATTTGCAAAAAAAAAAAAAAAAAAGTTGTACAAATTTTGCAAATGTGTACAACATTTACCAATTTTTATGTGTTTACAATATAAATTTACATTGTAAGTGCAATGTATATTTCTATATATATATATATATATATATATTATACATGAAAAGAGTGAATGGGAAAATTAAGATACAGTAATTTCGTTACAGTAGTTATGGTTTGTTTAACTTTCTAGCCTTTTTTTTTTTTTTTGTGAATGCATAAAGTTGTAGTATATTTGATATATTATTTTTGGTTTATGAACAATAATTTTCATAACACTTTCATAACAAATCAAATATGGTAAATTGTTATTGATTCTAATTTAAACTTACCAATGAAACTACTTTTTTACCCACCAATAACAACTTGTAGTAACCTACTACTTATGATTTGTTGTGAAAATGTCATCGACATAACATTTTTTTGTGTGAAAAATGTTAAGACATCTTGATGTTGTCGCAATATTTTCAAAACTGCTGAACTGTCAATTCTTTACAAGTTAAAATAAAATATAACAAAATTATAAAGGTATTATGAAAATGTTGCGCCATTCTATTGTGTTTTTAGAAATTTTTTGTTGGTTTAATCAACTTTGTTGAGCCAAAATTCACTATTCCACATAAAAAAAATTTGGGTTGACTTTTTGTATATTTTTTTCTTTACACACTATTTTAAGTAAAAACACATAGTTTTGCACACAAAAACAAAAACAAAAATTTAGGAAAAAAACATTTTTCATCCTTTATGTTTGGGGTACTTTACAATTCTTCCTTAAACTTTAAAATTATGCAATTTTTCCCTTAATATTTTGGGAAAGAGCAAATATGTCATATTGTTATTCTCTTAGTTAAATCCTAATGAAAGCTTATGATTCTTAAAATATTTTATTGTGTAATGTCTAAATTACTCCTGCTAAATTTTAACATCCTAATATTTTTTTTTTTACGTATTTTGAGTTTTAAATGATAAAAATTCTTAAAAATATGGAATGATAATATTCAATGACACAAGCCTTTTGTTATCTTTTTTTAATTCATTTTTATTTTAAATTTCTTAGCAAAACTCAGTTATTTATTGTTGGAAGATGATGATATTCGTTATCATTCTTACAAGTTTTTAGAGAATAGATATATTGTCTTTAGCAAGTAGGTACTAAAAAACTATTATAGTTAATGAAAGCTCGTAAATGTGTTGAAAACACAAGAGCAATTTAGACCCCCCAATAAAAGTTACAGCTCGATTGATTTTACACTAACTTAATACAAAGTGCGGAAAAGTGTAAATGCGAGCGGATGAACAAATAAGCTACTTTAATCCATAAACTAAGCAACACAGCAGTATAATGGAATATAAAAGAGTAGGGAAGAAAAATGCAAACACAGAAAACACCAAGACGTGTTTTCGAAGAGGAAACCAAAGAACTCGGCGAAAAACCTCTCCGCCGCCCTCCAAGCGGAAATCGATCCACTAGACAATCAGTTGGGATACATGGGTTAGCAAGAGACCCTCCAAGCCTAATCTACCTGATGCACCTAAGCCCTCCAAGCTCCTACTCCAACAAGGCTTCTCGGATTCGTGTCTTGTCTAGCTCTCCGGATCCCGCAACAAGCTCCATGTTCCATCTGCCATTCTAGGCTTCTTCCAATGCTTCCCAGCAGCACCAAAACATCACTCAACACACTCAAAGGGTGAGGTAAGTGTTTGGGCTATCAACCTCTCAATGGTATGGAAATGGAGAGGGAAGAGTTGAGGAAATACCACAAGCAAGTGTATAGAGAAAGGTGGGGATGACAATTTCTAATTCCCAATGTGTTTGGCTAGGGTTTTCTCTTTGAAACTCTACTTAACATTTGTGCGTAATGAGGGTATATATAGGATATGTGCAAAATGTGTGAGTCAGTCAGTACAGGCTGGCAGAACAGATTGTCTCGTGGGTGTCTCGTGGGAAGGCCTTACCCGCGAGATACTCGCGTGACACAACTGTCTCCATCTGGCCTAACTCTTCGCATTCCAGCATGTGCATGGCACATGTTTCACTTTGCAGGAATCTAAGTCATGACATACCCGCGAGAATCCTTCAGCCTCCAAATGTTTGAGTCTTCACACACTCTCTTTATCACACAACCCTTACAACAAATCCCACAATAAATACAGGGTATAAACGATTGAAAATAATTACAATCAAATTTGGCACGGAATAAAAGCCAACAAAATACATAGTTGTAAATAACAACTTTACAATCTCCCCATTTGGCTATTCCGTGACAAAACCCTAAAACAGACTCTAGACTTAAACGTGAGTTTAGGAACAAAGGCAAAACTCACTCACACCTAATTCTAGATTCTGATAAACTCTTGAAACATATGAACAAGTATCTCCTGAAACACAACAACACAATAACATCATTGTATGCAAAAAAAAAAAAAAAAAAAAAACTTGAAAAACATATGGAGCAATAATAGCATGATCAAGCAAAAAGAACTAGAAACACAAGATCATGGCAAGGTCAAACAGGCAATCACTATACAAAAGCGATCACTATACTCATTCTCACAAGGAATGAACATCCGGATATGCAAGATGATAAGCTCATTTGAAGAGTATTATTTGCAAATCCAACACTCAACCAATGCGAAATACACGAAGTATTTGCATCTAGGAACAATCCTACTAGGGCACAAGAGTGTTGTATCAAAGTAAAATGTATGACATTAAACTTCAAGTACACAAGCATAAAGGCTGCATACGCAAGGAACTACATATGCATGTCACATACCATAAAAGCCTATAAACATGCAATTAAACAAACCCTAAAAGCTTACAAAAGCAACATGGGCACAAACTAGACATGCTACAAAGCATAGACAAAATCATAAAAGAACTACTGAAATAATACTGAAATAAAAACAGAGTATCAAAAATTTTAAACCAAAAGCCGTAAACCAGTTATAAAGACTAAAAGAAACTGAATAAAACCATTTAAAGAACCAATAACCAATGTTACTAAGTTTCTAAACTATGCTCCCCCTAACGCTATGCAAACTCTTCTCCAGCTCCCCCTCAAAATTTTCTCCCCCTTTTTGACCGGAATGGCCAAAGGGCTAGAACTGCTCTGACTCTGAATCCGAGCCTTGCTCCATAGATAAGTCTTGTATTTGTGAAGAGAGCGCAGTTATCTGTCCTTGAAGATATGCAAACTAGTCCGCAGTGTGCTGTACATGAGAATCCAGCACTGTAGACATTTGATCCATTTTAGCCAGCAATAGATCAAATTTGCTCAAGCCTTGTGGTGGAGCAGAAGATGATGGCTGTGCAGTTGGCTCTAGAGTCGAGGTGAACCTTTCAATCTCCTCCTCTGTATCTCCACCCTCATCTTGCTCAACACGAGGCTGTGGGATGGTATGCACACCAGTCTTAGAGCCCTTGATGTGTGCAGTGCTCCTAGTCAGTGTATGACCACCAATGGGGTAGTCCCTCTGAACAACTGTGAGGCCACTGGGTAGCTTGAGCTTGGCCTTGGCAATCAATCCCATGACCAAGGAAGGGAACGGCATCACAGTCCGTGAATTCTGCTTTGTGATGCTCTTCTTCAGGACATGCATGATGTGGCCACAAATGTTAATCTCCTTATGAGTAAAGAGATCATACAAGAATCTTGTTCTCGGAGCAGATAGAGTGGTAAGATTGGTGACCGGATATAGATTATGAATTATCACATAGCTTAGTGTCCTCATTTCCGGAGAGAATTTGATGGTGTTCATGGATGATTTCTTCAGTTCACCACCAAGGGCTGTAATCATCTCAGCAATAGAGCCCAATCTATCCTTATATGCAACTGTGATTGGTTGAGATGGAGGACGAGTTTCCAAAAAGTCTTGGATGATCTCTGTTGTAATCACAAACTCCTTGTGTCTTACTCAGCACTCAATACAGTCTCCATTGACAGTGGCATTTGAGAAGAACTCCCTAATAATCTCTAAATAAACCACCCCAGTCGGGTTTAGCAGCTTGGTCCAAGTTCTATCTTTGAACACTTCAGGGATGAAAGTGTCCTCAAGAGTCTTTAGTTGAACTACTCTCTCCATGATGATTGTCCTGTCCTTATAGCAGTCATTGTACTTCATATCTGCTTCCGCAGACTTGAAGTGATCAAAATCAGTGCGTGCACGCTTTGAAGATGGTTTCTTCTTAGCTGCATGCTTGGTAGGAGACGTCTGCACAATTTCACAAAGTAGGAAGGGAACAAATGCACAAATACCAAAACAGAGCACACAAACAAAAACTTGATTAGATTCAAGTTAATCCCAAAGCACATGAAAGCTAACCTAAAGAAGATCATAACCAACTCAAGGAACAAGCAACAATATATAAAGCATGGAAAAAATAGGCACAGTACATGAAAGAAGTAACTGTGCATATGAGTGCATCTGTGTGCATATGCTGGTGCATGTGTGTGTAGCATGAGATGCATGGGGGTGTGCCTAGAGGGTGCCTAGGTGTGTGCCTAGTGAGTGCATCATGAGCAAAGTGTAGGAAACCTATGAACATAGACCAAATCAAGTAAAGTAAGGTTAAACATATGAAAATTAACAAATTGGAACTCATATGAAATAAAATAGGCACAAAAATGTCACTCGGACATTTTATCAAATACCTCATGTGCATAAACACATTCTAAGTATGAGCAATGCATGATCATGGCAAAAACTAGCCAAAATACATGTGAAAATGCCACAAGGGGCCAACACAGATACACAAACATCAAATGGGACACAGCCCAATTAAAAGATTTGACAAAAATACACCCAATTTTGAAAACCAACCCAAATTTTCAAAAATCCCCAAATATCAAAACCCTAACAAAAATCTACATAATCTAAGCAAAAACTTAAAAAGAATTGTTTATGAAACATACCTTGTAGAGGAAAACGCAGAAAAATTGCTTGGATTGAAGGGGATTGAATGGAATAGTGATTTGGGTTGAAAAGAGTTCGAAGGAGTTTGAGCGAGGGAAAAGGTTTTGATTTGAAAAAACTGTCACATCAGCAATATAAAACTAAAAACACGCGTTTTTTGCGGGTTAGAGAGCAACGACACAGTCGCGAGTCAACCGCGAAAATGGCCATTGAAGCACAAAAGCTTTCGCGAGAAGCTATAAGTCGCGAAAGAGTCGCGAGACAGTCGCAAGAGTTTCTATCTGAATTTTGAAAAAATCCAATTTTTGGCCAAACAGCATTTCGCGAAAAGCTGTTGGTCGCGAGACAGTCGCGAAAGTTTCTGTGTGACAAGATGAACGCATATTTCCCTCAAGCCCTTTTCGCGGGAAGCTCTAAGTCGCGAGCTTCTAGCGAAACAGCCCCTGAACCAGTTTTTGAAGTAAAACACAGAAATGCATTTTGAAAAAAAAAAAAAAAAAAAAAAAAAAAAAAAAAAAAAACGAAAGTATAAAACCACTTCCAAAAACAAATAAAACACTCAAAAATCATTTTGGGTTTGATCAACCAGTTCTTGAGCATACACATCACATTTGAACATGTACAATCACGCAAATGAGATAGGCATTGATTGAATCAAAGTCTTGTGTGCTGTGTGTGAATGTCAAATAAGGAATAGTCTATAGACCATAGCAAAGCTTCAATGATCAATTCAATCGAGTCATACAAAACTGATATGAAATCAAGTGGACAATCTCCATTATAGAAATGAGTATATATGACCTCCCACACATTGAATACAACTCTTAGAAGCTTTTCATTTGGCTTCTGCATAAGGCATAATGATTGGTCTAATTTATTTTGTTTGGACAAGAACATCTCATTTTGAGATTGGTGCTTGAAATTTATGATATTTCAACATTAATGATTAGCCTTTGGCTTTTTTAGCACCATAAAAAATTAAGAAGAGTCGCTTTCCCTTTTTCCTAGTCAAATACTAGTGTGTGCGACAGGCTTTTGCAGCTCAATATCTCTTTTCATTTGGAGATTTACATTTGGTGAGCTCTTTTTGCAAAACATAAAAATAAAGTGGGAAGAGATATAGACACGAGTCTATGCAAGTATCAAGACCAACAAGACTATTGACCAATTATTCATGACAAGCTTGAAGATCTATTTACAACAGTCACACATAGTGTTCAAGATTTCTTCCACAAAGAACTGAGTGCATATAAGACAAGCCACGATCATAAATGCACTACGCCATAAGTATGAAGGTACTAGGCCAAACTCACATGTGACATACACAAAACAAGTGATCAAACTTTTGAGATTTTTCAATTTTTATGGGTTTTTGAATTTTTGAACACACCCGAAACAGAACAAGACAAGTAAGATCAACAAAAACAGCTGGTACAAACCAACCGGATAAAAGAACAACAGCAAAAACATAGCAATGCATGAAATGATGCAACAGCAAAAGTCCCTAAACATTGAAAGAATTTATGCATGGACATGTTATAATGCTTATGCATGAGTACCCCTCTTCACCCACACATCACGTGCGTTTGGGGTGATATCCTTGACGGATTGGGTACGAGAGTTTGGACTTTCAAACCTTCTGGTGAAACTCTCCAAGCAAGTGGTGAAGGCACCGATCATTTTCATCACATCCGTCATACCGGGATCACGATTTTGACTTCTTGGTTGCTCGCCACCCCAAGATCTCATGTCATTTCTCCTTCCTCGTGACCGAGGTGCGCTTGCATTGTTGTCTGATCTTAGCTTTTGACAATTGGGTCTGGTATGTCCTTGCAATCCACAATAATGACACACATAATCTGTTTTGGGACTCCGTTGTGATCTTGGGAGAGATCTTCCTCTAGTTTCATGTCTAGCCATAAACTGATTTCGAGGCTTATTCACCATTAGTTGCTCAGCCACATTCTTCCTTTTTACATCCTCATCTTTTTCAAGAATGGGCTCTTCAACAACCGTCTCGTTTGCTTTCACAAACTTTACTCCTTTGGTGACTTTGGCTGATGAGCAACTTCCTCCGATGTATCCCAACCTGGACTTGTCTGAAGAAGGTTTTTGAGATGATATAACATCTTCTAACTTCTGAGAGGAGACTCTCTCTATCTTAGCATGAGCTTGCACAACCTCTTGCTCAAGAAATCTCACCTTCGTATATGCTTCAGACAGCTCACCATTTAGTGTCTCAATCTCACACTTAGCCTCTTTATATCTGATCAAGAGACTTCTGTAATCTTCCTCAACTTTCTTCATTTTCCTTACAGCTGCCTTGGCTACTCTGGAATACTCTCCTGACTTCTCAAGTAGTAAGGTGTAATTTTCTTGAAGATTAGTTGTATTCTCTTCCTCTTTAGCATCTGATCCTTCCACAATCCCAATAGACTCTGAATCAGAATGCTCACCAAGCTCCTTCACAAGTGCACCCAAATCATCCGATGACTCCACATGAGCAATGGTCATGAAGGCGGAGTAGTTTCCCTCTCCGTTACAGCTCTCTTCCGAGTCAAAATCAGAAGTTTCTGAATCACTGAGCGTCGTGGCATAAGCCTTGCCTTTTTCCCTCAGAAAATTTGGACACTCCTTTTTTAGATGTCCATGGTCATTGCACTCATAGCAAACAATGTCTGAAGAAGGTTGAGAATCCTTCCCTTCTTTCCTCGTAAACTCTTTCCTATCCCCTCTTAAAGATGAAAATTTCCCTCTGTTGAATGGTTTTCCACTGTTCTTCATCTTCAGGAATTGTTTTTTGCAAGATATACTACTTCCTTCTCCACTCCATCTTCTTCGGAAGGAACATCCATTCTTTCGATGATGGTTTTAAGAGCAAGCGATTTACTCGTCTTATGGGAAGGTAGTCCAAGCTCATACCTTTGAAGTGATCCAATGAGCTCTTAGATCTTAATTTCATCTAGATCCTTGCTTTCCTCTATGGCTGTGACTTTTGCCCGAAAGCTCTCCGGTAAGGACCTCAAAATTTTTCTCACCACCTTAGTATCTTCAATCTTCTCCCCAAGATTGAGTTTAGCAATTACAATTTCATTGAGCTTCCCATAGAATGAATCAAATGGTTCATCATCCCCCATCTTGAGCTCTTCAAATTTTGTGGTAAGCATCTGAAGCTTTGTGTCCTTAACTTTCTTCGTACCTTCATATGTCATCTCCAAAATCCCCCAAGCTTCCTTGGCTACCGTCATATGAGAGATCCTATGGAATTTATCAGAAGACACACCACAAAAAATAGCATTTAACGCTTTACTATTAGCATTGGCTGCTGCGAGAGCTGCCTTATCCTAAGTGGACTTAGGATCCGTCGGCTTGGTCCAACCAATCTCAACCGCATCCCGAACGGTATCATCCATAGAGCATAAAAATGCTCTCATTCTGACTTTCCAGAAAGCATAATTGTTCCTATCGAAAAATGGTGGAACATTAAGCGATTGAGACCGGTCCATCTCAAATAGGGTCAAGGATCACACTCAGGTATTTAAACCACAGCGAATGTACCCACTCTGATACCAATTGAAAGCTCGTAAATGTGTTGAAAACACAAGAGCAATTTAGACCCCCCAATAAAAGTTACAGCTCGATAGATTTTACACTAACTTAATACAAAGTGCGGAAAAGTGTAAATACGAGCGGATGAACAAATAAGCTACTATAATCCATAAACTAAGCAACACAGCAGTATAATGGAATATAAAAGAGTAGGGAAGAAAGATGCAAACACAAAAAACACCAAGACGTGTTTTCAAAGAGGAAACCGAAGAACTCGGCGAAAAACCTCTCCGCCGCCCTCCAAGCGGAAATCGATCCACTAGACAATCAGTTAGGATACATGGGTTAGCAAGAGACCCTCCAAGCTTAATCTACCCGATGCACCTAAGCCCTCCAAGCTCCTACTCCAACAAGGCTTCTCAGAACTGTGTCTTGTCTAGCTCTACGGATCCCACAACAAGCTCCATGTTGCATCTGCCATTCCAGACTTTTTCCAATGCTTCCCAGCAGCACCAAAACATCACTCAACACACTCAAAGGGTGAGGTAAGTGTTTGGGCTATCAACCTCTCAATGGTATGGAAATGGAGAGGGAAGAGTTGAGGAAATACCACAAGCAAGTGTATAGAGAAAGGTGGGGATGAAAATCTCTAATTCCCAATGTGTTTGGCTAGGGTTTTCTCTCTGAAGCTCTGCTTAACATTTGTGGGTAATGAGGGTATATATAGGATAGGTGCAAAATGTGTGAGTCAGTCAGTACAGGCTGGCAAAACAAATTGTCTCGCGGGTGTCTCGTGAGAAGGCCTTACCCGCGAAATACTCGCGAGACACAGCTATCTCCACCTAGCCTGACTCTTTGCATTCCAGCATGTGCATGGCACATGTTTCACTTCGCGGGAAGCTAAGTCGCGACATACCCGTGAGAATCCTTTAGCCTCCAAATGTTTGAGTCTTCACACACTCTCTCTATCACACAACCCTTACAACAAATCCCACAATAAATACAGGGTATAAACGATTGAAAATAATTACAATCAAATTTGGCACTGAATAAAAGCCAAAAAAATACATAGTTGTAAATAACAACTTTACAGTTAAATAAATATTTATATGTTAAATAACTACCCTAACTTTGTGGTTGATCAAAATTCTTAAACGAATGAGATTGACTTTTTTCGACATAATTATCAAAATTCTTAAAATTAATGTCTCTTTTGATTAATGTAAATCTCTATATACTTTAAAAATCAAATGATTCATATCTTTGTTTTATAATACAAATAAAATCTAAAATTGACCTTAATTACTATAGTACTTTTTTTTCACGGCAAGCACATGCCTTGCACATGCTGCCCTAACTAGTTTTTAAAAAAGGAAAAATAAAAGAAGAATAAGAAGAAAAAGAGAGAGAGAGAGAGAGAGATTGGGGCTTAGAAGTTCGGCCTAATCCACTCCATCAACCACTTTCAGACTGCCAGACTTAACTGGTGAGTGATGAATGTTTATTTTATTTTATTTTTTTTTTTTTTTTTTTAATTTTAAATTTTTTTTTTTGGTTTTAAAATTATTGAGATAAATTTGGCGTGGTTATTTTGAATGTGTTCTTCACTTCTTCTCCACTTTGGTGCCTTTTGTGGTTTGAAAAGGAAATTGGGGTAGCATTAGCAATTTGCGAGATGTGAAAGAGTTCGGGAAAAAATTTAAATAACTTCTTAATCTGTTAGTAAACTAATAATATTAATTATCAACTTCAATTCAAAAATCGAAAATTTGGGCAGGCCATAATCGAAAATTTGGGCTCTAGGGCTTTTGAAAAGATTGTGTCACTGTGGAATGTTGAAGATGACCTTGAAAGTATCAAGAATAGTGTCCAGAATACAAGTTGTCCTTCTGGATGTAGTGGAGCAGTAGAACCACAACCACCAAGACAGGGACTGGCTCGAAAA
Source organism: Quercus variabilis (assembly GCA_030445155.1). Taxonomy (NCBI): domain Eukaryota; kingdom Viridiplantae; phylum Streptophyta; class Magnoliopsida; order Fagales; family Fagaceae; genus Quercus; species Quercus variabilis. The sequence continues at coordinate 6,148,434 of CP129448.1, read as the reverse complement.
GCTCAAGGACACTTTTTATGATGCAGACGACTTGTTGGGTGAGTATAAGTTCCACGTTGAATTAGCTTTGCAGCAAGAAGAGACAAGTGGGAATATTGCAGAAAAGGTACGCGATTTCTTTAGAAGTATCCCACTTGTTTTTCGAAATTGTAAGAGGAGTCTTAGAATAATCAAATTGAGGCAGAAACTAATTGCAATGGCGGAAGATAGAAATAACTTTCACTTTAATGAGGGCCATGTGAAGCCTCAAGTGAGTCTGAACAGGGAGACTATCCCTTGTTTACCTAATAAAGAAGTCATTGGGAGAGATGATGATAGAAATGCCATCATAAAACTTTTATTGGAGCCTAATAATGAAGAGAATGTTTCAGTCATTGCTATTGTGGGAATTGGGGGGTTAGGCAAAACCACACTTGCTCAATATGTATACAATTATGATAAAGTTAATACACATTTTGAGCTAAAAATATGGTTGTGTCTCAAATGTTTTTGAGTTGAAAACAATTGCTGAAAAACTAATAAATGGCATTGATAAAGATGATAGCATGGAACTAATGCTAAAGAAACGTCGTAAGTTTAATCCTGAAGTCCTCGTGGATCAAGTCCACAGCACGGATCCATTCAAGAAACTTGTGATTTATATATTCTGTGACTAAATCACATAAATCACATACAATGCATCTTAAGAACTATGATAATGTCCTATTAGTTCATTTGCAAATAGTCTCATATAATTAAACAAATTGATTATTTATAACATGCCAATAAATTGAATTTTAGGGCATAAACTCCAACAAATATTTCCCTCTTCCTCCTCTTCTTCATCCTCTCATCTCTCCAAATTAAAATATATGCATATAGAAAATCTGCCAGATGTTGTGTCTCTGCCAGATAGGTTGGTATCAAATGTAATTTCTCTCGAGTGTTTATACATTTCCTCTAACAAGGAGTTAAATCTAGGAAGTGATGTGGACGGAATGGAATGGTGACATCTCAATTGCCTCATTTATCTGCACTTCTACGGCCTTCCAAAACTGAATTCCTTACTTGTAGGTCTTCAACACGTTACAACCCTGGAAACGCTCTATATTGGTTTTTGTGAGAATCTGAAAACATTGCCTTGGTGGATTGGGAATCTTATCTCGCTTAAACAGTTTGCAATTAACAACTGTCTCAGTCTGAAATCACTGCCTGATGAGATGCGCGATCTCTCGTCTTTACAAAGACTGGAGATTTTCTATTGTCGAGTTACAGAGAAGATGTGAAAAGGAAACCGGTCAGGATTGGGACAAGATCACACATATCACTTACGGTACGCATTCTATATACTTTCTTTTTTTGTATTGAATTTCTGTTTGCTAGCTTAGAAAACAGTTGAAAATGAAAGAAAGTGAACTTTTTAGAATTCTATTCTCTATCATTTATTGATTTCAATACAATTTTTTGGAAAAAAAAAAAAAATTGGATTTCAAAAATATAGGAACCAATGTATATAATTGAATGGGGTTCACTTTAGCAAAGCTTTTGGTTTTCTAAAGTTTTCTAATAATAAAAAAAAAAAAAAAAAAAAAATTCTGAGATGTATAGAAATTTCAAAGCAACCAAATTGTTGAATTTTTTTGAAGTTCTATTATTATTAATGTTATTTAATTCGATGGCTTGTGTTCTGTTCACAGTTAAATTATATACAGGGCCTAGAACCTGGTAGGATTTTGGATGGAGTACGAAAGGTACTTGGTTACACTTTCTATAATCAAAGGTTAATGAATATTTTGAATAAAATTTCATTCCATATATTTGATTTACACGTTAAGATGCATATATCCCTATTTGCTTCATTATTCTAAATGATTTTTACAGATGCTGATGGATGTGCTGTTTAGAAGTCTTTACATGAAAAATGCCTTGCTCAAGTCCTTAATTCTTCCAATGAACTTTGAATAGCTGGAAGTGGGTTATTCAAATGCTAATTCCTTTCCTCTTCTTCTTTGTTCTTCTTGTGTTATGATGATTTATTGCTTGGTTTGATCCTAAATGCAGAACAAATTGGAAGCACAAAACAAAACCAGGGGTAAATATCTAAGCCTATTTGAAACCTTTTATAAGAACGTTTTGTCTCTGTCATGATCTTATTTTCTACCATTATTTAATGGGCTAGTGCTTAACATCAATTTTTTTCATGCAGTTAGATGCATACACAATTTTAGTGGAATCTCTTTATACATTTTGTGCTATGTTCCCATTGCTTACTGTTACAAACTTGGGAAAAATATCTTTTTTGGCCATTTTCTCTCACTTGAATAACCAATTCATGGCAATCGTTCACAATTCCCTGCCACTATTAAACTTTAGCTAGCTTGAGGATGCAACATGCATCATCATTGGGATTGTATGCTGATATCTTGTGTTATCTGTAGGGTGATGGTGGACCAAGACAGTGGTACCGAGATAATGTACCACGACTTATATAAGGGGTGAACTTGAAACCCGAGGATCTAACGCCCTACAGTTCACCCTTGGTGAGTTTTGATGGGAAGATTGTCACCCCGAATGGCCAAATTAGACTACCCGTGCAGACTGGTTCAGAAGTGGTGCAAGTGGATTTCATCATTATGGATGCTTATTCACCCTATACAGCAATTGTGGCCAGACCTTGGCTTCATACACTAGGAGCCGTTTCTTCTACTCTGCACCAGAAGGTTAAATATATGATGTCTCGGAAGCCTAAAGAGAAGCACACACGATGCTCTCTTGATGGAACAGAAACTAAACTGTTAGTTTCTGGTAGTAAACCTCGAATCCACGAGGGGTTTCCCTGAATCCACAAGGAGAATAAAACTGGAATCCACCAGAAGAAAATTTGACAAAAGTCTGTGTTTATTGATAATCAACTCTTTTGCCTCTGACGGCTACAAAACATATAAATACTGAAGAAAAACGTTTAAAAACCCTAATTCGCACTAATTAAGCGATTAGGTGACAAATTACCGAATTTTGCCAAAAATGGCAAAATTGAGTTAAATGCCAAATCATAAACTACTGACCTTAAGGGTCGTCCCAAAACAGACGGGACTTTATTCTGACTTTTAAACTAAAAGTTATTAAGGAAAAACAAATAATACTATAAATAGCAAAAACACTGTTATCGGGGCCTTAACGAAGGAATTTGCCTAAATTTTGGCGACGTTCATGGCTCATGAATCTGGATCAGAACGTCGTTTCCCTTCAACCTGCCAAATTTCATGCAATTCCGACACTGTTACCCCGATGGCCCCTACTGGCACCCCCCTTTGATCTTGCGTTGTGACTTCTTGCGCCCCTGCTGCTCAAGGAAGGCATGTGCTGTCTGTTCTACATCAATATACGTCCGAAGGCCAAGTTAAGGAGATCTTGGGAAATCAATCTGTAGCTAGACAATACTTGGTGGCCGCCATCCGACATAAACCTGAGGCTGAGTCCTCGACCCATGCTGAAAAGGATTTATAACAGTTAAAACCTCCGGCGTTGCCTATTGATGATTCGGCCGAGGAGGCAAAATGTGAAGGCTTGGTAAAAGTTGTTATTGGTAACGATCTGAAAAAGTTCTTTCAGGTCAGGTCTTAGCTGCCTCCTCAAGAAAAGGAAGAGCTGGTAGAATTCCTCAAAAGAAACATCGATATGTTTGCATGGGACGCTATTGAGGCCCTGGGGGTGGATCCGGAGTTCATTTGCCATCATTTAAATGTTAAACTAGCCATCGTTCCCAAAAAGCAACCGCCTCGCCGCCCATCTAAAGAGCATGCAGATGCTGTCAGAGACGAGGTGATGAAGCTCAAATGGGCAGGGGCAATCAAGGAGGTTTTCTACTCGGAATGGTTGGCTAACACTGTGGTAGTAAAGAAAAAGAGCGGGAAGTGGCGAATGTGTGTAGACTTCACAAACCTGAATAAGGCTTGCCCTAAAGATCTATTCCCTATGCCTAAAATAGATCAGCTAGTGGATGCAACTGTAGGCCATCCTCGGATGAGCTTCCTGGATGCCTTTCAAAGGTATCACCAAATACCATTAGCCTTGGATGATCAGGAGAAGACTGCTTTTGTCACCCCCATTGGGAACTACCACTACAAGGTGATGCCATTTGGTTTGAAAAATGTGGGATTCACCTACCAAAGGATGATGATGAGGATGTTTGAGCCACAGTTGGGTAAGAGTATTGAAGTCTACATAGACGACATGGTAGTGAAAAGCAAGGTGGTATCTGAGCATATAGGAGATCTCGGAAGCAGAGCTAAGGAAGGAGAGAGAGATTGTAAGAGAGAAGCAGAGAAAGTCGATAGATAATGAGAGACATTCCACGCATAAGCTTTAGATTCTGTTTGTTTCTTGAAATCCATTAGGGAAAGTGAAAATTTTCACAAGGAATTCCATTTTCTCTTTGTTTGGTGCGCTTAGGTAACTCTTCATGTTTGTGTTCCTTCATTTAACTAGTTGGTATATTTCATTAGAAACTTATACATCTGTTTGAGAAATTTATATATATATAGAGAGAGAGAGAGAGGTTAAGGAAAAATGCTACTAAAAAATGAGTTAACTTAGACTAGGATTAATGAATCACTTAGATGTAATTAATCTCCAATTTAAAACTAATATATTATCTTTTGATTGATTAAAAAAAAGGAATATCATGTAGTGACTAGTGAATTCTCTTATTAGTAATTATCAGAAAGTTAAGACTCTGTGATCATTGATCAAGAACACCAGATAGTGTATATCTACGCGCATAACTTGATCAAGATGTTTCTCACGTTTTGAATGCAAAGTTGTAGTTGACAATTTATTTGGCTTATTGGCGTAGTTGGGTTGGCTTTTTTTTTTTTTAATGAAACCATGAGGGCGGCAGGTGACACGCTTGAGGAGTGAGATGTGTGGATGCAAGATGCCTGTGCTACACCTATAGGCATGCTTAGCAATTAGTTAGACATAGTTGAATTTCCTGAACAATGATTAAAGATTTAAGCAATTAATAATAATAAAATATATATATATATATGGACAAAATTGCCCTTCGCCCTTTTCGGAAAAATTATATAGCTTTATGCCTCCTTTCCCTAACTAATTAGGAAAATGCCTCTCTTTTAAAACTCGATTTGTGATAAATCGAGTTAGACCCTATAATGGCGTTTTTAAGGAGCCTATAGTGACGTTTTAAGGAACTATAGTGGCGTTTTGTAACTCGACCTCAATGAAATCGAGTTATAGGTAAAAAATTTCCTATAACTCGATTTTATTGAAGTTGGGTTAAAAAACGCCACTATAGGTCTTTAAAATGTCACTATAGGCTTCTTAAAACGCCACTATAGGGCTCTAGAATTTTCCTTTTACCTCAATTTATCACAAATCGAGTTTTAAAAGAGAAGCATTTCCCTAATTAATTTGGAAAGGGGGGAATAAGGCTGTATAATTTGCCCGAAAAGAGCAAAGGGCAATTTTGTCCATATATATATATGACTTAATCAAAAGAAAAAATAATAATGTTTTATTTTTTTTACTCAGCAACAATAATGAGTTTTTTTTTTTTTTTTTTGTTATAAAGGCATTGAATACCATTTTAATAAATAATTAAAGAGAAATGTCAATGAATACCCTAAATATAAGAGTGGTGTGAAAACCTTTCTAAAATGACTCGTAAATAATTGCCCTAAAGCCACATGTGTGTTCACGTGACCCATAATTAAAATGTGGGATAATTACAGATTACCTACCTGTGGTTTAGCTCAAATTTAACTTACCCACCCGTGATTTTATTTTTGACACTTTACTCACTTAAGGTTACTTTCGTTTAGTCTCTGTTACCCACCCCTATTAAAAAATAGGGGTAAATAAGTCTTTTTACAGCCATTTTATGTCTCCCTCCTCCCAAAACAAGGGGAAAAACAAAACAAAACAAAACAAAACAAAAACAAAAACAAAAACAAGATTAAAATATGGTATTAGTTTCTCACAATTCACAAACATGAAGAACATACACAAACATGAAGAACATACACCTAGAAAACTAATACAAATCAAATCAAACAATACCATCAAAGTACAAACCATAGATCTATCAAAATACAACCCCAAAACCCAAGTCAAAATACAAATATCAACACACCCACACACATCCAAACCCACAGATCCATCAGTAACCATGCCTCAAATCACATTTTTCAAACCCCAACAACCAAAACAAACCCAATCCCTAAATCAAATAAACAAAGAAGAAGAAAAATATAGCACAACATTTGATCCCACGTTTTATACCAGATTGGCTTCAAAATTAAGCCCACAAAAAAGAGTCACAAACTGCTAGCAACACATTGAAAATTAACATGCAAAGAGAGAAAAATCACAGTTTCAACTTCTCCATTGGAAGAAAAAAAAAAAACCTTAGAGAACTTTAATGGAACTTAAGAACAAACGAATTCAAACCCAGGCATATATTTGAAACCCCAATTTCAAATCCAGACATATATTTCAAGGACTTCTCAAACCCAAAAATATTAAACTCAAATCAACTACTCCATAGAAGACGCCGCGGCGGAGGAAGATGTGGGCACTGCGGGAGGTGAGAAGCTCGACGCGATTGATGAGGGAAGGGTCATGGATCTGGGTTTGAGCAAAGGAATGGAGCCACCACTAGCAACACCGATGATCCACCACACCCACGATGACACCACAACCAAGCTGCGTCCACTATAACAGCCCAAAATCTCAGATCGACCACCACCAAAACCCAAATCGCAACCTACACATCACGCTCCTTAAAACCCAGACCCAAATCAGTCATGCTCCTCCTCCACAAATCAAAACCCAAACCCATATAGCCACCCTTGGCTCCTCCACTGTCGCAACCGTGACCCAAAGCTACCGCCTATCTAAACCAAAGTGTGGGAGATGAGAGAGAGACATAGACTGAACACACAGAGAGAGAGAGAGAGAGAGAGAGAGAGAGAGAGAGAGAGAGAGAGAGAAATAAAATCAAATAAGAAGTAATGGAAAGAGTAGTAAGTGATTTTTGCCTTTAATGATGATTCTTGGACTAATAAATCAAGTGGGTGCCATTGTAGCATCTAAGATCTCACGTGGTGAGCAAGCGTGAGAGAGTGCGTGGGAGAGGAGTGTTTGATTTGATTTTTTGTTTGATTTTTTGATGAAACTTGTTAAAGTAAAGGAAAAATTAGAAGTGAGTTACGGAGTATAAATGGAACGAACCTCAAATGGGTAAAGTGTTAAAAATGAAACCATGGGTGGGTAAGATAAATTCAGGCTAAACCACAGGTGGATAATCTGTAATTATCCCTTTAAATGCAATGTATCAACTATCAAGAAATCAATCTAAGAGACTGGGTTAGACTTTCAAGGCTAAATGATAGTCCTACATTATTAGTTTATTACCATGCCATAACAAGTGGTAACTGGTAACAACTACTAACAATTCTTTTTATTTTTTATTTTTGGAAAATCTCAACTACCAAACAAGTGCATATTCGTATGACAATTCGTATTGGTTAAGTGTTGTAAAGATTATTTCAAGTAGTAGACACGTGTATATATTTGATTGGATATTAGATATAGTTAGTCTGTTATCCACATATAATAGCCTTTGTAGGCTCTGTTTTTCCAGCCATGCTTTGTTCCTCAAAAAGCAAAGAAGACTGGGCTTGACTTTTAAGGCAAAATGTTAGACCTACATTCTTATTCATTTGGATCTGCCTCTGAAATCTCTGCTACTTTCCTATGCGTGAGCATGAATGTTCTAAGAAAATTGGCTTTAGCTTCGTAAATGCAAAAAGGGAAGCTATATGGGTCCAAACGATTTTCTTTTGTTGCAAAAGGGCTCAACAGACAACACTCTCACATGGTGCCTCCTCGTTTTCCTATGCATGATAATGGTAACATTCCAAGAAATATTGTAATGTTAAACTAAGATAATTAACATTGTTTGTAACTCTTAACTACTACAAATATTGCACCCCCACAAGTTCACTCTGTTTTACAAACTGATTTAGTAGGCGTTCATTAATATAGATCCATTGTTTTCCCCTCAAAAAAAAAAAAAAAAAAAAAAAAAAAAAAGATCTTTATGAACAAACTCATGAACATTGGTGCTCGACACAAAACAAGTTGACCCTAAACTCATTTATAGGCTTGGTAATAAGCTTGATATAAGTTTAACAATTAAGTGTCCATTTGGATTAGGTATGCATTTTTGCCTTTTTTTTTTTTTTTGGACCAGCACCTCTTGCATTGTTCATGTCCCATGAACAGTGCATTAAGACAAAACTACAATGTTTTCAGTAGTAAACAGTAATCCAGAAATTATTTTTTTTATAATTGTTTTTAGTAATAAGTTTTCAGTTTTCAACAAAATAAGCAGTATCCAAATGCACACTAAATCCATATGTTACTATGATTTTAAGTAATTACGAGTAGTAATTGCTTGTCCAAACAAATAATCTTTATACAGGCTTGATAATATATTTGTGTTGGATTTCAAGCTCAAAAACTTAATATAAGCTCGAGTTTGAGCTTGAGCTCAACTTTACTAATGAGTCCAGCGAAGTTCTAGCTTTTAGACTTTTTAACGAGCTTGACTTCATACATTTATTATAGGATTGTTTCAAACTCAAGCTAAGTTTAAACATTTTACATTCATAATCAAGCCAAACTTAAACATTTTATATTTGTAATTCGTTGTCAAGCCAAATTTGAACACTTACTACTTAACAAAGGTTGACTCATTTACGGTCTATTTTCAAATTTACGTGGAAAAAAAAAAGTTATACCAAAACATTTTAAAGAACCAAAAATACATTTCCATCACATATGTCATATATCAAATTATTTTAACACATGCTATAGTACACTTTTACTAGATGGTGGGTAAGGCTGTCCAAGTAAACCGAGAACCTGCTGGAACCGACCAACCCAACCGGAACCGACCCGTCACAACCGGGTTGACACCTCTGACGGGTCGGTGACGGTTCCCAACCTTTAGAACCTGACTCCGGCGGGTCGAGTGGCGGGTTTCGTCCTCAAAAACCCGAGCTACCCGACCCGCCCGACAAAACCTCAAAGAAGGCCAAGATCCGGCGACGATATGGCGATTCTTAGCTCCGATCTAGCCAGGTTTGGCCTTCCTTTACTCAGATCTACTCAAATCCTCACTCAGATGTGCTTAAATCCGGCGAAGCTAGCCCAGATCTACTCAAACTCAGCCAAACTCCAGTAAACCTGACTCTAACTCGGCCAAATCTCAGCCATATTCTCATAGATCCGGCGTGTTATCGGCCAAATCTTGTTAGATTCAGCCAGCTCTGACGAGGTCTGGCCAGATTTTGGCCAAAATCCGACGATATCGGAAAACCCGAAACCGACCAATTTTCACCCGAAAATTGATACAACCCGACCTAATTGATCTGAAACATTATTCGGGTCGGTTGCGGGTCAAAATATTTCCCACCCGATTAAGTCCGGTTGAGTCTGGGTTGGGCACAAACCCGACCCGACCCAACCCGTGGACAACCCTAATGGCGGGTGTTATTTTAGGTTATTTTAATGAGTAGTGTATTAAAATAAGAGATAAGATGTATGGTGTAATGTTAAATGCTATGCTAAAATTGATAAAATAAATTTTTGGTACATTAAAATAAATTTTTTTTAGAACATTTGTGCTAATACCCCAGCGTTAGAATTTTGATGGATGTAATGTATGATATAGTTAATTACTTATGCCGTACCAGATGGTGTTTAATGGGGCACAAATATATATATATATATATATATATATATATTAATTGCATAAAGAAGGGCCAAGGTAGGTTCACACGGTGCTTTTTTTTTTTAGAGAGTTTCAACCTATGGCGTCCGCTCCTGATAAGCGCTCTTTGTCATCGGACCAAGACACCAATCAGTTTTTGGTGTAGGCAGAAATTGAACCCTAGATCTCGTATTCAACCATCAGAGACTTTACCAATTGAGCTAACTGGAACTCACAGTTCACACGGTGCTTAAGACTTTGATGAAATGGAAAATAAAAATAAAGCTATGTTTAACAATCATTGCTGTCTCACACTACCACTAAAAACGTTACAAAATTGTTGTAAAAGTTGTGCTTTTGTACTTTCTCTTTTACCAATTCCACATTCCCCACGAAAACCCAGATAGTCATGGTGGAAACAAAATCCTTGCTTTATCATTGTTTTTATTAAATGAGAGAAATGAGTGGGAAAAAAAAAAACACAAAAGAGAAAACAATAATTGATTTTTTTTTTTTTTTGGCAGTAGTGGAAACATGTACAGAGTTGATTGGGTATTAGATATAGTTAGTCTGGTATCTACATATAATAGCCTTTGTGGGCTCTGTTTTTTTCTTTCTTTCTCGCCATGCTCTGTTTCTCAAATCTATTTCTATTCACTATATAAAAAGCGGCTATGCCGCTAAAGTGATTTGTTACTGTATATATAACGTGTTTCACTATTTATCTACAGTGAAACTTTCGTGAGTACTTTTTTTTTTGTCCATTTGTGGAGGGCTAAACGATGAGTTTGGCCAAAGTGTGTAGAACTCTCTTTTCTTTCTGGAACTCTCCGTAGTCCGTATATGTTCTCTCTCTCTTTTCTCTTTGGAACTCTCTGTATCTCTTCTCTCTCTCTCTCTTATCTTCTTCTCCTTCTCTCTAATAAACGTATTTTTTTTTCTTTTTTCTTTTCCTCCCAAACCACCGATCTGTACTGTGATTCAAGTCCTTCACAACCCAGCCTCAGCACCGATCTCTCTCTACTAATCTAGATCAACAAAAAAATTTGAAACCCAGGAACATTTGCAACCGATCTGCATGAGAGAAGAGCTAGGAAAAAAAATGGAGCTCAAAGCCTCAAACGATATTTGTGATCTCGATCTATTGGTTGGTGGATGTACGAGAGATAGACGATTGCAGGTTTGAAACTCTGTTTTATTTACTTATTTTTGGTTTCTGGTACTACAAAATTATTGTTGCTGTGAAAATTGGGGACAAATGGAAGGAAATTGAGGATTTTTGGTGTTCGCTTTCAGAATAAAAAATTCAGAGCTCAATTCTCCCAAAATACTAAGTTTTGAGTTTTTGTACGTATGTTTATGTGAAAGTTTGGTAAACTTAGATGGGTCAGAATATTTAGTGTTATATTTAGGCCATATGAATGAAAGTTTGGATTTTTTGGTTTCTGGTACTACAAAATCATGGTTGCTGGGAAAATTGGGTTTTTTACTCAGATGGGTCAGAATATTTTGTGCCATATTTAGATTATATGAATGAAAGTTTGGATATTTTTTGGTATGATTGGTTGAATTTGTGTTGTGTTTGCTATCTGTAGGTGTTCTTCTTTGCAATTATCTTTGCACGTGAGTTTGAAAGTTTGGATTTTTACTTAGATTAGATAATTTTTGTGTGTTAATATTTGCTATTAGGTGTTCGTTTGTCATATCATGTATGTAATTATGTATGTATGTATATGAATGAAAGTTTGGGTTTTTTTTTTTTTTTTTTTTTTACTAATATCCTATGAATTTTGTGTATGCAGGTGTTCTTTCTGTGGAGTAGGATTGGTTTTTCATAAATGAATCATTGTAATCTGTAAGCTTCAATAGAATGCTTTTTTGGTTGTTGGAGGTAAAGAGATTAGAGGCTTTATCTTTGATCTGAAGGGGCCCTGTGATTTACCCCAAGCCTCAGTGAGTTGGGGTATTAGCTAAAAATCCACTGAGGTCCTTGAGATGGCACGAGGTAAAAAAAAATTGTGACCTATTCTTTATGTTTTCATGGTTCTGTTGAATGTTATAAGCTGTTGAGGATTTTAGATTTATAGGCTTTTGTTTTTGTTCACATTGACAGTCATCAAGCAGAGGGTGTGATTCCAAGGCTGCAGCAGAGCAAGGGTGAGTTGTATTTTTTCATGTTTGCTTTGATTTCAGGTTTAAATGCTTAAAAATTTTAATAAATGAAGAAGGGGCTTGGTTTTTTTGTGTATAACCAATGGATGAATTATTGTCTCTTTGGCTTATTTGAGAAAGAATTTTGTGAAAAAAATTTATGAAAGAGGTTTTTTTGGTTAGAAATATTTTGTGTTTAATGATTTGGATGGATGTGATGCTGTAATTTTTAGTTTGTTTTGGAAAATGGATTGTCATAATTAAGGTGTTCCTCTTCCCAACTTATATATATATATATATATATATATGTAGGGGCTCCTTTTTCGGAGGTGGGCCCCCGACAATGAATTTGTAGAGAGTGGGCAAAGGGTTTGGCTCCGGCCGGCCCTTTGCCGGTCTTCCTTGAACTTTTCGTCTATCTGCTCTACGTCTGGGGTTGCTCCTCGGCTGGGGTCCGAGGAGGCCCCCCTTCACCAGGGGGGTTCTTTAACTTATATACTCTCTCTGGCTCGATCCTGGCCTTACAGCTGTTGGCCATCCAGGCTAATGGTTCAGGACTTGTCCCATCAGACAGGTTCTTCCCCATGCTGGGGGTTGCTGCCTCCAAGGCTTTTCAGTGAAGGGTCTTGTCAGCATTAATGGGACCTGGAGGGCCAGGCAGAATCGTTAAGTGTGGATGTGACCACCTACATTGGGTCTGCCCCCTAACTAGATTTAGACTAGGTGTGCCGAGGATGGGTGTATCCTCGGCTCGGGCCTTGGAAGGACTAAAGCCTTTAGGCCGACCATCTGGGGAGATCGCCCTCCTCGGCTTGGGCCCTGGGCCTGCCTAAAGGTGGGCCGGGGGTTCTGGGCCCTCGGGCCCCATAATAGCCCCTCAAAACCCTGCTGCACGTATCCTCGGACGGGGAGGAGGGTTTTGCAAGCCTCGGCCCCCGTGGTCCGGAAGGCCGTCAGTTTGGCTGGTCCTTTCTTAAGTGGTCGGATCGACCCTTAGGCCCTTCATTAGGTAGTTAATTTCTTCACGGGAATGGATCCTCGGACCGAGCGGTACCTTGACTCTGTCGTGAAATAGATAGCTCCTCGTATACAGTCGCTGCCTTAAGTACGAGTGGCCATCTCCCCGTAGGCTTGAGTCCGAGGACCATGCAAGACCTAGGTACAATTGCTGCCATCGTTTCCATGGGCTAGCTCCCCATAGGCTTGAGTCCGTAGACCATGCAAGACCTAGGTACAGTTGCTGCCTTAAGTACGAGTGGTCAGCTCCCCGTAGGCTTGAGTCCGAGGACCATGCAAGACCTAGGTACAATTGCTTCCATCGTTTCCATTGGCTAGCTCCCCATAGGCTTGAGTCCGTAGACCATGCAAGACCTAGGTACAGTTGCTGCCTTAAGTACGAGTGGTCAGCTCCCTGTAGGCTTGAGTCCGAGGACCATGCAAGACCTAGGTACAATTGCCGCCATCGTTTCCATTGGCTAGCTCCCCATAGGCTTGAGTCCGTAGACCATGCAAGACCTAGGTACAGTTGCTGCCTTAAGTACGAGTGGTCAGCTCCCCGTAGGCTTGAGTCCGAGGACCATGCAAGACCTAGGTACAATTGCCACCATCGTTTCCATGTGGCTAGCTCCCCATAGGCTTGAGTCCGTAGACCATGCAAGACCTAGGTACAGTTGCTGCCTTAAGTACGAGTGGTCAGCTCCCCGTAGGCTTGAGTCCGAGGACCATGCAAGATCTAGGTACAATTGCCGCCATCGTTTCCATTGGCTAGCTCCCCATAGGCTTGAGTCCGTAGACCATGCAAGACCTAGGTACAGTTGCTACCTTAAGTACGAGTGGTCAGCTCCCCGTAGGCTTGAGTCCGAGGACCATGCAAGACCTAGGTACAATTGCCGCCATCGTTTCCATGTGGCTAGCTCCCCGTAGGCTTGAGTCCGTAGACCATGCAAGACCTAGGTACAGTTGCTGCCTTAAGTACGAGTGGTCAGCTCCCCGTAGGTTTGAGTCCGAGGACCATGCAAGACCTAGGTACAATTGCTGCCATCGTTTCCATTGGCTAGCTCCCCATAGGCTTGAGTCCGTAGACCATGCAAGACCTAGGTACAGTTGCTGCCTTAAGTACGAGTGGTCAGCTCCCCGTAGGTTTGAGTCCGAGGACCATGCAAGACCTAGGTACAATTGCCGCCATCGTTTCCATTGGCTAGCTCCCCATAGGCTTGAGTCCGTAGACCATGCAAGACCTAGGTACAGTTGCTGCCTTAAGTACGAGTGGTCAGCTCCCCGTAGGCTTGAGTCCGAGGACCATGCAAGACCTAGGTACAATTGCCGCCATCGTTTCCATGTGGGCCCCGAGCGTGAGGACACAGTGTTCACCTCTCTGGGCAACTCAGTCTCACGTTGGGTAGGGGTCCATCCCCCTAGCCCCTTGCAGGATGCCGGAGCAAGAGTTATTGTACCATGACTGCACAGTTGCCTCCAATAGGATTTTGTCCTCGGATCCGAGGACTTCGTTTTTGGTAGGGGGTCGTCCTCGGGTCTTTTCCGTGAGCTGTTTTTCCTCAGGTCGGCTTGTGACTTCGCACGTGGGGCTGATCCTGCCTTTGGTTCGTGCTCCTCATCTTTCTGGTTTACGAGGCGTCGCTTGGCCTTCCGCGCTTCCTGTTTGACGCTTCGGTGTCCGTAACGCGCCTCCATTAATGCCCTCGTGAATCAACACGCAGCAGGCAGCTGGCAATCCCCTTGGAACTGGGTGGGAATTAATTTCCCTTGACAATTCCCCTTCGAATTCCGCGCGGTTCAGCCCCCGCTGGTTTTCGCCCTCCATAAAAGGCGTTCTGGGGGGAGCATTTCTCCTCACTCAATGAATTCTCCCCCACAAACAGACACATACACTTTCGCCCTTTTGAGTCCCTTTGATACCGCCACCAGGGTTGTGACCGCAGTTAGTAGATCTGGAGCTAAGTGCCGCCGTGGTCGCAGTCCCCACTGGGCTGCCGGCGCGGCAGAGTTTAGGCGTAACACTGGCCGAATCTCGCATGGTGGCCAGGGGGGACGTCGTTGAAATACCTAACATCTTCCCCCAGAGCGCACCTCCGACGAAGGGGGCACGTGAACTCTCGTCATGGCCGGTGCCCGAGTATTGCCGTCTCCGACGGTCAATGCTCGTGTAGTTCGGAGGGGGTCGAGGAAGCATCATGAGGGAGGGTGTTGCGGGGTCTAGGGGCTCCTCACTTTGTTCAAGCTTTGGTTTGAAGGTGAGCCAGCCCCTAGCCCCCCTTCCCGTGCTCTTACTGTCCAGTTCTCCCATTCTCTGGACGCTGGTAAAAGCACGGCTTGACACTTCCTTCATTCCTGACACTAATTCTTTGCGAGTCTCTTGCCCAGCCAGTCCCGAGACCGGTCCACCTGAGCCTCCGATTGTAGGATTAGTTGGTAGGAATTCTTGTAAAACATGCCTGTCTGAGCCTCTGATTGTATTTGTAGTTTTTTCTTTCATGAAGTAATGAGAATTGTAGTACTTGTAATCTCTTGTAATCTCTTGTGAATTAATAAAGGACTTTTTCTTTTACTTGTTGTTGAGTTTTCTTTTCGCACTGTCATTCTTCTCTTCTTCTTTTCTTTTGCTTTCTCTTTTTTTTTTTTTGCACCGCCAACTTCTGAGTGATAACTGCCTTAGAACGATCGCCGGTTGCGCCGGCCGGCACACTAACCCTTCCCACAGACGGCGCCAATTGTAGGGGCTCCTTTTTCGGAGGTGGGCCCCCGACAATGAATTTGTAGAGAGTGGGCAAAGGGTTTGGCTCCGGCCGGCCCTTTGCCGGTCTTCCTTGAACTTTTCGTCTATCTGCTCTACGTCTGGGGTTGCTCCTCGGCTGGGGTCCGAGGAGGCCCCCCTTCACCAGGGGGGTTCTTTAACTTATATACTCTCTCTGGCTCGATCCTGGCCTTACAGCTGTTGGCCATCCGGGCTAATGGTTCAGGACTTGTCTCATCAGACAGGTTCTTCCCCATGCTGGGGGTTGCTGCCTCCAAGGCTTTTCAGTGAAGGGTCTTGTCAGCATTAATGGGACCTGGAGGGCCAGGCAGAATCGTTAAGTGTGGATGTGACCACCTACATTGGGTCTGCCCCCTAACTAGATTTAGACTAGGTGTGCCGAGGATGGGTGTATCCTCGGCTCGGGCCTTGGAAGGACTAAAGCCTTTAGGCCGACCATCTGGGGAGATCGCCCTCCTCGGCTTGGGCCCTGTGCCTGCCTAAAGGTGGGCCGGGGGTTCTGGGCCCTCGGGCCCCACAATATATATATATATATATATATATTAAATATATGTTATGTGGTAATTGATTAAGAACAAGGTATTGAGCAATTTCTTCAATTTTTTTAAATATAAATAAAACCTTAGGAGCAGCGTGTGTTGTCTTTGATTGTTAATTTATTTTAATGTCTAAGTGAGTATAGTACATCTAAATAGTTATTTGAGATTATGTTTGCAGTTTGCACAAATGCGATGGTGAATTTGTTTTGTAATAGAACAGTTATGTATAGGGATTTTGTTGTGAGAGGTGTTAGTTAGATACTTAATATTTTTGTGATAATTTGTGGTTTTAAATGAGTACTTGGATTGAAAAGGCTTATCATTGAGATAATTTGATAATGTTACAAGCATTTTGACCTAATAGTTGTCAATTATATCATAGAAAATTTAATCTGTAATAATTATGCCATAGGAAAAACAGCTTTTTTATATTTGACTTTATTAGATCCTTCAAATTTTGTTGGTTTATTCTTCTTTTAAAAAAAAAAAAAAAAATTGTGTGTACTTGATTAGTCAATAATAATATGCCTTCGTCATGATTTACTAAATTGTGAGAGTAATATGATTTTTTTTTCTTTTCTTTTTAAGGATTGTTCTTGAGAAGTTGGATGTTTTAAGGAATTGAAGACCAACATTACCAAAGAGCTCAATGCTAGGCACAAAAGGTTTCTAATTTTTCTTTGATTTTTTTTTTCTTGTATTTAAAACTCAACGGACCCTCAAATTCAATAAAACCTAAATTTGCCACACTTCTTTTGCTAAAGCTTTGGATAATACCTTTATTTTGATTGATCAGAAACCTCTACCCTTAATTGTGGCCAAGCAATATGATAATTGTTTGATTGTTTATCTTTATAGCTTTGTTTTTAGTTGTATATTCTTGTTGTTTATACTTTTTACTCCCCATTGACTCAATTTTCTTTTTAATATATATTTTTGTTATATGAGTTAGTAGTTTTCTATGGCTCCCACTAAAGGATGTCACTTTTGTTAGATAAAGGTAAAATAGCACTGTCATTACAATTTTAGGTTCCTTTAACAGATTATACTTTTCCAATGCAAACGAATTATTTTGCTTACTTGTTCACTAAAGGATATGTGTTATTTCTTATTTTATCAATTTTTGAATGGGTATCAAGTGTTTGCTTGACTTTTGAATTAATCAAACGTGCTGTTACTCTTTAACTTTTGAATTAATCAAACGTGTTGAATTATGCCATGTAATTGATATTTGGCATGTACATGTTATTACCTTTTAACTTTTGCTATTCAACTAGCGATTATGGATTGCGGCTATGATTTGTTGAGCTTCTTTGAGTTGTGAAACTGAAGCTCTCTCTTTCCAAAGACTACCGATCACACATGCAGCAGGTAAATCTCTTTGTAACCTTTTTTTTTTCCCACTTTGATTCATTCATTCCTTCTATTTGATTGTGTTTATAAACTTTTCCCAATTTCCTGTTCTGTTTTTTCTTAATAGAACAACATCTTAATGAGGTCAGATTTTCAAGGTTCAAGGACATGAAAGCAAATGTCCATAAGGTTCTTTTCCTCTCTTTCTTCTTTTGATTTTATGATTTGAGAAGATAATATTGAATTGCATGTGATTGAGTTAGTAAATAGGATTTGGGATGGGCAAATTTTTTGCATTCAAAGTTTCAGTTTTTTATAAGAGTGCTTATGCATATACATGTTTGTGAAAATGCCAAAAATGGCTATTTTATATTTTTTGTTCTTTGTGCATAATTTTTCCTTTCCTTACCTTAGTTATGTAATAGGTCATGGTAATGTTTTTGATGTGTTTGGATTTGGTTAGCTTCTTGTCATGGCAATAGCTATGCTTTGCCATGCTTGGCCGAGCTTTGCATTTTGAGGATAATGTCTTAATTCTTCAAGAAAAGAAAGAAAAAAAAAATTAAAGAAGATAAATTGTTGATATTGGTCAATTTGCATGTTTGTCATGTTTGTGAAGCTTAGGCCGTGTCATTGAGTTCATGACAGCTTGCCCACAATGTGTTGATGGGTTGTTTGTCCAACAAGTCTTTAAGTACTTTAGCCTTCTTGCTTTAGCTCCCTTTGTTAGATCATGTCTTCATCCATGATGAACAACATCTTGGCCACTAAAAGTCATAAAAAAATTTTAACATATTGAATTGCCAAGTCTTATCAATTTTTTTTTTTTTCATAAATGATAGATACATAAATTTTATCAATTTGAAAATAGAATTATTACACTTTAGAACACACAGCATTTACAATAAAGAACAAACTAACTATATGCCGCTTTACCAGACCAGAAACATAATGCTTATCAAGTATCAACCAAAAGAAACTTTCAGAGTTTCTATGACAAACCTGACAGAACAAAAGGGCCCAAGCATTAATAGTAAAAAAAAAAAAAAAGAAATGCAATGAAATGTAGTGGAAAAGAGCAACAAACCCTTATTTTCCTTAAGCTTGCAAGATTTCGCGTGGTCAGAACATCTAGAGTTGTCCTTGAGCGAAATTGAGAGTTACTCATGCACAATGGTTAGAACAAGATACAACTAATTACACTTCGGCAAATAATATAATACATAATAATACAGCTTGTAGAGTTGTTGTGCCTCCTAGTTGTTATGAAGAATCATTAGTTCAAGTTTGTTTTCTTGCTAATCTTCTAGAAAGACTTGTTATATGAATTGGCATTTGGTGGAGTGTTAAATGACAAAGGTGAGTCTTTTCTCACTATCTCATGTAATCAGTATTCATGGTCACTACTAATACAGAATGTTCCCTTTTTATATTTTCTTTATCACCTTATTGATATTTTGATGTAATTTTAAGGAAAATTCAAAGCTGGTATTAGTTCTAAGAATATGGACTGATGCATACAATAGATACTCTAAGCCATTGGTACACATCATAAAAGCAACCGTAGTGATTTCAAAATTTTATTCTTTGTATTTGCTAGCTTATTAAAATGTCCATACTCCTTATCCTCTATTCTCAAAGGAACTGAGAAAAAGGTAAGAAAAAAGGATTAGGGATATGAATTTTGAAGTTCTTGGATATCTAATCTTTCTCAAATATAAAGAAATTATTCTAATTTGGTCTTTTGTATATATGGAAGCTATTTTGGACTTTGGTTGCTTCAATGATGGTATATATAAAATCTCTCAGTTTTGATTTTCAAAAATGCAAATATGCACAACTTCAAACTTTTTCCTCTAAATCTTCATGCAGGCTGCACTCCAAGTTATGGATTCTACTTCTTTTGCTTGATTCGATTTAATTTTATATGTTTCTTCAATTTAAGTATATCTTATTTTTGCAAGTGTTATTTTAGGTTCACATGTGATTGTGTCAATTAATTTAGCTTCATTGTGTTATTTCAACATATCTAAACTGGGTGTTTGCTTTTTGTTTCAATTTTTATTTTTATTTAGAATTTTATTTGGTAGTCATGCTTGGAAAGTTGGAATGGTGATATAGGATGTTTTATTTGCTACCTAACATTGATTTTTTTTTTCTTGCTTAAAAGGGTGTTCGCTAAAACTAAGTAAGCTAAAATGTAAGATGATATAGAAGGTAGTATGAATAACAAAAATTTCGTTATGGATGGTTGCAAGCATTTGATGAAGAGCTTCTATTATAGCATATGACAACATTAATTGCGGAAAATTAAATATTGTTACAATGTTGTAGCAAAACTTGGTTGGTTATTGTTGAAGGATAATATTTGTAACTTGTAAGCATTCTTAGAAATTTTTATTGAATAGATATTGCTTTTAACAAATATGTTCTAAAAGACTATTGTAGAATAATAGATATTCATATTTGAATATTTAATCTAAATTTGTGTAATTAAAATTCTTATATGAATGAAATTAGCATTATATGACATACATTTTTTTTCTTACATAGTTTCATATTTCTTTAAATAAAAACTCTATATTGATTTTCTTACTCAAGTCAAAGGGCAGGGCAGCACGTGCCTTGCACGTACCACCCAACCTAGTATATATATAAACAAAGAACAGAACAGAACAGAGATGTGTGTATTTATTCATAAAGCAAAAAGACTGGGTTAGACTTTCAAGGCTAAATGTTAGTGCTACATTATTATTAGTAATTTAGTATGCCATATATATAAAACACTCTGTTACCAGTTACCACTACACTTGGCTCTGCATCTGAACACTGTTATTTCCAATGCATGAGCATGATTGTTCTAAGAAATTTTGCATTAGCTTCGTTGATGCAAAGAGGGAACTATTGGGTCCAAACGGTTTTCTTTTGGTGCAAAAGGGCTCAAACGTTAACACTCTCACATGGTGCGTCCTCATTTCCTATGCATGATAACGGTAACATTCCAAGAAAATTCATAAAGTTGTGCATGATATAGCGGTAGCTTTCTTAGAAAATTCTTAAAGGAAGACTAGTAACGGTGAATTTCGTTGAAAAAACACAAAGTGATTGATGTAACTTTCTAAGAAAATTCATAAAGTAAAACTAGTAACGGTAACTTTCTTCCCCTTTAAATATTCGGTCCTCCTCGTCTCCTTCTTCACAGCAACATTACTCTCTAGCTTTCTTCTCGCTCTTTTAGCCTTCTTTTTTCACTCACTAGCATATTGAAGCACTTCAAGCTCTCCCTCTTTAGCTTCGATCTCACTCTTTTAGAAAGCTTTTCTTTCACTCTCTAGCACTGAACCACTTCAAGCCCACCCTCTCTTGCTTCCCTCTCGCTCTTTAAGTCTTCCTTTCTCTAGCATACTAAAGCACTTCAAGCTCACTCTCTAGCTTTCCTCTCGTTTTTCTAGCCTATCTTTCACTCACTAGAAAGTTTTTCATTCACTCTAGCATTGAAGCACTTGAAGCCCACCCTCTCCAGCTTCCCTTTCACTCTTTTAGCCTTCCTTTTTCTCGCTAGTCACTACGAACAAATGGCTGCAATCTATTCACTCTCTAAAATACTGAAGCACTTCAAGCTCACTCTCTAGCTTTCCTCTCGTTCTTCTAGCCTTCCTTTCACTCAATACAAAGTTTTTCTTTTACTCTCTAGACTCTAGCACTGAACCACTTGAAGACCGCCCTCTCTTGCTTCCCTCTCGCTCTTTAAGCCTTCCTTTCTCTCACTACGAAAAAATGGCTGAAGCAATCCTCTGCGGAGTTGCACAGACCATAATTGAAAATTTGGGCTCTGCGGCTTTTGAAAAGTTTGGACCACTGTGGAATGTTAAAGATGACATTGAAAGCATCAAGAACACAGTGTCCAGAATACAAGCTGTCCTTCTGGATGCAATGGAGCAGCCGAACCGCAACCATCAAGCCAGTGACTGGCTTGAAAAGCTCAAGGACGCTTTTTATGATGCAGATGACTTGTTGGGTGAGTATAAGTTCCACGTTGAATTAGCTTTGCAGCAAGAAGAGACGAGTGGGAATACTGCAGAAAAGGTACGCAATTTCTTTAGAAGTATCCTACTTGTTTTTAGAAATCGTAAGATGAGTCTTAGAATAATCGAATTGAGGCAAACTCTAATTGCAATGGCGCAAGATAGAAATAACTTTCATTTTAATGAGGGCCATGTGAAGCCTCAAGTGAGTCTGAACAGGGAGACTATCCCATGTTTACCAAATAAAGAAGTTATTGGGAGAGATGATGATAGAAATGCCATCATAAAACTTTTATTGGAGCCTAATAATGATGAGAATGTATCCGTCATTGCTATTGAGGGAATTGGGGGGATAGGCAAGACCGCACTTGCTCAAAATGTATACAATCATGAAAAGGTCAATGCACATTTTGAGTTAAAAATATGGGTGTGGGTCTCAGATGTCTTCAAGGTGACAACAATTGCTGAAAAACTAATAAATGGTATTGATAAAGATGATAGCATGGAACTAATGCGAAAGAAACATCGTAAGTTTAATCCTGAAGTCCTCATGGGTCAAGTCCACAACATGGATCCATTGAGGGAACTTGTTAACAAAATTATCAAAAGAAATTTTTACTTGTGTTGGATGATATGTGGAATGAAAATTGTAAAAATTGGAATGACTTTAAAAGCCTTTTAATCGGTGGTGCAAAGGGAAGTAAGATTGTAATAACTACACGAGTCAAATTGGTTGCAGAGATTACACGTCCTGTTTCAACATATGCTCTTAATGGTCTTTCTGAAGACCATTCTTGGTCTTTATTTGAGAAAATAGCATTTAGAAACAGGCAAGAGACCAACAACACTAAACTAGTAGAAATTGGAAGGGAGATTGTAGGCAAATGTCAAGGAGTACCCCTTGCAATAGAGTCCATTGGAAATGCATTATACTATGAGAAAAAAGACGGGTGGTTAAAGATCAAGGATAAGGTACAAGAAAATGTAATTGAACAAGGGGGTGGTAATACTTTTTCAATTCTAAGGTTGAGTTATGATCCTCTTCCATCATATATAAAAGGTTGTTTTGCTTTTTGTTCTTTG
Source organism: Quercus variabilis (assembly GCA_030445155.1). Classification (NCBI taxonomy): domain Eukaryota; kingdom Viridiplantae; phylum Streptophyta; class Magnoliopsida; order Fagales; family Fagaceae; genus Quercus; species Quercus variabilis. The sequence goes on along the minus strand of CP129448.1, from coordinate 6,125,730 downwards.
TTTCCTAAAGCTTACGAGATTGATAAGATGACACTGATTCAACTATGGATAGCACATGGGTTAATCCCATTGTCAAATAATGGAGAGCAATTAGAAGATGTTGCAGATGAGTGCATCAAGAATCTACTTTGCAGATCATTTTTTTATGGAACAGTGTATGGTTATTATGGACAAGTCTTAAAATACAAGATGCATGATTTATATCATGATCTTGCACTATCAATTGCAGGGGCAGACTGTAGACTAGACTATTTGGATGAAAAAACTCATCATGTATCATTTTCTAGTTACTCATCTTTTACTAAAACTTTAAGTTTGGTTAAAGCAAGCATCAAGTTACGTACAATTCTATTCACACATAGTGAGAATAAATCTGATGCCATGGATGAGTCAACATTGAGTACACTGATTGAGAGTTTCCCAAGTTTGCGTGCATTAGATTTACATGGATTGAAAATTGAAATAATGACAAATTCCATAAATACATTTGAAGTACTTAGATCTTTCTTTTAATCCTGTTAAAACTCTTCCTAATTCAATTACTGCACTGTTGAATTTGCAAACACTAAAACTTCAAGAATGTTGTAATCTTGAAAAATTGCCTAGGGACATCACAAAATTGGTTAGCCTAAGGCATCTTGATAATAGGGGTTGTTATAAGTTGAGATTGCCTCAAGGATTACGGAAACTGACTGGTCTTCAGTCATTATCGTTATTCATTGCAAGGAATAATGGTGGACTAGGCAAATTGAATGGGCTAAACAACCTCAGAGGAACACTTGAGATCAAAATTTCAGAACAATTGGAAGATGTTAACTCAGATTGCGAAGTCAAAAATTTAAGGGAAAAGCAACATCTTGAGAAACTGAAATTAACATGGGCTCACCAAGAAGGACATGATGAGATGTTATTAGATAGCCTCCAGCCACATACAAATCTCAAAATTTTGGAAGTGTGTGATTACACTGGTGTGACATTTTCAAGTTGGCTTTCTTCCATCGAAAATCTTGTTGAAATCACTTTAAGGAAATGTAACAGATGCAACCACCTGCCACCATTGTCTAAACTCCCATTTCTAGAAAGATTATGGCTTGATGAAATGAAAGATTTGGAATGCATATCAGATCGTGATATAAGTGAGGAAGTTTCTACTTTATCATTCTTCCCATCGTTAAAGCATCTTGCGATTTGGGAATGCCCTAACTTAAAGGGATGGTGGAGGAGCGCGTCAATGACAGATCATCAACAACATCAGCATAACCGGTCACTGCCTTCATTTCCTTGTCTTTCTTCTTTTTGGATTGAAAATTGTCCCAATATGACTTCCGTGCCCTTGTTTCCTTATCTCGAAAAACACCTACATCTAAGTAACGTTAGCTCAAAGCTTTTTCAAGAGACAATACTTCCCTCTTCCTCCTCTTCTTCGTCCTCTCATCTCTCCAAATTAAAATCTATGCATATAGCAAATCTGCCAGATGTTGTGTCTCTGCCAGACGGGTTGGTATCAAATCTAATTTCTCTCGAGCATTTACACATTTACTCTTGCAAAGAGTTAAATCTAGGAAGTGACGTGGACGGAATGGAATGGCGACATCTCAATCGCCTCATTGATCTGCACTTCTACGACCTTCCAAAATTGATTCCTTACCCTGGAAAGTCTCTCTATTGGAAATTGTGAGAATCTGAAAACTTTGCCTCGGTGGATTGGGAATCTTATCTCACTTAAACGGTTTACAATTTACGACTGTCTCAATCTGAAATCACTGCCTGATGAGATGCGCGATCTCTCGTCTTTACAAAGACTGGAGATTGGGACAAGATCGCACATGTCACTTCCGGTACGCATTCTATATACCCATTTTTTTGTATTGAATTTTTGTTTGCTAGCTGAGAAAACAGTTGAAAATGAAAGTGAACTTTTTAGAATTCTATTCTCTATCATTTGTTGATTTCAATACAATTTTTTGAAAAAAAAAATAAAAAGAATTTTTGGATTTCAAAAATATAGGAACCAATGTATATAATTGAATTGGGCTCACTTTAGCAAACCTTTTGGTTTTCAAAAGTTTTCTAATAATAATAAAAATTTTCTGAGATGTATAGAATCTTGGCCAATTTGATTGATTTCAAAGCAACCAAACTGTTGAATTGTTTCAAAATTCTATTATTATTAATAGTATTTAACTTGATGACTTGTGTTCTGTCAATAGTAAAATTGGGGCAAGATGCATTGCTTGGATACTATTATTTAATTTGATTGATCTGTCAGTAACCAAACTGTTGAATTGTTTCTAAGTTATATTATTATTATTATTAAATAATTCGATGCCTTGTGTTCTGTCAACAGTTCAATTTCGGTGGTGGTGAATCATTGTTGGAATATGTATTGCTTGCATGGTGGAGTACGAAAGGTACTAAGTTACACTCTCTATAATCAAAGGTTAATGAATATTTTGAATAAAATTTCATTCCATATATTTGATTCACACGTTAAGAAGGACCCAAAAGGAAAAGGTAAAATGAAAGATGCATGTATCCCTATTTGCTTCAATATTCTAAATGATTTTTACAGATGCTGGTGGATGTGCTGTTTCGAAGTCTTTACATGAAAAATGCCTTGCTTAAGTCCTTAATTCTTCCAATGAACTTTGAATAGCTGGAAGTGGTTTATTCAAATGCTAATATTCCTTTCCTCTTCTCTTTTTTTTTTCTTGTATTATGATGATTTCTCACTCGGTTTGATCCTAGATGCAGAACAAATTGGAAGCACAAAACAAAACTAGGCGTAAATATCTGAGCCTATTCAAAACCTTTAAAAAGAACATTTTGTCTCTATTATGATCTTATTTTCTAGCATAGTTTAATGGTCTACAGCTTAACATCAATTTTATTTCCTGTGGTTGGAAGCATAAACAATTATAGTGGAATTTCTTTGTACATTGTGTTATGTTCCCATTGCTTGCTATTACAAACTTGGGACAAATATTTTTTTTGGCCATTTTGTCTCACATCTTATTTCCAATTTGTTTCAAAGTCTTTACACGAAAAATGCCTTGCCCAAGCCTCAAGTCCTTAATTTTTCCAATAAACTTTGAATAGCTAGGAGAGGATTATTCAAATGGTAATTCCTTTCCATTTCTTCTTTGTTCTTCTTGTGTTATGACTCATGATGATTTCTCACTTGATTTGATCTTAGATGAGGAACAAATTGGAAGCACAAAACAAAACCAGGAAAATATCTGAGCCTATTTAGAACCTTTTATAAAGAACGTTTTGTCTACCATAGTTTAATGGCCTAGACTCTAGAGCTTAAAATCAATTTTTTTTTTCATGTGATTGGAAGCATACACAATTTTAGTGGAATCTCTTTGTATATTTCGGGCTATGTTCCCATTGCTTATTGTTGCAAACTTGGGGAAAATAACTTTTTTGGCCATTTTGTCTCACTTGAATAACTAATTCATGGCATTTTTTCACAATTTCCTGTCACTATTAAGCTTTGCCTAACTTTGAGGATGCAACAACATCATCATTGCAATCATTCTTGATTGGCCTCTAGCAATATGCATTTGAAATGATCTGAACCTAAAAGGCTAGCTTGTATGGACCTTTTATAATAACTAATCACAGATTGGTAATTGGGATTACAATGCTGATATCTTGTGTTATCTGCAGGGAGCATTTGGGGTGTTGTAGGGATCATCTCTTTTATGATTACTCTTTTACAAGAAGATTATGGCAGCAAGTGTTGGAAGAGTACTGGGTTAATCTGCAGCTCGTCTTTTGAAATTCCTCTCCATTTGTTCAGATGCTAAGGCCCACTTGGTGTTCTTGTTATTGTTGAAATTCACTTTAGTGTGATGTAAATTTTTTGTAATCTAAAAATTGTGTTCTTCATTGTTTTGGTAGTTTTTAGCATTTGTTTTAGAGAAAATTGTTGTAAACTCTTTATTCAATAGTGAAAATTTTTTACTGGACTAGGTCCCGTGGTTTTTCCCTTCTCATTGGAGGGTTTTCCACGTAAAAAATCGGTGTCCTAATTGTGGTTTGTTGCTGGATATTTTTGTTTGTGTTGATAGCGCTTGCCAAATAATTTTGAAATTCCTATTGAATTTGCACAAAAAGAAAAAGAAAATTCCTTTGTGTGTTATGGTATCAATTGGCAATTTTTCCCAATAGAAATAATGGATTCATTCTTCAGTGGGAAAAGGCTTGAGGTCTACCTTCGATTTAAAGAAATGCAAGAGTCCATAATGATCTTATTCACATTGAGAATAGTCATGTAGTTGATTTAAAGTGATGTGAGAGTTAGAACTAGAGAAGGTTTTAAAATGTCAATAAAGGATAGGGTGCTGTTTAGTTATTTTGGTCTGTGTCTGTTTTAGCTTAGCTTGGTAGCTTGTCTTTTTGCTGCAGGGGCTGGCTGTTTTTTCTGCAGAAGTGTAGATTTCAGTCTTTCTGTCTTTTGAACTTTATGTAATAATTTTTCTAGTAATAAATTGTCCTCATTCATCCAAAAAAAAAAAAAAAAAGAGGACAAGAAATGGAATACAAATTGCCTGAGCACTAAGTTTTTTTGCAAAAACTTAAAGATGAATTTCCTGAATCTCAAAAGCTGATTATAAATCAAGAGGAGTGGATTTTTTTTTTTTTTTTACAAGAAAATTATTAGATAAGTTGAAATGCATTATAGCCCTTCAAATTCAATTGCATCACACAAATTTGGCTAAACATTCTCTGGCATTGATTTCAGAAGAAGCACTTAATGCCTAATGCTCCAACTGCTTTCCAAGTTACAAAATGAGTTCTTGTTGGGGTCTGTTCAAACATACAGGCTGATGCGCATTGAAAAGACCTGGAAACATTAGTTTTTAAAAATGTCATTATAGATTTAACTGGATTATGAATTGATTTACCCCGAACATTAGGATTTGCTAGCTGCTTAGTGCTTTATACTTTGTAAAAGAGAAGTAGAAGGTTATATACTAAGCTGATAAAGCATTTTGTCAAACATGCAAGAATGCCTTTCAATAGCTTGGTCCCTCTAGGTTATTGTGTTTTACGAACCACAAAATTGGATTAATATACTTCTTAACTAGTCCTAGAACCTCTTTATGAATAATCGATGATGATTATATTTGATTGGTGTAAACCGCATAAAAACATAAGTTCAGCTTTTCAGGAAAGTATTTTGTACTTAATTTATGCCAAAATGATAAATTTAGAATTAATTCCACATTCTAAAAAATTACCATACTGAACAAGTTTAGAACTAGTCATAGCATTCACGGCTAACCACTTTTGTGGTTTCTCAAAGGATACCCCATTAGTCAAAAGCCTTAGACTTCAGTGATATTACTTGTTAGATTATCAAAAAGATCTACAGCTAAAGGTCTCATTTCAAAGCCCATGTGCAGAAGTGAATGTTACCTTTTTATGTTCTTCATGCTTTACATCCACAACAAATATTTTTGGCATATAATGTTTTCTTAGTGATGAAAGAGCAACAGTAATTGATGTTGTTTACAACACTGCAAATGAAAATGTATTAAATAAGCTTGATGCTACCTAAGAAACAGGTCAGTTACATCTTACACAACTTACTCAAATGCCAAAAACATGCTGGCTGTCAAACAGTCCTATCATGGTCTCACAAACTAGTAGTGCTTATATTGCTGAAGCTAATCACAGTCAATGAACATATTTAAACCATGTTACAGTTCTATCTTTTTGTCTGAATCATTGTGCCACATAGTTAATGGACCTGTAATATGGTAACTTCTTGTAGTAATACTATTTTCAAAGCACTAGATGGTTCAAGTTAAACATAGATGTATCATCATTAGGTAACCCCCGAAGGTAGAGGGAGGGGGTTTAATTCATGACTTTTATGGAAACAGGATTAGAGGACAGTCAAAAGCCATTGTGTTTGCAATGAATGTTATGGCAAAATTATGGGCTTCAAGGATGGTCTAATTCAAATTAGCTAACTCAGTATCCAAGCAATAGAGATAGTACTAGATGCCAAAGTTGTACTTGAACTTAATTCCAACTCCAACCCCATAAATAGACCCTTCAAAGTTCTTCTACCTTGTCACAGACAAGTGATCAAAAGAATCCTTTATACCAAACTTTACCATTGTTTCATGAAGGCTAATGATCCCTTAACTAATGAATCAGCCATAAATGCCCATTTGAGGTCAAAATCCTCAGTTCGGCTAAGAATCATCATTTTAACACCAAAATCAAAAGTATTTAGGGAACATGGGCACTCAATTTTTGGGTAAAGGTCAAGTCACTTATCTACTCTTACCCAAAATGTGAGAAAGTCTCACATGCCAACCTTTTTCTAGTCTCTGAATGAGTTCCCTCTTGTTTAAGAGAGGAACAACTCATGCTCTCTAATAACTACAACCAGACACCAATTAGTGTCTATTTTCATTCTAAAAATATTCTACTTACCTATTATATTCAAGCACTACTATAGGTCACATAAAAAAAAAAACTCCTTAACTTTCTTCACATACCATTATATTCTTATGACGATGGAGCTCCCAAGTGATTAGGTTGCACTTCCCAATCATCTACTATTCATAGTATTAGGTTGCACCAGTCAATACTAATGTACCACCATATGATAGTCTCTTTCTCTCCATTTTCACACATTTTAAGAGGGACAAAACTTAATTATAGTATCTTATGCATTCAACTTTAAATTCGCCAATTAAATGTAATTGCATGACTATATTAATCAATACAATATAAGCAATGTTACATCACCTAAGAACAAAATTAAAATCAATTATGTGATATATAGTTTGTTCCCTTTGTTGTCCTTTTGTTTTGTTGGTTTTGGACTTATTTTTTTAATGTTCTACCTTATTATGGATATTGTCTGTAATGTATTATGCACTTTTTTGATAAATTTGATTGGATTGGAACCTTTGATGATTGTTGGTTCCATTAATGATTAATGAAGTACATTTTTTAAGGTTGAAGATTTTTTTTTATTGCAATCATGTATTTTTTGAGAGTTGAGCAACTCTTAGTTAAAAGAATATTTTTTTATTAGCTCTTACTACTTCCCAATGAAGTGGGATACTAAATTCCTCATTTTAAGTGTTTATTTATTTATAATTTAATGGTTATAACAATGGTGAAGAGATTTGAACTCTAAATTTCTAAAAAACTCTGGAAAGTGTCAATTCAATTGAACTATAAAACTCTTGGTAGACTTACTAAATTCCTCCTTAGCAAGGACACATTGGCACCCTTTAACAAAAACTTTGTTTTTATTAACAAATTATGATTATAAATAAATAAATAAAACATGTTAAGATACCAATTATGATTTTAATGTATTGACAAGATTTATAATGTACAATAAAACTTTATCAATTAAACTACTATAAGTGCATTGACTAATAAACTTCCGCCTGAATATAATTTAACTGTTCATATAGATTATTATTATTATTTTTTAATGAATAACTATCTATATAGATAGAGATATAACAATGTTCATAGTGTATTGACTAATGTAACAATGTGCCCAAGTTTAGTCTGATAGGATATGAGTTAGGTTCAATGCAATGGACCTGTTAGATACAAATATGAGTCAATAGGATATGACTTAGGTTCAATTCAACGGACCCATTAGATACAAATGAGTCAAATTTTAAATGTGTATCAGTATTGTATGGAGTAACCCAATTAGATAAACTTACTTAAAAGCATTCACATTAGCTCATACAAAAATTTCTATCTATGAACTCACTTTTCCTATTTTACATATTTACTTCTCAAAACACCTAATATTATTTTATTTATTTTACACTATATTTCATTAAAAATTAATTTTTAAAATTTTTTAATTATTTTTTTCACACACAATAACTACCATTATCTCCCTTCATTTATCTTTAAGATACGTAACAATTAATAGTGTAAATATAACAATTACGGTAACAAAGTCGAAAATATACACACAATTATACATTAATGTAAGTTATTTATAAAGTACTGATGTGACGTGAATGGTCCAAATGTGCCTAAATCTTCCCTCAATTAGAATCTCGAGATATTGATCCTATCACAAAAACGAAACGTGTCACTGCTCACCACCTTTCGCCAAACAAAACCTGTCATGCAAACAGACAAAACATAAACATAATCCACACTACCTCCAATATAAGTATATAACCCCCACCCCACTCACTCGCACAGACAGTCTCACACCATTAACCAAAAAACCATCTCTCTCTCTCTCTAAACATGGCGGAGGAGAAGCAGAAGCACAGCGGCGGCGGCGGAGCAGGCGGAGGAATTGTGGTGGTGGATCCAAAACCCAACAATGGCCTGACATCAAAAGTCATCGACTTTGTTGAAAAACTGATTGTGAAGCTCATGTACGACTCTTCTCTGCCTCACCACTATCTCTCCGGTAACTTTGCTCCGGTTCGGGAAGAGACCCCACCCACCACTGATCTTCTCGTCAAAGGCCACCTTCCGGTGCGTACAATTATCCATTTTTTGTTTTTGTATTGTACTGTATAATTCTCTTCAAATCCTAACTGTTCGTTTATTGGGAAATTTAGAGGCTGTTTGGATTGAGTATTTCCATGACTCAATTCTCAGTTTTCATAACTCAATTCTCAAAAATGGTGGGACCCATAGCAAAATATTCGTTTGCCTGCACTAATACTCTATTTCCATAACTCTGTTTCCAATACTCAATTCTTTACTTTTTGAGTTATGAGTTATGGAAACTGAAAACAACTTTTGGCTGTTTTCAGTTTTCAGTTTTCAGTTTTCAATGGCAAACTTGTAATAAAATACACATAAAATACCCACAGCCCGCAACTTTTGACCAAACCAACTTTTTTTTTTCTTCTTTCTTTCTTCTCCTGTGGGTTCATTCTTCCCTTTTTTTTTTTTTTTTCTTTTTTTCTTTTTTTCTTTTTCTTTCCCATTCTTTCCTGGGTTCGTTCTTCCTCTTTTTTTTTTTTTTTTCATTCTTTCCTGGGTTCGTTCTTCCTTTTTTTTTTTTTTTTTTTTTCCCATTCTTTCCTGGGTTCGTTCTTTTTTTTTTTTTTTTTTTTTTTTTTTTTCACCTGCGTTCAGTCTCCTGGTGTTCTTCCCTCCTTTTTTTTTTTTTTTTTTTTTTTTTTTTTTTTCTTCTTGGGTTCGGATGATCTGAACTTTCTTTTTTCTTTTTTTTTTTCCTTTCTTCTGGGTTCGGGTTTGTGGGTACTCTGAAAAAAATAAAAAAGCAAAAAAAAAATAAAAAATAAAAAAGCTGCAGTGTGTGACAGAAATGGGGCCCACAAATAGTGTGAAAAATATTGAGTGATGAGAAATGAGTGATGGTGCCAAACAAACATAGTATTTTAGAGTGATGAGTGATGAATGATGAGTTATGAGTTATGAGTGATGAGTGATGAGTGATGAAAATTGAGTGACGAAAATTGAGTGATGAAAAAGTTGGTGCCAAACAGCCTCTTATAGTCCGTTTAGTAATAGCTTTTTTAATTAAAATTAAAAACTTTTTTCTGAAAAGTACCGAAGATAAAACTAGCTGAAATAGTGCGGTTGGACTCAGAAATAATACCAAAAAAAAAAAATGCAATGATATTTATGAATAGTAATAAAAATAAATTAAATAGTAAAAAAAAACTTGCTTTTTAAGCAATGCCCAACGTGACCTTATTGGCTTGGATTTTGCCACCTCATCAATAGTTGAAATTCCGATGACATGGTGAAATGGGTTGCTTTATATTTTTTTTATGGATAGATACGATAGTATTTTATAACATGTGAAATGGGTGATGTGTGCGGAATATGTATATTAACAAGTGTGCAGTAATTAGTGACAAGCAATGGAAAATGCTAAAGATTACAAATTTCACTGCGTAAGGTTTACAAACTGGCGTGGCAATATGGCATCGAATGTTAGAATTATGTTTTTGTAATTGGTGACATGCCAGTTTGTAAAGACTATATAGTTAGCATCACTCATGCTGAATAATGGTAGTAAATGTTTGCTAAAATGTTGATGATGTGGCAAATGTTAAACCACTCTTTGATTATGAATTGTTAGCTCCTAGTAGTTTAGTTATAATTTATAAATTGTTAGGATCTTAGGGATTTTACAATGAAGTAAGTAGTAAATGCCTAAATGGATGGTTTAGATTTCGCCGGATTTGGACCCTCTGGAGTAAAGTCTTACTATTCATCCATTTTGAAAAGAGTGGATTGGATTATGTCATATTGTCTATAATTTAAACACAGATACCAAAATTATGATAGTTCACATTTTTTTTTTTTAAACGTTAATGACGTGGAAAAATCTAATACACTCATTTTAAAATGAATGGATGTGATTTTAGAAACTCCACGGTAAAGGATTTTAATTAAGATTTTGTCACATCAACAATAATGTTAGTAAATTTTTGTTTAAATGTTGATGAGGTGACAAAATTTAACTTACTTGTTTAGAAGTGTGGAGGGAAGTTATGACTTGAGAGGATTATGATGCATATGTATTTATTTATGTATGTGAGTTGAGGGTCTGCTTGGTATTTTATAAAATGAAAGGTCTACTTGATCAACCAACCAAACAAAGTGCTATATTTGAATTTTCAACATTTCTTTCTAAAATTTTTTGGGAGTTCCATTTGGTGTTTATGGCACATTTTGGGTTATTTTGCTGTGTAATGTTGCGATAATCTTGATACGGCAAATTTTCTATGCAAATATGGTGGACGTAATGTGTTTTTTAGTACTTGAGTGAGTGATACAAATTTGATATATGGATACTTTATTTGGAAAAAAAAAATTTAGATGATTTGGAGTTTAAAAATGCATAAACTTTTTGCACAGGTATGAAGGAACTATTATTTAACTTATCACTTAATGATTGATTATAGTTAGCTAGAGTTTGAGGCACATGTTGTAGACATTAGCTGATTTCAAAGTTTGTGGGGAAAATGTTTGATGTGAAAGCCTCATGATAGGAGCTGTGAATGTTGCGCAACTTGTGCTTGGAGGCTATGCTTTGCAGTGCAAAGCTAAAGAATGTTCATTATTGTTTTCTGGTGATATTGCTCTAGTATAATTGGGAAAGCAGCAATATTGCTTTTAGTGAATAAGTTGGTTGCAAAAATCTGGTGTTGGAATTTTTAAGACTGTATATAAGATATGGGAAAAGTTAAGATTTTATGCATGGAGTGAGGACGAGAGGTTTAGACATATGTACTAAACAATCATATCCATGTGGTTTAGATGTGTTTGTGGTAAACTGACTAGCAAGCCAGCAAAAGAGAAATATATTAGATAAGAAGACAAAGAATGGTGGAGAAGAATAAATTTGGCCAGTCACTTCCAAATTTTTGGGGCTGAGGCTTTGTTATTGTTGTTTGTTTAGCCTCATGTCCTTGAACTGGGCTATTTTTGGCATCCTGTTACCATTCTAGGTTATTCTTTTGTATTATACTACAGCCTTGTTGCTGGGTAATAGTGGTCCTTGTCGTGTAATAACCTGTCAGTTTGAAGAATTCCTCTCACCTTGGGTTTGATATGTGCTATCTCGTTACTATAAATGTATATATATTTCATTTTGAGTAAATGTAGCCAACGGTTTGACCAATTATTCATTTATTCCTCCAATGCATTAAGCTGCATCTTATTGCCTCTGTTGCCCATGACAGGGAATGTAGAGTATTTCTTACAGGATTGCTTAAATGGAGAGTTTGTTAGGGTGGGTCCTAACCCAAAGTTTTCTCCTGTTGCTGGATATCACTGGTATGTCTTTTTTTAATTAATTAATATATAAGCCTGTCTGTGGAACTATTTACTGTAATTACTTGACTTAATTCTAAGTGAAGAAGAATATTCATTTAACTACTCTATATGAAGGGGTTTTTTTTTAGTTCTTGTGAATGAAATTCAGATATTGATCAGATGACCATTGTGCTTATTTCCTTTGTTTCTCTCTTTGCAGGTTTGATGGAGGTGGGTGCATGATTTTCTGTTCCCTTATTCAAAAGAGTATTTCTTTTAAGTTTTTATCAAGAAATAGTTTGAAGATATAACTTCAGTACCACTTTTCCCACTCCAGAATATCATTAATGTTTCTCTGCTTTGTGTGTTTAATTTATGGTTGCTTTTTAGTGGCTGCTCAGCGCCCAATTCTCTACATTATAAAAGTATACTTGTCATATACTCTGAAGGAAAAAGCTCCATGTAACAAAGAAAAAAAATGCTAATTGGCTTCTCTATATAATGAAGTGTCAATTTTCTTGAGTCATCACATATGGTGGTTATATGAGCAGTAAACCCTTGTAGTTCATTCTTTAGTTGGCCAAGATCATTTGGATTTTATATGTGGTGCTTAGTTCTGAGAAATTTTACTGAAAATATCATGATTGTTCTGACACAACTACAGTTTGGCAGTGGAGTCAAATGAATAATTTTTTTAGTGACTGAATTTACATAATTGAAGTCCTCTAAGAGTTAAAATGATACATTTGTTCTTTTCCCCCTTCCACAGTTGCTCAAGGTTCCTTCCAGCTGATGCATATACTATCTTGACATTAAATGCTGAAGTTTTACTTGTTTAACTACAATGAATTGCCAAATCGAGCCTGCTAATGAGCTCTAGCTCAAATGGCACCTCCTCCCCTTGTAAGAGTAAGGTGGAAGGTTAGGTCGTGGGTTCAAGAGCCACTGGGTGTGTGTGTGTGTGTGTGACTTATCAATTTAAAAACAAACAAGAATCACCAAATTGAGCTTCTTAAGAATGAAAATTTTCCCTATGATATTTCCCTATGTGGGTGTGTGCTAGCCAGAATATCTTATTGAATGCAACTGTCATGCTAATTAGTGAGTTACAATTGTTTATGATTTCTAAGAGTACCTGGTCTTAAAGAGTGAAAAATAATCATGATGTGATCAAAACAACTTTGGACATGCTGGTGATATGTTCAATCATCCGGATTCAAAAGAAGATATTTAGCTTGTTCTTCTTCTTTATGATCTCTTGGCAAGCTTTGGTGTCACTCTATTAGTGAAGGGGGAAAGGAAACTTGACTGTACTTTACCCGTGTCATTTTCTATTTTCATTTTTTTTTTTTTTTTGATAAGCATTTTTTTTTTTTTTTTCATGATGTTTACGCTATTCTAGTCTTGTAATTCTGTTTGGTTTTGGTGAAGCGTGTGTCTTTTTGTTCAGTGGAACATTACCAATTGCAATATATCCAAGAGCAGCAATCTAGCAAGGAATTTCAATATATCCAAGAGCAGTAATCTAGCAATCCTTGCTAGATTGCTGCTCTTGGATATATTGAAATTGGTCACGTTCCACTGTGTTTTGCATTATTTCCACTTTTTCTTTAATTTTAGAGGTTCATGAATGTTAGTTTATCCAATACTAGTCTGTTAAAGCAAGAAGGGATTAGGTGATATCTTTGACTTTGCAGTATGATTCATGGTTTGCGCATCAAAGATGGGAAGGCAACCTATGTCTCCCGCTATGTAAGGACATCTCGGATCAAACAAGAAGAGTATTTTGGAGGTGCTAAATTTATGAAGCTATACCAGTAAGCTGTGGGTTTCTTTTTTCTTATTTTTATTTCTGGTATGTTCATTGGCATGGTTCACGTCATTAGTATATGCCCCCTTTTTTAGTCACATGTTTTGCCTGTGCATAATTAAAAATCTTGAATAGATAATCATCCGTTGCATATGTTTGATTTGTTGGTCCTGTTGTATACATGTTTTTTTTTTTTTCCTTTTTAAATGTCATTACAGATTGGAGATCTTAAAGGGCTGTTTGGATTACTCATGGTGCACATGCAAATTCTGAGAACAGAGTTGAAAGTATTAGATGTCATATATGGAAATGGAACAGGTTAGTTAGTCTAGTATGCGACTTTTGCTCAAATGAAAATAAATCTGGTGAAATTGTGCACATAATTTTTAGTAGAGTTCAAAAACATTATCCCATGTATAATTTTGCTTAATGTTCTGGTTGCTCAGGTTCTTTTATGTTGGTTAATAGCGTGTGTATAGTTCTTCTATCCATCAAGTCCCCATATATTAGGATGCAGGTAAAGGGCTAGGTTTCAAAGAATGAAGTGTCCAGATACATACTTCTTTCAGAACTAGCCTGGCAAATATGTTTACCTAAGATTACGTTGCTCAACTTTTTTTTTTTTTTTTTTTTTTATGTGCCGAATATTGTGTTGCACACTTGCATTATTTACTTCCTTTATTTCATCTATCAACCCCCCACCCCGGCAATACCCCAAAAAAAAAAAAAATGGCAGGTAAGATTTGAACTTAAAACCTATCAATTTGTCCCTAGCCTTTTACCAGCTGAGTCAGAAGTTTGTATGGCTTAATGAATATGCTCTCTTCCTTTAGTAGACACATATGTATTTGTTGAATATCTCTGATACATGCACTGTGCCAAAGTCTGTCTTTAAATGTGTGTCTCTACATATTTTTTTTTTCGTGTTTAGATAATCCTGGTGTGAAGTGCTAGACACTAAGTATTTGCCTCCTGTGTACAGCTAATACAGCTACGGTGTATCATCATGGGAAACTTCTAGCACTTTCTGAGGCAGATAAACCTTGTAAGCTTGTCTTCTTCTTGTGTTTTTCATTCTGAAAAATTAAAATGAAAAGGGTTGGTCTTCCTCTGGATTGTCATTCATATTAAGTAACCACTCTATTCTTTCATGGTGGGTGAAAAGAAATACTGAGAAATGCCGATTTCTTTGTCATATATGGACTCCATCAAGTAACTTGGTGGTATGTCCTTGCTTCTGATGTGGGATTGAAATTGTCTTCATTGCTTTATTCAGATGCTGTTAAAGTTTTGGTGGATGGAGATCTCCAAACACTTGGTATGCTGGACTATGACAAGAGATTATCACATTCTTTTACTGCTCATCCTAAGGTTGACCCATTCACTGGTAAGACATCCTCATAAAAGCAATTTAGTGACTGTGGTAATGAAAGAAGTTCTTTTAACTTACAGAACCTTCCATGCAGGCGAAATGTTTACATTTGGCTATTCACATACACCACCATATATAACCTACAGAGTAATTTCCAAAGATGGTTTCATGCATGACCCAGTACCAATAACAATATCGGACCCCATCATGATGCATGACTTTGCCATTACTGAGAACTATGCGATTTTCATGGATCTTCCATTGTATTTCAGACCAAAGGTATGTTACTTGTAAGTTGTTCCTGTTACAAAATACCATGATATTAACTAAATAAAGTTGGCATGCATAGTGATGAAAAGCCTCTTTGAACAACCCTAGGCTAAAGAAGGAGCCCTGCCCAAAGAGACCGCTGCAAGAGAGAGGGGGGGGGGGGGAGGTTGAAAGTTAAATTTATCATTTAATTCACCTTTTCACCCACTAATGTGTAACCAGCTATATTTGACATTTTGATTATAAGAGATAGCTGTACCTACACTTTAATGTGGCCTGCAACATAACAATTTGAACATAAGTAAGCTTGAAACCATTTGCTTTGACAATGTTTGTGGAGTGTTTTTTAAAATACAGGTATGGTTCAGCTGGCTGCATCATCCATTAGGGTCATCCATCTTAGTCTTAGTCTTTTTACCTTTCAATAAGCTTGAAATCATTTGCTTATACAATGCTCATGGAGTGTATTTTGACACAAGTATGGTACAGCTGTCTGCATCATCCCATTAGGGCATCTTGATTATTGTAAAGAAAAAAAAAAAAAAAAAAAAAGCTTGCTTGTCTTTCCCACTCTTTGGTACTGTTGAAGTAATTCTATTGTCTTTGAAGTTTCTCAAAATTCACGCATAAACTTGGTACTGCTGAACTACATGATGTAAAATCTAAAATTGAAGTGCCTTAACTAAAATGGGCTTGAAAAGGTCTTGCATCAGGATTTTGACATTGATTTATCTTAATATCTGTAGATGTCATGAGCATCAGTATGTGAAATTTATATATCCTTCTTGAGTAAACAATTTTAACGGAAACAGATGTTCAGATCATTCTATGTCTCAGGTGTGGTACTTGGAATTTAAACCTTTATAATTTCTTACTTATCAAAAAAAAAAAAAAACCTTTATAATTTCTTTCAAACATTCCATAATTCTGGAACAACTCCTCAGCATGCACAGTTGATCCCAAGATGAAATCTTATAATCTTTGCTGTTTCTCTTTTTAGGGGGTGGGTTGGGCACAAGGTGAAAGTTGGAAAAGTGACCTATACAGGAAATTTTCTGATAGCATTGTTGAGCGTCATATCAATCACATCACATGGAAGTCATAATAATTGTTTGCATTTTATTTCAGGAAATGGTGAAGGGGAACAAGCTGATATTCACATTTGATGCAACAAAAAAAGGCTTGCTTTGGTGTACTTCCTCTGTATGCAAAGGATGAGCTGCAAATCAGATGGTTTGAGCTTCCAAATTGCTTCATATTCCATAATGGTGTGGTTCATGATTATGCTAAAATTAATACTTATTCTGTTTTCACATATCCATACTAATCTTTTCGATGACTTCCTTCATTAGCTAATGCTTGGGAGGAGGAGGATGAAGTTGTTCTGATCACTTGTTGACTTAAGAATCCGAATCTGGACATGGTCAATGGTCTTGTCAAAGAAAAGCTTGAAAACTTCACAAATGAGCTGTAGGACACCTTCACCCATTTTATGATAAGGCATAGCTCTATGTACACATAGGTTGTTCTGATAGTTACTATTCTTTTCAGGTATGAGATGAGATTCAACATGAAAACTGGTCTTGCTTCACAGAAGAAATTATCTGCATCTGCTGTAGATTTTCCTAGGGTGAATGAGAGCTACACGGGCAGGTATTCATCAACTGTTTGTAATGGGAGATTTTGGGTTTTTTATTGTTACTAGATCCATTCGAGATTCCAAAATTGTTCATTCTGGCAGTGGAAGAGAGGAGCTAGATAATGAATGACTATATTTATATGATCTTCTTTCTTTTTTGAATGTGTTCTTAAACCCACTTTTATTTTGTAGACTAATTTTATCATTTTGCTAGTTTCCATGCTTAGTTTATTTTGTTCTCTTGGGTGGTTATGTCCTTCTTATGTTTTCCCTCTAATTTTTTTGGTGCATTATCAGCCGACAACAATATGTATACAGAACCATACTTGACAGCATTGCAAAAGTGACTGGGATAATGAAATTTGATCTGCATGCTGAACCAGACACTGGAAAAACAAAGCTTGAAGTTGGAGGAAATGTTCTAGGCATCTATGACTTGGGACCTGGCAGATTTGGTTCTGAGGCTGTTTATGTCCCTCGTGTGCCAGGCAGTACTTCTGAAGAAGATGATGGCTACTTAATATTTTTTGACCATGATGGGAATACTGGGTAATACTTTCCTTCCTCACACTATTGACAAATTTATATTCTCTCTCTTAATCTACTGCTTGATTGTTTTGATTATCAATTTTTTTGCTTTATTAGGTTCAATAAGAGGGTTATTGAATGCTCCAATTTTTAGTAAAATCTGGTTCTTTAGATTAATCAGAGGAGGAAATATTAATATGTTGCTATTTTCTCTTTTACTAAAGCTTGTTCCTGGTCATCATCCAACTTTTATGCATGATAAAACCCTTATCTCAGCATCATCCCTTGTGTAAACTTACCGATGTATTCTACGCAGTCATAGATTTCTTTCAGATGCTTTGGCCATAGTTATTTAACTAATTTTCTTGACTCAGATTTTTAGCTTGAATATTAATCATGATGATCTCAATTTTCATTCATAATTATGCAGAAAATCATCAGTGAATGTAATTGATGCAAAAACAATGTCACCGGATCCTGTTGCAGTTGTTGAGATGCCCCGCAGAGTTCCATTTGGATTTCATGCCTTCTTTGTAACAGAGGTCAGTGTTACATCGACTGCATTTGGATTCATTTTCTTTCTTACATTCTGTCCTGCTAAATGTGAAATAACTTCACAATGGAACTTCAAGAGATTTGAAAAATCAAACTTTAGGACAAACGGGATTGACACGGAATAAACTGAATGAAGGCCAAGAAAAGTAAGATTATAACAGAGGAAGCAATGGAAATTGATAGTTATGTGATGCTCAATAGTGATCACTTTCACTGTGGAAAGATTGAAAGAGACATGGATTAGCTGATATGGACAGCAGAAATAGAGGTGCATCTGGGATGTTATGTGCTCAACTGCATACTATTCAAATTTAGGGATGGAAACTTATTTTAGTTGACGGTACCAAATGCTAGGCAATTATATCCATGAAATGAGTTTGTGAATGTGTAGATGGATGATTGATAACACTACAATGGTTTGAATGACATCTGATGCATTTGTTAGTAGCTGAAGATAGCAGCAAACTGTAAAACGTACGATGAGAATCATTTGAGATGGGTTGTACATAGAAGATGATTTTGCTGGATAGGGATATAATTTCATTTACATTGGAAGGTGCTACAAGAAAAAATACAAGATTGACTCAAACGAAACGGCCCTGTTACCTCATGATTTGACCTGCATTACATGGGCTCTGGAATTCTCTGCATGTATGGAGCCAACTGTCAAATTCACCTTTTTAAAGATTTTCCACCATTTTGGACTGTCTGGAGCTGTTTGCTTACATGCCACTGCATATACATGGGTGAGGCATGTTCAACTACAGGGTTTGGGTACCATAGGATCACAGGATTTTAAGTGAAGATATGGTCGTAATTATATTAGATTGTTGAAAATTGATATGTTGTCAACCCCGAATAGTTGGGAGATAGGACTTTGTTGACTTCTATATTTGGTTTTTTTAATTGCATGAATTCAAAGGGGTTGAAATGAGTGGACTTGTGTTCATCCCATGTTATGCTGGAGTTGAATCAACAGCTTTGACTAATAGCTTGCATAAATCTAGAGAGCATCGCCATGTGTTTTATTGATGCCTTATTTTTGTGTACTTTCTATTATTATTTTGCTATTGCTCTTTACTGCGATGGTTCTAACATACATACATTGTTTTTGCACAGGAGCAACTTCAAGAGCAAGGGAAACTGTGATTGCTTGAATGTTGGAAATCCCAAAATAAATTTGAGATGGAGAAACTGCAAGTGGAGACAAATACATGTAAATTATGTACACTAGACCTCTTTGGCAGTGCTTTCCCAATATTGTATATGGAGATCTTCCAGATTTAAGCAGTAAATATACTTGTAATAATTCCTTTTCCGACTGGGAAGTATTACTCTACAGGGAGGGAAAATAAACCAGAAAAGAAGTATTCATCTCAACAAAATTGACTTGGATCCAAAGAAAATGCACCCCACATGTTTTTTTATTTTTATTTTTATTTTTTATTTTTAAATGAAGAAATGCACCCCAATGTAAAACAGTTAATTAGGATTATTGCTAGGCTGAATTCATATGCAGGCAACCACCATTCACCATTCACGTTCAGTGAAGTAATTATATGATCTGTATATATTTTTTCTTTCATTCAAAGTGTCTCTGAAAAGATGACTTAAAAGAGTAAAAATATTTGCCAAATAAAGTCTGATTAAAATGGCACATTTTGACTCACCTTCTGTGCAATGAAATCCTAGTACAAGATCAATTGGCACAAGCTCTAGCAATTTGGAAACTTAAGATTGTTTGTCAAGGGATTCTACATTTGTGCTATGGGATTAGTAAGTCTGCCCTACAGTTTAATTAGCATGGCAAAATTAACAATTAGAGGTGAAAAAACATACAACACTGAGAAACTAGATAAACTTGATTGGAGATTACTAGAGTCCCAAATTTTGTTGGGAAGTTAATACATCTAAAGTACTTGGATCTTTCTCAAAATGAAAGTATTTACACTCTCCCTGATTCTATTAGCAGATTGTGGAATTTGCAAACACTAAAACTCTGTGGATGTACGAATATCAAGAATTCCCTAGAAAAATTGGAGAATTGGTCAACCTCAAACATCTTGATAATAGTGATTGTGATGGTTTGAGTCATATGCCTCGTGGGTTCAGGCAAATAACTTCTCTTCGAACATTATCATTATTTGTCGTGAGCAAGGCCTGCAAGCACATTGGTGGACTAGGCGAATTAAATAAGCTAAACAACCTAAGAGGAACACTAAATATCACACATTTGGAATGAATGAAAGATGCTAACTCAGAATCTAAGGTTGCGAATTTAAGGGAAAAGCAACATCTTGAAGGACTAAGCTTATATTGGTCTCATGGAGATAATTATGATGAAAAGTCATTAAAAGGCCTTCAACCACACCAAAATCTCAAATGTTTATTTGTGCAGGGATATGGGGGTGTGCGATTTTCAAGTTGGCTTTGTTCGCTCATAAATCTTGTTGATTTAACAATCGAGAGTTGTAAAAGATGTCAACATCTACCATTGTTGTCTCAAATCCCATTTTTGGAACGTCTAGTGCTTTCAATGATGGATGATCTAGAATACATATCAGCCGGTGATATAAGTGAGGAGGTGCCTACTTCATCTATAGTATCAAGAACATTCTTCCCATCACTAAAATCACTCACAATCGAATATTGCCGTAAACTGAAAGGATGGTGGAGGAGGAGGGATTTTGTTGTATCAACACCAGATCATGATCACTCACATCATCAATATTACCCATCGTTGCCTTCATTTCCTTGTCTTTCTTTTTTATTAATTTCTGAATGTCCTAATCTAACTTTCATGCCTTTGTTTCCATATCTTGAAGAACAACTATATCTAGATAATGTCAGCTGGAAGCCTTTGCAACAAACAATGACAATGGCTTCTTCACTTCCGTCTTCCTCCTCCTCACCTCTCTCTAGATTAAAGTCTATGTTTTTGAGATCTATAAAGGATATGGAATCTCTGCCAAATGAGTGGGCCTCAAATCTAAATTTTCTCAAGAATTTAGTGATTATCAATTGCCCTGGACTATCATCTCTATCTCGAGCCATGCAATATCTCACTTCCCTAGAGGAGTTATGGATTACTAATTGTGATAACTTCAAATCATTAAGTGACATTGATGATGATGATGATGATGATGGCATGGAATGGCGACACCTCAATTGCCTTCGGTCTTTGAGATTCGAGAGCCTACTAAAGCTGGAGTCTCTCCCTGTAGGTCTTCAACATGTTGCCACTCTACAAAAGCTCATCATTTCAGCATGTCCCAATTTGATAAGTTTGCCGGAGTGGATTTGTGAGCTCACATCGCTTGAACATCTTGTAATTGCTAGATGCGCCTCTAAACTGACATCACTTCCTGCTGGGATTAGTTGTCTCACATCTTTACGGGTACTGACAATTGCAGACTTTCCCAATTTGATGACTTTGCCAGAGTCAATTTGCAATCTCACCTCACTTGAAGAGCTTGAAATTGTTAGATGCCCCAATCTAACTGCCTTGCCTGATGGCATGCACTATCTCAAATCTTTACAAAAATTGAGAATTGTAAATTGTCCCTGCCTAAAGAAAAGATGCAAAAAAGAAATTGGAGAGGATTGGCCCAAGATCACTCATGTCCCTTATTTGTCCATTTATCCAAGATAATCAGAGTGTTCCCAGTTCATCTTCTACAAGTGCTACAACGACCAGCTCAATAACTTCTTGTCTTGGTACCCATTCTTTGCTTTTTTAATTGTCTTATTAAATTTCAGTTGGAGAAAGAAAGAAGAGAACTTTTTAGAATTCTATTTTCTTTTTTAAATTTCTAAATAAATAAAAAAAATTGGGAAGACAAATGATATCTCTGTTCCTCTTATGGATTTTCTATATAATCAACGATGGCATAGGATTCAATGGGGCTCACTTTATTGAAGCTTTTGGTTTTCTAAGGTTTTCTAATAAGAAAAAAATTTGAGACTAACAAAATTTCCTGTCCAATTTTTTTGATTTCTCAGCAACCAAACTGTCTAATTATTTCAGAGTTTTGTTTTATTTTTTATTTTATTTTATTTTAATTGCATGCCTTGTGATCTGTCAACAGTTTTAATATCAGAAATCATCTATTGAGTGTCGATGATCTGAAGAATTTGGAGCATTTTTATGTGGAATATGGTCGCAAGATGTATCACTTGGAAACGATTAGGATTTCAGATGCTGATGTGGTTAAGGTACTTTGTTACACATATATAATCAAAGGTTATTGAATATTTTCAATAAAATTTCATTCTAGATTTGATACGCATATTAAGAAGGGACACAAAGAGAAAAAGAAAAGGGGGGGGGGGGGGGAGAAATATGCATAATCCTGGTTAATATTTGATTAAATTGGTTAAATTTGGTGGTTATGCTGTTGTAGGGATCAATATGCCATTTTCAGTCAGAGCTATTACTTTTCAGGGATGGTTGTTCATTATATTTGCACATACTTGGGATATTTTACTGACTTGTTAGTGAATCTTTTGTTCATATTGAATTATTGCAAACCCAATAACATCATAATTTTATTTCATTGTACTTAGTTTTTTAAGTGAAACAGATTGCACATGATTCTAAGTTTGATACTAATCACATAAAATCAGTTACTATGTAATTCGTACAATATAACTATAATTTTTTATATACTTTTATCTCATATTTTGTTGTCTAGAAACGCTAGGAAAGTTATTTTTCACTTTGGCAAATGCTTATAATGCCGATTTGATATAATAAAACTTGAGATCCGGTTTCAGTTGATTCAAAGGGATTTCAAACCACTGTTTCCTTTCGTTCATGTATCTGCTTTCTAAACACCCTTTGAAATGATCAAATATCAGTCTGGTTCTCTTTGTTATTCCTTTTTGTTTCAGGTTTAGTGAGTTTATCAGTTATTGGTGTCTGTATGCAAGATCTTTGAAAATGAATACTGAAATGAGGTTAATAATGCATGTTTCTTTCAAGCATGCGGGTAAGAGAGTTTTTGTATAGAGGCTCATTAATTCATTTTATTGATGTTTTATGTCTAAAAAAGTGTCTGTCTAATGGAAAAGAGTAAGGTGGGTTACAAATGCTTTTTGGAGCTATCATCGGGTGGGTAATGTAACAAATTTCAAACCACAAGTAAGCAAAGTGAATAAATGAAGTGAGACATATTTCAATCGTTGTAGATTAGGTTAATTGGTTCATTTGTTTTGAATTTTTATAAAACTTGATTGCAAGATGATAGAAATAGTGTTGTTTTTCTCTCTCTCTTTTAATTTTTAATTCTCAAACTTATTTTTGACAGGTTGGAATGGATGAAGACTGTTTGATGTTAGCAACAAGATTACTACCTCACTTGAAGAAATTGTAATTGTGAGATGCTTCCAATCTAACATCACTTCCTGATGGATGTTTTGTCTTGAAGACTTAAAAGAAACTGAGAATTGCAAGTTATCTCCATTTAGAGGAAAATTTCCAAGTGGGAATTGGTGAGGAGTAGCCTAAGATCACTCATGGGGCAATCTTTGTCTTTTTCATTTATGATATTTTGGAAAATTCATTTGTAGGCACAAGAGTTACTCTTGACCATCCACTCTTATTTCCAGGCCATGCTCTCTGTCATCCACTTCTTCCTCAAGAACACCATCCCACTCGCAGCTTAATTTGTTACTAGCATCTATAATGGTTATTGAATATTTTGAAATGGTGTTTTTGTGGGATCTTGGGTTTGTGGCATTCAACATTCTGGTGGTTAAGTCAACCAATATGCTTCAAAATCAAAGAAAAATCTCTCTTATTACAAAGTCACCAAGGGGGAACAAGGTATGGACCTGATTTGTCCTTGATGCTTTTTGGTATATAAAATTATCAATCTAAATCCATTGTAGAAACTAAAATGCTATGTCCTTCTTCTTTGTTCTTTTTGTTTTTTTATGATTTATCATTTTATTTGATCCTAGTTGCAGAACAAATTGGAAGCACAAAACAAAACCAGGCATAAATATCTATTTAGAACCTTTTCAGCAAGTGCAAGGAGTATACGAATCAATGATTATCTTGTTTTTGGGTTCATTTTTTATCCCTCACATCAAAATTCCTTCAATTTTTTCATTATTCTAATAAGTTGTACATGAAAATAAATTATAAGATGACAACTTTGTTTTTGTTATATTTGATTTCAAATAAACAGAATGAAATTTGGCACTTGGTGATATTTGGATAACATCATGGTGAATGATCATTATCGATGCAACTTCCTAGAAAGTGGATTTCTATTCAGGCATTCATTTACTGCAATCATTTATTATACATAAGGTTTTACTACCAGTTTCTATCAACAAACCCAAGCATTAAGATAAGGTTGTTGGGTTCTTAACAGAAAATATGGATGAAGAGATTGTTAATGTAAACGAAATATAACTTTAGGGGGGTAAAACCCAAATTCTGAAGTTCTAGGATGGAAAATCCAAAGTTCCCCAAACTTTAGGGGTCTAGTTTGCACATTAGCCGAATAATATATATTTCATGACTCATGTTAGAATAACTAGTTGTTGGTGCAGGGAAAAAGAGGGAGTGATTTCCACTATGAGATGGCTCCTAGTACTTCCGCATTAAAGGTTTGTTTCTTCAGGGCTTTTACTTTGTAAACATGCTTTGAGTAGCCTCATATTGTTTTAGAGTACTTAGCATACCATAGAGTTATAAACTTATACCGTTAGAAATTTCTGAAATATCATATCAATCAGACATCTTGTGTTATCACGCAAACAATTCATGAGTTGTCATAAAGCTTTATGAATGCTAAAAAGCAATAAGCCAATAACTATGGAATGGTGAAAAAATTTCTTGTTTTTCCAACTGTTTGTGTCCCATTGAATTTTGTTTTTCCCATTAAAATCCAGAACTAAATAGACAGATGTTTAATTTTGCTTGTAGTGAAGCTCATTGTACGAATGAAGTCTTCAATTTCGGCACAAATCTCCAATAGTTTCATTCCAATCATCAACTTACATGCAGAAATCTGATTCTTAAGGTGCAGCTGAAGCCTTAGAAAATATATCAGTGATTCGATTCAGTCAAAGGGTAACCTGGAAGAAGAGAAAGAGTAGGGCCCCTTTTATAATAACTCGTGAATAGGTTGGTAAATTGGGGTTACAATGCTGATATCTTTTGTTTTCTGCAAGGAGCATTTGGATTGGAGGGATCATTTTTTCATGATTACTCTTCTACTAGAAGATCATGACAACAACTGTTGAAAACATACTTGGTTATTCTGCAGCTTGTTGCTTGATGAGATCCTTTCTTCTTGATATAATTGAAATCCACCTTAGCATGATGAACATTTGTTGTGATCCAAGAATTGTGTTCTTGATGTTTTGGTACCCTTCAACATTTGTATTGGAAAAAATTGTTGTAAATAAACTCATTATTCAATAGTGGAAAATTTTTACAGGACTAGGTTCCGTGGTTTTTTCTTTCTCTTCGGTGGGTTTTCCACGTAAAAATTTGTGTCTCGATTGTGGATTGTTATTGGATTTTTTTGTTTGTGTTGGTTATTAAGTTCTCTAATTTATAATAAGTGCCCATTGAAACTGCACCAAAAAAAAAAAAAAGAAGTTATTTAGTTATGTGTTGTTGTATTAATTGATTATTTTTCCCAACATAAATAGGGGATTCATTCTCTAATCTACCATATTTGGATTCAAAGAGATGCAAGAATCCATATTGATCTGACATATGGTTGATTAAAAACGATGTTAGACCTAGAACTGGAACTCGCAAGGTTTTAGAATTTCAATGAAGAACAGGTACTGCTTAGCTCTAGGGGTCTCTACACGAAACGGGCTTCTCACTCAACATACTCTGGTTCGGCTGCAAGCCCAACAAAGCCCATAAACTTTGTCATCACAAAACGTATCCTGAGGCCCAGGTATCATCTATCATCTATAAGCTTGCTTAGGCTGCATTCGTCTACCATATTTGGGTGCAGCAAAATGCAGGAGTCCATAATGATCTGATTCATTGTAGGGACAAGATCATATGGTTGATTAAATATGATATGGGAGCTAGAACTGAAGCTTGCAAAGGGGTTTTATGCTGTTTAGCTATAGGAAGCTTCTCACTCAACATATTCTGGTTGGGCCAATCACAAAATGTGTCTGTGGCCCACCCATCATCTATATCTCTACTTCACAGATTGGGCCCTTTAGCCCACAAGTCTTTTTTTTTTTTTTTTGATACAAGCCCACAAGGCTTGACTTCACGTATCATGCTTTGAAACACAAGAAATCCTACTACGCGGTCTACAGGAAATTACCTTTATGACCCGCAAGCAACAATCAGGTCTCACCCACTGCCCATTTTGATTTAAAACATTGTAATCATATCACCCACTTTTATGGAAATCAAAATTAAAAAGCAATCAATGGGTTACACGCAAGTCTGCAACATTAGCTATTCATCATATTTATTTTATTTTATGTACATATTCATCAACTTTGATTGGGAATAATAGACACTGGTATTCATCACATTGAGATCCACCATTCACATGGTGCGCGATTCTTATTAGTTTCCTATGAATGAGCACGATTGTCTTCATTCGATTATGTAAGATTGTAAATGAGCCGAGTCAAGTTAAGTATTACAAATTCAAAATTAATTATTTAATTCAATGATTGTGATATTGTATGTCTAGTTGATGTTTTATGTATAAAACATTTATAACCTGAGTGTAAATTTATAATTGTAACATTTTCAATAATTCGGAAAATAAAAAATAAATCTAAGAAATAAAAAAATTATATTTAAATGGCCGAAGATAAATATGAATGAAATGATCAACAATATTATCCAAGTGAATTTGAAGAATTAAAATAAGTAATTGATCAAATTTAGTGTCTATTTAATTAGGTGCCACATAATTTTTGGTAGCTTCTATACTTAGCATGTTTCAAAAGACATAATTTTTTGTTGATTTTATACTAAATATATGACAAATATCTAAAACCTATCTTTAATAAATAAATATCTAGATTTGTTGAAAAAAAAAATCTATTAACAAATTGATAATTGTAACATTTTCAATAATTTAGAAAATAAAAAATAAATCTTAGAATTAAAAAATCATATTTAAAGGGCTGAAGATAAATATGAATGAAATGATCAACAATATTATCCAAGTGAATTCAAAGAATAATTGATCAAATTTAGTGTCTATTTAATTAGGTGCATGCCACATAATTTTTTGGTAGCTTCTATACTTAGCATGTTTCAAAAGACATAATTTTTGGTTGATTTTATACTAAATATATGACAAATAACTAAAACCTATTTTTAATAAATAAAAAACTAGATTTGTTGAAAAAGTTTTTAGTAAAGTCACAACAAATAAAAGTTTTTACTTTTTAATGCATAAGACAAAGTCTATATACTCTACAGACACAACAAATTTGATATCTAGCGGAAGGTTATTGTCACATCCAAAACCCAATACTCGGATTTGTGACCATAACTGGCATGCTAATATCAAATTTAAACCTGATATTAACAAGAACCAACTAAACTTTTTACAAAAGCTTCCCTCTCTTTTTTCATTATTGTTTCTTTACTTCTTGATATAACTTTCACTTGATATTCAGAGCATTTACATTGTACTTCAAGGGATAACTCAATCCACCTGTTATTCAAATTTAGAATTTCACATAATACATCTCTTAATACTTTAAAGTACACAATTTTCATTAGATCCTAAAATACACAATACTACAAAGCTATATATCAAATTGCTAGTTTGGGATCTACATTTTTAAAACTAAAACCAGCTCCTTCCAAAACTCGACTAAGGCTCCCTCAGCTCCAAAATAAAACCTGTTGATTGAAAGAATAGAAGGGGTGAGCTACACAGCTTAGTAAGAGTAAGATACACAAGAACTTAATAAGAATGCATGTAAATCAAATCATTTCATTTTATAAATATTCAGATAGGAGGACATCTTTTCATGCATAGTATTTTATACTATTCATAATAATAATTTATACGCTCTTCTTAGGAAAATAATTGTTCTCATTTTTTCTTATATAAATAATATTACTATAAATAATATTACTAAAACCTTTCGGATTGAATTTCTTTCATTTCTTACAAAGTCACCAAATATAATATTGATTATTTAAAATCATATATATACATACATACATACAAACATACATATATATATATATATATATATATATATATATATATATATTCTCATTACAAAATAATCATTTTAACTGAAATCCATAATTGGTAACTTTGTCATAAACTAGAAACATCTTGACAAATAAGAAAACTTTTCTTTATAAACTTTTTCTCGTAAAATATTATAACTTTCATAGTCATAAAACTTAACATTTCATAAAGAGCAAATATCTGATAAATTTTTAACATATACTTGTACTTTCATCAGAAGCTTTATCTTTACAGAACACTAAAACATTTTCATCAGATTCTTTATCTTTAAAGCACAACAAAACTTCAGAAACTTTTATCTTTAAAGAACAACTTTTCTTTTTCTCAAAAACTTCTTTTCATGAGCTTTTAACTTTTCATAATGCATTTAAACAAAATCATTCTCTCATGATCAATAAAATAATATAGTTGTTCATAACATATTGGTTGGTCCATATCTGATAAGTCTATACATAATTAGGAGGCTTCTAGCACCACTGTGCTAGGCATCTAGGATTTCTCACAACGCCAAGTATTCCCGGGATCACATCATAAAACATATCTTCAACCATGGGGGTAGGTTGGCATTCTCCATATGTTAGCCATTACCAACAAGGGCGGGTGCAGCAGAGCTCTCCACTTTTAATGGTCAATCAGATAACATTTTCCATGGAAAACTAGTAATTTAACCCCTACTGGCCGAGTTCAGATCACCAGAAGACATAACCCGAAAACATTTCATACTTATACATTATACTGAAATTCATAGTTTGCATAACATTTCACAATAATAGCATTTCCATTCTTTTCTTTAAATATCATATTTGTGGAATTGGTAATAGCATCAATATGCTTAAATCATATACATAAGTTTTTGAAAGCTCATAAACATATCTTTGTCTGAAACATGATTATATGTCATATCTCTAATCAAAAACTTTTTAATGCATAATATACTAAAATAACCTCATGACTTACCAAATGCTCATATAACTTATCTTTTACCTAAAAGTAGAGGAATAGAGAGTCTAAAGTCAAAGAAGCTTAGACCTGAGGGCTGGTAACACCTAAACTAAATATCAAAACTTATTACTATCAATTATTCCTTATCATAAACTTATACATTCATCTCAAAACATATATCTTAAAATCAAGGAAATCCTAATCCCACCTTAACGAGGTTCCCACAAACATATTATACACACATTAACAAATGATGTACCAAACTAAAGAAAAACCATCATTTGCATATGAACCCTTAATTAAACACCAACAACTATATATCTAATAACTTAACCACTTAATATATTTTTGTACATACTTAGTATATATTTATAATACAAATAGCCATTCAATTATTTATAATCTTTACAATTCTTATTCAAATGCATTATGAAATAATATATTTATTAAATACTCTCCTATTAATTATAGAAAGAAAGTGGCTTAATAATTAACCATTCAAATACATAGTTTAACTATAAAGTTGGGTCGGGATGTTACATATTTTATTATTGGTTCAAATGAAAATCAGTAAAAACTTTCCAACTCAACTATTATGAAAATTATTATAAATTTTGTGTAAAATATATATATATATATATATATAGTTGTTGTGTCAAAATTGGGGTCATAATATAGTCAATGATTACAATGTGAATTTTGACAAATCTACATTTAAATTACATTTTGCTTGTAAAATTTAAAAAAAAAAAATCAAAGATCAATAGTTGTGTCATCAATCAAATATTTCAATTTTGAATTTTTGTATTTTATGAATTGAATAGTAAATAACATTTTCCATCGATAAAAAAATTAGGCATAAGAACATAAAAAAATTTACAAATCAACAATTATAATTTTAAAATATGTAGTTATAATAATTTTTTTTAATAAGAGTTTAAACACCCCCGGTTGCTATTTTACAACCCAAGACACCGAAAACCCACTTCATCCGATTTTGTATGCTTAAAAAAATTTGCCACCTTGCTACAGTAAGGTTGCCTATATGAAATCTTTTAGAGCACTAGCATCTAGGGATGCAAAAAAAAAAAAATAAATAAATAAATAAATAAAAACTTTTTTGCATACTCAAACACCACTTTATCCATTTTACCAACCCATTTTACAACTCAACTTACATCCCAATTTTTATTTTTTACATACAACCCAAGAAAATAATATAAGCTACCTAATCCAATAATTAAAAAAGTACTATTTTCTCTTTTTTTCCTCTCACTCTATTTTTCTCTTCACACACAACCATAAGATTAAAATAAATTTTTTTTCGTTACAACCTATGAACAGTAGCACTAACATTGGAGGGTGGAAACACCCCCCCCCCCCCCAATTGCTATTTTATAGCCCAAGACACCTAAAACCCTCTCCATCTGAGTTTGTAAACATAAAAAGATTTGCAACCTATGAAAAGTAGGTTCAACCTACTTTTCATAGGTTGTAAAGAAAAAAAATATTTTAATCTTGTGGTTGTGTGTGAAGAGAAAAAGAGAGTGGGAGGAGAGTAATTTTTTAGTATTTTATTAGGTAGTTTATATTATTTTATTGGGTTGTATGTAAAAATAAAAACTTGGATGTAGGGCGAGTTATAAAATGAGTTGGTAAAATAGATAAAATGGTGTTTGAGAATGCATAATAGGTTTTTTTTTTTTTTTTTTTTTGCAAATATTGTTCATAGGTTGCAAATTTTTTTAAGTTTACAAACCCAGATGGAGTGGGTATTGGGTTTCTTCGGTTGTAAAATAGCAACTAGAGAGTGTTTACACCCCCATTACTAGTTCTCTTACTGTTCATGGGTTGTAAAGAAAAAATAATTTTTTATTAGGTAATTTATATTATTTTATCGAGTTATATGTAAAAATAAGAACTAAAATGTTGAGTAAGTTGTAAAATGAGTTGGTAAAATAGATAAAGTAGTGATTAAGAATATTAATGCACTGACCAAGCTTTGTTTATTACAAATCTACCATTAACAACCGGGTGAAAAATACACAGTTTAAGACACATGTGGTTGTGTTTGAATTGTAAAAGAAAATGCTAATAGACATGTGAGTTTGAGCCAACAGTTTCCATTGTGTGTTTGGTCATTGGTGTGGCGTGACTGAGAAATTGAGAGGTTGTTTGGTTAATACTTTTAAACAACAATTTTCAGTGTTTAAACACTGAAAACTGTTGTTAAAAAAAAAAAAAAAACCTGTTTGGTAGGGCATTTTTATTAAGTGCTGTTTGAGTTATGTTGTTCAAAAGATGGTTTTTAAACACTGCTTTTCGAAATCACCTGAGACCTATTTTTGAGTTTTAAACAACGCTTGCAATGACACTACTTTAAATATTTTGAAACCCATGAGTCCCACGTTGATGTGACAAAACCCTTTCTCTCATCAAACCTACCTCACCCCTCTTCTTCATCACATGGTAAAATGATTTTCTTCTCTCCTCAAATAATAAATATTATTTTGTACCGATTGTTAGTTTTTTTCTAAATCAAACACACATATACCAAATACATATTTTATGTTTTTCAAACACTGAAATATGATATTTGAAATGTGGTACCAAACATGTTTTTTACTTTATGAACACTAAAAATATGTGTTTCTACAACATTTTTTAAACCATAATTTCCACATCATTTTAAACAACTATATTTGGAATCTACTACCAAATGGGCCCTGAGCTTTGCTCAGCTTTATTTTTGTAGATTTGTATTTTTATATTGACTTTTGAGAGATTGGAAAGGCATGAAAAGACATAACAATTAAATCAATAAAGAAAATTACAAATTAAACGTTTATTATCTCTTAAAAATCAGATTTTTAAAGTTTTGAAACCAAAAAAATTATAAGATTGCATAATAAAGCACCATAAATGTTTATGTGGTAGTCTATAAGTGGAGGAAAAAAAGTAATGTGTTAACGTAAAAGTGATGTGCAACCAATCACAGTCTGCTATATAAAATTATTGCGACAATATTTGTGACTTTTTATGTGATACTAAAATTACTCTTTGATACCATTAGTATGGAAAAAAAAAATTATCAAACAAATCAATTATTGAGCGTATTTAACCACACATGCTAAAATAATCCAAACCACGTCATTTGGAGTATCAAAATCTTCACCATTTGTGTCACAGTGCCCTGTAATCTGTAGAAATTTGTTGATATGCACATATTATGTATGCACAAATAAATAATATATGTGTGTGTATTACTTAAAAATTATTCTAGACTATAAAATTATACTCACGTGAATATTAAGTTCTATTTTAATACCCAAATACTAATACATAGCTAGACTATTCATTATATTTTGTTAATTTGTAAAGGTCATTTTTTATAAGGTAAAATACAATTAACTCTTCAAAGTTTTACTCCAATGCTAGCCAGGTTCAGGATATTTTTAAATTAAAAATCTTGGTTCTTAAACCCAACTTGGTTCCTAAATCATTACTCATTTTTCTCCCTTTTCTCATGGTAATTAGGGATCGAGTTAGTCAGTTTTGAAATATTTTGTATGTAGCTCACATTAACCCAAATCTTAGAGTTGTTGACTGAATTTTACCCTTTTTATATATGAATAATTCATGTTGAGATGTTTTATATAGTCACATTACACTTATGACTTATATCTTATGATTATTAGCAAGAATAAAATTTAGGAGTAAATTGTAATACATTAAGTCTCCAAATGTGGATGCTGCTGTCTCGCATAGTCATGGAAAACCCTCCTAGAAACTATATAAAACTAGATGTAGATGCTATAGTCTCACATAGTCACATGATTTCACCTCTTTAACTGTGGCGGTAAAAAATGCAATTGGTGAGCAGTCAAAGGTTTGGACCAAGATTTATGACTTATGCACTCCTATTGAAGCTAAAACAATAGTAATTTTATGGGCTTTAAAGTTTAAACTTGCCTAGGTCTGAAAATTTGTGCAATGTCATAGTGGGAAAGGATATAAAATATGTTTTGATACTCTGGTTAGAGAAGAAGAACCAAGTGATTTAGTCTATTTCTACTATCATGAGTAATGCTTTTGATTAAAGTATGTATTTTGTTAATTGTGAATTTTGCTAGGTTAGGAAATCTCTTAACTTCGCAGTTTATTCTACTGTTAAACTTTCTATTGCTCTTAAAGCTTGTTTTCTAGTAATGTTGCAATCTACCGATTATTGTACTTTTTTTATTCTTAATAAATTAAAGTTTAAAAAAATAAAAAAGTATATCTCATATATGTTTTTTAAACTAATAAAATAATTAAATTATAACAATTTAAAATTATTTATAATTCAATCGATTTTGAGTAATTTGGGTGAGCATATAGGATTGAAAAGTGAGTGTTGATCTATAATACCACGACCAAAATGGTTGATGACCCATTGGGTAAAATATTCAGAGTCTTCAAAGTCTAACTGGCTCGAATTTGCATGGTTGTTTCCCAAAATAATTTCAAAGAGTCACAAGTGGCCTGACATTGTTTCAATGAAAACAAAACCAACTTACCTATGCTATTTCTTATCAACTTGTGATCACTCCTTTTCTTGTTTTATTATTGGGTTCCATTTGTCACTTATTGCTGACTTTTCCCACAATCACAAGCATTGGTCTTCCTGGTGACATGAATGAAGGCTGAAGCAGCCTGGTCATTTCTTCTTTTTCTTTTTTTCTTTTTTTTTAATGAATGGTCATTTCTTCTTGAAGCAACGTGATCTCTGCACTTGGTATCATATTTTCTTTCTTAATGAAAGATGAAAATTCGTAGCTAAATTGGTTAGAAGTTCCAAAATTAAATTAAGTATTCTTTGTACGGTTTATTTTGCTGAAATTGAAATTTTTTTACTGAAAGTATTATAAATAAAAGTAAAAATTAGTTGAAATAATATAGTGAAATTCATAAATAGTATAAAAAATGCAGTAAAATTTATAAATAATAGTAAAAATAAATTAAATAGTAAAATAAATTGATAAAACTAATTTTTGCAAATGAAAACTAAAGTTATATAAAAGAAGGGCCAAAGTCTATGTTCACACGGTGTTCAAGCCTTATAAATAAAGCTATATGTGTTCAACGATCAGTGCTGTCACACACTGCCACTAAAGGACGAGACTGTGTTAAATGTTTCAAAGCAAAATATGCAGAGCACATGCATCTGCCATATATCGGCTTAAAGTCATTGCAGTATAATTAATGACCAAAGACGAGGCATGATTCATTGTTTGGGAGTCGTATAATACAATTAAGCTTTAGTGATTTGGGTATTAAGCTTAATTAAGTGAATGCAAAGTTGCAATTTGCAAACACTCTGGTCCTCTGGACTCCATTATACTGCAGTCATTTATATTAAAACGTATTTGTACGACAAGTCGTCTTAGTTAAGTGTTGTAAATTGAAACGATTATTTTGTAGTGATGGAAACGTGTAAAGATTTGATTGGATATTAGATATAGTTAGTCTGTGGATGTAATAGCCGTTGTAGGCTCTGTTTTTTCCAGCCATGCTCTGTTTCTCAAATATGCAGAGTATATAAGAACAGAACAGAGAAGTTGTAATTATAACTAACTTAAGCTTAATACCCAAATCAATCTAAGAGCTTTTCTCTCTCAAATATCTCATTCTCTATCTCTCTCTCACTCTCATTCAACTTTCAACAAAATGCGTTCCCACTGAAGAAATGGCTCATTCATTCAGATTCCATTTAAAAGGTCTGAATTGTCAGACCCACGTTTTTGACGGAATTGACACAATGATATTGGTATTGCGAAATTTCCGGTAAGGGAGTTCAAAAAGCAAAAAGACTGGGTCATAGACTTTCATGCATTTGAGAATATGATCGTTCTAAGAAAATTTTCATTAGCTTCGCAGAAGCTGAAAGGGAATAGTACAATCGGGTCCGCACGGTTTTCTTTCTTTCGGTACTAAAGGCCTCAACAGTCAGCAATCACATGGTGCCTCCTCATTTTCCTGTGCATGATAACGGTAACATTCCAAGAAAATTCATAGAGTTGTACATGATACCGGTCACTTTCTCAGAAAATTCGTAAAGGAAAAATAGTAACTATAACTTTCTTCGCCTTTAAATATCCGGTAGTCCTGTGCTCCTTCTTCACAGCAACATTACACTCTGTAGCATATTGAAGCACTTCCACTTTCTTCTCGCTCTTTTAGCCTTCCTTCAATCTCTAGCATATTGAAGCACTTCCACTTTCTTCATGCTCTTTTAGCCTTCCTTCACTCTTTAGAATATTGAAGCACTTCAAGCTCTCACCCTTCAGCTTTCTTCTCGCTCTTATAGCCTATCTTTCACTCACTAGAAAGTTTTCCTTTCACACCCATAGCATTGAAGCATTTGAATCCCAGCCTCTAGCTTTCCTCTCTCTCTTTTAGCCTTCTTTTTTCTCTCACTGCGCACTAACAAATGGATGAAGCAATCCTCTCTAGCGTTACTGGGTCCATAATTGAAAATTTGGGCTCTTCTGCTTTTGAACAGGTTGGATCGCTCTGGAATGTTGAAGATGACCTTGAACAAATCAGGAAAACTCTTTCCACAATCAAAGCTGTACTCCAGGATGCAGCGGAGGAGCAGAACCACAATAATCAAGACAAAGTCTGGCTCGAAAAGCTCAAGGAAGCAGTTTTTGATGCAGATGACTTGTTGGATGAGTCTAAGTATCACACTGAATTAGCTTTGCGGCAAAAAGAGACGAGTGGGAGTTTTACAGAAAAGGTACGCTATTTCTTAAGTTCAATCGCAGTTGTTTTAGGACGTCCTAAGATGAGTCTTAAAATAAGTAAACTGAGTCAGGAACTAGATGCAATAGCCAAAGATAGGGAAAAGTTTCACTGGAAAGAACGCAGTACTGTAAAGCGTATTGTGAGTCCGAATAGGGAGACTCGCCCGTGGCTTCCTAATAATGGAGTAGTTGTTGGGAGAGAAGATGAGAAAAATCAAATCATAAATCGTTTACTAGAGCCTAACAATGAAGAGAATGTTTTAGTTGTTGCTATTGTGGGGATTGCAGGGTTAGGCAAGACCACACTTGCTCAGTGTGTATACAATGATGATAAAGTTGATACGCATTTTGAGCTAAAATTATGGATGTCTGTCTCAAATGTCTTTGAGGTGACAACATTTGCTGAAAAACTAGTAAATGGTATTGATAAAGATGATAGCATAGAACTAAGGCTAAAGAAACGTCGTAAGTTTAATCTTGAAGTCCTCATGGATCAAGTCCACAACATGGATCCATTGAGGAAACTTGTTAACAAAATTTATCAAAAGAAATTTTTAGTTGTGTTGGATGATCTTTGGAATGAAAATTGTAAAAATTGGAATGACTTTAAAAGTCTTTTAATCAATGGGGCAAAGGGAAGTAGGATTGTAATAACTACGCGTGACAAATCAGTCGTAGATATTACACGTGCTAATGCAACACATTTTCTTAAAGGCCTCTCTGAAGACTATTCTTGGTCTTTATTTGAGAAATTTGCATTTGAAAATAGTCAAGACACCAAAAACCCAACAGTAGTAGATTATGGAAGGGAGATTGTAGGCAAATGTCAAGGAGTACCCTTAGCCATAAAGTCCATTGGAAATGTACTATACTCTAAGAAACCATATGAGTGGTCAAAGATCAGAGATAAGGTAATAACAAATGTGATTGAGGAAGGGGGTAGCACTTTTCCCATTCTAAGGTTGAGTTATGATTATCTTCCATCTCATTTGAAAGGTTGTTTTGCCTTTTGTTCTTTGTTTCCTAAATGTTTCTATCTTGATAAGATGACAGTGATTCAACTTTGGATGGCACATGGGTTTATCCAATTATCAAATGATACTCAGCAGGTAGAAGATGTTGCAGATGAATACTTCAAGTATCTACTCTGTAATTTTTTTGAAGTATGGGGTCATTTATATAAGATGCATGATTTATATCATGATCTTGCAGAATTAATTGCAGGGTCGGACTGTAGACTTGACAATTTGGAATGGAAAACTCGTCATGTATCGTTTTCTAGCTATTCATTTTTTGCTAAAACTTTAAGTTCGGTTAAAGCAAGCAGCAAGCTACAAACAATTCTTTTCACACATGATGAGTATGCATCTAATGCCATGGATGAGTCAACATTGATTACACTAATTGAGAGTTTCCCAAGGTTGCGTGCATTAGATTTACATAGATTGAAGATTAAAATAATTCCAAATTCCATAGAGAAGTTAATACATTTGAGGTACTTAGATCTTTCTTTTAATCCTATTGAAACTCTTCCTGCTTCTATTACTTCATTGTTGAATTTGCAAACACTAAAACTTCAAGAATGTAGTAATCTTGAACAATTGCCTAGGGACATCACAAAATTGGTTAGCCTCAGGCACCTTAATGATAGGGGTTGTTATAAGTTGAGATTGCCTCGAGGATTACGGAAACTGACTAATCTTCTGTCATTACCATTATTCATTGCGAGGAATAATGGTGGACTAGGCGAATTGAATGGGCTAAACAACCTCAGAGGAACACTTGAGATCAAAATTTCAGAACAATTGGAAGATGCTAACTCAAATTGCGAGGTCAAAAATTTAAGAGAAAAGCAACATCTTGAGGAACTGAAATTATCATGGGAGGCTCACCAAGAAGGACATGATGAGATGTTATTAGATAGCCTCCAGCCACACCCAAATCTCAAAATTTTGGAAGTGTGTGGTTACACTGGTGTGACATTTTCAAGTTGGCTTCCTTCCATCGAAAATCTTGTTGAAATCACTTTAAGGAAATGTGACAGATGCAACCACCTGCCACCATTGTCTAAACTCCCATTTCTAGAAATATTAAGGCTTTATGGAATGGAAGATTTGGAATGCATATCAGATCGTGATATAAGTGAGGAAGTTTCTACTTTATCCTTCTTCCCATCGTTAAAATCTCTTTGGATTGAGAATTGCCCTAAATTAGAGAGATGGTGGAGGAGCGCATCAATGACAGATCATCAACAACATCAGCATAACCGGTCACTGCCTTCATTTCCTTGTCTTTCTTCTTTTTATATTTATAATTGTCCTAATATGACTTCCATGCCCTCCTTGTTTCCTTATCTCGAAGAATACCTAACTCTAATTAACGTTAGCTCAAAGTTTTTTCAAGAGACAATACTTCCCTCTTCTTCGTCCTCTTATCTCTCCAAATTAAAATTTATGCATATAGCAAATCTGCCAGATGTTGTGTCTCTGCCAGATGGGTGGGTATCAAATCTAATTTCTCTCGAGCATTTACGCATTTCCAATTGCAAGGAGTTAAATCTAGGAAGTGACATGGACGGAATGGAATGGCGACATCTCAATCGCCTCATTCATCTGCACTTCCACGACCTTCCAAAACTGAATTCCTTACCTGTAGGTCTTCAACACGTTACAACCCTGGAAACGCTCTCTATTGCAAATTGTGAGAATCTGAAAACATTGCCTCGGTGGATTGGGAATCTTATCTCACTTAAACGGTTTACAATTTACAACTGTCTCAATCTGAAATCACTGCCTGACGAGATGCGCGATCTCTCGTCTTTACAAACACTGCGGATTATCAAGTGTCCCGAGCTACAGAGAAGATGCGAAAAGGAAACCGGTCAGGATTGGGGCAAGATCGCACATATCACTACCGGTACGCATTCTATATACCCATATTTTTTTATTGAATTTTTGTTTGCTAGCTGAGAAAACAGTTGTAAATGAAAGAAAGTGAACTTTTTAAAAATTTATTCTCTATCATTTATTGATTTCAATACAATTTTTTGAAAAAAAAAAAAAAGGAATTTTTTCTTTTGGATTTCAAAAATATAGGAACCAATGTATATAATTGAATGGGGCTCACTTTAGCAAAGCTTTTGGTTTTCTAAAGTTTTCTAATAATAATAAAAATTTCTGAGATGTATAGAATCTTGGACAATTTGATTGATTTCAAAGCAACCAAAATGTTGAATTGTTTCAAAGTTCTATTATTGTTAATAGTATTTAACTTGATGACTTGTGTTCTGTCAATAGTAAAATTGGGGCAAGATGCATTGCTTGGATACTATTATTTAATTTGATTGATCTGTCAGTAACCAAACTGTTGAATTGTATCTAAGTAATATTATTATTATTATTATTAAATAATTCAATGCCTTGTGTTCTGTCAACAGTTAAATTTCGGTGGTGAATCATTTGTGGAATATGTATTGCTTGGATGGTGGAGTACGAAAGGTACTTGGTTACACTCTCTATAATCAAAGGTTAATGAATATTTTGAATAAAATTTCATTCCATATATTTGATTCACACGTTAAGAAGGACCCAAAAGGAAAAGGTAAAATGAAAGATGCATGTATCCCTATTTGCTTCAATATTCTAAATGATTTTTACAGATGCTGGTGGATGTGCTGTTTCGAAGTCTTTACATGAAAAATGCCTTGCTTAAGTCCTTAATTCTTCCAATGAACTTTGAATAGCTGGAAGTGGTTTATTCAAATGCTAATATTCCTTTCCTCTTCTTCTTTGTTTTTCTTGTATTATGATGATTTCTCACTTGGTTTGATCCTAGATGCAGAACAAATTGGAAGCACAAAACAAAACTAGGCGTAAACATCTGAGCCTATTCAAAACCTTTAAAAAGAACATTTTGTCTCTATTATGATCTTATTTTCTAGCATAGTTTAATGGTCTACAGCTTAACATCAATTTTATTTCCTGTGGTTGGAAGCATAAACAATTATAGTGGAATTTCTTTGTACATTGTGTTATGTTCCCATTGCTTGCTGTTACAAACTTGGGAAAAATATTTTTTTTGGCCATTTTGTCTCGCATCTTATTTCCAACTTGTTTCAAAGTCTTTACACGAAAAATGCCTTGCCCAAGCCTCAAGTCCTTAATTTTTCCAATAAACTTTGAATAGCTGGGAGAGGATTATTCAAATGGTAATTCCTTTCCATTTCTTCTTTGTTCTTCTTGTGTTATGACTCATGATGATTTCTCACTTGATTTGATCCTAGATGAGGAACAAATTGGAAGCACAAAACAAAACCAGGAAAATATCTGAGCCTATTTAGAACCTTTTATAAAGAACGTTTTGTCTACCATAGTTTAATGGTCTAGACTCTAGAGCTTAAAGTCATTTTTTTTTTTTTTCATGTGATTGGAAGCATACAAAATTTTAGTGGAATCTCTTTGTACATTTTGGGTTATGTTCCCATTGCTTACTGTTACAAACTTGGGGAAAATAACTTTTTTGGCCATTTTGGCTCACTTGAATAACTAATTCATGTCAATTTTTCACAATTCCCTGTCACTGTTAAGCTTTGCCTAACTTGAGGATGCAACAGCATCATCATTGCAATCATTCTTGATTGGCCTCTAGCAATATGCATTTGAAAAAAATGATTTGAACCTAAAAGGGTAGCTTGTATGGACCTTTTATAATAACTTATTACAGATTGGTAAATTGGGATTACAATGCTGATATCTTGTGTTATCTGCAGGGAGCATTTGGGGTGTTGTAGGGATCATCTCTTTTATGATTACTCTTTTACAAGAAGATTATGGCAGCAAGTGTTGGAAGAGTACTGGGTTAATCTGCAGCTTGTCTTTTGAAATTCCTCTCCATTTGTTCAGATGCTAAGGCCCACTTGGTGTTCTTGTTATTGTTGAAATTGACTTTAGTGTGATGTAAATTTTTTGTAATCTAAAAATTGTGTTCATTGTTTTGGTAGTTTTTAGCATTTGTTTTAGAGAAAATTGTTGTAAACTCTTTATTCAATAGTGGAAATTTTTTACTGGACTAGGTCCCGTGGTTTTTCCCTTCTCATTGGAGGGTTTTCCACGTAAAAAATCGGTGCCCTAATTGTGGTTTGTTGTTGGATATTTTTTTTTGTGTTGATAGTGCTTGCCAAATTATTTTGAAATTCCTATTGAATTTACACAAAAAGAAAAAATAAAAGAAAAAGAAAATTCCTTTGTGTGTTATGGTATCAATTGGCAATTTTTCCCAATAGAAATAATGGATTCATTCTTCAATGGGAAAAGGCTTGAGGTCTACCTTCGATTTAAAGAAATGCAAGAGTCCGTAATGATCTTATTCACATTGAGAATAGTCATGTAGTTGATTTAAAGTAATGTGAGAGTTAGGACTAGAGAAGGTTTTAAAATGTCAATAAAGGATAGGGTGCTGTTTAGTTAT
The DNA here is from genome assembly GCA_030445155.1 of Quercus variabilis. NCBI lineage: Eukaryota > Viridiplantae > Streptophyta > Magnoliopsida > Fagales > Fagaceae > Quercus > Quercus variabilis. The sequence continues at coordinate 6,084,341 of CP129448.1, read as the reverse complement.
TTTGGTCTATGTCTGTTTTAGCTTAGCTTGGTAGCTTGTCTTTTTGCTGCAGGGGCTGGCTGTTTTTTCCGCAGAAGTGTAGATTTCAGTCTTTCTGTCTTTTGAACTTCATGTAATAATTTTTCTATTAATAAAATGTCCTCATTAATCCAAAAAAAAAAAAAAAAGAGGACAAGAAATGGAATACAAATTGCCTGAGCACTAAGTTTTTCTGCAAAAACTTAAAGATGAATTTCATGAATCTCAAAAGCTGATTATAAATCAAGAGGAGTTTTTTTTTTTTTTTTTTTTTTTTTTAAACTAGAAAATTAGTAGATAAGTTGAAATGCATTATAGCCCTTCAAATTCAATTGCATCACACAAATTTGGCTAAACATTCTCTGGCATTGATTTCAGAAGAAGCACTTAATGCCTAATGCTCCAACTGCTTTCCAGGTTACAAAATGAGTTCTTGTTAGGGTTTGTTCAAACATACAGGCTGATGCGCATTGAAAAGACCTGGAAACATTAGTTTTTAAAAATGTCATTATAGATTTAATTGGATTATAAATTGATTTACCCCTAACATTAGGATTTGCTAGCTGCTTAGTGCTTTATACTTTTATAAAAGAGAAGTAGAAGGTTATATACTAAGCTAATAAAGCATTTTGTCAAACATGCAAGAATGCCTTTCAATAGCTTGATCCCTCAAGATTATTGTGTTTTACGACCCACAAAATTGGATTAATATACTTCTTAACTAGTCCTAGAACCTCTTTATGAATAATCGATGATGATTATATTTGATTGGTGTAAACCGCATAAAAACATAAGTTTAGCATTTCAGGAAAGTATTTTGTACTTAATTTTTATGCCAAAATGATAAATTTAGAATTAATTCCACATTCTGAAAAATTACCATACTGAACAAGTTTAGAACTAGTAATAGCATTCATGGCTGACCACTTTTGTGGTTTCTCAAAGGATACCCCATTAGTCAAAAGACTTAGACTTCAGTGCCATTACTTGTTAGATTATCAAAAAGATCTACAGCTAAAGGTCTCATTTCAAAGCCCATGTGCAGAAGTGAATATTATCTTTTTATGTTCTTCATGCTTTACATCCACAACAAATATTTTTGGTATATAATGTTTTCTTAGTGATGAAAGAGCAACAGTAATTGATGTTGTTTACAACACTGCAAATGAAAATGTATTAAATAAGCTTGATGCTACCTAAGAAACAGGTCAGTTACATCTTACACAACTTACTCAAATGCCAAAAACACGCTAGCTATCAAACAATCCTATCATGGTCTCAAAGACTAGTAGTGCTTATTCTGCTGAAGCTAATCATTGATAGTAATCATAGTCAATGAACATATATAAACCATGTTACAGTTCTATCTTTTTGCCTGAATCATTGTGCCACATAGTTAATGGACCTTTAATATGGTAACTTCTTGTAGTAATACTATTTCCAAAGCACTAGATGGTTCAAGTTAAACACTGATGTATCATCATTAGGTAACCCCTGAAGGTAGAGGGAGGGGGTTTAATTCATGACTTTGATGGAAACAGGATTAGAGGACAGTCAAGAGCCATTGGGTTTGCAATGAATGTTATGGCAGAATTATGGGAACTTAATTCCAACTCCAACCCCATAAATAGACCCTTCAAAGCTCTTGTGCCTTATAACAGACAAGTGATCAGAAGAATCCTTTATACCAAGCTTTACCATTGTTTCATGAAGGCTAATGATCCCTTAACTAATGGATCAGCCATAAATGCCCATTTGAGGTCAAAATCCTCAGTTCGGCTAAGAATCATCATTTTAACACCAAAATCAAAAGTATTTAAGGAACATGGGAACTCCATTTTTGGGCAAAGGTCAAGTCATTTATCTACTCTTACCCAAAATGTGAGAAAGTCTCACATGCCAACCTTTTTCTAGTCTCTGAATGAGTTCCCTCTTGTTTAAGAGAGGAACAACTCATGCTCTCCAATAACTACAACCAGACACCGATAAGTGTCTACTTTCATTCTAAAAATATTCCACTTACCTATTATATTCAAGCACTACTATAGGTCACATAAAAAAAAACTCCTTAACTTTCTTCACATACCATTATATTCTTATGACGATGGAGCTCCCAAGTGATTAGGTTGCACTTCCCAATCATCTAGTATTCATGGTATTAGGTTGCACCAGTCAATACTAATGTACCACCATATGATAGTGTCTTTCTCTCCATTTTCACACATTTTAAGAGGGACAAAACTTAATTATAGTATCTTATGTGTTCAACTTTAAATTCGCCAATTAAATGTAATTGCATGACTATATTAATCAATACAATATAAGCAATGTTACATCACCTAAGAACAAAATTAAAATCAATTATGTGATATATAGTTTGTTCCCTTTATTGTCCTTTTGTTTTGTTGGTTTTGGACTTATTTCTTTAATGTTCTACCTTATTATGGCTATTGTCTGTAATGTATTATGCACTTTTTTGATAAATTTGATTGGATTGGAACCTTTGATGATTGTTGGTTCCATTAATGATTAATGAAGTACATTTTTTAAGGTTGAAGATTTTTTTTATTGCAATCATGTATTTTTTGAGAGTTGAGCAACTCTTAGTTAAAAGAATATTTTTTTATTAGCTCTTACTACTTCCCAATGAAGTGGGATACTAAATTCCTCATTTTAAGTGTTTATTTATTTATAATTTAATGGTTATAACAATGGTGAAGAGATTTGAACTCTAAATTTCTAAAAAACTCTGGAAAGTATCAATTCAATTGAACTATAAAACTCTTGGTAGACTTACTAAATTCCTCCTTAGCAAGGACACATTGGCACCCTTTAACAAAAACTTTGTTTTTATTAACAAATTATGATTATAAATAAATAAATAAAACATGTTAAGATACCAATTATGATTTTAATGTATTGACAAGATTTATAATGTACAATAAAACTTTATCAATTAAACTACTATAAGTGCATTGACTAATAAACTTCCGCCTGAATATAATTTAACTGTTCATATAGATTATTATTATTATTTTTTAATGAATAACTATCTATATAGATAGAGATATAACAATGTTCATAGTGTATTGACTAATGTAACAATGTGCCCAAGTTTAGTCGGATAGGATATGACTTAGGTTCAATGCAATGGACCTGTTAGATACAAATATAAGTCAATAGGATATGACTTAGGTTCAATTCAACGGACCCATTAGATACAAATGAGTCAAATTTTAAATGCGTATCAGTATTGTATGGAGTAACCCAATTAGATAAACTTACTTAAAAGCATTCACATTAGCTCATACAAAAATTTCTATCTATGAACTCACTTTTCCTATTTTACATATTTACTTCTCAAAACACCTAACATTATTTTATTTATTTTACACTATATTTCATTAAAAATTAATTTTTAAAATTTTTTAATTATTTTTTTCACACACAATAACTACCATTATCTCCCTTCATTTATCTTTAAGATACGTAACAATTAATAGTGTAAATATAACAATTACGGTAACAAAGTCGAAAATATACACACAATTATACATTAATGTAAGTTATTTATAAAGTACTGATGTGACGTGAATGGTCCAAATGTGCCTAAATCTTCCCTCAATTAGAATCTCGAGATATTGATCCTATCACAAAAACGAAACGTGTCACTGCTCACCACCTTTCGCCAAACAAAACCTGTCATGCAAACAGACAAAACATAAACATAATCCACACTACCTCCAATATAACCCCCCACCCCACTTACTCGCACAGACAGTCTCACACCATTAACCAAAAAACCATCTCTCTCTCTCTCTAAACATGGCGGAGGAGAAGCAGAAGCACAGCGGCGGCGGCGGAGCAGGCGGAGGAATTGTGGTGGTGGATCCAAAACCCAACAAAGGCCTGACATCAAAAGTCATCGACTTTGTTGAAAAACTGATTGTGAAGCTCATGTACGACTCTTCTCTGCCTCACCACTATCTCTCCGGTAACTTTGCTCCGGTTCGGGAAGAGACCCCACCCACCACTGATCTTCTCGTCAAAGGCCACCTTCCGGTGCGTACAATTATCCATTTTTTGTTTTTGTATTGTACTGTATAATTCTCTTCAAATCCTAACTGTTCGTTTATTGGGAAATTTATAGTCCGTTTAGTAATAGCTTTTTTAATTAAAATTAAAAACTTTTTTCTGAAAAGTACTGAAGATAAAACTAGCTGAAATAGGGCGGTTGGACTCAGAAATAATACAAAAAAAAAAAAAAAAAAAATGCAATGATATTTATGAATAGTAACAGAAATAAATTAAAAAGTAAAAAAAAAAACTTGCTTTTTAAGCAATGCCCAACGTGACCTTATTGGCTTGGATTTTGCCACCTCATCAATAGTTGAAATTCCGATGACATGGTGAAATGGGTTGCTTTATATTTTTTTATGGATAGATACGATAGTATTTTATAACACGTGAAATGGGTGATGTGTGCGGAATATGTATATTAACAAGTGTGCAGTAATTAGTGACAAGCAATGGAAAATGCTAAAGATTACAAATTTCACCGCGTAAGGTTTACAAACTGGCGTGGCAATATGGCATCGAATGTTAGAATTATGTTTTTGTAATTGGTGACATGCCAGTTTGTAAAGACTATATAGTTAGCATCACTCATGCTGAATAATGGTAGTAAATGTTTGCTAAAATGTTGATGACGTGGCAAATGTTAAACCACTCTTTGAATATGAATTGTTAGCTACTAGTAGTTTAGTTATAATTTATAAATTGTTAGGATCTTAGGGATTTTACAATGAATTAAGTAGTAAATGCCTAAATGGATGGTTTAGATTTCGCCGGATTTGGACCCTCTGGAGTAAAGTCTTACTATTCATCCATTTTGAAAAGAGCGGATTGGATTATGTCATATTGTCTATAATTTAAACACAGATACCAAAATTATGATAGTTCACATTTTTTTTAAATGTTAATGACGTGGCAAAATCTAATACACTCATTTTAAAATGAATGGATGTGATTTTAGAAACTCCACGGTAAAGGATTTTAATTAAGATTTTGTCACATCAACAATAATGTTAGTAAATTTTTGTTTAAATGTTGATGAGGTGACAAAATTTAACTTACTTGTTTAGAAGTGTGGAGGGAAGTTATGACTTGAGAGGATTATGATGCATATGTATTTATTTATGTATGTGAGTTGAGGGTCTGTTTGGTATTTTATAAAATGAAAGGTCTACTTGATCAACCAACCAAACAAAGTGCTATATTTGAATTTTCAACATTTCTTTCTAAAATTTTTTGGGAGTTCCATTTGGTGTTTATAGCACATTTTGGGTTATTTTGCTGTGTAATGTTGCGATAATCTTGATACGGCATAATTTTCTATGCAAACATGGTGGATGTACTGTGTTTTTTAGTACTTGAGTGAGTGATACAAATTTGACATTTGGATACTTTATTTGGAAAAAAAAAATTTAGATGATTTGGAGTTTAAAAATGCATAAACTTTTTGCACAGCTATGAAGGAACTATTATTTAACTTATCACTTAATGATCGATTATAGTTAGCTAGAGTTTGAGGCACATGTTGTAGACATTAGCTGATTTCAAAGCTTGTGGGGAAATTTTTTGATGTGAAAGCCTCATGATTAGGAGCTGTGAATGTTGTGCAACTTGTGCTTGGAGGCTATGCTTTGCAGTGCAAAGCTAAAGAATGTTCATTATTGTTTTCAGGTGATATTGCTTTAGTATAATTGGGAAAGCAGCGATATTGCTTTTAGTGAATAAGTTGGTTGCAAAAATCTGGTGTTGGAATTTTTAAGACTGTATATAAGATATGGGAAAAGTTAAGATTTTATGCATGGAGTGAGGACGAGAAGTTTAGACATATGTACTAAACAATCATATCCATGTGGTTTAGATGTGTTCATGGTAAACTGACAAGCAAGCCAGCAAAAGAGAAATATATTAGATAAGAAGACATAGAATGGTGGAGAAGAATAAATTTGGCCAGTCACTTCCAAATTTTTGGGGCTGAGGCTTTGTTATTGTTGTTTGTTTAGCCTCACGTCCTTGAACTGAGCTATTTTTGGCATTCCACTTACCATTCTAGGTTTTTCTTTTGTATTATACTACAGCCTTGTTGCTGGGTAATAGTGGTCCTTGTCGTGTAATTACCTGTCAATTTGAAGAATTCCTCTCACCTTGAGTTTGATATGTGCTATCTCGTTACTATAAATGTACATATATTTCATTTTGAGTAAATGTAGCCAACGGTTTGACCAATTATTCATTTATTCCTCCAATGCATCAAGCTGCATCTTATTGCCTCTGTTGCCCATGACATGGAATGTAGAATATGTCTTACAGGATTGCTTAAACGGAGAGTTTGTTAGGGTGGGTCCTAACCCAAAGTTTTCTCCTGTTGCTGGATATCACTGGTATGTCTTTTTTTAATTTATTAATATATATATATATATATATATATATATATATATAAGCCCGTCTGTGGAACTATTTACTGTAATTACTTGACTTAATTCTAAGTGAAGAAGCATATTCATTCAACTACCATATATGAAGGGTTTTTTTTTTTTTAAGTTCTTGTGAATGAAAATTCAGATATTAATCAGATGACCATTGTACTTATTCCCTTTGTTGATCTCTTTGCAGGTTTGATGGAGATGGGTGCGTGATTTTCTGTTCCCTTATTCAAAAGAGTATTTCTTTTAAGTTTTCTTGAAGAAAGAGTTCAAAGATATAACTTCAGTACCACTTTTCCCACTCCAGAATACCATTAATGTTTCTCTGCTTTGTGTGTTTAATTTATGGTTGCTTTTTAGAGGCTACTCAGCGCCCAATTCTCTACATTATAAAAGTATTTGTGTCACATACTCTGAAGGAAAAAGCTCCATATAACAAAGAAAAAAATGCCAATTGGCTGTTTTATGTAATTTTCCTTAGTCATCATATATGGTGGCTATATGTGCAGTAAACCCTTGCAGTTCATTCTTTAGTTGGCCAAGATTATTCGGATTTTATATGGTGCCTAGTTCTGAGAAATTCACTGAAAATACCATGATTGTTCTGACACAACTGCAGTTTGGCAGTGGAGCCAAATGAATAATTTTTTTAGTAAAATGATACATTTGTTCTTTTCCCCCTTCCACACTTACTTGAGGTTCCTTCCATTTGATTCATATACTATCTTGACATTAAATGCTGAAGTTTTACTAGTTTAACTACATTGAATTGCCAAATCGAGCCCACCAATGAGCTCTAGCTCAAATAGCACCTCCTCCCCTTGTAAGAGTAAGGTGGAAGGTTAGGTCGTGGTTTCAAGACCTACTAGGTGTGTGTGTGTGTGACTTATCAATAAAAAAACAAACTAGAATAACCAAATCGAGCTTCTTAAGAATGAAAATTTTCCCTATGATATTTCTCTGTGGGGCATGTGCCGAGCCAGAATATCTTATTGAATGCAACTGCCATGCTAACAAGTGAGTTACAAGTTGCCATGCTAACTATTTAATGCAACTACATTGTCCTATTGTTTATGAGTTGTGGTCTATGGTGTTAACCTTGTTTGGTATTTGCTGGGCGATGCCAAAGACTGTGGTTGAGCTCCTTGCATGTTGGCAAGGAAATTTTGGTCATCATCATAGTGGTGTTATTTGGATGGCAGGAGAGAAACAACCGGTGTTTTGAAGATCTAAAAGGACTATAGCTGATTTAAAACTTTTCTTCTTTAAAACTCTATCGGATTGGATGTCCATCATAGGAAGTTATTTATTTTTTCAGTCTATGATTTGATGGATGCTTGTAATTTATGTATTTGATTATTTTGGTCCCCTGCTATATACTTATTGTATACTTGGGTGACTCATTATTATGTCTTAGAATAAAATTTTCTTTACTTATTAAAAAAAAAAAAAAAAAAAAACTAGTGAGTTACAAGTGTTTATGATTTCTAATAAAACCTGTTCTTAAGAGTGAAAAATAATCATGATGTAATTAAAACAACTTTGAACATGCTGGTGAAATGTTCAATCATAAGGATTCAAAAGAAGATGTTTAGCTTGTTCTGTTTCTTTATGATCCCTTGGCAAGCTTAGGTGTCACTCTATTAGTGAAGGGGGAAAGGAAACTTGATTGTAATTTACCCATGTTATTTGCTATTTTCAAGGTGTTTGTTAAACTATTTAGTCTTGTATTTGGTTGGTTTTGGTGAGTCGTGTGTCTGTTTGTTCAGTAGACAGCAGTTGATTGTTTATAACCATCCTTGCTAGTTTACTGCTCTTGGATATATTGAAATTGGTAATGTTCCAATGTGTTTTGTATTCTTTCCACTTTTTCTTTAATTTTAGAGGTTCATGAATGTTAGTTTATCCAATACTAGACTGTTAAAGCAAGAAGGGATTAGGTGATATCTTTAACTTTTTCAGCATGACTCATGGTTTGCGCATCAAAGATGGGAAAGCAACCTATGTCTCCTGCTATATAAGGACATCTCGCATCAAACAAGAAGAGTATTTTGGAGGTGCTAAATTTATGAAGGTATACCAGTAAGCTGTGGGTTTCTTTTTTCTTATTTTTATTTCTGGTATGTTAATTTGCATGGTTAACCTCAGTAGGATATGCTGCCTTTGTTAGTTACATGTTTTGCCTCTGCATAATTAAAATTTTGAATGGATAATTGTAGTTGTGTATGTTTGATTTGTTGGTCCTGCTGTTGCATACATATTTTTTTCCTTTTTAAATGTCATTACAGATTGGAGATCTTAAAGGGATGTTTGGATTATTCATGGTGAACATGCATTTACTGAGAGCAAAATTGAAAGTATTAGATGTCTCATACGGATATGGAATGGTTAGTTAGTCTAGTATGCAAAGTTTGCTCAAAGGAAAATAAATCTGGTGAAATTGTGCACATAATTTTTAGTAGAGTTCAAATCCCTTATATAATTTTGCTTAATTTTCTGGTTGCTTGGGTTTTTCTTTGTTGGATAATAGTGTGTGCATAGTTCTTCAATCCATCAAGTCCCCATGTATTAGGATGCAGGTACAGGGCTAGGTTTCAAAGAATGAAGTATCCAAATGCATTGTTCTTTCAGACCTTGCCTGGCAAATATGTTTACCTAACATTATGTTGCTCAACTCTTTTATTTTTTTGCTGCATATTGTGGTGCACACTTGCACATATTTACTTCCTTTATTTCAATTATCAACCCCCCGGCAATACCCCAAAAAAAAATTATTATTTTTTGTGGGTAAGATTTGAACTTAAAACCTACCAATTTTCCCCTGGCCTTTACCAGCTGAGCCAGAAGTTTGTATTACTTAGATGAATATGCTCCCTTCCTTTAGTAGGCACATATGTATTTGTTGAATATCTCTGATACATGCACCGTGCCAAAGTCTGTCTTTAAACGTATATATTGGGTATCTCTGCACATTTTTTTTCATGTTTAGATAATCCTGGTGTGCAGTGCAAGACACTAAGTATTTGCCTCCTGTGTACAGCTAACACAGCTCTAGTGTATCATCATGGGAAAATTCTAGCACTTTCTGAGGCAGATAAGCCTCGTAAGCTTGTCTTCTTCTTGTGTTTTTCATTCTAAAAAATTAAAATGAAAAGGGTTGGTCTTCCTCTGGATTTCCATTCATATGATGTAACCGCTCTATTCTTTCATGGTGGGCGAAAGGAAATACGGAGCAATGCCAATTTGGTTGTCATATATGGACTCCATCAAGTAATTTGGTGCTATGTCCTCGTTTCTGATGTAGGATTGAAATTGTCTTCATTACTTTATTTAGATGCTGTTAAAGTTTTGGAAGATGGAGATCTCCAAACACTTGGTATGCTGGACTATGACAATAGATTGTCACATTCTTTTACTGCTCATCCTAAGGTTGACCCATTCACTGGCAAGACATCCTCGTAAAAGCTATTTAGCAACCATGGTAATGGAAGAAGTCCTTTTAACCTACAGAACCTTCCATGCAGGCGAGATGTTTACATTTGGCTATTCACAAACACCACCATATATCACCTACAGAGTAATTTCCAAGGATGGTTTCATGTATGACCCAGTACCAATAACAATATCAGACCCCATCATGATGCGTGACTAAAAGTTGCGACGAGGGATACAGGGTTGAGAAAATTGCCAGGATGTAGCTTGATTGAGGTCAACGATTCTGTTGTTGAGTTCGATTCCTTAGATGAGAGGCATTCTAAGAGAGAGAGGAAATCTATAGAGCCTTGAGGGGGTTGACGAAATCGATAATCGTTTGAATATCTACCAGACCTGATGGAACTTGAGCAGGGAGGTTAAAGATAACGGAGGGTTAAGACAACACTTTTTGAAGTTTTAATTAACTTAACACTTAAAACTTAATTTCTCATCTCTCAATTCTCTTAGTCCCCTTTGGGATTAAATATCTATTTTGTTGAATATAGAGTTCCTTGAATGAATTCTTTTGCTTTGAAAATCTTGTTTGGTTGATATATGTGGACGTCTATGTTTTCTATGTTTTAATGATAGAAAAGTTGTTCTCTCTAACTGTAGTTTCTTTCCTAAGATTCTAAGTTTGAAATATTGATAAGTGACTCATGTGCTCACTAATTTTGGGAAACAAAAGCTTTGCTTAAAATATTTCTTTAGATACATATATATGTTTAAAGTGTTTGGGTTAAGCTCAACCTGATTTGATTTGTTCTCACTTGAGTATTTGAAAAATTACCCTCACCTCTTTGAACCAAAAAAAAAAAAAAAATCACTACTTTGAAATCTGGAAATATATTAGTGCTTTCATTTCAGTCAATTTTCTTGAATAGGTTTTGATGGTCATTATAATCAAATTTCACCTTTAGAAAGAACACCTTGTCTACAAAATATATCTTTTGTCTCTATTATTGTCTTATTTTCTACCATTGTTTAATGGTCTAGTGCTTAACATCATTTTTTTTTTCATGTAGTTGGAAGAATACACAATTTTAGTGGAATTTCTTTTTTACATTTTGTGTCATGTTCTCCATTGCTTGTTTCTATAAACTTGGGAAATATTTTTCTGGCCATTGCAGTCAAGCTTGAATAACCAATCCATGGCAAATTTTCACAATTCCTTGCCATTTTCAAACTTTGGCTAGCTTGAGGATGCAGCATGCATTGTTGTTGCAGTTGTTCGTAATTGGCCTCATAGCAATATGCATTTGAAACAATGAACTGAGCATAAAAGAGTTAACTTGGAAGAAGAGAGAGAGAGTAGGGAACCTTTATAATAACTCAGGACAAGCTGGTGAATTGGGGTGACAATGCTGATATTGGGATCATTTTTATTATTATTATTATTAGTTTATTACTCTTTTACTTGAAGAATATGGCAGCTACTGTAGAAAACATACTTCGTTTGTCTGCAGATTGTTGCTTGAAATTCCTCTTTATGTGCTCGGATGCTAAGGCCCACTAGGTGATATTTTTTTGTTGTTATTGCTGAAATCCACTTTAGTGTCATAAATCTTTGCTGTAATACTATAGATGTGTATTCATAATGGTTTGGTGTCTTTAGCATTTGTTCTAGAGAAGATTGTTGAAAACTCCTTATTCAATAGTGGAAGATTTGAATTCAAAAAAAAAAAATAGTGGAAGATTTATATTGGACTTGGTATTGCAGATTTTCCCTTCCCATTGGAGGGTTCAGGTTTGGCCTGAAGCCCAACAAAGCCCATAAACTTAGTGTGTCCTAAGGCCCAGGCATCATCTATATCACTGCCCATTTAGATTTAAAACACTGTAAGCACATCACCTACTTCGATTGAAATCAAAAGCAATCAACTGATCAAGATATGCACGAAAATGTTGATTTCTTGAAGAATGCCCTCACACCTATACTAATTTATGCTGAGCTTTTTAATGATTTATCCTCCGAAGTGATTTATCATGGGAAAATAAAAGGGAATATGTGGTTTGAAAGGTGGATATGAGGATGGTTCAGCAGCACTGTTAGTGAAATTCACAGTGAGCTATGTGTGTGAAGCCTGGCACAAGCAAATGATCATGTGAGGCAAGGGTGGTGCACGGTTTTTGATAGTGGAATTTATTGATAATATATACAGGGATTATGCCTGTAATATGTCACAACTAGAAAATCTGCAACCATGGCCTAAAATCATTGTTCAATCATTTCCAAAATTCATGTATATGCTGCACTAGCTAAGTAGATCTTAAGAAGTTCTTGAAGACAATTGGCATAACTAGAAGTCTAGAACTGTGAAATTGATTTTATTTTTTTGGTAGATGATAATTGGTATGACCAGTTAAATTGATTAACAGGAGTAAAATTATCAAGTGGAGGAATCGTATCTTGTAGAATATTAGTAAAATATGTTGCAATGAATGAGATTTGTCTTCCTTATTTCTACTCATGGTGGATTGTACTCATGGTAGAAACAAAGAAATGTTGAGAGGAAAGTGAAACGCCTCTTTGGGGTTGCTTGGTGTTGAGTGGTCTATTTCTGCTATGTTGAACAATGCTATTGAGATTAGCCTTTGCTTTGATTCCCATGCATTTTGTTGAGCTAGAAGAAAGGAAAATAGTGTTGTTCATTTCTCGTTTAGTGCTAGTGGGTTTAGGAGAAAAAAGTTTGAAATACAAGATTAGTAACATATTGTAACTATCTAAAAAAGAAGTTTGTATATTATTGTCATTTTTTGTTTAAAGAAATTGTGCATTCAGTTCATTTGGGTCCAATTCGGTTCATTTCAGTCCAATCGGTCTAGTGTAGTCCATTTGGTCCAGTTCGGTCAAGGTCGGGCGAATTTGGTCCATTTCGATCTATTCAGTCCAGTTTCTGTGAAGTGTCCGGAATTACTCTCAGGTGCTGATCTATTCCCCTTTGTAGGCTCTGAAATCTCGAAACTACAAAGATGCTTGAATTTACTTAAGGGTCATTTACTTAAATTGCAGGCAGAGCTTAAAGAGCTGAGAAAGGAGAGAGATTGAGAGAGAGGAGATAGAGATTTTGAGAGAGAAGCTGAGACAAGCGTATGACTAAAAAAAAAAAGAGAAAATGAGGAGAGAGATTCTAAGAGAGACATATTTATCACTGAGAGAGAGATATTCCACGCATAAGCTATATATAGGTACTGTTTGGTTCTTGGAATCCATTAGGGAAAGAGAAAATTTTCACAAGGACTTCCATTTTCTCTTGTTTGGTGCAGACTCCTTCATGTTTGTGTTCCTTCCTTTAGTTAGTATATTTCACTGGAAACTTATATTTGTTTGAGAAATTTGTTTTTAAAAAGAAAATTATTGGGAGAAGTTAAGGAAAAATGCAAGTAAAAAATGGGTTAACTTAGAGACTTGGATTAATGATTCTTTTGGGTGGAATTTTGAGGTGTGTTCTCATGGGTTATTATCTTGTGTGTGTGAGCATGGCAGGTGTAGCAGTATCAGGATGGTTCTTGTGGTGGGAAAGGAGGTAGGCACCTTTTGAAGTTGGGCTGAAGAGATGAGGAGTCCCATTCTAAAGATTGGGCTCGGCTCGAGGATAAGCAAATTAGGAGATGGGCCAAATGTTAAGATCCGTAATCTACGTCGAGGACACGAGGAGGCTCGAAGATAGACATATGTCCAAGCACCTAACTAGTGTCAGGCACAAGTTACTAAGCAATCCTCTCAATGTCAGAAGGCAGGGTCCCACCTTTGATAACCGATTTGATAGGCAAAAAAATGCTATAGACCCAGAGTCATCTTAACCTCTGATCTGTCATCATGAGGGCTCCACCAACAAGAGAGTATAAAGGGGGAAGGAGGATATGGTATTAGGGGGTTGGAAAAATTGGGGTGAGAGATATGAGAGAAAGGTGAGAACATAAATCACTGGGGACTGAGATTCGACTTGAAACTCAGAAGGGAAGTTTAGTCAATTGGATACATTCTTGGCCAATAACTTGTAGCATAACAACGGATCAATACAAAGACCTGGTTCATCATAGCGACAAACTATTCCCGGGATCTTCCGTTGTGGGCCAAGAACATTGCCAGAGAACAAATTAATTGAGGGCAGGTACCCAACATAGACTAAGGTCATTGGGCCAAAGCACCACAGTTCTAAAAACCTTCTCTTTTTTTTTTTTTTTGGCCATTTAAGTATTGGAAACTTGGTGAGGAATTTCTATATATGTAAATATGAAATGGACCTAGTTAAATTTATGAACTGAGGTATTACCTATTAACCAATATACATATTTCTTAAATTCTAAAATTGGTACTTAAGGGCTTTCAAAAAAAAAACGGTACTTAAGGCAGCAGCAGAGATGTCATCAATTTGGTGAAAATTGATATATTCACAAAATCCAGGATCTTCAGTTAAGTATACTTCAAATACGCACACATGAAGATTAAAGATAAAATTTACGTATCATGGCATTTAGTTACTATCTAATTACCTCGGTGAGATTTGTCATTGGTTAAGTAGAGGTAGTAGCTTTTACATTAATGCAAAAATAGCATCTTTATCATATATATGCGAACTTTAATAGTAACAAACCTACCGCAATTTTAACAGAGGAATATTAAGAAGCATGGGAAAACTAAAACTTCAATTGAAACCGGTATGAAAAGGATAGGCCATTCTTGCTGCAGAATATGGATGGGCCATGGCTATGAAATGTGCATATATACTTGGTTAGCTTGTCCACCAACCTTTGCTCCCACTTGCTTAAGACTTTGTTGATAAAGAATGGAGCATGTATGTGCCATAGCAAACCTGCAAAAAGCTTAAGGCATGCAACTTGGGGCACGAATAAGCACAAGTACAAGCATAGCTGAGGAAAAGTTAAGACTATGATCAAGTACTCAGATAATACATATCAAGGCACATAAATTGATCATAAAGTATTTACAAACAAACCAGAAATAAATGTAAAAGAACTTAGGAACTTAGCCCTTGCAGCTCCCTTGGAAGTTTTGGTTCTTGGTCTTTGCAATAAAAGGATGTAATCTCAAAATTGCTTAGTCTGAAAGTGGTTTTTGTTACTAGAAATTTCATAGACAAGGTGGAGTACATTCAACTAATTCAAGCACTTCAAATTCTTGTGCATTGCACAAATCTACCTAATTGTGCTCAGCATAGATCCCAGAAGAAGCACTTATTGCCTAATGCTACAATGGGTTTCTAACTTTCTAGGTTGCAAAACTAGTCCATTGGTGTCTGTTCAAATATGCTCATGCACACTGAAAAGACATGGAAACACATCCACTATTAAAAATGTCATTCTAGATTGATTGGATTCTCATTTGACATACACTAAACATGATATTTAGGATTTGCTAGATGAAAAGGAAGTAGAAGATTATATATCATCTGGTTCTACTAAGCTAATAAAGCTTCTTTTTTTTTTTTTTTAAATGTGTATTGATGCCTTTCAAAAGCCTAGACCCTCCAAATTATCCAAACTAGCTTAGTATACTTCTAAACTGATCCTAAAGCCACTTTATGAATAGGTTTTGATTATATTCAATTGTGTAGACCACATTGGAACCAAGTTTTAGCTTTTGAGGAAAATATTTTCAAAGCCCCTAGGAAAAACGTGATTATTATCTATTTATCTTCTTATTACAATGACAGCGAATGAATGTCGGTGCTATATAATGTTTTCTTAGTGATGCAAATGTTTTGAAAATTGGTGAAATAATCTGTTTACACAAGGTTAAAGAAGAGAGAGAAGAAAATATGACACAAGGAATTTACGTGGTTTGGCAATATGCCTACGTCCATAGGAGGTGACAGAATAAAGTTTCACTATAACTTTGGAGATTACAACAATAGCTTGAAGATAGTCTCACACAAAGCCAAACCCCAAATACACCCTTGGTTCTCTCACAAATAAATAGAGAGCACCCTATTGTATTTAGACAAGTTGCAAGACACTCTAACTTCCTACCTCTGGTGCACACACACAGAAGAAGTTCTTTGCTTTATCCTATCTCACGTAGGTACTCTCTCTTGCTTCTCTTGCATCTTCTCTCAAATTCACCATCTATTTATACCTAGATGTTTTGCCGAAATACCAATAGTTTCAGCACATGAAACTTATCAAGTCAAAAGAAAATGATTCTCAAAAAAAAAAAAAAAAAAAGTCAAAAGAAAATGGCAAGCATTTATGGCCAAAGTGCCATCCATTTCAGCCAAAAGAAAAGAAGCATGAATTTGGTTTGCATATGTCAGGCGTTGTTCCTGGCCATCTTCTTTGACAATTCATGAAGAACAACATTTAATGCAAGCTTTTGCATTTCTTCACGCATGAAATTGGTTGAATATCATGCAAACTTTCTGACATGGGCATGCAAACCATTTAATGATTTGTTGATTAATGTCAATCCACTAATTTTGACAATTCAAGCCATTCCAATAGCAAAAGAAATAGAAATTGATGTTGTTTATGCTGCCAACAAAACAGGTCAGTTTTCCATCTTATAAAACTTACTCAAATGTCTAAAAACATGTCAATCAGCCCTAGCTATCATGGTTTAATGGACTATGTGCTTATCTGCTAAAGTAAATCCTAGTAAATAAATGGATTGAAACCATAAATTTAATTAGTGGTCTCTACACGAAATGGACTTCTCACTCAACATATTCACGTTGGGCCTCGAACCTAATGGACTTCTTACTCAACATATTCATGTAATTTTTTTTTTTTAGAATCTTAATGTTTAATTAGAACTCATTTAATGAAATAAATTTCAATTTATAGTAGAATTTGTTTACTATTCAAAAAAATAAAACAATAAGTTTTAATTAGTTTAAACTATATAGTTTTGTACTATTTTGTAACTCCAAAAACCAAATTAAAAAAAAAAAATATATATATATATATATATATATTATAGAATGATTACTTGCAAAAATGTAAACTTTCAACAAATATGTAGGCTTTAGTTTTATATTATTACTAGTGATGACTGGCCATGCTAGCCACAAGAAACTATTGACAATAAAATATTTAGGGATGATACATATTTAATTAATATGTATTAATAAATACAAATTTAAATTTGAGAATTTGTAGAAAATAACTAACCTAATTTAATCCAAATTTATTTAATTTTGGGTTGCTTTCTAAAAAGATAATGAGTTTTAATTTCTTTTTTAATAATTTGATAGTACATACAATGGGGGAGCATACTATATAACTAACTTACAAGGCTCTTGACTTGAATGAGTAATAAATAGCTTAAACTAACATAATTAACATTGTTTGTAACCCTTAACTACTAAAAATATTGCACCCCCCGACTTATTTGATTTTTAAGTAAGGTTATAAATTAACCAAGTTGTTCATAAACAGCCCAGACCTGGCTCAATAAAAACATCATTTATGTTTGTTTGTTTGTTTATTAAAAAAGAAGCTTGAGCCTAAATATTTTGCTTGTTTAATGAACAAGTGTCCAAGCAAAAAAAAAAAAAAAAGGTTTATGAAAAAAGTCGTGAACATTAGTATTTGATACAAACAAATTGGGCCTAAACTCATTTATTCGATAATAAGATTGATATAAGTTTGACAATTAAACTCATATTTTATGCAGATTTTAAGTAAATAGGAGTTGTGATTATTTGTCCAAACCAATAAGCTATATATGTGCTTGATAATATATTTTTGTTGGATTTCATGTTCAAAAATTTGATATTAAGCTCAAGTTTGAAGTTGATAATGAGGTCGAGCTCAACTTAACTAATAAATCTAGCTAAGTTTAAACATTTTACATTCGCTATCCCAAACTTAAACATTTTATATTCATTGTCGAGCTAAATTTGAACCCATACTACTAGACTCTGGATATTTATTTGAAGCAGTGTTTACATTTAAAATATTTGATTGGGGATTAGATAATAGCCAGTGTAGGCTCTGTTAATTTCCCGCCATGGTCGGCTTCTCATATTTGTAAGAACAAAACAGAGAAGTTGTAATTAAGTTACAGAAATCAATCAAGACTCAAGAGGCTCAAATTACTCTCTCTCTCTCTCTCAAAACTCTGTGATTGAGTTTCAACAAAATGTGAATTCACTGAATAAATGACTCACTAATTCAGATTCCATTTTAGGTCTGAATTTTAGACCCGCATTTTTGTCACGGTGATATTAATATGGCTGACTCGCGAAATTTCCAGAATGGGACTCAAAGTCAAAGAAGGAAGAAGTGCGTATTAAAAAAAAAAAAAAAAAAAAACCAAAAGAACTGGTTAGACTTTTAAGGGCTAAATGTTAGTCCAACATTGATTATTACTACACATGGGTCCGAACACTCTGGTTATTTTCTTATGCTTCGCACACGGTTTACTTTCATGCTGAAAACTGAACAGAAAGATGTCTTTATCTAGCCTCCTTACATCCAGCGGGTATACTGACCTCCAAGCTTAAAGGACAACATCTTTGACAATGGTTAGATTTGGCCTTTTTGAGGAGATGAGCTTTCCCATGAGAGCTGATCTAGAGATGCTCTCAAAATCTTCGTTTGGAGGGAGCTTATCTATCGCGTATCATACAATACTGATAACTATGCTTTAAAGGAGCATTGTTTAGTACGATTAATGAGCTCTGAAACTTGCATGAGATAGAAGAAACGGGGAACTTTAGTTTAAGGGGTTTATCTTGTTGGGATGAGGATGCGAGTGGGTAGAGCAAGTTATGTATTAGAGGGAAGGAGACTGGCTCTAGGGAATGGCAGAGACTAGCTCTGGGGAAAAAAATTAAAAAAGATCGATCCCTCGTTGCATTGTTTGCTTTGAGATCGAGTTGGAAAGAAAGAAAGAAAGAAAGATAAAGGTATGATACTATTATACAGTACTTTTTAAAAGTCATTGCAGTTAATGATCAAGACAAAGGCATGACTCATCAAAGAACTGTAACTATGGGCTAATTGGGACAAGCAATAATTTAGCAACTTTTAGTTTTCTAATTTTACATTAAATGGATGGGGGCATGGGGCTTTGCTCCAACATTTTCAAGGGTCTGTACATTTAAGGATTTTTATTAAACATTCTTATAAGACTGCATTATTTGTCACAATTTTGTCACGATTATGAGTGGTGAATAATTAATTTTACCATTCACAATCAACTACATCATGATATACATGTAAAAGACTAAAAGTTGTGCTCTCAGACTTTTTATTTTACTAATTCCACATTCCTCACGAAAAGCCAGATAGTTATGGTGGAAAAAAAATCCTTCATTTATCATTGTTTTGATTAAATGAGAGATAATTGATTTGAATTAGTTCATCATGAATTTGGGTAGCGCATCCATTCAAAATTCTCATATTTTTCTCTGAAATGGTTTCTAAACCGAATAAATTGTGTAGGTGAAATGTGTTGAATGCAAACACTGTGGTCCTCTGTACTCTTCCATACGGCAGTCGTTTATATTAGAAAAAATTTGTGCGACAAGTCGTCTTGGTTAAGTTTTGTAACGATTATTTGAAGTAGCGGACACATGTAAATATTTGATTGGATATAAGATATTGTTAGTCTCTTATACGCATGTAATAGCCGTTGTAGACTGTTTTTTCCCACCATGCTGTGTTTTTTTTTTCTCCTCATATAAGAACAGAACAGAGATGTAATTATAAATATCTCACTCTATCTAACTTTCAACAAAACGGGTACCCACTAAAGAAATGGCTCACTCATTCAGATTCTATTTAGGGTCTGTTTAAATATCACTTATTTTGTTGAAACTGAAAACTTATTGCTGAAAGTATTATAAATAAAGATAAAAGTTAATTGAAATAATATAGTGAAGCCCATAAATAGTACTAAAAAGTACAGTGAAATCCATAAATAACAGTTAAAATAAGTTGAATAGTAAAATAATTTTATTTTTCATTCTTATTCAAATGCACGCTTAAAAGGCCTGAATTGTCAAACTGACCTTTTTGACGGAATTGACACAATAAATGATATTGGTATTGCGAGATTTCCAAGAAGGGAGTTAAAAAAGCAAAAAGATTGGGCTGTAGACTTTCAAGGCTAAATGTTCATCCTACAATACTATGCCATAACAAGTAGTAGTATTCACAGCAGTGGAGCTAAAATAGCAATATTGCTATTTTAGCTCCACCAAAACACAATAAACACCTTTACAGCAGTGGAGCCATAGTTAAAAAATTTAGATGAATTGCTACAGTGCACATCTATTTATAGATGTGCACTGTAGCTTGGAGCAAAAAAAAAAAAAATTATTCAACCGGTACAACTTGTTTCTTTTTTTTCTTTTTTTTCTTTTTTCTCATTTTATCAAATCCGGTCAGAGCACTCATTCACTCTCTCTTGTTTATCTCTCATCTCAAGCTTACTGTCATCTCTCGTCTCATTCGCCGGCCCGACTATCGTCAAGCTCACTTTGGTACATCGACAGCAGCACCTCTCTGTCTCAGACCCATGCCGATCACCTCTCTGTCTCACCGATGGTGGTGGTGGTTGTGTGAGTAGATCAGCATCGGTGGATGGCTGGGTTCGTTAGCATTGGTGGGCTGTGGTGTGGTTGAATAGTTGTTGGGCTGTGGTAGGTAGATTGGCGTTGCTGGGCTGTGGGCTATGGTGGGTAGATAGGCGTCGGTTGGGTTCATCGACGTCGATGGGTTGTGGTGTGGTTGGTGTGCTGTGGTGGCTCGAGTGGGTTTCGTGGTGGTGGGTGTGGGTGTTGCTTGGTGGGTCGGGTGGGTGTGGGCTGGTTGATTTTTTTTTCTTTGTTGTGGTGGTGGTGGCGGCGACGGCGGCAGCGACTGTGGTCATGTGTGTGGTTGTGGTTGTGGCAATGGCAGTGGGTTGTGGTTGTGGTAGTGGCGGCGGCGGCAGCCACTGTGGTCATGTGTGTGGTTGTGGTTGTGGCAATGGCAGTGGGTTGTGGTTGTGGTAGTGGCAGTGGGTTATGGTGACTGGTGGTGATGGGGTTGTGATTGTGGTTGTGGTTGTGGTTTTGTTTTTTTGTTTTTTATTTTTTCTATGTTGTGTTGTAGTTGCCAAAGTAGAGTGGTGGTGGTGGTGGTGGTGGTTGTGGTTGTGGCTGTGGCTGATGATAGAGGTGGTTGTGGTTGGTGTTGTGGATTTTTTTTTGGTAGTAGGATATATTATTTTATTGTAAAGAATATATTATTTTATTGTGATGTTTATGTTATTTTATTGTGTTAAAAGCTAAAATAGATATACTGTTGCAACATTTGCGTAGGTAAAATAGATAAAATAACTTTTGGTGGAGCTAAAAAGCTAAATTTTTAGCTCCACTGCTGTGAATGCTCTAACAACTAATAACTACCAACACTTGTGTTTGACACTTTTTTTTTTTTTTTTGACTGAAAAAGGTAGAATCGGTATATTAAAATGACCAAAAGTACAACAGGCCTTTTGGTG
Organism: Quercus variabilis; assembly: GCA_030445155.1. Lineage (NCBI taxonomy): Eukaryota > Viridiplantae > Streptophyta > Magnoliopsida > Fagales > Fagaceae > Quercus > Quercus variabilis. The sequence goes on along the minus strand of CP129448.1, from coordinate 6,062,894 downwards.
ATTTCTTCATGCATATGAGAATATGATCATTCAATGGTGATGCCACGTACAAGTCAGGGTGTTCCCAGGAACACCCTAACCTGAAAAAAATTAAAAAAAAAAAAATTTATATTTAATCTGTATTAGGAACACCCTAATCACAAAATTAGGAACACCCTCAGTTACAAAATTAGGAACACCCTCAAATTAAAAAAAAAAAAAATTATCTGTTCTACTTTCAAGCAAAAAAAAAAAAAAGCCCAAAAAAAATTTGAACTACAATGTGAAAGAAAAAAAAAATTGTAACAGACTAGAGCCAAGCCCACGGCAAGAAAAGCCCACGGCAAGCCCAATAGATTACAGCAAACCCACCGATTCTCCAACACAAAAAAAAAAAAAAAAAAAAAAAAAAATACAAAGAATCAGAAATCAAACCTTTACCCACGGTCACGACGCTGGCAGAGAAAACCAAACCCCAATACAATCAGTCTATACAGAGTAAAAGCAAAACAAACTCCAATACAGAGGTGTTTTAGTGTTTATCCAAAAAAAAAAAAAACCCAATATAGAGCAAACCAAAGATCCAAAACCAAACCCCAGCAAACCAAACGGTCTAAACCCACAGTCACGTTGTCGCTGTCGCCGTAGATCACTCACAGATCGCTTGTAGATCACGTCACTGTAGATCGCTCGTCATAGTCGTAGATCGCTTGTCGTCGTCGTTGCTCGCTAGCCCCTCATTGCATATTGCTCTGCTTCGGTGCTCGGTGCTCGCCACTCACCGCTCGGTGCTCAATGCTCCCTCCCTCAAGGTATTTCTCTCTTTTTCTCTCTGACTCTCTCTCAGTCTCTCTCTCTCTCTTTATTCTTTAATAGTATAACTTTACTCAGTCTCAGTATCTCTCTCTTTTGAATTCTCTGATTGGCTGGCCCGAATTACCTTTATTTATATTTTGCTTTTTACCTCTTTTTGTCTTTTTGAATTTGGCTTTATTTTATCTGTTGGTGTTGGTCAGTGTGTTGGTGTTGGTATTGGTGTTTGTTAGTTAGATATTAATTGTCTTTTAGTGTAATGGGTATTGTGTATTGTGATTGTGAAATTTTCTGATTGGCAGGCCATTGTGACTGGGGCATTAAGCTTGTGCTTGTTTGTTGAGTGGGAGGGGGTGGATGGGCTGATGGGTTGGGGTCGGGTAAACAATAATTAAAGCAGTGTAATGTGTTGCACATTACACTGCTTTAATTATTGTGCTACACATGGAATGTGTAATGTGCACAAGGGGTTAAACAATATAACAAATTAAAGTAATATAATTAATGACAAACAAATTAAAGCAATATAGTTTATTATTACGCTAAACAATAATAATTAAAGCTGTATAATTAAATTAACCAATACATTATTGTAGGGTCACGATTTGTAGTCCAAGCCCAAAAGATATGGGATGTGAGCCCAATGAACCCAATACAATAAATTTGTAGAAAGTGGGTGAAAGAGTTGGGCTATTTACGAATTGGACAATGGCTAGTAAGGATTTAAAGATGAACAAACACAAAAACACACTTAAAACTCGATGAAATTAGTGTCAAAGGAGATGAATTATGAATTAAAACAATGTTCCTGAAAGCTAATACAGTTCTTAGTGCTATAATAATTCTTTTTCTATCCCTCTTTTTCCTCCCTTCATTATGGAAGGTCTTTTTCATTATATAGTTCCTTCCAGACCATCTTCATCGTACACTTGTTTATCATTTAAGCCTTCACTTGAGTACACGTCCCATCAAACATCTTCTTTGGCTCTCTATGAATGGTGGTAGCTGAGACTGCACTGTTCAGGGGTCTTCTCCACATAAATGCGGCTAGAAAAGTTGCTGCAGTGCATTTAATGCGGTGGTAGTAGCTTTTCTTTTAGATATTTCTGTGTTCTTATCATCTTTGTACGTTCTTGAGATTCATCCTGATCATCATTAGAATTCCTCGGAAGGTCACCTAAATTACCCAAATATGTGCCTGATCGATATTCATCGTGTCCGAGAAGGAGCTACTCCTCAGACTATATGCCTCCATTCTTTTCTTCCATGATTCTCAACTTTGGGGCCTCTTCTAATCATTTGCTCTTCCTCGGGCATATCCCCATCCTTAAATAGGGCCCAAAGCCCAATATACAAATTTGGGCTCTCATCTCCACAATTATAAAAGACAAATTAATTAAATTATGTTAGGCTAAATAACAATTAACAATTTTATAATTAATGAAACAATAATATAAAAAATTATAATTTATAAAAGAAAAACAAATTAATGAAACAACTAAACAATAATAATTAATAATTTTATTAATATTTCAAATGAACTAATAATTTGCGAGTTTTTTTTATTGTTGTTGTTGTCAATATATAAAATTTTCTTTTTATTAGATTGTGTAATTTGTGCTTGTTGAGGAACACCCTAGAAAAAATTCCTGGAGCCGCCACTATGATCGTTCTGAGAAAATTTTCATTAGCTTCGCGGATGCTGAAATGGAAGTACAATCGGGTCCACAGGGTTTTCTTTCTTTTGGTGCTAAAGGCCTTGACAGTCAACACTTGTGTCTGACACTCTTGTTGTTTTCTTCATGCATATGAGAATAGTATCGGTAACATTCCAAGAGAATTCATAAAGGAAGACTTGTATCGGTAACTTTTTCGATAATCATTGGTATCGGTAACTTTCTTCCCCCATATATATTCGATCCTCTTCGGCTCCTTCTTCACAGCAACATTACACTCTAGCTTTCTTCTCGCTCTTTTAGCCTTCTTTTTTACACTCTCTAGCAAATTGAAGCACTTCAAGCTCTCACTCTTTAGCTTCCATCTCACTCTTTTAGCCTAGCTTTCACTCAATAGAAAGTTTTTCTTTCACTCTAGTACTGAACCACTTGAAGCCCACCCTCTCTTGCTTCCCTCTTGCTCTTTAAGAGGCTGTTTGGTTCACTAGTTTTCATGACTCAATTTTCTGTTTTCATAACTCAATTCTCAAAAATGGTGGGACCCATAGCAAAATACTCGTTTGCCTGCACAATTTCTTTGTTTTCATAACTCTGTTTTCAACACTCAATTCTCTACTTTTTGAGCTATGAGTTGTGGAAACTGAAAACAACTTTTGGCTATTTTCAATTTTCAATTCTCATAATTCAATGACATTTTTGTAATAAAACAAACAAGGGAGACCCACTATTATAAATTCAACCGCACCTTTTGGCTCCCTTTTCACTTCTTTTTTTTTTTTTTTTTTTTTCCTTTCCTCCTGGGCTGTCTTCTCCACTCCTCCTGGTTTTTTTTTTTTTTTTTTTTTTTTTTTTTTTTTTTTTTTTTTCACTGGGTTCACCGTCCTTCTTTCTTCCCTTTTTTTTTCACCTGGGTTCACCATCCTTGGGTTTCTTACTTCTTTTTTTCTTTTTTTCTTCACTCGGAAACTCACCGAACCCAGTGAAAAAAAAAAAAAAAAAAACTGCAGTGGGTGACAGAAATGGGGCCCACAAATAGTGTGAAAAATATTGAGTGTTGAGAAATGAGTGATGGTGCCAAGCAAACATTTTATTTTAGAGTGATGAGTGATAAATGATGAGTTATGAGTGATGAGTGATGAAAATTGAGTGACGAAAATTGAGTGATGAAAAAAGTGGTGCCAAACAGCCTCTAAGTCTTCCTTTCTCTAGCATACTGAAGCACTTCAAGCTCACTCTCTAGTTCTCCTCTCATTCTTCTTGTTGGGTGCACCATTCGGCCTAAGGAACTGAAGAAAGAATTTGGTTGAAGTAAAGTCAAAGTAAGTGGTTTGCATTTATTGTGATTTGATGAGAAGAGTGTGAAAGGAAGAAAAGAAGAAAATGTGAAAGAAATAAAAGGGAAAGGCCATTCGGCCATTTGGGGCAGAGAGGAGAAGTGAAGTCCCAGAGAAAAGTCCAGTCTTGAAGAACTGCATGAGTGAGTGAGTAAGCAAAAGAGAAGAGAGAAATAGAGAGAGTGAGAGAAAACTATGAGAGATACATAGTGAAAAAGAGAACAGTGAGTGAAAAGAAAAAGAGAGTTTTTTCTTTACTCAAGTTGTATCTCTAAGTGTTGTTAATTTCAGAGCTTGTCCCGTGGTTTTTCCCTTCAAGATACACAGTGAGAAAGAGAACAGTGAGTGAAAAGAAAAAGAGAATTTTTTTCTTTACTCAAGTTGTATCTCTAAGTATTGTAATCTCTATTTAATATAGTGAAATTATTCGGAGTTTGTCTCGTGGTTTTTCCTTTCAAAGAGAAAGGGTTTCCACGTAAATCTTTGTGTTATTGTATGGTTGTTCTTCCGCTGTGCTTGCTGAAATTTATTCACAGTTATATAGAATTTTTCCCAACAAGTGGTATCAGAGCGTAGGTTCGATTGGGAGTAATGGCTGGAGAAGAAGGAAAGACGTTAGGAATCGAAAAGTTTGACGACACAGACTTTGGCTATTGGAGGATGCAAATCGAAGATTATCTGTATGGGAAGAAATTACATCTTCCTCTTTTGGGAAGGAAACCAGATAGTATGGAAGAAGAAGAATGGAGTCTTCTTGATAGACAGGTGCTAGGAGTTATACGATTAACTCTGACAAGATCAGTTGCACACAACGTTATGAAGGAAAAAACCACAGTGGATTTGATGAAGGCTTTGTCTAGTATGTATGAAAAGCCTTCGGCAAACAATAAGGTGCATCTGATGAAGAAGTTGTTCAATCTGAAGATGGTGGAAGGTACTCCTGTGGCTCAGCATCTGAATGAGTTCAACACTATCACAAATCAATTGTCTTCTGTGGAGATTGATTTTGACGATGAGATCCGTGCATTAATTGTTTTGGCTTCCTTGCCAAACAGTTGGGAGGCCATGAGAATGGTAGTGAGCAATTCTACAGGAAAAAGCAAACTCAAATATGATGATATTCGAGATTTGATTCTAAGTAAGGAGGTTCGCAGAAGAGATGCTGGTATAAACAATGCACAAGATCAAGTTTTTGTTATGGAGAATAGGGGCAGAAATAGAAGTAGAGGGCTTGATGATCGAGCCAAATCCAATGACAGGTCACAGTCAAAAGGTAGATCTCAATTTAAACAGATGAGAGAATGTTTCCATTGTGGAAAAAAAGGTCACATAAAAAGAAACTGCTGGCATTGGACTAAAGAACAAACTGAAGAGAAAGATTAAAAGAATGATGATGAGAAGAATACTGCAGCAGTTGTGTTTCATGAGGATGTTTTGATGCTCTCTCTTGAAGAGCAAAAATGTAAGCATGTTGCTAAGAATGATGTTAAGTGGGTTGTTGATTCAACATCTTCCCACCATGTAATTCCCATAAAAGAGTTGTTCACCACATACAAAGCAGGCGACTTTGGTGTTGTGAAGATGGGTAACTCCAGTTACTCAAAAATTGTGGGAGTTGGTGATGTGTGCATCAAGACCAATGTTGGTTGCACGTTGATATTGAAGGATGTGAGACATGTTCCAGATTTAAGGATGAATGTGTTGTCTACTTTGGCTTTGGATCAAGCGAGTTATAGTAACCATCTTGGCAATGGAAGACGGAAACTTTGTAAAGGATTATTAGTTATTGCTAGAGAGAGTGCTTGTTGTGGCATGTACAGAACTCATGTGAGGGCTTGTAAGAAAAAGTCCAATGCTGTCAAAGTTTTTGAGAAAACTCCACAGTTGAGAGTTGATAGTAATGGTGTTGTAGCCAAGAGAGTAAAATTCTCTCTACCTGAAAGTGATTTAAATGTGAAAGTGATATTTGATGAAAAATATCATAATGCTAAGAAGAATGATGAAGTGAAAGATTGTGAAGGTCTTGAGAAGGGGGAGCAATATCCTCCACTAGAAATTGTTGAATCTCTTGAAATGAGGCGTACTAAAGAACATCAAGCAGTTAGCTTCGAGAATATTTGTGCTTCTGATGAGGGGGAGCCAAGAAATTGGATTAAGGATATCCAAGGTGAAGTAAACTATTTGAGAATGAAAGGTATTAATTTTGATGAAATTTTCTCAATATTAGTAAAGATAATGAAAAAGGTTAAGCTTGGTGCTGGCTTGACTGGGATAAATTCTAATTGAAGAATTGAGTTGAATCTCCTCCGTAAGTGGGCTGGAGGGGGAGATTGTTGGGTGCACTGCACCATCAGTCCAACCCACATGTTTTTTCAAGAGCTCATTTAATGAGCATGTCACTCTTGTCTTCCATGACTTGTGAGAAGTCTAACTTCTTTTACATGCTGAAGAAAAAGGAAAAGAAAGATGCCAAGGTCATTCGGCCTAAGGAGCTGAAGAAAGAAATTTGGTTGAAGTAAGGTCAAAGTAAGTGGCTTGCATTTATTGTGATTTGATGAGAAGAGTGTGAAAGGAAGAAAAGAAGAACAGGTGAAAGAAACAAAAGGGAAAGGCCATTCGGCCATTTGGGGCAGAGAGGGGAAGTGAAGTCCCAGAGAAACTGAGGACTAAGAGCAGTCTTAAAGAACTGCGTGAGTGAGTGAGCAAGCAAAAGAGAAGAGGAAAATAGAGAGAGTAAGAGAAAACTGTGAGAGATACATAGTGAGAAAGAGAACAGTGAGTGAAAAGAAAAAGAGAGTTTTTTCTTTACTCAAGTTGTATGTCTAAGTGTTGTAATCTCTATTTAATATAGTGAAATTATTCAGAGTTTGTTCCGTAGTTTTTCCCTTCAAGGAGAAAAAGTTTCCACGTAAATCTTTGTGTTATTGTGTGGTTGTTCTTCCGCTATGCTTGCTGAAATTTATTCACAATTATATAGAATTTTTCCCAACACTTCTAGCCTTCCTTCCACTCTCTAGCACTGAAGTACTTGAAGCCTACCCTCTTCAGGCTCTAGCTTCCCTCTCGCTCTTTTAGTCTTCCTTTCTCTCACGACAAACAAATGGCTGAAGCAATCCTCTGCGGAGTTGCACAGACCATAATTGAAAATTTGGGATCTGCGGCTTTTGAAAAGTTTAGACCACTGTGGAATATTACGGATGACCTTGAAAGCATCAAGAACACAGTGTCCAGAATACAAGCTGTCCTTCTGGATGCATTGGAGCAACAGAACCGCATTCATCAAGCCTGTGACTGGCTCGAAAAGCTCAAGGACACTTTTTATGATGCAAATGACTTGTTGGGTGAGTATAAGTTCCACATTGAATTAGCTTTGCAGCAAGAAGAGATGATTGGGAACAGTGTAGGAAAGGTACGCAGTTTCTTTAGAAGTATCCCACTTGCTTTTAGAAATCATAGGATGAGTCTTAGAATAATCGAATTGAGGCAGAAACTAATTGCAATGGCGGAAGATAGGAATAACTTTCACTTTAATGAAGGCTATGTAAAGCCTCAAGTGAGTCTAGACTCTATATAGGGAGACTTTCCCATGTTTACCTAATAAAGAAGTTATTGGAAGAGATGATAAAAATGCCATCATAAAACTTTTAGTGGAGCCTAATAATGAAGTTTCAGTCGTTGCTATTGTGGGAATTGGGGGTTTAGGCAAAACCACACTTGCTCAATATATATACAATGATGAGAATGTCAATACACATTTTGAGCTAAAAATATGGGTGTGTGTCACAAATGTATTTGAGGTGAAAGCAATTGCTGAAAAGGTAATAAATGGTATTGATAAAGATAATGGCAAGGAACCAATGCGAAAGAAATGTCGTGAGATTAATTCTAAAGTCCTCGTGGTTCAAGTCCACAACATGGATCCATTCAAGGAACTAATTAAAAAAATTAATCAAAAGAAATATTTACTTATGTTGGATGATCTGTGGAATGAAGATTGTAAAAGTTGGAATGACCTTAAAAGCCTTTTAATATGTGGTGGAAGGGGAAGTAAGATCGTAATAACTACACGTGCCAAATTGGTTGCGGAGATTACACGTCCTGTTTCAACATATACCCTTGATGGTCTTTCTAAAGTAGGAATGGCAACGGGTCGGGTTTTTTGATACCCGGACCCGACCCGTAGGTCTTCTTTTGTTACTCGGACCCGACCCGTTTAATAAACGGGTCTTTTTTTTAGCCCCAAACCCAGCCCGTCAGGTCTCCGCGGGCTTCGTCCAGTCCAGCCACTTTTGGGCCTAATCCGTGGCCCCATCCAACCCAATCTTATTAAAAAAAAAAAAAAAAAAAAACCAAAAAAAAAACAAAAAGCAAAAGTGAACACAAACAATCAACATTGTTATCAATCTTTCTTAGACAGAAAATAAATAAACACAAAAAATAGAAGAAAAAAAATTCCATTTATCATTTATGTCTTTGATTTTCATTTCATCACCAAAAGCAAAGTAATCCAGAGCTCCAAATCCACCGTACAATAGAGAAATGAAAATCATACACTACCCGAAAACTTTCCTAAACTTGTCTTTGTCTTTTGCCTTTGACTCCAACGGCAAAACCATTCCAACCCCTTCAAATGCATACACAGCCACACCCACGCCATAAAGAAAAAAGACAAAGGGAATTCAGCCCCAACTGAAAAGGGAAACAAGCCCAAAGAAACAAACTTTTCGGTGACAACTTGCTTTTACTACAGCTGTGTACCATCTCCATGCTCCTCCACGAGGGTGAGGGTGGGTTAGTGAGTGAATGAGAGTTAGGGTGAGGATGAGATGTGAGTGTCTAAGTGAGAGTGAGATTTAGTGAGGGCCGGATGAGATGCAAGTGAGAGTGAGATAAGGTGAGATGAGGTGAGGCTGGCGGTTGAGTTAAGCGAAAAATGAGAGAAATGAGTTTTAGGTTAAGGTTGTGATATATATATATATATATATATAGGTAGGTTTTTTTGTAATTTTATATTTATGCTAACTGGATCGGGTCGGGTTCGGGCCAAGTTTTTGCCAAAACCCGGACCCGACCTGAACCCACTTTAGGTTTTTAAAAAGAAAACCCAAACCCGACCCTATTCTTTATCGGGCCGGGTACCTGCGGGTCGGGCATAAATTGCCATCCCTATTCTAAAGACCACACTTGGTCTTTATTTGAGAAAATAGCATTTAAAAACAGGAAAGAGACCAACAACACTAAATTAGGAGAAATTGGAAGGGAGATTGTAGGCAAATGTCAAGGAGTACCTCTTGCCATAGAGTCCATTGGAAATGCATTATACTTGGAGAAAAAAGATGGGTGGTTAAAGATCAAGGATAAAGTACAAGAAAATGTAATTGAACAAGGGGGTGGTAATACACTTTCAATTCTAAGGTTGAGTTATGATCCTCTTCCGCCACATATAAAAGGTTGTTTTGCCTATTGTTCTTTGTTTCCTAAAGCTTACAATATTGATAAGATGACACTAATTCAACTATGGATGGCACATGAGTTAATCCAATTGTCAAATAATATACAATTAGAAGATATGTTGCAGATGAGTGCATCAACCATCTACTTTACAGGTCCTTTCTTTATGAAGCAAGCAAAAATTTTTATGGACTATACAAGATGCATGATTTATATCATGATCTTGCACTATCAATTGCAGGGCCAAACTTTAGATTTGACTATTTGGATGGAAAAACTCGTCATGTATCATTCTCTAGTGTCTCATCTTTTACTAAAACTTTAAGTTTGGTTAAAGAAAGCTACAAGGTACGTACAATTCTTTTCACACATGGCGGGTCATTTGGTACCATGGATGAGTCAACATTGAGTACACTGATTGAGAGTTTCCCAAGGTTGCGTGCATTGGATATACATAAATTGAATATTAAAGTAATGCCAAATTTCTTAGGAAAATTAATACATTTGAAGTACTTAGATCTTTCTTTTAATCCCATTGAAACTCTTCTTGATTCAATTACTACATTGTTGAATTTGCAAACACTAAAACTTCAGGAATGTGGGAATCTTGAACAATTGCCTAGGGACATCACAAAATTGGTTAGCCTCAAGCACCTTGATAATAGGGGTTGTTATAAGTTGAGACTGCCTCAAAGATTACGGAAAATGACTAGTCTTCAGTCATTACCATTATTCATTGTGGGGAATAATGGTGGACTAGGCGAATTATATGGGCTAAACAACCTTAGAGGAACACTAAGGATCAAAATTTTAGTACAATTGGAAGATGTTAACTCACAATCCGAGGCCAAAAATTTAAGGAAAAAACAACATCTTAAGAAACTGAATTTAGCATGGGCTCATCAGGTTGGACACAATGAGATGTTGTTAAATTGCCTCCAGCCACATCCAAATCTCAAAATTTTGAAAGTGTGGGGGTACAATGGTGTGACATTTTCAAGTTGGCTTTCTTCCATTGAAAATCTTGTTAATTTAACTTTAAGTAGATGTGACAGATGCAACCACTTGCCACCGTTGTCTGAACTCCCATTTCTGGAAACATTACGTCTTTATGAAATGAAAGGTTTGGAATACATATCAGATCGTGATATGTGTGAGGAGGTTTGTGCTTTATCCTTCTTCTCGTCGCTAAAGTCACTTGTGATTTCTGGAAGCCCTAACCTGAAAGGATGGTGGAGGAGCGCATCAACACCAAATCATCAATAGCGTCAGCATAACCAGTCACTGCCTTCATTTCCTTGTCTTTCTTCTTTTTGGATTCGTGAGTGTCCTAATATGACTTCCATGCCCTTGTTTCCTTATCTTGAAATAATGCTATACCTAAATAACGTTAGCTTAAAGCCTTTTCAAGAGACATTTCTTTCCTCTTCCTCCTCATCCTCGTCCCCTCCTCTCTCCAAATTAAAATCTATGCATATAATTGGTATGGAGGATGTTGTGTCTTTGCCAGATGGGTGGGTGTCGAATCTAATTTCTCTCGAGAATTTATGTATTTTCCATTGCAAGGAGTTAAATCTAGGGAGTGACATGGACCAAATGGAATGGCGACACCTCAGTCATTTGGAATTCCACAGCCTTCCAAAACTAAATTCCTTTACCTGCAGCTCTTCAACACATTACCACCCTAAAAACGCTCCAAATTACGCTCTGTGAGAATCTAAAAACCTTGCCGCGGTGGATTTGGAAGCTTATCTCACTTGAAAGTTATGACTGTCCCAATTTGAAATCACTTCCTAATGAGATGCGAGATCTCACGTCTTTACAATGTCTGGAGATTGCCGGTTGTCCCGAGTTACGGAGAAGATGTGAAAAGCAAACCGGTCAGGATTTGCACAAAATCACTCATATCACTTCCGGTACGCATTCTATATACCCATTTTTTGTACTGAATTTTTGTTTTCTAGCTGAGAAAACAGTTGAAAATGAAAGGAAATGAACTTTTTAGAATTTTACTCTCTATCATTTATTGATTTCAATACAATTTTTTTGAAAAAAAGAATGAATTTTTTCTTTTCGATATCAAAAATATAAGAACCAATGTATATAACTGAATGGGGATCACTTTAGGAAAGCTTTTGGTTTTCTAAAGTTTTCTAATAATAAAAAATCTGACATGTATAGAATCTTGGCCAATTTGTTTTATTTCAAAGTAACCAAACTGTTGAATTGTTTCAAAGTTCTATATTAATTATTATTATTTAATTCGATGCCTTGTGTTCTGTCAACAGTTGAAATACGATGAGTCACTTGGATACTTTTAGGATTTTGGATGAAGTCCGAAAGGTACTTGGTTACACTCTCTATAATCAAAGGTTAGTGAGTATTTTGAATAAAATTTCGTTCATATATTTGAGTCACACACTAAGAAGGAAAAAGTTGCATACTATTTGCTTTTTTATTCTAATGATTTTTACAGAAGCTGATGAATGTGCTTTTACGAAGTCTTTACAAGGAAATGCTTTGGTCAAGTCCTTAGTTTTTCCAATAAACTTTGAATAGTTGGGAGAGGGTTATTCAAATGCTAATTCCTTTCCTCTTCTCCTTTGTTTATGATGATTTCTCACTTAATTTGATCCTAGATGCAGAACAAATTGGAATTAAAAAACAAAACCAAGCGTAAATATCTGGGCCTAAACCTTTTATAAAGAACATTTTGTTTCTATTATGATCTTACTTTCTGCCGTAGTTTAATGGTCTAGAGCTTAAGATCAAATTTTTTTTTTTCATGTGGTTGGAAGCATATACAATTTTAGTGGAATTTCTTTGTACATTTTGGGTTATGTTCCCATTGCTTACTGTTATAAACTTGGGAAATTTTTTTTTTTTTTTGGCCATCTTGTCTCACTTGAATAACCAATTCATGGCAATTTTTCACAATTCCCTGCCATTGTTAAACTTTGGCTAGCTTGAGGATGCAACATGCATCGTCACTGCAGTCATTCTTGATTGGCCTCTAGCAATATGCATTTGAAAAAATGAACTGAACATAAAAGGGAAGCTTGTAAGGACCTTTTATAATAACTCATTACAGGCTGGTAAATTGGGGTGACAATGCTGTTATCTTGTGTTATCTGCAGGGAGCATTTGGAGTGCTGTAGGAATCATCTCTTTAATGATTACTCTTTTACAAAGAAGATTATGGCAGAAAGTGTTGGAAGAGTACTTGGTTAATCTGCGTCTTGTCTTTTAAAATTCCTCTCCATTTGTTCAGATGCTGAGGCCCACTTTGTGTTATTTTTATTGTTGAAATCGACTTTAGTGTGATGTAAATTTGTTGTAATCTAAAAATTGTGTTATTCAATGTTTTGGTAGTTTTTAGCAATTGTTTAGAGAAAATTGTTGTAAACTCATTATTCAATAGTGGAAGATTTTTTACTAGACTAGGTCCCGTGGTTTTTCCCTTCTCATTGGATGGTTTTTCACGTAAAAAATCGATGTCTTGATTATGGTTTGCTTCTGGATATTTCTGTTTGTGTTGACCGTGCTTGCTTGATTTTTTTTTTTTTTTTTTTTTTGAAATGCCTATTAGATTGTACAAAGAAAAAAAGAAGAAGAAGAAGAAAGAAGTAATTCCATTGTGTGTTATGGTATCAATTGGCAATTTTTCCCAATAGAGATAGTGGATTCATTCTTCAATGGGTAAAGGCCTGAGGCCTACCTTGTGCAATCTTGCTTGGGCTACATTCATCTACCATATTTGGATCTAAAGAAATGCAAGAGTCCATAATGATCCTATTCGTATTGAGAATAGTCATATAGTTGATTTAAAAATGACGTTAAGAGTTAGAACTAGAGCTTGCAAGGGTTTTAAAATGTCAATAAAGAATAGGGTGCTGGTTAGTTACATGGGTCTCTCTGTCTGTTTTAGCTTAGCTTGGTAGCTTGTCTTTGTGCAGCAAGGGCTGGCTGTATAATTTTTCTGCTGAAGTATAGCGTTCTGTCTTTTGGATTCACAATTGACAAACACTAAACGTGATATTTAGGATTTGCTAAATGAAAAGGAAGTTGAAGGTTATATACCATCCGCTTCTACTAAGGCTAAACTAGTAAAGCTTTTTGTCAGACATGCATGATTGCCTTTCAAGTTTCAATAGCCTAATCCCTCAGTCCTAAAACCACTTTATGAATAGGTTTTCATTATATTCAATTGTGTAAATCACATAGGAACCATGTTTTAGCTTTTCAAGAAAAATATTTCCAGAAGTGATTATTATCCTTCTATTTTCTAGATATTTTACTCCATCTATAATGAATGTCTGTGCAATATAATGTTTCCTTATTGATGCAAAAGCAATAGCAATTGATGTTGTTTATGCTACCAACGAAACAGGACAGTTCCATCTTAAGTTTCTTAAACACCTTGCCCAAATATCAAACAGTCCTATAATAGTTTCATGGACTGTGCTTATCTACGGAAGCAAATCATAGTATTAGTGGTCTCAACACAAAATGGACTTCTCACACAACATATTCGGGTTGGGCCTCAAGCCCAATGAAGTCCATAGATTTATTTATGGCCAAAATGGCCCATTACCATAAAATTTGGAAAAATTTAGCCCAAAAACACTGTTTCGGAAATAATTAGTGATGTGCCATCTTTTTAAGTACTCGAGTTTAGTGAACTCGAGTACCATGTTTTTTGGCTTCCACCGTGGCACGCTGCCGTGGCAGCTGAGTCAGAAATTTCAAATAGTACTCGAGCTTCCTGAGCTCGAGTACTGTTCAAAATTTTAAAAAGTACTCGAGCTTTGTGAGCTCGAGTACTGTTCAATAAGGTACCCGAGTGCACTAAACTCGGGTACTGATCTGTATTGGCGCCAGTTGCCTGTAGCAACTGGATTTAAAATTGTAAACAGTACTCGAGTCTGGGGAACTCGAGTACCGTTTTAAATTTTTCCTAAAGTCCAGTTAAGCTCATTTGTAAAACTGACACCCATTTTTATTTCACAGTTTTCACTTTTCACTCACTCCTCCCTCTCAAACCAGAACGCCCAAACCCACTCTCCCTCTCCTTCACACATTACACAAAGCCCAAACCCTCACACCGGCGGCGGCAGAAATCCCGTTGCAGCGGAGGAGGCTTGTCGGCGGCGGAAGGCTCTCGTCTGCTTTGGAAGGTCGAACGGCAAGTGGAGTTCTCGTCGGCGAACGCTTGGGAACTCTACGGCAACGGCGGCGGCGGCGGCGGCGGCGGAAGACGCTTGTCGGCGACTTCTCACTCAGGTCTCTCACTGTCTCGGACTAAGGTAAGTTTTTTAGTTTTAGTTTTTTATTTTTAGTTTTAGTTTTTTAGTTTTTTAGTTTTAGTTTTTTTAGTTTTTTTAGTTATTTATATTTCATTTTAACTATGGTAATGTGAAAGTTTAGTAGGGTTTCCTATCCTAAAAGGTAAGGGGTTTAAGATTTTTAAATTAGTGTTTAGTATGTGTTTGTTTTATAAATTTTTAAACAATTGTCTGAGAAGGGTTTAGGTTTTGCAAGTTTTGTACCCAAACCCAGCTAGATTATATATGTAAATTATTGTCGGAGAAGGGTTTAGGTTTTGCAAGTTTTGTATCCAAACTCAGCTAGATTATATATGTAAATTATTAGGATGTCAGTATCGTTAATTTTATTTACCTTTAAAATTAGTAATTTTCTAACAAAAGTAATGTGTTAAATGTTAAATTTTAGGTAATCCAAACATTTCAACCAAACTTATGGTTAAATAAACAAAATAGATTTGAAACAAGTTTGTTTTTGTAGACATAAATGTCTTTGAGTTTTGGATGAAATTTCTAAAATTTTGTAGAATTTTACATCTAAAATATTTAGAGGGTTTGAGTTTGGAATGGCAATTCTTTTTTCGAAATGCCATTCCTAATTTTAAATATATAAATATCTTGGGAAAAAAGATTATTTGACATGCCTTCAATAGATAAATACTTGTAAATAAAATGTATTTTGTGGTGCATTTGGAACAAGGGATTTGATTTCATACTGATGGCCATTTCAGTTGGGCCATGACAATGAGATATTTTTGTTTCGATTGATTCTGATGTACCTTTTTAGGTTTATTGGTATTTATATATTTCTAAGAGTGCGTGCACACACACACACAAATTTAACTTCAAAATTAGTAGAGCTAGTCTTTGTATTTTCAAACAAAATATGCAACTTCAAAATTAGTAGAGCTAGTCTTTGTATTTTCAAAAAAAATATGCTTTGTATTTGACCTAATGGGCCATTAATCATCTTTACTTTATGCCAGATATGGACCCACCTAGAGCGGGACCCTCTATACGGGATGTCTTGACGAGGCAGGATGCGCATCGTTCAAGTTTGCTTTGGGATGCTCCTTTGGCAGGCGAGGTATGCACTTGTCCAAAATCGTTGTCAATATATGTAGTAGAAAGAATTTTTGCATTTAAGTTTGAACCGTAATTATTTTGTGCATAGTGAATGCTATTATTAATACTAAGTTGTTATGTTTGCAGGAAGTGCCAGGTGTACTGACTTGCCGTCACCGAGACAAAGGTTTGCTTGAAGGTCTGTTTGAAGGTGGGTTAGACCCACGTATCGCTGCTCATATCACGGATGCAGGATTAGATGGACTGCTTCGGGTTCCAAATATAGACATTGACCATAGCTTGATCACGGCTTTGGTGGAGAGATGGCGGCCGGAGACCCACTCATTCCACTTGCCCCTCGGTGAGATGACCATCACGCTGCAAGACATAGAGGTTATAATGGGGGTTCCTGTAGATGGGTTGCCGGTGGTGGGATATACCCATATGAATGATTGGGGTGACCTATGTGCCAGCATGCTAGGGCATAGGCCGCCGAGAGGTGTTCGTGGAGTTACAGTCGTTAAGAACGCTGGAGTGATGGAAGGGCCAAGGATAAAAGCCAAGTGGCTTGAGGATCGGTTTAGGGACCCTCTCCCGGCTGATGCTAGTGAGGAGCTTGTGCAGCAGTATGCTCGGTTTTATATACTGGAGATGTTGGCTGGTATATTGTTTATGGACAAGTCTGGCGAACGACACTCAATTATGTATTTGCAATTTTTCAATCCAATTAGCAATGGAAAGAGATATAGTTGGGGTAGCGCAGCATTAAGTTGGTTATATAGACACCTTTGTAATGCATCAGAGAAGGAGGCCAAGCAGATTGGCGGTGCCGTGCTATTGGTGCAGTTGTGGGCATGGGAGAGGTTTCCACACATATGTCCTGTGATGAGGCATCCACTCCAGGCCCTGCCCCCAGGTCCACTTGCTATCAGGTATGTAGGATCTTAGATAGTTACTGTTTTAAATTTTTGTATTATCTTTTTCATATGGAAATTATGTAAGTACCTAATATGAAGGTTATGTCTGTGTTGTTTGGTAGATGGAAAGGGGCGAAGATAACAACTGAACATCCAATGCATGTCCTACGCGCCTATCGTTTGTCGCTCACTTCGCTACGGCCAAATCAGGTATCGTGCGTTACAAGTAGGAATCGCTTTGGCATGTAGTTGTCGTACTTACGAGTGGCAATGAATAAACATCTTTTATTTCAAAGTTAAACATTGTTGCTATGTATTGTTCACGTTCGTTACATAGTTTTTCTAATTATATTGTTAATATGGTTGTTTGCATCTGTTGAATCATTGCAGATTGTCTGGGAGCCGTACAGAAATTATTTGGGTTCCCTGCCCGCATATTGTACGGCGGGCCAACGCATATGGAGGTCTATCGTGCCGCTCATACATTTTTGGGTGGTCGAAGGCCATCACCCAGAACGTGTTCTCCGACAGTTTGGGATGAAGCAAGACATACCGATCAATGTCGATACTTCAACTGAACTTCACAAGATAACACTTCAGGGCAAGCATGAAAAAAACTGGGCGGTTGAACATAGAACTCATATTGCTAAATGGGCGGCGCATGCCACAATTGCCGATGCAGCGCCCTTTCATGGGGAGATGAGCTACAATGACGATTATATGGTGTGGTTTCGTCCTCGCACTGTTCGCCATATTACGAGAGAGACCTCGTACTGGGACACTTTAGTAAGTTTACAAACACTGTTCTGTTATAAATGTACATCGCTTCGCATAGTTTAGTTCAACCTACTAACACTATTCTTGTATACTTGTGACAGGTTGAATCACAGTTGAGGATTATGGAGAAGTGCGAACCAGGGTCTGAGATCTACAATGATTGTATTAATGCCTTGCGAGCTGTTGAAGAGCTCGGTCGGTTGACATTGGACGATGCACGCACTGTGGGCAACACAAGTGAACCGGCTGTAGGGCGTGGTCGGCAAGCAGGTAGACGTCAGCGGCAAGGAGGCCATCAATCTAGTCAGCGTCCCACATCTAGTCGGCGTCAGACACCCGGCCCCACATCTGGTCGGCGTCAGACACCCATGCCCACATCTGCTCGGCGTCAGACACCTGTTCGGCATCAAACACCCGTGCCCACATTTGGTCGGCGTCACACACCCGTGCATGACCACACCATGGAGGAAGCAAGTCAGACATCAGATGAGATGTATTTGGACATTGGTTATGACGTAGGCTCCATGGCACACGATGATGCGGGTCCATCCCATACATTTGCCCATGGGGACACATCTCGGTCCCCACCCATGAGGAGCGATGATACTTGCCCACCCACATTCCCTACTACATCTCCATTGCCCACCGCCCGTATGTCTCCCCCAGTGACTACCAGCACTGCCCCCGCAGATGTACATGGTAGAGATGAGATGAGATTCATGCCCACCCCTGGGCGACCCACCCCTGATGTTGTCCCCCCTGAGTTTGTGCATACCGAGTGCATCCAGACACAGATACCCGCCGCCCCACCAGAGGCTTCACACATTCAAGATCGGCCGCGAAGGCCGCAACGAACACGGACACATCCTCCTGATTGTGGGACTGGACATGGTATGATACTTCGATTAAATTCCGATTACATATAATAGATTAATGATTTGCATATTAATATTTGCTTGTGTTGTTTTAAGGCAAGGTGAGACCAGTCAAGCAACCAGTGCGGAGAAGAAAACGGGAATGATTTCCGATGGACAAGAATAAGTTATGTAAGTTATTTTTCAGTTGCACAACTTGTCCATTTCTGTTGAATTGCAGGCATTAAATAAACTTGTCCATTTCTGTTGAATTGCAGGCATTAAATAAAGCTGAAGATTTTGCTTACTACAGGGCATATACAAATAGTTTTAGGCCTGGGGAATATATTGTTCAAATTGTTTGTGGGTTTTGGTTGATTAGTTTGTGCATCTTTTTTCATGATGTTTTCAATGGTTTGTTTTGGATTTGTGTTTATTTACTTATTGTATTTTCATTTGTCGGCGTGGGTAAGGTCTTGGGTGATAGTTTAGTTTTGTGGCTGGGAGTTTGTGTGAGGTTTTGCCCATCTGGGTCATTTTGCTCATTGCGCTGGTGGAGAAAGTTGTAATCATGGAGTAGGCTGGGTCAGTTTTGCTAGGAAGAAGAAAACCGATAAAGATTTGCTGCCTATTCAGATTACTTTACTGGTATGTTGCATTTATCATGATTTACACACTAAATCATTAATGTGAATCTGAAAATAGTCAATTGAATAGTACTATTTTAAATTAAGAATTACTGATTGATATTTCACATCCTGTTAATTCTTCTTTCATTTGTTGCATACAATTGGGGGTTCAAGTGATAGCCTAGTTGTAATGGCATCTTTTGCGGTGTCCCATTTTTGTTGTTCAAACCCTACCTCCCTCCTCCCCCACTATCAACCTATCAAAAAAAAAAAAAAAATATTGTTGCATACAATTGGAACCAATTTATTTGTTTTAACTTGTTTCATTAGTACATTAGTAAGAATAGTGGGCCTTGATCCTGCTAGGGGTCATTCAAAGTTGGATTATTCTCTTAAATGCAGTTCTTTGACATTTGAGGGGGTACGAAGATTGTTGGAGAAGGACTTGGGCTTGGAGACATATGATTTGGATGTGCACAAGAGATTTATCAAGCAATGTTTGGTGAAGGTATCTCTTTAAATTTTGGAACTCTTCATCTGCTTATAATTTATGTTATAGTTGGCGTAGAACATTCCATAATCAACATGTTTTTCCTTTGAATTTGTATTATGTTCTCATGTAGGGTAATACTTTTCATAGTATCTTATTTCATGCCATTTTTATAAATCAACATAGCTGAATAGTTGCTATGAGGTTCACCACAAGAACATTGATTTAAAAACTGTTTTTCTCACTTGTGAAAAAAAAATTGTTTTTCTCACTTTTAAGGTAAGCAGACTCCCAAAATTGTATTAGTCTAAACTCTGTTTACATGTCCACCTTTTTTAGAATTATCAAACATAGCAAAAATATTGGAGTTGGGAGTTTAATGTTTGAGTGTGCAGGTTCAAGAGACCACTTAGGATTCCTAATGGATTTCTGAGATAATTTTGTAAAAGACATCATACAAGACTCTTCAAAGTCTATTTATACTTGAACTTTAGCAGCAGTACAATTAGCCCTTGATTATGCATACATCTCTAATCCTTCCCCTTCAAGAACTTTGAAAGTCAATTGCTGGTCCCACAACCATGTAAAAATTAAGAAATCAGCTTTTTCCATAAAATGGAACAACAAAAAAAGCAATATGCAACATAAGTAAAGACTAGTCAGCTATAGTCAGATTCTGATGGACCAGTGGGCCTGTTGGGTTTTACTTTTACATTGCTTCTTGGATAATCTTGTGTGATAATTGCATATTTTCCTTCACTATGTGATAGTGTCAATGCATCAAATTTTAGATGCTTTCAGAAAAATTTGTATGAATTCTGATTGTTGTTAATGTCTAAACAAGTTATCTTGTCTATGATTGGATAAATGTCTTCTTTTCTAAATGCTAGTGCTTAGATGGTGCTGATGATGATAATGACTCAAAGACTTATGGTGAGATGGGGAAAAAAGGTGTTACTAATGACTGCAAAAATAAAGAAGTTCTAAGCAAGATTATGATAAAGAAAGCTATTAGAAAAAGAGCTGCTTATGTCAAAGCTAATTCTGAGTATGTTTCCTCATTCTGCAAATTTTTGGTCTATCGCATTAATGTACTTTGATATTTGTCACATCCTAAATTGATTTTCTTTTCACTTATGATATGGCTTTGTGTTCATTTATTTATTATTTTTTTTTTCCTTTTATTTTGGTAAGTTTCAGGTGAGTAGAAGTACTCATCACTCTTCACTTTCATTTTCAGGAAAATTACAATGGCTGGACTTCGTCGACTTTTGGAGGAAGATCTTAAACTTGTGAAATATACACTTGACACCTATAAGGAGTTTATAAGTCAGCAATTAGATGAGGTGAGTAAAATTTGTTATAGCATTGTTAATTTCTTGGAAGTACCTCATACAGTCTAACCTTGTTCTAACTGATGAATTTAATGTACCAAACAATAATAAATTATGCAATGTGTGGTGATCCCTTTGTTGTGAACTTGATTAAACTAAAGCCACATTAACTAGCTTTCATTTAAGCCATCTGATGCTTCTAGAGTCACTCTATGTCATTTATCATAGATTTTTAATTACTACTGGTACAGAAAAATACCCAATAGGCCGCACTGCACCTAATTTTATAAATTAAGAAAATATGGTGAACCTCTATTATTTCAACATGGGATTTAATACCACAAACTGGACATTAGTTATTAAAAACTCACCCAATCAATTTATACTTGTACTTACATCATTCAATCCAGCAACTATTCAATAAACTAACAAACAATCCAAGAATATTGATTTTTAAAAAGCAACACCTTCACAGTTTACTAAAATCTAAGATTCCAAATGATGGCTAGAAAAGTAATTTGGTTTGCTGTGATTATTACAGAAAAAGTAATTTGGTTTGCTGTGATTATTTAGTAATTCATTAAAATGCACAATAAAGGGGTGCCACCCTAGTACGCTTCCATTGATAAATGATTAAAAATCTGTGCCTGAAGTCAGCTAATGGGTTGAGGTGCTGTAGAGGAAAATTAAGCAAGAAAAAAAAAGATGAAGAAAAAAGGAGATTTGATATGTACGGTGTGGATTTGGTAATCAATGAAATACAGGGTGCTTTCTTTGTTCTCTTCTTGCTCTTACCCTGAGAAAAGCTACTGAATGCAGTATGAGATTTATTTATTTTTGGTTCTGAATATGAGATGACATCATATTGCTGCATTTGAAAAACTTCGTTTACTACAGTATCTAAGCACGTGTGGAAGTACTCAATGCTATGTCACATGTTTAATAGTTTCTGTAGTTGTTAAGTTGCACTGTTTTAAGCTGCTATTCCAATTCACTAACCCAATCTATACCCTTATGTGCAGATGATGATGACAGTGATTAAGTTTTTAATAAGTGAAATTGCAAGATTCCTGACAGCAGAAGGCTGAACAATGAGATTATCAACAGTGTAATTTACTCTTCTTTTTTTTTTTTTTCCCTATAATTTCATTTGGGTGTGGCAATGTTAGTCTTTAATGGAGAATTTGCATTCAGCTTTGCCAATTAGGATTCTATTACAGCTGTGTCAGTGACTCATAAGGGGGTATCCTTGGCCTGAGAAAGTAGTGTAGTTATCTTAGTAGTTATCTGTCCTAAGTTTTGTATGTTGATGTATGTTATATTTAGAATAATATGTGGCAAAAGCATGTGGTGAGCCTTTTTTTTTTTCCTTACTGCCCAGAAAAGCTCACTCCATATCATTTGTTGATACGGAGTGGCTGAACACTATGCCATTTTGAGTCAATTGTAGGATTTGGACAACCCGACGTGAGATTTGTGCTGTTGGTTCTATGTTAATTTAATTCTGCAAAACCGGTTTAAGGACTGGATTTTATATGAGGCATTTGGAGGAGGAAGAACCTATCCTTTAGGTCAAGACTAAAAAGGTTCCTGAATGAGTTGGATGTGGCTAGAGAGAAGTAGTTCAACATTGACGGCCTCTTGTGTGAGTTCCACCTATAATAATTTGGTGAGTGACTTATATTTCTGGTTGAGGCAAGTTTGGTTTTGGTCCCTCAAATTTAAAATATTTAGTTTTAATTCTTCAAATATTTATAGAGGAAACTGTAGTTTTGTTTTTGTATTTTTACTTGTGTCTAATTTTCTGCTTATGTGAAGATTGACACGTTTGCTGATTTGCTTATTTGTTGAAAGTTGGTGTAAGAATGGTTATACTTAAAAAATAGTGAGATTTTAAAAAAACTGTATAATGATATTTACAATTATAACTAAAAGGAAAAAAAAAATTGCTAGCAAACAGCCACTGCTATTATTCCTAGGGTTTGGACATTGATTTTGGTTCTTACATTTTGACTTTAACATTTAGATCACTTCAAGGAAAGCATCAAAAGCGTACATGAAAATGGTGGATAACTCCTACTTTGGCAGCTCTGATGAGGTAAAATTTCTCTATTGTCATTGGTGAAGCTTTGAAAATAGCAAAGACTTTCATGCTACGTTGTTCTAGAATGTTACTGCCAAACTACTGTGACTTTCATGCTACGTTTTTATGATAAATTGGCATTCATAGATTTTTTTTTTTTTTTTTTTTCGGTGATGGTAATGGTTAACATGTGAGCTGTTTTGGTTCTTTCATGGTCTCCAGTAGCTCTGCAAGCTATAAGCTGATTGGCTCTGGAAGCAACTAATTTATATGGTAGTAGAAGTTCACTGGTGTTCAGCACTGGTAGAAGTGCACTGATGTTACTTATTCAACACTCTAATTATGCTGGTTCCACTATTATAAGCACACGTGAACTGCCAATTGTGAAAAGTATCAATGAGTTTTGAAGGTAGAGATCCTAGAGTTGTACATCATTAAACAGTCTATCCAATGCTCTGGCATATAAGTCTTCCCCCTTCCCCACCCACACCCACTTCTTTGCTTGCGGCACCATATTGTATCTGCAAAATGTTACAAGCCAAATGTATTGTGTACTGTGTACTGTACTAATTGTTGCATCAATTGATTGTTGTTAAGAAACTAGTGTTAAATGTTTAACCAAATTCTCAATTGCATGCTGTTCTAACAAGGTTTTTGTTTTAGGATGATTCTAGTAAGAAAAATCGAAGGAGTTTACCGTGCCACCAGTGCTGGAGAAATAATAGAAGTGATATTGTTGTTTGTTCCAATTGCAAGAAGAGACGCTATTGCCACAAGTGCCTTGCAAAGTGGTAATAATAACTTTCAAAGCTCTTTTAACACCCCTAGCTTTTAGATTCCAGTAGCCATATTGAAACTGATTCAGCTTCTTGTGTTTAGCAAAGGAGTGAATGGTTCATTTAGTTATGCAACAAAAAAAAGAATTCTTATAAGCTTGAATATTCTTATATATATATATATATATATTCTTTTTTGGATAAGTATATATATAGATTTTCAATATTTGGAATTAACATATTGGATATAGATAGATTATATCTACCTGATGAGATGATGATTAGGAGGGTTCAGCTTGAATATAAATTTTACATGTCATAGGGTCATTGTTCAAATTTATGAGACATGAAAATATGCAGTATATGTCCATATACTACATAATGGAATTAATATATCAAATGATATTTCTGTGGTTTACTCCCCAGGGGTGGGTCCAAAGGGCCTTGCCTTGGTGAGGTTCCATGTATAAAGTAGTTTCATCATACAACAACATAGCTTTTTGCTCTATGCATGTGATTCATCAGATGTTTCCTGCTTTCATTGGTTTTCCAGTTCAGTAAGTTTAACGTTTTGTTTTATAAATGGAACCTTTTTTTCTGTGAGAAAGTTTGGTTAAATGTGGTATTTGTAGTTTTCTGTTTGAATGTCTGATTTTTTTGCCAAGTAATAATCTTGTTTGTGGATTATAATCAAGATATGTACCTTGTGTTTCATTTAATTTTAATTTTATTGAGTTTGCTTTTCTTTCATTGTACTTTAGATTATTATTGATGTAATTAATGATCTAATTAAATTGGGTTTATGAGGTTGGTGAGTCATAAGTTGTTTTTTAAGTTGAAAGGGACCCTTTTCTTTTCATGTCCATTACCTTAAATTTCTTTCCTTTTCTTTTGGGTTCATACCAGATCAAAGATGTAACGCTTGCTTGATACTCTTAAGTTATTTGTGCTTGAATCAGTGGCTTAATCTGGTTATGGATTAATATGCGAGTCACATATTGGTACAACCAACTTATGGCACTATGAATTTTAAGCTCATCAATATCTCCATGTTTTATAATATGTTTAAATTATACAACCCTTTACGCCTAAGGTACCAAACTGTTGAATGAAATGCCTGAAAGAGAGATTGTAGCATAGAATTTAATGATTGTAGGTAATATATTATGGGAGCATCACTATTGATTGCTATACCTGAGCAGAATTCATTTCAACAAGTGTGTATGGTAGTCTTGTGAAATGGACTAATAATATTTATTGGTTATCATGAACATGGTTAAGTGATTACTGTCACGTTATGAATGTATTTTGATTTGATATAATTACCTTTTGCATTCACAAATGGTTTTTTGCTAATTCCTTTTACATGAATATTTTTTTGCAAGTTTTCACTTGGAAAGTTGGGTGTTGGAACATTTGGTTTTTATTATAGTCTCTCTTTTGTAGCTCAAAATTATTAGAGCTATTGAGGTTTAGTTTTGGTTCACATTTAGTTTGCATTAGTTATCTATGTAAGCGGCTGTTGTAGGTGCCCGTCTCTTTGAGTGGAGACAATTACATCTGAGTGACATGGGTTGATCTTAAGTCTTCTCCTTGACTAAAAATATGAGAAGCTTGCTATAGGTCTTGTAGTGTATTTTTATCCATATTCTATAATTTTTCTATTTGCTGGGGTTAAAATTTTCTATTCTACTTTCTGGGATTAAAAAAAAAAAAAAAAAACTCATTAGCCAAAACAGAGACAACGATTCACATCTAACCGTTTTCCCCCTAGCCCTTTTGTTTATATACAATATAACTGATGTATGTAATATTGTGTTGACGAAGGGCTGTTAAACAAAGAAAAAACAGGGAGTATAATATTTTGTATTCCAAAAAGAGATTGTAAATTGTTGTAGTTTCCAAAATCTTTTTTTTTCCCCTCAGAAATGCATGTGAAGTTAATGTGGGGTTCATTGTAATGCAATATGAGATTAGCTTGTCATTGTTGTTAAATTCCAGTATATACACAAGGTATGATGGGAAGTGCCTTTTGGCCACAATGTGGAGGACAAGGTCCTAAGTTCCAGCTCAAGACCTTCATCTTAATTTCCAGTTACTTTTTATGTGCAGGGGATTTGTTTCAAATTGCCTGTACCAAATTGACACTAGACCACAATGACCAGTGCAACTATGATGTTCATCTTCTTCTTGGTGACCTCTCCTATGTTGATGGCCTGTAGCACCGATGGGACACATTTGGTGAGCTGGTGCCACCCCTTGCAAGTGGGAGACCATGATGGTTAATAGTATGGGTTTGATTCCAATAATGCTAGATAGAAGATGCCTTTGAAGCGAGTGGATTGAGTTCAAATCTTGATTTTTGTTTTGAATTTACAGGTATTCATGTCATTATGCTTAATACATATAGGATCAAAGGATCAAGAATATTAAAAGTTATGCCAATTGTTAATAGGCTATAAGCCTACCATTAGGATCAACTTTTTTGAATTCTCTTTGGACACCATAACTAATTAACATTATGATCTAATGCTTTTTAAAACGCGTATATATTTGAAATTTGTTCATGTTGGCTTGTGATGTCTTTTTGAAATATGTCATTTTATGAATTTTTTTGTGTTTTTTTTTTTTTTTTTTTTTAATAATAAATTTATTGTCTTTTGATTAATGGTAAAATTTCTAAGCACTTCAAAAATCACAAGATTTATATTTTGGTTTGTGTTATAAATAGATTCTATGACACAACCCAATCTAGCAAATCTTTTATGCTCTACCTTGTTGGCTGTTGCTATATTTTCTGTAAAAAGTTATGTTTTGGCCTTATGCTATAAGCTGACTTAAGAGCCTTTTTATTTATTTTTTATTGGTTGCATTACACAATAGACCGAAACAACAATCAATAGATTTGGCATGAAAACATTGTTTAAAGAAGCAATTGTCTAGGCCAGAAGTTGACTCTGTTAGTTTTCTACTATTGGACTGGAACGTAAGTTATAATTAGCTGATATTCTTAGAATTGAGCACAACTTAGGCTATATAACGCCAATGGGGGATGCAAGATGATTGCATACTATAATACATCATCTAAATTATCTTCACAGTTTCACATTGATATCAATGTTGTTAATGTCAAAATTTATTTGACTTTCAAGATATGGAAAGGACTATTGAATTGTCTGTGATATACTTCATCAAAAGTGGATTCAATTATTGGGATGCAACAAAGGAGTTGATTACAGTTGAAAATATATGTGGGATCTAATGGAATGAAATTAACCAAAAATAGAATGAAATGGCCCGAATAGACAGAATGGGATCTAATGGAATGAAATTAACCAAAAATGGACCAAATTAGATCAAATGGACCGAACTGAACCTAATAGGATCGAATGGGACCGAATGGACCAAAACGGACAGAATTGGACTGAAATGAATCTAAGTGGACCAAATAGACTAAAGTAGACCAAATTAGACTGAATAGGATGAAAATGGACCAACTAAGATTGAATATACTAAAGTGGACTAAATGAAATGAAATACTATGCAGGTGTGACTTAACAAGGGCATATCAACCAGAACATGCTACAAATTTTTGCGTGTTCGCCTTTTTTATTTTCTTAAGGCAGATTGGTACTCGAGTATGACAGACTCGGGTACCAATCTGCCTTACAAATTTTTTTAAAAACACTGTGCCAACGAACACTGAGCAAACTGCGCAATGTGGCCATTTGTAACAAGGTACTCGAGGCCTTGAAACTCGAGTACCTCCTCCCACAATTATTCCCCACCTACTCACATACGAACGAACTGGGGCTCTAGCGGTAGAGTAAATGCTATTTAATGGTACTCGAGTTCCTTGAGCTCGAGTACCATTTAACCAAATACCATCCCAGCCGCATGAAGACATTTTCAGTACAAACCTATTCAGAAACTCCATGTGCGAGTCAGCCATCAGCATAAGCTTGACTGTTTGGTCACCATCTACAAGTCCTTGAGCGGTGTTCGTGTCTCCATCAATCAACGTGCTATCCATTCCACCGGTGAGTCAATCCTTTTGTGACCAGTACATAGATGTATTTGTTCAATGCTTAGTTTTTAAATTTTTTTGCATGCGTTAAAAGAACTATTATTTTGCATGAGTTTCCCCAAATGAGTTTTGCACAAGTTAACTGTGTGCAACCGCTACTACATACATGGTTCTATATATATATAGTGGAAATTTAACTGTGTAATGGAAAAGAACTATTATTTTACACTAAGTAATGCCACATACACAAAGGTTTTTACAACATTTTTACAAGTTATTGATATGGAAAATTGTTTGTACAACATTTTTACAGACATTACTAATTTGTAAAATTGTTTGTTGCTTTAGCATTTGCTTTGGGACTTGCAACATTGATAACAATTCTAAATTTCTAACTAATTTAAACTGATGGACTTGCTTCATATATATATATATATAAATATATATATTATAATATGTTAGAATTGGTTTAAAATTCTTCAATTATTATAGGCAAACGTCTCTACATTATAAATATATATAATAATAGGCAAACGTCTTCTATTATTATAGGTTATATAGATATTAGGCTTTGTGGATGGCTTTGTTAACATAAAAATTCATATAATTCAAGTTGCATTACAAACCTTGCCCTTCTAAAAATTGTAAAGGAGTTGTAAATAAAACCCAAATATAAAAAATTATTTTATATTTTGCAATCTAAACAGAGAACGACTTTGAAACAAAAAATAAATGAAATAATATAGGAGTTATAATAAATAATATTTAATTTTAATTTAAATAGAAAAAACAAAAACTGAATAAAATTTATGGCCTTAGTACTTTTGAAAGGAAACTTTTTGTTTTTTGGGGTGGTATTTTTGTCTCTTCAGTTGAGACTTTTTCTTCGTTATTTAAGTTTATTTGTTATCATTGTTTATTTATTTATTTATTTTTTTTTTAATTTTGAACTTTAAAAAATATTGATAAAGTAAAAAAAAGATATGAAGATATATATATATATATATATATATATATATAACTATTTATAGATTATGACTACTTTTAATATTGTCAATAACAGGTCGGTGATGGATTTTCACTTTTTCTATGTGTACTACGACGGAGAGACGTATCATCATGACTTAAATGGGTTGTCATACCAAGGCTCAAACCAAAAGCAAATATGTGTTAAGGTGAAGCGTGGGATAGGCCTTATGAATTTGAAACGAAGAATATTGAAGGCGATGGGGTTAGACCAGTGTAGGCATAACATTTCCATCGTGTATCGAGCACCTCAACTAGTTGTAGGCACCCAGGTTGTCTACAAGTCACTACAGTTATCGTGTGGTGCCGAAGTGAAGATGATGTGGGAAGTTGTTGAACAAATGGTGGTGAAAGGATTTGTTGCTTCAGAGCTCTATGTCACTGTTGAGCCCACCATAGTAGAGGCCGGAGAGGGTTCACAACAAACTGTTTTGGATGGAACTACAAATGAGCACATCGAGTCAATACCACTACAATCTTATCAAGGGTGTGCAGACAACACAGGAGATAGGTATGACAATGAACCATGGCAGACATTTCCTGTTGTGAACTCAACTGAGGAGGAGGCAAGGCGCTATGAAGTGCATGAAGGAGAGCATTTATCTCATCATGAGCTGCATAGGGGCACATTCGAAAATGAAGATGATTACGGAGTTGCTGATGATGCAACCCATATTGATGTTACCAGGGATGAGTTCGAGGAGTTCCTAGATACCATGGGTGAACATGAGGATGTTGATCATATCGAAGATGTGGTTGTAGAAGAGAATAGAAACACATGCCCAGGTCCTGATCCTACACCAGAATGGTTCACTAAAAACACTTGGGATAATATGTTTGATCCATCACCGGTTATGCAAGCGGAAGTATCAAGTTGGACACCTGGGGAGCAGCCACAGAAAGGGATGGTATTCGCCAATAAATTGGCAGTAAAATTTGCGTTGACTTGGTACGCATTGCGAGAGAATTTTAGCTTCAAGACTGAGCATTCAGACTTAGAGAGGCTTATAGTGAGTTGTGAGGATGATTCCTGTCCATGGTCAGTCCGTGCGACTTGTTGCAAGGGAAGCAATGTCTGGAAGATCGCAAAATGCAAGGGCCCCCACACGTGCGACAAAATTCAGAATGCTCACGATGGTCGGATGATTGATTCGGTGTTCCTAGCATACGTACTTGAGCGCTATATACGAGAAGATCCTGCATATAAGATAAAGAACTTACGCCACGTTGTTTTGGCAGACTTAAAACACGAAGTATCTCAGTACAAGGTATTATTTAATTTGCATTCTTTTTTCAATACAATGTAGAGACATGCAGACCAGTCTAGTATAACCAACATACTTTTTTCCCAAAACCCATGAATACTTTATATTATGAAAATTGAAATTGAAAAAGAAAACGAAAAAAAGGAATAAGGAGGAAGAAATATTATATTCATCTTATAGCCTTACAAGTCTTCATTTCGTTTCTTCAACTATAATGATTTAACTTGTATTCATTTCTAACGTAATCATTATGGTTCACGTACAAGGTATGGGATGCCAAACAAAAGGCCGTTGCAGCTATATATGGAGATTTTAAGGAGTCTTATGCAGAGTTGCCGCGTTTTTTGGCAGGACTTACGGATGCAAGTCCGGGTACACAGTATAAGTTAGTACTGGATGATAATTATGAGCGGGGAACCTGTACATTCAAGTCTGTATTTTGGGCATTTCGTCCATGTATTATTGGGTTCAAGAAGTGTAGGCCTGTGATTAGCATTGATGCAACCCACCTCTATGGAAAATATAAAGGGAAATTGATGATTGCAATGGCGACAGATGCTAATAATAAGATTTATCCACTAGCCTTCGCCGTTGTCGAGAGCGAGAGCACAGAGACTTGGGGTTGGTTCTTGGCTTGTATACGAACGTATGTTACCGACCGGAGAGACCTGTGTGTCATATCTGACAGACACCCTGGGATACAAGCAATCTTCAGAGACACTAATCGAGATGTCTCCCTGCGACCTCCCATGACAGAACATCGTTACTGCCTTCGTCATCTATGCAGTAATGTTAACACTAGATGGAAAAATGAAACTTTAAAGAATCTAGTATGGAGGGCAGCAACTGCTACCCAAGAGCGAAAGTTCAATGCCACTTTCGATTCAATTGAGAATGTCGACCGGGATGCGCACCGATATCTGAAGGAGGTGCCCAAAGAGAAATGGGCTCTAAGTTTTGACAACGGTTACCGTTATGGGGCGATGACTACAAACGTGTCTGAGTGCTTCAATGGTGTTCTAAAGGGTGCTCGTAGCCTGCCTATTACGGCAATGGTGAAATACACATGGTTCAAACTAAATGCCTACTTTGATGATCGTCGTAATAAGAGCGTAGCACAGTTGAAATCGGGTCAAAGATGGACTAAATATGCCTTGGATATCTTCATGAGAAATAAGGTGAAGGCAGAGAATCACAGGGTGACGAGATTGAGCGCGCAACAACAATCGTATCAAGTAGATACACCGCATAATCCAGGGACTGATGGACATGGGGATCACACACATGGAGTTAATCTGTTGCAAAGAACTTGCACATGTCAGAAATGGAAATTGTACAAGATACCATGTTCACATGTCATTGCAGTTTGTATTAGGTATCGACATGATGCAGAGCAGTATATTGACCCATGCTATAGCGTGGATGCATTGTTCCGGAGCTATGCTCCCGTTTTCCCTGTGTTGAAAGATAGATTATCATGGCCGGATCCTGAAGAAACTCGAAAAGTCCTCCCTAACCCTCAATTGATCCGAGAAAAAGGTCGCCCTATTTCAACACGAATCAGGAATGAGATGGACGAGGGTGGGAGACGGCCAAGAACCACACCATGGAAGGAGGGGGGGAGGAAGGTGCAATGCGGGTTGTGTGACCAAGAGGGGCATAATCGAAGAACATGCCCTAAGCGGAACGAGGTACGAACGAGTGGTGGTCTCGCGGACTAGGTACGCTAAGTTTGAACCGTGGCATCCTTTTACATGTAAATTTTTTCCATTTTTTTAATGCTGATCGTAGAAGTTCTAACAGAAACTTGATCTTAAACATTGCTACCAATCAAAGGAATTGCCTACACTCTCACAATTGAACACTTTAGTTACTAGTAAATGTCTTTGATTGCACTAGTTCAAAAGTTCAAATTATGTTGCTTATGATGATGATTACTTTCTCTTTATATTTAAAGTATTGAAATTGTGTATGGTTTCTATTTAAATTATAATTTGATGTCCTCAAGCTTGGCATTTTGAACCATCCCGCTATGCCCTGAAGAAACTAGGCATAATGACACCATGGGAAAAGAAAACCCAAAAAGTTGAGTGACAAAGTTAATGAAGAAGTTCATGATTGACTTCTACAATACATGTGCATAAGTTCATGGCTGACTTCTACAATGCATGTGCATATGTGTTATATATATAGAAGTTATAATAACTCAGACTATTGACTTAACTATAATCCAAAACCTTTTCGTAGTTAGCTGGATTTGGCTATTGAAATCTTATTCACCAATGACTCTATCTACGATCATATCTCTTGTTAAATCAATGGCTGTAATGAAAACTAAGGTCAGTCAGTGTTGTTACTATACACTTCCTCAGTTGCTTGGATTTCCTTTGATAAGTAATCACCTTCGCTAATTGTGTGTTCCGGAAATTTGAATTTCCTTCAAGCAAAAAGTACAAATATAACTCTGCCATTCTACTTTATTACATGCGAAAGGCCTGTGTAAGTAAATTAACTAAATACTTCCAGTCGACTGGCATTCCAAATACACTGTATACTTTCAACATTTCGTAGTCCTTATGCAAATTGTTTCAGTCTGCAGCTCATGTTATAACATATCATAGTTGTTTTATTAACTAATGCATTTGGCAATACTATTAGGTTGATCCAACCACTGGTGAGACAGAGGATGATGGTGTTGAAGATGAATACCAGCTAGAGGATCTGGAGGTTGTAGCAGCTGATTACATGTTGAAAGTGGGGGTCTCCAATTTCAGAAATGCATGGGAAAGCATGGGTAATGACTGCCATGTGCGTCTTGTAATGTATTTTTGGTCTTTTTTTTGGGGCCCTGAGTCTTCCTCTTAATATTTCTCATGTGTATGTGCCATGTGCGTCATGTACACAAACACAATATAAAATGCAATGTAATGTATTTTTTGCAACTGTGGAAATTCAAAAAAAAGGGACTTTGAAGTATTTAAATAAGGAATTACATGGAGTTTCCTATGTGACATGTTTTGTCGTATGCATTCTGTTTCAAGCAAATGTGAGATCTTGTGCATTATTCAGAAATTGGCACACGAGGAATTTTATGCTTCAGGTTTTTTTTTTTCCAGGAAAATTTTCAAGCCAACTGGGCACTTGAGATGTTAAGGCAGATTGGTACCCGAGTTCCAGAAACTCGAGTACCAATCTGCCTGATTACGTTTGGCACAAAGTTTTTAAACGGTACTCGAGCTTGTGAAGCTCGAGTACCGTCTTGAGTTTTTAAATCGCAAAGTGCCAGAAAAGGTTTTTCGGTCCATGGAGTTTTTAAACGGTACTCGAGCTTGGGAAGCTCGAGTACTGTCTTGAATTTTTTTTAAATTCCATTTTGTGCCTACTGTATTTGATACCCGAGTTTATTGAACTCGGGTACCTCATTCAACAGTACTCGAGTTCAGTAAACTCGAGTACTGTTTGAAACTTCTGACCCAACTGCCATGTCAGCGTGCCACAGTGGAAGTCAAAAAACATTGTACTCGAGTTTGGTGAACTCGAGTACTTAAAAACATGGTACTTCGCTAAATATTTCCGAAACAGTGTTCTTGGGCTAAATGTTTCCAAATCTTGTGGTAATGGGCCATTTTGGCCTTTATTTATCGCAAAATGTGTTCAAGACCCAGGTTCATCTACATCTCTACCTCACAGATTGGGCTCTTTAATTAGCCCACAAGTCTT
This sequence comes from Quercus variabilis, assembly GCA_030445155.1. Lineage (NCBI taxonomy): Eukaryota > Viridiplantae > Streptophyta > Magnoliopsida > Fagales > Fagaceae > Quercus > Quercus variabilis. Next base: position 6,029,354 of record CP129448.1, on the reverse strand, counting down.
GACTTCATGTAACATGCTTTGAAAGTTTGAAACCCATAAAATCCTACTAGACACAACAACCGTTATGACCCATACTATTCTAAGCTCTCTAAAGACTTATCCACCATGCCATAGACCAAGCCCATGTGCTTTATCAAGGAAAAATAAAAGGGAATATGTGGTTTGGCTGGTGCATATATATATATATATATATATATGAGTATGGTTTGGCAAACTCAAAAGCTAAAGGAGTCTTTTTTTTTTTTTTTTTTTTAAAGCCTAAATATTTTTTTTGTCCAAGATATTTACCTGAATTTAATTTTTTTCGTTGCTAAATTTAAAAAAATACATTTTTTATTTGTAAACTTATTAAAAATATTCTTCCAATACAGTTTGGTGACCAAAAAAAGAATGTTTTACAAAAGTTTAGGTGGAAAAAAGAAATTTTAAAATTGAAAATTGATAAGTGTAACATTTTTAATAATTTAGGAAAGAAAAAAAAAAATGAACTTTTAAATATTTTAACTGTTTATAAAAACAAAAAAAGTCTTAGAATTAAAAAATAATTTTTTAATAGCTGAAGATAAATATGAATGAAATAATCAACGGAAATATTCAAGTGAATCTAAAGGATTAAAATAAATAATTGATCAAACTTAGTGTCTGTATAGGTGTAACATAATATTCAGTAGCTTCTTTTTATGGTATTTCTCAAAAGATATAATTATTTGTAGATTTCATATTAAATGTGTGACAAATAGCTAGGGTAAGGATTGGATCTAGTACACAAAAGCATTGGACTCATTAAGATGTTGTTACGTGGCAAATATTTGACACATGTCAGCATTTCAATAGGTCCAATGCTTTTATGCATGCACTGGACCTAAGTCCATTCGAAAAAATAAAAGCTATCTTATTTTAATATAAGAAAAACCTAGTTTTATTTGAAAAGTTTTTATCAAATTCATGTAATTTGTGTTTAGATATAACAAATTTGATATCCATGAGAAAAAATGATAGCAGGTAAAAAAAAATGATATTAGTAGTGAAATTAAATAAAAATTAATAAAATCTTGTCAACTGACTTATGACTTGTGCACTCCTATTGAAGCTAAAGCAACTACAATTTTGTGCGCTTTAAACTTGGCTAGGTCTAAATGATTTGGTCTATTTCTATTGTCATGAGAGTAAAGTGTAATGCTCTTGATTTAAGTTAGTATTTTGTTAGCTGTGAGTTTTGCTAGATTAGAAGATCTCTTAACTCTGAATTTTATTCTGTTGCTAAACTTTTTGTTGCTCTTAAAACTAATTTCTCTTGTAATAATTATAATCTGCTAACTGCAGTTCTAGAAGCATGCATGTGCGAAGTGCGATTATTTGTACTTGTTTTAGATTTTTAATAAAATTATAGTTTTTTTTTTAATATATATATCGTATGTGTTTTTCAAACTAATAAATAATTTTTTTTTTGATAAACTAATAAAATAATTAAATTATAGCAATTTTAAACCATTTATATTTTCAATCGATTTTGAGTAATTGGATGAGCATATAGGATTTGAAAAGTGAGTGTTGGACTTGGGTCCATTCGACTGCAATAATTGATCTGTAAATACCGCGACCAAATGCTCTGACCCATTTGGTAAATATTCAAAGCCTTCGAAGTCTAAATAATTTCAAAATAATTTCAATGTGTCAGGCCAAGACATTGTTTCAATGAACCAGTGATCCCTTTTCTTCTTTTATATATACTTCTACTTATTAGTGTAGTTTTTTGCCCCTGTTGATATTAGAATAGTAAAACAAAGAAATATTTTCCTATTTCTACTATACATAAATTGTACCATGATATGAAAAAAAAAAAAAAAAAAAAAACAAAAAAACATATCTCCCACTAAGTAAGTCTAGAAACACAATAAAATTTCACAATATTTTCACAACATTTATGCTTTTGGTTGGGGTGGATCTTAGAATAATTTATTTTATTTTATTTTGACCTATGATGTACTAGCACCTCAATTTATTGTAAAAATATTGTAAAATTTTATAGTGTTACTAAAAGAACTACTCCCACTTTTATCAATTAGCCTAACACCAAAATAAATGGCCACCGACTACCACCTTTTATTTTAAGTTAAAGCTTGTATACACTTTGACAAATATTCAAGTTTTAGTAGTAGTAGTGGTAGTAGTAAGCAGTAGTAAAGCATCCATTATCTTTTTTCACCTCCATCTCTTATTTTTTTCATAGAAGGAAAGTTGAAATTTTATTTTCTCAAATTATTATAAGGACTCAAATTAGATGTCTAAAATTTGTGTATATAGATTAATCTCTTAATTTAGTTATTAGTAATTATGAATTGGTTGTTTTACAATTGTGTAGTTATTTCACAGTTGTTTAAATTTTAATATATTTTTTATAACAATTACTGTTGTTTATAATTTTATTTATAATATCGATTAATAATTTTAAGTTTTTTTTATTGTCTTTTGATCTTCCCTCCCCCCCCCCCCCCCCCACAAAAAAACTGGAATTTTCGTTTTGCCATTGATCACAAGCATTAGTCTTCCTAGTGACATGACCTTTGGCTGAAGCAGTCTAAAAAAAAAACTTTTTAAACTTTTTTGATATTTTTTTATTGGATGTAAATTTTAAAAATCTAACTGTTGAATTACATGTTTTATTATATCTTTCATGCTCGTAAAATTCCAAGAAAAAAAAAAGTTATGTCCTAAATCAAATGTTTAAATTTAGTTTTTGTGATCTAAAATTATGCATAGAAAATAAGTTTATTGGTCGAACAGTAAATAACATCCGATTTGAACAAAATTTGACATGTGTTATAAGAACGAAAAGAACATGCAATCCAACGATTATATTTTCAAAATTCATATCCAATAAAAAAATATAAAGGAAGTTTGAAGAACCCTGTCCAAGCAACCTAGTCATTTTTTTTTTTTTTTTTGAAAGAACATGATCTCTGCGCTTAATTGGTTTCATATTTTCTTTCTTAATGAAAGGTGAAAAAATTTGTAGCTAATGACTCGGAAGCTCCAAATTAAATTAAATTTATATAAAAGAGATAACAAATTTTGTAACATTACAAATTTAATACCTGTGTCTTATCAAACAAATTCTCTTTAAATATTTGTTGTACATTTCCTCATTCACATATTTGCATTCTTACTGTATCTTCAAAGCCTTAACCAACTTATTTCAAACTAGTCACGTTGCATGAAAAGAAAGATATATACATATGATACATCATACATACATAATTAATAAAGAAATAAATAAGTTAGACATTTTTGTAAAAAAATAACTTACCAAATTTAATTATGATTTATTTAAGGAAATAAATTTTATTTTAAGCAGAATTAGTTTAGAGTTCAATTTCTATCCACCAAAAAAAAAAAACATTGTATTTTAATTAATTTAAACTTACCACAGATTTTTTATTCAACTATAAAAAAAATTTACCAGTTAAGTTAACTGAAATTTGTAATAGATATTAAAGTTATTTTGGTGATAAGTGGGAGTAAAAATAAGTTGGTCTAAAAAAAAGAGCAGAGAAAAGAACAAAAAATGATGATATAAATAGCAAGAAGTGTTTTGCAAGCAAACAAATAAAACCACATCAAGTGTCAAAAGTCACATTTTGGAAACCGGAAAGAAATGAATGAAATGTTGTTGTCCTAAAAAAAACTAATGAAATGGTACAATTAACAAATAAAATAGTAAATACATTGAATTGGGTAATAGATGGTGACCAGAACACGTGAGCCACACCCGTGGTAGGAGTTAGAGCAATCTAGCAAATTGTAACGCGTAAAAAGAAACCATGGACTTAGAGATTCATAAGTAAAATACTATAAAAAGGACAAAGAAGAAGAATGGCCATGCTAAATAGTAAGAGCATCTCCAATAGGATCTCTAAAGTCTAATTTGCTCTCCAAACACACAAAAAAAACACCTCTAACAGCCTTTCTAACTCCAATTTTTTTTTTTTTTTTTTTTTTTAGATTTGCTACAGTTAGACATGGCAAAACGGGCGGGTCGGGTCGGGTTCGGGTCGGGTCAATCGGGTTGCGGGTCAGGTCGGGTCGGGTCGAGTTGACCCGTATTTTTCACATGAATTTTTTTATTATTTAATTTTTATAAAGAAAACAACATGTATCTGTCATTTGGAAAGTTATGCAACAAATTACTTAATGTAAAATGCATTATTTTGAATTCACCACTTATATCAAGAATGAACTCAATTAAACTTATTAATACTTATTCAACAATTTTAAAATTATACAAATCCTAACATTACTATCTAAAACAAAATAACACAAAGATAAGTAAAACAAATACACAAGTTTTATTTCTGCACAATATCAACGTTCCAAATATAAAACAAAATTACGAATGACTTATTGGATAACTAATTTGATAAAGAATAAAAATATATAAGAAATTTACAATCTTGAAAATTAATTTTATAATCTATTATCAATTGTGATTGACACTCTATTTCAATTTGAGATATACTTTAAAATTTGATTGCTTACTTATTCATACATGGTCTCTTTTATGAATATCATATTATTGTTAAGTAACATACACTCTAGGATATATCATAATTTATTTTGAAAAGCTGTTTATTTTGGACATAAATTATTAAAAATAGGTCTAAGTATTCATAATTTATGCTAATTTGATACTTTAGTTTCACTATTTTCACACTTGTGAATATTTCTTACATGTCTGCAATTTTAAATCTATATTTTTAACTCTACTGTAACCAGATTATCTTGGCATGTACTTTACTATTTGATATCTACAAATATTCACTCATTACAGAATGTTCAACCATTAATCTTTCAATTAATTTGCATATAATTATGTAAATGTATCAATTGTTTCCTTAAAGTTCACAATAAACAATTAAACTAATATTGTCTTAGTTTTACTATTTTTTTTACCAAAAAAAAAAGTTTTAAAAAAATGGTTCGGGTTCGGGTCGGGTCGCGGGTCGGGTCGGGTTGACCCGCAAAAAACACGGGTTGGGTCACGGGTCAACCCGTTTTTGCTTCAGGTCAAAAAAAATCGGGTTCGGGTCGGGTATTTTTCGGGTCGGGTCGGGTAAGAAAATTCTGACCCGTTTTGCCATGTCTAGCTACAGTAGCTCTACAGGCTTGAAGAGCACTGTAGCAATTACTGTAGCATATCTAAAGAATATTTCCCCTTAAAATAATACCGATTGAATTAAAAAAAGACATTTTTCTCATTCCTCCATTTCTGTTTCTTCTGCACTCCCTCTCTCTCTTGCTTCTCTTTAGAAAAAACTCTCTCTTTGCTTCTCATCAGAAAACAATGGTGAAGCACAAAATTGATGGAGCTCTCAATCAAAATACAAACTCAAATCATAATTTTAAAACTAATCAAATTAGAAGAAGAAAAAAAAAAAGCAAAGCTAACCCATTTGAGCCTCTATGGGAGGAGGACATGCAGTGGTGCTTCTTGAATGCTTTGGAGTAGATGTAGTGCTAGAGAAGAAACGAAAAAAGAAAAGTGAAGATTGAAGATAGAGCTCCAGACGAAGTGCTAGAGAAGAAAAGGAGAAGAAAAGAAAAAAGAAAAGTGAAGATAAGAGGATAGAGCTCCAGACGAAGTGCTATAGATAAAAAGAAAAAAAGAAAGTGAAGATAGAGATAAGGGAAAGGTGTGGAGGAGAAAAAAAGAGGAAAAGAAAAAGAAAAGAAAAGAAATGTGTGGATGAAAAAAAAATAAAGATAAGGGAAAAATAAAATAAAGAATAAGAAAATAAAATTGAGAAATGCTACTACAATATTTTCACAATAATCCTTAAGTGGTGGGTTGTTAATAACTAATACGAATGAAAAAAATATTTAAATGATGTGTTCAAATTAAAATCAGTAATAACTTACCACATATAATTTATTGTGAAAATATTGTAAAATGTTAAGAATGGAGCACTTTTCATTAAAATTAGATGAATGAAAGAATATTGAAAAAGAAATATTAAAGAAAGAATGAAGATATAATATTTAAATGGGATAGAGAAAAAGATAGAGAGTTTGTTGGAAGGTGTATTTGAAAAAGTAGGTAGGCAAAAGGTAAAATAAACTGTTCACTCTCCAAACAGTACAAAAATTTGAAGAGCCTATTGGAGATACTCTAAGTCTAGTGATGACTGGCCATGCTTGCCACAAGAAACTATTGACAATAAATTATTTAGGGATGATACATATTTAATTAATATGTATTAGCAATACAAATTTAAGTTTGAGATTTTGTATAAAATAACTAACCTAATTTAATCCAAATTTATTTTATTTGGGGTTGCTTTCTAAAAAGATAATGAGTTTTATTTCTTTCTTAATAATTTGATAGTATGTACTATGGGGGAACATACTATATCACTAGCTTACTAGGTTCTTGACTTGAATGAGTTATAAATAGCTTAAACTAACATAATTAACATTAGTCTATCAAATATCAAAAGAATGAAAATTAGAAAATTTTAAGTTAAACTATGGTCTTTCAATCAAATGAATGCGATAGTCATAATTAAAAGAGGTCTCTCTCTCTCTCTTTGAGAGAGAGAGAGAGAGAGAGAGAGAGGTAAATCTAAATAATGTATATTAATAATAGTGTAAAAATGATCTAATTAATGGTTTTATATTGAATATTCATTTATTTTCGTTTAATAGACATAAGTAAAATGTAATTTAATTCAAATTTCTTTATTACCGATTTTTTTTAAAAATTTTTTATGCTAAGAAAAAAGTGAGGTTATTAGTAATTTTTTAAATTTTTTTGAGATAATTACAACATATTACTAACTCTGTAACTCGAACTATTTTCTATTAAATGCTAAGAAAAGAGTGAGGTATGAATTAAGCTAAACTCAATAGTAGCCTTTAAACTACAAATCTTTTATTTAACTATAAAAACTTTACCAATTTTTTTTTTTTAAGAATTAAAATTTTACCAATTATGTTAACTAAAACTCCCAATAAATAATTAAAATTATTTTGGTGATTGGTGCGAGTGAAAATATGTTAGTCCCACCAAAAAAAGAAAAAAGAGCCTAGTAAGGAGCAATAAATGATAATATAAATAGCAAGGAATGTTTTGCAAGCAAACAAGAAATCCACATCAAACTGGGTGATTGATGGTGGGCAGAACACATGAGCCACACACGTGGTAAGAGTCAGAGCAATTCAGCAAATTGTAACGTGTAAAAAGAAAACATGGACTTTGAGGTTCGTAAGTAAAAAACTCTAGGACAAAGAAGAAGATGAAGAAGAAGAAGGAAAGAAAAACCATACCAAACCTCTAGCTTTCTTCTCGCCCTTTTAGCCTTCGTTTTCACTCTCTAGCATATTGAAGCAGTTCAAGTTCTGACCCTCTAGCTTTTTTCCTGCTCTTTTAGCCTTCCTTTTCACTCTCTAGCAGCATATTGAAACACTTCAAGCTCTCACCCTTTAGCTTTCTTCTCGCTCTTTTAGCCTATCTTTCACTTGCTAGAGAGTTTTCCATTCACACTCTAGCAGTGAATTACTTGAAGCCCACCATCTCTAGGTTCTCTCTCGCTCTTTTAGCCTTCCTTTCTCTCACTACGAACAAATGGCTGAAGCAATCCTCTGTGGTGTTACACAGACCATAATCGAAAATTTGGGCTCTGGAGCTTTTGAAATGATTGTGTCATTGTGGAATGTTAAAGATGACCTTGAAAGCATCAAGAACAGTGTGTCCAGAATACAAGCTGTCCTTCTGGATGCAGTGGAGCGGCAGAACCACAACCATCAAGACAGGGACTGGCTCGAAAAGCTCAAGGACGCTTTTTATGATGCAGACGACTTGTTGGGTGAGTATAAGTTCCACGTTGAATTAGCTTTGCAGCAAGAAGAGACAAGTGGGAATATTGCAGAAAAGGTACGCGATTTCTTTAGAAGTATCCCACTTGTTTTTCGAAATCGTAAGAGGAGTCTTAGAATAATCGAATTGAGGCAGAAACTAATTGCAATGGCGGAAGATAGAAATAACTTTCACTTTAATGAGGGCCATGTGAAGCCTCAAGTGAGTCTGAACAGGGAGACTATCCCATGTTTACCTAATAAAGAAGTCATTGGGAGAGATGAGGATAGAAATGCCATCATAAAACTTTTATTGGAGCCTAATAATGAAGAGAATGTTTCAGTCATTGCTATTGTGGGAATTGGGGGGTTAGGCAAAACCACACTTGCTCAATATGTATACAATTATGAAAAAGTCAATACACATTTTGAGCTAAAAATATGGGTGTGTGTCTCAAATGTTTTTGGGATGAAAACAATTGCTGAAAAACTAATAAATGGTATTGATAAAGATGATAGCATGGAACTAATGCGAAAGAAACGTCGTAAGTTTAATCCTGAAGTCCTCATGGGTCAAGTCCACAACATTGATCCATTGAGGGAAATTGTTAACAAAGTTTATCAAAAGAAGTTTTTACTTGTGTTGGATGATCTATGGAATAAAAATTATAAAAATTGGAATGACTTTAAAAGTCTTTTAATCGGTGGTGCAAAGGGAAGTAAGATTGTAATAACTACGCGTGTCAGATTGGTTGCCAAGATTACACGTCCTATTTCAACATATGCTCTTAAAGGTCTTTCTAAAGACCACTCTTGGTCTTTATTTGAGAAAATAGCATTTAGAAACAGACAAGAGACCAATATTCCTAAACTAGTAGAAATTGGAAGAGAGATTGTAGACAAATGTCAAGGAGTACCCCTTGCCATAGAGTCCATTGCAAATGCATTATACTTCAAGAAAAAAGACGGGTGGTTAAAGATCAAGGATAAGGTACAAGAAAATGTAATTGAACAAGGGGGTGGTAATACTTTTTCAATTCTAAGGTTGAGTTATGATCCTCTTCCATCATATATAAAAGGTTGTTTTGCTTTTTGTTCTTTGTTTCCTAAAGCTTATGAGATTGATAAGATGACACTGATTCAACTATGGATGGCACATGGGTTAATTCCACTGTCAAATAATGGAGAGCAATTAGAAGATGTTGCAGATGAGTGCATCAACCATCTACTTTGTAGGTCCTTTTTTGATGAAGTAAGGGATTATGGTTATGGACAAGTCTTAAAATTCAAGATGCATGATTTTTATCATGATCTTGCACTATCAATTGCGGGGGCGGACTGTAGACTTGACTATTTGGATGGCAAAACTCGTCATGTATCATTTTCTAGTGGCTCATCTTTTACTAAGACTTTAAGTTTGTTTAAAGCAAGCAGCAAGGTATGTACAATTCTTTTCACACGTGGTAAGTCATCTGGTGCCATGGATGAGTCAACATTGAGTGAATTGATTGAGAGTTTCCCAAGGTTGCGTGCATTAGATATACATGGATTGAAGATTAAAATAATGCCAAAATCAATAGGGAAGTTAATACATTTGAAGTACTTAGATCTTTCTTTTAATCCTACTAAAACCCTTCCTGATTCAATTACTGCATTGTTGAATTTGCAAACACTAAAACTTCAAGAATGTTGTAATCTTGAGCAATTGCCTAGGGACATCACAAAATTGGTTCGCCTCAGACACCTTGATAATACAGGTTGTTCTAAGTTGAGACTGCCTCAAGGATTATGGAAAATGACTGGTCTTTGGTCATTACCATTATTCATTGTGAGGAATAATGGTGGACTAGGCGAATTGAAAGGGCTAAACAACCTCAGAGGAACACTTATGATCCAAATTTTAGAACAATTGGAAGATGCAAACTCAGAATGCAAGGCCAAAAATTTAAGGGAAAATCAACATCTTGAGAGACTGGATTTAACATGGGCTCATCAAGGAGTACACGATGAGAAGTTATTAGACAGCCTCCAGCCACATCCAAATCTCAAAATTTTGGAAATGTGGGGTTACACAGGTGTGACATTTTCAAATTGGCTTTCTTCCATCGAAAATCTTGTTAATTTAACTTTAAGTAGATGTGACAGATGCAACCACTTGCCACCGTTGTCTGAACTCCCGTTTCTGGAAACATTACGTCTTTATGAAATGAAAGGTTTGGAATGCATATCAGGTCGTGATATGAGTGAGGAGGTTTCTGCTTTGTCCTTCTTCCCGTCCCTTAAGTCACTTGAGATTTGTGGAAGCCCTAACCTGAAGGGATGGTGGAGGAGCGCATCAATGCCAGATCATCAACAACATCCGAATGACCAGTCACTGCCTTCATTTCCTTGTCTTTCTTCTTTTTGGATTCGTGGGTGTCCTAATATGACTTCCATGCCCTTGTTTCCTTATCTCGAAAAATTCCTATCCCTAAACAACGTTAGCATAAAGCCTTTTCAAGAGACAATACTTCTCTCTTCCTCCTCTTCCTCGTCCTCTCCTCTCTCCAAATTAAAAAATATGGAAATATCTAGTATGGAGGATGTTGTGTCTCTGCCACATGGGTGGACATCGAATCTAATTTCTCTCGAGTCTCTATACATTTGGCGTTGCAAGGAGTTAAATCTAGGAAGTGATGTGGACAACATGGAATGGCGGCACCTCAATCGCCTCAATCATCTGGAATTCCACAGCCTTCCAAAACTGAATTCCTTACCTGCAGGTCTTCAACACGTTACCACTCTGAAAATGCTTACAATTTCACACTGTGAGAATCTGAAAACTTTGCCGCGGTGGATTCGGAAGCTTATCTCACTTGAAAGTCTTATAATTGGTGACTGTCACAATTTGAAATCTCTACCTAATGAGATGCGCGATCTCACATCTTTACAATGTCTGGGGATTTTCAGTTGTCCCGAGTTACGGAGAAGATGCGAAAAGGAAACTGGTCAGGATTGGAACAAGATTGCACATATCACTACCGGTACGCATTCTATATACCCATTTTTTTAATTGAATTTTTGCTTGCCAGCTGAGAAAATAGTTGAAAATGAAAGAAAGTGTACTTTTTAGAATTCTATTCTGTATCATTTATTGATTTCAATACAATTTTTTTGAAAAAAAGAATGAATTTTTTCTTTTGGATTTCAAAAATATAAGAACCAATGTATATAATTGAATGGGGCTCACTTTGGCAAAGCTTTTGGTTTTCTAAAGTTTTCTAATAATATTAAAAATAAATAAATCTGAGATGTATAGAAACTTGGCCAATTTGATTGATTTCAAAGCAACCAAACTGTTGAATTGTTTCAAAGTTCTATTATTATTAACATTATTTAATTCGATGACCTGTGTTCTGTCAACAGTTAATATTCGATGACTCATCTGTGGAGTACGAAAGGTACTTGGTTACACTCTCTATAATCAAAGGTTATTGAATATTTTGAATAGAATTTCATTCCATATATTTGATTCACACATTAAGAAGGACCAAAAAGGAAAAAGTAAATTGAAAGATGCATATATCCCTATTAAAAACCTTTTATAAAGAACATTTTGTCTCTATTATGATCTAATTTTCTACCGTGGTTTATTGGTCTAGAGCTTAACATCAATTTTTTTCTTGTGGTTGGAAGCATACACAATTTTAGTTGAATCTCTTTGTACATTTTGTGTTATGTTCCCATTACTTACTGTTAGAAAATATTTTTTTTTGGCCATTTTGTCTCACTTGAATAACTGGTTCATGGCAATTTTTCACAATTCCCTGCCACTATTAAGCTTGGGCTAGCTTGAGGATGCAACATGCATCGTCATTGTCGTCATTCTTGATTGGCCTCTAGCAATGTGCATTCGAAAAAATGATCTGAACATAAAAGGGTAGCTTGTATGGACCTTTTATAATAACTCATCACAGACTGGTAATTTGGGATTACAATGCTAATATCTTGTGTTATCTGCAAGAAGCATTTGGAGTGCTGTTGGTATCGTCTCTTTTATGATTACTCTTTTACATGAAGATTATGGCAGCAAGAATTGGAGGAGTACTTGGTTAATCTGCAGCTTGTCTTTTGAAATTCCTCTCCATTTGCTCAGGTGCTAAAGCCCACTTGGTGGTCTTGTTATTGTTGAAATTGACTTTAGTGTGATGTAAATTTGTTGTAATCTAAAAATTGTGTTCTTCAATGTTTTGGTAGTTTTTAGCATTTGTTTTAGAGAAAATTGTTGTAAACTCTTTATTTAATAGTAAAAGATTTTTTACTGTACTAGGTCCCGTGGTTTTTCCCTTCTCATTGAAGGGTTTTCCACGTAAAAAATTGGTGTCTTGATTGTGGTTTGTTGCTGGTTATTTCTGTTTGTGTTTATAGTGCTTGCCAGATTTTTTTTTTAATTCCTATTGAATTTGCAGAGAGAGAGAGAGAGAGTAATTCCATTGTGTGTTATGGTATCAATTGGAAATTTTCCCCAATATAAATAGCGGATTCATTCTTCAATGGGAAAAGGCTTGAGGTCTACCTTGAGCAAGCTTGCTTGGGCTACATTCATCTACCATATTTGGATTTAAAGAAATGCAGAGTCCATAATGATCCTATTCACAGTGAGAATTGTCATATAGTTGATTTAAAAATGATGTGAGAGTAAGAACTAGAGCTTACAATGGTTTTAAAATGTCAATAAAGAATAAGGTGCTGTTTAGTTATATGGATCTCTCTGTTTGTTTTAACATAGCTGGGTAGCTGGTCTTTTTGCAGCAGGGCCTGGCTATATTTTCTGCGGAAATATAGTGTTCAATCCAGAGGTCTTTTATATATATATATATATATATATACAATAGAAAATTATTAGACAAGTTGAAATGCATTATAGCCCGTGTGCAGAATTGATTGTCATCTTTTTTTGTTTTACGTGATTTACATCCACAACAAATTTTTGTGGTATATAATGTTTTCTTAGTGATGCGAGAGCAATAGTAATTGATGTCGTTTACAACACTGCAAATGAAAATGTATTAAATAAGCTTGATGCTACCTAAGAAACAGATCAAATCATAGGCAATGAACAGATTGAAGCCGTGTTAATGTTCTATCCTTTCGTCTGAATCACTGTGCCACATAGTCAATGGAAGAGTTAAAATATAATTTATCTAAAAACAAATTGAGGTACTTTTAGGCAGCACACAAGGTTAACTTTGTACCGATGAGATGATTTTGTTCCAAAGAAAACATGTTATCTTTTTATTTTATGCATACATATTAGTAGATTACTTACTTTTTCATGTATATAGTATTTAGTGTTTACAATGTAAATTTTGTATGCTGATCCTATTGGATTAATGAAACCGAAAATAGCCCATTCTCTGGTAAGAGAGAGAATTTGATCAAATATATCTATATATGATCGGAGTATATGTTTAATCGGTACTTTTTTTTAAAAGTAAATTAGTGAATTTATAGAAAAATGGCATACCTAATTTAATTAGAATTTATTTGTAGAAGATCAAACTTTATTTAATTATTGGATTATGTTATTAAAAAAGATAGCAAATTCTAATAAGTTTAAATCAAATATTTAGCACTATTTATAATCCAAAAATCAAATAAATTTTTTTTACTAGAATGATACCATGGAAAAAATATGGGGTTCCAAGAACTTACATGACAAGTGACAACCTTAAAAGAAGTAAATAAAATAAAATTTTAAATTTCATTTTATATAAAATAGTAAAAAAAATAGAAAAGAAAAAGTTATTATATATATATATATATATATATATTATTGATAAGGTAAACTTAGTTAATTTTATTTCTTTAATGTTATACCTTATTATGGATATTGTCTATAATGTATTATGCACTTTTTTGATAAATTTGATTAGATTGTTTCTTTTTTTATACAAGATAGATATTCTGCTTTAATATAATCTAAGGGTACGTTTGGTACGCTGTAATAGCTCCTGTAATGGAATAGCTATTCATATGTAATATTAATTCGATCATTTGGTTGCATCTTTATTACATGGATTAATTATTACATTGGAATAACTATTCTTTAAATTGAAGAATAGTTATTCCTCTTTAAAATGGATGTAGTAGCTATTCCTCAGTGTATATAATAGGTTTTAAAATTAATATATTTCAAAAAATGTAAAGTTTCCTTATACATCTTCTTTTACAAGTTTTCCATATATAACAACCAAACTAATGAATAGTAATAATTATTCCATTACAATGTCTTCTATTCCCAGTAATAAAGATTACTATTCCTAATGTAATCTGCATTCAGTGTATCAAACGTACCCTAAGTGTATATGTGTGTGAAGCTCTCGCCTAAAGACTTGAACCTCGACTTGTCCCCGACACCTTCACAAACATTTAATACTTGTAGAGTGACTATTACGCCAAGAATGCACAGTAATTTTAATTGGATTGGAACCTTTGATGATTGTTGGGTCCATTAACGAGTAATGAAGTACATTTTTGAGGTTGAAGATTTTTTTTATTGCAGTGTGTATTTTTAGAGAGTTGAGCAACCGTTAGTCAAAAGAATTTTTTTTTTTAATTAGCTCTTACTACTTCTCAATGAAGTGGGATCCACTAGATTCCTCATTTTAAGTGTTTATTTATTACGGTCCTCTTGACTTTATTATGCGGCAGTCGTTTATATTAGAACATATTCCTACAACAAGTAGTCTTGGTTAAGTGCTGTAACGATTATTTGATGTAGTGGACACGTGTATAGTTTTGATTGGGTATTAGATAAGTTAGTCTGTTTTTGACATATAATAGCAGTTGTAGGCTCTCTTTTTTCCCACCATTCTCTGTTTCTCATATAAGAACATAACAAAGACGTTCTAATTATATAACTTAAGCTTAATACACAAATCAATCTAAGAGATTTTTCCTCTCAAAAACTCTGTGATTGAGTTTCTACTTTCAACAAAATGTGTACCCACTAAAGAAATGGCTCACTCATTCAGATTCCACTAAAGTATGGAAGTATCGTTGGCTCGCCAAATTTCCATGAAGGTAGTGAGAGGAGGGAAACATGTGTATTTGTTCAATAGTCACTGAATAGATTGAAACATGAATTTAATTTGTGGTTTCTACACAAACTCGACTTTTCACACAACATATTCTAGTTGGGTCCCAAGCCTAATGAAGTCTATAGATGTATTTATTACAAAATGTGTTCAAGAACTATAGAATGCTTTGAAAGTTTGAAACCCATAAAATCCTACTAGACACAACGACCTTATGACCCATACTTTTTAAGCTCTTTTATGACTTATCCTCCATACCATAGACCAAGCCCATGTAGTTTGGAAGGTGCATATTTTTGAGGAAGGTTCAGCAGTACTGTTAGTGAAATTCACAAGGTTTTTTTTATTGCATAGACTTCACCTTTAAATGAAGACAATAGTGAATTTTTTAATGATACAGAGGTGATGTGTTGTGTAAAATGTGTCACAACTACATGATGCTCGACATACACGTACAGATTTCTATGCCATTTGACTTTAGTAAATCAGTGTAATTTTTTTTTTTTTTTTTTGGTGATTGTATGTGTTAATTCGAAGTTTTTAATTGATGGAGATGATTTTCTTTTTTCTTTTTTTTTTTTTTTTTTTTTTGTTTTTGAGAAAATGGAGATGATTCTCATCCAAAAGAAAATGATGGATATGATTGTGATATTGTTTGTTCTAGTTGATGTTTTATGTACATACCATTTATATCATTGCTGACTTTTCTTCTTCAAGGAACTTGATCCCTGCACTTGGTTTCATCTTTTCTTTTCTTTAATGAAAGATGAAAATTTGTGGCTCATTACTCCGAACTTCTAAATTAAATTAAATTTATATAAAAGAGGTAAAAAAAATTTCGTAACATTCCAGGGCGTAGCCAGGAATTTTTACATGGGAGGGCTTGATTTGAACCATGAAGGTTGAAATCGACGACGATGAGTATCATCGTTGTATGGATAGTCTATATTTTTAGGTTGATATGGACCTTCTTTGAGATAAGCTCGTCAAATTTCATTTTGTTTGTTGATAGAGAATTCACATATTTGTTTACGTGATCTTGGATTACGACCTATCTCTTCAGATTGAATTCTTGAACATTTGGAGGGGTCAGGGTGTTCATCAGGCATTGAAGTATCAACATTTGGTGGTCTAATTTCTGAATTGCTAACATCTGTTTTCTTAAAGAATGCATCAATTGTTTTTCGTTTGCTCATAATTCTTTTAGCTTTAAGAATATGACTCAAAAATTAACCTGAAAAGAAATTTAAAAAATAAAATTTTAATTAGAAATTTTTACTTAGTTATATGGATGATGTTCATACTCAAGAAAAAACAAAATTTTCACTATAATTTAAACATACAACTCATTTTTAATACAACTATAATTAATAATAACCCCTCAAATAAAAACAAAAATTAAACACACAAGTATTGGTACATAACATAAACCAAACAATTTAACAACACCCACGGCCACATCCACAGCCACATGATATTTAACTAATAAAAAATAGGTAATAAATCAAAACAATTTTACCTTAGAAACTTTGTCTTCACAAATTGCAAAGATGGGTCACCCGTGTGGACCGTGGCAATGCCTACTACCTCTGCCTGACTGCCTCCAACTTTAGATCTTCCCTTTGATACTCATTACAAACAATCTCTCCATTCCTTCAATCATGTATTTCTCTAAAAATATATGAAAATATAAAGAGCGTGTGAATATTTAGGTTTAGATAGTTGAGAAAAAAAAAAAAAAAAAAAAAAAAAAAGACCCTAAAAAGAGATGAATGTCTAATGCTTAAGAAAGAGAAGAAAACTCACCAGTCACCAAGTAGTCACCAAGTTTCAAAACTAAAACTGATGAAGAAAGAAAAAATTGGTCTGGATTTTTTTTTTTTCTCGAACTGTAAGTACAGAGGATTGGAGTTTTGGGCGTTGGTAGGTAGGCAATGGTACCAGTGCAAATGCAAGTGTATCAAAGAAGGCAAAACAAAAGAATAAGAAGTAAAGAAAGGGATTCCGGGGGTCAATGGGTGGATTTTTTGAGATTAAGAGAAAGTGAAGATTTGTTTTTACTGTTTGGACTTGAGCGGGCTAGCTTATTTTATTTGAAGTACATAAGGTGATAAGGCCTAAAACTAAAGCTGAGCTTGGGAGAATATTTGAGCTGGGCTTGGGAGAATAGTTGAGAATTGCGCATAAGGGGGCCGGTTGTCCAATATTGGGGGGGGGGGGGGGGCAATTTTTTTTTTCTACCTATTCTAATGGAAAAAAAAAAAAAAAAAAAAATTGCAAGGGCTGGGGCCCCCCCAAGCCACTACGTGGCTTCGCCTCTGGTAACATTACAAATTTAATACCTGTCTCTAGGGGTGTTCGCGATGCGGTTTTGGGTCATTTTTAGCACCGCACTTTGTGGTGCGGTTTAGCTAAAACCATAACTGCACCACACCTTTTTTTTGTGGTCACATGTACGGTGCGATGCAGTGTAGTGCGGTTTAGAGTTTAGCTAAAACTATAACCGCACCGCACCTCATTTTTGCGGTCACATGTGCGATACTATGTATAAGAAGCGGTTTGAAGTCAACATATTTTTCAAATTTTGGGCTTTTTCTACTCAGCCCCAAACTAATTCTTCTCTTTTTTTGGGCCAAGTTTTAAATTATTGAGCTAGTTTTTCTTTATTTTGGGTTGGCTTTTCTAGTCAACACTTGTTAAGGTTATTAAACTTTTTTTTTTTTTGAAAACTAGGGTTATTAAACTATTAATAATATATTTAATATTAAAAATAAATAAATATATTAATATATAGAGAGGGTGCGGTGCGGTGCGATTTGTGCAGTTTTCTTATTATAAAACTGCGTTTTAAATTATTGAGCTAGTTTTTCTTTATTTTGGGTTGGCTTTTCTAATCAACACTTGTTAAGGTTATTAAACTTTTTTTTTTTTTGAAAACTAGGGTTATTAAACTATTAATAATATATTTAATATTAAAAATAAATAAATATATTAATATATAAAGAGGATGCGGTGCGGTTTATGCGGTTTTCTTATTATAAAACCGCAAACCGCACTGCATCATGCGATGTGCTGCGGTGCGGTGTGGTTATGCCATTGTGCAGGCGGTTTTGGTGTGATTTTTGCAGTTTGTGCGGTTTGGTGAACACCCCTACCTGTCTCTTTCGTTATTATTAATTTACTGTCTATTTTGTTAGAAACAAGGAGATAAGATGTTGGTAAGTGAAAATGACTAGTTAAGCGTTAGAATTTTGATGGATGTGATGTATGATACATAGTTAATTATTTAGGATGGTGTTTAGTGGAGCACAAATATATATATATATATATATATAAATGGTGTAATCATGTAAAGAATGGCCAGAGGTCTATGTTCACAAGGTGCTCAAGACTTTGATGCAATGGAAAATAAAAATAAAGCTGTGTTCAACGATCATTGCTGTCACACACAGCCACTAAAACTGTTAAATGTTTCAAAATTGTTGTTAAAGTTGTGCTTTTGGACCTTTTGTTTTTCCAATTCCACGTTACCCACGAAATGGGTGGGAAAAATAATCCTTGCTTTATCATGGTTTTTATTTATTTATTTTGGCTTGAATATAATGATTTGAATTAGTGCATCCACTCAGCATTATTTTATTTTTCTCTGAAAAGTTTTGAATGCAAACACTCTGCTCCTCTGGAATCTGTAATACGGCAGTCGTTTTTATTAGTGTATATTCGTACGACAAGTCGTATTGGTTAAGTGTTGTAACGATTATTTGAAGTAGTAGACAAGGGTATATATTTGATTGGATATTAGATATAGGTTTTTTTTTTTTTTTTTTTTTGGGTAAGAGAATATTAGATATAGTTTGTCTGTTATCCACATATAATAGCCTTTTTAGGCTCTGTTTTTCCCACCATGCTCTGTTCCTCAAAAGGCAGAGAAGACTGGGCTAGACTTTCAAGGAAAAACGTTAAGAATTTCCCTAGACCTACATTATTATTCATTTGGATCTGCCTCTGAAATCTCTGTTACTTTCCTATGCGTGAGCATGATTGTTCTAAGAAAATTGGCTTTAGCTTCGTAAATGCAAAAAGGGAAGCTAAATGGGTCCAAACGGTTTTCTTTTGTTTGAAAAAGGGCTCAACAGTCAACACTCTCACATGGTGCCTCCTCATTTTCCTATCCATGATAACGGTAACATTCCAAGAAATATTGTAATGTTTTTTTTTTTTTTTTTGAGGGAGAAAACTGAACTTTATTACTGTAAAATAGCTGAATCAGCTTGTTCAATGGATTGAATATATGGTGCAACATTCTCCATCCACGCTAAAAAATCTGGTATGCTTAAAGCATATTTTGCCAAACTATGGGCTACAGCATTACCTTCTCTTTTTGTATGAGAATATAGCAAGCATTCAAAAATTTGGGACAAACTTCTGACATCCTCAAGCAGTAGACCTGAAGGTGTTAGTGACTCTGTTTTGTCCCGCAAAGCTTGTATTACTTCCAGTGAATCTCCCTCCAGAATGATGCGCCGAAAACCAAGGTCTGTTGCAAAGGTAAGAGTCGTAGCTGCTGCCATAGACTCAATCTCCGCTGCCTTATAGTACTGATGTATTTTCTTCGCACATGAGGTGAGAACCAAGCCGTTAACATCACGAGCCACCACCCCAATACCAAACTTTTTATCCTTTGAACTCGTCACCCCATCAAAGTTGATTTTCACCACTTCCGTTGGAGGAGGAAGCCAGCGGTTTTGAGCTGTATGAACAGCCCGTTGCCTCTGAGTTTCCCGCCCCTGAATTGACCTGTGGAAATCGTCCAAACTGGTTTTTGCAGCAACGGCTATCTGATGAAGAGCAATGGCTGATTCTTGTACCCGAACCTGATTCCTTTGGGTCCAAACAGACCAAGCTGTGATTGCAAAAAGATCCAGCTGCTTCCCTTCTGTTATTATCCATGAAACCAGGTTTTTAAAATCCACAAAACCGATGGAATTTCTAAAACCCCACACTTAATGATCAGCCCATACGGTATCAAGCTCAGAGTAGGTCCATAATGCATGAAGAGGGTCTTCTACATCAGTTCTGCAACGGTCACAGATTGAGTCTCCAGTAACATTGCGTCTCATCAAAGCGTGTTTCATCGGCAATGCATTCCGGCAGGCCCTCCATACAAACATTTTTACCTTCTACGGAACTTGCATCGACCAAATCGCATTCCATACATGCTTATCTCTAAGAGGTGGAACCTGGTTTGTGACCTCCATTTCAGCTTCTTCTTTGAGGAACCGATAGCCTGATTTGCTTGTGTAAACCCCATTCTTGGTGAATGGCCAAAATAATACATCCTCAGCTTCAACATGACTCAGAGGTATTGACTTGACTAACTCAGCATCTTCCTCACTGAATAAACCAACCACCAAGTCTACCCTCCATTGCCGTGTGAACTGATCAATCAAGCAAGATACCATTGAGTTTTCAAAGTCCTGTATGTGGCAGATAGGAAGAAGTGGTGGATGTTTTCTTGGTAACCACCTTTGCTACCATATATTAATTTTCTCCCCATTTCCAACCCTCCATCTAGCTCCTCTTTCAATAATATCTCTTCCTCTAAGAATACTCTTCCACGCATAGGAACCCATTCTAGAGTTGGCAGCTTCCATAATTGTAGTATTTGGAAAAAAACGGGCTTTAAATACCTTGTAGAAAATGGATGTTTTGTTGTGCAAAAGTCGCCACGCTTGCTTTGCAAGTAGAGAGTCATTGTACATTTCTAAATCTCGAAAACCCATTCCACCCACCACTTTGGATTTTGTCATTTCCTCCCACTTAATCCAATGAATCTTTCTACGCTCATCACGTTGTCCCCACCAAAATTTCTTTATTAGGGCTTCAATTTCATGACACAAACCAATGGGTAATTTAAAACAACCCATAGTATAGGTAGGGATAGCCTGTATAACTGATTTTAGTAGCACCTCCCTACCTACTTGCGAAAGCAGTTTTCCTTCCCATCCTTGCAACTTCCTCCATATCTTCTCTTTGATGTAGTTGAAACTAGCTTTTTTCCTTTTCCCCCACAAAGGAAGGAAGACCCAAGTACCTCTCATACTGCATGATCTCAGGAACACCAAAAGCCACCTTTATTTCATGTCTCTCTTCATTTGGAGTGCATTTGCTAAAGAATAATGCAGTTTTGTTTTTATTGACTTTTTGCCCCGATGCCTCCTCATACATATTCAAGATCTCCAACACCTTGTCACATTCTTCTTTAGTTGCCCTGCAAAAAAGAAGACTATCATCTGCAAAAAGCAGATGAGTTAGTTTTGGTCCTCTTCTACATAGTGAAAAACCATGTATTTCTCCATTATTTTCCGCTCTCTTTATTAGCCCATTTAGGCCTTCAATACAAAGCAAGAAAAGAAAAGGTGATAGAGGGTCACCTTGTCTTCGGGTAGGCCAGATCATACCACAAGGCTCTCCATTTACCAACATCGAGTATGAAACAGTTTTTACACACCCCATTATCAATTGGATCCACCTTTCATTGAAACCCATTTGTCTCATCAATTTTTCCAAGAAATCCCAATCTACCCGATTATAAGCCTTACTCATATCCAATTTTATTGCCATAAAACCATGAGCAGTTGACTTAAAGTTTTGCAAACTATGGAGGGTCTCAAAAGCAACAAGGATATTATCATAAATTAATCTATCTTTTGTAAAAGCTGATTGGTGCTCGATAATAATAGAAGGTAATAATTTCTTCAAACGGTTGGCTAGGACTTTGGAATAAATTTTGTATAACACATTACACAGACTAATAGGGCGGAATTGATGAGCATTTTCTGGCTTATTTATTTTTGGTATGAGAGTGATAAAAGTGTGGTTAAGGGAGGCTAGTAGAGTACCTGAATTCAACCATGCTAGGATGGAGGAAGTGACATCCTCCCTTACTATGCTCCAAAAATGCTAGTAAAAAAGGGGGGGGGGGGGGGGGCATTCCATCGGGTCCAGAAGCCTTAAGTGGAGCCATTTGGTGTAGAGCTTCCTCCACTTCTTTCACATCAAATTCTTGGCTTAGGGCGGTTTTCATCTCATCTTTAATAATAGGATCTATACATGATAAAACATGTTGGGGCATAATGTGCTCAATTGAGGTAAAAAGATTTTTGAAATAATTTACCAGAACTATGGAGATATCCCTCGGTTGGTCTCGCCATCTATCCTCCTCATCTCTAATTCCTTCAATCAGATTTTTCCGGTATCTCCTTGTAGCACAACTATGAAAATATTTGGTATTTCTATCCCCTTGCCTTGCCCATAAAACCCTTGATCTTTGAGCCCACATCATGGCTTCTCTTTCCAACAACACCTTAATCTCCCTTTTTAACTGCCTTACTCGACAGTTGCTGCCATTAATCATTGCTTCAGATTTAGCCTTTGCTAAATTTTTCTTCAACCGGTCCAAATCCTTCCTCACACTACCAAAGACATTTTTGTTCCACCCACACAAATCTTCCCCACACTTTTCAACTTTTTGTAGAATAGCACCATCAAACCCAAAATCCCCAACACTAGTCCAAGCTGCCTGCACCACCTCCTCACATCCCGCATGTGACAACCACATCTCTTCAAACTGAAACAATTTTTTCCTGGAAGGTGGATCAATTCCCGAAAAAACAACATGGAAAAGGATATGATCTGAGGAATCGCATCTGAGATGATGCACTTTTGTTCCTAGAAACTTCAAAAACTAGCTGTTAGTTGCCAAACATCTATCTAATCTTTCCCATATTGAATTACCATTTTCGAAGTGTCTACTCCAAGTGTATTTTGGACCCACAAAGCCCAAATCCATAAAGCCGCACTCATCAATCACATCTCTGAACTGTTGCATCTCATTATGGGAACGAATTGCTCCTCCCAACTTTTCATCCTGTCGAATAATTTCATTAAAATCACCACAACATAGCCATGGTCTCTCAGGATTTGAATTCAATCTCCTAAGCTTATCCCATGCTTCCGACCATCTTGCTGTTTCGGATTCACTGTAAAAACCTGTAAAAAACCATTCACTTTCCAAAACTTTGTCAATAGCAGCATGAATAAAATATTTATCCGACCCTTCTATAGACAAATTGATGGATGACTTCCAATAAAGAACTAGACCACCACTGCGCCCCACTTTAGGTACAACCCAACGATGATCAAAATTGATACTATTTTGAATGAACTCTAGCCTTGCTTCGTCTGTAAGTGTTTCGACTAAAAACACTACAAAGGGATCTTTTGCCTGTATTAATTCCACGAGCTCTCTTCCTGTATGTAGATTCCCAAGCCCACGATAGTTCCATGCTAGGCAACTCATTGCTGTTGGCGGGGTTGACTTTCAGCCTCCAACTATAAGGAAGTTGTTTGTTCATCAATATGAGATGCATGAATGCGTTTCGAATGGATCTCAAGTTGATGGTCAGCTTCATCAGTTGTTCTTTTTTGTCCTGAAAGTTTTAGCCCTGTAGCTGATCCCACTAAACTAGCCAGTCTGCTTTTGCGAGTCCAAGTATGAGGGCTGCGTGCTATCACAGGTGGCGATGAAGCCCTAAATGAATCCTGGTCAGCACGTGATTTTTTTAGTTGAGAGTTGGTTTCTATTAAGTGAGCACGTGAGCTAGAGTCCTTGGGTAACTCAGCTGCTGATTCACACTCCTTTTCCATACATAACTCTTCAACAAAATCTTCATCATTATTTCCTTGCACCGTTTGGACATCATTAGGGCTCTTTAATGTTGCTTCTTTCACGGCATTTGCTGAATATAATTGCTGACTTTCAGTTTCAGCCGAGGTATTTACTCCTAAGGATCCGTTGCCCATTAAAGGAGATTTAATGTGTCCCACGTAACGGTCATCACTACTGCACGCACGTTCCTGCCCTATTTCCCTCCCTTGTTGCGGCAGCTTGCCTGAGGTTTGGCCTGCCATGGCAGTAGTACTTGCTTTCTTCTTCTCAGCATAATACCCAGGGACCTTGATAACATTCCTCTTTGAAGGAATAAATGGTGGTGCTCTCAGTTGTGGGCCAAACTCTCTTTGATTAACTCGCAAAGTCCCTTCACTCTCTATCCAGAGATCGCAATCTCTATCGTCATGAGTTAACCGACCACACCAGTAGCAAATATTGGGCAATCTTTCATATTTGAAAGAAACCCAAATCTCTTTTCCATCATGTAGTGATATAAGGCGACCACGACACAATGGTAGAGATATATATACGGACACCTGCAAACGAATGAAATTACCAGCATCAAACAATCTATTTTCCTTTGGTCGAAACACCTGGCCTATTACCTCACATATTTTGATTCCCGCTTCCATACTCATATACTTGACTGGAAGTACATGCACTTGCACCCATAAGATCGTTCTCTCAAACCTAATCTCATTCAAAGGTTTGTCACCTTCATAACGCTCCATAACTACCAGGTGTTTGTCAAAACACCATGGTTCACTGCTAAGAATTCTTTCCACATCCTCTTTGTTATCAAAAGTGAACAAAATCTTATGGTCTTCAAACTTCTGAATCTTGAACCCATTCCTAGCTCTCCACAATGGCGTGAAAGTTTTGGCTATGACATCCATACTGAGAGCTCTCCTTGTCAAGAATTTCACAGCAATGGAGAACTCCTGAACTGTTTCGTCATAAGTGACACTACATCCCGGCCCTTCTTTCTCAGACAGGGTAAGACGATTCCAAGAGCTTGCCAAATCATCCATGGTTGTGTACCCCTAAACTGTTTCCCAATCCCCTGAAGAGAAACCCCAACAAGCCTAGAGATAGCCTTACTATCTCAAGGATACTATCCACACCTCCACTGAAGTGACAAACCAAATTCTACAATGCTAAAGAAGTTAGACCAAGGGCACTAGCTTCTTAGACAGAGAGAAATATTGTAACTCTTTAACTACTACAAATATTGCACCCCCACAGGTTCACTCTGTTTTACAAACTGATTTAGTAGGCGTTCATTAATAAAGATCCATTGTTTTCCCCTCAAAAAAATAATAATAATAATAAATAAAAGAAATATTGCACCCCCAACCTACTTGATTTTCAGGTAGGATTATAAATGAACCAAGCCATTCGTTAATAGCTTAGACTTGACTCAATAAAAAAAACTCATTTATGTTTGTTTGTTTATTAAAGAATCAAGTCTGTGCCTACATTTTTTTGCTTGTTTAATAAACGAGCTAAGTCTAAGTAGGAAAAAAAGAAAAGAAAAGATCTTCATGGACAAACTCATGAACATTGGTGCTCGACACAAAACAAGTTGACTCTAAACTCGTTTATAGGCTTGGTAATAAGCTTGATATAAAAAATATATATACATATCTTACTATGATTTTAAGTAATTAGGAGTAGTAATTGCTTGTCCAAACAAATAAGCTTTATATAGGCTTTATAATATATTTGTGTTGGATTTCAAGCTCAAAAACTTAATATAAGCTCAAGTTTGAGCTTGAGCTCAACTTAACTAATGAGTCAAGCCAAGTTCAAACTTTTAGACTTTTTAACAAGCTTGACTTCAAACATTTATTATAGGATTGGTTCAAATTCAACCTAAGTTTAAACATTTTACATTTGTTATTAAGCCAAACTTAAATATTTTATATTTGTAATTCGTTGTCAAGCCAAATTTGAACACTTACAACTTGACAAATGTCAACTCATTTATGGTCTATTTTCAAATTTATGCAAAAAAAAAAAAAAAAAAGTTATGCCAAAATATTTTAAAGAATGAGATAACTAATTGGTTAGAGGAAATAACTAAGAGCATTGGCATCAAGTGTGCCAAATGCTAAAATACCAAATACCAAAAATACATCTCCATCACATATGTCATATATCAAATTATTTTAACACATGCTATAGAACACTTCTACTAGATGGTGGGTGTTATTTTAGGTTATTTTAATGAGTGGTGTATTAAAACAAAAGATGAGCTATAGGGTGTAATGTTAAATGTTATGCTAAAATGGATAAAGTAAATTTTTGTTACGTTAAAATAAATTTTTTTTTTAGAACATTTGTGCTAATGCGTTAGAATTTTGATGGATGTAATGTATGATATAGTTAATTACTTATGCCATACCAGATGGTGTTTAATGGCTTTCTCAAAAAAAAAAAAAAAAGAAGAAGGATGGTGTTTAATGGGGCACATATATATATATATATATATATATATTAATCGTGTAAAGAAGGGCCAAGGTAGGTTCACACGGTGCTCGAGACTTCGATGCAATGGAAAATAAAAATAAAGCTATGTTTAACGGTCATTGCTCTCACACTACCACTAAAAACGTTAAAAAATTGTTGTAAAAGTTGTGCTTTTGTACATTTTCTTTTACCAATTCCACATTCCCCACGAAAACCCAGATAGTCATGGAGGAAACAAAATCCTTGCTTTTATTAAAGGAGAGAAATGAGTGGGAAAAAAAAAAATACAAAAGAGAAAACAATAACGGCATGTTTGGATGTTTAAAAAATGATGGGGAGTAGAGTAGAGGGAGGGAGAGTAATGCAATTATCTTGTTTGGAAGTTTTTTAAAGAATGAGGGGGAGAAGCTTGGAGGAGTTTGAAGGGGTTTGGACTCCCTCTAACCCCCCAATTTTAATTCCCCTAAATTGAAGAGATTTGGAGAGGGAGTAGAGTACATAAACTATTGACCAAGTAAATTACTTAATTTATCCTTATTATATTAACAAAATTACACAAGGGGAAGGGCTAATTATTCTCTTACTAATTTTAAAAACATCCAAATAAGGTGGAGGTGAATTATTCTCTTCTACTCTCCTCCCCACTACTCCCCTTCTCTCAATTCCCCTCTACTCTCCTCCCTCTCTAAACTTCCAAACAAGTCATAAATGATTTTTTGTTTTTTATTTGCGGCAGTGGACACGTGTACAGAGTTGATTGGGTATTAGATATAGTTAGTCTGTTATCTACATATAATAGCCTCTGTAGGCTCTGTTTTTTTTTTCTCGCCATGCTCTGTTTCTCAAATATATATATACAAGGAACAGAACAGAGATGTGTGTGTTTATTCAAAAAGCAAAAAGACTGGGTTAGACTTTCAAGGCTAAATGTTAGTGCTACATTATTATTAGTAATTTAGTATGCCATATATATAAAACACTCTGTTACCAGTTACCACTACACTTGGCTCTGCATCTGAACACTCTGTTATTTCCAATGCATGAGCATGATTGTTTTAAGAAATTTTGCATTAGCTTCGTTGATGCAAAGAGGGGAACTATTGGGTCCAAACGGTTTTCTTTTGGTGCAAAAGGGCTCAAACGTTAACACTCTCACATGATGCGTCCTCATTTCCTATGCATGATAACGGTAACATTCCCAGAAAATTCATAAAGTTGTGCATGATATAACGGTAGCTTTCTTAGAAAATTCTTAAAGGAAGACTAGTAACGGTGAATTTCTTTGAAAAAACATAAAGCTATGCATGATTGATGTAACTTTCTGAGAAAATTCCTAAAGGAAAACTAATAACGGTAACTTTCTTCCCCTTTAAATATTCGGTCCTCCTCGTCTCCTTCTTCACAGCAACATTACTCTCTAGCTTTCTTCACGCTCTTTTAGCCTGCTTTTTTCACTCTCTAGCATATTGAAGCACCTCAAGCTCTCACTCTTTTAGAAAGCTTTTCTTTCACTCTCTAGCACTGAACCACTTGAAGCCCACCCTGTCTTGCTTCCCTCTCGCTCTTTAAGTCTTCCTTTCTCTAGCATACTAAAGCACTTCAAGCTCACTCTCTAGCTTTCCTCTCGTTTTTCTAGCCTATCTTTCACTCACTAGAAAGTTTTTCATTCACTCTAGCATTGAACCACTTGAAGCCCACCCCCTCCAGCTTCCCTTTCACTCTTTTAGCCTTCCTTTGTCTCACTAGTCACTACGAACAAATGGCTGAAGCAATCCTTTTCACTCTCTAAAATACTGAAGCACTTCAAGCTCACTCTCTAGCTTTCCTCTCCTTCTTCTAGCCTTCCTTTCACTCAATAGAAAGTTATTCTTTTACTCTCTAGACTCTAGCACTGAACCACTTGAAGACCGCCCTCTCTTGCTTCCCTCTCGCTCTTTAAGCCTTCCTTTCTCCCACTACGGAAAAATGGCTGAAGCAATCCTCTGTGGAGTTGCACAGACCATAATTGAAAATTTGGGCTCTGCGGCTTTTGAAAAGTTTGGACCACTGTGGAATGTTAAAGATGACATTGAAAGCATCAAGAACACAGTGTCCAGAATACAAGCTGTCCTTCTGGATGCAGTGGAGCAGCCAAACCGCAACCATCAAGACAGGGACTGGCTCGAAAAGCTCAAGGACGCTTTTTATGATGCAGATGACTTGTTGGGTGAGTATAAGTTCCACATTGAATTAGCTTTGCAGCAAGAAGAGACTAGTGGGAATACTGCAGGAAAGGTACGCAATTTCTTTAAAAGTATCCCACTTGTTTTTAGAAATCGTAAGATGAGTCTTAGAATAAACGAATTGAGGAAGAATCTAAGTGCAATGGCGCAAGTTAGAAATAACTTTTATTTTAATGAGGGCCATGTGAAGCCTCAAGTGAGTCTGAACAGGGAGACTATCCCATGTTTACCAAATAAAGAAGTTATTGGGAGGGATGATGACAGAAATGCCATCATAAAACTTTTATTGGAGCCTAATAACGATGAGAATGTATCAGTCATTGCTATTGTGGGAATTGGGGGGTTAGGCAAGACCACACTAGCTCAAAATGTATACAATCATGAAAAAGTCAATACACATTTTGAGTTAAAAATATGGGTGTGCGTTTCAAATGTCTTCGAGGTGACAACAATTGCTAAAAAACTAATAAATGGTATTGATAAAGATGATAGCATGCAACTAATGCGAAAGAAACGTCGTAAGTTTAATCCTGAAGTCCTCATGGGTCAAGTCCACAACATGGATCCATTGAGGGAACTTGTTAACAAAATTTATCAAAAGAAATGTTTACTTGTGTTGGATGATATGTGGAACGAAAATGATAAAAATTGGAATGACTTTAAAAGCCTTTTAATCGGTTGTGCAAAGGGAAGTAAGATTGTAATAACTACACGAGTCAATTTGGTTGCAAAGATTACACGTCCTGTTTCAATATATGGTCTTAAAGGTCTTTCTAGAGACCATTCTTGGTCTTTATTTGAGAAAATAGCTTTTAGAAACAGGCAAGAGACCAACAACACTAAACTAGTAGAAATTGGAAGGGAGATTGTAGGCAAATGTCAAGGAGTACCCCTTGCAATAGAGTCCATTGGAAATGCATTATACTTTGAGAAAAAAGACAGGTGGTTAAAGATCAAGGATAAGGTACAAGAAAATGTAATTGAACAAGGGGGTGGTAATACCTTTTCAATTCTAAGGTTGAGTTATGATCATCTTCCATCATATGTTAAAGGTTGTTTTGCCTTTTGTTCTTTGTTGCCTAAATCTTACGAGATTGATAGGATGACATTGATTCAACTATGGATGGCACATGGGTTAATCCAATTTCCAAATAATATTGAGCAATTAGAAGATGTTGCAGATGAGTGCTTCAAGAATCTACTTTGCAGGTCATTTTTTTATGGAGCAATGTATGATTATAATGGACAAGTCTTAAAATACAAGATGCATGATTTATATCATGATCTTGCACTATCAATTGCAGGGGCTGACTGTGGACTAGATTATTTGGATGAAAAAACTCGTCATGTATCATTTTCTAGTTACTCATCTTTTACTAAAACTTTAAGTTTAGTTAAAGCAAGCATCAAGTTACGTACAATTTTATTCACACATAGTGAGAATGAATCTGATGCCATGGATGAGTCAACATTGAGTACACTGATTGAGAGTTTCCCAATTTTGCGTGCATTAGATTTACATGGATTGAAAATTGAAATAATGACAAATTCCATAGGGAAGTTAATACATTTGAAGTACTTAGATCTTTCTTTCAATCCTATTAAAACTCTTCCTGATTCAATTACTACACTGTTGAATTTGCAAACACTAAAACTTCAACAATGTTGTAATCTTGAACAATTGCCTAGGGACATCACAAAATTAGTTAGCCTCAGACACCTTGATGATAGGGGTTGTTTTAAGTTGAGATTGCCTCAAGGATTACAGAAACTAACTGGTCTTCAGTCATTACCATTATTCATTGTGAGGAATAATGGTGGACTAGGCGAATTGAATGGGCTAAACAACCTTAGAGGAATCCTTGAGATCAGAATTTTAGAACAATTGGAAGATGCTAACTCAGATTGCGAGGTCAAAAATTTAAGAGAAAAGCAATATCTTGAGAAACTGAAATTATCATGGACTCGTCAAGAAGGACATGATGATGAGATGTTATTAGATAGCCTCCAGCCACATCCAAATCTCAATATTTTGGAAGTGTGTGGTTACACTGGTGTGACATTTTCGAGTTGGCTTTCTTCCATTGAAAATCTTGTTGAAATCAGTTTAAGGGAATGTGACAGATGCAACCACCTGCCACCATTGTCTGAACTCCCATTTCTAGAAAGATTAAGCCTTGATGAAATGAAAGATTTGGAATGCATATCAGATCGTGATATAAGTGAGGAAGTTTCTGCTTTATCCTTCTTTCCATCGTTAAAGTTTCTTTCCATTTTGGATTGCCCTAACTTAAAGGGATGGTGGAGGAGCGCATCAATGACAGATAATCAACAACATCAGCATAACCGGTCACTGCCTTCATTTCCTTGTCTTTCTTCTTTTTCTATTTATGATTGTCCTAATATGACTTCCATGCCCTCCTTGTTTCCTTATCTCGGAGAATACCTAGATCTAAGTAACGTTAGCTCAAAGCTTTTTCAAGAGACAATACTTCCCTCTTCCTCCTCTTCTTCGTCCTCTCATCTCTCCAAATTAAAATATATGCTTATATCAGATCTGCCAAATGTTGTGTCTCTGCCAGATGGGTGGGTATCAAATCTAATTTCTCTCAAGTCTTTAGGCATTTACTCTTGCAAGGAGTTAAATCCAGGAAGTGATGAGGACGGAATGGAATGGCGACATCTCAATCGCCTCATCCATCTGCACTTCTTCAGCCTTCCAAAACTGAATTTCTTACCTGTAGGTCTTCAACATGTTACAACCCTGGAAACGCTCTATATTGTAGATTGTGAGAATTTGAAAACTTTGCCTCGTTGGATTGGGAATCTTATCTCACTTAAATGGTTTACAATTAGCCACTGTCTCAATCTGAAATCACTGCCTGATGAGATGCGCGATCTCTCGTCTTTACAAACACTGGAGATTCGCAATTGTCCCGAGTTACAGAGAAGATGCGAAAAGGAAACCGGTCAGGATTGGGACAAGATCGCACATATCACTGAGGGTATGCATTCTATATACCCATTTTTTTGTATTGAATTTTGTTTGCTAGCTTAGAAAACAGTTGAAATTGAAAGAAAGTGAACTTTTTAGAATTCTATTCTCTATCATTTATTGATTTCAATACAATTTTTTGAAAAAAGAATGAATTTTTTCTTTTGGATTTCAAAAATATAGGAACCATTGTATATAATTGAATGGGGCTCACTTTAGCAAAGCTTTTGGTTTTCTAAAGTTTTCTAATAATAAAAAAATTTCTGAGATGTATAGAATCTTGGCCAATTTGATTGATTTCAAAGCAACCAAATTGTTGAATTGTTTCAAAGTTCTATTATTATTAATAGTATTTAACTTGATGACTTGTGTTCTGTCAACAGTAAAATTGGGGTGAGGGCTTCTGCAAAGGAAATCGCATTCAACCAGCATTCAAGGTCTGCATTACAGGCCAGAATTGATAAGCTCGCTGATGCTGTTGGCCTTACTCTTGGTCCTAGGCGTAACTTCTTCTTCTTATTCTTATTATATTCCGTTGCGCGGCAATGATATATGCAATTCAGTGTTTATATTCTGTTTTTTATGCTAAGTGGTGTTTAAATTCGAAAGAAATTTGGTGGGGTTTGACAAAATTAGTATCTTTAGCATTTGGGTTGAAACTTGAAATACTAGATAAGCTCAAGTTGAGGTATGGGATTAGATATGTGTGTCCGTTTGGCAACAACTTATCTAGTTTTTTTCTGAAAACTTTTTTTGTTGAAAGTGTGCTAAAGTATATTTATACTTAGAAAAAGTGAGAAAAAATAAGTTTTTAAAAGTTGTACATAAAAGATAAAAGCAAAAAGCTGAGCTTATAAGCTCATGCCAAACAGATACAAGTCTCAAGCTCCTAATTGCCAAGGAAAACATTCGCCTGTTTATTGTTGACATGGAGAACACGGTAGAATTTCATGTTGACAAGTTTAAGAATTGACAACTGTTTTCGATGGTTTAGATATCTGTTGTGGTTGTTTGGTTGAATATTGGCAACCAGTTTTGAAAGCATGGCCCTTGATATTGGGGGATGCTTTTATCTCAATGTGTGAGATTGGTGACTTTATTGACATTCAAGTTAGAACAAAAGTGTTTTTGGTCCTCAACTTTTAGGGCTAGTTACATTTTGGTCCATAGAAAATAAATTGGGCCACCTACATGCCTTTTTTTTTTTACTAATTGTAGTTGAGTGACACAAAAATAATCTGTTAGCTGCATAGCATTTTCCCTAGTTAAATGACAACAAGGCTAGTATTTAAGCATGTTCAAAAAATTATACATTGCTTGGATACTATTATTTAATTTGATTGATCAGTCAGTAACCAAACTGTTGAATTGTTTCTAAGTTATATTATTATTATTATTAATTAAATGCCTTGTGTTCTGTCAATAGTTAGATTTCGGTGAAATCATTTGTGGAATATGTGTTGCTTCGATGGAGGAGTACGAAAGGTACTTGGTTACACTCTATAATCAAAGGTTAATGAATATTTTGAATAAAATTTCATTCCATATATTTGATTTACACGTTAAGAAGGACCCAAAAGGAAAAGGTAAAATGAAAGATGCATATATCCCTATTTGCTTCATTATTATAAATGATTTTTACGGATGCTGATGGATGTGCTGTTTCGAAGTCTTTACATGAAAAATGCCTTGCTCAAGTCCTTAATTCTTCCAATGAACTTTGAATAGTTGGAAGTGGGTTATTCAAATGCTAATTCCTTTCCTCTTCTTCTTTGTTCTTCTTGTGTTACGATGATTTCTCACTTGGTTTGATCCTAAATGCAGAACAAATTGGAAGCACAAAACAAAACCAGGGGTAAATATCTGAGCCTATTTGAAACCTTTTATAAAGAACATTTTGTCTCTATCATGATCTTATTTTCTACCACAGTTTAATGGGCTAGAGCTTAACATCAATTTTTTTTCATGCAGTTAGATGCATACACAATTTGAGTGGAATCTCTTTGAACATTTTGTGTTATGTTCCCATTGCTTACTGTTACAAACTTAGGAAAAACATCTTTTTTGGCCATTTTCTCTCACTTGAATAATCAGTTCATGGCAATCTTTCACAATTCCCTGCCACTTTTAAACTTTGGCTGGCTTGAGGATGCAACATGCATCATCATTGGGATTGTATGCTGATATCTTGTGTTATCTGCAAAGAGCGTTTGGAGTGCTATAGGGATCATCTCTTTTATGATTACTCTTTTAAAGCAGCAAGTGTTGAAAGAGTACGTGGTTAATCTGCAGTTTGTCATTTGAAATTCCTCTCCATTTGTTCAGATGCTAAGGCCCACTTGGTGTTCTTGTTATTGTTGAAAACGACTTTAGTGTGATGTAGATTTGCTGTAATCTAATAATTGTGTTCTTCTTGTTTTGGTCGTCTTTAGCTTTTGTTTAAGAGAAAATTGTTGTAAACTCTTTATTCAATAGTGGAAGATTTTTTACTGGACTAGGTCCCGTGGTTTTTCCCTTCTCATTGAAGGGTTTCCACGTAAAAATTTGGTGTCTTGATTGTGGTTTGTTACAGGATATTTCTGCTTTGTGTACATTATCGTGCTTGACTAATTTTTTTGAAGTTCCTATTGAAAAAAAAAAAAAAAAAAATATATATATATATATATAGATGTGTAGATACATACATACATATATACATATAAATCCTTTGTGTGCTATTGTATCAATCTGCAATTTTTCTCAATAGAAATAGGGGATTAGACCTAGAACTTACAATGGTTTTAAAATGTCAATATAGAATAGGGTGTTGTTTAGTTATATGGGTCTCTCTGTCTGTTTTGACTTAGCATGGTAGGTTGTCTTTTTGCAGCAGGGGCTGGCTGTTTTTTCTGCTGAAATGTAGTGTTCTGTCTTTTGAACTTCATGTAATAATTTTTGTGTTAATAAAATTTCCTCATTCATCCAAAAACAGAGGACAAGAAAAGGTATCCAAATTGCCTGAGCACTAAGTCAGCTGCAAAAGCTTTATGATGTATATCATGAATCTCAAAAGCTGATTACGAATCCAGAGGCCTATTTTTTTTTACACTAGAAAATTATTAGACAAGTAGAAATGCATTAAACAAATCTGGCTAAACATGCTTTGGCATTGAGTTCAGAAGAAGCACTAAAAATGTCATTGTGATAACTGGATTAAGAATTGACTTGCACCAAGCATTAGGATTTGCTAGCTGCTTAGCACCATATATACTTTATGAAAGGGGAGTAGAAGGTGATATACCATCTGGTTCTACTAAGCTGGCAAAGCATTTTGTCAAACATGCAAAAAAGCCTTTCAATAGGCGATGATGATTATATTTGAATTTGATTGGTGTAAACTGCATAAGAACATTAGTTTAGCTTTTCAGGAAAGTATTTTGTACTTAATTTTTATGCCAAAATGGTAAATTAAGAATTAATTCCACATTCTAAAAAATTACCGTACTGAACAAGTTTAGAACTAGTTGTAGCATTCACGGCTCACCACTTTTGTGGTTTCTCAAAGGAATTCATTAGTCAAGAACCTTATAGTTCAGTTCCATTACTTGTTAGATTATCAAAAAGATGTGCAGCTTAAGGGCCTCATTTCAAAGCCCATGTGCAGAAGTGATTGTCATCTTTTTATGTTTTACGTGATTTACATCCATAACAAATTTTTGTGGTGTATAATGTTTTCTTAGTGATGCAAGAGCAATAGTAATTGATGTTATTTACAACACTGCAAATGAAAATGTATTAAATAAGCTTTGTGCTACCTAAGAAACAGGTCAATTGCCATTCTAGCTTCTTCTTTTGTATTATACTACAGCCTTGTTGCTGAGTAATGGTGGTCCTTGTCATGTAATAACCTGTCAATTTGAAGAATTCCTATCACCTTGAGTTTGATATGTGCTATCTCGTTACTATAAATGTATATATATTTCGTTTCAAGTAAATGTAGCCAACAGTTTGACCAATTATTCATTTATTTCTCCAATGCATCAAGCTGCATCTTATTGCCTCTGTTGCCTATGACATGGAATGTAGAATATGTCTTACAGGATTGCTTAAATGGAGAGTTTGTTAGGGTGGGTTCTAACCCGAAGTTTTCTCCTGTTGCTAGATATCACTGGTATGTCTTTTTTTCTTTTTTTTTTTTAAATTAATTAATATATATAAGCCCATCTATGGAACTATTTACTGTAATTACTTGACTTAATTCTAAGTGAAGAAGCATATTCATTTAACTACCATATATGAAGGGTTTTGTTTTTAGTTCTTGTGAATGAAAATTCAGATATTAATCAGATGACCATTGTACTTATTCCCTTTGTTGCTCTCTTTGCAGGTTTGATGGAGTTGGGTGTGTGATTTTCTGTTCCCTTATTCAAAAGAGTATTTCTTTTAAGTTTTTCTTAAAGAAAGAGTTCAAAGATATAACTTCAGTACCACTTTTCCCACTCCAAAATACCATTAATGTTTCTTTGCTTTGTGTGTTTAATTTATGGTTGCTTTTTAGTGGCTACTCAACGCCCGATTCTCTACATTATAAAAGTATTCATGTCACATACTCTGAAGGAAAAAGCTCCATATAAAAAAGAAAAAAATGCCAATTGGCTGTTCTATGTAATTTTCCTTAGTCATCATATATGGTGGCTATATGTGCAGTAAATCCTTGTAGTTCATTCTTTAGTTGGCCAAGTGTTTGATCAAATTGTTTGATCGAAGGGTATGCACGCAAAGTGTTTGATCAAATTCCTGACCCACCGAATATTGCGTTAGTGAATGCAAGGTTCAAAGGGTATGCTCAAAATGAGTCTTATAGTGAAGTTTTAGTTTTGTTTAGTAATATGAAGAGCTTGGATGTGATGCCCAATTGCTTTACTTTCCCTATTGTTTTGAAATCTTGTGGGAAAATTAATGCATATGTGGAAGGCCAGGAAGTGCAATGTGTGGCAATAAAGGGTGGGTTTAGAGCAAACCCATTTGTGGGAACTACGTTGATTGATATGTATGCGGGTGGAGGAGCAGTTAGAGCTGCTTACATGGTCTTTGGTGAGATGGTTGAGAGGAATGTAGTTGCTTGGACTTCGATGATTAGTGGGTAAGGAAGCTTTTTGATGAGATGCCTAACCGGGATGTGATGTCTTGGAATACAGTGTTGAATGGTTATGCGAATAATGGGGATGTTGAGGCATGTGAGAGGTTGTTTGAAGAGATGCCTGAGAGGAATATTTTCTCTTGGAATGGATTGATTGGAGGGTATTCCCAAAATGGAAAATTCTTTGAAGTTATGGAGACATTCAAAAGGATGCTAATTGAGGGTAATGTGCTTCCTAATGATGCCACACTGGTGATTGCGTTGTCTGCTTGTTCAAGATTAGGAGCTCTTTACATTGGGAATGCTTTGATTGACATGGATGCAAAATGTGGAATTATAGAAAATGCTGTTGATGTGTTCAAGAGCATGGGTAGAAAGGATTTGATTACGTGGAACACCATGATCAATGGCATAGCGACGCATGGACATGGGAGTGACACCCTTAATCTGTTTTGTGAGATGAAAAATGCTGGAGAAACACCAGATGGAATCACCTTCATAGGTATCCTGTGCGCTTGTACACACATGGGCTTAGTTGAAGATGGCTTTTCATATTTCCAGTCAATGGTTGATGATTATTCAATTGTGCCTCAAATTGAGCATTATGGTTGTATGGTTGATCTGTTTGCCCGAGCTGGTCTTTTAGACCAGGCAATAGAGTTTGTGAGGAAGATGCCCGTGGAAGCAGATGCTGTTATTTGGGCTGCCTTACTTGGGGCATGTAGGATTTACAAAAACATTGAGTTGGCTGAAGTGGCTCTTGACCAGCTTATCAAACTTGAACCGAAGAACCCCTCAAATTTCGTTATGCTGTCAAATATATATGGGGATCTTGGATGATGGAAAGATGTTGCACGACTAAAAGTTGCTATGAGGGATACAGGGTTGAGAAAATTGCCAGGATGTAGCTTTATTGAGGTCAACGATTCTGTTGTTGAATTCTATTCCTTAGAGAGAGGCATTCTGAGAGAGAGGAAATCTATGGAGCCTTGAGGGGGTTGACAAAATCTTTAAGATCATTTGAATACCTACCAGACCTGATGGAACTTGAGCAGGGAGGTTAAAGATAAAGGAGGGTTAAGGCAAACCCTTTTTGAAGTTTTGATTAACTTAAGACTTAAAAATTAAATTTCCCATCTCTTGATTCTCTTATTCCCCTTTGGGATTAAATATCTATTTTGTTGAATATAGAGTTCCTTAAATGAATTCTTTTGCTTTGAAAATCTTGATTGGCTGATATATGTGGACGTGTATGTTTTCTAGGTTTTAATGATAGAAAAATTGTTCTAACTGTAGTTTCTTTCTTAAGATTCTAAGTTTGAAATATAGATAATTGAGTCTATGTGCTCACTAATTTTGGGAAACAAAAGCTTCGTTTAGAAGTCAAGTACAATGTTTTGCTTTAGGGGTTTTAAAATATTTCTTTAGAAACATATATATGTTTGAAGTGTTTGAATTAATCTCAACCTGATTTGATTTCTCCTCACTTGAGTATTTGAAAAATTACCCTCAAATCCTCTTAGAAAAAAAAAAAAAAATTCCCTACACAGTTAATGAGAAACTTGGAAATATATCATAATCAAATTTCACCTTTAGAAAGAACACCTTGTCTACAAAATATATCTTTTGTCTCTATTATTATCTTATTTTCTACCATAGTTTAATGGTCTAGAGCTTTACATCAATATTTTTTCGTATGGTTAGAAGCGTACACAATTTTAGTGGAACCCCTTTGTACATTGTGTCATGTTATTGCCATAAACTTGTGAAAATATTTTTCTGGCCATTGCCAACTGGCTTGAATAACCAATTCATGGCGAATTTTCACAATTCCCTGTCATTGTCAAACTTTTGCTAGCTTGAGGATGCAGCATGCATTGCCACTGCAGTCGCTCTTAATTGGCCTCATAGCAATATGTATTTGAAACAATGAACTGAGCACAAAAGGGTAACTTGGAAGAAGAGAGAGAGTAGGGATCTTTTATAATAACTCATGACAGGTTGGTAAATTGGGGTTGCAATGCTGATATTGGGATCATTTTTTTTATTATTACTCTTTTACTTGAAGAATATGGCATCAACTGTAGAAAATATACTTGGTTAGTCTGCAGATTGTTGCTTGAAATTCCTCTTCATGTGCTCAGATGCTAAGGCCCACTTGGTGATATCTTTTTTTGTTGTTATTGTCAAAATCCATTATTGCGTCACAAATATTTGTTTTAATCCTAGAGCTGTGTATTCATAATGATTTGGCATCTTTAGCATTTGTTCTAGAGAAGATTTTGTAAACTCTTTATTCAATAGTGGAAGATTTATACTGGACTTGGTCTTGCGGTTTTTCCCTTCCCATTGGAGGAATCAACATCTTGGTTGTGGATTGTTGTTGGATATTTCTATTTGAGCTTATTATTGTGTGTGCCTACTTTATTTGAAATGACCATCGAATTTGTACAAAGGGGGAAAAAATGAAATAATTGCTCTGCGTGTTATTGTATTAACTAGAAGCAAATCAAAGCGTTGCACTATATATATTGTGGGGGCATTTTTTGCTTCAAGGAAACTCATGTACTCCTAGGCAAATTTTTGCAACCACCTAGGCCGTCCTCGGGTGGCCTTGCATTCACCTCGGCATGCTTGGCATTCACCTCGGACGGTGTCCTAGGAGTCCCACATCGAAGGAAAACCCCCCCACTTGCTACCTTATAAGCTTTGAAGCGAAGGGAGTAGTGTACCATTAGTTTATAGTTATTCGAATAACTATAAACTAATGGTACACTACTCCCTTCGCTTCAAAGCTTATAAGGTAGCAAGTGGGGGGGTTTTCCTTCGATGTGGGACTCCTAGGACACCGTCCGAGGTGAATGCCAAGCATGCCGAGGTGAATGCAAGGCCACCCGAGGACGGCCTAGGTGGTTGCAAAAATTTGCCTAGGAGTACATGAGTTTCCTTGAAGCAAAAAATGCCCCCACAATAAAGGGCCCTTTTTAGGGAGATTTGTCCGCTTTGCAAGGCCAGGCCAGTCATGTGCTGGCTCAAGATCCCCCTCACGGTTTTGGCTCACTCCGAGGATAGGACCAAGAATTGACTTGTAATCCCACATCGGAGGGAGTACCCTCCCACTTGCTACCTTATAAGCTTTGAAGCGAAGGGAATAGTGTACCATTAGTTTATAGTTATTCGAATAACTATAAACTAATGGTACACTATTCCCTTCGCTTCAAAGCTTATAAGGTAGCAAGTGGGAGGGTACTCCCTCCGATGTGGGATTACAAGTCAATTCTTGGTCCTATCCTCGGAGTGAGCCAAAACCGTGAGGGGGATCTTGAGCCAGCACATGACTGGCCTGGCATTGCAAAGCGGACAAATCTCCCTAAAAAGGGCCCTTTTAATGTAGGGGCATTTTTTGCTTCAAGGAAACTCATGTACTCCTAGGCAATTTGTTTTGCTCTTGTCCCACATTGGAAGAAAATCCTTCCTCTTTCTACCTTATAAGGCATGAACCAATAAGAAAGAGTACCACTAGTTTGGTTAAATTGCCTAAGAGTACATGAGTTTCCTTGAAGTAAAAAATGCCCCCACATATATATATATATATATATATATATATATATAAAATCAACACTCCCCTTCTGTTTATATTAATGACAACATACTTTAAATTTCTTTAAGAATATCTTTATAAATGTTTAACCATGGTTAGTAAAAACATTACTCATAAATTTAGAATAAAAATACAAAATTTATCAAGTACCAAAACATTTGAAACGACAAATCTCTCCATAACTCAATGAGAAAAGAAAAGGGGAAAAAGAAGAAGATGCAAAAGTCATTACTTAATATATTACAATACACTTTAATTTAAAATCTTAAAATAGGAGATTTTAATTCTAAAATTGAGGATAATTTTGGAAATCTACCCTTAAGCATAGACAAGTTAGTTCACAATATTTTAATATTAATTTAACAAAATTTGGTCAAAAAACTGCAAAGGGAGAAAGTATTTTTTTTCCCTTCAAGTTTGGGGCGGAGTGTCAGTTCTCCAAACCTCAAGGAAGAGAAATATAATTACCCCTATATATTTTTATTATTATTACTGTTTTAGTTTTAATAATTAACTAGTCGCAGACCCACGCGATGCGTGAGAATATATGATTAATTTGTAATTGTGGTATGATGTATAATTTGTTCTCTCTAAAAATCAAAAAATTTCTAAAATTATTTTTCATCTATCCATCTTTACATATATATATCATTTTAGTATTTGTTGTGTTTGATTGAAATTATTTCTTTTTAAGGTAGTCCATACTTTTCTAATTTATATTATAATACATTGTGTTTTCCTTTTCTTTCTTACAGCTAAACTCTTTAAGTTTCCAATATATTATTCAAATTTCTCATTTCTTAAATAAGATATTGTAATAATCAAAACTCATTACAAAATTACACTTGATATTACTTAAATAGTTGAGAAACACATTCAAATACATAGCAAGATTGTATTTTAATATAAATTCTAATTTTCACTTTCAAAATAACTAAGTATTATGTCAAACAAAAATAAATAAATAAAAAGCTATAAGATGGAGAGAAAAGGCTTGTGATGGAGATCTCAAAAACACACACAAAATTGTATATTAACCCAAAATAGAGTTATAAAAAAAATACGATGATTCATCAACCTAAAGTTAAGTTGCAAGAAAGAATAAATAATTGAGAAAGAGAATAATCACTTTTTTGGGGGAGAGACCTGAATTAGATAAATTTATAGAAAATAAGATGAGAAGAAAAATAGTAAAAAAAAAAGATATAGTCACACCAAATTATCCAAGTCATGTTATATAATTGAATAATATTATATTCTTATATACTATATTTATAATGCAATATGATAGCATTTAACAATCAAAGAAAAGAAAAAGAAATATCACAACTTAAAAACACAAAACCAAAAAGTTTGGAGCGTGAAATACAATTTAATGCTATTTATTTTTTGTAGTGATACGCATCAACCTAAAGCAGAGTTCTAAAGAATACACAAATTCATCAACCTAAAGTAAAGATATAAAACATAAAAAAATCCACACAAAAAAGGAGAGAGAGAGAGAGAGAGAGAGAGAGAGAGAGAGAGAGAGAGAGAGAGGGAGAATAATAGTAGAGTTCTAAAGAACATGGAAATTTATCAACATAAAGTAAAGATACTAAAAAATAAAAATCAAAACATGAGAAAGAGAGAGAGTAATAACATTTTTATGTGATAAAATATGTATAGAGTGAGAGAGAGAATAGCAAAATTATAGTAAGAGAATGGGGATAAAAATAGTTAGAATAAAAGAAAGATGAAGGGATAAAGGAAGAGTGATATTAATGTTGATAGTAGTGGGGAAGATGAAAAGGTAAAAAGGAAGGGGGAAAGTTGGAGAAAATATAAAAGTAAACTACAAAATAAATAAATAAATAAAAAGAGTAAAAAAAATAAGAGAGAAATGATTGAAAATAAGTAGGTGATATGGCTGCTAACGTGGCTCAACTGAAACGTCACAATAATAAATACTACGCTTCAGTTTTTATATATATATATATAGATATAGATTTTTCATTTTCTTTTATGTTAATAAAAACCTTACATATACCATTTTTTTTATTTGTAGAATACACCTTTTTACATATACCTTAGACCAACCCCATACTGATATATGCTAAGCTCTCTGACGTGTGGTTTTAGCTTGAATGATTCAAAGGGCAGCTGCTAAGGTCCACACGGTTTAATGGAGTAGAAGGGCCCAACTCTCACATGATGCTTCGTCTTATTTTCCTCTCCATGATACGATTGTTCTAAGAAAATCTAAACTAATAATAGTTACATTTATTCACACTAAGACTCAGTTGTCTTCTTCACAGCAACATTACCATCATCAAACATTGAAGTACTTCAAGCCAACCCTCTAGCTTTCCTGCGACTCTTTTTAGTTTTCCTTTTTCCAACTAAGAATAAATGGCTGAAGCAATCATCTATGGCGTTGCACAGAAAATGATTGAAGATTTGGGCTCCTGGACTTTTCAAGAGATTGGATCCCTTTGGGGAATCAAACATGAGCTTGAAAATATCAAGAACACTGTTTCCAGAATCCAAGCTGTACTTCAAGATGCAGCCGAGCAGCAGAACCACAACCATCAAGTCAGAGACTGGCTCGATAAGCTGAAGGACGTTGTTTATGATGCAGATGACTTGTTAAGCGAGTTCTCAACTGAAGCTTCACGGCGAAGAGTAGTGAGTGGAAATAAAATGGAAAAAAAGGTAAGCACGTTTTTTTCAATTTCAAACCCACTGGCTTTTCATCATGAGATGAGTTTTAAAATAAAAGCCATGAGGAAGAGATTAGATGCGATAACAAAGGATAACAAAGACTTCAACCTGAAAGTAAGCGCAGTAGAGAAACATGTTTTGAGTCTAAAGAGGGAAGAGACTCACTCGTTTGTACCTAATGAAAAAGTTATTGGGAGAGAAGATGATAAAAAGGCCATCATGAAACTATTATTGGAGCCTCATGTGGAAGAGAATGTTTCATTCATTGCCATTATGGGGATTGGGGGGTTAGGAAAGACCACACTTGCTCAATATGTATACAATAATGAGATCATCAAGACACATTTTGAGCTAAAAATGTGGGTGTGTGTCTCTAATATGTTTGATGTAAAAGTAATTGTTCAAAAAATATTACATGCCATTGGTGAGAAACCTAAAGACCATAGCATGGATCAATTGCAACATTAACTTCGTAAAAAAATTGATCAAAAGAAATACTTACTTGTTTTGGATGATGTGTGGAACGAAAATCCTCACAAATGGGAGAACTTGCAAAGCCTATTACTGGGTGGTGCCAAGGGAAGTAAGATTGTAATAACTACACGCATGAAATTGGTTGTAGATATTACAAGCCCAGTTGCAATGTACACTCTTGATGGTCTTTCTGAAGTCCAATCTTGGTCTTTATTCAAGCAAACAGCATTTAGGAAAGGGCAAGAGACCAACAATCCTAGACTAGTAAAAATTGGAAGGGAGATTGTACAAAATTGTCAAGGGGTACCCCTCGCTATAAAGTCCTTAGGAAGTGTGTTACGCTTTGAGGAATCAGAGCATAAATGGTTGTATGTCAAGAATAATGTACCAGAAAGTGTAACTCAACAAGAGAGTGGCATTTTTTCAATTCTAAAGTTAAGTTATGATCATCTTCCTCCACATTTGAAAAGTTGTTTTGCCTTTTGTTCTTT
Source organism: Quercus variabilis (assembly GCA_030445155.1). Classification (NCBI taxonomy): domain Eukaryota; kingdom Viridiplantae; phylum Streptophyta; class Magnoliopsida; order Fagales; family Fagaceae; genus Quercus; species Quercus variabilis. The sequence continues at coordinate 5,985,613 of CP129448.1, read as the reverse complement.
GTTTCCTAAAGATTATGAAATTGATAAGGTGACACTCATACAACTATGGATAGCACAAGGGTTTATCCATTCATCAAACAAAAACCAAAACTTAGAAGATGTTGCAGATGAGTACTTCAATGATCTACTTTGGAGGTCCTTCTTTGAAGAAGTAGCAAATTTTCCTAGAGTTTACAAGATGCATGATTTAATCCATGATCTTGCAGAATTGGTTGCAGAAGAGGAATGCATGCTCATTGATTTTGATGGCAAAAGTATTAATGATAAAATCCGTCATGTATCTTGTCCATTTTCTTTTGGCTCATCCTTTACTAAAGCTATAAATTTATTAGTTAATGCAAAAAAGTTACGTACAGTTCTTCTAATGTTTAGTGACTACAAGTCCAGTGTCTTGGATGAATCAATGTTGAACACGCTTATTTTGAGTTTCAGAAGCATGCGTGTTTTAGATATACATGGATTGGAGATTACTAGAGTCCCAGATTCTATTGGGAAGTTAATACATCTAAGGTACTTGGATCTTTCTCAAAATGAAAGTATTTACATTCTCCCTAATTCTATTAGCAGATTGTGGAATTTGCAAATACTAAAACTCCATGGATGTACGAATATTCAAGAATTCCCTAGAAAAATTGGAGAATTGGTCAACCTCAGACATCTTGATAATAGTAATTGTGATGGTTTGAGTCATATGCCTCGTGGGTTGGGGCAAATAACTTCTCTTCAAACATTATCATTATTTGTTATGAGCAAGGCCTCCAAGCACATTGGTGGACTAGGCGAATTAAATAAGCTAAACAACCTAAGAGGAACACTAAATATCACACATTTGGAACGAATGACAGATGCTAACTCAGAATCTAAGGCTGTGAATTTAAGGGAAAAGCAACATCTTGAAGGACTAAGCTTATATTGGTCTTATGGAGATAATTATGATGAAAAGTCATTAAAAGGCCTCCAACCACACCAAAATCTCAAATGTTTATTTGTGCAGGGATATAGGGGTATGCGATTTTCAAGTTGGCTTTGTTCGCTCATAAATCTTGTTGATTTAACAATAGAGAGTTGTAAAAGATGTCAACATCTACCATTGTTGTCTCAAATCCCATTTTTGGAACGTCTAGTGCTTTCAATGATGGATGATCTAGAATACATATCAGCCGGTGATATAAGTGAGGAGGTGCCTACTTCATCTATAGTATCAAGAACATTCTTCCCATCACTAAAATCACTCACAATCGAATATTGCCATAAACTGAAAGGATGGTGGAGGAGGAGGGATTTTGTTGTATCAAAACCAAATCATGATCACTCACATCATCAATATCACCCATCGTTGCCTTCATTTCCTTGTCTTTCTTTTTTATTAATTTATGAATGTCCTAATCTAACTTTCATGCCTTTGTTTCCATATCTTGAAGAACAACTATATCTAGATAATGTCAGCTGGAAGCCTTTGCAACAAACAATGACAATGGCTTCTTCACTTCCCTCTTCCTCCTCCTCACCTCTCTTTAGATTAAAGTCTATGTTTTTTAGATCTATAAAGGATATGGAATCTCTGCCAAATGAGTGGGCCTCAAATCTAAATTTTCTCAAGAATTTAGTGATTATCAATTGCCCTGGACTATCATCTCTATCTCGAGCCATGCAATATCTCACTTCCCTAGAGGAGTTATGGATTGCTAATTGCGATGAGTTCAAATCATTAAGTGACATTGATGATGATGGCATGGAATGGCGACACCTCAATTGCCTTCGGTCTTTGAGATTCGAGAGCCTACCAAAGCTAGAGTCTCTCCCTGCAGGTCTCCAACATGTTGCCACTCTACAAAAGCTCATCATTTCAGCATGTCCCAATTTGATAAGTTTGCCGAAGTGGATTTGTGAGCTCACATCGCTTGAACATCTTGTAATTGCTAGATGCGCCTCTAAACTGACATCAATTCCTGCTGGGATTAGTTGTCTCACATCTTTACGGGTACTGACAATTGCAGACTTTCCCAATTTGATGACTTTGCCAGAGTCAATTTGCAATCTCACCTCACTTGAAGAGCTTGAAATTGTTAGATGCCCCAATCTAACTGCCTTGCCTGATGGCATGCACTATCTCAAATCTTTACAAAAATTGAGAATTGTAAATTGTCCCTGCCTAAAGAAAAGATGCAAAAAGAAAATTGGAGAGGATTGGCCCAAGATCACTCATGTCCCTTATTTGTCCATTTATCCAAGATAATCACAGTGTTCCTAGTTCATCTTCTATGAGTGCTACAACGACTAGCTCAATAACTCCTTGTCTTGGTACCCATTCTTTGCTTTTTTAATTGTCTTATTAAATTTCAGTTGGAGAAAGAAAGAAGAGAACTTTTTAGAATTCTATTTTCTTTTTTAAATTTCTAAATAAAAAAAATTGGGAAGACAAATGATAATATCTCTGTTCCTCTTATGGGTTTTCTATATAATCAACGATGGCATAGGATTCAATGGGGCTCACTTTATTGAAGCTTTTGGTTTTCTAAAGTTTTCTAATAAGAAATAATTTTGAGACCAACAAAATTTCCTGTCCAATTTTTTTGATTTCTCAGCAACCAAACTGTCTAATTATTTCGAAGTTTTGTTTTATTTTTTATTTTATTTTATTTTAATTGCATGCCTTGTGATCTGTCAACAGTTTTAATATCAGAAATCATCTATTGAGTGTTGATGATCTGAAGAATTTGGAGCATTTTTATGTGGAATATGGTCGCAAGATGTATCACTTGGAAACGATTAGGATTTCAGATGCTGATGTGGTTAAGGTACTTGGTTACACATATATAATCAAAGGTTATTGAATATTTTCAATAAAATTTCATTCTAGATTTGATACGCATATTAAGAAGGGACACAAAGAGAAAAAAAAAGGTGGGGAAATATGCATAATCCTGGTTAATATTTGATTAAATTGGTTAAATTTGGTGGTTATGCTGTTGTAGGGATCGATATGCCTTTTTCAGTCAGAGCTATTACTTTTCAGGGATGGTTGTTTATTATATTTGCACATACTTGGGATATTTTACTGACATTTTAGTGAATCTTTTGTTCATATTGAATTATTGCAAACCCAATAACATCATAATTTTATTTCATTGTACTTAGTTTTTTAAGTGAAACAGATTGCACATGATTCTGAGTTTGATACTAATCACATAAAATCAGTTACTATGTAATTCCTACAATATAACTATAATTTTTTATATACTTTTATCTCATTATTTTGTTGTCTAGAAACACTAGGAAAGTTATTTTTCACTTTGGCAAATGCTTATAATGCCGATTTGATATAATAAAACTTGTGATCCGGTTTCAATTGATTCAAAGGGATTTCAAACCACTGTTTCCTTTCGTTCATGTATCTGCTTTCTAAACACCCTTTGAAATGATCAAATATCAATCTGGTTCTCTTTTTTATTCCTTTTTTGTTTCAGGTTTAGTGAGTTTATCAGTTATTGGTGTCTCTATGCAAGTTCTTTGAAAATGAATACTGAAATGAGGTTAATAATGCATGTCTCTTTCAAGCATGCGGGTAAGAGAAAGTTTTTGTATAGAGGCTCATTAATTCATTTTATTGATGTTTTATGTCTAAAAAAGTGTCAGTCTAATGGAAAAGAGTAAGGTGGGTTACAAATGCTTTTTGGAGTTAACATCGGGTGGGTAATGTAAAAAATTTCAAACCAAAAGTAAGCAAAGTGAATAAATAAAGTGATACATATTTCAAACGTTGTAGATCAGGTTAATTGGTTCATTTGTTTTGAATTTTTATAAAACTTGATTGCAAGATGATAGAAATAGTGTTGTTTTTCTCTCTCTCTTTTAATTTTTACATAATTCTCAAACTTATTTTTGACAAGTTGGAATGGATGAAGACTGTTTGATGTTAGCAACAAGATTACTACCTCACTTGAAGAAATTGTAATTGTGAGATGCTTCCAATCTAACATCACTTCCTAATGGATGTTTTGTCTTGAAGACTTTAAAGAAACTGAGAATTGCAAGTTATCTCCACTTAGAGGAAAATTTCCAAGTGGGAATTAGTGAGGAGTAGCCTGAGATCACTCATGGGGCAATCTTTGTCTTTTTCATTTATGATATTTTGGAAAATTCATTTTTAGGCACAAGAGTTACTCTTGACCATCCACTCTTATTTCCAGGCCATGCTCTCTGTCATCCACTTCTTCCTCAAGAACACCATCCCACTCGCAGCCTAATTTGTTACTAGCATCTATAATGGTTATTGAATATTTTGAAATGGTGTTTTTGTGGGATCTTGGGTTTGTGGCATTCAACATTCTGGTGGTTAAGTCAACCAATATGCTTCAAAATCAAAGAAAAATCTCTCTTATTACAAAGTCACCAAGGGGGAACAAGGGATGGACCTGATTTGTCCTTGATGCTTTTTGGTATATATAATTATCAATCTAAATCCATTGTAGAAACTAAAATGCTATGTCCTTCTTCTTTGTTCTTTTTGTTTTTTGATGATTTATCATTTTATTTGATCCTAGTTGCAGAACAAATTGGAAGCACAAAACAAAACCAGGCATAAATATCTATTTAGAACCTTTTCAGCAAGTGCAAGGAGTATACGAATCAGTGATTATCTTGTTTTTGGGTTCATTTTTTATCCCTCACATCAAAATTCCTTCAATTTTTTCATTATTCTAGTAAGTTGTACATGAGATTAAATTATAAGATGACAACTTTGTTTTTGTTATACTTGATTTCAAATAAACAGAATGAAATTTGGCACTTGGTGATATTTGGATAACATCATGGTGAATGATCATTATCGATGCAACTTTCTAGAAAGTGGATTTATATTCAGGCATTCATTTACTGCAATCATTTATTATACATAAGGTTTTACTACCTGTTTCTATCAACAAACCCAAGCATTAAGATAAGGTTGTTGGGTTCTTAACGGAAAATATGGATGAAGAGATTGTTAATGTAAGCGAAATATTACTTTAGGGTGGTAAAACCCAAATTCTGAAGTTTTAGGATGTAAAATCCAAAGTTCACCAAACTTTAGGGGTCTAGTTTGCACATTAGCCGAATAATATATATTTCATGACTCATGTTAGAATAACTAGTTGTTGGTGCAGGGAAAAAGAGAGAGTGATTTTCACTATGAGATGGCTCCTAGTACTTCCGCATTAAAGGTTTGTTTCTTCAGGGCTTTTACTTTGTAAACATGCTTTGAGTAGCCTCATATTGTTTTAGAGTACTTAGCATACCATAGAGTTATAAACTTATACCGTTAGAAATTTCTGAAATATCATATCAATCAGACATCTTGTGTTATCATGCAAACAATTCATGAGTTGTCATAAAGCTTTATGAATGCTAAAAAGCAACAAGCCAATAACTATGGAATGGTGAAAAAAATTTCTTGTTTTTCCAACTGTTTGTGTCCCATTGAATTTTGTTTTTCCCATTAAAATCCAGAACTAAATAGACAGGTGTTTAATTTTGCTTGTAGTGAAGCTCATTGTACGAATTAAGTCTTCAATTTCGGCACAAATCTCCGATAGTTTCATTCCAATCATCAACTTACATGCAGAAATCTGATTCTTAAGGTGCAGCTGAAGCCTTAGAAAATATATCAGTGATTCGATTCAGTCAAAGGGTAACCTAGAAGAAGAGAAAGAGTAGGGCCCCTTTTATAATAACTCGTGAATAGGTTGGTAAATTGGGGTTACAATGTTGATATCTTGTGTATTCTGCAAGGAGCATTTGGATTGGAGGGATCATTTTTTCATGATTGCTCTTCTACTAGAAGATCATGACAGCAACTGTTGAAAACGTACTTGGTTATTCTGCAGCTTGTTGCTTGATGAGATCCTTTCTTCTTGATATAATTGAAATCCACCTTAGCATGATGAACATTTGTTGTGATCCAAGAATTGTGTTCTTGATGTTTTGGTACCCTTCAACATTTGTATTGGAAAAAATTGTTGTAAATAAACTCATTATTCAATAGTGGAAAATTTTTACAGGACTAGGTTCCGTGGTTTTTTCCTTCTCTTTGGAGGGTTTTCCACGTAAAAATTTGTGTCTCGATTGTGGATTGTTATTGGATTTTTTTGTTTGTGTTGGTTATTAAGTTCTCTAATTTATTTTAAGTGCCCATTGAAATTGGACCAAAAAAAAAAAGTTATTTAGTTATGTGTTGTTGTATTAATTGATTATTTTCCCCAACATAAATAGGGGATTCATTCCCTAATCTACCATATTTGGATTCAAAGAGATGCAAGAATCCATATTGATCTAACATATGGTTGATTAAAAACGATGTTAGACCTAGAACTGGAACTTGCAAGGTTTTAGAATTTCAATGAAGAACAAGTACTGCATAGCTCTAGGGGTCTCTGCACGAAATGGCTTCTCACTCAACATACTCTGGTTCGGCTGCAAGCCCAACAAAGCCCATAAACTTTGTCATCACAAAACGTATCCTAAGACCCAGGTATCATCTATCATCTATAAGCTTGCTTGGGCTGCATTCATCTACCATATTTGGGTGTAGAAAAATGCAGGAGTCCATAATGATCTGTAGGGCTGTCCACGGGTCGGGCCGGGTCGGTTTTGGGCCCAAACCGAACTCAACCCGATTGGATCGGGTTACTGAATTTCAGAACCGAATTCAACCAAATATTCGGGTTGGATCCGACATTCCGGGTTATCGGTTCTCCGGGTCGGAGTCATCGGTTTGACGGGTCTGGGCCTCAGATTGGGCCGGACATTTTTACATAGTTAAAATTTTGAAATTTTCATTTTTTTGGGCCTTTTTAGCCCAAATTACACTGTTTGACAGTCTGCTAAACTCCATTGATTTCAGATTATTTGAATTCCATATATTTTAAATTGGGCCTCATTTTACTTAATTTATTGGGCCTTCAATCAGAACATATCTAAAAGGCCCAAAAAAGGGCTATTCCTTTTATCACCTGTGACTAAAAGTTAAAACAACATACCAAAATCCCTTTTTTTTTTAAATCACCTGTGATCTAAAACAAGATGCTACTATCAACCCAAATACATAATTTTCCCACATTATCCACAAGAAAATAAACACAACAAATAACATGTAATCTGTTGCTCAAAAAAATATAACAATAATAATATGTAACCTGTTAAGTGTTAAGCAGTAAGTTGCTCAACACCTATAAAACCTGCCATCCACAACAATCAATATTTCCAGCAACAAATAAATCACAACAGATAATATACTTAGTAACATAGAGGCAGTTATTGCAAGGTTTTTAGGCAGTAACCCATAAGGCAGAAAGCTTGGTAGTTATACAATGTTCCAAGCAATATAATTAGTTACAACAACCAAATACCATAGGTATTTCAAAAAAATAGCTTTTCCAAAGAATTGAATGACTACTCTATAGTTTATAAGTCGATGACTAATAGAAAAGAAAACCTATGAACTAAGATTTCTTTTCTATAAGTATTGACAGATGAGTATTGTTACAAGCTAGAAAAAGCAATATGTTCAAAAAAGCTTCCAGAATATTCCCAAAATGCTGCCTTCTTTACAAAATGCTGCCTTCTTTACAAAATAAATTACCATCCTCCTACAATAGACAAAAAAATATGCAACAAACAATACATTAGTACCAATAACAGAACCAACTAGTAAGGAAACCAAGTTTATAATAGTAGGGGGCTGAAGGCAGAATCATACCAAGTCAGTGATTAATCATCAATGCTGATTAAGGGTCGCTTGCCTAAAGTGGAGCCCTTGCTTGAGCTAGTATTTGTTGTTGCACTTGCTGTTGGTTGTTCATTTAAAGCTAAAAAAGAATAGGAAATAAACACAACATATTAAATTTTGCTTGAATACATGAAACATTCAAAAAAATTAATAGACTAAGTTTCAGAATTTAAGCATATTACCTAAGTCAAGTAATTCCTCCTCCAATGCCTCCACATCATCCCTTGACTGGCGATGACAAATTGGAACTATGGCTTGAAGCCAATTTTGTGAACATACAAGGTTTTGAACCATTAGAGGAGACAGTGAACTTCGAAATGGATCAACAATTCGACCTCCAGTGCTAAATGCTGCCTCAGATGCAACAGTGGAAACTGGCACAGCCAGCACATCCTTAGCAACTTTAGATAACACTTGGTACCTATTACAATTGTTCCTCCACCACTCCAATATTTCAAAATTCACATCCTTTCTACCATCACAGTTTTCAGCCAAATACTTCTCAAGCTCATTACTACAACCTACAGATTGCTCAACTTGCAAAAAAACGTTCATATCGCGAGTGAACCATCACATATGGATCACTAGCATCACTTTCTAATTCTACCCTCTCACTCCCACTTTGTTCTTGCACATTTGGTGAATGAATAGAAGTGTAAAAATTATACAACTTAGACAAAAGATCTTTCACCTTATCAACCATAACTTCTGCAACTGCATTCCCATAAATTTCAGAAAATGAAAACTTCAAAAACCTCAATTTTTTTCGTGGATCAAGAACTACAGCCACATACAAAAGAGGATTAATTTTCTCCCCTTCCCCCCAATACTTCTCAAATTTGGTTTGCATGTTTGTGGCTGTGCTTTTCAAGAGAGTGTTTTGGGATTTAACTAAATTGGAAATACTCTCCTGAATAACAAAATCTCATTATAGAAGGCATTTGAAGTAACATACAAAGAACCAGAAAATTTCTTCATTGCATTATAAAAAAGCCTTAAGAATGTCACAAATGCCCTACAATTTTGAAAATCAGTCATACACGGAGACCCCAAACCACCACTATCTTCCTTGGTCCTAAAGTACGACGAATAACCATCATCTTCAAAATCCATTCGAAGGAACATTTTCTCAAATTTTTCAGCAGTTTCTAACATGATATAGGTTGAGTTCCACCTAGTAGGTACATCTAAACTAAGAAGACTCTTGGACTCCATACCTAACCTCTCCATAAAACTCCTAAAAGTTTGACTTCTATTGGGTGAGGACTTCACATACCTCACAGCTTCACGCACCTTAGCAACAGATGCATCTATCTCTTTCAAACCCTCCCCCACAATGAGATTTAGTATATGGGCACAACACCTCATGTGCATGTACTCATTTCCTAAAACTGTCCCATTCCAATCTTTAGTCACCCTTTGCAAAAATTTAATTGTTGTTAAATTTGAGCTGGCATTATCCACTGTCAAGGTGAATATCCCATCAATACCCCACTCACGCAATGACATCTCAATCTTTCTACCTATAGTCTCCCCCTTGTGGTCTTCAACTTGACAAAAATTTAAAATTCTCTTATGCAATTTCCAAGCATCATCAATAAAGTGACGTGTGAGACACATATAATTTAGATTTTGAATAGAAGTCCATGTGTCCGTAGTGAGACACACCCTACAACCCTTCAAGGATTTCCTTAGCTTCTCTCTCTCACTATTATAAATGCCTATCACATCTCTAGCCACAATTTGACGAGATGGGATATCCTTTAATCGAAGCTTAGGTTGTAAAGTAGTTACATATTTCTTAAACCCATACCCCTCAACATACCTAAAAGGCAACTCATCAATTATAATCATTTCGGCCAATGCCTTTCTACAAGCCTCAACAGAAAAGGATGTTGACACAAGGTGGAATCCGTCTTGTCCATCATTTTTGGGTTCAAAAGCTAATGTTTTCTGCCTTTTAACTAGATCAGATCTATTTGGGTTCTTGGGACATATTGGCACATGAGCTAACAAATTACTAGTACCAGAAGTCTTACTACCAGCATTATATGTTTTTTGACAATAATTACAAATAGCCTTAGTTTTACTAGTATCACCCTCACCTATCTTTACTTTTTCAAAGTGATCCCAAACAATAGACTTTTTCCTACCACTACAAGTACCACTAACAGGGGCTGTCATACTCACTTGGCATGGTGGAATTAGGGGCAACTCAGAAGCAGCAGCTGCTTCAGATTGGGTAGCAACAAAAGCTTGGGTAGCAGCAGAAGCTTCAACTTGGGTGGGAATAGCACCATCATCTTTTGTAGCAGCTGGTGTTTGGACAGAGGGTTCATTAGTGGGGGTTTCCATGACCTAAAGAAACAAAGATACGCATTAGCAAACTAGGGTAACAAGTATAAATGTATAATTCATAGCCCTAATAATAAATAATAACCACACAAACCAAAAACGAAAACCAGTATCTTGTAAGATCACAGATATAATCAGAAGAGATTATTAGAAAGAAAGATCACAGAATATCATGAATTTTTTTTTTTTTTAAATTCTACAATCACATTCTACCTTCATTGAATTCTTTGTACAAACTAATAGAAAAGCAAAATCAAAAGCATCTACAAGCCACATTAATGAACCTCTCATGAATTACATTCAATAGTTTCCCTTTCAACAATCTTATATTTATCATTTAAATTACTCTGCCCCTTTTTGTAAAAGAAACATCAAATAATCACCAGAGTCCCTACATGTTTTTTTTTTTTTTTTTTTTACTAAACACAAATGGCATATAATATCAGTGAATGAGTTGGCACCTCAACCACATAAACCAAACATTAATAACATTAACACAAACCATAGGTAACGAGTAAAACAAACATGACACAGATAGAGATAAGTCAGCATACAAGGTGACATGTCAACCACAGTAACCAAAAATGAAAATATTTAAAAACTTAAACTAGAACCTATCAAAAAAAATGCAGGACACCATACCATAAACCTTAAACCCAACCATTTGAATTTCCAATAAAACAGAAGGAGGTTACATTTATGATTTTGAATTATAAAAAACTTACAAAAGCCAAAGAAAACTGCAACACAACTAAACTAGGCCCAACATGTGAGCTGACATTTCTATCTAAAGGTTTAAAAAAAATGCATCAATAAAACTAGTGGTGCCACATAAACCAAACATTAATAACATTAACACAAACCATAGGTAACGAGCAAAACAAACATGACACAGATAGAGATAAGTCAGCATACAAGGTGATATGTCAACCACAGCAACCAAAAATGACAATATTTAAAAACTTAAACTAGAACCTGTCAAAAAAAAATGCAGGACACCATACCATAAACCTTAAACCCAACCATTTGAATTTCCAATAAAACAGAAGGAGGTTACATTTATGATTTTGAATTATAAAAAACTTACAAAAGCCAAAGAAAACTGCAACACAACTAAACTAGGCCCAACATGTGAGCTGACATTTCTATCTAAAGGTTTAAAAAAAATGCATCAATAGAACTAGTGGTGCCACATAAACCAAACATTAATAACATTAACACAAACCATAGGTAATGAGTAAAACAAACATGACACAGATAGAGATAAGTCAGCATACAAGGTGATATGTCAACCACAGCAACCAAAAAATGACAATATTTAAAAACTTAAACTAGAACCTATCAAAAAAATGCAGGACACCATACCATAAACCTTAAACCCAACCATTTGAATTTCCAATAAAACAGAAGGAGGTTACATTTATGATTTTGAATTATAAAAAACTTACAAAAGCCAAAGAAAACTGCAACACAACTAAACTAGGCCCAACATGTGAGCTGACATTTCTATCTAAAGGTTTAAAAAAAATGCATCAATAGAACTAGTGGTGAAAACTTTTCACCACTAGTTCTATTGATGCATTTTTTTTAAACCTTTAGATAGAAATGTCTGAAAAGTAAACTTCTTGCTGCCATGTGAATTTCTTTCACTAATAAGCACAAATAATGAGGAACAACATGGCCTGTTTCAAACAAAAGATCTGTTTCCTCAACAATATAGTCACAAACATACTCATGATAGAAGGATCAAGTACATGGTCAACCATGATTCTCAACATATTAACACAAAATATTTATCAGGATCAGCCAAATGTGTTCAAGGACCTTAAACCCAGAAAACCCAACCATTTGAATTTCCATTACAACTAAACCACAAAAAAACCCAACTCTCATTTCAACTAAATCCTTCCACATAAACCAAAACCCAGAATAAAAAAAATACTAAAAACCCATTTTCATACACTCGAAACAAAGATCTAAAAACCCATTTTCATCATCAAATGAAAAACAAACACAAATATACAAATACAAGTATATACATATAAACATATTAAAAAAGTACCTTTAAGAAAACTGGGTTTCAAACTTGAGGCAGATAATGACACTTGAAGTCAATCCTGTATAAAATTAAAACAGGAACAAAATTGATTAAAGAAAAGAACAAAGAATAGAAGTAAAATAGTTAGGGTTTCTAAGTTTTTTTTAGTTAGGGTTTCATAGTATGAATCTTTGGGTTTATTTGATTTTAACATTTGATTTCCATAACAAATGAAATCAACAAGACTAACAAAAAAGAGAGATGAGAAACAAAGAAAATTACCTTACTGACTCAGTAAAGAGTACACAGTGGCTAGGTGAGGACTAAACACCGGCGGTAGCTATGGAGAGAGTGGACAGCGGTGGTGGCGCTAGGCATTGGAGGCGGAGAGGGGAGTGGGTAGCGGCATTGGAGGCGGCTAGGGTTTGTACTTTGGATTTGGAGTAACGGTTTAGGCTTTATAGAGTGTGAGATTGTGAGAGTTTGAGAGAGTTTGAGAGAGCCAAGTAAAGAGGTGAGAGTTTGAGACTGAAGAAATGAAGACTGAATAGGTGAGGAAGACCGAAAAGGGGGGGAGGAGGCGTGAATGGGAAGCCATGAGTCCATGCCTAAACTCAGAGTCTGAAGTGCAAACTGAAGAGTGAAGAGACCGTGAAAGGAAGGGAGAGATATCAGATCTTTCCCATTTCATTCACACCGTTAGATTGGGTTTTAATCTTGAATTATAACCGTTGATCTATAATGGATTCCTATGCTACTGTTATCAGTCATATCATGCTCAGTTAATCAGTTTCTCTCATCATCAACACCGTTAATTTTAAAATTTAATTTAAGATGGACGGCTGATATTCATTGGGATGGTGTGTGTTTTGAATCTCGGGCAGGCTGAGTGGGCATGGGTTGTCCTGGCATGTGTCAAATCAGTACAGGATTTTTTTTTTGTTTATAAATAATTCGGTCGGTTCGGTTTGTACGGGTAAAAAACATTGAAATCTGAATCCGAACCGAATTATTCGGGTTTTCTACTTGCCAACCCGTGACCGACCATAGAGTGTATTTGGAGCCATCCGTGGACCTTCGGTTCGGACAGGTTCGGTCGGGCGGGTCGGTTGATCCGGGTCAATGGACACCCCTGATGATCTGATTCATTGTAGGGATAGGATCATATGGTTGATTAAAACTGATATGGGAGCTAGAACTGAAGCTTGCAAAGGGGTTTTATGCTGTTTAGCTACAGGGAGCTTCTCACTCAACATATTCTGGTTGGGCCAATCACAAAATGTCTCTGTGGCCCACCCATCATCTATATCTCTACTTCACAGATTGGGCCCTTTAGCCCACAAGTCTTTTTTTTTTTTTTTTTGGATACAAGCCCACAAGTCTTGACATCACGTATCATGCTTTGAAACCCAAGAAATCCTACTACACAGTCTACACGAAATTACCTTTATGACCCGCAAGCAACAATCAGGTCTCACCCACTGCCCATTTTGATTTAAAACACTGTAATCATATCACCTACTTTTATGGAAATCAAAATTAAAAAGCAATCAATGGGTTACACGCAAGTCTGCAACATTACCTATTCATCATATTTATTTTATTTTATGTACATATTCATCAACTTTGATTGGGAATAATAGACACTGGTATTCATCACATTTAGATCCACCATTCACATGGTGCGCGATTCTTATTAGTTTCCTATGAATGAGTACGATTGTTTTCATTTGATTGTGTAAGATTGTAAATGAGCCAAGTCAAGTTGAGTATTACAAATTCAAAATTAATTATTTAATTCAATGATTGTGATATTGTATGTCTAGTTGATGTTTTATGTATAAAACATTTATAACCTGAGTGTAAATTTATAATTGTAACATTTTCAATAATTTGGAAAATAAAAAATAAATCTAAGAAATAAAAAAATTATATTTAAATGGCCGAAGATAAATATGAATGAAATGATCAACAATATTATCCAAGTGAATTTGAAGAATTAAAATAAGTAATTGATCAAATTTAGTGTCTATTTAATTAGGTGCCACATAATTTTTGGTAGCTTCTATACTTAGCATGTTTCAAAAGACATAATTTTTTGTTGATTTTATACTAAATATATGACAAATATCTAAAACCTATCTTTAATAAATAATATCTAGATTTGTTGAAAAAAAAAAAATCTATTAACAAATTGATAATTGTAACATTTTCAATAATTTAGAAAATAAAAAATAAATCTTAGAATTAAAAAATCATATTTAAAGGGCTGAAGATAAATATGAATGAAATGATCAACAATATTATCCAAGTGAATTCAAAGAATAATTGATCAAATTTAGTGTCTATTTAATTAGGTGCATGCCACATAATTTTTTGGTAGCTTCTATACTTAGCATGTTTCAAAAGACATAATTTTTGGTTGATTTTATACTAAATATATGACAAATAACTAAAACCTATTTTTAATAAATAAAAAACTAGATTTGTTGAAAAAGTTTTTAGTAAAGTCACAACAAATAAAAGTTTTTACTTTTTAATGCATAAGACAAAGTCTATATACTCTATAAACACAACAAATTTGATATCTAGCGGAAGGTTATTGTCACATCCAAAACCCAATACCCGGATTTGTGACCATAACTGGCATGCTAATATCAAATTTAAACCTGATATTAACAAGAACCAACTAAACTTTTTACAAAAGCTTCCCTCTCTTTTTTCATTATTGTTTCTTTACTTCTTGATATAACTTTCACTTGATATTCAGAGCATCTACATTGTACTTCAAGGGATAACTTAATCCACCTGTTATTCAAATTTAGAATTTCACATAATACATCTCTTAATACTTTAAAGTACACAATTTTCATTAGATCCTAAAATACACAATACTACAAAGCTAAATATCAAATTGCTAGTTTGGGATCTACATTTTTAAAACTAAAACCAGCTCCTTCCAAAACTCGACTAAAGCTCCCTCTGCTCCAAAATAAAACCTGTTGATTGAAAGAATGGAAGGGGTGAGCTACACAGCTTAGTAAGAGTAAGATACACAAGAACTTAATAAAAATGTATGTAAATCAAATCATTTCATTTTATAAATATTCAGATAGGAGGACATCTTTTCATGCATAGTATTTTATACTATTCATAATAATAATTTATACGCTCTTCTTAGGAAAAAAATTGTTCTCATTTTTTCTTATATAAATAATATTACTATAAATAATATTACTAAAACCTTTCAGATTGAATTTCTTTAATTTCTTACAAAGTCACCAAATATAATATTGATTATTTAAAATTATATATATACATACATACATACAAACATACATATATATATATATATATATATATATATTCTCATTACAAAATAATCATTTTAACTGAAATCCATAATTGGTAACTTTGTCATAAACTAGAAACATCTTGACAAATAAGAAAACTTTTCTTTATAAACTTTTTCTCGTAAAATATTATAACTTTCATAGTCATAAAACTTAACGTTTCATAAAGAGCAAATATCTGATAAATTTTTAACATATACTTGTACTTTCATCAGAAGCTTTATCTTTACAGAACACTAAAACATTTTCATCAGATTCTTTATCTTTAAAGCACAACAAAACTTCAGAAACTTTTATCTTTAAAGAACAACTTTTCTTTTTCTCAGAAACTTCTTTTCATGAGCTTTTAACTTTTCATAATGCATTTAAACAAAATCATTCTCTCATGATCAATAAAATAATATAGTTGTTCATAACATATTGGTTGGTCCATATCTTATAAGTCTATACATAATTAGGAGGCTTCTAGCACCACTATGCTAGGCATCTAGGATTTCTCACAACGCCAAGTATTCCCGGGATCACATCATAAAACATATCTTCAACCATGGGGGTAGGTTGGCATTCTCCATATGTTAGCCATTACCAACAAGGGCGAGTGTAGCAGAGCTCTCCACTTTTAATGGCCAATCAGATAACATTTTCCATGGAAAACTAGTAATTTAGCCCCTACTGGCCGAGTTTAGATCACCAGAAGACATAACCTAAAAACATTTCATATTTATACATTATACTGAAATTCATAGTTTGCATAACATTTCACAATAATAGCATTTCCATTCTTTTCTTTAAATATCATATTCGTGGAATTGGTAATAGCATCAATATGCTTAAATCATATACATAAGTTTTTGAAAGCTCATAAACATATCTTTGTCTGAAACATGATTATATGTCATATCTCTAATCAAAAACTTTTTAATGCATAATATACTAAAATAACCTCATGACTTACCAAATGCTCATATAACTTATCTCTTACCTAAAAGTAGAGGAATAGAGAGTCTAAAGTCGAAGAAGCTTAGACCTGAGGGCTGGTACCACCTAAACCAAATATCAAAACTTATTACTATCAATTATTCCTTATCATAAACTTATACATTCATCTCAAAACATATATCTTAAAATCAAGGAAATCCTAATCCCACCTTAACGAGGTTCCCACAAACATATTATACACACATTAACAAATGATGTACCAAACTAAAGAAAAACCATCATTTGCATATGAACCCTTAATTAAACACCAACAACTATATATCTAATAACTTAACCACTTAATATGTTTTTGTACATACTTAGTATATATTTATAATACAAATAGCCATTCAATTATTTATAATCTTTACAATTCTTATTCAAATGCATTATGAAATAATATATTTATTAAATACTCTCCTATTAATTATAGAAAGAAAGTGGCTTAATAATTAACCATTCAAATATATAGTTTAACTATAAAGTTGGGTCGGGATGTTACATATTTTATTATTGGTTCAAATGAAAATCGGTAAAAACTTTCCAACTCAACTATTATGAAAATTATTATAAATTTTGTGTAAAATATATATATATATATATATATATATAGTTGTTGTGTCAAAATTGGGGTCATAATATAGTTAATGATTACAATGTGAATTTTGACAAATCTACATTTAAATTACATTTTGCTTGTAAAATTTTAAAGAAAATCAAAGATCAATAGTTGTGTCATCAATCAAATATTTCAATTTTAAATTTTTGTATTTTATGAATTGAATAGTAAATAACATTTTCCATCGATAAAAAATTAGGCATAAGAACATAAAAAAATTTACAAATCAACAATTATAATTTTAAAATATGTAGTTATAATAATTTTTTTTAATAAGAGTTTAAACACCCCCGGTTGCTATTTTACAACCCAAGACACCGAAACCCCACTTCATCCGATTTTGTATGCTTAAAAAAATTTGCCACCTTGCTATAGTAAGGTTGCCTATATGCAATCTTTTAGAGCACTAGCATCTAGGGATGCAAAAAAAAAAAATAAATAATAAAAAATAAATAAAAACTTTTTTGCATACTCAAACACCACTTTATCCATTTTACCAACCCATTTTACAACTCAACTTACATCCCAATTTTTATTTTTTACATACAACCCAAGAAAATAATATAAGCTACCTAATCCAATAATAAAAAAAAGTACTATTTTCTCTTTTTTTCCTCTCACTCTATTTTTCTCTTCACACACAACCACAAGATTAAAATAAAAATTTTTTCGTTACAACCTATGAACAGTAGCACTAACATTGGAGGGTGTAAACACCCCCCCAATTGCTATTTTATAGCCCAAGACACCTAAAACCCACTCCATCTGAGTTTGTAAACATAAAAAGATTTGCAACCTATGAACAGTAGGTTGGATAAACGCAACCTACTTTTCATAGGTTGTAAAGAAAAAAAATATTTTAATCTTATGGTTGTGTGTGAAGAGAAACAGAGAGTGGGAGGAGAGTAATTTTTTAGTATTTTATTAGGTAGTTAATATTATTTTATTGGGTTGTATGTAAACATAAAAACTTGGATGTAGGGCGAGTTATAAAATGAGTTGGTAAAATAGATAAAATGGTATTTGAGAATGCATAATAGGTTTTTTTTTTTTTTTTTTTTTTGCAAATATTGTTCATAGGTTGCAAATTTTTTTAAGTTTACAAACCCAGATGGAGTGGGTATTGGGTTTCTTCGATTGTAAAATAGCAACTAGAGAGTGTTTACACCCCCATTACTAGTTCTCTTACTGTTCATGGGTTGTAAAGAAAAAATAATTTTTTATTAGGTAATTTATATTATTTTATCGAGTTATATGTAAAAATAAGAACTAAAATGTTGAGTAAGTTGTAAAATGAGTTGGTAAAATAGATAAAGTAGTGATTAAGAATACTAATGCACTGGCCAAGCTTTGTTTATTACAAATCTACCATTAACAACCGAGTGAAAAATACACAGTTTAAGACACATGTGGTTGTGTTTGAATTGTAAAAGAAAATGCTGATAGACATGTGAGCCTGAGCCAACAGTTTCCATTGTGTGTTTGGTCATTGGTGTGGCGTGACTGAGAAATTGAGAGGTTGTTTGGTTAATACTTTTAAACAACAATTTTCAGTGTTTAAACACTGAAAATTGTTGTTAAAAAAAAAAAAAAAAAAAAAAAAACCTGTTTGGTAGGGCATTTTTATTAAGTGTTGTTTGAGTTATGTTGTTCAAAAGATGGTTTTTAAACACTGCTTTTCAAAATCACCTGAGACCTATTTTTGAGTTTTAAACAACGCTTGCAATGACACTTCTTTAAATATTTTGAAACCCATGAGTCCCACGTTGATGTGACAAAACCCTTTCTCTCATCAAACCTGCCTCACCCCTCTTCTTCATCACATGGTAAAATGATTTTCTTCTCTCCTCAAATAATAAATATTATTTTGTACCGATTGTTAGTTTTTTTCTAAATCAAACACACATATACCAAATACATATTTTATGTTTTTCAAACACTGAAATATGATATTTGAAATGGGGTACCAAACATGTTTTTTACTTTATGAACACTAAAAATATGTGTTTCTACAACATTTTTTAAACCATAATTTCCACATCATTTTAAACAACTATATTTGGAATCTACTACCAAATGGGCCCTGAGCTTTGCTCAGCTTTATTTTTGTAGATTTGTATTTTTATATTGCCTTTTGAGAGATTGGAAAGGCATGAAAAGACATAACAATTAAATCAATAAAGAAAATTACAAATTAAACGTTTATTATCTCTTAAAAATCAGATTTTTAAAGTTTTGAAACCAAAAAAATTATAAGATTGCATAATAAAGCACCATAAATGTTTATGTGGTAGTCTATAAGTGGATGAAAAAAAGTAATGTGTTAATGTAAAAGTGGTGTGCAACCAATCACAGTCTGCTATATAAAATTATTGCGACAATATTTGTGACTTTTTATGTGATACCAAAATTACTCTTTGATACCATTAGTATGGAAAAAAAAAATTATCAAACAAATCAATTATTGAGCGTATTTAACCACACATGCTAAAATAATCCAAACCACATCATTTGGAGTATCAAAATCTTCACCATTTGTGTCACAGTGCCCTGTAGTCTGTAGAAATCTGTTGATATGCACATATTATGTATGCACAAATAAATAATATATGTGTGTGTGTATTACTTAAAAATTATTCTAGACTATAAAATTATACTCACGTGAATATTAAGTTCTATTTTAATACCCAAATACTAATACATAGCTAGACTATTCATTATATTTTGTTAATTTGTAAAGGTCATTTTTTATAAGGTAAAATACAATTAACTCTTCAAAGTTTTACTCCAATGCTAGCCAGGTTCAAGATATTTTTAAATTAAAAATCTTGGTTCTTAAACCCAACTTGGTTCCTAAATCATTACTCATTTTTCTCCCTTTTCTCATGGTAATTAGGGATCGAGTTGGTCAGTTTTGAAATATTTTGTATGTAGCTCACATTAACCCAAATCTTAGAGTTGTTGACTAAATTTTTCCCTTTTTATATATGAATAATTCATGTTGAGATGTTTTATATAGTCACATTACACTTATGACTTATATCTTATGATTATTAGCAAGAATAAAATTTAGGAGTAAATTGTAATACATTAAGTCTCCAAATGTGGATGTTGCTGTCTCGTATAGTCATGGAAAACCCTCCTAGAAACTATATAAAACTAGATGTAGATGCTATAGTCTCACATAGTCACATGATTTCACCTCTTTAACTGTGGCGGTAAAAAATGCAATTGGTGAGCAGTCAAAGGTTTGGACCAAGATTTATGACTTATGCACTCCTATTGAAGCTAAAACAATAGTAATTTTATGGGCTTTAAAGTTTAAACTTGCCTAGGTCTGAAAATTTGTGCAATGTCATAGTGGGAAAGGATATAAAATATGTTTTGATACTCTGGTTAGAGAAGAAGAACCAAGTGATTTAGTCTATTTCTACTATCATGAGTAATGCTTTTGATTAAAGTATGTATTTTGTTAATTGTGAATTTTGCTAGGTTAGGAAATCTCTTAACTTCGCAGTTTATTCTACTGTTAAACTTTCTATTGCTCTTAAAGCTTGTTTTCTAGTAATGTTGCAATCTACCGATTATTGTACTTTTTTTATTCTTAATAAATTAAAGTTTAAAAAAATAAAAAAGTATATTTCATATATGTTTTTTAAACTAATAAAATAATTAAATTATAACAATTTAAAATTATTTATAATTCAATCGATTTTGAGTAATTTGGGTGAGCATATAGGATTGAAAAGTGAGTGTTGATCTATAATACCACGACCAAAATGGTTGATGACCCATTGGGTAAAATATTCAGAGTCTTCAAAGTCTAACTGGCTCGAATTTGCATGGTTGTTTCCCAAAATAATTTCAAAGAGTCACAAGTGGCCTGACATTGTTTCAATGAAAACAAAACCAACTTACCTATGCTATTTCTTATCAACTTGTGATCACTCCTTTTCTTGTTTTATTATTGGGTTCCATTTGTCACTTATTGCTGACTTTTCCCACAATCACAAGCATTGGTCTTCCTGGTGACATGAATGAAGGCTGAAGCAGCCTGGTCATTTCTTCTTTTTCTTTTTTTCTTTTTTTTTAATGAATGGTCATTTCTTCTTGAAGCAACGTGATCTCTGCACTTGGTATCATATTTTCTTTCTTAATGAAAGATGAAAATTCGTAGCTAAATTGGTTAGAAGTTCCAAAATTAAATTAAGTATTCTTTGTACGGTTTATTTTGCTGAAATTGAAATTTTTTTACTGAAAGTATTATAAATAAAAGTAAAAATTAGTTGAAATAATATAGTGAAATTCATAAATAGTATAAAAAATGCAGTAAAATTTATAAATAATAGTAAAAATAAATTAAATAGTAAAATAAATTGATAAAACTAATTTTTGCAAATGAAAACTAAAGTTATATAAAAGAAGGGCCAAAGTCTATGTTCACACGGTGTTCAAGCCTTATAAATAAAGCTATATGTGTTCAACGATCAGTGCTGTCACACACTGCCACTAAAGGACGAGACTGTGTTAAATGTTTCAAAGCAAAATATGCAGAGCACATGCATCTGCCATATATCGGCTTAAAGTCATTGCAGTATAATTAATGACCAAAGACGAGGCATGATTCATTGTTTGGGAGTCGTATAATACAATTAAGCTTTAGTGATTTGGGTATTAAGCTTAATTAAGTGAATGCAAAGTTGCAATTTGCAAACACTCTGGTCCTCTGGACTCCATTATACTGCAGTCATTTATATTAAAACGTATTTGTACGACAAGTCGTCTTAGTTAAGTGTTGTAAATTGAAACGATTATTTTGTAGTGATGGAAACGTGTAAAGATTTGATTGGATATTAGATATAGTTAGTCTGTGGATGTAATAGCCGTTGTAGGCTCTGTTTTTTCCAGCCATGCTCTGTTTCTCAAATATGCAGAGTATATAAGAACAGAACAGAGAAGTTGTAATTATAACTAACTTAAGCTTAATACCCAAATCAATCTAAGAGCTTTTCTCTCTCAAATATCTCATTCTCTATCTCTCTCTCACTCTCATTCAACTTTCAACAAAATGCGTTCCCACTGAAGAAATGGCTCATTCATTCAGATTCCATTTAAAAGGTCTGAATTGTCAGACCCACGTTTTTGACGGAATTGACACAATGATATTGGTATTGCGAAATTTCCGGTAAGGGAGTTCAAAAAGCAAAAAGACTGGGTCATAGACTTTCATGCATTTGAGAATATGATCGTTCTAAGAAAATTTTCATTAGCTTCGCAGAAGCTGAAAGGGAATAGTACAATCGGGTCCGCACGGTTTTCTTTCTTTCGGTACTAAAGGCCTCAACAGTCAGCAATCACATGGTGCCTCCTCATTTTCCTGTGCATGATAACGGTAACATTCCAAGAAAATTCATAGAGTTGTACATGATACCGGTCACTTTCTCAGAAAATTCGTAAAGGAAAAATAGTAACTATAACTTTCTTCGCCTTTAAATATCCGGTAGTCCTGTGCTCCTTCTTCACAGCAACATTACACTCTGTAGCATATTGAAGCACTTCCACTTTCTTCTCGCTCTTTTAGCCTTCCTTCAATCTCTAGCATATTGAAGCACTTCCACTTTCTTCATGCTCTTTTAGCCTTCCTTCACTCTTTAGAATATTGAAGCACTTCAAGCTCTCACCCTTCAGCTTTCTTCTCGCTCTTATAGCCTATCTTTCACTCACTAGAAAGTTTTCCTTTCACACCCATAGCATTGAAGCATTTGAATCCCAGCCTCTAGCTTTCCTCTCTCTCTTTTAGCCTTCTTTTTTCTCTCACTGCGCACTAACAAATGGATGAAGCAATCCTCTCTAGCGTTACTGGGTCCATAATTGAAAATTTGGGCTCTTCTGCTTTTGAACAGGTTGGATCGCTCTGGAATGTTGAAGATGACCTTGAACAAATCAGGAAAACTCTTTCCACAATCAAAGCTGTACTCCAGGATGCAGCGGAGGAGCAGAACCACAATAATCAAGACAAAGTCTGGCTCGAAAAGCTCAAGGAAGCAGTTTTTGATGCAGATGACTTGTTGGATGAGTCTAAGTATCACACTGAATTAGCTTTGCGGCAAAAAGAGACGAGTGGGAGTTTTACAGAAAAGGTACGCTATTTCTTAAGTTCAATCGCAGTTGTTTTAGGACGTCCTAAGATGAGTCTTAAAATAAGTAAACTGAGTCAGGAACTAGATGCAATAGCCAAAGATAGGGAAAAGTTTCACTGGAAAGAACGCAGTACTGTAAAGCGTATTGTGAGTCCGAATAGGGAGACTCGCCCGTGGCTTCCTAATAATGGAGTAGTTGTTGGGAGAGAAGATGAGAAAAATCAAATCATAAATCGTTTACTAGAGCCTAACAATGAAGAGAATGTTTTAGTTGTTGCTATTGTGGGGATTGCAGGGTTAGGCAAGACCACACTTGCTCAGTGTGTATACAATGATGATAAAGTTGATACGCATTTTGAGCTAAAATTATGGATGTCTGTCTCAAATGTCTTTGAGGTGACAACATTTGCTGAAAAACTAGTAAATGGTATTGATAAAGATGATAGCATAGAACTAAGGCTAAAGAAACGTCGTAAGTTTAATCTTGAAGTCCTCATGGATCAAGTCCACAACATGGATCCATTGAGGAAACTTGTTAACAAAATTTATCAAAAGAAATTTTTAGTTGTGTTGGATGATCTTTGGAATGAAAATTGTAAAAATTGGAATGACTTTAAAAGTCTTTTAATCAATGGGGCAAAGGGAAGTAGGATTGTAATAACTACGCGTGACAAATCAGTCGTAGATATTACACGTGCTAATGCAACACATTTTCTTAAAGGCCTCTCTGAAGACTATTCTTGGTCTTTATTTGAGAAATTTGCATTTGAAAATAGTCAAGACACCAAAAACCCAACAGTAGTAGATTATGGAAGGGAGATTGTAGGCAAATGTCAAGGAGTACCCTTAGCCATAAAGTCCATTGGAAATGTACTATACTCTAAGAAACCATATGAGTGGTCAAAGATCAGAGATAAGGTAATAACAAATGTGATTGAGGAAGGGGGTAGCACTTTTCCCATTCTAAGGTTGAGTTATGATTATCTTCCATCTCATTTGAAAGGTTGTTTTGCCTTTTGTTCTTTGTTTCCTAAATGTTTCTATCTTGATAAGATGACAGTGATTCAACTTTGGATGGCACATGGGTTTATCCAATTATCAAATGATACTCAGCAGGTAGAAGATGTTGCAGATGAATACTTCAAGTATCTACTCTGTAATTTTTTTGAAGTATGGGGTCATTTATATAAGATGCATGATTTATATCATGATCTTGCAGAATTAATTGCAGGGTCGGACTGTAGACTTGACAATTTGGAATGGAAAACTCGTCATGTATCGTTTTCTAGCTATTCATTTTTTGCTAAAACTTTAAGTTCGGTTAAAGCAAGCAGCAAGCTACAAACAATTCTTTTCACACATGATGAGTATGCATCTAATGCCATGGATGAGTCAACATTGATTACACTAATTGAGAGTTTCCCAAGGTTGCGTGCATTAGATTTACATAGATTGAAGATTAAAATAATTCCAAATTCCATAGAGAAGTTAATACATTTGAGGTACTTAGATCTTTCTTTTAATCCTATTGAAACTCTTCCTGCTTCTATTACTTCATTGTTGAATTTGCAAACACTAAAACTTCAAGAATGTAGTAATCTTGAACAATTGCCTAGGGACATCACAAAATTGGTTAGCCTCAGGCACCTTAATGATAGGGGTTGTTATAAGTTGAGATTGCCTCGAGGATTACGGAAACTGACTAATCTTCTGTCATTACCATTATTCATTGCGAGGAATAATGGTGGACTAGGCGAATTGAATGGGCTAAACAACCTCAGAGGAACACTTGAGATCAAAATTTCAGAACAATTGGAAGATGCTAACTCAAATTGCGAGGTCAAAAATTTAAGAGAAAAGCAACATCTTGAGGAACTGAAATTATCATGGGAGGCTCACCAAGAAGGACATGATGAGATGTTATTAGATAGCCTCCAGCCACACCCAAATCTCAAAATTTTGGAAGTGTGTGGTTACACTGGTGTGACATTTTCAAGTTGGCTTCCTTCCATCGAAAATCTTGTTGAAATCACTTTAAGGAAATGTGACAGATGCAACCACCTGCCACCATTGTCTAAACTCCCATTTCTAGAAATATTAAGGCTTTATGGAATGGAAGATTTGGAATGCATATCAGATCGTGATATAAGTGAGGAAGTTTCTACTTTATCCTTCTTCCCATCGTTAAAATCTCTTTGGATTGAGAATTGCCCTAAATTAGAGAGATGGTGGAGGAGCGCATCAATGACAGATCATCAACAACATCAGCATAACCGGTCACTGCCTTCATTTCCTTGTCTTTCTTCTTTTTATATTTATAATTGTCCTAATATGACTTCCATGCCCTCCTTGTTTCCTTATCTCGAAGAATACCTAACTCTAATTAACGTTAGCTCAAAGTTTTTTCAAGAGACAATACTTCCCTCTTCTTCGTCCTCTTATCTCTCCAAATTAAAATTTATGCATATAGCAAATCTGCCAGATGTTGTGTCTCTGCCAGATGGGTGGGTATCAAATCTAATTTCTCTCGAGCATTTACGCATTTCCAATTGCAAGGAGTTAAATCTAGGAAGTGACGTGGACGGAATGGAATGGCGACATCTCAATCGCCTCATTCATCTGCACTTCCACGACCTTCCAAAACTGAATTCCTTACCTGCAGGTCTTCAACACGTTACAACCCTGGAAACGCTCTGTATTGTAAATTGTGAGAATCTGAAAACATTGCCTCGGTGGATTGGGAATCTTATCTCACTTAAACGGTTTACAATTTACAACTGTCTCAATCTGAAATCATTGCCTGACGAGATGCGCGATCTCTCGTCTTTACAAACACTGCGGATTATCAAGTGTCCCGAGCTACAGAGAAGATGCGAAAAGGAAACCGGTCAGGATTGGGGCAAGATCGCACATATCACTACCGGTACGCATTCTATATACCCATATTTTTTTATTGAATTTTTGTTTGCTAGCTGAGAAAACAGTTGTAAATGAAAGAAAGTGAACTTTTTAAAAATTTATTCTCTATCATTTATTGATTTCAATACAATTTTTGGAAAAAAAAAAAAGAATTTTTCTTTTGGATTTCAAAAAAATAGGAACCAATGTATATAATTGAATGGGGCTCACTTTAGCAAAGCTTTTGGTTTTCTAAAGTTTTCTAATAATAATAAAAATTTCTGAGATGTATAGAATCTTGGACAATTTGATTGATTTCAAAGCAACCAAAATGTTGAATTGTTTCAAAGTTCTATTATTGTTAATAGTATTTAACTTGATGACTTGTGTTCTGTCAATAGTAAAATTGGGGCAAGATGCATTGCTTGGATACTATTATTTAATTTGATTGATCTGTCAGTAACCAAACTGTTGAATTGTATCTAAGTAATATTATTATTATTATTATTAAATAATTCAATGCCTTGTGTTCTGTCAACAGTTAAATTTCGGTGGTGAATCATTTGTGGAATATGTATTGCTTGGATGGTGGAGTACGAAAGGTACTTGGTTACACTCTCTATAATCAAAGGTTAATGAATATTTTGAATAAAATTTCATTCCATATATTTGATTCACACGTTAAGAAGGACCCAAAAGGAAAAGGTAAAATGAAAGATGCATGTATCCCTATTTGCTTCAATATTCTAAATGATTTTTACAGATGCTGGTGGATGTGCTGTTTCGAAGTCTTTACATGAAAAATGCCTTGCTTAAGTCCTTAATTCTTCCAATGAACTTTGAATAGCTGGAAGTGGTTTATTCAAATGCTAATATTCCTTTCCTCTTCTTCTTTGTTTTTCTTGTATTATGATGATTTCTCACTTGGTTTGATCCTAGATGCAGAACAAATTGGAAGCACAAAACAAAACTAGGCGTAAATATCTGAGCCTATTCAAAACCTTTAAAAAGAACATTTTGTCTCTATTATGATCTTATTTTCTAGCATAGTTTAATGGTCTACAGCTTAACATCAATTTTATTTCCTGTGGTTGGAAGCATAAACAATTATAGTGGAATTTCTTTGTACATTGTGTTATGTTCCCATTGCTTGCTGTTACAAACTTGGGAAAAATATTTTTTTTGGCCATTTTGTCTCGCATCTTATTTCCAACTTGTTTCAAAGTCTTTACACGAAAAATGCCTTGCCCAAGCCTCAAGTCCTTAATTTTTCCAATAAACTTTGAATAGCTGGGAGAGGATTATTCAAATGGTAATTCCTTTCCATTTCTTCTTTGTTCTTCTTGTGTTATGACTCATGATGATTTCTCACTTGATTTGATCCTAGATGAGGAACAAATTGGAAGCACAAAACAAAACCAGGAAAATATCTGAGCCTATTTAGAACCTTTTATAAAGAACGTTTTGTCTACCATAGTTTAATGGTCTAGACTCTAGAGCTTAAAGTCATTTTTTTTTTTTCATGTGATTGGAAGCATACAAAATTTTAGTGGAATCTCTTTGTACATTTTGGGTTATGTTCCCATTGCTTACTGTTACAAACTTGGGGAAAATAACTTTTTTGGCCATTTTGGCTCACTTGAATAACTAATTCATGTCAATTTTTCACAATTCCCTGTCACTGTTAAGCTTTGCCTAACTTGAGGATGCAACAGCATCATCATTGCAATCATTCTTGATTGGCCTCTAGCAATATGCATTTGAAAAAAATGATCTGAACCTAAAAGGGTAGCTTGTATGGACCTTTTATAATAACTTATTACAGATTGGTAAATTGGGATTACAATGCTGATATCTTGTGTTATCTGCAGGGAGCATTTGGGGTGTTGTAGGGATCATCTCTTTTATGATTACTCTTTTACAAGAAGATTATGGCAGCAAGTGTTGGAAGAGTACTGGGTTAATCTGCAGCTTGTCTTTTGAAATTCCTCTCCATTTGTTCAGATGCTAAGGCCCACTTGGTGTTCTTGTTATTGTTGAAATTGACTTTAGTGTGATGTAAATTTTTTGTAATCTAAAAATTGTGTTCATTGTTTTGGTAGTTTTTAGCATTTGTTTTAGAGAAAATTGTTGTAAACTCTTTATTCAATAGTGGAAATTTTTTACTGGACTAGGTCCCGTGGTTTTTCCCTTCTCATTGGAGGGTTTTCCACGTAAAAAATCGGTGCCCTAATTGTGGTTTGTTGCTGGATATTTTTTTTTGTGTTGATAGTGCTTGCCAAATTATTTTGAAATTCCTATTGAATTTACACAAAAAGAAAAAATAAAAGAAAAAGAAAATTCCTTTGTGTGTTATGGTATCAATTGGCAATTTTTCCCAATAGAAATAATGGATTCATTCTTCAATGGGAAAAGGCTTGAGGTCTACCTTCGATTTAAAGAAATGCAAGAGTCCGTAATGATCTTATTCACATTGAGAATAGTCATGTAGTTGATTTAAAGTAATGTGAGAGTTAGGACTAGAGAAGGTTTTAAAATGTCAATAAAGGATAGGGTGCTGTTTAGTTATTTTGGTCTATGTCTGTTTTAGCTTAGCTTGGTAGCTTGTCTTTTTGCTGCAGGGGCTGGCTGTTTTTTCCGCAGAAGTGTAGATTTCAGTCTTTCTGTCTTTTGAACTTCATGTAATAATTTTTCTATTAATAAAATGTCCTCATTAATCCAAAAAAAAAAAAAAGAGGACAAGAAATGGAATACAAATTGCCTGAGCACTAAGTTTTTCTGCAAAAACTTAAAGATGAATTTCATGAATCTCAAAAGCTGATTATAAATCAAGAGGAGTTTTTTTTTTTTTTTTTTTTTTAACTAGAAAATTAGTAGATAAGTTGAAATGCATTATAGCCCTTCAAATTCAATTGCATCACACAAATTTGGCTAAACATTCTCTGGCATTGATTTCAGAAGAAGCACTTAATGCCTAATGCTCCAACTGCTTTCCAGGTTACAAAATGAGTTCTTGTTAGGGTTTGTTCAAACATACAGGCTGATGCGCATTGAAAAGACCTGGAAACATTAGTTTTTAAAAATGTCATTATAGATTTAACTGGATTATAAATTGATTTACCCCTAACATTAGGATTTGCTAGCTGCTTAGTGCTTTATACTTTTATAAAAGAGAAGTAGAAGGTTATATACTAAGCTAATAAAGCATTTTGTCAAACATGCAAGAATGCCTTTCAATAGCTTGATCCCTCAAGATTATTGTGTTTTACGACCCACAAAATTGGATTAATATACTTCTTAACTAGTCCTAGAACCTCTTTATGAATAATCGATGATGATTATATTTGATTGGTGTAAACCGCATAAAAACATAAGTTTAGCATTTCAGGAAAGTATTTTGTACTTAATTTTTATGCCAAAATGATAAATTTAGAATTAATTCCACATTCTGAAAAATTACCATACTGAACAAGTTTAGAACTAGTAATAGCATTCATGGCTGACCACTTTTGTGGTTTCTCAAAGGATACCCCATTAGTCAAAAGACTTAGACTTCAGTGCCATTACTTGTTAGATTATCAAAAAGATCTATAGCTAAAGGTCTCATTTCAAAGCCCATGTGCAGAAGTGAATATTATCTTTTTATGTTCTTCATGCTTTACATCCACAACAAATATTTCTGGTATATAATGTTTTCTTAGTGATGAAAGAGCAACAGTAATTGATGTTGTTTACAACACTGCAAATGAAAATGTATTAAATAAGCTTGATGCTACCTAAGAAACAGGTCAGTTACATCTTACACAACTTACTCAAATGCCAAAAACACGCTAGCTATCAAACAATCCTATCATGGTCTCAAAGACTAGTAGTGCTTATTCTGCTGAAGCTAATCATTGATAGTAATCATAGTCAATGAACATATATAAACCATGTTACAATTCTATCTTTTTGCCTGAATCATTGTGCCACATAGTTAATGGACCTTTAATATGGTAACTTCTTGTAGTAATACTATTTCCAAAGCATTAGATGGTTCAAGTTAAACACTGATGTATCATCATTAGGTAACCCCCGAAGGTAGAGGGAGGGGGTTTAATTCATGACTTTGATGGAAACAGGATTAGAGGACAATCAAGAGCCATTGGGTTTGCAATGAATGTTATGGCAGAATTATGGGAACTTAATTCCAACTCCAACCCCATAAATAGACCCTTCAAAGCTCTTGTGCCTTATCACAGACAAGTGATCAGAAGAATCCTTTATACCAAGCTTTACCATTGTTTCATGAAGGCTAATGATCCCTTAACTAATGGATCAGCCATAAATGCCCATTTGAGGTCAAAATCCTCAGTTCGGCTAAGAATCATCATTTTAACACCAAAATCAAAAGTATTTAAGGAACATGGGAACTCCATTTTTGGGCAAAGGTCAAGTCATTTATCTACTCTTACCCAAAATGTGAGAAAGTCTCACATGCCAACCTTTTTCTAGTCTCTGAATGAGTTCCCTCTTGTTTAAGAGAGGAACAACTCATGCTCTCCAATAACTACAACCAGACACCGATAAGTGTCTACTTTCATTCTAAAAATATTCCACTTACCTATTATATTCAAGCACTACTATAGGTCACATAAAAAAAAACTCCTTAACTTTCTTCACATACCATTATATTCTTATGACGATGGAGCTCCCAAGTGATTAGGTTGCACTTCCCAATCATCTAGTATTCATGGTATTAGGTTGCACCAGTCAATACTAATGTACCACCATATGATAGTGTCTTTCTCTCCATTTTCACACATTTTAAGAGGGACAAAACTTAATTATAGTATCTTATGTGTTCAACTTTAAATTCGCCAATTAAATGTAATTGCATGACTATATTAATCAATACAATATAAGCAATGTTACATCACCTAAGAACAAAATTAAAATCAATTATGTGATATATAGTTTGTTCCCTTTATTGTCCTTTTGTTTTGTTGGTTTTGGACTTATTTCTTTAATGTTCTACCTTATTATGGATATTGTCTGTAATGTATTATGCACTTTTTTGATAAATTTGATTGGATTGGAACCTTTGATGATTGTTGGTTCCATTAATGATTAATGAAGTACATTTTTTAAGGTTGAAGATTTTTTTTATTGCAATCATGTATTTTTTGAGAGTTGAGCAACTCTTAGTTAAAAGAATATTTTTTTATTAGCTCTTACTACTTCCCAATGAAGTGGGATACTAAATTCCTCATTTTAAGTGTTTATTTATTTATAATTTAATGGTTATAACAATGGTGAAGAGATTTGAACTCTATATTTCTAAAAAACTCTGGAAAGTGTCAATTCAATTGAACTATAAAACTCTTGGTAGACTTATTAAATTCCTCCTTAGCAAGGACACATTGGCACCCTTTAACAAAAACTTTGTTTTTATTAACAAATTATGATTATAAATAAATAAAAAACATGTTAAGATACCAATTATGATTTTTAATGTATTGACAAGATTTATAATGTACAATAAAACTTTATCAATTAAACTACTATAAGTGCATTGACTAATAAACTTCCACCTGAATATAATTTAACTGTTCATATAGATTATTGTTATTATTTTTTAATGAATAACTATCTATATAGATAGAGACATAACAATGTTCATAGTGTATTGACTAATGTAACAATGTGCCCAAGTTTAGTCGGATAGGATATGACTTAGGTTCAATGCAATGGACCTGTTAGATACAAATATGAGTCAATAGGATATGACTTAGATTCAATTCAACGGACTCATTAGATACAAATATGAGTCAAATTTTAAATGCGTATCCGTATTGTATGGAGTAACCCAATTGGATAAACTTACTTAAAAGCATTCACATCAGCTCATACAAAAATTTCTACTTATAAACTCACTTTTCCTATTTTACATATTTACTTCTCAAAACACCTAACATTATTTTATTTATTTTACACTATATTTCATTAAAAATTAATTTTTAAAATTTTTTAATTATTTTTTTCACACACAATAACTACCATTATCTCCCTTCATTTATCTTTAAGATACGTAACAATTAATAGTGTAAATATAACAATTACGGTAGCAAAGTCGAAAATATACACACAATTATACATTAATGTAAGTTATTTATAAAGTACTGATGTGACGTGAATGGTCCAAATGTGCCTAAATCTTCCCTCAATTAGAATCTCGAGATATTGATCCAATCACAAAAACGAAACGTGTCACTGCTCACTACCTTTCGCCAAACAAAACCTGTCATGCGAACAGACAAAACATAAACATAATCCACACTACCTCCAATATAACCCGCCACCCCACTCACTCGCACGGACAGTCTCACCATTATCCAAAAAACCATCTCTCTCTCTCTAAACATGGCGGAGGAGAAGCAGAAGCACAGCGGCGGCGGGGGAGCAGGCGGAGGAATTGTGGTGGTGGATCCAAAACCCAACAATGGCCTGACATCAAAAGTCATCGACTTTGCTCTGCCTCACCACTATCTCTCCGGTAACTTTGCTCCGGTTCGGGAAGAGACCCCACCCACCACTGATCTTCTCGTCAAAGGCCACCTTCCGGTGCGTACAATTATCCATTTTTTGTTTTTTTATTGTACTGTATAATTCTCTTCAAATCCTAACTGTTCGTTTATTGGGAAATCTATAGTCTGTTTAGTAATAGCTTATTTAACTGAAATTGAAAACTTTTTGATGAAAAGTCCCGAAGATAAAGCTAGCTGAAACAGTGCAGTTAGACTCAGAAATAATACCAAAAAAAATGCAATAATGTTTATGAATAGTAACAAAAATAAATTAAATAGTAAAAAAAAACTTGCTTTTTAAGCAATGCCCAACGTGACCTTATTGGCTTGGATTTTGCCACCTCATCAATAGTTGAAATTCCGATGACATGGTGAAATGGGTTGCTTTATATATTTTTATGGATAGATACGATAGTATTTTATAACATGTGAAATGGGTGATGTGTACGGAATATGTATATTAACAAGTGTGCAGTAATTAGTGACAAGCAATGGAAAATGCTAAAGATTACAAATTTCACTGCGTAAGGTTTACAAACTGGCGTGGCAATATGGCATCGAATGTTAGAATTATGTTTTTGTAATTGGTGACATGCCAGTTTGTAAAGACTATATAGTTAGCATCACTCATGCTGAATAATGGTAGTAAATGTTTGCTAAAATGTTGATGACGTGGCAAATGTTAAACCACTCTTTGATTATGAATTGTTAGCTACTAGTAGTTTAGTTATAATTTATAAATTGTTAGGATCTTAGGGATTTTACAATGAAGTAAGTAGTAAATGGATGGTTTAGATTTCGCCGGATTTGGACCCTCTGGAGTAAAGTCTTACTATTCATCCATTTTGAAAAGAGCGGATTGGATTATGTCATATTGTCTATAATTTAAACACACATACCAAAATTATGATAGTTCACATTTTTTTTTTTTAAATGTTAATGACGTGGCAAAATCTAATACACTCATTTTAAAATGAATGGATGTGATTTTAGAAACTCCACGGTAAAGGATTTTAATTAAGATTTTGTCACATCAACAATACTGTTAGTAAATTTTTGTTTAAATGTTGATGATGTGACAAAATTTAACTTACTTGTTTAGAAGTGTGGAGGGAAGTTATGACTTGAGAGGATTATGATGCATATGTATTTATTTATGTATGTGAGTTGAGGGTCTGTTTGGTATTTTATAAAATGAAAGGTCTACTTGATCAACCAACCAAACAAAGTGCTATATTTGAATTTTCAACATTTCTTTCTAAAATTTTTTGGGAGTTCCATTTGGTGTTTATAGCACATTTTGGGTTATTTTTCTGTGTAATGTTGTGATAATCTTGATACGGCATAATTTTCTATGCAAATATGGTGGATGTACTGTGTTTTTTAGTACTTGAGTGAGTGATACAAATTTGATATGTGGATACTTTATTTGGAAAAAAAAAATTTAGATGATTTGGAGTTTAAAAATGCATAAACTTTTTGCACAGCTATGAAGGAACTATTATTTAACTTATCACTTAATGATCGATTTAGTTAGCTAGAGTTTGAGGCACATGTTGTAGACATTAGCTGATTTCAAAGCTTGCGGGCAAAATGTTTGATGTGAAAGCCTCATGATTAGGAGCTGTGAATGTTGCGCAACTTGTGCTTGGAGGCTATGCTTTGCAGTGCAAAGCTAAAGAATGTTCATTATTGTTTTCTGGTGATATTGCTTTAGTATAATTGGGAAAGCAGCGGTATTGCTTTTAGTGAATAAGTTGGTTGCAAAAATCTGGTGTTGGAATTTTTAAGACTGTATATAAGATATGGGAAAAGTTAAGATTTTATGCATGGAGTGAGGACGAGAAGTTTAGACATATGTACTAAACAATCATATCCATGTGGTTTAGATGTGTTCATGGTAAACTGACAAGCAAGCCAGCAAAAGAGAAATATATTAGATAAGAAGACATAGAATGGTGGAGAAGAATAAATTTGGCGAGTCACTTCCAAATTTTGGGGGCTGAGGCTTTGTTATTGTTGTTTGTTTAGCCTCACGTCCTTGAACTGAGCTATTTTTGTCATTCCTGTTACCATTCTAGGTTCTTCTTTTGTATTATACTACAGCCTTGTTGCTGGGTAATAGTGGTCCTTGTCGTGTAATGACCTATCAATTTGAAGAATTCCTCTCACCTTGAGTTTGATATGTGCTATCTCGTTACTATAAATGTTTATATATTTCATTTTGAGTAAATGTAGCCAACGGTTTGACCAATTATTCATTTATTCCTCCAATGCATCAAGCTGCATCTTATTGCCTCTGTTGCCCATGACATGGAATGTAGAATATGTCTTACAGGATTGCTTAAATGGAGAGTTTGTTAGGGTGGGTCCTAACCCAAAGTTTTCTCCTGTTGCTGGATATTACTGGTATGTCTTTTTTTAATTAATTAATATATATAAGCCTGTCTGTGGAACTATTTACTGTAATTACTTGACTTAATTCTAAGTGAAGAAGAATATTCATTTAACTACTCTATATGAAGGGGTTTTTTTTTTTTAGTTCTTGTGAATGAAATTCAGATATTGATCAGATGACCATCGTTCTTATTTCCTTTGTTTCTCTCTTTGCAGGTTTGATGGAGATGGGTGCGTGATTTTCTGTTCCCTTATTCAAAAGAGTATTTCCTTTAAGTTTTTATGAAGAAAGAGTTTGAAGATATAACTTCAGTACCACTTTTCCCACTACAGAATATCATTAATGTTTCTCTGCTTTGTGTGTTTAATTTATGGTTGCTTTTTAGTGGCTACTCAGCGCCCAATTCTCTACATTATAAAAGTATTTTTGTCATATACTCCGAAGGAAAAAGCTCCATGTAACAAAGAAAAAAAATGCCAGTGGGCTTCTCTATATAATGAAGTGTCAATTTTCTTGAGTCATCATATATGGTGGTTATATGAGCAGTAAACCCTTGTAGTTCATTCTTTAGTTGGCCAAGATCATTTGGATTTTATATGTGGTGCTTAGTTCTGAGAAATTTTACTGAAAATATCATGATTGTTCTGACACAACTACAGTTTGGCAGTGGAGTCAAATGAATAATTTTTTTAGTGACTGAATTTACATAATTGAAGTCCTCTAAGAGTTAAAATGATACATTTGTTCTTTTCCCCCTTCCACAGTTGCTCGAGGTTCCTTCCAGCTGATGCATATACTATCTTGACATTAAATGCTGAAGTTTTACTTGTTTAACTACAATGAATTGCCAAATCAAGCCTGCCAATGAGCTCTAGCTCAAATGGCACCTCTTCCCCTTGTAAGAGTAAGGTGGAAGGTTAGGTCGTGGGTTCAAGACCCACTGGGTGTGTGTGTGTGTGTGACTTATCAATTTAAAAACAAACAAGAATCACCAAATTGAGCTTCTTAAGAATGAAAATTTTCCCTAAGATATTTCCCTATGTGGGTGTGTGCCAGCCAGAATATCTTATTGAATGCGACTGTCATGCTAATTAGTGAGTTACAATTGTTTATGATTTCTAAGAATACCTGGTCTTAAAGAGTGAAAAATAATCATGATGTGATCAAAACAACTTTGGACATGCTGGTGATATGTTCAATCATCAGGATTCAAAAGAAGATATTTAGCTTGTTCTCCTTCTTTATGATCTCTTGGCAAGCTTAGGCGTCACTCTATTAGTGAAGGGGGAAAGGAAACTTGACTGTACTTTACCCTTGTCATTTTCTATTTTCATGATTTTTTTTTTTTTTGATAAGCATTTTTTTATTTTCATGATGTTTACACTATTTTATTCTTGTAATTCTGTTTGGTTTTGGTGAAGCGTGTGTCTGTTTGTTCAGTGGAACATTACCAATTTCAATATATCCAAGAGCAGCAATCTAGCAAGGAATTTCAATATATCCAAGAGCAGTAATCTAGCCATCCTTGCTAGATTGCTGCTCTTGGATATATTGAAATTGGTCATGTTCCACTGTGTTTTGCATTATTTGCACTTTTTCTTTAATTTTAGAGGTTCATGAATGTTAGTTTATCCAATACTAGTCTGTTAAAGCAAGAAGGGATTAGGTGATATCTTTGACTTTTCAGTATGATTCATGGTTTGCGCATCAAAGATGGGAAGGAAACCTATGTCTCCCGCTATGTAAGGACATCTCGGATCAAACAAGAAGAGTATTTTGGAGGTGCTAAATTTATGTAGCTATACCAGTAAGCTGTGGGTTTCTTTTTTCATATTTTTATTTCTGGTATGTTCATTGGCATGGTTCACGTCATTAGTATATGCCCCCTTTTTTAGTCACATGTTTTGCCTGTGCATAATTAAAAATCTTGAATAGATAATCATCAGTTGCATATGTTTGATTTGTTGGTCCTGTTGTATACATGTTTGTTATTTTTTTTATTTTTTTTTATTCCTTTTTAAATATCATTACAGATTGGAGATCTTAAAGGGCTGTTTGGATTACTCATGGTGCACATGGAAATTCTGAGAACAAAGTTGAAAGTATTAGATGTCACATACGGAAATGGAACAGGTTAGTTAGTCTAGTATGCGACCTTTGCTCAAATGAAAATAAATCTGGTGAAATTGTGCACATAATTTTTAGTAGAGTACAAAAACATTATCCCATGTATAATTTTGCTTAATGTTCTGGTTGCTCAGGTTCTTTTTTGTTGGTTAATGGCATGTGTATAGTTCTTCTATCCATCAAGTCCCCATATATTAGGATGCAGGTATAGGGCTAGGTTTCAAAGAATGAAGTGTCCAGATACATACTTCTTTCAGAACTAGCCTGGCAAATATGTTTACCTAAGATTACGTTGCTCAACTTTTTTTTTTTTTTTTTAATGTGCCGAATATTGTGTTTCACACTTGCACTATTTACTTCCTTTATTTCATCTATCAACCCCCCACCCTGGCAATACCCAAAAAAAAAAAAAATGGCGGGTAAGATTTGAACTTAAAACCTACCAATTTGTCCCTAGCCTTTTACCAGCTGTGCCAGAAGTGTGTATGGCTTAATGAATATGCTCTCTTCCTTTAGTAGACACATATGTATTTGTTGAATATCTCTGATACATGCACTGTGCCAAAGTTTGTCTTTAAATGTGTCTCTACATATTTTTTTTCGTGTTTAGATAATCCTGGTGTGAAGTGCTAGACACTAAGTATTTGCCTCCTGTGTACAGCTAATACAGCTATGGTGTATCATCATGGGAAACTTCTAGCACTTTCTGAGGCAGATAAACCTTGTAAGCTTGTCTTCTTCTTGTGTTTTTCATTCTGAAAAATTAAAATGAAAAGGGTTGGTCTTCCTCTGGATTGCCATTCATATTAAGTAACCACTCTATTCTTTCATGGTGGGCAAAAAGAAATACTGAGAAATGCCGATTTCTTTGTCATACATTGACTCCATCAAGTAACTTGGTGGTATGTCCTTGCTTCTGATGTGGGATTGAAATTGTCTTCATTGCTTTATTCAGATGCTGTTAAAGTTTTGGAGGATGGAGATCTCCAAACACTTGGTATGCTGGACTATGACAAGAGATTATCACATTCTTTACTGCTCATCCTAAGGTTGACCCATTCACTGGTAAGACATCCTTGTAAAAGCAATTTAGTGACCGTGGTAATGAAAGAAGTTCTTTTAACTTACAGAACCTTCCATGCAGGCGAAATGTTTACATTTGGCTATTCACATACACCACCATATATCACCTACAGAGTAATTTCCAAAGATGGTTTCATGCATGATCCAGTACCAATAACAATATCGAACCCCATCATGATGCATGACTTTGCCATTACTGAGAACTATGCGATTTTCATGGATCTTCCGTTGTATTTCAGACCAAAGGTATGTTACTTGTAAGTTGTTCCTGTTACAAAATACCATGATATTAAATAAATAAAGTTGGCATGCATAGTGATGAAAAGCCTCTCTGAACAACCCTAGGCTAAAGGAGGAGCCCTGCCCAAAGAGACTGCTGCAAAAGAGGGGTTGGGGGGGGGGGGGGGGGGGGTGAAAGTTAAATTTATCATTTAATTCACCTTTTTACCAACTAATGTGTAACCAGCTATATTTGACATTTTGATTATAAGAGATAGCTGTACCTACACTTTAATGTGGCCTGCAACATAACAATTTGAACATAAGTAAGCTTGAAACCGTTTGCTTTGACAATGTTCATGGAGTGTTTTTTAAAATACAGGTATGGTTCAGCTGGCTGCATCATCCATTAGGGTCATCCATCTTAGTCTTTTTACCTCTCAATAAGCTTGAAATCATTTGCTTATACAATGCTCATGGAGTGTATTTTGACACAAGTATGGTACAGCTGTCTGCATCATCCCATTAGGGTATCTTGATTATTGTAAAGAATAAAAAAAAAGAAGCTTGCTTGTCTTTCCCACTCTTTGGTACTGTTGAAGTAATTCTATTGTCTTTGAAGTTTTTCAAAATTCAGGCACAAACTTGGTACTGCTGAAGTACATGATGTAAAATCTAAAATTGAAGTGCCTTAACTAAAATGGGCTTGAAAAGGTCTTGCATCAGGATTTTGACATTGATTTATCTTAATATCTGTATCTTAATATCTGTAGATGTCATGAGCATCAGTATGTGAAATTTATATATCCTTCTTGAGTAAACAATTTTAATGGAAACAGATGTTCAGATCATTCTATGTCTCAGGTGTGGTACTTGGAATTTTAACCTCTATAATTTCTTACCTATCAAAAAAAAAAAAAAAAACCTTTATAATTTCTTTCAAACATTCCATAATTCTGGAACAACTCCTCAGCATGCACAGTTGAACCCAAGATGAAATCATATAATCTTTGCTGGTTCTCTTTTTAGAGCATTCACATCAGCTCATGTAAAATTTGTGTCTATTTTACACATAAAAACCTACTTTTTCTTTTTTACACATTCACTTTTACAATATACCCACATCAGTTCATTTATTTTACCACCACTTTTATTTAAATAATCAATTTTTTCAATTATTTTATTATTTCTCACCAAACCCTTTTATACACGCTTTTTATCTCTCTCTTTATCACTTTCCATTTTTTCTGATCTATTTCTCTCGGTCTCCCTCTCAGTCTATCTTTCTATACCCATTTCTCTCCCTCTCGGTCTCCCTCTCAGTCGATCTCTCTATACCCATCTCTCTCCCCCCTAGTCTAATCTAATCCACACTAGCTCCGATCACAAGCTTGATCCACAGCTCCGATCACAAGCTCCGATCCACGGCTGCACCGATCCACAGTTCTGATCTCCCTAACTCCGATCCACAAGCTCCATCAAGCTCCGATCTCTCCCTCTCGGTCTAATCTACAAGCTCCGATCAAGCTTCGATCTCTCCCTCTCGGTCTAATCCACAAGCTCTGATCAAGCAAGACCCACGAGCTCCGGCGATCCAAATCCTTTCTTCACCAGCTGATCCACACTCCACGCTTCACTGGCCGACCCATGAGCTCCGGCGACCCAGATCGTTCCGATAAGCACCGATATCTCTGTTCGTTTGTGTTTGTTTGTGTGTGGGTGTGTTTGTGTGTGGGTTTGTTTGGGTTAATTTTCGGTTGATTCTGGCTGTTTGGGTGTGGGTGTGTTTGTGTGTGGGTTTGTTTGGGTTCATTTTTCGTTGATTCTGGCGCGCTGGATGTTGGGGAAGAGAGGTAGGAGATGAGAGTCAGTTAGGGAGGAGGGAGAAAAAATTATTAAAAAATTAAATACACGAGCTACAGTGCCCGTGTAAATTTACACGGGTACTGTAGCTCGTTGATAAATTTCCCCAAGTTTACATGATTTTGAAAGAACTGATGTGGAGTGTTTTTTGATTCAAAATGTGTATTTTACACATTTATACTAGAGCTGATGCGAATGCTCTTAGGGGGTGGGTTGGGCGCAAGGTGAAAGTTGGAAAGGTGACCTATACAGGAATTTTTCTGATAGCATTGTTGAGCATCATATCAATCACATCACATGGAAGTTGTAATAATTGTTTACATTTTATTTCAGGAAATGGTGAAGGGGAACAAGCTGATATTCACATTTGATGCAACAAAAAAGGCTTGCTTTGGTGTACCTCCTCGGTATGCAAAGGATGAGCTGCAAATCAGATGGTTTGAGCTTCCAAATTGCTTCATATTCCATAATGGTGTGGTTCATGATTAAGCTAAAATTAATATTTATTCTGTTTTCACATATCCATACTAACCTTTTCAATGACTTCCTTCATTAGCTAATGCTTGGGAGGAGGAGGATGAAGTTGTTCTGATCACTTGTCGACTTCAGAATCCAGATCTGGACATGGT
The DNA here is from genome assembly GCA_030445155.1 of Quercus variabilis. Taxonomy (NCBI): domain Eukaryota; kingdom Viridiplantae; phylum Streptophyta; class Magnoliopsida; order Fagales; family Fagaceae; genus Quercus; species Quercus variabilis. Next base: position 5,944,582 of record CP129448.1, on the reverse strand, counting down.
CAATGGGCTTGTCAAAGAAAAGCTTGAAAACTTCACAAATGAGCTGTAGGACACCTTCACCCATTTTATGATAAGGCAAAGCTCTATGTACACATAGGTTGTTCTGGTAGTTACTATTCTTTTCAGGTATGAGATGAGATTCAACATGAAAACTGGTCTAGCTTCACAGAAGAAATTATCTGCATCTGCTGTAGATTTTCCTAGGTTGAATGAGAGCTACACTGGCAGGTATTCATCAACTGTTTGTAATGGGAGATTTTGGGTTGTTTATTTGTTACTAGATCCATTCGAGATTGCAAAATTGTTCATTCTGGCAGTGGAAGAGAGGAGCTAGATAATGAATGGCTATATTTATATGATCTTTTTTCTTTTTTGAATGTGTTCTTAAACCCACTTTTATTTTGTAAACTAATTTTATCATTTTGCTAGTTTCCATGCTTAGTTTATTTTGTTCTCTTGGGTGTTATATCCTTCTTATGTTTTCCATCTAATTTTTTTGGTGCATTATCAGGCGACAACGATATGTATACGGAACCATGCTTGACAGCATTGCAAAAGTGACTGGGATAATCAAATTTGATCTGCATGCTGAACCAGACACTGGAAAAACAAAGCTTGAAGTTGGAGGAAATGTTCTAGGCATCTATGACTTGGGACCTGGCAGATTTGGTTCTGAGGCTGTTTATGTCCCTCGTGTGCCTGGCAGTACTTCTGAAGAAGATGATGGCTACTTAATATTTTTTGCCCATGATGAGAATACTGGGTAATACTTTCCTTCCTCACACTATTGACAAATTTATACTCTCTTAAACTACTCCTTAATTGTTTTGATTATCAATTTTTTTGCTTTATTAGGTTCTGTAAGAGGGATTGAATGCTCCAATTTTTAGTAAAATTTGGTTCTTTAGATTAATCAGAGGAGGAAATATTAATATGTTGCTATTTTCGCTTTTACTAAAGCTTGTTCCTGGTCATCATCCAACTTTTATGCATGATAAAACCCTTATCTCAGCATCATCCCTTGTGTAAACTTACCGATGTATTCTACGCAGTCATAGATTTCTTTCAGATGCTTTGGCCATAGTTATTTAACTAATTTTCTTGACTCAGATTTTAAGCTTGAATAATAATCATCATGATCTCAATTCTCATTCATAATTATGCAGAAAATCATCAGTGAATGTAATTGATGCAAAAGCAATGTCACCGGATCCTGTTGCAGTTGTTGAGATGCCCCGCAGAGTTCCATTTGGATTTCATGCCTTCTTTGTAACAGAGGTCAGTGTTACATCGATTGCATTTGGATTCATTTTCTTTCTTACATTCTGTCCTCCTAAATGTGAAATAACTTCATAATGGAACTTCCAGAGATTTGAAAAATAAAACTTTAGGACAAACAGGATTGACATGGAATAAATTGAATGAAGGCCAAGAAAAGTAAGATTATAACAGAGGAAGCAATGGAAATTGATAGTTATATGATGCTCAATAGTGATCACTTTCACTGTGGAAGGATTGAAAGAGACATGGATTAGCTGTTATGGACAGCAGAAATAGAGGTGCATCTGGGATGTTATGTGCTCAACTGCATACTATTCAAATTTAGGGATGGAAACTTATTTTAGTTGACAGTACCAAATGCTAGGCAATTATATCCATGAAATGAGTTTGTGAATGTGTAGATGGATGATTGATAACACTACAATGGTTTGAATGACATCTGATGCATTTGTGTGTAGCTGAAGATAGCAGCACACTGTAAAACGTATGATGAGAATCATTTGAGATGGGTTGTACATAGAAGATGATTGTGCCGGATAGGGATATAATTTCATTTACATTGGAAGGTGCTACAAGAAAAAATACAAGATTGACTCAACGAAACGGCCCTGTTACCTCATGATTTGACCTGCATTACATGGGCTCTGGAATTCTCTGCATGTATGGAGCCAACTGTCAAATTCACCTTTTTAAAGATTTTCCACCATTTTGGACTGTCTGGAGCTGTTTGCTTACATGCCACTGCATATACATGGGTGAGGCGTGGACTTGTGTTCATAGGACTTTGTTGACTTCTATTTTGTTTTTTTAATTGCATGAATTCAAAGGGGTTGAAATGAGTGGACTTGTGTTCATCCCATGTTATGCTGGAGTTGAATCAACAGCTTTGACTAATAGCTTGCATAAATCTAGAGTGCATCGCCATGTGTTTTATTGATGCCTTATTTTTGTGTACTTCTTATTATTATTTTGCTATTGCTCTTTACTGCGATGGTTCTAACATATAAACATTGTTTTTGCACAGGAGCAACTTCAAGAGCAAGGGAAACTGTGATTGCTTGAATGTTGGAAATCTCATAATAAATTTGAGGTGGAGAAACTGCAAGTGGAGACAAATACATGTAAATTATGTACACTAGACCTCTTTGGCAGTACTTTCCCAATATTGTATATGTAGATCTTCCAGATTTAAGCAGTAAATATACTTGTAATAATTCCTTTTCCGACTGGGAAGTATTACTTTACAAGGAGGGAAAATAAACCGGAAAAGAAGTATTCATCTCAACAAAATTGACTTGGATCCAAAGAAAATGCACCCCACATGTTTTTTTTTTTTTTTTTTTTTTTTTTTTTTTTTTTAAATTTTAAATTTTAATTTTTTTTTTTTTTAATGAAGAAATGAACCCACATGTAAAACAGTTAATTAGGATTATTGCTTGGCTGAATTCATATGCAGGCAACCACCATTCACCATTCACGTTCAGTGAAGTAATTATATGATCTGTATATATTTTTTCTTTCATTCAAAGTGTCTCTTAAAAGATGCTTAAAAGAGTAAAAATATTAGCCAAATAAAGTCTGATTAAAATGGCACATTTTGACTCACCTTCTGTGCAATGAAATTCTAGTACAAGATCAATTGGCACAAGCTCTGGCAATTTGGAAACTTAAGATTGTTTGTCAAGGGATTCTACATTTGTGCTATGGGATTAGTAAGTCTGCCCTACAGTTTAATTAGCATGGCAAAATTAACAATTAGTGGTGAAAAAACATGCAACACTGAGAAACTAGATAAATTGGGAAGAGAGAGAGAGAGAGAGATCAAAGAGAAGACATTTTTTTTTATTAGTGCAATGAATTGTGTAAAACTACAATCGGTACCAAAAATTAAAAAGAAGGAAAACATGTGTGAAACACAAAATAAGCAAAAATAATAATAAAATAAAATCTTAGCGAAATGCAGTTTTATTTAGTAAACCACCGTTTATCTGGTGATATACCAAGGACAACAACACTTTGTAGCCACTAGCCATGGAGACAAAAATCCTTGTGCACACGGTTCTTAGAACCGTGCAATTGGACCGTGTTTTGAACGGTTCTTTGCTTTTTTGACATAGACCGGTTTTTAAGATTAAAAGAACTGTGATTGTAAGAGGTTCACGGTTAACCCGATCGGACCGTACAGTCCGATCTGGGTTTAAAAACCTTGCTTGCACACAAACACCATCCAGTATAGTCTTAGAAGACCTCCCACCATTCTAATCACATGGTCAATGAATGAAACATTGAATACCATCTTCTTTTCTTTCTTTATTTCTCTCTCTTTTTCTTTTGCTTTTGAACATGCAAGAAATTGGTTTTATAAGTTGGGTTTATATAGGGTTTAGCTAAAGTGGGAACATTAATGGCTCAAAGTTTCAAATATCACAAATTCATATTATCACAACTAATATGTTATGGTGTTTCCATACTAAGCAAACGTATGGAATGCACAACTTTGGTATTTGCATTGTCTTTCTATATATAAGCACAGCATTGTCGAGATAGAATGTTTAAAATGGCAGGGTCAAAACATGATTTACACCCTAAAAGTTATATTCAAGTTTGCCTCCTTTGTCCTAGAAATTTGTTCACAAATCTGAATCTGTCCAGGTTCCTTTGTATTCGTAGTTGTCATTGAATTTTCATGTTAAATTCTTGCCATTTCGAGCAAACCATGTGAGCAAGTAACAAAAACATTAAACCTCATGAACATAATACTAATAAAAATCTACTAGATTTTAGGATAGAGATAAATAAAAAAAAAAAAAAAATTGGGATATAGATGTAAAGTTTTGTTGTAGAATATAAATATAACAATTAAGTTCATAGGTTTTACAAGATTAATATACACTTTTAGTCTTTAGAGTTTGGTTAGAGATTATTTTTATTTTGCCTCTTTACTTTTCGAAATTTTCATTTTGACCGTTAGTGTATGATTCTCTTTTTATTTATTTATTGGCCTTTCATTGTTTTTATATATATAAAAAATATTTTGGCAAACCTAATACAGTTCCTTTCTAAAGAAATAAAATATGTTATTGCATCTTTCTCCTACCAGATTAATATAAGGGGATGAAAATACTTGTTTTGTACTCCTATCAGATTTAGTATTATGAATAGCTAACTTTAGTTTAACTACGTATTAAAAAGGGTAACCAATGTATAAGATGAATGAAATTTCCTTTTAAAATGTCTCAAAATAGAGTTCACGTGATATTAATAATTTTCTATTTATTTTTAAAATTATTTATAAAATATAAATATAGTTCATATATATAGTTATATACATAATATTAATCATTTTGAATTTCTTCATTTATTTTCACTTTATTAAAAAAATGTACAAATCAAAGTCAATAAAAAAAAATTAGAGAAAAGATTTCTTTCACAATATTTTTTTTTTATAATATTTATTGTTAAATTGATCATTTTCACATAAATTCACCAATAATATTATAATGTAAATGATACAACATTTTTTAAACTTTTTTTTTTTATCATAATTGCTATGTGACATGTTATATATGATTGAAGTAACATCATTTTCAATGGTTCAACCATTGACATTACTTTTATTATGTACTAATCACACAAGATAATGTCAACAGTTCGACAAAAGTTATACAAAAAGTTTTTTTTTTTGGTAGCCCATTGTAATCCTGTGAGCAGGATATAAAAGCCATTTTTTTGGTGATTAGGGTTTTGTCTTGTTGTTGTTTTTGAGAGAGAGAAACATTATATAGCCGCACTTTGTATTTTCCCTGATAATAGTGAAATCTTTGCAACTCTATGGACGTAGGCAAATTACCGAACCACATAAATACTGTTTTGTATGTGTGATTGTTTTCTTTGACGTGTGTTTTTTCTAATTTTTATTTCTCACGTTTTAGAAATTTCGGGTTTGAATTCCCTACAAGAACTTAGCCAAAACTATTATTAATTATTTGTTGTAATCAGCATCAACCTGGTGATATACCATGGACAACAACAACTGATCTCTAGCCATGGAGGCCAAAATCCTTGTGCACAAATACCATCCAATATAGTCTTAGAGGACGACCGACCATTCTCATCACATGGTCAATGAACGAAACATTGTACACCATCTTCTTTGTCTTCTGCGTTTGAACATGCAAGAAATTAGTTACATATGTTGTGTTTATATAGGCTTCAGCAAAAGTGAGAATATTTATGACTCAAGCTTTCAAATATCACAATTCATATTATCACAACCAATATATAATGATATGTTTCCATACTAAGCAAACGTAGGGAGTACACAAGCTTTAGCATTCACATTATCTAGATAGAATTCTAAAAATAGTAGGGTGTAAACATGATTTTCCACATTTTTGTATTAAATATCTTTCCATTAAATAGTAAATATAACAATTCTTAAGGTTATATTCTTAATTAGTTGGCTTTTTTATAGTAGAATTTTTTTTTTCTTCACAAATGTGTCCAAGTTCCTTTGTATTTATAGTTGTTGAATTTTCATGTTAAATTCTAGCCATCTCAAGCAAACCTATTAAACAAGTAACGAAAAACTTTTAATTTCGTACACATAATAATAATAATAATACGAAACTACTAGAATTTTTTTTTTTTAAAAGGAAACTAGGATGGAGATAATTAAAAAAAAAAAAAAAAAGATTTTAGGTAATGACGCAAAGTCTGTTGTAGGATAATGAAGCATATTCTCTTTTTGATGGCTACCACTAAAGAAAATTAATCATAAATTTGCCTAAATTCCATGAGAACTCGAAAGTTTAAGGATACAACAAAATTTCACAATATCTTCCTTTTGAGTTGTAGCAAGTCACTTTATAATCTTTTTTTTTTTTTTTTTTGGACTTATAGTGATTTAAGTTTAACATGTAACTTGTTATAAAAATGTTACAAGCTTTTGTTGTGGCAATAGACTAGTGAATTATAAATATTATTAGATTAATTCTATGAACCATCAAATTCACTAAACAATAAGCATTATAATCTAATAACGTCATATAGTTTTCTCAGAATTAAAGCATAATAATCTAGAATTTTAAAAAAATTCGATAAAGAAGGCTAAGCATGTGTTTGATATTAACTTATTTAGTTTCTAGTTATTTCTTTTTTAAAAATGTGCTAAAATTTAATTTTACTTCGAAAAAATGGGATTTAAAAAACCTATACATTAAAGCTAGTAAAAGTTAAACCAGAAAGAAGGGAAAATAAACCAGAAAGAAGTATTCATCTCAACAAAATAGACTTGAATCCGAAGCAAATTTAGGGATGTAAAACAGTTAAATAGGATTATGGCTAGGCTGAATTCATAGGCCGGCAACCACCATTCACGTTCAGTGAAGTAATTATATGATTTGTACATTTTTGTCATTCAAAGCGTCTCTAAAAGATGACTCGAAGAGAAAAAAAAAATTAGCCAAATAAAGTCTGATAAAAATGGTGTATTTTGACTCATCTTCTGTGCAATGAGATCATGGTCTCAGCCTTTATGCTATAAGATCACTGGCACAAGCTTTGGCAATTTGGAAACTTAGGATTGTTTGTCAAGCGATTCTACATTTCTGCTATGGGATTTGGGAGTCTGTCCTACAGTTTAATTAACATGGCAAAATTAACAATAGTCTGTTAGAGGTGAAAAAACGAAGAAAACGAAGAAACCAGATAAACTGGCAAGAGAGAGAGAGAGAGATCAAAGTGAAGAAATCTTTTTATTAGTGCAATTAAATGCGTGAACTACAATTGGTACCAAAACTTAAAAAGAAGGAAAACATGTGTGAAACACAAAATAAACAAAAAAAGTTTTTAAAAATAAAACCTTAGCTAAATGTAGTATTATTTTGTAAATCACCATTAGTCTGGTGATATACCAAGGACAACACCACTTTGCAGTCACTAGCCATGGAGGCAAAAATCCTTGTGCACAAACACCATCCAGTATAGTCTTAGAGGACCTCCTACCATTCTAATCACATGGTCAATGAATGAAACATTGAATACCATCTTATTTTCTTTCTTTCTAGCTATTTTCTATTTCTCTCTCTCTCTCTCTCTCTCTCTCTCTCTCTCTTTTTATTTTGCTTTCGAACATGCAAGAAATTGGTTCTATAAGTCGGGTTTATATAGGGTTTAGCTAAGATGGGAATATTTATGACTCAAACTTTCAAATATCACAAATTCGTATTATCACAACTAATATGTTATGGTGTTTCCATACTAAGCAAACGTATGGAATACACAAACTTTAGTGTTCACATTGTCTTTCTATATATTACAAGCACAGCATTGTCTAAATAGAATGTTAAAAATGGCAGGGTAAAATCATGATTTACACTCTAAAAGTAATATTCACGTTTACCTCCTTTGTCCTAGAAATTTGTTCACAAATCTGAAATCTGTCCTGGTTCCTTCGTATTCGTACTTGTCATTGAATTTTCATGTTAAGCTCTTGCCATTTCAAGCAAACCATGTGAGCAAGTAACAAAAACATTAAACCTCATGAACATAATACTAATAAGAATCTACTAGATTTTAGGATAGAGATAATTATAAAATAAAAAATAGGGATAGAGATGTATGGCTTGTTTGGAAGTTTAGAGAGAGAGGAGAGTAGAGGGGAGTAGAGGGGAGGGGAGTAGTGGGGAGGAGAGTAGAGGAGAATGATTCCCCTCCACTTTGTTTGGATGTTTTTAAAATTAGTAAGGGGGAAGGGAGTAATTAGCCCTTCTCCTTATGTAATTTTGTTAATATAATAAGGGTAAATTAGGTAATTTACTTAATCAATAGTTTATGTATTCTATTCTCCCTCCAAATCTCTCCAATTTGGGGGAATTAAAAATGGGGGGCTAGAGGGAGTTGAAACCCCTCCAAACCCTTCCAAACTCCTCTCCCTCATTTCTTAAAAAACTTCCAAATAAGGTAATTGGATTACTCTCCCTCCCTCTACTCTACTCCCCCTCCATTTTTAAACATCCAAACAGGCCAGTAAAGTAGTTTTGTTGTAGAATATGAACATAACAATTAAGTTCATAGTTTTTACAAGATTAAAATACACTTTTAAGCTTAGAGTTTGGTTAGGGATTATTTTTATTTTGCCTCTTTACTTTTCAAAATTTTCATTTTGACCGTTAATGTATGATTCTCTTGTTTTTTTTTTATTTTTTTTATTTATTTATTTTTTATTTTTTATTGGCCTTTCATTGTTTTTATATAAGAAAAACAAAAAGAAAATCTTTTGGCAAACCTATACAGTTCCTTTCTAAAGAAATAACATATTTGTTTATTAAAATATATGTTATTGCATCTTCCTCCTACCAGATTAATACGAAGGGATGAAAATACTTGTTTTGTAGTCCTATCAGATTCAGTATTATGAATAGCTAACTTTAGTGTAACTACCTATTAAAAAGGGTAACCAATGGATAAGATGAATGAAATTACCTTTTAGAATGTCTCAAAATAGAGTTCACATGATATTAATAATTTTCTATTTATTTTCAAAATTATTTATAAAATATAAAAATAATTCATATATATATATATATATATAGTTATATACATAATATTAATCATTTTGAATTTCTTCATTTATTTTTCACTTTATTAAAAAATGTACAAATGAAAGTCCCAAACAATTAAAAAAATTTAGAGACACAATTTTTTTCACAATTTTTTTTATTTATAATATTTACTGTTAAATTGATCATTATCACATAAATTTGCCATTAATATTATAATGTAAATGATACAACATTTTAAAATTTTTTTTTTATCATTATTGCTATGTGACATGTTATATATGATTGAAGTAACATCATTTTTAATGGTTCTACCATTAACATTACTTTTATTATGTACTAATCACACAAGATAATGTCAACAGTTCGACAAAAGTTATACAAAAATTTGCTTAAAACACTACATAATTCACTACACAATCTTTACAAACCCATGTGACAATGAATATGATGCTAGATTTCAAAAACAGCTATATCTATCTATCTATCTATCTATCTTTCTCTCTCTCTCTCTCTCTCTCTCTCTCTCTCTCCATATATATATATATATATATATATATCTAAAAACTAAAGTTTAGCATTTATTGTTGCTATTCTTTTGTTGTGACACATCAGCATAGCATTTTGGTCCACTTCAATCCATTCAGGTCAGTTTGGTCCAATTCAGTCTACTTCATTCCATTTTTTCGGTCTATTTCGGTCCATTTTGGTCCACTTCTATCCAGTTCAGTCTACTTTGGTCCAATTTGGTCTACTTCAGTCCAGTTCTGTCCACTTTGGTCCATTCGGTCTACTTCGCTCCAGTTCTATATGCTTTGGTTCACTTCTGTCTATTTTGGTCTACTTCAATCCAGTTCGGTCCATTCCGCTTACTTCAGTCCAATTCTCTCTATCTTGGTCTAGTTCGGTCCATTTAGTCTATTTCGATCCATTAAGTCCTCTTCAATCCATTTGGTTCACCTGAAAAACACTATTACGGACACCCATTTTCATACCCAATTTCACATGCTAAAGTGGTAAAAAAGTAGTATGCAAAAAATATCTACCACTTCAATATATTGTGAAATTGAGTATATACCTAGATTTATTGTTTGAAAAAAGATATTGGGCACAAAAAAGTGAACAGTTGTAATGGTGATAAATAATAATTGGTAAGTAAAAAATGATGTGTATATTGGGATTGGGCCAAGATGAAAACTTGTCAACCCAGTGAAAAATGTTGTGTATAATGTGTACTGTTATTCCATACTCTAGTAGTGCTGCTCTCTCCTCTAATAACAACATATGGAGCTAGGAGCCCACAAGTTTGTGAAACTTTGTTTCATAACTGTGATTTTAAACTTTCCCATTGGATGTAGTGGAGTGACTAATTCGCATGTCACAACATTGCTCTAACTCTCTCAGTAGTGGCAGCTGTAGGAATTTTTTTTAGGGTGTTTACTAAGAAATTTAAATTACAAAAAATCTAATAAAATGATATCTTGAATATTTGCTACAATTGTGAGTCGAGTCACTAAGGAGAATAAAATTGTTGTGACTTCAAAGCCAAAAGAAAAAAAATTTGTTATCACCATCAAGGAGAACTAACAACCACAATACTTTTCTTGGTATCATTTTTTAGGGAAAAAATGAAATTAGAAATTATTTTTATTGGATAGGTTAAATAGACTACAAATTTGAATGTTTAGTGATTTTTATCTTTTTTGTTTTATAGTTGGTTTTTTGTTGAATAATTAAATCACTTGTTGTTGTTTGGTCTTATCTTGTTTTTGTTTGTTGTTATTTGGGCTAATATTTATTGTTGATATTTAAGTTTTTTTTAAAAAGATTTTATCAAAGGGATTAAGGATTATGTTTGGGGGCAGAATTAATTTTAGAATAATGGTACGTCCATAATATTTTTACAATAAATCTTATGCAAAACCTGTTATTGGTGAGTAAAAAAATAATATCAGTATTAAGTCCAAATTAGAATCAGCTTACCACATTGGATTTGTTGTAAAATTATTGTGAAACTGTTGTGAATGTAGCATAATTCTTATTTTTGTTGAACCCAACTTTTTGTGATTCTCAAGTCAAGGTGTTCAACATTTTTATTAGGGTAGTCACAATAAATTAGTTTAACATATAATTTATTTTTTTGACAAATATATATATGCCATTTTTTGCAAGTTAGGGTGGTCCTGTGACCACCCTGGCTGGCATGTAAAGCCGCCAGTGGATTGAATGACAACATCTGATGCATTTGTGAGTAGCTAAAGATAGCAGCAAATAGAAAATATAAGATGAGCATCATCTAAGATGGCTTGGACATTTGCAGTGAAGTTGATTGTAGGTGTATACTTTCATTTACACTGGAAGGTGGTACAAGGAAAAATACAAGATTGACTCTTAAGCAAAATGGTGATATGATTTGACCAGCGTTATATTCGCTCTTGAATTCTCTGCACTTTTTAGAGATTTTCCATCACTTTGGACTGTTGCTAAACCAAGTTTGATAGTATATACTTTGTGTTTATCCCATATTAAGCTGCAGTTTTTTTTTTTTTTTTTTTTGCTTGAATATTATGCTGCGGTTGAATCAAGAGTTTTGACTAATATGTTGCATAAATCTAGAGAGCATCGCCATGTAGTTTAATGCCACTTTTTTTTTTTTTTTTGGTTCTTACTATTATTTGGCCATTGCTTTTTATTCTCTGTTTCTAATATATACATTGTTTTTGCACAGGAGCAACTTCAAGAGCAGGGAAAACTGTGATTGTCTGATTGTTGGAAATCTCAAAATGAATTTGAAATAGAGAAACTGCAAGTGGAGACATATCCATGTAAATTATACATAGAGAACCTCTTTGGTTTTAGAACTGACCCAATGTTGTATATGTAGTATATACATCTTCCAAATTTAAGCAGAAAAATAAAATTGCAATAATTCCTTCGGTGACTGGCAAGTATTACTCAACAGGAAATTTATAATTAAAAAAAAAAAAAACCCTAGGAAGAAATGATCAGCTCACCAAATAGTTCTTCATTTCAAGCATGTGAGAGTTGGACTATGACAATATGGTATATGAGGGTTCATTAACAACTTTTACTTTAGAAGAGAAGTCAAAGAACTCTCACATATTTTAAAATTTTGGAAATTCAAAGAGATTGTTTCTCAATGTTTTTTTACATTTTTCCCTATGGGACTAGGGAATCCTACAATTTAATTAACATAACAAAATTAACAAGCACAGTCTGTTTGAGGTGACAAAGCAAAAACAAAAGGTTTTGGCCAATTTAAACACAAAGAATTGCAGAGAGAGAGAGAGAGGATCAAGATGAAGAAATTATCTTATTATGCAATGAAATGCATGAATTACAATCAGTAACAAAAATTAAAAAGACATAGAGGAAAGATTTAGCCAAAACATTTATTATCGAAGAAATCACCATCAGCCTGGTGATATACCATGGACAACAACAACTTGTCCCTAGCCATGGAGGCAAAAATCCTTGCGCACAAATACCATCCAATATAATCTTAGAGGACGACCCACCATTCTCATCACATGGTCAATAAACGAAACATTGTACAACATCTTCTTTGTCTTCTGCTTTTGAACATGCAAGAAATTGGTTGCATATGTTGGGTTTATATAGGCTTTAGCAAAGGTGAGAATCACATGGTCAATGAACGAAACATTGTACACCATCTTCTTTGTCTTCTGCTTTTGAACATGCAAGAAATTGGTTGCATATGTTGGGTTTATATAGGCTTTAGCAAAGGTGAGAATATTTATGACTCAAGCTTTCAAATATCCCAATTCATATTATCACAACCAGTATCTAATGATATGTTTCCATACTAAGCAAACGTAGGGAGTACACAAGCTTTAGCATTCACATTATCTAGATAGAATTCTGAAAATAGTAGGGTATAAACATGATTTTTCACATTTTTGTATTAAATATCTTTCCATTAAATAGTAAATATAACAATTCTAAAAGTTATATTCTTAGTTGGCTTTTTTATCCTAGAATTTATTTTATTTTATTTTTTTTTTCACAACTTGTCCAAGTTCCATTGTAGTTGTCATTGAATTTTCATGTTAAAACTCTTGCCATCTCAAGCAAAACCCTTGAACAAGTAAGGAAAACTTTTAATTTGATGCACATAATAATAATAATAATAATACGAAACTACTAGAATTTATTGTTTTTTTATGGAAACGAGGATGGAGATAATTATTTTTTAAAAATGATTTTAGGATAATGATGCAAAGTTCTGCCGCAGGATATGCACCTTCTGACCATCAAAGAATTCTCTTTTTGATGGCTACCACTGAAGAAAATTAATTATAAATTTGTCTAAATTCTATGAGAACTCAAAAGTTTAGAGACACAAAAAATTTTCACAATATCTTCATTTTAAGTTGTGGTGAGTCACTGTATAATTTATTTTATTTTATTTTGACTTATAGTGATTTAACATGTCACTTGTTGTAAAATCGTTGTAAGCTTTTGTTGTGGCAATAAACTAGTGAATTATAAATATTATTAGATTAATTCTATGAACCATCAAACTCACTAAACATTAATTAAGCATAATAATCTAATAACGTCATACAGTTTTCATAGAATTAAAGTATAATAATATAGAATTTTAAAATTTTTCGATAAAGAATGCTAAAGTATGTGTTTGATATTAGCTTATTTAGTTTTTTGTTTTTTTTTTTTCCTGAAAATGTGTTTATATATAATTGTACTTTGAAAAAGTAGAATTTTAAAAAACTATACATAAAAGTTAATAAAGTTAAAAACTAACCTAATTAGCATATTTCCCCTGAGAAATGGGGGAGGAGAAGCAAAGGAACAATGGTAGAGGAGTTGTGAAAAAAAAATATATATATATATACACACACACACACACACATATATATATAGAGGATCCATCTCAAGTTAAAATAAGGATATTATGAAAATGTCACGAGATTCTATTGTGCTCTTAAATTTTCTCACATTTGATTAAGTACAACTTTAGTTTTTTAGCTTGCTCCTGACTTTTTTTTTTTTTTTTGGGGTATAACTAGCCACAGTTTATTGCTTCCTTATTTTTGTATACTTATTATTATAATTATTTCGCTATTGCTTTTTATTATGGTTTTGTCACGGGAGCAACTTCAAGAGCAGGGGAAACTGTGATTGTCTGATTGTTGGAAATCCCAAAATAATTATGAAATAGAGAAATTACAAGTGGAGACATATCTGTGTAAATTTTATACACGACCTCTTTGATTGTACTCTCTTGATATTGTATATCGAGATCTTCCAATTTTAAGCAGAAAAATTAAATTGTAATAATTCCACTGCTGCTAAGAGTTTAGGTAAACCAGAAAATGAGGGAAGATACGATCAAGGAAAGAGAATTTGAAGAGAGGAGTGAATGTTACTTCGAGGGAACTACCTCCAGAACAGAGCAAGGGTTGAGAGAGAAGAGGAATTACTGAAATGATCTTTTGTTACCCCTTTCTTATTCATCAAGTCCATTATATACAGTTACAATCAATTGCCATGAGTTCACAGTAACTAACTACCTTCCTTAACTAACTTCTGCCACGTCACCAATGCTATCTAACTGACTAACAAACTAATTGCCCAACAGCTTGCCAGATATCAGTATTACATCACTGTTCATATCACACTAAACACAACACATTGCCACTAAGCACACACTAATCACTTATACAATTATGATCCTAACAACACTTTCCCCCTTTAGAACAGCTTGCCCACAAGATGGGGAAATTGTTGTTGCAGAAGAACCAAGTCCTCCCAAGTGGAATCATCAACCGTGCCCCCTTGCCATTGAATGAGATGTTCAGTAATAGTCCTGTTTCGAAGCTTGTGAGATTTGGTTTGAAGAACAGCTACTGGTTCAGGTGTCAGGAAGCCTTGAGAGTTCACTGATGGTAGCAAGGACACAGACACATTATGCTTGCCCAACTTAGTCTTCAAACAAGACACATGGAACACTGGATGTATGGCAGACCCAGCAGGTAAATCCAGCTTATAAGCTACTTCACCAATTCTTTCAAGGACTTGAAAAGGCCCAAAAAACCTCGGAGAGAGCTTATGAGAAGCCCTATGAACCACTGATTGTTGCTTGTAAGGTTGTAATCTGAGAAACACCCAATCACCCACCTTGAACTCTCTCTCAGACCTATGAAGATCATACTGCTGCTTCATTCTGGCTTGAGCAATCACCAAATTCTGCTTCAATAAGGAGAGAATAAGCTGTCTTGATTGCAAGGTAACATCTACTGCTGCCACGTGAGTTGTACCAGGTATGTAATCCAACAATCAAGGAGGAGGAAATCCATACACAGCCTCATATGGAGTACACTTAGTAGCTGAATGGTAATTGGTGTTGAACCAGAATTCAGCTAAATACAACCAATCTGACCACTCAGTAGGTCTGTCAGCAGAAAAGGACCTCAAATACTACTCTAAACACTTATTCACAACCTCAGTCTGGCCATCAGTTTGGGGATGATATGCTGAAGACATAGCCAACTGTACTCCTTGTAATTTGAAGAGTTCAGCCCAAAACTTGGCAGTGAAGACAGGGTCTCTATCCAACACAATAGAAGTAGGCATCCCATGCAATTTCAGTACATTTTGAGCAACAGGGCAGCCACCTTAGCAGCAGAATAAGGGTGAGAAAGGCCTATGAAATGAACATATTTAGTGAGCCTATCGACCACAACCATTATAGTATCCCACCTTTGAGACATAGGCAGCCCACTGATAAAATCCATACTAATAGCAGACCAAGGTCTATTAGGGATTGGTAGAGGCTGTAGAAGTCCAGCAGGTTTGCAAGTCTCATGTTTCATTTGTTGGCACACTCCACATTCCTTAATATACTGTTTTAAGTCTGATCTCATTCCCACCCAAAAGAAGTCTTGCTTCAATCTATGGAAGGACTTAAAGAACCCAGAATGCCCCCCTAATGGGCTATCATGAACCAGATGAAGAATCTTAGGTTTGAGGCTGCATTGTGTACCCAAGAAGACTTTACCCTTATACAAAATGAGGTCATTATGCAATGAAAAGAATCTTGGACAAGTTGAACCACACTTAAGCTGCTGTAGAATATGTTGCAACTCCGGGGTCTGGTTATAGCTATCTTTCAATTCCTCAATCCAAGAAGGACAGGGAAATGAAATCAAAAACAAGGTTGGATGAAAATCAGGAACAGAGGGGCTGTCTGAGGCTTCATAAGCAGAATCTGACCTCCTAGACAATGCATCTGCCACTTTGTTTTCACATCCCCTTTTATACTCCACCACAAATAGGTATCCCAACAACTTAGTCAGCCACTTTTGTTGGGCAGAAGTGGCAATTTTCTGTTCCAAAGTGTACTTCAGGCTTTGTTGATCAGTTTTAATAATGAATGGCCTCCCCAACAGATAAGGTCTCCATTTATGCACTGCCGTGACTAAAGCCAACAATTCTTTTTCATAGGTGGACAGTTGTAGAGCTTTACCTTTGAGTGTTTGACTATGAAAAGCAATGGGCCTCTGATTTTGCATCAATACAGCTCCCAACCCATGTCCAGATGCATCACACTCAATAATGAAAGACTGATTGAAATTAGGTAGAGCTAGTACAGGGGGCTGACTAACAGCAGCCTTTAGTTGATGAAAGGCCAGTTCAGCCTTAGTAGACCAATCAAAAGCATTCTTTCTTAACAATGCAGTCAATGGGGCAGCTATCTGACCATAATTCTTGATGAATTTTCTGTAATATCCAGTGAGACCCAAGAAACCCTTCAAAGCTTTGACAGAAGTAGTGGTTGGCCAATTCACCATGGCTGTAGTCTTCCTTGGATCAGCACTAACACCTTGGCCAGAGATAATATGACCAAGATACTCCACCTCTGGGCAGCTAAAGACACATTTACTTCGCTTGGCATATAGCTGGTGTTGCTGCAGCAACTCTAGGACAATTCTGAGATGCTCAAGGTGATGCTCTAAGGTAGAACTGAAGACTAAGATGTCATCAAAGAACACCAACACAAACTTCCTCAAATGAGGCCTAAATACATCATTCATGAGAGATTGGAAGGTTGAAGGAGCATTGGTTAAGCCAAATGGCATAACCAAGAACTCATAGTGTCCATCATGGGTTCTAAAAGCTGTCTTAGGAATATCCTGCTCTCTCATGCGAATCTGATGGTATCCAGACCTTAAATCCAGCTTGGAAAATATGGTGGAACCAGCCAACTCATCCAGCAACTCATCCACCACTGGTATAGGAAACTTGTCCTTAATTGTAGCTTGATTCAAAGCTCTATAGTCAATGCACATTCTCCAAGAACCATCAGCCTTCCTTACTAACAAAACTGGAGAAGAAAAAGGGCTTTGACTAGGTCTGATTGAGCCAACCTCCAACAACTCAGTAACAATCTTCTCAATTTCAGTTTTCTAGAAGTGTGGGTATCTATAGGGTCTTTGACAGATTGGAACAGCCCCTTCCTTCAAGACAATTTGATGTTCATGACCTCTACTAGGAGGCAGACCAGAGGGTGTCTCAAACACAGAAGCAAATTCAATCAATAACTTCTCAATCAAGGGGTCACATTAGTGCTGGGAGGAAGAAGTTCCTGCTCCCAATGACACCACCTGCAACAGAATACCCTTCCTGACAGGTTGTCTAAAGAAGTGTTCACCTTCCTGAAGGGTAGAATCAGTAGTATGCATACCACTCAATGTCACAGTATTGCCACAATACAAGAATTGCATTGACATCTTCAAAAAATCCCATTGAATCAAACCTAAAGTCCTAAGCCATTGAGTGCCCAAGACTAATTCATAATCCCCTAAGGGCAAAACATTTAAATCTATTGGAAACATGTGACCTTGCATAACAACTTTAACCCCAACACATACACCCTTGGTCTTAATTGTTGCCCCATTAGCTACCTTGACTTCAAATGAAACAGTAGGATCTAAACATAGCTGTAATTTGGAAAGTATGGCAGCATCTAAGAAATTATGAGTGCTGCCCGTGTCAATTAAGATAACAACCCAGTGTCCATTGATTTTACCCTTAATTCTCATAGTGCCAGGTGATGGACTTCCTAAGAGAGCATAAAGAGTGATTTCTGCCTCAGCCATGTGAGATCTAGTTTCAACCGGTTCAGAATGAAGTACATCAGGTGTAGGACACATAGACATCTCATTATCATTTAGTTCTATCAATTGCACATTAGAACTAGGGTCTTGAAATGGGTAAAGACCTTCTAGCAAGAAGAGTTTAGCAGACTTACAATGATGCCCAGGTTGAAATTTCTCATCACAATTAAAACAAAGTCCTTTCTTTCTTCTCTCCTTCATTTGGGCAGGTGACAACCTCTGTAAAGGCAGCTTAAACTTTGAATCCAGCTTAACATCAGGTCTTGGTCCAAGAATTGAAGGCTTATACAATTCGGAAGAAGAAAATTTCTGAGACTTCTTGCTACTCATCAAATACTCTTCTTGAATTTTTGCTAAACCAAAAGCCTCATTGAGATTCTTTGGATTAAGCATTTTCACAGGCAGCCTGACTTCATCTTTAAGACCACTGAGGAAACAACTCAGTTTATGGGTCTCTGATAAATCCCTAATTTTGTTAGAGATAGCTTCAAATTGCCCCTTGTAATTAACCACACTACTTGCTTGGCGCAATCGAGTTAAAGCCTCCATAGGATCCTCATAGGCTGAAGACCCAAACCTGAGTAACAATGCTTTCACAAAATTCTCCCAAGTCACGAACACACCTGTTGCTTCACAGTCTTGGAACCAAATTAAAGCATCGTTATCCATGTGAAAAGAAGCCATCAGAAGCTTCTCATTGAGTGGAGTATGATAGAAATTAAAATACTGGTTTGCTTTATACACCCAAGCTGCAGGATCGTCGCCTCTAAACCTTGGAAATTCAAGCCTCACACTCTTCGATAAACTCGGTAATGGCAGAGAAACATTGTGGCTTGTTGGAGACGACTCTGCTGATGGTGGTTGCTGCCTCTTTTCTTCAGCTTCAGTTAATTTCTGTAACGCGAGGCTAATGATATTCAATTGGTTGGTGATTTCTTGAAGAGAATGGGCATGGTGGTCAGTGGTAGTTTTGAGGGAAGCAATGGATTCATTGATGTATGAAGTGGATTGTGTTTCTGCCATGATCGCAGGAAAGAGGGCTCTGATACCAATTGCTAAGAGTTTAGGTAAACCAGAAAATGAGGGAAGATACGATCAAGGAAAGAGAATTTGAAGAGAGGAGTGAATGTTACTTCGAGGGAACTACCTCCAGAACAGAGCAAGGGTTGAGAGAGAAGAGGAATTACTGAAATGATCTTTTGTTACCCCTTTCTTATTCATCAAGTCCATTATATACAGTTACAATCAATTGCCATGAGTTCACAGTAACTAACTACCTTCCTTAACTAACTTCTGCCACGTCACCAATGCTATCTAACTGACTAACAAACTAACTACCCAACAGCTTGCCAGATATCAGTATTACATCACTGTTCATATCACACTAAACACAACACATTGCCACTAAGCACACACTAATCACTTATACAATTATGATCCTAACAACTGCCAACCGGGAAGAATTACTTAACGAAAAAAGACGTCTTAGCGGTGGATAGTTTATGGAGTGATCTGGATCGGTGCTTGTGGGTTGGTAGTTTTTGAGAGAGAGAGAGAGAGAGAGAGAGAGAGAGAGAGAGAGAGAGTGATCTGTTTAGAAAAGTGAGAGAGAGAGGGCGCGCGTATATAGTAAAACAGTTGAGAGAAATAATAAAAAAAATTGAGAAGAATTAATATTTTATTGAAATATCTTGTAAAATGAATAAACTGATATAAGTGTTTTGTAAAAGTGATAGTGTAAAATAGAAAGAAAAAGTTTTTTCGTGTAAAATAGACAACAAATTTAGAAAAACTGATGTTGATGCTCTTAAATACTTGAGAAACTTTTTTTTTTTTTTTAAATTATATTATACTGTCAAGAAATATTACCAACCTAAAACTTAACAATAAGTACACGTAATATAATTTCTTACAAAATGTCCCAAAATACACTAGGCATCGTGTGAGACATTGGCTAGATAGATACAGTTGAATGAAAGTCTGATAGAACCTCACTTAATTTAGATAACAACTCCTAATCCGTTTCACTCCCAGCTTCAATCTATGTTTTCCTCATGCTAGTTGTCTGTTGTCTTCAACTTGAAGTCTCTGTTGCTATGTCATAGAGTTTCTTCCTCACCGCCTCTATCTTACCGCTCATCTCAAAACGAAGAGCAACTGGGTTTGAATTTGAAAAGAAAGTACGCCATCTCTTTTATGACTTTATTTCCCTTCCTTCTTTGTTTTGAAGCTTTATCGTTGAATTCGTTCACCAACTCACCTACTTCCTTAACTACGCCCTCTAACCTCTCGAGCCAGTCCTTGACTTGACGACTATGAATTCCAGAAACAGTTTTCCCCAGTTTTTCGAGCTCCTTTTTTGAGACGGCAGATTTTTCCAATCTCTTGGAAAATCTGGGAACCCAAGTATGTAGGTTTTACTGTGGAGGTTTTACAAGCTAATGTATCGCCAATAAAATAAAATAAAAAGTTATATAGTTTAAATGACTATCATATTCCTGCTGCATTAATTAATTTGTAAGTTTTTTGCCATAATATTTGTATTAGTTTTAACATTTTTCATTCACTTAATGGTGAATTGGTGATTGTGTTATATTTCTATTAATTCATCATTTTGTGTGTGTGTGTGTGTGTGTGTTGAGAAGATGTTAAAGTTATTATAAATTTTACTATAAAAAACTTACAAATTGATGTGACATTTCAATAAAAAAAATGGATATTGAATTATTTATTGTGATCAGTGACGTATTAATTTATAAGACCTGTATGATAAAAAAACAATGCAGAAATAACACTTTTTTTTTTAAATTAGAAAATAAATAAATAAATAAAAACTTTTGAGGCCGTTCTATGTTTTGGGGCCTTAGGCCATGCCCTAAATGGCCTGGGCCTAAGGTCGGCCCTGGATTCAACCATTTCTTCCTAGTTGGCAAAAGCAAAAGACAAGGGCGCTTAGTAGAGTAGTTTGAGATGAGCTTTTTGTAGTTTTTTGAAATACGTATGGGTGAACAAATGTGTAGAAATGTGTATAATGTTGTTTAAAATGTGAAATTGTATTCACAGCAAAAATTTACTTGAAAAAAAATATAAGAATATAAGAATACCCATGTAAAAGAAAAGTCTCGTCCATGCATATATAAAAGAAAAATAACAGCATCCATTCCATTGTTTCAAGGGCGGACGGCCAACGACCAAACACCCTTGTAACATTAAACTTTTGTTTAAAAAGTTGTCCTAAAACCATGGACAAGGTAACACTCCACCTTGTCACTTAATAGCTAAAACAAACTGAGGGTGAGGTTTTGTTAACGGAACTAAATTTCAGGATGTAAAATCCATTTTTTCAAACATCAGGGTGTAAAATCCAAGCAACTTCAAACTTCAAGGGTGTATTTTGCAATTTACCTATTAAAATTTATTCTTCCCTAGAACTTCTTCCTCTATCTAAACAACTACTTCTCTTTTTTCCTTCTCAAAAAAAAAAAAAAAAAAACCTACCACTCTTTTTTATTTATTTTATTTTAGGGAAACAACTACTCTCTCTCTTGAAAGATACATTGTCCGTCTAAAAAAAAAAGTAAAAAATCTTTTGTTCATTTGGTATGCGTTTCGGTTCTTCTTTTAAGAATGTACTCAAAGAAAAAGACAGGGGAATGTATGCAAAAGAAAAGGTAAAAGAAAATAGTAATGTTATAGACATAATAAATTTTTACAAAAGTTGAATTGACTTATTTGCATGTGTTGATTCTTATTTGGTTTATCACTTATATTACTTTATTATTTATTATTAATAATTTGCTGTCTTAATAATTTTATAAAAATTATTGTGACTCTAAAGTTATTGAAAAGAAAAACAGTAAAATTAATATAGCGTACAGTACCGAAAAAAACATTTATATACAACATAAAACAAATGATTATTGGCGTGTATGGTGGATAAGGTGTATGATCAATTGAAATCCTGGAATTCAATCAAGGTTCGTTTTGATTTGGACACTAAAATAATTTCTCTTATATTTTTAATAAAACGCTTGAATATTAATTTCCACACCCTACACATTCGACCTTTTAGGATTTAGCTAGAAGACAGTCCATCATTCCAAAATCCAAAGCCGCTATCACCCTCTTAGAATAGGCCCACTCTAAAACATTATTCAAGCCCATAATTGTTATTTACATTTACAACTTAATTACAAGCCTATATTCAAACCAATTATGAACCACACTGTGCTTCTATATATATATATATATATATTTTTTTTTTTTTTTTCAAATCACTGCCACACAAAGCGGCGGAGAGATGTGAAGCTGAAGTGGTTCACTTGAAATAGCCGGTGGTTCTATGACAGTGGCGTAATGATGGAATGTAATGGTTCCTTGGAAGCATACGTAGAGGCTACAACTGCAGCTCAGAATCAGAGATGGTAGTGAACAATCGCACAATTAAGTTGGAGAGAATTTGACCAATATGGATAATGTAGTAGGTAAAAATGAACTCAATATAGTATTTTTTGGCTAAAATATTATTTTCATACCTAAATGTTTAAAAATTATTTTTTTTATCCAAAATTTTGCAAAACATTCTACTTTATATCTTTCTGTTAATGTTTATTAATAATTTATATTCTACATAGCCCAACAAAATGCTTGATATGGTATGTGACTTGATTCAAACCATTTTGTAATACCAATAAATTATAAGTCTTTTGATATAATTTGAACAATATTACAGTAGTCATATAAATAAACATTAATTCATGTTAATTTATGGCTTTTTTATGATATGAGCATGGTTTTAAAAACCAGACAAGACCGGTCAGTCTGATCGGTTCAACCGGCCACTAATCCGGTCCAATTATGACTAAAAACTAGAAAACAATTAAAAATCGGGAGTAATCGGGAACTGGCCAGTTCAACTGTAAAAGTCGGGAACCGGTATGGTTGAACCAATTATTGGCTAGTTGTGTTGAAAACTAAAACCACACTGTTTTTCAAAAAGTTGATTTTTTTTTTCCTTCAAATCCAGCCTAAAACCCTTAAGAATGATGATAAAAAAAAAATGTGGGAACGAAAAAAAACTCAATGAAAAGAGAGAGAGAGAGAGAGAGAGAGAGAGAGAGAGGTAAAGAACTAAAGATTAAAATGTGATTCTTGATTATTTTTTAGGTAAATATGAATTACCTTGACAACATCAACTTCCCAATTTTTTTTTTTTATTTTACAACAAAAATACTTTAAGATTGAGAGAGCGAGAGTGTGAGATTGTAATGTAAGAGACTTTAAAGTTAAAACAAAAGAGGAGAGAAGAGAATGACTTTAGCTTCCGGAAGGGACAAGTTTGAAAGAAGAAATGTAAGTTTGAAAGAAGGGGTAGGTGAAGTATTAATGAAGGAGAATGACTTTTTTTTTTTTTTGTTTTTTTATAGGATTTTATTAACGTGTGCCACTAGGATCTGGATTAGTAAACCATTTTCGAAAACTTTTTATAGAAAAATGAAAAAGTAATTAACTGTTTAAACAGCTTTTATAATTCCTCATAAAAAATTTTCCAAAATGGATAATTTATGTATGCCCTAAGGGCATACATTAACCAGACCCAACTTTTTATATATGGGTTGTGGGTTTTGTTATTTTTATTTCCTAAATTTAATACTTGAAAACTAAACTCACATCATTTTTAAAATTTTATGTATATGTTTAACTTGAATACTCTTAGTTAAAAAAACTTAAAATATATATATTTTTATTATTTAAAATGATTAATTAAATTATTTATGATGTCACTGGTTCAACCACCATTCGAACCTCAGTCTGACTAGAAAACCAGTAACCAATCTCTTTTCTGATTCTTTCATTATGAGTCAATCTCATGCCTTTTGGCACACGAGAAATGTTTTTTTCAAGTCTAGTTGACACATACAAACATTATATACATATCACTAAAATTTCATAATTTTGTAGTACGGATTAAAATTTGATATTTAAAAACCTTTTTTATTTATTTTTTGGTTTATTGATACCTTAAATAAAAACTATATAAGTTGAACTCACAACAATCAAATTCATCATGATAATGAAAAATAAAGCCTTCAAACAAATTGAACGCTTCCAATCTGTTTATAACTCCAGTCTGTAAGTACAAAGGTTAGGCCCTTTTATAGTTGTATTCTGGTTAAATAATGTATTATAAACCCGGTTTGAAACACTAATATTACTATTTTTGTGTGTGCTCTAATAAGTATTACTGTTTACTCCAAAAAATGGATGCTTATCCCATATTGATTATGTGTCTAATGTCCGCTGTTTATAACCTCAATCTATAACTACAAAGATTAGGTCAGTGTTCGTTGTTTATAACTTCAGTCTATAATTACAAAGATTAGATTATTTTGTAGTTGCACTCTGGTTAAATAATGATGCTTTTTCACAAGGAACATGACCACTGCTATTAGTGAAGAGTAAAAGAAGAAAAAGGATGAAATGACGAAAACTTTGAATGGCATCTTGTGTTTCTAGGTAAGGAGTGTCGCTTTCTAGTTTGACACTGATGATGCTGAAAACATCACCAGTGAGTCACACGATGCTCACACACTCGAAACGATACTTGCACAAAGAAAAAAGAAGACCTAATAGAGAGCACTGGTGTGGTGCCGGCCAAATACCCTCCGAAAGTCAAGTTAGAACCTTTTTTACAACTCTAGAGTACTAGAGAAGGCGTAACTATGTGTACCTCGATTTGTGAGGGTATTGAGGCTTTTATAGTAGTAGAGGGTTGACACCTCTTCCTTGGAGTAGAAGTCTTTTCCTCATAAGAGTCCTTATGAGCGTAGATTGCGGAATCCTTTCCTTGTAGGACACTCACACTCAGCGTGGAATACAAGTTATTCCCTTATATACCCATGCGTGGTGGTCAAGCCAAGCTTTAATCGAACCGTCAGCTTTTAGGACCATTAACTTATCTTTTACCCTTCAGCCATATCAGTGTTAGCCTTAGATGGAGTTAATCCCTTGGAGCAGGCTTCTTTCCATCTTGGTCCCGTCACACCATTGTCCGTCAGCTATGGGGTCAGTCTCTTAATTAATTAGTACCATCAGCCTAAGTTGTGGACTCCGTTTCATGATACAGCCGACAAGTTCAACCTGGACACAACCGACGGTTTTAGCTTAGACACTTGTTATAATTTTACTTATCGGTTGCCCCCTACTCCATATCTCTGTCAGTTAGAACTGATGAGTTATGGAGTTATATTCTTTCGTCGTTAATTTTTACTTTGGCCAGGAGAGAGAAAATAATTCAAACGTGACTTCTTGAGCAGCCAATATTAAATGCCCGGACACGTGGCGCGCTCGAGTTGGCTCCGTTTCTGGACGAGGGCGTCGCTTCGTCTTCCGCGCCTTTTTCCCTTTATATAACCCACTTCTTCCCCTCATTTTTCCCATTCCACCTTTACTGATCCTTGGAGAGAAGATCTGTCGCCTTTGTTCCGTCAATTTCCCAACATCGTCACCTGAGTTGCTGCCGTTGCTTCCAAAAACCATCAACCGTTTTAAGAAACTTGTAAGTCCTTTTTCTTTCTTTGTATACACTCTATTTCAATTAATTTCTTTTTTATAGTGAGGTTGTCATCCTAGGTGCTTAGAATGAACCCATCACTTGTAGGTAGTTAGATGTCAAGTGACACATCGAGTGATCAATTATTGGTCCACGATGGAGCGGGCTATGACGAGGTATTTGGTTCAGGTGACGAGTTCGGGAGCTTTTCTTGGTCATCGGAGAGAGAGACGTTAGCCCAATCTCCTGACGAGGAGGTAGGGAGTCACAGAAATGAAGGTTAGGAGGAGGTAGTAGGTGAGGAAGGTGAAGTTGAGGTGGAAGAAGAGAGGGATAATAATGGAAGTGAGGGTGACAAGGAGTCTTGTGAGGGAACCTCAAGAAGTCCTGGAGGTAGCCGTCCCTTCATCCTTCTTGAGGAATGGGCCGTCAACAAATTTTTACTAAACATGAGTGATAAGGTTTTCAAAGAGTTGCGCGTCCGTTTCCAAATCCCAGATCATATTCCCATCCGTCCCCCTAGGGAAAATGAAAAGTGTTATACGGGGAGAACTGCAAACGTGGGTATGTATGATGCGATGTTCGCTGTAGGGCTCAGACTGCCCTTGATGACCTTACACCATCAGTTGGCTAACTTTCTGGGGTTGTCTATTAGCCAAATCGCTCCTAATTCATGGAGGATTTTTATAAGTGCTGAGGTCTTTTGGGGTCGTCTAAGTGGAGGATACCGTCAGCTTTCCTTAGATGAGTTCTTCTACTGTTATAGACTCCAACACCTGTCTTCTTCTAAGGGGATGTGCCATTTTGCCACTAGGGAGAAGGAGTTGAGATTAGTGTCTGAAATGCCAAATTCAAATAGAGTATGGAAGAGTAGGTACTTTTTTGTTGAAAGGATGGATTGGGTATGCTGTCAAGAAGAATGGGAGACAATACCCTGTGGTTATTTTGACAATACTTGGGCTTTTGTCAGGGATTCAGGTTTTAGCTGACAGCTTTTATCCCCGTCAGCCTTTACATGCTTTTCTATCTTTTTAAAGTGTTTTAATGTTTACTTGTTTTTCCTCTTCAACTAACACTCGCCCTCTTATAACCGAAGAGCAGAGGGATTTTATCCGTCAGGTTATGGAGATACCCTTAGAGGAGAGAACGTATCGAGATTTAATTACTCTCGACACCCTTCACGCATACTGCGGGGGTCCTGAACCGACGCCTGAAGCTTGCAAGTTAGAAGGATTTTCTCGCCGTCGTGAGTAATCTCTTCCTGTGATCCCGTCACTTTAGCTTTAGTCGTAAAAAGATTTTTTCTCTTATATGTGTCTGTGATCTTTGCAGAAATGGAGTCAGCTAAGCAACGAATAAGGGCTGCTGCTGCCCGTCAGAAGGAGGAAAAGAGGGCAAATGGGGAGTTAACCTCCACGTTAGCCCCCTAGACCGTCACTAAGGGTTCGTTGAAGAGGAAACCCGATGGGAAAGTTGGTCGTCAGTCTAAAAGGGTGGCTGTCACTCCTGGAGATGAGTCCCCAAAGAAGTCAGCCCCCAAATCAAGTTATGGAGCCGGAAAGGGGATGATGACCCCTTCCAGTCCTGTCATCGAGGGGCCCTGTTGCCTGCTGACGCACAAGGATTATGTCGTCGAAGCAGTTGAATCATTCATAAAACTGACGGACATAGATCATTGTGCTTTGTTGGGGACGGAGGACATGGGTGTGTCATCTTTGTTCGACCTAACACGGGTAAGTTGTCTCCTCTATCTAGTTTTTTCTCTTATTATCTTCTCATTTATTGATTGACGGCTCTGTCCTTATTAGGCCTTGGTACGTGTAAAAGCTCTTCAGGATCGGTGTGTGGCCAAGGAGGGAGTCGTCTCTCGTGTTAATAAGCGTAACACTAACTTACTGAACCAACAGGCGCAGGACAAAGAGGCCGTCCGTCTTCTGAACCTCGAGCTGAAAGAAATAAAGCAGAAGTTGGAGGAGGCGGGCCGTCAGAAGGGGAAGTTAGAACAA
Source organism: Quercus variabilis (assembly GCA_030445155.1). NCBI lineage: Eukaryota > Viridiplantae > Streptophyta > Magnoliopsida > Fagales > Fagaceae > Quercus > Quercus variabilis. The sequence goes on along the minus strand of CP129448.1, from coordinate 5,916,999 downwards.
GAACTGACGACCCTTCGTGGGCAGGTGGAGACAACTGGGGCTGATGCGGTCCAAAAATTCAAGGCGTCAGATTCCTCATCGATTCTTGTGGTGGATACTACGGTACTGGTTTTGACGACTGTCCTAAGCAAGTTGCGTCAACCTTTCCTGAACTGGATCTATCTAGGATCACCTTGGATGACGCCCCTCCAATGACGCCTGCTAATGACGCCGTCATTGTTGACGGTGACGACTCCGAGGATGCCCCCCCCCCCCCCCCACATGAAGATAGTGGCGTTGTTTTGGCCCAGCCTGTTGCCAATCCTCCTATTCCTGCTTCCAATTCGTCAATTAAACTTTGGGATGTAGAAGATATTAATCCCAAGGACAAAAATGACGGTGTCTCTAAGAACGCTCCCACATAGTCTTGGCCTTATTTTTGTATTTTTACATTTTTTTTTTGTAAACAATGCTTTTAAGCGCCCCTATGTTTTTGGGCTTTTTACTTGTAAGTGTTACATTATTATTAATGACATTGGTATCTGTCACTTTTGGCATGTATGCACTGTATCTTGTGCTTGTATACTTCATTTTCATAAGCTAGAGTCGCTCGTCTTTTATAAACTAGTCCCCTTTGGGACATCTGTTTTGAAGACTCTTCTGTTTATTGAACTTGTCGACCTAGGTATGGATCGAAAATGAATAGTGTTCATTCGTCTACCTTTGTCATCATCCGTTGTTTAACTATAATATTTTTCTGAGGCCACTGGCTTTGATGACCATCCAAATGGTCATTCAGTAAGGCCATCAGTTATGACAATTTTATGAATAGACGGTTATTTTGGTGAGCCCGTCAAATTAAATGACTTCGTCTACTTTATTGTGTTGGATTCATCTACTTTTATGGACCAACAGACTTGTCTTTTTTATAGACTTAATTGGTTGCTTCTTGGGGTTTTAACAACATTCTATTATCCTGGGACAAGGTCCTCCACCTTATGGTTTTACCATATTTCGATAATTTATTTGGGATGAGGTCCCTCATGTGAGACCGTCACCTTTGTCCATATTATGGACTTGATCAACTTGCCAATCTTCTATTAGATCGTCAGCCTTATTGATTCGTCCACTTTGTGGACTTGGCCAACTTGTCAGTTTTTTATTAGACTATTAGCCTTATAGCTTTGTCCACTTTATGAACTTGGCTAACTTGTCAGTCTTTTATTAGACTGTCAGCTTTTTAACTTCGTCTACTTTGTGGACTTGGCCAACTTGTAAGTAAAAACTTTAGTTGTTCTGAATAAACTCCTCTTATTGCCATGCATTTATATAAAAAGTAGTTTCAAAAAAGAAAACCTACCATCTGGGCTTATTATAGCAAAAACCAAAGTAAAAAATCTGCTCGTTGGGCTTATTGTAGCAAAAACTAAAGTAAATGGTAAATCTGAGGAGTATAACTGAAATTTGCTGCGGTAAACTATGAATAAAAAAAGGGGGGTGTTGTCCTTCACATCGTCATCTCTACTGGTAGTATTTTCGCAAGTGTTCAGCATTCCAAGGATATGGCAACTCCCGTCCGTCTAGCGTCTCCATATGGTAGGTGCCCTTCCTCTGCCAAGCCGTGACTCGGTAAGGTCCTTCCCAATTTGGGCCAAGTTTTCCTTAGGTTGGGTCTCTTGCTGCACCCATGACTTTTCTTAGAATGAGGTCTTTAACCTGGAAGACTCTATGTCTGACCCGAGAGTTGTAGTGCTTAGCCATGCGGTCCTGGTACCATGCGAGCCCTTGTTCCGCTGTTGCCTTGACTTCATCCACTAGATTGAGCTCTAGACGTATGGCATCGTCGTTTTTTCTTTCGTCATGGTTATGCACCCTGTAGCTTGTGAGTCCAACTTCGACAGGAATGACTACTTCGCTCCCGTATGTTAGTTGGAATGATGTCTCTCCTGTTGGTGTCCTTGCCGTAGTCCTGTAGGCCTAAAGTACGCTCGACAACTCCTCTGCCCATATACCCTTTGCCCCTTCGAGCTGAGTCTTGATAATCTTCAGCAAGGATTGGTTCTTGACTTCGACCTGTCCGTTGGCTTGAGGTGGGCGAGGGAGGAGTAGTGGTTCTGTACCCTCAACTGCGAGCAAAAGTCCCGAAAGGAGTTGTTGTCGAATTGCTTCCTGTTGTCCGAGACTAAGACCCTAGGGATGCCAAACCTGCAAATTATACATCGCCAGACGAAATTCCATACGTTTTTCTTCGTAATGGTGGCCAAGGCTTCAGCTTCCACCCACTTCGTAAAGTAGTCGATACCCACTACCAAAAACTTCAGCTGTCGTATTGCCGTCAGGAATGGCCCCATAATGTCTAGTCCCCATTGAGCGAACGGCCAAGGTGCCGTCATCGGGGTAAGTTCTTCGGGTGGTTGTCTGATAACATTGCTGAACCTTTGGCACTTGTCACAGCTCTTTACATAAGCCTTGGCATCCTTCTGCATGGTTGGCCAAAAGTACCCCGTTCGTACTAGCTTATACACTAATGACCTGGACCCTAAATGGTTTCCATAGATTCCTTCGTGCACCTTTCTCATGACATAGTCCACTTCCTCAGGACTTAAACATCTCAGGAATGGCCAGGAGAAGCCCTTTTTGTACAAAACATCTCTTATTAAGACGAATCTCGCTGCTTGGACCTTCAACTTTCTAGCGGCCCCCTTTCCATCCGGTAATGTGCCATTCTTCAAGTAGGAGATTAACGGTGTGGTCCAATTACTTTTAGAGCCTATCTCTTGTACATCGATGGAATCTATTAGTGGTGAGATTTGAACAAAAGAGAGTACATTACCCAGGGTGGTCATATGCTCGGCTGAGGCAGCTTTGGCTAAGCGATCGGCTTGCTCATTATCTCCTTTAGGGATTTATACAGTTTTGGCCTTCAACTTGTCTACCTTTCCCTTGCCTGGTCTAAATATCTTTTCATTCTTTCGCCTTGACACTCGTAGTCCCCATTTATCTGGTTGGTGACGAACTAAGAGTCGCAATAAATAACCATATATGCGGCTCCTGCAGCTTTGGCGAGGTCGAGCCTTGCTATTAAAGCCTGGTACTCCACTTCATTGTTCATGGTAGGGAAATCAAGGCAAACCATACACTCAACTGTGTCTCCTTCAGGTGTCAGTAGCACAATGCCGGCTCCCCCAGCCTGCCTGTTGGATGATCCGTTTACATGTATGCTCTACTACGAAAATTCCTCTGCCCCACTGTCTTTGTCATTTGTGAACTCTGCTATAAAGTCTGCGACAATCTGTCTTTTAATGGTGGTTCATGGGCGATACTGGATATCAAATTTGCTCAACTTTATGGCCCATAGCGCTAACTGGCCAGCAGCTTCTGGGTTGTTCATTGCCTGCCGTAAAGGCTTGTCGGTTAAGAAGATCACTGTATGGGATTGAAAATACGGCTTGAGTTTGCGTGCTGCCATAATCAGCGCAAAGGCGAGCTTCTCCATGGGTGGGTATCTTTCTTCGGCACCACAAAGTGCCCAACTGGCATAGTAGATGGGCTTTTGCACTCTTTCTTCTTCTCTGATCAGGGCGGCGTTGATGGTAGCAGGGGAAACGGCTAGATAGAGAAAAAGTTCCTCACCAGCCTGCGAGGGACTTAGTAACGGTGGGGAAGAGAGATAAGCTTTTAACTCCTCAAATGCTTGCTGGCACTCGGCAGTCCATTTGAAGGATTTCTTCAGCGTGTGAAAGAAGGTTAAGCATTTTTCCGTCGCCCTTGATACGAATCTATTCAGCGCCGCTACTTTGCCATTAAGGCTTTGCACTTCCTTCACATTTTTTAGGGGTGCCATCTCTATTATGGCCCGGATCTTGTCCGGGTTTGCTTTGATGCCTCTCTGCGACACTATGAATCCTAGGAATTTTCCCGCTATCACTCCGAAAGCGCACTTTCCTGGATTAAGCTTCATGTTGTAGGAGCGAAGAGTGCCGAATGTTTCCTTGAGGTCTTCTAAATGGTTTTCCTCCCTTCGGATTTTCACCAACATATCATCGACGTAGACTTGGACATTTCTCCCAATCTGTTGCGCGAACATCTTGTTCATGAGCCTCTGGTACGTCGTGCTCGCATTTTTTAGGCCGAATGGCATTACTTTATAACAGAAGAGGTCTTGACTAGTAACGAACCGAGTTTTCTCTTGATCGGCTTCGTGCATCCTAATCTGGTTGTAACTAGAGAAAGCGTCCATAAAACTTAATAGCTGATGTCAAGCTATAGAGTCTACTAGAGTGTCAACCCTTGGGAGGGGGTAGCTGTCTTTGGGGCATGCTTTGTTTAGGTTAGTGAAGTCAACACACATTCTCCACTTCCTGTTGGCTTTCTTAATCATTACAATGTTTGCTAGCCAATCGAAGTAGTAAACTTCTCTAACAAAGTTCGCCTCCTGTAGTTTACAGACTTCTTTAGCTATGGCCTAATCTTGTTCTGGGGTGAACATCTGCTTCTTTTGTCAAACGGGTGGAAAGGAAGGTGACACATTCAGCTTATGCACCATGACCGAAGGGTCTATTGCGGGCATGTCCTCTTGGCTCCAGGAAAACACATCCTGACTTTCCTTAAGGAATGTTATGAGTTCTGAGCAAACCGTCGGGCTGACGAGAGTACCAATCCTTGTGGTCCTTTCCGGCCGGGAGCTATCAAGGGGTATCTCCTCGAGCTTCTCTACGGGTTCTGCCCCTGTCCGTTGCTCCTCTATGCTCATGGTTTGCAAATGATCATCCATTTCCAGCATTGCAATATAGCATTCCTGTGCGGCCACTTGGTCCCCTCGCAATTCCCCTACTCCGTACTTAGTTGGGAATTTGATCATTAGGTGATAGGTCGAGGTTACGACCTTCTAGGAGTTAAGGGTAGGTCACCTTATGATGGCGTTGTAGGCAGAAGAGCAATCGACCATAAGGAATGTGACGTTCCTAGTGGTTTGTTGAGGATAATCTCCAATGGTGACTAGTAACGTGACCGCGCCTAGGGGGTACACTTTTGTTCCGTCGAACCCGATGAGTGAAGCGTTAGTTGGAACTAGTTGCTCCTTGCTGATCCGCATCTGTTGGAATGCTAGGAAATAGAGAATATCTGTGGAGCTTCCATTGTCGACCAAGACACGATACACATTGTAGTCTCTTACTTGAAAGCTAATGACCAGTGCATCGTTAAAAAGTTATTAAATAGTATATTACGTAAAATTACACAAATCAAACAGCTTTGAAAGTTAAAAAAAAAAGACCCAAAACCAAACCCGACAAGGATACACACAGACACATACACACTCATACACAAACACACAGGAAAATATTAGTTGCTCGACATACAAAACACCCCCCAAAAAGGGTAATTTCAACCCTAACGCAAACCTAGAAAGAAAAAGCAGAATATTGAATCATTAGAGAGTAACCAATTTGTTGGCTGGCTGAGGCACCTTCCTAAAAGCCCTTATAAGATCAAAGTAGAGCGGAAACTGTGATATGGCATAGAAAGTTATTGGCAGACATGTCACCACATACACCGGAAGCGCCTTGTGTTTCAGCTTATCCTTAAGCACAAAGAAATGTCCCGCACAGAAAGAAACCAACATTGCCGCAATGGATAAAAAGAGTGAAGTTAAGCCAAACAGTAGTTTCTTGGGTAGAGAGCTACGGAAATCTTTCTCCTGGTACCTTGAAGTGAGGATGGCAAGGAACAAGAACAAGGCGGTTACAGAGACACACAGTGCAACGAGTGAGGAGATGGCAAAGATGTCAAATGCTGCATGTTTTTCGAGGATTGGCGTACCATTATTCTCCCTGACACCACCTGGGATAGTGGTCGACGCTGCAAAGGCAACTGTGGCAATGAGTGCAGCTACAACTGAGCAAGATTCAGAGGTTTTGTTTAGCCACTCGCCTCCATCTTTGACAAGGTCCTTGTGGGTATCAGTGAAGATATCTGCTGGGGTCATATCCTTATTGTTGGTTTCGTAAAGTAAGTATTGGGGCACATTATTTTTCACAAACTGCATTAAAAAAATATACGTAACACAATTTGATTATGAGTAATACTTGCAATGGCGGAAAAAATAATGTCATGGTAAGAAAAATTAAAGTGCATTGTCAATCAATGGAGCCAAGTCCTCTCTCACTTGCAAGTTTTTACTAGCTTCACAAACTGCATTAACTAATACATACACATACAATTTGATTATGAATTATACTTGCCATGGAGGAAAAAGTAAAGTCATGGTAAGAAAATTAAGGTGCATTGTCAATTAATGGAGCCAAGTCCTCTCTCACTTGCAATTTTTTGCTAGCTAGGGTGGTGTATATTACGCACACCCTTTTATACAAAATCAAATTGCACATAAATTATGACTTGAATTCACATATTTTAACTTCAAGTTACTATTTTATGTGCAGATTGTGTGTGTGTGTGGAACTGTGTATAATAGGTTGTGCAAACTAGTTTTTACCCCTTTTACTAATATATTTTAACATTATATTATAGATCCGGCCTCTTTAATCATGTCATCATTTTTATTTTTATTTGAAATAGATCAATATTATGAATCTAAAAATGCATGTACAAATTGCCACACTATTATATCCATAAATTAGAATGAAATCACCATAATTTATTCTATTTCAAATGGAATAGAGTGGATTTTACTCCCACCAAGAAATTACTTTTTTTTTTTAAGAGATAGTTTCAACTTATCGTATCTACTTTTAATAATAGCTATTTATTATCAGACCAAAACATTAATTAACTTTTTGGTATATGTGGAGATTGAACCCCACATAAGTTACTCAGTCGTGCAGTTATGTGTGGTATTGCACATATATGTGAAAAAAGAAATTGATAATAGCGATTTGTCTTTTTTTTGAGAAAGGTAATAGCGATTTGTCTTAGTTCAATTGATGAGGCAAAGAAACTGTATTCAACGACTTTATAGTTTTCTTGCTTTTAATAAGATGGTCTATTTCATGAATATTGAGTTTTAGGCAAGAGTACAGGCAGGAGTGACGAGAAGGGAATTGGTCCCTACTCCTCCTTTAAGGACTCCAATCATATTATGTGAGATAAGGAAGCATCTATCCATCTTGAAGTGTTTGAACAATTATTTCCTTTATGATAAGAACCTAGTGGTTTCTAAGGATAGATAGAAATTGTAAGGAAATTGACTTAATTCGAGGTAGTCGATCACTTTCCATAGAAAAATATTGAGAGAGAGAGAGGGGGGGGGGGGGGGGGAGGGGGGAATGCAATAAGCAATCAGTTGATTATTCTTCAATGAATGGAAATGTGATAAAGTAGGTATTTATAGAACTATAAAACTATTCTATTAGTTCTATTATTTTCCATATGCATTAATAATTCCAACATGTGATTAACCCATTTAGAATTGTAACTAACTAACCAATTAACTAACCAAATACCTAACTAACTAGATACAATATTACTACAATTATTATCTACATACTTATATAGTTACTAAAACTCTACAAGAAAGTAAAAAGTCCCCCTAATCAATGGCTTCTTTGGTTTCTATATATATGTACGTAGAGTTCAAAAATACTACAATTAAGGCCTATATATGAGTCTGATGCACTTATATAAAATGTTGGGTCCAACCCACATTTAAATAAAAATTAACTAATGGCCTATATGGGTTTTATATTTTCACTTATTTTTGTACAACATCTTTATTGTAGAATCCATTTAAAATTAAAGAAACAAAGCAAAACACGTGTCAATAAAAGATTGCCGCATTAACTTTTTACTTAAAACTTAATACATTCTATTACACCTAATAACATCTCAATAAACTTACAATTTGATTAGATTCTCATATGGGTATCAAAATTGATTCAGTTCAGTTGTGTTTATTCTTTAATATATATGTGATAAGATGATGTGGTATATTGGGATTGAAGGGTGTAAAACTTTGGTTTTACACAACATTTGTATAGAATTTCAACTCTACTAAGAAAGGTGTCTCATTTTTTATTTCAGTAAATGCTACAAATACAACAATTTTCACAATAGTTAAGCTGAAATTTTTTTATTGGTTTTTAATTAGGGCTGTCAATTTGTCATTAACATCACTTTGTTATCTACCATTAACAATATGCAATTCGACAGTTGTGAAATATTTTGTGAAAATTGGGGTTCCTAGAGTTATTATTTTTATTTTTGGTTTCTTATTTCATTTTTACAATATAGTAAAGTACTTTTTAAGGATTTTCTACTATTAATTCTTGTACATTTACTACTTTTAAGTTATTATGGATATATATTATAAAGAAGCAACTAAATTTTTAGAACATTGGAATTTTTATTGAAATTTATACATTAATTATTAAGTTTTGATAAGAAAATCAATTTTATTTCCAATGAATTGAAAGTAGTTTTAAATAGACTTTAAATGAACTGAAAGTAGTTTTAGATGGACTTAAAAAGTATTTTTAAATTGGAGTAAGACTTTGCACAAAATTAAAACATGTAAAATCTAATTATAATGATGTTGGACAAAGTTTGACAATAAACTTGGCGGTAATCTAAAACTACAACTTCATTCAATATCATTTTTTTTAATGTGAATTTTGACAAATTTATCATTGAATTACATTTTCTTCTTACATCGTTTATACTTGTAAAAGTTTTAAAAGATCAAAGATCAATAGCTATGTTATCAATCAAATATTTAAATTTCAAGTTTTTGTAGTCTAAAATTATGCATAAAAAATTAGTTTATCTATCGAATAATAAATAACATCTAATTAGCACAAAATTTGACATGTGTGTTAAAAACATAGAGAACATACAATCCAACAGTTAGATTTTCAAAATATGTAATTAACCTTGTTAATTTTTTTTATCGGAAGTTGTAATCTTAGGTTACAACTAAATTTGTAACTAAACTTTGTCTATAAAGAATCACCCTACTCACTTTGTAGTAAGCTATAGTTTCGAGTTCATACCTCGTACCACTTGATTTCCCATTGCATTTGCAACGCGGCCCCTGGAATTATCCAATGCTTATGCTCTCTAAGCATAGCTGCAAGGTGCAATGCACTATTGCCGTATGCATCCTTGGTTTGAAACATGCTATCTCTCCGTAAATTGCTCTTGAGCAATAGCTCGTATACACGGGGTTGTCTGTGCTCCACTACCCAGAGTATCATATTTTTGCTTTCACTTGTATCATGGATGGCCATCGGGAATTTTTTCAGTATTTCCTCGACCATTTCTGTGATACCATTACATGCCGCAAATAATAAGGATGTCCCTTCTTTTGGCATGGTAAGTTTAGGGATCTCTTCCTTCCCTGCCAATTGCAAAAGGTAGATTAAATTCAAGCATATTATTTGGTCATGTGACTGACAAATGTAAGAGTTGAGGTGCTACTCTTCGGTTTTGCAAGTTCAGACATGTTCGATGGGAAGGAAATAGGTTAGCTCATGTCTTAGCTAAGAGAAGAGAGCAGTTTTATTTATAAACATGGATGTATAAATGGAATCAAGAGAGTCAATTTCGTACCGCGAGCCGTTTCAATTTGATCAGAGGAATGAAATATTTCGATATCGATTAATACTGGTGTACCGTTTTGAAATTACCGCAATTTATAAATTATATTCATATATAGATTAATTAAAAATATATAAATATATTATTTCATGTAATAATATATATATTTTTTTTTCTTTTTTTGAAAGGGTAATAATATATATTATTATTATAATATTTATAAGTTTTAAAATATAATAATAATAATAATAATTTAACGAAAACAGTAGTAGTAGAAAAGATAGTAACGTAGGGATTTGGTGAAAGCATTAAATGGTTTGGTAAAAACCTCATTCAAGAAACCAACCTGTCTTCCACTTTTTTCAAATGTTCCAAGTTCCAACATGCTTTTCTAGCTTTCCACTCACGCATGCCTCACGCCTCTCTCCTTTGTCATTCCTTTGGTTTGTAAACCTTAGATACTCTCTGTTTCTCTGTCTTTGTTGCAAGCTTTCAGCCTTATTATCAAAGCTCTAGTGTCGTCGTTCACTGCATATCAGAAGTCAGAACGTAGGATGACGCGATAGAGGAAGTTCATCTGGTCGGTACTGGCCTAATATCCACTAACCGGCCGAAATCCGGTATTTATCCCGGTACGGCCGAAACAACTCCGGTATGGCCGGTATTAAAACTAGTACGAAATCAATGTGTTTCTCTACCAGACTAGCTACTGGAATGGTAAATACCGGTGGTACTGACCGGAACGGTACGAAATCAACTCTCCTAGATAGAATCCCTACCTAGTGATTTGGATGTTGTATTCTAATCAGATTTAATTCAATAAAATTAGCTTACTTCTTTCTTAAAAAAAAAAAAAAAAAAAAAAAAAAAAATTCAAGCACATAGTGACATGCTTTAAAAAAGCATAGATAATATTGTCTTTTATTAAAAGGAATTTAATTTAAAGTAGAATATATATGTTTGGATTTGATAGAAGAAACGAATATACCAAATTGTATCTAAATATTCTTATCTATTTATAACTGATAAGTCCACCGGCAACTGTTGAGCCCATTTTTATTAAATATGGAGGGTAATTTGATCATAACTAGAAGTATGTATGAATCGGATTGGACTATAACAAGGGTTTTTTTTTTTTTTTTTTTTTTTTTTTTAATCCAAGCTAACATGGTCGGATTGAAAAAAAATCAATCCAGCCCATCATAGAGTTCCAACCCAACCCATGTGAATCAGGTTTGACCCACATATTTGATAGCGCATTTTTTTTTTCTCTAAAAAAAAAAAAAAAACTTAAGCATTACAACAACATATTTATAAGATTACCCAAACATATAATAGCAGATTTATAGTCTTATTTGTGTTTGTTAATAAAATCAAATCTGAACATGACAGTAAACAAACAAAACTAATAGCAAATTTATAACATTTTAAACCTGAGCATAGTAATAAACAAACACAAACTATTTTATTAGTAGATCAAATCAACACAAATAACAACAAATTTATGATCTTTTAAATATATATTAAATATAAATGGAATTGGGCTTGACAAATTTGTGAATTTGCTAACCTGTACTCAACCCAATCTATCATATTGAGTTAAATAGGATCGATTATGGTAGATCAGTGGTTGGTTGCACACCCCTAATCATAATTCATAACAAATACTTTTTTTGTATTTAAGTGAATTTATTTTGTATAAAAAATAAGTTAGATAAAAATTAATTATATTTAAATAATTGAGAAAATATTTCTTGTAGCAATTAATTATACCAAGTCATCTATGTACCAGCATGAGTGAATGGGAGAAACATTGTTTGTTATATTCATAATAATTTGGTATAAGATATTTGTTCTATCTAAAAATAAAAGATTTTAGAAAATTGTACATAAAAAAAAAAAAAAAAAAAAAAAAAAAAAAAAAAAAAAAATCAACCGAAAAGGCCAAGGGAGTTCTGTATTGGAGAGTAGTGAATTACCTCCATCTTTCTTGAGAATATTTTCAATTTTTTCAACCAATTGGGCGAATTCTGCATTTTTGACATATAAAAGAATAACATGAGCATTTGCCTTAAAATTAAATCTAGTATATTTCAATAACATCACCAAGAAGTTCAATAAATTGAACTAATACATGAATTGTTAGTGACACAATCAGAAATGCAACAAAACTCGGGTGGAAAAAGAAAGAAATATGCAAGAGGAAAATAATGGTCAACATATTTAATTAGAGAACGGTAAGTAGTGTTATGCACTTCCCACCTCTCTTTCTCAATCTCTGATCTTTACGGTGTCCCTGCCAAAACACTCCGTTTAGTTATTTATTTATTATTATTACTATTTTTTTTTTCCTTTAAACATTTTTTATTCAAATCCTATGGACACCCCATTATCAATCAGAAGAGTCGCAAGGTCACAGGCATTGGCTGCTTCCAAAAACGACAACAACATTCCTATCTGAAGTGAGTGTTTCTTTTCTTTCAAACAATCATTGGCATAAAGAAAATGGGTTTATTCCATTTCTTGAATTGGTGGTTTTCCACACCCAAAAAAAAAAAAAAAACATCAAGATTTTGATATTCAGGAAAATGGGTTTTTTTATTTATATAATCATTTTCTTGTTTTGATGGTTTCTTAGGGAAGATGGATGATTCTTTTAAAAAGGGTCTCTCAAAATCAAGGCAAAGAAGTGTTAAACATCAGCAAGATTGAAAAAGATTGAGAAAGAAATTTATAAACTAAATGCCAAACCCACAAAATCAACCAAAACTAAAAGCTAAACCCAGAATTTTTGAACACAAACCCAAACCAAAAACTAAACCCAGAAATCTTGGACATAAACCCACAGCCACTGCAACCAAAAATTAAAACCAGATCAAACACACTACAAATTTCTTTCTCAATCTTTTCTATCCTTTTGGCAGTTTTGTTTGAATTGATAGGCTTGAGGATGTTCTTATGAAAATGAAGATATTTATATTAAAATTGAGAAAATATTTCTTTTAGCAATTAATTATACCAAGCCATCTATCTACCAACATGAGTGAATGGGAGATACATTGATTGTTATATTGATAATAATTTGGTATAAGATAATTGTTCTATCTAAATATATATAAAATATTTTAGAAAATCGTACATTAAAAAAAAAAAAAGAAAAAATCAACCTAAAAGGCAAGGGAGTTCTGTATTGGAGAGTAGTGAATTACCTTCATCTTTCTTGTTCTCCTTTTCTTCCGGTTGGTCAGAGAGTGGATGCTTGCTGAGATCTTCTTCCGGCGGCTTATTTTCATCAATATTCCACATATACAACCAACGGTCTAAACTGCTATCCTCGTCTAAATCTTCCTCGTTTTTATTCTCCTGGATTGGTGTTAACAAAGGGTTCGTCCCTTTTTCGAAGTACTGCTGTGGGCTCAATAATTCTATAAGCATTTTCATAATTTTAACTGACAATATGTGCTTCTCTTTTAACTTCCTTATGTCCGTTGTACCTTGTAATCATAAAACAGTAAATATATTATGAAGGGGCAAATAATTTGTCCGTATCCAATTAGCAGCCGATTCATCAATCGGAGGATTGGTTCTCGGTACCTTCCCTCCTCTCTTTGCCGGAGGGGGGTTGGGGTTTTGCCCTTAATTTTTAAAATATTCAGTAATCCTATTTTGAAACCATTAAAAAGAAATTCAATTTTAATAAAATCAAGTTTTATGAAAATTTGATATCCTCAAAATCAAGTTCTATCTACTATTTTTTTTAAGTGTAACTCAATATTAGCAATGTCGAGTTCTATTTGAATTTTCAAAAAAAAATTATAAGCCTGTTTGGATTAGGGTGTTTTTGGATCATATTGCTCAGTTTTCATAACTGAGTTCTCAAAATACGTGGGTTCCACAAAAAAATTTTTGTTTGGCTTGGTTTTCAACCCTTGTTTCCATCACTCAAAATTCAAAAATTTGAGTTAGAGTGATGGAAATAGGAAATAACAAATGGATGTTTTCAAAAGCTGAGATAGGAAACTCAGTGGCACCAACGTAAATATTCAGACTTTGTGGGGCCCATAGCTTGTCTCTCTCTTTCTTCTCAAACTTTTTTCTTTTTCTTTCTTTCTCCAGTTTATCTTTCTCTCTCTATTTTTTCTTTCTTTCTTCCTTTCTCTGGTTCAACCCAGTTCCACCGCCACCAGCTAATGACCCAGAAAAGGAAAACCAAGACCCAAAACACCAAGACCCAGTTCCATTGCCTCTCTTAGCTGCGGTCTTTGTTGAAGAAAGGCAAAGCGAGAGCCTCAAAACACCAAGACCCATGATGGGTTTTGTTGCCGTGACTAGGTTTTGTTGATGGGTTTTATTTTTATTTTGATGAATGGGTTTTGATTTTATCGATGGTTGATGAATGGGTTTTGTTAATGGTTGTTGGGTTTTATTAATGAATGGATTTTGTTGATGGTTGTTGGGTTTGTAGTGGTAGATCAGTTTGTAGTGGTTGATGGTGGCTAGTGGTTGGGTTAGTGGTGGTGGATTGGTTTGTAGTGGTTGATTGCGCCAGTGAGTGGTTGTGGGAAGTAAAGCAAAAAAAGATTTTTTGTTAATGAGATGCGGGTAGCAACAGTAGGCAACACTGGGTAGTGTCAATAGGTGTGATCCACGGTTTTGGCGAAAAGTTGTAGAGATATGTAACTGAGTTATGAGTCTAAACAGGTGTTTTGTAGTTTTTGAGTGAGGTGAGGTTTGAATAGAGAGTTATGAGTTTTGGGTTTAAGTTAAAAGTTATGAAAACTGAGCTATTTCTATACCAACGGGCTCTTAGTGATTGAACTTACATATAACTCGATTTTCTAAAACAAGAATATAATGCTTAATAGTTTCAAAATAGTGACATTGTACTAATTTTTTTAAAAAATAAGGGCAAAAGCCCATTTTCCCCCAAATAATGGATAAGGGAAATGTGCAAAATTCACGTGTAAATAAAATACGTGTAAATAAAATTCTCCTGTTTACACGGGAAGAAATAGAAAGTAAGAAAATCTAAAAAATAATGCAGTGGCATACCACCATATCCAAGCATGACCGGTATTGGCATGGATACAAATTTTAGAATCTCAAAGCAGCCACTAAAATACTCCAGAGCTATAATAAGTGAAGACAACCAATATTAGAGAGTCAATAGACCATAATAAGTTTCCATTTAGAATTCTTTAAAAATTCACAAAAATAATTAGTATAGTTTGCATTCCTCACCTTTTTGTTTGGAAGTAACATTCGGTCCAGTGGGATCCTCTTCATCTGCCTTCCTTTCTTGATTTGGGCTACAAAGCTCTTGGGTCTTAGCTAATCACATAACCATTAAACTATTTAAATTAGTCTTAATAAAAATATCATGTGATTAAAAGTCCTCATAGAGAGGTAAAGCTCAACAAGATTAACGTTTAAGGAGATAACTTTAAATAATTAAGAAAAATGCATATGAATTTCTTACATTTTAGCCGGAAGAACTTTTTTAAAAGAAAAAAAAAGTAGGTACGAAATATACTTTATTTTAGGTTGTCATATGCAAGTATAGTATTATATTTTAGGATCCAGAATATGGGCCTTAATTTTATTTTCAAAATTTCTTCTCAAAAAAAGATTATGGGGCATTTTGGTTTGGGGGTCCTATATAAACAATTGCCTAAATTGCATGAGGAATTAAGGATTGAGCCAGCCCTGCATTATTCGTTTCTCACATAACCAGAGGATGGCTTTTGATTTCATATTTAATTTTTAAAATTCCTAATATCATTGAAAGAGGGGCATGAATATGCTAAACTTAGAGCATTCACATCAGCATGTCTATTTTACACATCTATTTTTACACTAAAAACCTACTTTTTCTATTTTACACATTCACTCTTACAAAACACCCACATCAATTCATTTATTTTACAAGATATTTTAATAAAATATTAATTATACTTTATTTTTTTATTATTTATTTCTACCTACCCCTTAAGTACGTGCCCTCTCAATTACCACTTATTTTCTGATTTCTTTCTCTCTGTCTCTACACTCTCTCTGCGCCTTCCTCTTCCAAGTCACAAAACCCATTTCTGATTTCTTTCTCTCTCTCTCTCTCAACACTCATCTCTCTGCCTTCCTCTTCCAAATCACAAAACCCATTCGTTGAAACCGAGCCAGCTCTCCGTGGATCCACTCGCCGCCGATGTCCTCCACCGATTCGGCCTCCCTTTGGCGATCTAGCTCGCCGCCGATGTCCTCCACTGATTCGGCCTCCCTCTGGCGATCCAGCTCTCCATCCCTCTTTCCTTCGCCCCTCCCTCTCTTCCTCCACCACCGATCCTTCGCCTCCCACCCCCAACCAACGACAGCAATGGAAGATTTGGCGGATCGGGCGGCGGCAGCACTGTTTTTGGGTTGGGTTTACCGGTGAGCTTTGGTTTAATTTTCTGTTATTTTTGGTTTTATTTTCTGTTGATTTTCGTCTAATTTTCTGTGCGGTGGTTGGTGGTGGCGCTGGGTGGTGGCGCTGGGTTTGGTGGTTGGTGGTTATTCTGGCGCGCTGGGTAGTTGATAATGGTAATATTATTTTAATGTATACACGAGCTACAGTACCCGTGTATATTTACACGGGTACTGTAGCTCGGGGAAATATATACATGAATTTACATGTTTTTACACCCACTGATGTGGGTGTTTTTTTGCTCAAAATGTATAAATTTTGTACTGTACATCTATTTTAGAAGATTATAGCTGAGCTGGTGCGAATGCTCTTAGATTTTTAAATATGTATCCCACAACAATTCGTTTTCATGTCATTGGTCTAAACAATCTTTAGTTGCCAATATATCATTATATGTCACAGCAGTGCCTTCAAGATCAGTTACTTTCTATGTAAAGAAAAGGTTACACTTCACTTACCAAATATTGCTCGGGAACCTTTCCACAACAATCTGAGGAAGTCGATGCATGCTCGGTAGTTATCCGGAAATATTTGACTCTGTCGGCCCTTGCATTTTTTAATCAATTTGTTTGCATCGATTACTTTGAGCGCATCAACAGTTATCCCTTCCAAACAACAACAGAGGATAATGACAACTTAACCGGGGACAGAAGGTAATGATGCAAGAAAAAATGCTAGTTATATTTGTGCTTATATCTTGAAAGAATTAGTCGAGTTGTAATTGAGACTCGCTATAATCATTTATAAACTCAAGTTCCATGTGGTAAACAGGTGTAGAACTTGATACACGACTCATACAATACACACTCAATCAATTCATTCAAATCAAATCCACACAATTTGAGGTAGGTATCATACATTTTGTGTGGGTTATTAACAAGATTCTAATCTATGTAGACGAATGTGCACATTAATATTGTTATAATATACATTGTGTGAATTGAAAGCTTTCGTAATCAATTAAGGAACCAATTTAAAAGCAAACTCAAATATAAAGGGCGTTTTAACCTCTTTTTTTTTTTTTTTTTTTGTTCTCTTTTCTAACAAATAGGAAAAGTACATGGTTCCCACTCCTATGCTAGTGGAGCTTGAGATTGTTCTTAAAAATTAGTTACAAACATTTTTCTTGAATTGGGAACTATAGATCATGGAATGTTTTGATGGATTGTTGAACAATAGGAGAATGTGTTTTGAAAGATGAGGTGATAAATGATACATGGATGTCAAGTTTTACTAGTAGCTAGGCAACTAAGACTAGCACAAATGTTTACTTCAAACAAAGAAGAAATCAGAGAGACATGATGAGATTTTACATCAACTTATCAAAATATCTAGACCAACGACAATGTTGGTTGGAGTTCACTTAGGGATCAAGTGAATACAGTTTCTGGTTCTAAATGTTAAGGCATTAGACAATAAAGGATCATGAAAAATTACTCTTATTATCTCCAAGAGAGTTTTTACTTATAAATTGTTCAAGATTTTCCAAAGTTTTATACCTAGCAATCCTATTTTCTCACACCTTATAACAATTTTGAAAAAAATTGACAAAATGAAAAATAAGCAAGACACATATCCTTTTGTTAACTGCTATTTGAATTGAACTAACTGATGGAACTCTCATTGTTACATGTCTTGCATGCATTCTCTTAGTTTCATATTAAGGCCTTGAATATCACTTGAGGATTTTTTTCAATTACATTCTATCATTTGAGGATTTTCTATACATAGAATTGAACAATTGTGGTTGTTTGATTAACCAATATTCATTAATTTGTTTTCAAGTAATTGTACATTTGAACAAAATAAATATATATAACCATTATTAATGTATCTCATACATCACATGAGTTAGCATCCAGTTAAAGTTCATTTGAGAATTATACTTAAAATAAAACATAAGAAAAAGTGAGATAAATTATACAAATTTGAGGGTGGGACAAAAAGATTTTGTCAACAACGATGTTTTTGACTTCTTGTCCATCAAATCTAAGGCCCTTCTTTTGTGGGACCCTTGTTAAGAGTAAAATCGTTAGAAACCTTTTTTTTTTTTTTTTTTTTTTTTTTTGCTGAAACTCATATTGTCCTAAATAATACAAGTTTTTATTTTATTTTATTTTATTTTATTTTGAGGAAGCTAAATAATACAAGTTGATGCATATAAATGTAACCCATCCTCATATTCATCAATCTTTATCAAATTGTTTCTAAATTTGGGGATGGGGCAAAAAGATCTTGTCAACAACGATGTTGTTGTCCATCGAATCTGAGGCTCTTCTTTTATGGGACCCTTATTAAGAGGAAAATGGTTCGAAACTCACATTGTTTCGAGTCGTACAAGTTGATGCATATAAAAGTAATCCGACTCATCCTCATATTCATCAATCTTCATCAATTTTCTCCCTCTCTGTAAGAGGGTAGCTGGTGTTCCCTCTTGTAACTTCATTATTAGTAGGTCTAGGATTGTTTCTTCGTGGGGATTGGGATACAGTTTAGGTATAGGAATGGAGGATCTCGAACACGTATGGAAGAAGATGTATCTGACTAACGTGGAAGACACGAACATTGATTGATCAAGTGATCATAAAAAGAAGACGGAGATTGTTCTAGCAGCAAAATTCTTCACATGCCACTCACTAAATGTTGAGGCAGTGGCGAGAATGTTCTGCCCAATATGGCGTACAAGGAGTAGTTTTAAGGTTAGCGAAGCGGCAATTTTGTTCTACTAATAGCTTTTGCTAGGCACCTGGTTGCATTATAGAGGTATGATGGTTCAGATCCAGCTCAGGATCTTATTTTCAAAACAACTTCGTTCTGGGTTCAAATGCGCATCCTACTATAGAACCTACTGACCGAGGAGGCAGCGTTCAGTCTGGGGGAAATCCCTAGGTATTGTTACTAAACCCAAAGACGTTTCTGAGATGAGTGGAGGTAGTTTTATGCGAGTAAGGGTAGCAGTAGATATACAAAACCCCTATGCTGAGAAAGGAAGGTAACATGCATGGGATCAATCGAAAAAGGGCTGGGTCTCCTTTCAATACGAACGTCTTCCCAATATTTATTATTGGTGTGGGAATTTATCTTATGATGAAAAGGACTGTATCTTATGGCTCTGTAGCAAGGGTGTGTTAACAGCAGAAGACCAACAGTTAATGTCGATAGGGAAACAATTTCAGCACAAAGAGCAATGGCCAGTGGGCATTGGTGCAATTATCCGGGATGATAAAGGCAGGGAGGAGGCAGCTCTAAGCAAGAAGATCTATGCTCCATTGGGTGCTATGGATGCATAAGCAAAAGCTTTTGAAGCCAGTCTCCTATCTCCTAAGGATATCCGTATTCGAGTGTTCATCCTGGAGGGTGATTCTATTATTACACTTTGAGCCCTTTGCGAAACATCCACACACCCCACCCCCCAAAAAAAAAAAAAAATCATCTATGGAACCATTTGTTTTAGGTATGCATAGGGACTTCCGCCGGGTTGAATTATCTCTCTCATGTACATAATAGACCAGCCTATTTACTAGTTAAACATGCTCTAGGCATTGTTGATTTTACAGTGTGGATTGAAGAGAACCCTTGCTTCCTTGAGCAAACTCTTATCAATAATATAATATCTCTTTGGTATCATTAATAAAATTTCAGCATTCATATAAAAAAAAAAAAAAAAAAAAAGGAAAAGTGCATGTAATGCTTGTACAACTTTGAATTTTGACAATTTAAGGAGTGATTAGCAGCTTGAAAATTTAATAACACTTACAATGATAAATGGTGTTGTTCCACCATCCAAGGTGGCAACCACTTTTGAAGGCGGAAGGCTTATCTGCTAAAAGACGAAGAGGCCAAATTCCTTTCTCGTCCACAGAAGTAGCCAGTTCAGAGTGTAGGCGTAGTATGTGATATGCCAAATCTATCAACCACAACAATTAAAATTATTAGGAATTGAAGCAGCATTCGTAACTATTGTCAACAACTGCCTTGAAGGTACATTTAACCAGCCAGACCCTAATTTAATTACAAATTAACATGGTTATTTTGCCATGTCAAAATATAATTGTTTATGTCATTACAGAGACACTCATGTGATGGATTAATTGGATTTGAAAAACGTGTCATAAGCTCAGACATCCCAAGTCTCCAATTCCATCCACCTTATTATTATTAATTCATGGGGTTTCTAGGATTTCTATGAGTAGGGAGTATTGGAATAATCTACTCTAATTAAAAGTTAAAATACCACTTCCTTATACAGGAAAATGTATATATAATTGCATTTTTTTTTTTTTTTTGATGATGGCAAATTTGACAAGAATTTCATTCAAATGAAATTGACTTACAACAGAGTCAATATCTTAAATCACACACAGCTGGATACAATCAATTTGAATGAGATGATGGACGAAAGGGGGAGAAACTCCCTTCCAAACTTGCGATTCCTTCCACCTTCTAGCTAATTGCATATTAAATTCATGGAGGAAGGGTTTTTTTATAACTATTAACATATTAGAATAATGTTAAATGTTAAATTTATTAGTTTCTAGTAATTAAATTTTTTAGAATAATCGATAATTTCTTTAATATGTGATCTTAAGTTAAAATACTGTCATATAATTTAGACAAGCCTTAGTTTCTCAAGGTATAACATAAATTTCCACTAAATTAAACATTAATTCTCAAAAAGTTGTAAACAAAAAGCTCACCTAAATACTCCCTCTTGATGGCACAGTGCAGAATAGTCTCCCCACCGTTTTTTCTATAGTAGGACATGTCGGGCTGCTTGGATTTGGAGTTGCGGATACAGATAAAATGGAGGCAAAGAAAGATGTCTGTTTTACCATGAAGAGCAGCTAAGAAGAGAGGGCTCTCACCCTCTTTGTTACGAGCTTTGCCCAATTCAGGAACAGCTTCAGCAATGCAAATGCACATTCTCGAAGTCCCCATTGATGCTGCCAAATGCAGAGGGTTATTCCATTGCTCGTTTTTTATTTTTAGAGCCTCCTTGTTTTTGTCTTTTTCAGAAATTATTTTGACAAGTTCTTCTACTATATTTTCTGGGCCTAGGGAGACAGCCAAGTGCAACGCTGTATCCCCTAATCCATTGATTTTGGCATTGGGAGCCAATGGGTGTTGGCGATATATCGCCGCGACTTCCTTCCAATCACCTTCCATGGTTTTTTTGAATAAATCTTCCGCGACTTCTTGTTGGTATCCTTTAATATTTGTCGTCATAATTGTGATAGGAGCAATGAAGATAGATACGATAACATTAGGGTTGTGGGGATTACAGCCCTGGAAATGTCTGTCGGATTTTATAATATAAAGTATAAACCGAGTCCTGTCTGTGCTTGTGCCACAAGGAAATAAAAAGAAAAAGAAAAAAGAAAAAGAGAAAGTGAAAGATAAGGAGAAAAAGAAAAGAGATGTCTCCTGGATTGCACTTTAGCGTTAATTAGATACGGTAGTTATACTTTGGACGCTTGCTAAGTGCTAGATGCTAACACATTTGATTATAATAATTAATAAATAAAATAAAAAAGTTCTAACGCATATTCGTACTTAAATTCTTAAAGTTTCGGGCTTATATTCAAACTAGTATGTAATCGTACTTACACATGAAAATGATAAATTGTAATAGTGCTATGATGTT
Source organism: Quercus variabilis (assembly GCA_030445155.1). Lineage (NCBI taxonomy): Eukaryota > Viridiplantae > Streptophyta > Magnoliopsida > Fagales > Fagaceae > Quercus > Quercus variabilis. The sequence continues at coordinate 5,895,364 of CP129448.1, read as the reverse complement.
AGTTTGAGTTATTAAATATATAGGACATAATTTAACCAGGACATTTAAAGATACTAAAATAGTTTTTCCTTACAATTTTTATAATATTAATTATGCCAAGTTTCTCATTACATTATTATTACCTATATAATTTTGAAAATAACTATTGGATACTTCATTTATAATATTAATTCACAATTATTATCAGCGAAATTTTACTAAATATAACACAAATTAAAATATTAAATTAGTCAAATAGTATCTCCTAAATTGAATAGGGATAGAATAAATTGAATGAGAATAGGTGCATGAGATCGTTAAGCTCAACTATAGTTTGTTACATTCAATATTTTCACATACAAAATATCTAAATAGATACAATATAAAAAATATGCACATTAATTTACAAAAAAAAAAAAAAAAAAAAAAAAAAAAAAAAAAAAACAGCTAATCTAAAAACTTACTTCGTATAGAAAGCTAACAAAAGTAAATTTTTTTTTTTTTTTTTTTATGAGAAGACTTGACTTTTATTCATTTTTTGAAAAGAAGGAGACATCATGATTACATGCAAGTCCTCTGTGACTAGGACACTCCTTTAACCATGCAACGTAGTTATCTATATTAGCTACATATTGAGCCAACAAGTGGACTGGCACATCTTGTGCTAGGTGGATCGTTTCAGTAACAACGTTTTGCACCGAAGACGCCGTTTCGCCCAGTCCTTGAAGCGCGTTGCAGGTGCACTTAGAGTCTCCCCCCAACGTTACATCCCTTACCTCGACATCTAGAGCAAACTGAACCCCAACCTTCATTGCCTTAGCCTCTATCTCCAATGCCCCTAAAGGAAGAGCAAGCTTCTGGTTGAGCGCAACAATTACCATACCCGTTGAGTCACGTATAATCACTCCAATACCCATCTGCTTCCTTTTGGAAAATATGACTCCATCCACATTTACTTTGTAGTGACCCGGTTGTGGAGGACTCCATTTTATCTCATTTGGAGGCTATCTTTTAGGAGCCAAAGGCTACTTATTCGCTTCCTGAAATTCATCCAACACCCTCAATGAACTCCTAACAATTGCTTTCCCTTCTCTGCGCTTTCCACCATGTCTAGCAATATTTCTATCCTACCATATTCCCCAACATATTACAATGGCTCATTCCACCAAACCTGGTTATGATTCCATCCACCTTTGTAATTGCTACATCACATCCATAAACGTCCACTTTGGATGAATCTCAAACGGAAAGACCAACTTACTTGTGGACCATATCTCTTTGGCTTTGTCACAGAGTCAAAAAAGGTGGCAAGTGGATTTAGATGCTTTTCCACATGAGTCATAGATGCAGTTCGTAGTGATCTTTCTCTTCTTCAGGTTCTCTTTTGTGGCTACGATGTTCTTGCAAGCTTTCCAAGCAAAATGTTTGATCTTGTTTGGCATATTCATATCCCAGAGGCGCCTCCATGTTTGTTTCAAGGCAGAAGGGTTGGAGCTTTCAGGTGTATTACCATCAGATTGTATGACTTGGGCCAGTTTGTAAGCACTCCGTACAGTAAACTTTCCATTTTTAGTTGCAGCCCATATCATGTGATCCCTTCCACCATGAGCACTTAAAGGGATACTGAGGATGGCTTCAACATCTTGAGGGAGAAAACATTGGCGAATCATGTCTTCCTTCCATTCCTTTCTGGTCCCATCAATCAAATCACAAACCCTCACCACTTGCAGACTGGTGCTTTCAAGTGTTATGACCCTATAAGTGCTCAGCTATTGGAGACATTTATCCTTCCATACCTGAATCTTTTCTCCATCACCCACCTGCCATCTTAAGCCCCTTCTAACCACATCTTGGGCTGCCCATATACTTCTCCATGCAAAGGATGGTTGCCTCCCCAGAATGGCCTCTAGAAAATCACATCTAAGGAAGTACTTGGCCTTATATACATGGTAGAAGACTGAGGATGAGTTCATTTGTAGTCGCCACCCCTGTTTCGCCAAAAGGGCAAGGTTGAACAACTTTAGGTCCCTAAAACCTATTCCTCCTTTTTCCTTTGGCAAACACATCTTTTCCTAGCTCATCCATGTTAGCTTCTTCTCATCGTTCACCCACCCCCACCAAAATTGCCTTACCATCCCCATCAGCTCATCGTATAAAGTGTTGGATAGCTTGAAGCAACTCATCGTATAAGATAAGACTGCTTGAGCAACCGGCTTTATCAGTACTTCCTTCCCTGCACTTGAAAGCAATTTTTCCTTTCATCCTTCCAGCTTGTTTGAAACCCGTAGTTTCAACTGAATGAAAGTGTTTCATTTTGACTTGCCTACCAAGGATGGAAGCCCAAGATAAGATTCATGTGGCTTTATGACTTGTGCTCCAAACATAGCTTTTGTTGTTTCCCTTACATCGTTGGCTGTGTTATGGCTAAAGAATAGTGAGGTCTTGTTCCTATTTAGTTGCTAGCCAGATGACTCTTCATAGACTTGTAGGACCCACTAGATTTCAATGCATTCCTTCATTGTTTCCCTCCTAAAAATCAAACTGTCATCAGCAAAAAATAGGTGTGAGATTCTAGGCTCCCTTGCCGATGCCACTACTCCCCTCAAATCCTTATTTTGAACCGCCTTATGCAACAATGTTGATAATCCTTCAGCACATATCAGGAGCAAGTACGGTGATAGTGGGTCCCCTTGGCGCAACCCTCACGTAGGAACAATTTGACCACACGCATGTCCATTGACACGTACTACATAAGTGACTGATGAGACACATTTCATGACCAAACGGATCCAGTCCTCATGAAATCCCAGTTTGGCCATTGTTTCAAGCAACCCCATTCTACACGGTCGTAGGCTTTGCTCATATCCAGCTTCAATTCCATCTCCCCACACTTTCCCTTCTTTTTCTTGTTGATGTAATTCATTATCTCATAAGCCAAGAGCACATTATCAATGATGAGCCTTTCTGACACAAAAGCACTCTGATTTTCACATATTATATCTTGTAACACCAGCTTCAACCTGTTTGCCATCACTTTGGAAGCTAATTTGTAGGCCATTTTACATATGTTGATTGGTCTATAATCTATCACTCTTTCTGGGTTCTTGGTTTTTGGTATAAGGACAATATGTGTTTCATGAAATTTAGGGGGAGCTACACCATGGTTAAGAAAATCCAACACAGTCTGTATAACAATAGAGTTTACAGTAGGCAAAAATGCTAATAGAATAAATGAGGCATATCGTCAGGTTCGAGCACCTTCATGGGATGCATCTGTTTCAAAGCTTTCTCTACTTTAAGGCTTGAAACTCCTGTAAAAGTCTAGCATTCATTCTATCGGTCACTTTGGTGTGGAGGGCACCAAGTAGTTCTACATTCACAACAAGTTGAGAAGATGTGAACAAGTTCTCAAAATATTCCACAAAAATTCTGCCAATCTCCCCTTCATCCTTCTGCCAATTATCTTTTAGATCCCTGATTTTGAGAATAGTGTTTTGCTGGTGTTTGTTCGAGGTTTTTGCATGAAAGAAGGAAGTATTACGATCACCCGACTTCAATCAACAATTCCTTGATCGTTGATGCCACATGTCTTCTTCCACCATCAGCATCCTGTTCAGCTCCACCCTTGTTTCTTCAACTTCCTCCATATCCACCAGACCAACACGTCTCCCTTCCAACCACTAAAGCTTTTTCTGGAGTGTTGATATCTTCTGACCCATGTCTCTAAATGTATTTTTATTCCAAGAGGAAAGTGACCTCCTGCATTCATCCATGCATTGCGTAAACAGATTTTGAGTACCCATGTTTTTCCCCCTCTCCTAAGCTTCGGACACCACTTCCTCACATCGTTCATCCTTAAGCCACATTGATTCAAACTTAAACATTTTAGACCTCCGATGCTTCCTTTGCTTTGCCTATGGAGCTTTCAGTACCAGTATGCAATGGTCTGACATCGATGTCGCCACATGGTGTAACCTCACTTCCGGGAACATTGTTACCCAAGAAGAAGATACCAAGGCCCTATCTAGACATTCTCTAACCCAGCCCTAATCTCCCAGCCTCCTACTCCATGTAAAGTCTAATCCAATATATCCTTTGTCTCAGAGGTTGTAGTAATTAACCGTCTCCCTAAAGCTCCTCATTTGCCCTTCAGGCCGTAAGTTACCTCCCACCTTTTCTCCTAAGTGTAATATTTCATTAAAATCCCCCATGCAAAGCCATGGAAGATCACTTCTTGTACTCAACTCTTCCAACAGTCTCCATGAATCCTCTCTTTTACTAGTTTCCAGATGGCTGTAGAAACCGATGAATCTCTACTTCATGTTATTATGTTCTTTAGTAACTATAGCATCAATATGATGAGGAAAGAAAGTTTGAGTGTCCACTTTCGTGGATCTTCTCCATAAGAGTGCCAAACCACCACCCTGCCTTATACTAGGAACTACCAGACCCTGTTGCCAATTCAGTTTGCTTTTGATACCTTCCATTTCTGACACTATAAACTTGGTCTCAATGATGAAGACCAAAATGGGATCTTCCTCCAAAACCACCTTCTAGAGAGCTTTAACTGTACAAGGGTTCCCAAGCCCTTGACAATTCCAGCAAATGGCACTTATTGCTCCCGGCGTGGCTGTCCTGCAGCCGCTGCCAATCCCAATTGTGTTGCCATTATTTTACTAAGCGCTAGAACCTCCCCCTCTAATTTCTTTTTTTCCGTACCTATTCTCCCATCAGATCTCCTCTAGAGGAAGACGTATCTTTCGCTTCAGCCCCCCTTCATTATCTTCAGAGTTCATCACCTTCTTAATGGACTCATCATTCATTTTATTTATACCCCGAACCTCTTTCCATGCATTCTCCTTCCCTGTCAAGTTACTCCTTTTTTTATTCTTTTTCTGAACTGGGCTCTTTAATCTTCTCATTTTTGCCTTACATGGTGGACTTGGATTATGGGGTCCAATAGAGAATATGGCTTGGGCTTGACTTAAGGCTTGGCCCTTAAAGATATTATTTTGAGTGGGTAGGGCTATGTCCACATCCATAATTATCTTGTCCATTGTAGATGTGGGCCGAACCCGATAGTCCATTGACCTCTCCTGCTCCTTCTCCATTTCATTTAATTTTAAACCATCCAAAATTCTCTCCTTGTTTTCCTCAAAATCCAGTGTAGGATCTGGAAATGGTAAATCTTATAGATTCGTGGCATTATCGTAAATAGCAACATCAATCTCTCTCAACTGATCTTCAAAATTTGTATATACCGGATTGCTTAGGATTTGCTCCTTCCCACGTGGGCATAGAATAGCTATACTTGCCGTGTCAGGCCTAGTGGGGTCCACGGTGTCCCTCACATGCGTTTGACCCTGGTCAGCCATTGCCAATTTTGTCTCATGATCGATTTGTGCTTCTCCTTCGCCGACGCCGTCTTCACCGATTGGAACTTCACATCCTACACTACTCCACTTTTACACAATGACTAGCTATGGTCTCTGAAGGCGATCCGATGATGTGCACAGCCAAGCACTAAACTGTTTATCCTCCGCCTTAAGAATTTCTTTGCTCCGTATCCATTGGATACAATCGCACTCGTCATAATCAACCTTACCACACCGGTAGCAAAAGATGGGTAACTGTTCGTATTTAAAGTCCACCTACCTCGGTAGAGCTCCACCTATGCGGACCATCTTACCCTGACACAATGGCTGAGCTATGTCCATCGTCACTCAGATGCGTAAGTAGCCTTCTAGGCAAAAACCTTTATCATCCACATCCACCTTCTCTACCTTGCCCAGTATGCGCCCTGTACGTACACCCGTTTCCTTGGTTTGGCTCATGGTAGGGAGCCCATGAATCTGAACCTAGAACAACGCTTTATGGAACTGCACTTTGTTGACTACCTCACCCGCACCGAGTTTATGGAGAATCACCAGATACTTGTCGAACGTCCAGGGGCTGAGTAAAAGAACTCTATCAAGATCTTTCTCGTCCTCAAATTGGAAAAGGACATTATTTTCGCCCATATCACAAACCTCAAAATTCTTCTTAGCTGCCACACCAATTTCAACACTCGTGCCACCGATTTGAGGCTCACACGTCGCTTTGTACAAAATTTTCCCACCAGAACATGTTCCATTTCCGTCATCGGTGGTATAAGGTCCACCTTGCTTTCTTCTTTTTCCATCAACCGTAGACTTGCGCACTTAGTTGCAATCTCATCCATGTTGGCCGTGATGAGTGAGATGCCTGGGATTGTTTCCACCACTGAAACGGAGAGAAAATATTTGCCAGAAAGGCAAAACTGTTTTTCACCTCTAAAGTTCCGTAGGAAGCCTAGGGAGAAAATTTTTACTAATTTAAATTATTCATTTAGGCAAAAGTCTCTTGTATGCATTTAATAAAAGTAAAATTCAATTTTGATTCTAATTGAATTTTTTCTAAACTTTGGTTTAAAAAAGTAATATATATACATATATATATTATCTAGTTAATAATAGACCGTAAATAGTCATGATATATTACATATAAATGACTTATAAATTTGAATTGTTTTTTGTTATACAAAAAAGCTCATAAATATAAAATCATTCAAACTCTCTCTTCCTCTAATTTTATGTGTAGAGTTAGATATATGATTATGTTTTTTTATAATTTATTTATATTAAACTTCTCGTTTTCTATACTAAATTAACTCATTTGGTACAAAAATAAAAAAAAAAACTTAGATGAGATGAGACACATGGCGCAAAATTAAACTCTAATTAAAACCTAATTTTTATACTGAATTAACTCACTTGGCACAAAAATTTAAAAACTTAGATTAGATGGGAGTACATGGCACAAAATTAGACTTTAATTGAATTCTAATTTGAATTCTAAGTAGATTTTCCCTCGGCTCTAAAAAAATTTTTGGTAAGTGTTTTTTTTTTTTTTTTTTTTTTTTTTTATGTAAATTCAAATTGAAATAAAAAGTGGAAAAGAAAATCATACTAGTACGTTAATGTTAGTGCTCAATGTTTGCAAAGAAAATATTATCTCAATTTTAAAGGAAGGGGAGTTCATTTCAAGGATAAGATTCTATTTTTCAAATTTAACAGAGTAGAAAGTATTAAGCCATTTGAAATTTTAAAAGACTTAATATTAAAGAGTCCGAATTTGGTAAGGATGAGGTATGAAACCAATGTTTTACACCATTCAATAAGAGATTGCCACATCAGTATTTTACTTAAAATTCAGTACATCCCACTACACCTAATAACATCTCAATAAACTCTCAATTTGGTTGGATTTTTATATGAGTATCAAAATTTTTTGGGTGTGGTTGTACTTATTTTTAAATATATAATAAGATGATGTGGCATGTTGAGATTGGAGGGGTAAAACATAAATTTTATATCACATTCTTATAGAATTTAATCTCAATATTAAATAGGTCTCTAAGTTATAATATATAATTTGAATTATGAAATCCTTTTCAAACGAAGAAAATGTTGTTTCATGTTGACATGCCAATTGAAGAACTGAGAGAAGACTCCTGGCAATTAAATGCATCAACTGTTCCCTGATGAATACGAATAAATTTTTAATATAATGAAAGTATTCAGAAACCTAAATTAATATCCCAATTAGCCTGGTCCAAAAATGTTAATTATCACTTTAATTAGCATGAAATAGAAGTTTGTCCTCCGAATGGTGCTCATAGGACTTGAATCGATTCGCATTTGCAGTAAAATTTAAAATAGTGTCTTTCGTGTTATGTACGACAAGAAGTTATCCTTAAAATGCTTCATCGTAGATATTGTTTCACATTGCATATAATAATGCAGAGTTTCGGTCCTCATGCATGCATGTTAGTTCATTTGTTTATTTAATATAAGTTTGTTTTGACAGAATACAATCCATCCTATGTGACTATGAGACCGTTTGGCCTCAACGTCTGCGTTTGGGCCAGCTGCGTTTTTCTCCTTTTCTTTTTTTTTTTTTTTTTTTTTTTTTTTCCGGAGAGTGAACAGTAAAATCACATGATTTTACTGTTTACAGACAAAAAACACTGTTCATGCACTGTTTGGCACTGTTCACGCACTAAAAAATATTAAAAAATGGGTCCCACGGTACTATTCACACATTTAAAAATTATTTTGCTACAGTGTTTTCAGTTTTCAGTTTTCAGTTTTCAGTTTCAGCAACAATAAGCTCAATCCAAACACACCCTATGTCCCAAGCCAGGATTAGTAATCTGACAGCAAAAGCGGATATATACTAGTGGATTCTTTTTGCTAATTATTGGATATCTTCGAAAAATTAACTAACGGGCCGGAAAGTGAGTAGCTCATGCTATAGTCATTTGCACTAACACAACAATTAGATTGTGCTTTACTCCAAGCTTTACTATGGGCTTCACTGATGAACCCCATGCCCAATATATATATATATATATATATATATATATATTTAGCTACAAAATTTAGCTACAACTTTAATATCTTTTTATTAAATGTGAATTTTTTAAAATTCACCATTGGATTACATTTTCATTTTATATCCTTTATGTTTGCAAAATTTCTAAAAAATTAAAGATCAATAACTATGTCATCAATATTAAATTATTTAAATTATAAGTTTTTGTAATTTAAAGTTATGCATAAAATATAATCTTATAGATTATATAGGTAATAATATCTGATTGATACAAAATTTGATGTATATTAAGAGTGTAAAGAATATGTAATTCAACAGTTAAATTTTTGAAATATGTACTAGTGTTAATGATATTGAGTAAAGTTGTAGCCTTAGGTTACAACTAATTTTGTATTTAAACTTTGTTAAAAAAAAAAAGAAAAAAGAAAAAAGAGGAATAATATATCTTTTGTTTGGATGAAAAATAAATGATATTATTTGGTCTTTGTCTCGGGTCTTGTCAATAAGTGTCATATGGAAAATTTGTAAAATAAAAAAATTTGGAGGGACAAAAAAAAAAAAAAAAAAAAAAAAAAAAAAAAAGAAGACAATAGTTGATATCGCGGAAACTACGAGAAAACAAACATGTTGCTTTCTAGAAAAAAAAAAAAAAACAAAAAACAAAAAACAAAAAAAAACAACGTCAACTTCTAAATGAAAACCTCGAATCCATAAGGGGTTCCTTGAATCCACAATGTGATAGGGTTTTGTAATCCACCAGAGAGAAATAAACAAAATTTGAATTGCCTTGGAGGCTACAATATGTTAAATAGTAAAAAAAAACCCTAGGACGGCTATGAAAACTCCCAAAAACTCTAATCTACGCTAATCACGTAATTAGGTGGAAAAATAGTGATTTTTGCCAAAAATAGAAAATTTTAGATTATTGCAAAAATTGAAAATACTGTATTTAAGAGACATCCCAAAACAAACTGGACCTTATTCTGACTTTTAAATTAAAAGATATTAAGGAAAAAAAATATTACTATAAATAGCAAAAACATTGTTTTCGGGGCTTTAATGAAGGAATTTGTCTAAATTTAGGTGATGCTCAAAATTTTGAGTCTGGATTAATATGCCATTTCCCTTCAACCTGCCAAATTTCATGAAATTCTAACATCATTGCCTCGATAGCCTCTATTGGCACTCCCTTTGATCTTGCATTTTGACTTTTGTCACCCTTGCTACTCTAGCCCTTGCTACTCTAGAAAAGCTTGTGTTATCTGTTTTACATCAATAGTAAAAAAGATGAAAATAAGTATTGAGTATTAAAAACGATTAAGAAAAAGTAATGCTATTTTACCATGGGCATGACAATGAGAAAAACATTGTTAATGTAAATGGTATGCAATAAACCTCTTAATTTTTTTTTTTTTTTTTTTGAGTACAATCCATCCTATGCCAATAATGTTTTTAAACCTCTTAATTTGTTGACACTCGCATATTACACTCAATTTTTGGTGTGTATCTTAATTGACAATTGTTATTTGTTATACAAACTAGTTTGTAACTTTATGCATATGCATGGATATACTTAAAAGATATACATTAAAATGCATAATATAATTCTTATATATATAATTTTTATATATTGATAGTCATTCTTTTATATATATATATATATATATATTTAACTCTTTAAAAAGTATTGTAAGAATATTATAAGGTAGAAAATGTAAATTGTTTATTTTTTTAAAAAAATTATGTTTATTAATTCTAGACTCTTTAGTTTTGTATACAATAACTTGCTCGGATGGATATTTATGATGTGATCCCACATTTGACTCTAAAATTAAGAAATAAAACTCTCTCTAAAAATAAATAACTTAGAACACATGGCGCAAAATTGGACTTCAATTGTAGAATCTAATTAGATTTTTTTTTTTTTTTTAAGTAGTGTATATATCTTTCTAAATAATTAGAATGAAATTCTTATATTTTAAAGAAGATACAAATAAAAAAAATGAGTATTAAAGGGAATTAGAAAAGTGAAGAGCTGATGTTGGCACTCGACACATTCTGCATGACAAAAGAAGACATTATTCTAGTGGGGTCTCTAAGATTTTGAGGAAATGATTAACAAAATTCTTTGGTACTCGGATAACACCGACACACCTTATTTTAGTGGGGTCTCTAAGATTTTGACTTTAACTACTACACAAGCTCCTCATCTAGCATAGTTATATAATTTTGTTAAATTTGGTTCCTTTAAGTTTCGTTTATCTTACAGTTAAAAGGAAAGCTTCTTCAAGCAATTAAAAAAAAAATAGAGATACAAACTTCTTTACAAGTTTTTTTTTTAACAAACTGCTGATGTGATGAGTGATTATTAGTAAACAAAAAGGTAATATTAGTTGTGGGTCCAAATAAAAACAATAATAATTGGCTACAACAATAATTTTTAAATTAGTTTGTGATTGTAATTAAGTATGTAGCATTATTAAAAAAAGAGTAATGCTACAACCTACAACCACAAACTATAGTGTAACAAATTGGCTAAATTGCATTATTAGTCCTTAAAGTTTATCTAGAGAGCGCTTTTAGTTCATTAAGTTTAAAATGAGCAATATTGGCTTCCAAAGTTTTAAAAATGAGTGATATAAAAGGATTATTTTATTCTATCGAGACTTAATGAACCTCGATATAAGCTTAATACCTCTTGATTTATCGAGTTTCGCAAATCTGGAAATTCTAGATCTATTTTTGACCTATGATGACTTGGACTTTTAGGGTTTCGTTCACTAAATTTCTAGGGGATATAAAAAGATTATTTTATAGCTGTCATCATACACAGAGACTCATATAAAGAATCTATACATTTATTGTGAAGCTTCTACATTCGTATGCGCCTTAGAGTTTTGTAACCAATTGCTTTCTTCTCTTATAATGTATTCTCTTCTTGTTAGTAGGCATCTCCCATGTGTAACGAACTGCTTCAACAGGAATTAAACGTGGTTAGGGTGGTCTCTTTTTCATCTTTTGAGCAAGAATTTATCTTTTTCTTTAATCTTTACTAAAAAAGAAAAGAAAGGAACTAGAACCTTACCTTTAAATAAGAGACGGAGGGGGGAAAAAAAAAGAAAAGAAAGAGGGCTTAAATGAGAAAGCACATTGCTAACGGTGCATAGTTTAAGAAAAGAATAAGCTAATGAGTTTTTCAGTCAAAAATAAAAATTAATGAGTTGTGCCTTTACCGGGGAAAAGAAGAAAAGAAATAGGGAATATGTTAGCTTAAATGAGAAAGCATACCGCTAATGTTGCATAGTTTAAGAAAAGAATAATGAGTTGTACTTTTACTCCCCACCCCCCCCCCCCCCCCCCAACAATCAATAATGACTTGTATAAGCATTTCTTTGTTAAATATTCCGTCCTAAAAGTTTTCACCCCCCATGGTGGAGTTATAATTTGATGTCACGGGAACAAAATTTTTAAGAGTAATTACATTTTATCATTCTAAATTATACGTCAATTTACATTTTGTAACTTAGACTTTTAGAATGCACGGCTAGTATCCAAAATCATTACTGGTTTTGACATTTTGCACCTGACTATCAATTTTGTCCTTATCTTGAACGAATAACCAAAATTTAGGGTGTAAAGTATAATAAAGAGTACGATTTAATTAGGGTGGTAAAGTGTAATAAAGAGTGTAGTTTAATGAATTGAGAAGATGGGCAATTAGGTCTTTTCATGTGATTCCATCCAATTTAACTGCAGAATTGATGAAGGGTGCAAAGTATAACATGGATTATAGTTCAGGGTAGTATTGTGCATTCCAAAAGTTTAGGGTATAAGGTATAAGTAGAAGTTGTCTGGGGCGAAATTTTCACTTTGACAAATATTATAATTATGGAGGCCAAAACCAAGACTCGATGTTGGGCTTAAAATATGACTCAAATGTTATAAGTGAAATTTTGAAAGATTCCATTTTTATGCTTTACACCTAGGTTAGGCCCAACAAGAATCTTAAGAAAGCCCAAAATGTTTCCTACAACAAACGGGTCAACACAAGGGAAAAGCCCACCCCAACAAAGAAATAGTCCCGCAATGAAAGTACTCCAACAGTAAAATAAAATAGAACAAAGTAAACCTCCAGCTGTCAGTGATTATACAATTAAGGAAAATGTTTACATCACCAAACCCGTGTTACATCATTGGAAGGATCTTGTGAAAATCCCTCTTCCATTATACTAACATGAGGGAAAAATTCTATGGTCACAAATACATTATGGCCCTCAATTGTAAAGCAATAAACAAAGATAATTGGCTCCATTTTTGTACTCATAACAAATATATAAGGAAAGCTTAGTATGGAGAGAGAGAGAGTCCAGCTAGTGCAGCAATATCACTTTTATGCCATGTCATGCTCATAATATTAATTGTATATATAGTGAGTAGTGAATGCTATTTTGGTAGTATGGATAGGTAAATTGGAAAAGAGTGAATGTATAGCTATTTATGATTGGTAGACATTTGTTAGAAATACCAAAGGTATCAATTGAATTATATATTGTTATTATACATACTAACTGTGTCGGTCAAGGACTAATATATTATCAGAGATTTAGGAATTGTTTTGTCTATAAATTATCCAGAGCTTTAGTCTTTTATGTTTAAGAAACATGCTATATACAATTAACTATAAATTTGAATTTTCAAAAAAAAAAACTATAAATTTGATAATAAATTAAATCCAATCTATATAAAATTTAATGTGTATGATAAGCATGAAAAAAGTCATAAATTATTGGTACCATTGAAAAAAATGCTAACCTTTTTTTTTTTTTTTTCAGAGAGAGAGAGAGAAAATGCTAATTTAGTTACTGATTGTGCAAATTTGATCAAACTACACCAGGTTACCTAACACATATATTTATTTAGATACAGTACACACAGAAGAAATACATGAACTTCATGATGTTGTTGTTGTTTTTTTTTTTTTTTCAATGAAATATTTAAATTTTATATAGGTGTTTTAGAATTTGTAATTTCTTATTTCCTAATCCCTTTCTATTATTTTAATGGTTTTCCTTTGTATCATCCAAAAGTTTATTTTAAAAAATGATTTTGGTGTTTTGCATAGGTTGAAACTGCTATAAAGTAAAACCATAGAACAGGGATGGCCATTCATGTACATTTTTTGAAGAAACTTGTCCTTCTTGATTCGATGAATCGCTAGATCGAGGACTCTGTTGAATTTCGGCGAGCACGCTTACCTTTGCCCCTCGCACTTTGTTTCGCCATATTCAGTTCTAATTGATTCACAATCATGTCACACCGAAGAGCTCGTGTTGAGATTTGCTACTTTCAAGATTTCCATCTGCTGATTAAAAGCAGCAATGCAACTTTACTTTATATGTTCTCCATTGAAGGACTCAGTTCTATAAGCTATGGGGCGCCTCCGACACTCCTTCGAGATCATTTCTGTGATCCAGAGTAACTGGAATTCATGCGACATTTTTATAAAGGTATCATCAAAATTTGGATTTGGATTTATTTGGAAAACTTGGTTTGACTAAAAATGAGCATGAAATTAAAAAAATTGAAAACTATTCCCATTTCCTAGCGTGAAGATGTACCTTATTTTCGCGTGGGGGCACCATGTACTGGGCGACATTTCTTTTGTCTTAGCTAGAGAGAATGAAATTTACCACAGAAGAACTCAATTATTCAATAATTAAATTTACAACCCAAAAATTTCCAAAAGTTAAAAACCCAAGCCCATATATAAAACAGATATTGGATAATATCCACTCCCAATATTTCAACATTTCAATTTCCTCTAATTTTCAGACTATGAGACAGGACGACAATATCCAATCTTTTTTTTTTTTTTTTTAAATATTAGAAAAGACCATTCCAATCTAGTTATGCAAAAGCTCTTTATTTTAAATTACCAAAAAGTTACTACAGCATGTTAAAATAATCTAAAAAACTTTTTATATAATTTTTTTACACAGGTTAAAAAAAAAAAATTCCACCACCTCAAAATCTCAAAAAAAAAAAAAAAAAAAAAAAAAATCTTTGATCCCAAAATTTCAGATGTAAGACAAGCCGCAAAAACTCCACAAAAAATCTTTCCAGTGTTTGTTTTGACGATTTCTGTGGGGTCTTACCATTCTTGGCTTCTTGTTTAAAAATAAATAAATAAATATTAATATCTGCAGGTTCAAGCTTTTACTTTTAAATTTTAATATTCCCAAAAGCAAGGGCTTATTGGGTAAGTCATTTTAAAAACAGTTTTCATAAGTCATAACTTTAAAAACAAAATGCAGTGGCATCAATTTTAAAAAATGAAACTTAAAATCTCATCTTAAATTGTACTATGCAAACCCTAAATAAAAAACATCAGCGATTTTCATTGTCACATTTGTAAATAAAGCAAAAAAACCTCTTTTTTGTTCCTAAGTCCTCACTTTTTTTAATGACATTTTCTCAATATAATGAGATTGATATAATTAAATACATAGGTCAGATTTTTTTGCTGTTATGGACACATTTAATCAAGACTCATTCAAATAAACTTGTTCACAAATATATTATTATGTTTGAATTTCGTTTGTTTAATAATCAAGCCTAAACTTAAATATGAGATTGGCTTATTTGCTAAATATATATGAATATAAACAAATATTTTCTTAAGTCAAGCTCTAGTTATTCATAATAAATAGCATGACTTATTTATAGTCCTATTTCTAACTAGCTCAGGTAGCTAGATTACTCAGAAAGATGCGAGCATTGGAATTACATGTTAAAACATCAACATATTTGTTTAATTAGACAATGACTAATCTAACAAAATTTGAATGAAACTGACCAACTCTATAAAATTTTATTTCCTACAAACTATATATAAAGTTGAATTCACAACATTTAAATTCATAATGGTAATAAAAAATAGAACATTCTGACAAATTGAACTCCCAATAGCAAATTGTAGTCCAACAACTTAATTAAGAAGGTAGATAATTTTCAATTCACCCACATATATATGTTTTGCTTTATTGAAATAGAACACACAGTACAAGTCCTGCATCAATATTATTGGAGAAAGTGTATCAATCATTAATAACCTGAGCCATCAGACTCTTGAAGAACATAGAAATGTAAATACTTGTTAATCTTCCGAAAGCCAGTGAGGAATACTCACCCTGTATTTACGTTGTGGCGCCTTCTTCAAGATAGCCCACACCAAATGAAAGTAGAGTGGAAACACTGCCATAGAAAACAATGTTACTAGAGCGTAGGTCACTATATACGAGGTGGAAGACACAAATTTTAGTTGATTCCTAAAGATGAAAGAAATGTCCGGTTGTGAAAGATACCAAAGTAGAAGCTATGGACATGTAGCCCAGCAAAAGCTTCCAGGGTAAGGCATGGTGGAAATCTCTTTCTCTACACACAAATGTGAGAATTGAAAGGAACATAACCACTGCCACAAGTGAAGTGTAAAAGGAGACAAAGGATGAACCAGTGAAAATTTTTCCATGGGTTTGAATCATGAACTTTAATTATGGATTTAAATTCCATAAAAATGTCTTGCCATGAGTTGAATCACAGGCTTTAATTATGGATTTGAATTCCATTGGTAAAATTGTTTCGCCATGTATTTGAATCATGGCTTTTCAAATATCGCTAAGCATAAAGATCTTTGGGCTTTAAAAAGAATGAGATTTTATTTTGCTCAATAAAATAAATAATTTGGAGACAAGTCTAAATTATAGGCTTTACAAAAATATCGAGTCTTATAACATTTTATATTGTAGCCCAATTTTGTGGTGGCCAAAAAAATGGTTGTGGGCTATAATAATATTATGGTAAAAATTATTTGGTGAAGCCCAATAATTTGTTAGTGATGTTTGAAAATAAATAGGTAGTATTTAAATAATATTAGGTGTAAAAAATGTACTTTAACAGCATTTTAAGAACATAAAGAATATGCAATTCAATAATTAAAATTTTAAAATATATGGTAATATTAATTTAATTAATAAGAGTTGTAGTCTTAGGGTACAATTAAGTTTGTAGCCAAATTTTGTCTTTAAACTTTAGTCCCCTTAACAATATATTATGTCCTTACAAAAAAGAAAAAGAAAAACCCGAAGAAAATTTTTATCTAATTAATATTTTGATAGATATGTAACTTGCAACATTGGTAATGACACTACCGTGCAAAAATTTCAAAATAAAAAAATTTGTAGAAATAAATGATAAGACTATATGTATTTGTGTGTGTGTGTGTGAGATTTTTTTTTTTTTTTTTTTTTTATCAATATATGAAGTTCTCTTTTAATTAAATTTTGTGTAATTTAAGTTTTTTAATTACCACTCTGAAAAATATTCCTAGAGCTACCATTGATAAAGAAGCAAAACAATGGACACCCATTTAAGTTCTTGATTCCATTATGTAAATTTTTAATTTTTTTTTTTTATATTCTCAATTTTTGAACTCTTTTTCGTATCTTTTGATTTTTGGTTTTGATTATTATATTTAATTTTTGAGTGTGTTGATTTTTTTTTTTAATTAGACTATCATTAGGAAAAAAAAAATGTAGTGAAGGAATATTTTGTTTATTATTATTTGTGTTAGCTATGACATAACCCAAATAGGAATGATCAAATTCATTTCGTATCTCATATTAAAAAATTAACACAAAGCACAAAAAGAATTTTAAAATATAAAAATAGATAAATATTGATATGTCCAAACTCTATACAATTGGAACTTAAAGTAAATTTTTTTTATTAAAATTACTTACTTATTTTAGAATTTATTATTACTTTTATTTAATAATTTTATTGTAATTATTTTTTAAAAACAATTTAGCTTGCATATGAATATTCATCAAGCCATGTATTGTACGGAAATAATACTAATAATAGTAAATTTCACTAATTAAATAATGAGATCTATGTCACATCAGATGAGAGAATACGTGAATATTGGAGTTTTAGAATATTCATAAATTTTAGAGAATACACAAATATTGAAATTTCATAATATTCATAAATTTCTGAGAATAGGCAAATAGATAAAAATTCAATTATTTTTCAAACATAAAATTTAAAAGTTGACACATTAATGTACAAGATTTATCTAATTCTTATTTTTATTTCATTGTTACACATCACCAAAGCATATCCAAAACACAAAACACTGAAACACACAAGCAGACCACCTATTAGTTGTAGTAGTTATAGTTCTCCTCCGAATCAAAGGGGTCAAATTCATTTTCCTTTCTTCGTTAAGCGGTGACAGTAAGTGCACACTAACACTAGCTTTCTGCTTCTAAAATATCGAAAATTCAGCTTATAAGTTTAGCCACAATGCCCCCACAAAGGCTTGTTGAAGAAAAACTCATTGCGCTCTTGCAATCATGTAAAGCTCTAAAACAACTCAAACAAATCCAAACCCAGATAATTACTCACAGCTTCCTACACAATAATGGCTACTACTACATCATCCCAAGAAGATTTATCACATACACCTATTTCTAATGGAAATAGGATTTCTTCAATGCTTAAACACGAGTCCTATATGGGCTAGACTTCAAGGTGCCGTGCACTTACAGAAGTTTGTTCAATCGAGAGTTGTAGACTCTTTTTTTAGTTATGTATTTAATTTGAGATAAGTGTCTTATTTTCTTAACCTTAATTTAAACATATATATGATGCCTTACAAACTCGACTCTGGTGAGGTAAAAAGAGGCAAACTCAGAGCCAACCAGATAGAAATTGCGGCCTCCAACCCGTGGGTATAGAGTGAGATTTTCTCTAGTGTTATTAACAATGTGTGATCAAAGCATGAAACCATAAAACCTTCCATCCTATTGAGTTTAGGATGCAAAGAAAACCTTCAAGGAGGTGCCTTGGAGGGGTCAAAGTTTTTGATAATAATAGACATGGATGGGTTGTTTATGAAGTGTCCATGTACAAGAAGTTTAGAGCTTCAAAGCCAGCGAGTTACAACAATGAGTTTGTCTATTGAGTCATAATCAAGAGATTAAAGATATATTTTTCATCTTCATTTTTCTTGCAGCTCTTAATAGGCAATTTTAACGGCTTAAGCTCTTAATATTTTTCATCACAACATAAACCAAATGTGGTTTTAATTATCATTTTTTTTTTTTTTTTGCCTGAGATTCTCTCTACATCCAAACAATTTTTTTTCAAAACGTGGTTGGAAAAGATGCTTAACCATGATTAAATTTAACAAGAGGACTTAAAGGGACTCTAATGGCACTGGGTCTTGGTGCTCTCTACAATTGTGGTATTGATCAATGTCCTATAAGGTGTATGAGGGTGAATCTCAGCATTCCTGATTCCCACCTCAAATCTTGGTAGGCGCTTTGTGGATTTTGTAATCAAAACGGGTTGGATTTGTGATCTGGTTGGGATGGGTTTCTCTCTTTGCGGAGTTCAAGTTTGGTTTTTTCAAGTTCGGCCACTAAAACTTATAAGCCTACCATTGTTTTATTCCCAAATGGACTGTTAGAAATTAACACTAACTCTCTTGTCTCTAGAAATTTCTAGAGTTTCACTCAATTTGCTTCTCTTCAAAATTCTCTAGAAACTTCTAGAACTTCTCATACAATCTCTATCTCTAGAAATTTCTCTCTAATTCTGGGCATTTCTCTCTTACTCTCTTTCCAAAATTATCTCCAAGATAGTTTTCATATTTTCTCTAGTAGCTTCCCTGCACTAGTGAATTTCAGCCACAAATTTATAAGGTGTCTAGAAGGTTGGAGAAAGGCATTAATTTAATGTCAATAAAAAGGAAGAAGCTAGAAGCTTCAAGTTGGTTTCCTAACCAACATACTTCTAGTATAAATAGATGTAATGAGCTGTGAGAGACTTGTGAAGTAGAGTGTAAGACTAGTGAGAGGTGTGTGTGAAGTGAAGTGTGTCATCAAGCACCAAGTGAGAGATGTGTGAAGTTGTATGTGGTGGTGAAGTGTGTGCCATAGGTAGCAAGTGTGTAGAGTGAAATAGAGTCAAGAACTAGTGTGTGCAGGTGTCTAGAAGTGAGGTGTGTGCAAGTGCATTTGGTGAGTAAGTGCTTTGTCTGCAGTGCACTAGTATCAATGTATGGGAGTCAAGCATCAGTGTTTGTAAAGTGTTGTAATGCAAAGAGTCAAGTTTTAAATAAAATCCCTTTGTTCAGTTTTTTGTTCAACAATTTGGTATTAGAGCTTCCGCTAACTCAACATGGACCAAATCCAAGATACACACTATATTAGGCAAAAATTGCAAAGATATCCTTCAAGCTTTGGCTTAGTTTCAAATAGATCTTCTCTCTGCTACTAATTTTGTATTATAGACCACTAAGTTACTAAATGAATGTATGCATTAAAGGCCAAATGTCACATTGTTTCCATAAAATGCCGGCTGATCGTTAACTTCAATGGTGCAAGCGGTACTTTCGAGGTCAAAAGTCACATTTTTTTTTCAAGAAAATGCAATAATGTTAAAAGTCAACTTAAATTATACAAGTGTTACTTTTGGGTCCACATGAATTTTTGTATAAATATATCATGCATCGGTTCATATAATACCACCTCATGCAAAAGAGGCCATGAGAGTTTCCATGATCATGAATATTGCTCTAGGAGAATACTACAAACACAACTGCTATGTTGACTCCGCACCTTCGCAGCAACATTAGCTTCATCTTCATCAACATTGAAGCACTTTATTTAAGTCCTCCTCTAGCTTTACTATCACGCTTTTCTGTGTTCCATTTTCCAATTAAGAAGAAATTAATGGCGGAGTCAGTCATCTCTGGTCTTGTACAAACGATCATTGAAAATTTGGGATCCCAGATTTTACAAGAGATTGGAAAAATACTCGATGTCAAAAACGAGCTTGAAAAACTCGGGAAAACAGTTTCTAGAATCCAAGCTGTACTTAAAGATGCAGGGCAGCAACAAAGTTGTAGCCATCAAGTCAAGGACTTGATCCATGAGCTAGAGGACGCAGTTAAAGAAATAGAAGAGTTGTTGACAGAATTCAACACTAGAGCCTCACGACAAAGAGCGAGGAGGGGAAACAAAGTCATAAAAGAGGTACGCACTTTCTTTTCAAATTCAAACCCAATTGCTCTTCGGTTTGAGACGAGCGGTAAGAAGAGGCAGTGACAAAGAGACTAGATGACATAGCAAAGGATAACAGAGACTTCAAAGTGAAAGTAATCCAAGAACATGAAGCGAGTAGCAGTAGCTGAGTAGCCAAAGTTACTGCCTCATTTGAATTCAAATAAGAACTCCTTTTAGCTAGGAGATCAGATTAGTTTTCTGGTCATTATCTTTTGAAACCGGTTCTGTGTTTAAAGAGCTGAGGCAGTGAATAAAAGGCAGAGAAGAATTATAACCCAAACATCTTTCTTCTTTTCATTTTCTTGGAGACAAGTCATCTTGAATTGACTGTCATTTCATAAACACAACCAAACAGATCAAAGACACTGTTATGATTCGGACAACAACCTGGACTTGGACTATCGGCTTGCACAACTGTCGCTGCAACAGAAGCTTGGGATAAGGATTAAAAAAAGTTTGAGGCTTGGAGAGGTTCTATTAGACACTCACTTGTCTGTATCTAACTAACCAATGTCTTACATGATGCATAGTGAATTTTGAGACATTTTTTAAGAGATTATATTATAATCCATGCATGATACTTACTGTTAGATTTTAGATTGGTAGTATTTCTTGAAAATATAATATAAAAACCTTTTTTTTTTTGGGTAAAAACTAAAAAGTTGCTCAAGTATTCAAGATCAAGTTGTGTTGAAGCAACTCAATGAAGTACGTTTAGTGCATTCTTGACTGATACTTAATTGATCGAGAGCCACACTTTGACAAATACTCGATTGAGAGCTGTAGTTACCCTTGATCGAAGTTCATTCAATCAAGAGTCGAAGACTGTTTTTTTTTTAGTTACGTATTAAATTTGATATAAGTGTCTTGTATTCTAACCTTAATTTGAAACATATATATGAAGCCTTACAAACTCGACTCTGATGAGGCAAAAAGAGGCAAACTCAGAGCCAACCAGATAGAAATTGTGCCCTCGAACCCGTGGGTATATAGAGTGAGATTTTCTCCAGTGTTTTCAACAATGTGTGATCTAAGTCTAAAACCACAAAACCTTCCATCCTAATGAGTTTAGGATGCAAATAAAACCTTCGAGGAGGTGCCTTGGAGCTGGTTAGAGGTTTTGATAATAGACATGAATGGGTTGTTTGTGAAGGGTCCATGTATATTGAGTTTGTCTATTGAGTCGTACAGATTGAATCAAAGAGATTAATGATATGTATTTTTCATCTTCATTAATTGTCGATTTTAATTGCTTAAATTCATCACAGCATAAAACCAAATGTGATTTTAATTATCTTGTTTTGTTTTCTTTTGCCTGAGATTTTCTCTGCATCCAAACTGAATTTTTTCAAAACGTGGTTGGAAAAGATGCTTACCCTTGATTAAAATTTAACAAGATGGCACTTGGTCTTGGTGCTCTCCACAATTGACAAGTGTGGTATTGTGATCAAAACGGGTTGGATTTGTGATCTGGTTAGGATGGTTTCTCTCTTCTGGGCCGTTCAAGATAGGTTTTTTCAATTTCGGCTACAAGAACTTAGAAACCAACTATTGGTTTATTCCCAAATGGGCCAAATCCAAGATGCATACTATACAAGGCTAAAATTGCAAAAATATCCTTTAAGGTTTGGCTCAGTTGCAAACAGATCTTCTCTGCTATTAATTTTGTATTATAGACCTCTAAGAGCATTTACATCGATTTGTGCAAAAATTTCTATCTATTTTAGTATAAAAACTTTTTTATTTTTTTATTTTACATACTTACTTTTCAAAATACCTCATGTCAAATTATTTTAGACTACATTTCATTAAAATATTAATTTTTCTTAATTTTTAAAAATTATTTTTCTTTCTTTATGCATAGCAACCATCCCCCACTCTTTTTCTTCATTCTTGGGATACATAAAGAAAGAATAATAAACTAAATACAAAATGAATATTGTGAGTGTAAATTTACACTATTATTGTAGATACAGTGTATTTTGACACAACTTTGCAAGACCTAATGTGGGTGAATTTTGGGCTGGGTTGGCTAGAATGTATGTGGTTCTTTTTCTATTATACAAGCACCCATGTGTGCGCTCTTAAGGCCTCAATTGCTTAAGCAAAAGACCGCAAAAATTGTATAATAATGTCCTAATATTGTAAAATGATATAGTAACTTTTTAAAAAGAAAAAAAATATAGGTTTGTTTTGCATTCCCCCCCCCCCCCCCCCAGAAGGTTCCCAAAATATTGAGCCAATATTAATCAAACTCAATTGAAACTATAAATTATTTCACACACACCAAAATATATATATATATATTATTATGAATGTGCCGAATAATCATTGACAAAATTTTCCAAACAACTTGTGAATGAGATGTAAATAAAAAAAAAAACTTAATTAACAATTTTACATCTCAAAAAACAATAACGATTTTAATAAAATAAAAGGTCAACTAAATAATATATAATTAATACATAGTAATATTAAAAAGGCTCACTAAATTTTTTGGTCTTAGGCGTGCAATGACCCGGCCCTATTTTTGGATTGCAATTGCATCACTGAAGTTAACATGTAGACTTGTTTACGGCAGAACAATGTGACATTTGGCCTTTGATTCACTCATTGAATTCATAAGCCATTGAATTAGTAAATATGACTCTGTCAAAAACTGAGTATGAAATTCATTTCTAAAGTTTCAACAAAAAAAAGAAATTCATGAACACGACTAAACGTCAACTTCAGTGATGAAATGCAAGTGATACTTTTGGGTCGTATATGGTGCAGAAAAGGCCTATCACTCTCATATATGAAAGTACTAGTGAGTTTCCAGTTCCCACTGTTTCCTATGCATGAACATGACTATTGTTCTAGGATAAGCACTGCAAAAACAAGAACTGCTAATGGTGACTCCGCAGTCCGCACCTTCACAGCAACATTACCTTCATTTTCATCAACATTGAAGAACTTTTATTTAAGCCCCCTCTAGCTTTCCTGTCACTCTTTTCAGCGATCATTTTTTCCAACTAAGAAGAAATTAATGGCGGAATCAGTCATCTCTGGTCTTGTACAAACGATCATTGAAAATTTGGGTTCTCAGATTTTACAAGAGATTGGAAAAATCTGCGATTTCAAAAACGAGCTTGACAAACTCGACAAAACAGTTTCTAGAATCGAAGCTGTACTTAAGGATGCAGAGGAGCAACAAAGTTGTAGCCATCAAGTCAAGGACTTGATCCATAAGCTAGAGGACGCAGTTAAAGAAATAAAAGAGTTGGTGATAGAATTTGACACTAGAGCTTCACGACAAAGAGCAAGGAGGGGGAACAAAATCATAAAAGAGGTACGCACTTTCTTTTCAAATTCAAACCCAATTGCTCTTCGGTTTGAGATGAGCGGTAAGATAGAGGCAGTGAGGAAGAAACTAGATGACATAGCAAAGGATAACAGAGACTTCAAGGTGAAAGTAATCCCAGAACATGAAGCGAGTAGCAGTAGCTGAGTAGCCAAACTTACTGCCTCATTTGAATTCAATAAGAACTCCTTTTATCTAGGAGATCAGATTAGTTTTCTGGTCATTATCTTTTGAAACCATGTGTGTTTAAAGAGCAGAAGCAATGAATAAAAGGCAGAGAGAAGAATTATAACCCAAATATCCTTTTTTCTTTCCTTGTTCTCAAATTGACTGCCATTTCATAAACACAACCAAACAGATCAGAGACAATGTTATGATTCAGACAACATCCTGGACTTGGACTCTTGGCTTGCACAACTGTTGCTGCAACAGAAGCTTGGGATATGGATAAAAAAAGTTTGAAGCTAGGAGAGGTTCTATTAGACACCTAATTCGTCTGTTTCTAACTAACCAATGTCTTACATGATGCATAGTGTATTTTGTGACATCTTTTAATAAATTATTTTATGATCCATGTATGGTACTTACTGTTAGATTTTAGATTGGTAGGATTTCTTGACAATATAATATACAAACTAAAATGAGTTTTTTTTTTTTTTTGGTAAAAACTAAAAAGTTGCTCAAGTATTCAAAATCAAGTTGTATTGAAGCAACTCAATGAAGTACGTTTTGTGCATTCTTGACTGATACTTAATTGATCCAGAGCTGCACTTTGAAAATAATTGATTGAGAACTGTAGTTACCCTAGATCGAAGTTCATATAATCAAGTGTCAAAGACTGTTTTTTTTTTGTTACATATTAAATTTGAAATAAGTGTCTTGTTTTCTAAACCTTAATTTAAAACATAGTATATACTGATCCTCACAAACTCGAACCCGTGGGTATATAGAGTGAGATTTTCTCCAGTGTTATCAACAATGTGTGATCAAAGTCTAAAACCACAAAACCTTCCATCCTAATGAGTTTAGGATGCAAATGAAACCTTCAAGGAGGTGCCTTGGAGCTTGCCAGAGGTTTTGATAATAGATATGGATGGATTGTATGTGAAAGATATATTTTCTCAAATTAAGGGATAATATTTAATAATTGTTTAATTTAGGTAAAAATTTTTCATTTAAACTTCAAAAAATTTAAATTCTATTCAAACTAAAAATCTATTATAAAAAATTCTATACTTTAATCCCAAACAACAACCCACGTTTTCTTTTAAAAAAAAAAAAACCATGTTTTGACTTCTACTCTAACTAAAAGTATATTTTAATATTTTAAGAACAAATAATTAATATATTATTTTTTTTATGACATAATTCCTCAAATTAAGGGATAATATTTAGCAATTTTTTAATTTAGATCGAACATATCATTTGAACTTCAACAATTTTAAATTATATTTAAACTAAAAGTCTATTACAAAAAATTATAAACTTAAATTCTAGACAAAAACTCACGTTAAACCTTTTGACTTCTACTCTAATTAAAAGTTTATTATCAACATATTAAGAACAACTAATTAGTAAATTAATTTATATTATTTGTTATTGTAGTGATGGTATTTGTGGCCCAAGCCCAGAGACAATTAATTTGTAGAGTATGGATGAAATAGCTAGATTAAGTATGGGATTGATAACAACGGACTACAGCATTCAAACACAAACTAACATTAATTTGTACGTAATCTTTGATAATCCGAAGAGCTACACTATTTGGTTTTCTGATGAACAAAAATCTTAGGGTTACAGTCAAGTTTTTTTTTCCTCCTCACGCTGTAAGGAACTTCCTTTCTTTATATAGTCACTCTTGTCTTCATCTCTATCGTCCACGTGTTCCTCATCCATGAGTTTGATCTAGTACATGTCACGTCAGGCATCTTCTTTTAGCTCTGTGTGAGTGGCGGTAGGTTAGGATGCACTGTTCAGTGGTCTTCTCCACATAAATGCGGCCAGAAAAGCTGTTGCAGTGCATTAAATACGGTGGCAGCAGCTTTCCCTTTAGATATTTCTTCATCCTTATCGCTTCATAGCATGCTCAGAGCTTATCTTGATCAGGTGGAGTCCTCTGAAGGTCATTCTGGCTTTTCACACGTTCAATTGATCTATGACATCGCGTCAGAGGACTACAACCTCTTCGAACAAGAGATATCCTCTTCGGACTGTGATAGTTCTTCATCTTGAGGATCCCACTTCCAGCCGGGCCCTGCCTTTTTCTTCTTCCTCTTCTCAAACGCAAGATAGCCCTAATATGGGCCTTCGGCCCATTACTTTGGGCCTGCCCCTTTTTCCCCCACAGTTATAATACATTTCCTTAAATTAATGAATAATATTTAACAATTGTTTAATTTAAATAAAACTAAAAGTCTATCATCAAAATTTTCTGAACTTAAATGTGCACAACTCACATTTTTATTTATTATTATTATTATTATTATTATTTTACAAGTGGCATCTTATTAAATTAATATTTCATTAGGATATTAAGCTAAAAGACTCTTGACTAAGAGATAAGATTTAAAAATTATTTAATTTAGATAAAAGTTTATCATTTAAGTTTTAGAAATTTAAATTCTAATCCAACTAATAGTCTTTTATCAAAATTTAAGAACAAATATATATATATATATATACATATATAAAGTCATCACTTTTTGATATAATCACTCTTAACTAATAAAGTCATCCATATAATTAAATCCCACATATTACACCCCATGTTTTTGTATTTTTTTTTTTTTTACTTTTTTTTCCCAAGTTAAAACTTACGCTTATTGTTTTAATTTAATAAATTCAACTTACTCATTGTTCTTTACTTATATATTAAGACATGACTTTTTGATATAATCACTTTTAACCAATAAAGTCATCCACATAATTGAATCCCACATATCGCACTCCACATTTTTGTTTTGTTTTGTTTTTTTTTTTTTTTTTTTCACTTTTTCCCAAGTTGCAACTTACGATTATTGTTCATCACGCTTATTGATTTAATTTATTAAATTCAACTTACTTATTGTTCTTTACTTCTGAATTTGCAACTTACACTTATTGTTCATCATGTTTATTGTTTCAATTTAATAAATTCAGCTCACTTATTATTTTTTACCTATGAATTTGCGTGAAAGATATTATGCCAAATGAAGTTTACTATAAAGAACACTGGCAGCTCCACATTCAAATCAGGGTGGTCAAAGGATTACCCTGACCTGGAAAAAATATTATATATAAAATTTTCAAATTTATGATTTTTTAATCCTTAAAAAATATCTGTGACCACCCTAAATTTTGTTAGATCCAACATAATTAAATTATGGACAAAATTTGGTAACGAACTTGGTTTTAAACTAAGACTATAACTCTACTCAATTTTTATTTTAATTATTTTGCATGAATTTTGACAAATCCACAAATAGAATACATTTTTTTTCTTATATCCTCCATATTTGCAAAATTTCAAGAAGATCAAAGATTAATAGCTATGTCATCAATTAAATATTTAAATTTTGGGTTTTTGTAATCTAAAATTACACATAAAAATTAAATTTATGGATCAAAGTTAAATAACAGATGATTGACATGAAATTTGATATGTGTTTTAAGAACATAAAGAACATGCAATTTAACAACTTGGTTTCAAAATATGTGGTCATGTTAATTTATTTAATGAGAGTTGTAGCCTTAGGATTCAATTAATTTTGTAGCCAAATTTTGTCCTTAAACTTTAGTCCCCTTAACAATATATTATGTCCTTACAAACAAAAAGAAAAATCCCAAGAAAATTTTTATCTAATTAAAATTTTGATAGATATGTAACTTGCAACATTAGTAATGAAACTATCATGCAAAATTTTCAAAAAAAAAAAAATTGTAGAAAGAAATTGTAAGACTTTATGTATTTGTGTGTGTGCTTTTTAAAAATATATATATATATATATATATTTATCAATATATGAAGTTCTCTTTTAATTAGATTTTTTGTAATTTAAGTTTTTTAATGACCACTCTAGAAAATATTCTTAGATCCACGATTGACAAAGAAGCAAAACAATGGACATCCATTTAAGTTCTTGATTCTTTTTTTCTTTTCTTTTCTTTTTTTTCTTTTTTTTCTTTTTTTTTTTTTTTTTTATATTCTCAATTTTTGAACTCTTTTGTGTACGCTTTGATTTTGGGTTTTGATTATTATATTTAATTTTTGAGTCTGTTGATTTTTTTTTATTTTCAATTAGACTATCATTAGGAAAAAAAATGTATTGAAGAACTATTTTGTTTATTATTATTTGTGTTGGCTATGGCATAACTTAAATAGAAATGATCATATCCATTCCGTATCTCATATTAACAAATTAACGCAAAACACAAAAATAATTTTAAAATATAAAAATAGATAAACACTAAGGTCACGTTTGGTAGATTGTAATAGACACTATAATATAATAGATATTTCTATGACATAACTATTCGGTTTTTTTGTTATGTTTTTATTACAATGAATAGTTATTTCTTATGAATAGTTATTCTTCAAAATGAGGAATAACTATTCCTTATCAAAAGTATTGAATATTTATTCCTTCACCTTATGCAATAACTTTTTAAAAAAAATTTCTAAAAAGTCATTAGTTGCCACATTTTCAAAAGGAAATAAAATAAATTTTCCTTGTTGTTAATTATTAGTTCTATTTTAAACACTCTAAAATAAGTGTATTTTAGGAAATTTGACTTAAAAATGATTTAATTACACTTTATTTTTTTACTCTACTAAATTGTAGATGTATATTCAGAATTTTATCCTTAAATGGTCACCAAACTAATGAACAGTAATACATATTACATTCCAACTTAATGTAATCCTTTTAATACTTATTCTTATTCTCATGTAATAATCATTACAGTGTACCAAACATGCCCTAATAATGTCCAAACTCTACACAATCGAAACTTAAAATAAACTTTTTTATATTAAAATTACTTACTTATTTTAGAATTTATTATTGCTTTTTATTTAATTATTTTGTTTAATTATTTTTTAAAAAATATTTAGCTTACATATGAATCTTCGTCAAACTTGCACGAAAATAATACAAATAGTAGTAAATTTCACTAATTAAATAACGGGATCTATGTTCACATCAGGATCACATGAGAGAACACGCGAAAATTGGAATTTTAGAATATTTATAAATTTTCGAGAATACACAAATATTAAAATTTCAGGATATTCATAAAATTATGAGAATACACAAATAGATAAAAATCCAATTATTTTTCAAATATAAAATTTAAAAGTTGACATATTAATGTATAAGATTTCTCTAATTCTTATTTTTATTTCACTGTTACACATCACCGAAGCATATCCAAAACACAAAACACTGAAACACACAAACAGACTATCCTATTAGTTGTTTCTCAAAAAAAAAAAAAAAAAAAGACTATCCTATTAGTTGTAGTAGTTGTAGTTCTCCTCCGAATCAAAGGGGTCAAATTCATTTCCTTTCTTCGTTAAGCCGTGACAGTAAGTGCACACTAACACACAGCTTTCTGCTTCTAAAATATCGAAAATTCGGCTTCTAAGTTTAGCCACAAAGCGCCCACAAAGGCTTGTCGAAAAAAAATTCATTGCGCTCTTGCAATCATGTAAGGCTCTAAAACAACTCAAACAAATCCAAACCCAGATAATTACTCACAGCTTCCTACACAATAATGACTACTACTACAGATTTATCACAGCTTGTGCTGAGCTCAAGAAAATGGCTTATGCACGCAAAGTGTTCGATCAAATTCCTGACCCGCCGAATATTGCGCTATGGAATGCAATGTTCAAAGGGTATGCTCAAAATGAGTCTTATAGGGAAGTTTTAGTTTTGTTTAGTCAAATGAAGAGCTTGGATGTGATGCCTAATTGCTTTACTTTCCCTATTGTTTTGAAATCTTGTGGGAAAATTAATGCATATGTGGAAGGCCAGGAAGTGCAATGTGTGGCAATAAAGGGTGGGTTTAGAGCAGACCCATTTGTGGGAACTACGTTGATTGATATGTATGTGGGCGGGGGAGCAGTTAGAGAGGCTTACAAGGTGTTTGGTGAGATTGAGAGGAATGTAGTTGCTTGGACTTCGATGATTAGTGGGTATATTTTGTGTCGTGATATGGTTTCTGCACGGCGCCTTTTTGATTTGGCTCCCAAGCGAGATGTTGTGTTGTGGAACACTATGGTTTCGGGTTATATTGAATTGGGTGATATGGTAGCAGCAAGGAAGCTTTTCGATGAGATGCCTAACCGAGATGTGATGTCTTGGAATACGGTGTTGAACGGTTATGCGAATAATGGGGATGTTGAGGCGTGTGAGAGGTTGTTTGAAGAGATGCCTGAGAGGAATATTTTCTCCTGGAATGGATTGATTGGAGGGTATGCCCAAAACGGGAAATTCCTTGAAGTTATGGAGACATTCAAAAGGATGCTAATTGAGGGTAATGTGCTTCCTAGTGATGTCACACTATTGATCGCATTGTCCGCTTGTTCAAGATTAGGAGCTCTTGATTTAGGTAAGTGGGTTCATGCGTATGCGGAGAGTAATGGATATAAGGGAAATCTTTACATTGGGAATGCTTTGATTGACATGTATGCAAAATGTGGAATTATAGAAAATGCTGTTGATGTGTTCAAGAGCATGGGTAGAAAGGATTTGATTACGTGGAACACCATAATCAATGGCATAGCAATGCATGGACATGGGAGTGACGCCCTTAATCTGTTTTGTGAGATGAAAAATGCTGGAGAAACACCAGATGGAATCACCTTCATAGGTATCCTTTGCGCTTGTACACACATGGGCTTAGTAGAAGATGGCTTTTCATATTTCCAGTCAATGGTTGATGATTATTCAATTGTGCCTCAAATTGAGCATTATGGTTGTATGGTTGATCTGTTTGCCCGAGCTGGTCTTTTAGACCAGGCAATAGAGTTTGTGAGGAAGATGCCCATGGAAGCAGATGCTGTTATTTGGGCTGCCTTACTTGGGGCATGTAGGATTTACAAAAACATTGAGTTGGCTGAAGTGGCTTTTGACCAGCTTATCAAACTTGAACCGAAGAACCCCTCAAATTTCGTTATGCTGTCAAATATGTATGGGGATCTTGGGAGATGGAAAGATGTTGCACGACTAAAAGTTGCAATGAGGGATACAGGGTTGAGAAAATTGCCAGGATGTAGCTTGATTGAGGTCAACGATTCTGTTGTTGAGTTCTATTCCTTAGATGAGAGGCATTCTGAGAGAGAGGAAATCTATGGAGCCTTGAGGGGGTTAACAAAATCGTTAAGATCATTTGAATATCTACCAGACCTGATGGAACTTGAGCAGGGAGGTTAAAGCTAACGGAGGGTTAAGGCAAACACTTTTACTATATCATAAACACTTTATAATAATAAATAAATAAATAACAGGTATAGTATATATTATATATAAATAACCTTTGCTGTTTTGTATCCTATATTTTTACAATCTGGAAGGATGGTAACAGACCAAGCTGGAACCATATATTGATTCCCTTGAAAATTGATTGTAGCATCGGTGGTACTGTTTGCATTCCCCAAAAAGCAACTTGAAGATTCATTGGTTGCATATATAGTGGCCTAATTCAGATATATAATATGTCAAATTTTTGTATAGAAATACAGATTTTTATGTTGAATAATTAAAATGGTGTGTGTGTCTTACCGAAACAGAATTGTTGAAATCAATGGTAGAAACATTCCCATAAGAGTCATCTCCATTGACTTCAAAACCGCATGCAGTTGTTTCAAGTGCCCCCATTTTGGTTTATTTAAATTTCCTGTGATTTTGATAAATTAAGAATTATATAAATTATTTAAAACTATTTATGTATAAAAATCAAAATCTTAATGTAAAATAAAATATATATAGTTACCATATTCATCAAGAGGAGCATCATATAAAACAATAGATTAAAAATCTATTGTTTTTAATCTTAGATTAGCTATTGCGCGTAATTTGAATGTCCCTATGAAAAACTTGTTAATACTTTCTGAATAAGGGAAAGAAGGAAAAGCAACAATGGCTTCAATTTTGGCGATGGCAATAGAACAAGCTATAAGATTGAGAGAACTTCCAGTCAATTTTATTAAAGTTCTCCTACTGGTCTAGTCAATGTTTGTTTGTATAACAAACATCAAACGCACCAGATAAATCCCACACCGATTGGATGTTACTGATTAATATTAGTTGGGGGTTAGAAGAAACAACGGTCTTTACTCTTTGGAAGACTTAAAAGAGGAGAAAGTACAATTAAATTTTACTGTATCGTATGAATCTAGAAACAAAACCATTAATCTAAAAACAAAAAACCAGATGAAGCCACCAAACCAAATCTATATTTCTAGCAACTAAACAAAACCAAGATCTGAGATACAAAGAGATACATTAACAAATTTCTATGAAAATAGATCCATTAATAATGTGTTGAGCAACACATACAACAGTAAAAGTGAATACTTGGCAACAATAGATAGTCCCCTTCAAACTCTTTTTTTTTTTTTTTTTTTTTTTTTCACATGTGAAACCTAGATAGAATCTTATTAATGAATATATCAACAAAGTTGTCTATCCTATTTATGTTGTTTTGGCAGAAAGAGATAAATATAAAGGAAAAGATATTGATGATTTGTTTTATATTTTATCTCAATTGCGTAAATGATAAGGAAAAAGGTTTAAAATTGGCAATTTATAAAAAATGCAATTTACTTTAAGTTTGGGAATCTGAGTACCCCCCCTGTTTTAAAGAGAATCCACATTCCTACCAAAAGGGGTTGAGGGGGAATCCTAGCATTTGATTCTCTATTGTAATTTGCAACCAAGTATGGGAATCTTTAAACATTCCTGAGAATCTTAAAACATTACCCCGTACCAAACGTCACATAAAATTTTCCAATGTCACTTAGTTTTGGAGCTCCCTACAATTGGGGTGCAAAGGCACCTTGTGGATTTTGTGATCAAAATAGGTTGGATCTGTGATCTGGTTGGGATGGGTAAATCTCTTTGGGCAGTTCAAGTTAGGTTTTTTCAAGTTTAGCTAAAACTTAGAAGCCTACTAGTGGTTTATTCCCAAATGGGCCAAATCCAAGATACACACTATATAAGGCTAAAATTGCAAAAATATACTTTAAGGTTTGGCTCAGTTGCAATTTTAGTATAAAAACCTTTTTTTTTTTTTTTTTTTTTTTTACATCCTTGCTTTTTAAAATAGCTCATATCAGATTATTTACTTTACACTACATTTTAATAAAATATATATTTTCCTTGAATTTATAAAAAATTTCTTTCTTTATACACTATAATCATCATCCATTATTTTCCTTTTATTAAAATAAATACAAAATGAATAGTGTGGTTATTGTAGAAACAATGTTTTTTTACACAACTTTGCATAACCTGATATAGGTGAATTTTAGGCTGAGCTGGCTAAAATGTGATACTTTTTCTATTATATAAGCACTTATGTGAGTGCTCTTAAGGCCCCAATTGCATAAGCTAAAATTTGATTATGCTAAACATGCCTTTTGTCATGGTGAGATTTCACTCTATGTAATTGATGGTTTTTTTTTTTTTTGGAGGATATGTAATTGATGGGTTATTACATAAAACTTTAGGAATACAAAAAATGTTTACTCCTTCATCTCACATCATATACTATATATAAAAGTTGAGCTTAGAAGCCATAATTGTGCCAAGTGGCTACTTTCACTAATTAGTAAATTAATTTTATAATATTTGTTAGGATATATTTCCTCAAATTAAGGGATAATATTTAACAATTGTTTAATTTAGGTAAAAATTATCATTTAAACTGCAAAAAATTTAAATTCTATTCAAACTAAAGTCTATTATAAAAAATTCTATACTTTAATCCCAAACAACAACCCACATTTTCTTTCATTAAAAAAAAAAAAAAAAAAAAACCATGTTTTGACTTCTACTCCAACTAAAAGTCTAAAGAACAAATAATTAATATATTATTTTTTTATGATATAATTCCTCAAATTAAGGGATAATATTTAGCAAATGTTTAATTTAGATCAAACATATAATTTAAACTTCAAAAATTTTAAATTATATTCAAACTAAAAGTCTATTATAAAAAATTCTAAACTTAAATTTTAGACAAAACCTCACGTTTTCTTTCTAAATATATATAAAATAATAAAAAAATAAAAAATAAAAACCTTTTGACTTCTACTCCAACTAAAAGTCTATCATCAACATCTTAAGAACAACTAATTAGTAAATTAATTTGTATTATTTGTTATGATATATTTCCTCAAATTAAGGAATAAGATTTAACAACTGTTTAATTTCAATAAAACTAAAAGTCTATCATCAAAATTTTCTAAACTTAAATGCCGCACAACTCACTTTATTATTATTATTATTATTATTATTATTTAACAAGCTGCATCTTATTAAATTAATATTTTACTAGGATATTAAGCTAAAAGACTCTTGACTAAGGGATAAGATTTAAAAATTATTTAATTTAGATAAAATTTTATCATTTAAGTTTTAAAAATTTAAATTCTACTCCAACTAATAGTCTATTATCAAAATTTAAGAACAAATATATATATATATATATATAAATATATGTAGGGGCTCCGTTTTTGGAAGGGCACCCCCGACAATAAATTTGTAGAGTATGGGCTCAAGAGCTAGGCCCTAGTAAAGAATGCAACGGCCATGCATGGTTATTCGCGGGCTATGATAACCTAAATGTGGGTTAGGGGGCACAGCAGGGCTCCTCAGACGTATTACAGAGATTGTAGTTGTTCTTATTTCACTCAAGCAAGTTTACAAAAAATGGCCCAAAAGGAAGCACACGGTTATAACATATATTTTTCTTTTGTTCTCTCCTCCTCCCGTCCGTCCCCCTCTCAAGGGGGACTTCTTATATTATATATCCCTCTCTCAGCTGATCTTAGCCCTACATTTGTTGATCAATCCGATCTCCACTTGAGTGCCTGTCCCATCAGCCGCATTCCCATCCCTCTGTGGGTTGCGGCGCCCAAGATGGTCCTGTTCAGAGGTCCTATCCTCATTAATGCGGCCAGGACATTAGTTGAGGGCATTTAATGTGGAGGTGACAGTTCGTCTGGGACTTGCTCCTCCACCATGCTTCCATGTCCGGTGCTTGGCACCTACTATATGCTCCTTGGATACTCTGGGAGATTCTCCTTGAGGGACTGCTGCTCGCTTATTTCCTGACTTCAGAGTTCCGAGGATGCGATCATTCTCGGCATGGCCTCTTGGACCACTAGGCCTTCACGCTTTGTCCTCGGACCTTGGACACGTCCTCGAATCCCAGGTGGTCCTCGGCATGGGCCTTTGGGCCTGATTCAAAGTGGGCCAAGGCTGCCAACTCTTTGTGGCCCCACAATATATATATATATTAAGTCATCATTTTTTGATATAATCACTCTTAACCAATAAAGTCATCCATATAATTAAATCCCACATATTACACTCCATGTTTTTGTATTTTTTTTTCACTTTTTTTTCCCAAGTTGCAACTTATGCTTATTGTTCATCATGCTTATTTTTTTAATTTAATAAATTTGGCTTACTCATTTTTCTTTACTTTTATATATTAAGTCATGACTTTTTGATATAATCACTTTTAACTAATAAAGTCATCCATATAATTAAATCCCACATATTACACTCCACTTTTTTGTATTTTTTTTTTCACTTTTTTTTTTTCCTAAGTTGCAACTTACACTTATTGTTCATCATGCTTATTGATTTAATTATTAAATTCAGCTTACTTATTGTTCTTTACTTCTGAATTTGCAACTTACACTTATTGTTCATCACGCTTATTGTTTTAATTTAATAAATTCAATTTACTTATTGTTCTTTACCTCTGAATTTGCGTGGAGGATATTATGCCAAATGAAGTTTACTATAAAGAACACCAGCAACTCCACGTTCAAATCAGGGTGGTCACAAGACTACCCTGACCTAGAAAAAATATTATATATAAATTTTACAAATTTATGAATTTTTAATCCTTAAAAAATATCTTTGACCACCCTAATTTTTTTAGACCCAACATAATTAAATTATGGATAAAATTTGGTAACAAACTTGGTTTTAAACTAAGACTATAACTCTAGTCAATTTTTTTTTTTTTTTTTATAATTATTATACATGAATTTTGACAAATCCACAAATAGATTACATTTTCTTCTTATATCCTCCATACTTGAAAATTTTCAAGAAGATAAAAGATTAATAGCTATGTCATCAATTAAATATTTAAATTTCGAGTTTTTGTAATCTCAAATTACAAAAGAACATGCAATTTAACAATTTGATTTTCAAAATATGTGGTCATGTTAATTTATTTAATGAGAGTTGTAGCCTTAGGGTACAATTAAGTTTGTAGCCAAACTTTGTCCTTAAACTTTAGTCCCCTTAACAATATATTAGGTCCTTACAAATAAAAAGAAAAATCCCAAGAAATTTTTTATCTAATTAAAATTTTGATAGATATGTAACTTGCAACATTAGTAATGAAACTATCATACAAAAATTTCAAAACAAAAAAATTTGTAGAAAGAAATTGTAAGACTTGATGTATTTGTGTGTGTGTGTGTGTGTGTTTTATTTATTTATTTATCAATATATGAAGTTCTCTTTTAATTAAATTTTGTGTAATTTAAGTTTTTTCATGACCACTCCGGAAAATATTCTTAGAGCTGCTATTGATAAAGAAGCAAAACAATGGACACCCATTTAAGTTCTTGATTCTATTATGTAATTTTTTTTTATTCTCAATTTTTGAACTCTTTTGTGTATGTTTTGATTTTGGGTTTTGATTATTATATTTAATTTTTGAGTCTGTTGATTTTTTTTTTTAATTAGACTATCATTAGGAAAAAAAATGTATTGAAGAACTATTTTATTTATTATTATTTGTGTTGGCTATGGCATAACCCAAATAGACATGATCAAATTCATTTTGTATCTCATATTAACAAATTAACGCAAAGCACAAAAAGAATTTTAAAATATAAAAATAGATAAACACTAATAATGTCTAAACTCTACACAATCGAAACTTAATGTAAGTTTTTTTTATTAAAATTACTATTTTAGAATTTATTATTATTTTTTATTTAATAATTTTGTTTTAATTATTTTTTAAAAAATATTTAGCTTACATATGAATCTTCATCAAGCTATACATCGCACAGAAATAATACTAGTAATAGTAAATTTCACTAACTAAATAATGGGATATATTCACACCAGATGAGAAAATATGCAAATATTGGAGTTTTAGAATATTCATAAATTTTTCGAGAATACACAAATATTGAAATTTCAGAATATTTATAAATTTTTGAGAATATGCAATTAGATAAAAATTCAATTATTTTTCAAATTTAAAATTTGACATATTAATGTATAAGATTTATCTAATTCTTATTTTTATTTCACAGTTACATTTCACCAAAGCATATCCAAAACACAAAACACTGAGACACACAAGCAGACCATCCTATTAGTTGTAGTTCTCCCCGGAATCAAAGGGGTCAAATTCATTTTCCTTTCTTCGTTAAGCCGTGACAGTAAGTGCACACTAACACACAGCTTTCTGGTTCTAAAACATCGAAAATTCAGCTTATAAGTTTAGCCGCAAAGCCCACACAAAGGATTGTTGAAGAAAAACTCATTGCGCTCTTGCAATCATGTAAGTCTCTAAAACAACTCAAACAAATCCAAACCCAGATAATTACTCACAGCTTCCTACACAATAATGGCTACTATTACTTCATCCCAAGAAGATTTATCACAGCTTGTGCTGAGCTCAAGAAAATGGCTTATGCACGCAAAGTGTTTGATCAAATTCCTGGCCCGCCGAATATTGCGCTATGGAATGCAATGTTCAAAGGGTATGCTCATAATGAGTCTTATAGGGAAGTTTTAGTTTTGTTTAGTAATATGAAGAGCTTGGATGTGATGCCCAATTGCTTTACTTTCCCTATTGTTTTGAAATCTTGTGGGAAAATTAATGCATATGTGGAAGGCCAGGAAGTGCAATGTGTGGCAATAAAGGGTGGGTTTAGAGCAAACCCATTTGTGGGAACTACGTTGATTGATATGTATGCGGGTGGAGGAGCAGTTAGAGCTGCTTACAAGGTCTTTGGTGAGATGGTTGAGAGGAATGTAGTTGCTTGGACTTCGATGATTAGTGGGTATATTTTGTGTAGTGATATGGTTTCTGCACGGCGCCTTTTTGACTTGGCCCCTGAGAGAGATGTTGTGTTGTGGAACACTATGGTTTCGGGTTATATTGAACTGGGTGAGATGGTAGCAGCAAGGAAGCTTTTCGATGAGATGCCTAACCGGGATGTGATGTCTTGGAATACAGTGTTGAATGGTTATGCGAATAATGGGGATGTTGAGGCATGTGAGAGGTTGTTTGAAGAGATGCCTGAGAGGAATATTTTCTCTTGGAATGGATTGATTGGAGGGTATGCCCGAAATGGAAAATTCTTTGAAGTTATGGAGACATTCAAAAGGATGCTAATTGAGGGTAATGTGCTTCCTAATGATGCCACACTGGTGATTGCGTTGTCTGCTTGTTCAAGATTAGGAGCTCTTGATTTAGGTAAGTGGGTTCATGCGTATGCGGAGAGTAATGGATATAAGGGAAATCTTTACATTGGGAATGCTTTGATTGACATGTATGCAAAATGTGGAATTATAGAAAATGCTGTTGATGTGTTCGAGAGCATGGGTAGAAAGGATTTGATTACGTGGAACACCATAATCAATGGCATAGCGATGCATGGACATGGGAGTGACGCCCTTAATCTGTTTTGTGAGATGAAAAATGCTGGAGAAACACCAGATGGAATCACCTTCATAGGTATCCTATGCGCTTGTACACACATGGGCTTAGTTGAAGATGGCTTTTCATATTTCCAGTCAATGGTTGATGATTATTCAATTGTGCCTCAAATTGAGCATTATGGTTGTATGGTTGATCTGTTTGCCCGAGCTGGTCTTTTAGACCAGGCAATAGAGTTTGTGAGGAAGATGCCCATGGAAGCAGATGCTGTTATTTGGGCTGCCTTACTTGGGGCATGTAGGATTTACAAAAACATTGAGTTGGCTGAAGTGGCTCTTGACCAGCTTATCAAACTTGAACCGAAGAACCCCTCAAATTTCGTTATGCTGTCAAATATATATGGGGATCTTGGAAGATGGAAAGATGTTGCGCGACTAAAAGTTGCTATGAGGGATACAGGGTTGAGAAAATTGCCAGGATGTAGCTTGATTGAGGTCAACGATTCTGTTGTTGAGTTCTATTCCTTAGATGAGAGGCATTCTGAGAGAGAGGAAATCTATGGAGCCTTGAGGGGGTTGACAAAATCATTACGATCATTTGAATACCTACCAGACCTGATGGAACTTGAGCAGGGAGGTTAAAGATAAAGGAGGGTTGAGGCAAACACTTTTTGAAGTTTTGATTAACTTAAGACTTAAAAATTAAATTTCCCATCTCTTGATTCTCTTATTCCCCTTTGGGATTAAATATCTATTTTGTTGAATATAGAGTTCCTTAAATGAATTCCTTTGCTTTGAAAATCTTGATTGGCTGATATATGTTGACGTGTGTGTTTTCTAGGTTTTAATGATAGAAAAATTGTTCTAACTGTAGTTTCTTTCTTAAGATTCTTAGTTTGAAATATAGATAATTGAGTCTATGTGCTCACTAATTTTGGGAAACAAAAGCTTTGTTTAGAAGTCAAGTACAATGTTTTGCTTTTGGGGTTTTAAAATATTTCTTTAGAAACATATATATGTTTGAAGTGTTTGAATTAATCTCAACCTGATTTGATTTTTCCTCACTTGAGTATTTGAAAAATTACCCTCAAATCCTCTTAGAAAAAAAATAATAATTCCCTACACAGTTAATGAGAAACTTGGAAATATATCATAATCAAATTTCACCTTTAGAAAGAACACCTTGTCTACAAAATATATCTTTTGTCTCTCTATTATTATCTTATTTTCCTCCATAGTTTAATGGTCTAGAGCTTTACATCAATATTTTTTCATATGGTTAGAAGCGTACACAATTTTAGTGGAACCTCTTTGTACATTGTGTCATGTCATTGCTATAAACTTGTGAAAATATTTTTCTGGCCATTGCCTACTGGCTTGAATAACCAATTCATGGTGAATTTTCACAATTCCCTGTCATTGTCAAACTTTTGCTAGCTTGAGGATGCAGCATGCATTGCCTGCAGTCGTTCTTAATTGGCCTCATAGCAATGTGTATTTGAAACAATGAACTGAGCATAAAAGGGTAACTTGGAAGAAGAGAGAGAGTAGGGATCTTTTATAATAACTCATGACAGGTTGGTAAATTGGGGCTGCAATGCTGATATTGGGATCATTTTTTTTATTATTACTCTTTTACTTGAAGAATATGGCATCAACTGTAGAAAATATACTTGGTTAGTCTGCAGATTTTTGTTTGAAATTCCTCTCTATGTGCTCAGATGCTAAGGCCCACTTGGTGATATCTTTTTTTGTTGTTATTGTCAAGATCCATTATCGCGTCACAAATATTTGTTTTAATCCTAGAGCTGTGTATTCATAATGATTTGGCGTCTTTAGCATTTGTTCTATAGAAGATTTTTGTAAACTCTTTATTCAATAGTGGAAGATTTATACTGGACTTGGTCTTGCGGTTTTTCCCTTCCTATTGGAGGAATCGACATCTTGGTTGTGGATTGTTGTTGGATATTTCTATTTGAGTTTATTATTGTGTGTGCCTACATTATTTGAAGTGACCATCGAATTTGTACAAAGGGGAAAAAAATGAAATAATTGCTCTGCGTGTTATTGTATTAACTAGAAGCAGATCGCGTTGCGCTATATATATATATATATATAATCAACACTCTCCCCTTTTGTTTATATTAATGACAACATATTTTAAATTTCTTTAAGAATTTCCTTATAAATGTTTAATCATGGTTAGTAAAAACATTACTCATAAATTTAGAATAAAAATACAAAATTTATCAAGTACGAAAACATTTGAAACGACAAATCTCTCCATAACTCATTGAGAAAAGAAAAAGGGGGGGGGGGGGGGGGAGCAAAAGTCATTACCTAATATTTTAAAATACACTTTGTAAGGTCACAATTTATAACCCAAGTCCAAAAGATATGGGAAGTGAGCTTAATAAACCTAGTACAATAAATTTGTAGAGAGTGGGAGAAAGAACTAGGTTTTTTGTGAATTTGACAACGGCTAGTAAGGATGTAAAAGATGAATAAGTAAAAAAGGCATGCAAAAACTGAATGAAATGCCTATCTGAGGAGACCGATTATAAAACGAACCAACAGAATTTAGTCCTAATACAGTTTTTTAGTGCTACAGATATTCTTTTTCGATCCCTCTCTCATGAATGGTCTCTCACATTATATAGTTCATTTTCAGATCATCTTAATCATACACTTGTTAGTCATCTAAGCCTTCACTTGAGTGTATGTCCCATCAGACACCTCTTCTGGCCCCTTTGTGAGTTGCGGCAATCAAGAAAACACTGTTCAAGAGTCTTTTTCACATAAATCCAGCTAAAAAAGTAGTTGCAATGCATTTAATGCGGTGACAGCAGCTTTTCCTTAGATATTTTTTAGTCTCCTTCACTCTTGTGTGCCTCAGAGGTATGTCTCTATCCCTGGAGCTACTAGGGAGATCATTCTTTATAGCTGGAACTCAGATTTGAGGAGTATCAACTGTTTTCAAGGAGGGGTTGCTCCTCGGACCACCCTTGATTTATTTCCTACTTGTTAGACCTTAAATTAGAATTTCTCTACTCTATTTGTCTCTCCTCGGACGTAATAATGCCCTTGGATAAAGCCCAAGGCCCAATATATGAATTTTTGGGCCTTTCCCTCTATACACTTTAATTTAAAATTTTAAAATGAGAGATTTTAATTCTAAAATTGAGGATAATTTTGGAAATCTACCTTTAA
Source organism: Quercus variabilis (assembly GCA_030445155.1). NCBI lineage: Eukaryota > Viridiplantae > Streptophyta > Magnoliopsida > Fagales > Fagaceae > Quercus > Quercus variabilis. Next base: position 5,853,362 of record CP129448.1, on the reverse strand, counting down.
GCATAGGCAGATTAGTTCACAATATTTTAATTTTAATTTAACAAAATTTGGTCAAATAAATCATTTCAAGTTTGGGGTGGTGTGCCGTTTCTCCAAACCTTAAGGAAGAGGAATATAATTACCCATATATATTTTTATTATTATTATTGTTTTAGTTTTAATAATTGATTTTTCATTTTCTTTTATGTTAATAAGAACCTTACATATACCTCTTTTCTTTTCTTTTTTTTTCTTTTTTTTTTTTTAATAGAATAGACCAACCCCATTCTGATTTATGCTAAGCTCTCTGACGTGTGGTTTTAGCTTGAATGATTCAAAGGGCAGCTACTAAGGTCCACACGGTTTTATGGAGTAGAAGGGCCCAACACTCACATGATGCTTCGTCTTATTTTCCTCTCCATGATAACGATTGTTCTAAGAAAATCTAAACTAATAATAGTTACATTTATTCACATCAAGACTCGGTTGTCTTCTTCACAGCAACATTAACATTATCAAACATTGAAGCACTTCAAGCCAACCCTCTAGTTTCCTGCGACTCTTTTTAGTTTTCCTTTTTCCAACTAAGAATAAATGGCTGAAGCAATCATCTATGGCGTTGCACAGAAAATGATTGAAGATTTGGGCTCCTGGACTTTTCAAGAGATTGGATCCCTTTGGGGAATCAAACATGAGCTTGAAAATATCAAGAACACTGTTTCCAGAATCCAAGCTGTACTTCAAGATGCAGCCGAGCAGCAGAACCACAACCATCAAGTCAGAGACTGGCTCGATAAGCTGAAGGACGTTGTTTATGATGCAGATGACTTGTTGAGCGAGTTCTCAACTGAAGCTTCACGGCGAAGAGCAGTGAGTGGAAATAAAATGGCAAAAAAGGGAAGCTCCTTTTTTTCAATTTCAAACCCACTGGCTTTTCGTCATGAGATGAGTTTTAAAATAAAAGCCATGAGGAAGAGATTAGATGCGATAACAAAGGATAACAAAGACTTCAACTTGAAAGTAAGCCCAGTAGAGAAACGTGTTTTGAGTCTAAAGAGGGAAGAGACTCACTCATTTGTACCTAATGAAAAAGTTATTGGGAGAGAAGATGATAAAAAGGCCATCATGAAACTATTATTGGAGCCTAATGTGGAAGAGAATGTTTCGTTCATTGCCATTATGGGATTGGGGGCTTAGGAAAGACCACACTTGCTCAATATGTATACAATAATGAGATCATCAAGACCCATTTTGAGCTAAAAATGTGGGTGTGTGTCTCTAATATTTTTGATGTAAAAGTAATTGTTCAAAAAATATTACATGCCATTGGTGAGAAACCTGAAGACCACAGCATGGATCAATTGCAACATCAACTTCGTAAAAAAATTGATCAAAAGAAATACTTACTTGTTTTGGATGATGTGTGGAACGAAAATCCTCACAAATGGGAGAACTTGCAAAGCCTATTAATGGGTGGTGCCAAGGGAAGTAAGATTGTAATAACTACACGCATGAAATTGGTTGTAGATATTACAAGCCCAGTTGCAATGTACACTCTTGATGGTCTCTCTGAAGTCCAACCTTGGTCTTTATTCAAGCAAATAGCATTTAGGAAAGGGCAAGAGACCAACAATCCTAGACTAGTAAAAATTGGAAGGGAGATTGTACAAAATTGTCAAGGGGTACCCCTCGCTGTAAAGTCCTTAGGAAGTGTGTTACGCTTTGAGGAATCAGAGCATAAATGGTTGTATGTCAAGAATAATGTACTAGAAAGTGTAACTAAACAAGAGAGTGGCATTTTTTCAATTCTAAAGTTAAGTTATGATCATCTTCCTCCACATTTGAAAAGTTGTTTTGCCTTTTGTTCTTTGTTTCCTAAAGATTATGAGATTGATAAGGTGACACTCATACAACTATGGATAGCACAAGGGTTTATCCATTCATCAAACAAAAACCAAAACTTAGAGGATGTTGCAGATGAGTACTTCAATGATCTACTTTGGAGGTCCTTCTTTGAAGAAGTAGCAAATTTTCCTGGAGTTTACAAGATGCATGATTTAATCCATGATCTTGCAGAATTGGTTGCAGGAGAGGAATGCATGCTCATTGATTTTAATGGCAAAATTATTAATGATAAAATCCGTCATGTATCTTGTCCATTTTCTTTTGGCTCATCTTTTACTGAAGCTTTAAATTTATTAGTTAAAGCAAAAAAGTTACGTACAGTTTTTCTAATGTTTGGTGACTACAAGTCCAGTGTCTTGGATGAATCAATGTTGAATACGCTTATTTTGAGTTTCAGAAGCTTGCGTGTTTTAGATATACATGGATTGGAGATTACTAGAGTCCCAGATTCTATTGGGAAGTTAATGCATCTAAGGTACTTGGATCTTTCTGAAAATGAAAGTATTTACATTCTCCCTGATTCTATTAGCAGATTGTGGAATTTGCAAACACTAAAACTCCATGGATGTACGAATATTCAAGAATTCCCTAGAAAAATTGGAGAATTGGTCAACCTCAGACATCTTGATAATAGTGATTGTGATGGTTTGAGTCATATGCCTCATGGGTTGGGGCAAATAACTTCTCTTCAAACACTATCATTATTTGTTGTGAGCAAGGCCTCCAAGCACATTGGTGGACTAGGCGAATTAAATAAGCTAAACAACCTAAGAGGAACACTAAATATCACACATTTGGAACGAATGGAAGATGCTAACTCAGAATCTAAGGCTACGAATTTAAGGGAAAAGCAACATCTTGAAGGACTAAGCTTATATTGGTCTCATGGAGATAATTACGATGAAAAGTCATTAGAAGGCCTCCAATCACACCAAAATCTCAAATGTTTATTTGTGCAGGGATATGGGGGTATGCGATTTTCAAGTTGGCTTTGTTCGCTCATAAATCTTGTTGATTTAACAATAGAGAGTTGTAAAAGATGTCAACATCTACCATTGTTGTCTCAAATCCCATTTCTAGAACGTCTAGTGCTTTCAATGATGGATGATCTAGAATACATATCAACTGGTGATATAAGTAAGGAGGTGCCTACTTCATCTATAGTATCAAGAACATTCTTCCCATCACTAAAATCACTCACAATCGAATATTGCCATAAACTGAAAGGATGGTGGAGGAGGAGGGATTTTGTTGTATCAACACCAGATCATGATCACTCACATCATCAATATCACCCATCGTTGCTTTCATTTCCTCGTCTTTCTTTTTTATTAATCTCTGAATGTCCTAATCTAACTTTCATGCCTTTGTTTACATATATTGAAGAACAACTATATCTAGATAATGTCAGCTGGAAGCCTTTGCAACAAACAATGACAATGGTTTCTTCACTTCCCTCTTCCTCCTCCTCACCTCTCTCTAGATTAAAGTCTATGTTTTTGAGATCTATAAAGGATATGGAATCTCTGCCAAATGAGTGGGCCTCAAATCTAAATTTTCTCAAGAATTTAGTGATTATCAATTGCCCCGGACTATCATCTCTATCTCGAGCCATGCAATATCTCACTTCCCTAGAGGAGTTATGGATTACTAATTGCGATGAGTTCAAATCATTAAGTGACATTGATGATGGTGGCATGGAATGGCGACACCTCAATTGCCTTCGGTCTTTGAGATTCGAGAGCCTACTAAAGCTGGAGTCTCTCCCTGCAGGTCTTCAACGTGTTGCCACTCTACAGAAGCTCATCATTTCAGCATGTCCCAATTTGATAAGTTTGCCGGAGTGGATTTGTGAGCTCACATCGCTTGAACATCTTGTAATTGCTAGATGCGCCTCTAAACTGACATCACTTCCTACTGGGATTAGTTGTCTCACATCTTTACGGGTACTGACAATTGCAGACTTTCCCAATTTGATGACTTTGCTAGAGTCAATTTGCAATCTCACCTCACTTGAAGAGCTTGAAATTGTTAGATGCCCTAGTCTAACTGCCTTGCCTGATGGCATGCACTATCTCAAATCTTTACAAAAATTGAGAATTGTAAATTGTCCCTGCCTAAAGAAAAGATGCAAAAAGGAAATTGGAGAGGATTGGCCCAAGATCACTCATGTCCCTTATTTGTCCATTTATCCAAGATAATCACAGTGTTCCTAGTTCATCTTCTACAAGTGCTACAACGACCAGCTCAATAACTTCTTGTCTTGGTACCCATTCTTTGCTTCTTTAATTGTCTTATTAAATTTCAGTTGGAGAAAGAAAGAAGAGAACTTTTTAGAATTCTATTTTCTTTTTTAAATTTCTAAATAAAAAAAAAATTGGGAAGACAAATGATATCTCCGTTCCTCTTATGGATTTTCTATATAATCAATGATGGCATAGGATTCAATGGGGCTCACTTTATTGAAGCTTTTGGTTTTCTGAGGTTTTCTAATAAGAAAAAAATTTGAGACTAACAGAATTTTCTGTCCAATTTTTTTGATTTCTCAGCAACCAAACTGTCTAATTATTTTAGAGTTTTGTTTTATTTTTTTATTTTTTTTTATTTTAATTGCATGCCTTGTGATCTGTCAACAGTTTTAATATCAGAAATCATCTATTGAGTGTCGATGATCTGAAGAATTTGGAGCATTTTTATGTGGAATATGGTCGCAAGATGTATCACTTGGAAACGATTAGGATTTCAGATGCTGATGTGGTTAAGGTACTTGGTGACACATATATAATCAAAGGTTATTGAATATTTTCAATAAAATTTCATTCTAGATTTGATACGCATATTAAGAGGGACATAAAGAGAAAAAAAAAAAAAAAAAAAAGGGGGGGGGGGGAATATGCATAATCCTGGTTAATATTTGATTAAATTGGTTAAATTTGGTGGTTATGCTGTTGTAGGGATCAATATGCCTTTTTCAGTCAGAGCTATTACTTTTCAGGGATGATTGTTCATTATATTTGCACATACTTGGGATATTTTACTGACTTGTTAGTGAATCTTTTGTTCATATTGAATTATTGCAAACCCAATAACATCATAATTTTATTTCATTATACTTAGTTTTTTAAGTGAAACAGATTGCACATGATTCTGAGTTTGATACTAATCACATAAAATCAGTTACTATGTAATTCCTACAATATAACTATAATTTTTTATATACTTTTATCTCATTATTTTGTTGTCTAGAAACGCTAGGAAAGTTATTTTTCACTTTGGCAAATGCTTATAATGCCGATTTGATATAATAAAACTTGAGATCCGGTTTCAGTTGATTCAAAGGGATTTCAAACCACTGTTTCCTTTCGTTCATGTATCTGCTTTCTAAACACCCTTTGAAATGATCAAATATCAGTCTGGTTCTCTTTGTTATTCCTTTTTGTTTCAGGTTTAGTGAGTTTATCAGTTATTGGTGTCTGTATGCAAGATCTTTGAAAATGAATACTGAAATGAGGTTAATAATGCATGTTTCTTTCAAGCATGCGGGTAAGAGAAAGTTTTTGTATAGAGGATCATTAATTCATTTTATTGATGTTTTATGTCTAAAAAAGTGTCTGTCTAATGGAAAGGAGTAAGGTGGGTTACAAATGCTTTTTGGAGCTAACATCGGGTGGGTAATGTAACAAATTTCAAACTACAAGTAAGCAAAGTGAATAAATGAAGTGATACATATTTCAAACGTTGTAGATCAGGTTAATTGGTTCATTTGTTTTGAATCTATATATTACTAAAAGCTGAAGCGTAGCATTTAATGCTGCTGCTCTCACGTTGCGCCACATCAGCTGACACATCATTCTTTTTTTTTCTTTTCTTTTTTTAAATATAATTTTCCTACAATTTTAAAATGGTTTTTACATTTTTCAGCCCTATAAATGCAGCCCACTATTTATTTATTTACTTCCACTATCACCCTATAATAAATCCAGCCCACTACTTATTTATTTACTCCCACTATCACCCTATAATAAATTTATATAATTAATCAGCCCACTTCTTATTTATTTAGTTCTATTATCAAGCCCAACCCAAAGCCTTTTCAGTTCAACTTTTAGATTTTTTTTTTTCTTTTTTCTTTAAGCTGAAAAGACTCACACAAAACCTTTTTTTTTTTTTTTTTTTTTTTTTTTTGTGTGTGTACGAGCCTTTTTTTTTTTCCTATAATTGTTTTTAACATTTATTTTTTTAATATTTACACTTCTCTAACCTTTCTTTCTCTCTTACCATTTCATCTCCCCACTACTTCTTCAATCTTTCTCCCTCCTTTACCTTTTCATCTCCCCACTACCCTCTACATTAATATCATTCTTCCTCTTTCCTTTCATCTTTCTTTATTTTTGTCTTTTCTTATTCACACCCTTTTACTATAAATTTGTCACTACCTCTTCTATTCTATGCATAGTTTTTCTTCACAAAAAAAAAAAAGGTTCCCTCTCTCTCCCTCTCTCTCTCTCTCTCTCTCTAAATTTTTTGTTGGATTTTTTTATTTTTCTTACATCTCTACTTTAGGTTGATAATTTTTTATATTCTTTAAAACTTTGTTTTTGGTTAATGCGATTTATTTTTGTTTTTTTAGTTGTGATTTAGTTTTGTTTTTTAAATTGTTGTTGTTGTTGTTTATTTATTTTTTATTCTCTTTGAATGTTAAATGTTCTCCTATTGCGTTCTAAAGAATTAAATATAGCATATAAAAATATAATATTATTCTATTACATAGCATGATTTGGATAATTTGGTATTTATTCTATTACACAGCATGATTTTTTATACTACTCAATTTAGATGTTAAATTATGAGACTTTACTAATTTTTGTTTATTTTCTAATCCTTTGTGGTAGACAAAGTACTCTTAATAGTTGTACTAAAAGTATTTTATAATACCATTTATTTAAACAAAAGCAAAGGTTAGCCAAACGAAAGAAAAGCAAATGTTAGCCAAAAAAAAATAATCAAATAGGTGACAAATTTTAACTTTTATAATTTTATTTTAATTATTATTATTTTATAACAATGCATGTATAAAAATTTAATTCTTAGATTTTGCTAATAATTGTTTATTTGATAATATGTTTTGGGCGGCCGAAATTATAATTTCTACAAAGAAAATAACCTTAATAGATTATCAAAAACAAAATTTTATCCTAATATTAGTTCAATTAATCATTGTTAAGTTTTATTAATTTCTTTTTAGTTTATGTTTTTTTGATGTTTTGGATTGATCCTATATTATATTTATGATTGTTCTTATAATAAATAAAAATATAATTACGAAATGAATTACTCATTGTTAGATTAGTTTAAATTGTAATTTTTTTTTAATAAAGCTACCATAAAAATAATTATCACGCGTAACGCGCGGGTTTGCGGCTAGTTTTTATAAAACTTGATTGCAAGATGATAGAAATAGTGTTGTTTTTCTCTCTCTTTTTTAATTTTTAATTCTCAAACTTATTTTTGACAGGTTGGAATGGATGAAGACTGTTTGATGTTAGCAACAAGATTACTACCTCACTTGAAGAAATTGTAATTGTGAGATGCTTCCAATCTAACATCACTTCCTGATGGATGTTTTGTCTTGAAGACTTAAAAGAAACTGAGAATTGCAAGTTATCTCCACTTAGAGGAAAATTTCCAAGTGGGAATTGGTGAGGAGTAGCCTAAGATCACTCATGGGGCAATCTTTGTCTTTTTCATTTATGATATTTTGGAAAATTCATTTGTAGGCACAAGAGTTACTCTTGACCATCCACTCTTATTTCCAGGCCATGCTCTCTGTCATCCACTTCTTCCTCAAGAACACCATCCCACTCGGAGCCTAATTTGTTACTAGCATCTATAATGGTTATTGAATATTTTGAAATGGTGTTTTTGTGGGATCTTGGGTTTGTGGCATTCAACATTCTGGTGGTTAAGTCAACCAATATGCTTCAAAATCAAAGAAAAATCTCTCTTATTACAAAGTCACCAAGGGGGAACAAGGGATGGACCTGATTTGTCCTTGATGCTTTTTGGTATATATAATTATCAATCTAAATCCATTGTAGAAACTAAAATGCTATGTCCTTCTTTTTTCTTTTTGTTTTTTGATGATTTATCATTTTATTTGATCCTAGTTGCAGAACAAATTGGAAGCACAAAACAAAACCAGGCATAAATATCTATTTAGAACCTTTTCAGCAAGTGCAAGGAGTATACGAATCAGTGATTATCTTGTTTTTGGGTTCATTTTTTATCCCTCACATCAAAATTCCTTCAATTTTTTCATTATTCTAATAAGTTGTACATGAGAATAAATTATAAGATGACAACTTTGTTTTTGTTATATTTGATTTCAAATAAACAGAATGAAATTTGGCACTTGGTGATATTTGGATAACATCATGGTGAATGATCATTATCGATGCAACTTTCTAGAAAGTGGATTTATATTCTGGCATTCATTTACTGCAATCATTTATTATACATAAGGTTTTACTACCTGTTTCTATCAACAAACCCAAGCATTAAGATAAGGTTGTTGGGTTCTTAATGGAAAATATGGATGAAGAGATTGTTAATGTAAACGAAATATAACTTTAGGGGGGTAAAACCCAAATTCTGAAGTTTTAGGATGTAAAATCCAAAGTTCCCCAAACTTTAGGGGTCTAGTTTGCACATTAGCCGAATAATATATATTTCATGACTCATGTTAGAATAACTAGTTGTTGGTGCAGGGAAAAAGAGAGAGTGATTTTCACTATGAGATGGCTCCTAGTACTTCCGCATTAAAGGTTTGTTTCTTCAGGGCTTTTACTTTGTAAATATGCTTTGAGTAGCCTCATATTGTTTTAGAGTACTTAGCATATCATAGAGTTATAAACTTATACCGTTAGAAATTTCTGAAATATCATATCAATCAGACATCTTGTGTTATCACGCAAACTATTCATGAGTTGTCATAAAGCTTTATGAATGCTAAAAAGCAATAAGCCAATTACTATGGAATGGTGAAAAAATTTCTTGTTTTTCCAACTGTTTGTGTCCCATTGAATTTTGTTTTTCCCATTAAAATCCAGAACTAAATAGACAGATGTTTAAATTTGCTTGTAGTGAAGCTCATTCTACGAATGAAGTCTTCAATTTCGGCACAAATCTCCAATAGTTTCATTCCAATCATCAACTTACATGCAGAAATCTGATTCTTAAGGTGCAGCTGAAGCCTTAGAAAATATATCAGTGATTCGATTCAGTCAAAGGTTAACCTGGAAGAAGAGAAAGAGTAGGGCCCCTTTTATAATAACTCGTGAATAGGTTGGTAAATTGGGGTTACAATGCTGATATCATGTGTATTCTGCAAGGAGCATTTGGATTGGAGGGATCATTTTTTCATGATTACTCTTCTACTAGAAGATCATGACAGCAACTGTAGAAAACGTACTTGGTTATTCTGTAGCTTGTTGCTTGATGAGATCCTTTCTTCTTGATATAATTGAAATCCACCTTAGCATGATGAACATTTGTTGTGATCCAAGAATTGTGTTCTTGATGTTTTGGTACCCTTCAACATTTGTATTGGAAAAAATTGTTGTAAATAAACTCATTATTCAATAGTGGAAAATTTTTACAGGACTAGGTTCCGTGGTTTTTTCCTTCTCTTTGGAGGGTTTTTCATGTAAAAATTTGTGTCTCGATTGTGGATTGTTATTGGATTTTTTTGTTTGTGTTGGTTTTTAAGTTCTCTAATTTATTTTAAGTGCCCATTGAAATTGCACAAAAAAAAAAGAAGTTATTTAGTTATGTGTTGTTGTATTAATTGATTATTTTTCCCAACATAAATAGGGGATTCATTCTCTAATCTACCATATTTGGATTCAAAGAGATGCAAGAATCCATATTGATCTGTCATATAGTTGATTAAAAATGATGTTAGACCTAGAATTGGAACTTGCAAGGTTTTAGAATTTCAATGAAGAACAGGTACTGCTTAGCTCTAGGGGTCTCTACACGAAATGGGCTTCTCACTCAACATATTCTGGTTCGGCCGCAAGCCCAACAAAGCCCATAAACTTTGTCATCACAAAACGTATCCTAAGGCCCAGGTATCATCTATCATCTATAAGCTTGCTTGGGCTGCATTCTTCTACCATATTTGGGTGCAGCTATATGCAGGAGTCCATAATGATCTGATTCATTGTAGGGATAGGATCATATGGTTGATTAAAAATGATATGGGAGCTAGAACTGAAGCTTGCAAAGGGGTTTTATGCTGTTTAGCTATAGGAAGCTTCTCACTCAACATATTCTGGTTGGGCCAATCACAAAATGTGTCTGTGGCCCACCCATCATCTATATCTCTACTTCACAGATTGGGCCCTTTAGCCCACAAGTCCTTTTTTTTTTATTTTTTTTTTAATGTAATAAGTTGATTAAAAACGATGTTAGAGCTAGAATTGGAGCTTGCAAGGTTTTAAAATTTCAATGAGGAATAAGGTACTGTTTAGCTCTAGGGGTCTCTACACGGAATGAGCTTCTAGCTCAACATACTCTGGTTAAGCCGCAAGCCTAACAAAACATATAAAACCTAGGATTTATTTGAAATCTGCTTATTTTGCTAAAACTAAAAATTTTTTGCTAAAAATGTTATAGATAAAGGTAAAAATTAGTTGAAATAATATAGTGAAACTCATGAATAGTACCAAAAAGTGCAATGAAACTCATAAATAGTACTAAAAATAAATTACATAATAAAATAAGTTGGTTTTTTAATTTAGAGCCAAACACACGTTTACTCGTCACAAAATGTGTCCTAAGGCCTAGGCATCATCTATGTCTCTACTTCACAGGTTGGGCCCGTTGGCCCACAAATCTTGACTTCGCGTTAACCTGCTTTGAAACCCATGTAATTAATCCTACTACATGCCACAATCTATATGATTCCCAATCAACAATCAGGTCTCACTGCCCATTTTGATTTAAAACACAATAAGCACATCAAGTTCATCAACTACTTTGATTGAAATCAAAAGAAATAAACTGATCAAGATATCCACGAAAATGTTGATTTCTTGAAGAATGCCTCACACACACCCATAGTTCTAATTTATGCTGAGCTTTTAATTACTTATCCTCCCAGCCATGGACCAAGCCCAAGTGATTTATCATGGGATAATATCAAGATAGTTCAGTAGCATTGCTATGAGCGTTTGGTTCACTGTGATGTACCTTTGACGTGATATACATTACGATGATGTAATATTAAGATTTTTAGTTTATTTTATTTTTTCTAACATTATCATAATCTAAAATTACTAAATATATTACATCATCTTAATCTTATCACACTCCTAAACAATGTAATGTTGTATTCTTGTATTGAGATTATATTAATGTAAAATTACAATAATGTAATAACATTATGGCAAATCAAATGCCTCCCTAGTAAAATTCACAGTGAGCTATGTGTGTGAAGCGTAGCACAAGCTTATAGCCATGTGAGGCAAGGGTGGTACACGTTTGTTGATAATATTTGGGTGATGTGTTGTAACATATGTCACAACTAGAAAATCTGCAACTATTGCATAAAATCATTGTTCAATCATTACTCAAAAATGAAGGTATACGCTATGCTTGCTAAGTGGACCTCAATAAGTTCTTGAGGACAATTGGCATAACTAGAACTGTGAAGTAGATTTTGATTTTTTATTTTTCTTTTTTCTTTTTCTGGTAGATGATAATTGATATGACCAGTTAAATTGACAAACATTAGTAAAATTATCGAGTGGAGGAACTGTATCTTGAAGAATATTAGTATATGTTGCACTGAATGAGATTTGTCTACCTTATTTCTACTCATGGTGGAAGAAAAGAAATGTTGAGGGGAAAGTGAAACCACTCTTTGCAGATAATACCCTTTGAATTTGGGTTTGCCTGATTTTTTTTTTTGGAGAATTGAGAAAGAGGGTTTGCCTGATGTTGATTGGTCTATTTCTGCTATGTGAATAATGCTATTGAGATTAGCCATTGCTTTGATTCCTGTGCATTTTGTTGAGCTAGAAGAAGGGCAAATAATGTTGTTCATTCCTCGTAAAGAGCTTAGGAGTTAACAACATATTGTAACTATCTCAAAAAATGAGGAGAAAAAAAGGATTGCTTATGCTAATGGGGTCTTTTGTTTTATGTAATAAGTTTTCTCTCCCTCTCTCAATATTGATGGAGCTGAGGAAGGATGTTTGTGTGTATTTTTTTTTTTTTTTTTTAAGAAATCGTGCATCAATAATAATAGTTATCGTGTATTCAGTCCATTTTGGTCAGGCTTGGTCCTTTCTGGGTGAATTCGGTTCATTTCATTTTAATCGGTCTAGTTTGGCCAATTCGGTCCATTTTGGTCTAGTTTCTGTGAATTTTTTGTAATTACTCTCAGATGGTGGTCTATTCAACTTTGGAGGCTCTGAAATCTCAAAACTACTACAAAGCCGCTTGAAGAGCTAAGGAAGGAGAGAGAGATTGTAAGAGAGAAGCTGAGAAAGTCGATAGATAATGAGAGACATTCCACGGATAAGCTTTAGGTTCTGTTTGGTTCTTGAAATCCATTAGGGAAAGTGAAAATTTTCACAAGGAATTCCATTTTCTCTTTGTTTGGCGCGCTTAGGTAACTCTTCATGTTTGTGTTCCTTCATTTAACTAGTTGGTATATTTCATTAGAAACTTATACATTTGTTTGAGAAATTTATATATATATATATATATATATATTCAGAGAGGTTGAGGAAAAATGCAACTAAAAACTGAGTTAACTTAGACTCGGATTAATGAATCACTTAGATGTAATTAATCTCCAATTTAAAACTACTATATTATCTTTTGATTGATTAAAAAAAAGGAATATCATGTAGTGAATTCTCTTATTAGTAATTATCAAAGAAAGTTAAGACTCTGTGATCACTGATCAAGAACACAAGATAGTGTATATCCTACGCACATATCTTGATCAACATGTTTTTTTATTATTATTTATTTATTTTATTTTATTTTTTTATTTATGTGAGATCAACATGTTTCTCACGGTTTCAATGCAAAGTTGTAGTTGACAATTTATTTGGCTTATTGGCGTAGTTGGGTTGGCTTTTTTTTTTTTTTTTTTTTTTAATGAAACCATGAGGGGGGCAGGTGACACGCTTGAGGACTGAGATGTGCGGATGCCTGTGCTGCACTTATAGGCAAGCTTAGCAATTAGTTAGACATAGTTGAATTTCCTAAACAATGATTAAAGATTTAAGCAATTAATAATAATAAATATATATATATATATATATATGACTTAATCAAAAGAAAAAATAATAATGTTTTTTTTTTTTTTTACTCAGCAACAATAATGAGTTTTTTTTTTTTTTTTTTTGGTTATAAAGGCATTGAATACTGTAGGGTTAGGATTTGTAGCCTAACCCCAAAACAATGAATTTGTAGAGAGCGGGTGAAAAAATTTGGTTGATTATGGAACTTGCAACGGTTAACTACAACCTACAAGTGTAAACCAACATAAATATACACGTTAAAAACGGAGTGAATTGGTGTCCGAAGAGAAATATTATTGATTGAATAATGATTACAGTTCTTGGAGTTATAGTAAAGCCTTTTTCTCCTTCTTCTTATCTTTTTTCTTCCCTCCCCTCTTATCAGAAGCTTCTTTCCTTTATATAGCATCCTTCCTCATCATCTCCATCGTCCACCTGTTCTTCATCTGTGTACCTACTTAATTATATATCCCATCAAGCATCTTCTTTAACTCTTTGTGAGTGGTGGTAGCTGAGGTTACCCTGTTCAAGGGTCTTCTCCACATAAATGCGACCAGAAAAGTTGCTGCAATGCATTAAATACGGTAGTAGCAGCTTTTCCTTTAGATATTTCTTCGTCCTTATCATCTCCAGATATACTCAGAGCTTATCTTTATCACTAGAGTTGCTAGGAAGATTATTTGAACCACCCAGGTGTTTGTTTGATCAAAGCTCTTTATATCCAAGGAGCATAAGCACTTCGGACCGCTGGTGTTCTCTTTGGATTGTACTTCTTCTTCATTTCTAGGTATTTTCCTTCCAGATGGACTCCATATCAACAAGTTCCTTCTCTTCGGACACACAGTAATCTTCAAATAGGGCCCTAAGCCCAATGCATAAAGTTGGGCTTTTATCCCTCCATAATAGCCCCTCAAAATTTTAATTTTTCCCTCGCATCTGAGGAAAAAAAATAGGATTTTGATTTGTCACCAAGTAAAAAGCTTGAAAAAACACGCAAATGTCTGAACTTGCACGTGTGCAGGCATAGATGCAAGGGCTTCATCATTGCCGCTATTGTTTCAGTATTCCCAAGGCACTATATTAATTGCTCCAGGCAGTGTTTTGTCCCTTGTATCCAATGGTGGATTATTGATCTAACGGACGTGATTCTTCCTCGAGATTTGGGCGAGATGAATTATACCCTTTCACCTGTCCCCGTATATAAACCCTCAGAGGAGGTTATTTCTTCCTTACTTTACAAATCCTCAGACTATCCAGCGAACTCAAGCACTCAAATCCTCCAATCTCCTCCAATCATCAGCCTTAGTAATTCCCAGAGTCCACAAAAGTCCTTCTGCGAATTCAAAGATCATTCTCCAGTTTAGTCTGTGTAAGTTTCAACATCTTTAAATTCATCATTCTCTTCTCGGCCAGTGTTCTCAGCCTTCAAACCCTTATCTCCCAGTTATTGCCTTGAGCCTTTCTAAAAAATGGGTAGATTTTAATACCTCGTCGATAGTCCTGCCTTAATAGAAGAATTTAAGCAGACCTATGATATACCACAGGGGGTAAATCTGAGGTATTGTCCTCCGAAATGAATATTAACCGACTAAAGAGTAGGGGAAGTCATAATCCCCATGATAGCATTCATTGAAGGGGGAATGACTCTTCTAATGGGTTCTATCACCATGAACTACCTTCGCAATCATAGACTTTCCCCCGAGTAGTGCGCGCCCAATACCTTTAGGATCCTAGGAGCCATTGATGCCTTGAACCTTCATCTAGGATTAGGACTGACTGGGCGTGACGTGGTACATATGTACGAGTGTCATAGCCAGAAAGGAGCAGGATATTACCTTAAATCCCGGTCCGACGCTGTTAGACTCCTCTCCTGCCTTCCCAAGTCAAATAAAGGGATGAAAGACGACTATTTGATCGTCTCGGGCGCGTGGCATGATGGTCTTCATTGCCCGACCCAGCCAGGAGAGCCAGGTGTGACTTCCTAGACTTAGGATCTGTAACAGTAGATTTAGGGTCTTCACTTTTTACAATCTGTCTTCTCTTTTATATCATTATTTTCTAGTTTTCTGACTAAGTTTTTTTTTTTTTTGTGATGTTAATAGATAAGGATCACGTTTCTCCTCAACTTAGCCTCACCAACGCTGTCGTGCTTAATTACTTATTACACTCGGTGATTTTTGTGAGTGAAGACGAACAACTTCGGTTTGTTCCTCTCATCCTTGATTATATGCTAAAATCAACTGATATTCAGCCGGTCGGCAATGCCATCACACAAGGTGACTATCGGCTCAGGTGAATAAACGTTGCTCGGCGTGGTTTCTTAACGCCGTACAACCTTGAACCTATACCGCATCCAAATCCGCAAGGTGTATCACTGCTTGTCCAGCCAGTTCAGCAGTTTCCCCCTGAACCAGTAGCTGCAGGTGAAAGAATTGGCTCTTCGACCTCTTCGCTCGAGGAGCAAATAGATAAATTTAGATTCGAAGGAGAGGCTTTAGGAGGGGTTCAAGTGATACCTGACTCGGACACCGAGGAGGAAATTGATAGGCAGTCTAGTATCCACCCTCCTATTTTAATAACTGCTCTTCCAAAAGACTCTTCAGAAGAGGAAGAAGACATGGCAATTCTAAAGGACTTGATGAAGAACAAAAACCAAAAAGTTGAGCAAAGAGGGACTGGTACGTCCCAACCAGTGAGAGTTTGCCTCCACCACCACCTCAGGTTCCTGATCTCGGCTTAAAGCCCTTACTGGATCTGAAGAAGAAGAGGCCCCTCCTTAAAACTAAAGAAAGGGAGGTGGTGCCACCAAAAGGGGCCAAGCAACAGAAGTTGGCGAAAGACCACCGGAGCAAGAAGGCCTCATCTACTGAAAGCTGAGATGACCCTCATGTTACTGATGTGTGCCGAGGGCCCTGCACATGGTCTCCCAAGTTAGAATTAGACGGTGCTCCTATTCCTTGGGATACTTCCCTCAGAAACTACAATGGGGGGAAAGCAGGAGTCATTGCTGATGCCTTGGAGCAACCACTACTCCTCCCCCGAGACATGGATTCATACAGGCGCTTCAGCCAGTATGAACTCTTCTTGTCCATGAAAAGGGATTTGGCCATGGTAAGTGAGTTAATCCAGCTCTTCAGTTTAAGATGTTGATTTTTTGTTTGTTTTACGCTGACACTTTCATTCTACTATGCAGATTATCTAGCAATTCTTCGTGGTTGAAGAGTGGAACAAAAAGACATATATCGAAGCCCAAGAAGCAGGAGCCCACTCTCAGTCCAAGGCAGAAAAGTCTTTAGGCAATCTGAAGGAAGACTATCATCAATTGTCTGAGCAGTTAAAAGAGGTGACTAAGCAAAGAAATAGTCTTGATGCGGGTCTGAAGAATGCTAAGAAGCAGGCCAAAAACCAACGCCAGCTGCTGAATATGACTGAGATCAATCTGGCAACTGAGAAAGCACTGGTGGAGGAGCTTCGTGCTGAGCTTCAAAAAGCCAGGAAAACTGCCAAACTGGCTCAGAAGAATGCTCAGCTAGCTAAGGAGGCAGTCGAGGCTGAAAGAAAAGCAACGTATCAGCTGGGGGTAGAGGAGACCCAAATCAGCCTCACTGAACAATTTGCCTCGGTCGACCGAGACTACTGCGATATAACGTGGGGAAAGGCGCTGGATGCTGCTGGGGTTCCTGCAGATTCCCACTTAAGGCTACCTAGGAGCATATATTATGATCTAGACATTCGTGAACTCCTAGAAGCTCAGGAGCAGCCCTCAGCTGGCCAGACCCCTCTTGCTCCTATTGAAGCAACTAAAGAGCCTGAGGGTACCCAAGAGAAGGAGAAAGACCAAGTCTCAGACGTTGTTGCTGCCCAGCCGAGTCAGACGGTTGATCCCTCGACTGCTCAGACAGAGACTTGATATGGCTAGGAGTTCTTATTCAGTACTTGTACTGTTGTACAGTTTTTTTTTTTTTTTTTTAATGTAAGGGTTGGTAGACTATTTTATTTTGATCAATGAAATCCTTTCTCTTCTACTTTCAATCTCCTTTTTAGTCATATTATAAATCTCACCATTATTGCAAACAGCTACCATTTATGATTATAATAGTGTAGGTAAATTTAACCATGATATTATGCCGATAAGGCAAATAACTTAAATTAATATTGAAAGGAGTGGTTTATACCAGAATTATTAATAAGTAACGAAAACAATAAGTGATATAAAAATTTCACGGGCCTTCTTGAATGTGCACAAAGCATATCTCTAATGGAGGAGTCCTACCATAAGTTAGAGTTAAATACAACAAGGAATTTCAAGCACGATAAATCTAAACATTAACAATAACTGTATGGGGATGCTATTTAGCCCAAATGATCTGGTCCGAGGACTTCAGTTATGGTTGAACATAAGTTTAAACACTTGAAGAAACCGTAAATGAGTACTAACTAACCCAAATCATCTGGTCCGAGGACTACAGGCATGATTGGATTTAAGTTTAAACACCTGAAGGAACCGTAAATGAGTGCTAGCTAACTCAAATCATCTGGTCCGAGGACTACAAGCATGATTGGATTCAAGTTTAAACACCTAAAGGAACCGTAAATGAGTGCTATCTAAACTAAATCATCTGGTCCGAGGACTACAGGCATGACTGGACTTAAGTTTAAACACTTGAAGGAACCGTAAATGAGTGCTAACTAACCCAAATCATTTGGTCGGAGGACTACAGGCATGACTAGGTTTAAGTTTAAACACTTGAAGGAACTGTAAATGCTTTATATAATGAACTGGTACATTGATTAAAGCAAAGATTTGATTAATAATAGTACCTTTTAAGGTTGTTTACATTCCAAGGGCGTGGTATTACATGACTATCCAAATCTTCCAAGAAATATGCCCTAATGCTAGCCCCTGAAGTGATACGATATGGTCCTTCCCAATTGGGTCCTAACTTCCCCCAAGCTGGGTTTTTTGCAGTGCCCACAACTTTCCTAAGTACCAAATCACCAGACTCTAGAGGCCTTAGTTTTACGTTGGCATCATAACCTTGCTTGAGCTTTTACTGGTAATGTGCTAATCGAACTATTGCAATTTTTCTCCTTTCCTTAATCAAATCCAAACTCTTTTCTAGCAGCTCATTATTGCCAGTCGAAATGAACAAATTGATTTTCATAGTTAGGAACCCAGTTTCCAGAGAAGTGACAGCTTCAGCTCTATAGTTCATTGAAAAAGGGGTTTCTCTAGTAAATCTACGAGGTGTAGTTCTGTATACCCAAAGTACATGTGGCAATTCTTCCACCCATTTGCCCTTTGCATCGTCTAGTCTCTTTTTTAATCAATTAACTATGACTTTGTTAACCGCTTCTGCTTGCGCATTCTCATAGGGATAGGCAGGGGTGGAGTATTTGTTTGTGATCCCTAGTTCGTTACAATAATTCCTGAATGCTTTGCTATCGAACTGTAGGCCATTGTCCGAGATGAGAGTGTGAGGAATCCCAAAACGAGTGACAATATTCTTCCACACAAATTTTTGCACATCTATGTCTTGGATGTTGGCTAGAGGTTCAACTTCAACCCATTTTGTGAAATAGTCTGTGCCGACCAGAAGGTACTTCTTGTTTCCTGTGGCTTTAGGGAATGGACCCACTATATCCAAGCCCCATTAAGCAAATGGCTATGGACTGGATAGTGTGTTGAGGACTCCACCTGGTTGATGTATGTTCGGCGCAAATCGTTGACATTGATCGCACTTCTTAACATACTCATGAACTTCTTTTTGCATGTTCGGCCACCAATAACCTTGAGTAATGGCTCGATGAGCCAAAGATCTACCTCCAGTATGGCTTCCACAGATTCCTTCATGTAATTCTTCTAGTAATAGCTCAACTGCTTCGGGACGCATGCATAATAAGTATGATCCAGAATAGGAGCATTTATAAAGTTTCTGGTCCTCAAATAGCCAAAATCTAGTCACTTCCCTTCGAACTTTATCGGCTTTTCTCCTTTCTTCGGGCAAAATATCCCCCTTCAAGAATTTAATGATAGGATCCATCCAGCTGAGTTCGGCCCTGATCTGGTGGATCTGTACTACCTCAGTTCTTGCTTCCGTAGGCCCATGCAGGTCCTCGACGAGGATGACTCTCAGTAAATCTTATGCCGAAGAGGTAGCAAGCGTGGTTAGAGAATCAACATATGCATTACCATTTCTGAGAATATGCAACAAATTAAAAGAGTCAAACTCCGACTGCAAGCGCTTAACTCAGCTTAAGTATCCTTGCATTCTTTCGTCCTTCGCTTCAAATTCACCTTGTACTTGACCGACGACTAATCTTGAGTCCGAGAATACCTCTACTGACTTTCCTCCCATTCTCCGAACCATAGCCATTCCTATCAGTAAGGCTTCGTACTCAGCCTCATTATTTGTGGCCGTGAAGTTTAGTCTTATTAATTTTTTGATAACGATCTGCTCTGGAGATATTAACACCAGTCCTACACCAGAACCCTTTTGATTTGCTGCACCGTCAACATATACCTCCCAGGGTGATGGACCTCGTTGAGAGATCATACCAACCGATTTTTCATCCATGTCCTTCTTTGCCGTTACTTCTTTTAAACTAGGTTCTGTGAACTCGACTATCAGATCTGCAAGCATCTGGCCCTTGATTGAAGTGCGAGGCATGTATTTGATGTCGAAAGCCCCCAGGATAGTGCCCCACTTAGCTATTCTTCCCGTGTAGTCA
The DNA here is from genome assembly GCA_030445155.1 of Quercus variabilis. NCBI lineage: Eukaryota > Viridiplantae > Streptophyta > Magnoliopsida > Fagales > Fagaceae > Quercus > Quercus variabilis. Next base: position 5,833,422 of record CP129448.1, on the reverse strand, counting down.
GCACTTCGAAGTATGATTTTAAGCAGGAGTTGTGTGAGCACGACGACTGTATATGCTTGGAAGTAGTGAGGTAGTTTCCATGTACCAAGTACTACTGCCAATATGGCCTTCTCCAGCGGCAGGTATCGAATCTCGGCCTCATATAACGACTTACTCACATAGTAAACTAGCATTTGCATGCCTTGGTCCATTCTTATCAATACCAAACTTACGGCACAGGGAGCCGCAACAATGTAGGCAAACAAAACCTCATTTGGCTCAGGGCTGGACATGATTGGTGGCCGGGCCAAATAATCTCTGAGTTGTTGGAAGGCCGAAGCGGATTCTTCAGTCCACTTAAACTCTTTCCACTTATTGATCAGTGAGAAGAAAGGTTTACACCTATCTGCTGACCGAGAGATAAATCGGTTCAAGGTGGCTACCATTCCTGTCAATTTCTGAACTTCTTTCGGATTCTAAGGAGCTTGTAGATTTTGGATGGCCTTTATCTGATCAGGGTTAACCTCAATTCCCCTATGCGTCACCATGTATTCCAAGAATTTGCCTGACCCTACCCCAAATGAGCATTTGGAAGCGTTTAGACAAAGCTTGTGCCTTCTTAAGACTCCAAAGGTGTTGTCAAGGTCCTTTACATGCTCGGAAACGACTTTACTTTTCACCACCATATCATCTATATAAATTTCGATACTTTTACCCAGTTGTGACTCAAACATCCTCGTTATTATTCTTTGGTAAGTAGATCCTGCGTTTTTCAGACCAAATGGCATCACTTTATAATAGTAGTTACCAATAAGGGTAACAAAAGCAGTCTTCTCCTGGTCATCCGAGACTAACGATATTTGGTGGTAACCTTGGAAAGCATCCAAGAAACTCATCCAAGGATGGTCGACAGTGGCATCTACTAGCTGATCAATTTTTGGCATAGGGAATGGGTCCTTAGGACAAGTTTTATTTAAGTCAGTGAAGTCTACACAGACCCACCATTTCCCATTCTTCTTCTTCACCACCACAGTATTTGCTAACCACTCCAGGTAAAAAACTTCTTTAATAGCTCTAACTTGTTTGAGTTTCATCACCTCTTCTTTCACTGCATCTACATGTTCCTTAGATGGGCGCCAAAGAGGCTGCTTCTTGGGGATAATCAATGGGTTGATTTTCAAATGGTGCTAAATGAATTCTGGATCCACTCTTGAGGCTTCGTAAGCATTCTAGGCAAATACGTCAAGATTTCTCTTAAGGAACTTTATTAGCTCTTCCTACTCCAAAAGAGGCAGCTTAGATCCGACTTGAAATAACTTTTTAGGATTGTCCCCAATAACAACCTTTACTAGATCTTCACATCGAGTGCCCCTGTCTAGATCTTCGGTAGGCAATACTCGATGTTTTAGCTGCTATAAACCCCTTTCAGCCTTGGCCGAGGACTCAGCTTCAGGCTTATGCTGAATGGCAGCCACTAAGCACTGTCTGGCCACGGATTGATCTCCTCGGATTTCACAAACCTGGCCTTTGGAGAGATATTTGACTTTTTGATGCAAGGTAGAAAAAACAGCCCCCAGCGTATAAAGCCAAGGTCTGGCTATAATTGTCGTGTAAGGGGAATACAAATCTACAACTATGAAATCCACCTCCACCACCTCTGAGCCAGTTTGTACAGGTAATCGTATCTGGCCCTTCGGGGTGATGACTCTTCCTTCAAAACTAACCAGCGGAGAATTATATGGTGTTAGGTCACCAGGTTTTAGGTTCAGCCTCCTGTAGAGATCAGGGTACATTATCTCTACAGCACTTCCCTGGTCAACCATTACCCTCTTCACATCATACCCTCCAATTATGAAGGTGATGACTAACGCATCGTCATGGGGTTGGATGGTTCCAATCTTGTCTTTGTTCAAGAACCCTAAAATTGATTGAGCATCAAGTTTGGCTCTCTTTGGACCTTAGTCGGGGTCCCCTGCGGGTAACCGAGCTACTGACATAACCTTGGATGGCCATGATCTTGTTCTCCCTGGTGCTATAAAGATGACATTGATAGTTTCCAATGGAGGCTTTGAAGGGTTATCTCTTCGGGGTTCTGAGCTCATCTGACCTCCTCGGCCACTAGAGTGGTGCAGGAGGTGCCTTAATTTACCTTTGCGGACTAACTGGTCCAAATGATCCTACAAACTTCTGCAATCCTCAGTAGTATGCCCATGATCTTGGTGGTATTGGCAATAGAGATTGTGATTACGCCTTTCAAGGTTTCCCACCATCTTATTCGGCCACTTAAAGAATGGTTCATTCTTAACCTTTTCCAAAATTTGGTGGACTGGCTCTTTGAATACAGTGTTGATTGCCTGAGGATTTTTTGATCTTGATTGCCCAAAAAAATCTCTCCGTGGTTTATTGTTATTATAATGGTCCGACCTAAAATCCCTCATTTCTTGGGGGATAACCTTGTCCTTACTCTTCCCTTGTTGTTGATCTTCTTCAACTCTTTTATATTTTTCAATACGGTCCATGAGCTGACGCATGTTAGTGACTAGCTTACCAGTTAAAGACTTTCTCAAACCATGATCAGTGGGGAAGCCATGCTTAAACGTGCTAAGGGCCATTCCATCAAAATTTCCCTCCATATCAATAAATATCTCCTAGTACCTATCCGAATAAGTCTTCAAGGTTTCACCCTCTTGTATGCTTAAGGATAGCAGCGAAGACAAGGGCCTGGCCACTCTTTAGCATGTGACAAAACGGGAGCCAAATGCTTGAGTGAGATCTCTGAAAGAGTTGATGGAATCTGTTTCTAGGCTGTCAAACCACCTTATTGCAAATGGTCCAAGACTAGAGGGGAAAACCTTGCACATCAAAGCCTCATCTCTGGAGTAGACAACATCCTCTTATTAAAGTGGCTCACATGCTCCACAGGATCTGTTCTACCATTATAAATCGTGAACGTAGGCTAGTTAAAATGTCGAGGAAGTCTCGCTTCTTCAATCCTATATGTAAAGGGTGATCTAGAGATTTGATTCAGAGCCTTGCTCAAGGCATCATTCCCTACACCTCCACGTGGTGGGCTTTGAGGTTGCCTCTTATTCTCTTATGGTGATGCTCATCTTCATAGGAAAAAGATTCACTGACTGGTGATCTCTGTTGGTAAGTGAAGTCCTGTTGGTCATCAGACTCTTCATCAGAATATGAAGAAACTCGTTTCCGCTTTGCATGGCGTAATTCCCTCTTCAATCTTTCAATTTCCAGTTGCATGTTCTGGTTCTTCTCTGCATGAGATATGTGACTTCCGCCATGTGACTGGCTTCGATCAGTATGCGTAGTATGCACACTATCTTCACGATCTTGCCTCCACTCCAAATGGAGAAAAGGGTCTATGTGTTGGGATGCCCTAGATTCTGCTAGTCGTTGCCTTGGCTTAGCCATTCTTAACTGTTGCTCCCACTTTCACTCAAGTTGTTCCCATAAACGATGCCAATTGTAGGGTTAGGATTTGTAACCCAAGCCCAAAACAATGAATTTGTAAAGAGTGGGTGAAAGAATTAGGTTGATTATGGAACTCGCAATGGTTAACTACAACCTCCAAGTATAAACCAACATAAATATACACGTAAAAAACGGAGTGAATTGGTGTCCGAAGAGAAATATTATTGATTGAACAGTGATTACAGTTCTTGGAGCTACAGTAAAGCCTTCTTCTTATCTTTTTTCTTCTCTCCCCTCTTATCAGAAGCTTCTTTCTTTTATATAACATCCTTCCCCATCATCTCCATCGCCCACCTGTTCTTCATCCGTATACCTACTTAAGTATATGTCCCATCAAGCATCTTTTTTAGCTCTTTGTGAGTAGTGGTAGCCGAGGTTACCCTGTTCAGGGGTCTTCTCCACATAAATGCGGCCAGAAAAGTTGCTGCAGTGCATTAAATACGGTGGTAGCAGCTTTTTCTTTAGATATTTCTTCGTCCTTATCATCTTCAGACATACTCAGAGCTTATCTTTATCACTGAAGTTGCTAGGAAGATTATTTGAACCACCTAGGTGTTTGTTTGATCGAAGCTCTTTATATCCAAGGAGAATAAGCTCTTCGGATCACTAGTGTTCTCTTCGAACTGTACTTCTCCTTCATTTCCAGGTATTTTTCTTCCAGATGGACTCCATCTCAACAAGTTTCTTCTTTTCGGACATACAGTAATCTTCAAATAGGGCCCTAGGCCCAATACGTAAAGTTAGGCTTTTATCCCCCCACAAATACTATTTTAATAAATAATTAAAGAAAAATGTCAACAAATACCCTAAATATAAGAGTGGTGTGAAAAATTTTCTAAAATGAGTCGTAAATAATTGCCCCAAAGGCACATGTGTTCATGTGACCCATAATTAAAATGTGGGATAATTACAGATTACCTACTTGTGATTTAGCCTGAATTTAACTTACTCACCTGTGGTTTCATTTTTAACATTTTACCCACCTGAGATTATTTCCGTTTAGTCTCTGTTACCCACCTCTATTATAAAAGAGGGATAAATAAGTCTTTTTACACCCATTTTATGTCTCTCTCCTCCCAAAAAAAGAAAAACAAAAACAAAAACAAAAAAATAAATAAAAGAAAAGAAAGATTAAAATATGGTATTAGTTTCTCACAATTCACAAACATAAAGAACATATACCCAGAAAACTAATGCAAATCAAATCAAGCAATACAATCAAAGTACAAACCATAGATCTATCAAAATACAACCCTAAAACCCAAGTCAAAATACAAACATCAACACACCCACACACATCCAAACTCACGGATCCATCAGTAACCATGCCTTAAATCCCATTTTTCAAACCCCAACAACCAAAATAAACCCAATCCCTAAATCAAATAAACAAAGAAGAAGAAAAATATAGCACAACATTTGATACCACGTTTTAGACCAAATTGGCTTCAAAATTAAGCCCACAAAAAAGAGTCACAAATTGCTAGCAACACGTTGAAAATTAACATGCAGAGAGAGAAAAATCACAGTTTCAACTTCTCTATTGAAAAAAAAAAAAAAAAAAACCTTAGAGAACTTTAATGGAACTTAAGAACAAATGAATTCAAACCCAGGCATATATTTGAAACCCCAATTTCAAATCTAGACATATATTTCAAGGACTTCTCAAACCCAGAAAAATTAAACTCAAATCAACCACTCCACAAAAGACGCCACGGCGGAGGAAGGCGTGGGCGTTGCGGGAGGTGAGAAGCTCGACGCGATTGATGAAGGAAGGGTCATGGATCTGGGTTTGAGCAAAGGAATGGAGCCACCACTAGCAACACCGATGATCCACAACACCCACGATGACACCGCAACCAAGCCGCGTCCACCGTAACAACCCAAAATCTCAGATCGACCACCACCAAAACCCAAATCGCAACCAACACGTCACGCACCTCAAAACCTAGACCCAAATCAGTCGTGCTCCTCCTCCACAAATCAAAACCCAAACCCATATAGTCACCCTTGGCTCCTCCATTGTCGAAACTGTGACCTAAAGCTATCGCCTATCTAAACCAAAGTGAGAGAAAGAGAGAGAGAAATAAAATCAAATAAGAAGTAATGGAAAGAGTAGTAAGTGATTTTTAACTTTAATGATAATTCTCGGACTAATAAATCAAATGGGTGCCATTGTAGCATCTAAGACCTCAGGTAGTGAGCAAGCGTGAGAGAGTGCTGGGAGAGGAGTGTTTGATTTGATTTCTTGTTTGATTTTTTGATGAAACTTGTTAGAATAACGGAAAAATTAGAGGTGGGTTACGGAACGTAAACGAAACGAACCCCGGATGGATAAAAATCAAAAATGAAATCACAAGTGGGTAAATGAAATTCGAGCTAAATCACACGTGGATAATCTATAATTATCCCTTAAAATGCAATGTATCAACTATTAAGAAATCAATCTAAGAGACTAGGTTAGACTTTCAAGGCTAAATGATAGTCCTACATTATTAGTTTATTACCATGCCATAATACGTGGTAACTGGTAACAACTATTAACAATTCTTTTTATTTTTTATTTTTGGAAAATCTCAACTACCAAACAAGTGCATATTCGTATGACAAGCCGTATTGGTTAAGTGTTGTAAAGATTATTTCGAGTAGTAGACACGTGTATATATTTGATTGGATATTAGATATAGTTAGTCTGTTATCCACACATAATAGCCTTTGTAGGATCTGTTTTTCCCGCCATGCTCTGTTCCTCAAAAAGCAAAGAAGACTGGGCTAGACTTTTAAGGCAAAATGTTAGACCTATATTCTTATTCATTTGGATCTGCCTCTGAAATATCTGCTACTTTCCTATGCGCGAGCATGATTGTTCTGAGAAAATTGGCTTTAGCTTCGTAAATGCAAAAAGGGGAGCTATATGGGTCCAAACGATTTTCTTTTGTTGCAAAAGGGCTCAACAGTCAACAGTCAACAGTCAACAGTCAACACTCTCACATGGGGCGTCCTCATTTTCCTATGCATGATAATGGTAACATTCCAAGAAATATTGTAATGTTAAACTAACATAATTAACATTGTTTGTAACTCTTAACTACTACAAATATTGCACCCCCACAGGTTCACTTTGTTTTACAAGCTGATTTAGTAGGCGTCCATTAATGAAGATCCATTGTTTTTCCCTCAATAAATAAATAAATAAAAGAAATATTGCACCCCCAACCTACTTGATTTTCAAGATTTTTTTTTTTTTTTTTTTTTTGAGAAAGACTTGATTTTCAAGTAGGATTATAAATAAATCAAGTCATTCATAAATAGCTTGGACCTGACTCAATAAAAGCTCATTTATGTTTGTTTGTTTATTAATTGATCAAGTTTTTGCCTACATTTTTTGCTTGTTTAATAAACGAGCTAAGTAGAAAAAAAATATATATATATATATATATATATTCATGAACAAACTCATGAATATTGGTGCTTGACACAAAACAAGTTGACTCTAAACTCGTTTATAAGCTTGATAATAAGCTTGATATAAGTTTGACAATTAAATCCATATCTTACTATGATTTTAAGTAATTAGGTATAGTAATTGCTTGTCCAAACAAATAAGCTTTATATAGGCTTGATAATATATTTGTCTTGGATTTCAAGCTCAAAAAGTTGATATAAGCTCGAGCTTGAGTTTGAGCTCAACTTTACTAATGAGTAAAGCCAAGTTCAATCTTTTAGACTTTTTAACCAGCTTGACTTCAAACATTTATTATAGGATTAGTTCAAACTCAAGCTAAGTTTAAACATTTTATATTTGTAATTCATTGTCAAGCCAAATTTGAACACTTACTACTTGACAAAGGTCGACTAATTTACAGTCTATTTTCAAATTTACGCCCCCTCCCCCCTCCCAAAAAAAAAAAAAGTTCTACCAAAACATTTTAAAGAATGAGATAACTAATTGGTTAGAGGAAACAATTAAGAGCATTGGCATTAGGTGTGCTAAATGCTAAAACACCAAATACCAAAAATACATCTCCATCACATATGTCATATATCAAATTATTTTAACACATGCTATAGTATACTTTTACTAGATGGTGGGTATTATTTTAGGTTATTTTAATGAGTAGTGTATTAAAATAAGAGATGAGATGTAGGATGTAATGTCAAATACTATGCTAAAATAGATAAAATAAATTTTTGGTAAGTTAAAATAAATTTTTTTCCGAACATTTGTGCTAATACTCTAGCGTTAGAATTTTGATGGATGTAATATATGATATAGTTAATTACTTATGCCGCACCAGATGGTGTTTAATGGGGGCACAAATATATATATATATATATATATATATATATATATATAAATATTAATCGTGTAAAGAAGGGCCAAGATAGGTTCACACGGTGCTCAAGACTCTGATGCAATTGAAAATAAAAATAAAGCTATGTTTAACTATCATTGCTGTCTCACACTACCACTAAAAAACGTTGCAAAATTGATGCTCAAAAAAAAAAAAAAAAAGGTTACAAAATTGTTGTAAAAGTTGTGCTTTTGTACTTTCTCTTTTACCAATTCCACATTCCCCACGAAAACGCAGGTAGTCATGGTGGAAACAAAATCCTTGCTTTTATTAAATGAGAGAAATGAGTGGAAAAAGAAAAAGAAAAATTATGGTGTCACAAACTAGTACACAATTTATTTATGTAATGATTTGTAGTTGATGGAGGAGTGATTTACCGTCACCTCTCCACCAACCACAACTCGTTACATGAGTGAATTGTGCATAAAGTCCTGTACTAGTTTGTAGCACCAGAAATTCTTAAAAAAAAAAAAACAAAAGAGAAAACAATAATTAATTTTTTTTTTATCTGCAGTAGTGGACACGTGTACAGAGTTGATTGTGTGTATTTATTCAACAAGCAAAAAGACTGGGTTAGACTTTCAAGGCTAAATGTTAGTGCTACATTGGTGTTAGTAATTTAGTATGCCATATATATAAAATACTCTGTTACCAGTGACCACTACACTTGGCTCTGCATCTGAACACTTACTTTCCAATGCATGAGCATGATTGTTCTAAGAAATTTTGCATTAGCTTCGTTGATGCAAAAAAGGGAACCATTGGGTCCAAATGGTTTTCTTTCTGTTCAAAAGGGCTCAACAGTCAACACCATCACATGGTGCCTCCTTATTTTCCTATGCATGATAACGGTAATATTCCAAGAAAATTCATAAAGTTGTGCATGATATAACGGTAGCTTTCTTGGAAAATTCTTAAAGAAAGACGAGTAACGGTAAATTTCTTTGAAAAAATTGCTCAAAAAAGAACAATTTCTTTGAAAAAACATAAAGCTATGCACGATTGATGTAACTTTCTAAGAAAATTCATAAAGGAAAACAAGGAACGGTAACTTTCTTCCCCTTTAAATATTCGGTCTCTCCTCGTCTTATTCTTCACAGCAACATTACTCTCTAGCTTTCTTCTCGCTCTTTAAGCCTTCTTTTCACTCTCTAGCATATTGAAGCACTTCAAGCTCTCACCCTTTAGTCTCGCTCTTATAGCCTATATATTTCACTCACTAGAAAGTTTTTCTTCCACACCCTAGCATTGAAGCATTTGAATCCCAGCCTCTAGCTTTCCTCTCTCTCTTTTAGCCTTCTTTTTTCTCTCACTACGCACTAACAAATGGATGAAGCAATCCTCTCTAGCGTTGCTGGGTCCATAATTGAAAATTTGGGCTCTGCTGCTTTTGAACAGGTTGGATCGCTCTGGAATGTTGAAGATGACCTTGAACAAATCAGGAAAACTGTTTCCACAATCAAAGCTGTACTCCAGGATGCAGCGGAGGAGCAGAACCACAATAATCAAGACAAAGTCTGGCTCGAAAAGCTCAAGGAAGCAGTTTTTGATGCAGATGACTTGTTGGATGAGTCCAAGTATCACACTGAATTAGCTTTGCGGCAAAAAGAGACGAGTGGGAGTTTTACAGAAAAGGTACGCTATTTCTTAAGTTCAATCGCAGTTGTTTTAGGACGTCCTAAGATGAGTCTTAAAATAAGTAAACTGAGTCAGGAACTAGATGCAATAGCCAAAGATAGGGAAAAGTTTCACTGGAAAGAACGCAGTACTGTAAAGCGTATTGTGAGTCCGAATAGGGAGACTCGCCCGTGGCTTCCTAATAATGGAGTAGTTGTTGGGAGAGAAGATGAGAAAAATCAAATCATAAATCGTTTACTAGAGCCTAACAATGAAGAGAATGTTTTAGTTGTTGCTATCGTGGGGATTGCAGGGTTAGGCAAGACCACACTTGCTCAGTGTGTATACAATGATGATAAAGTTGATACGCATTTTGAGCTAAAATTATGGATGTCTGTCTCAAATGTCTTTGAGGTGACAACATTTGCTGAAAAACTAGTAAATGGTATTGATAAAGATGATAGCATAGAACTAAGGCTAAAGAAACGTCGTAAGTTTAATCTTGAAGTCCTCATGGATCAAGTCCACAACATGGATCCATTGAGGAAACTTGTTAACAAAATTTATCAAAAGAAATTTTTAGTTGTGTTGGATGATCTTTGGAATGAAAATTGTAAAAATTGGAATGACTTTAAAAGTCTTTTAATCAATGGGGCAAAGGGAAGTAGGATTGTAATAACTACGCGTGACAAATCAGTTGTAGATATTACACGTGCTGATGCAACACATTTTCTTAAAGGCCTCTCTGAAGACTATTCTTGGTCTTTATTTGAGAAATTTGCATTTGAAAATAGTCAAGACACCAAAAACCCAACAGTAGTAGATTATGGAAGGGAGATTGTAGGCAAATGTCAAGGAGTACCCTTAGCCATAAAGTCCATTGGAAATGTACTATACTCTAAGAAACCATACGAGTGGTCAAAGATCAGAGATAAGATAGTAACAAATGTAATTGAACAAGGGGGTAGTACTTTTCCCATTCTAAGGTTGAGTTATGATTATCTTCCATCTCATTTGAAAGGTTGTTTTGCCTTTTGTTCTTTGTTTCCTAAATGTTTCTATCTTGATAAGATGACAGTGATTCAACTTTGGATGGCACATGGGTTTATCCAATTATCAAATGATACTCAGCAGGTAGAAGATGTTGCAGATGAATACTTCAAGTATCTACTCTGTAATTTTTTTGAAGTATGGGGTCATTTATATAAGATGCATGATTTATATCATGATCTTGCAGAATTAATTGCAGGGTCGGACTGTAGACTTGACAATTTGGAATGGAAAACTCGTCATGTATCGTTTTCTAGCTATTCATTTTTTGCTAAAACTTTAAGTTCAGTTAAAGCAAGCAGCAAGCTACAAACAATTCTTTTCACACATGATGAGTATGCATCTAATGCCATGGATGAGTCAACATTGATTACACTAATTGAGAGTTTCCCAAGGTTGCGTGCATTAGATTTACATAGATTGAAGATTAAAATAATTCCAAATTCCATAGAGAAGTTAATACATTTGAGGTACTTAGATCTTTCTTTTAATCCTATTGAAACTCTTCCTGCTTCTATTACTTCATTGTTGAATTTGCAAACACTAAAACTTCAAGAATGTAGTAATCTTGAACAATTGCCTAGGGACATCACAAAATTGGTTAGCCTCAGGCACCTTGATGATAGGGGCTGTTATAAGTTGAGATTGCCTCAAGGATTACGGAAACTGACTGGTCTTCAGTCATTACCATTATTCATTGCGAGGAATAATGGTGGACTAGACGAATTGAATGGGCTAAACAACCTCAGAGGAACACTTGAGATCAAAATTTTAGAACAATTGGAACATGCTAACTCAAATTGCGAGGTCAAAATTTTAAGAGAAAAGCAACATCTTGAGAAACTGAAATTAACATGGGCCCACCAAGAAGGACATGATGAGATGTTATTAGATAGCCTTCAGCCACATCCAAATCTCAAAATTTTGAAAGTGTGGGGTTACACTGGTGTGACATTTTCAAGTTGGCTTTCTTCCATCGAAAATCTTGTTAAAATCACTTTAAGGAAATGTAACAGATGCAACCACCTGCCGCCATTGTCTAAACTCCCATTTCTAGAAAGTTTATATCTTGATGAAATGAAAGATTTGGACTGCATATCAGATCGTGATATAAGTGAGGAAGTTTCTACTTTATCCTTCTTCCCATCATTAAAATCTCTTTCGATTTGGAGATGCCCTAACTTAAAGGGATGGTGGAGGAGCGCATCAATGACAGATCATCAACAACATCAGCATAACCGGTCACTGCCTTCATTTCCTTGTCTTTCTTCTTTTTCTATTATTAATTGTCCTAATATGACTTCCATGCCCTTGTTTCCTTCTCTCGGAGAATACCTACATCTAAGAAACGTTAGCTCAAAGCTTTTTCAAGAGACAATACTTCCCTCTTCCTCCTCTTCTTCGTCCTCTCATCTCTCCAAATTAAAATCTATGGATATAGGAAATCTGCCAGATGTTGTGTCTCTGCCAGATGGGTGGGTATCAAATCTAATTTCTCTCGAGCGTTTATACATTTTCTCTTGCAAGGAGTTAAATATAGGAAGTGACGTGGACGAAATGGAATGGCGACATCTCAACCGCCTCAATTTTCTGTACTTCTACGACCTTCCAAAACTGAATTCCTTACCTGTAGGTCTTCAACACGTTACAACCCTGGAAACGCTCTATATTGGAAATTGTGAGAATCTGAAAACATTGCCTCGGTGGATTGGGAATCTTATCTCACTTAAATGGTTTACAATTTACAACTGTCTCAATCTGAAATCACTGCCTGACGAGATGCGCGATCTCTCGTCTTTACAAACACTGCGGATTGTCGAGTGTCCCGAGTTACAGAGAAGATGCGAAAAGGAAACCGGTCAGGATTGGGGCAAGATCGCACATATCACTACCGGTACGCATTCTATATACCCATATTTTTTTTTTTTATTGAATTTTTGTTTGCTAGCTGAGAAAACAGTTGTAAATGAAAGAAAGTGAACTTTTTAAAAATTTATTCTCTATCATTTATTGATTTCAATACAATTTTTTGAAAAAAAAAATAAAAAGAATTTTTTCTTTTGGATTTCAAAAATATAGGAACCAATGTATACAATTGAATGGGGCTCACTTTAGCAAAGCTTTTGGTTTTCTGACGTTTTCTAATAATAAAAAATCTGAGATGTATAAAATCTTGGCCAATTTGATTGATTCTCAGCAACCAAACTGTTGAATTGTTTCAAAGTTCTATTATTATTAACATTGTTTAATTCGATGACTTGTGTTCTGTCAACAGTTGATATTCGATGAATCATCTGTGGAATATGGTGGAAATATGCCTCGCTTGGATAGTTTCAGGATTTTGGATGGTGGAGTACGAAAGGTACTTAGCTACACTCTCTGTAATCAAAGGTTATTGAATATTTTGAATAAAATTTCATTCCATATATTTGATTCACACATTAAGAAGGACCCAAAAGGATAAAGTAATTAAAATGAAAGATGCATATATCCCTATTTCCTTCAATAAATTTTGAATAGCTGGAAGAGGGTTATTCAAATGTGAATTCCTTTCCTCTTCTTCTTTGTTTTTCTTGTATCGTGATGATATCTCACTTGGTTTGATCCTAGATGCAGAACAAATTGGAAGCACAAAACAAAACTAGGCGTAAATATCTGAGCCTATTCAAAACCTTTATAAAGAACATTTTGTCTCTATTATGATCTTATTTTCTACCATAGTTTAGTGGTCTACAGCTTAACATCAATTTTTTTTCCTGTGGTTGGAAGCATACACAATTTTAGTGGAATTTCTTTGTACATTGTGTTATGTTCCCATTGCTTGCTGTTACAAACTTGGGAAAAATATTTTTTTGGCCATTTTGTCTCACATCTTATTTCCAATTTGCTTCAAAGTCTTTACATGAAAAATGCCTTGCCCAAGCCTCAAGTCCTTAATTTTTCCAATAAACTTTGAATAACTGGGAGAGGGTTATTCAAATGGTAATACATTTCCTTTACTTCTTTGTTCTTCTTGTGTTATGTTTTATGATGATTTCTCACTTGATTTGATCCTAGATGAGGAACAAATTGGAAGCACAAAACAAAACCAGGCAAAAATAGCTGAGCCTATTTAGAACCTTTTATAAAGAACGTTTTGTCTACCATAGTTTAATGGTCTAGACTCTAGAGCTTAAAATCAATTTTTTTTCATGTGATTGGAAGCATACACAATTTTAGTGGAATCTCTTTGTACATTTTTGGGTTATGTTCCCATTGCTTACTGTTACAAACTTGGGGAAAATAACTTTTTTGGCCATTTTGTCTCACTTGAATAACTAATTCGTGGCAATTTTTCACAATTCCCTGTCACTGTTAAGCTTTGCCTAACTTTAGGATGCAACAGCATCATCATTGCAGCCATTCTTGATTGGCCTCTAGCAAAGCATTTGAAAAAAATGATTTGAACCTAAAAGGGTAGCTTGTATGGACCTTTTATAATAACTCATCACAGATTGGTAAATTGGGATTACAATGCTGATATCTTGTGTTATCTGCAGGGAGCATTTGGAGTGTTGTAGGGATCATCTCTTTTATGATTACTCTTTTACAAGAAGATTATGGCAGCAAGTGTTGGAAGAGTACTTGGTTAATCTGCAGCTTGTCTTTTGAAATTCCTCTCCATTTGTTCAGATGCTAAGGCCCACTTGGTGTTCTTGTTATTGTTGAAATTGACTTTAGTGTGATGAAAATTTTTTGTAATCTAAAAATTGTGTTCTTCATTGTTTTGGTAGTTTTTAGCATTTGTTTTAGAGAAAATTGTTGTAAACTCTTTATTCAATAGTGGAAATTTTTTACTGGACTAGGTCCCGTGGTTTTTCCCTTCTCATTGGAGGGTTTTCCACGTAAAAAATCGGTGCCCTAATTGTGTTTTGTTGCTGGATATTTTTGTTTGTGTTGATAGTGCTTGCCAAATTATTTTGAAATTCCTATTGAATTTGCACAAAAAGAAAAAATAAAAGAAAAAGAAAATTCCTTTGTGTGTTATGGTATCAATTGGCAATTTTTCCCAATAGAAATAATGGATTAATTCTTCAATGGGAAAAGGCTTGAGGTCTACCTTCGATTTAAAGAAATGCAAGAGTCCATAATGATCTTATTCACATTGAGAATAGTCATGTAGTTGATTTAAAGTGATGTGAGAGTTAGGACTAGAGAAGGTTTTAAAATGTCAATAAAGGATAGGGTGCTGTTTAGTTATTTTGGTCTGTGTCTGTTTTAGCTTAGCTTGGTAGCTTGTCTTTTTGCTGCAGGGGCTGGCTGTTTTTTCTGCAGAAGTGTAGATTTCAGTCTTTCTGTCTTTTGAACTTCATGTAATAATTTTTCTATTAATAAAATGTCCTCATTCATCCAAAAGAAAGAGGACAAGAAATGGAATACAAATTGCCTGAGCACTAAGTTTTAGATAAGTTGAAATGCATTATAGCCCTTCAAATTCTATTGCATCACACAAATTTGGCTAAACATTCTCTGGCATTGATTTCAAAAGAAGCACTTAATGCCTAATGCTCCAACTGCTTTCCAGGTTACAAAATGAGTTCTTGTTAGGGTTTGTTCAAACATATAGGCTGATGCGCATTGAAAAGACCTGGAAACATTAGTTTTTAAAAATGTCATTATAGATTTAACTGGATTATGAATTGATTTACCCCAAACATTAGAATTTGCTAGTTGCTTAGTGCTTTATACTTTATAAAAGAGAAGTAGAAGGTTATACACTGAGCTGATAAAGCATTTTGTCAAACATGCAAGAATGCCTTTCAATAGCTTGATCCCTCTAGATTATTGTGTTTTACGACCCACAAAATTGGATTAATATACTTCTTAACTAGTCCTAGAACCTCTTTATGAATAATTGATGATGATTATATTTGATTGGTGTAAACCGCATAAAAACATAAGTTTAGCTTTTCAGGAAAGTATTTGTACTTAATTTTTATGCCAAAATGATAAATTTAGAATTAATTCCACATTCTGAAAAATTACCATACTGAACAAGTTTAGAACTAGTCATAGCATTCACGGCTGACCACTTTTGTGGTTTCTCAAAGGATACCCCATTAGTCAAAAGCCTTAAGACTTCAGTGCCATTACTTGTTAGATTATCAAAAAGATCTACAGCTAAAGGTCTCATTTCAAAGCCCATGAGCAGAAGTGAATATTATCTTTTTATGTTCTTCATGCTTTACATCCACAACAAATATTTCTGGTATATAATGTTTTCTTAGTGATGAAAGAGCAACGGTAATTGATGTTGTTTACAACACTGCAAATGAAAATGTATTAAATAAGCTTGATGCTACCTAAGAAACAGGTCAGTTACATCTTACACAACTTACTCAAATGCCAAAAACACGCTGGCTGTCAAACAATCCTATAATGGTCTCACAGACTAGTAGTGCTTATTCTGCTGAAGCTAATCATTGATAGTAATCATAGTCAATG
This sequence comes from Quercus variabilis, assembly GCA_030445155.1. NCBI lineage: Eukaryota > Viridiplantae > Streptophyta > Magnoliopsida > Fagales > Fagaceae > Quercus > Quercus variabilis. Next base: position 5,817,448 of record CP129448.1, on the reverse strand, counting down.
AACATATATAAACCATGTTACAGTTCTATCTTTTTGTCTGAATCATTGTGCCACATAGTTAATGGACCTTTAAATTGGTAACTTCTTGTAGTAATACTATTTTCAAAGCACTAGATGGTTCAAGTTAAACACTGATGTATCATTGTTAGGTAACCCCTGAAGGTAGAGGGAGGGGGTTTAATTCATGACTTTGATGGAAACAGGATTAGAGGACAGTCAAGAGCCATTGGGTTTGCAATGAATGTTATGGCAGAATTATGGGCTTCAAGGATGGTCTAATTCAAATTAGCTAACTCAGTATCCAAGCAATAGAGATAGAGCTAAATGCCAAAGTTGTACTTGAACTTAATTCCAACTCCAACCCCATAAATAGACCCTTCAAAGCTCTTGTGCCTTGTCACAGACAAGTGATCAGAAGAATCCTTTATACCAAACTTTACCATTGTTTCATGAAGGCTAATGATCCCTCAACTAATGAATCAGCCATAAATGCCCATTTGAGGTCAAAATCCTCAGTTCGGCTAAGAATCATCATTTTAACACCAAAATCAAAAGTATTTAAGGAACATGGGAACTCCATTTTTGGGTAAAGGTCAAGTCACTTATCTAATCTTACCCAAAATGTGAGAAAGTCTCACATGCCAACCTTTTTCTAGTCTCTGAATGAGTTCCCTCTTGTTTAAGAGAGGAACAACTCATGCCCTCCAATAACTACAACCAGACACTGATTAGTGTCTACTTTCATTCTAAAAATATTCCACTTACCTATTATATTCAAGCACTACTGTAGGTCACATAAAAAAAACTCCTTAACTTTCTTCACATACCATTATATTCTTATGACGATGGAACTCCCAAGTGATTAGGTTGCACTTCCCAATCATCTAGTATTCATAGTATTAGGTTGCACCAGTCAATACAAATGTACCACCATATGATAGTCTCTTTCTCTCCATTTTCACACATTTTAAGAGGGACAAAACTTAATTATAGTATCTTATGTGTTCAACTTTAAATTCGCCAATTAAATGTAATTGCATGACTATATTAATCAATACAATATAAGCAATGTTACATCACCTAAGAACAAAATTAAAATCAATTATGTGATATATAGTTTGTTCCCCTTATTGTCCTTTTGTTTTGTTGGTTTTGGACTTATTTCTTTAATGTTGTACCTTATTATGGATATTGTCTGTAATGTATTATGCACTTTTTTGATAAATTTGATTAGATTGGAACCTTTGATGATTGTTGGTTCCATTAATGATTAATGAAGTACATTTTTTAAGGTTGAAGATTTTTTTTTTTTTTTTATTGCAATCATGTATTTTTAGAGAGTTAAGCAACTCTTAGTTAAAAGAATTTTTTTTTATTAGCTCTTACTGCTTCCCAATGAAGTGGGATACTAAATTCCTCATTTTAAGTGTTTATTTATTTATAATTTAATGGTTATAACAATGGTGAAGAGATTTGAACTCTAAATTTCTAAAAAACTCTAGGAAGTGTCAATTCAATTGAACTATAAAACTCTTGGTAGACCTACTAAATTCCTCAGCAGGACACTTTGGCACCCTTTAACAAAAACTTTGTTTTATTAACAAATTATGATTATAGATATATAAAAAACATGTTAAGATACCAATTATGATTTTTTATGTATTGACAAGATTTATAATGTACAATAACACTTTATCAATTAAACTACTATAAGTGCATTGACTAATAAACTTTCGTCTGAATATAATTTAACTATTCATATAGATTTTTTTTTTTTTTTAATGAATAACTATCTATATAGATAGAGACATAACAATGTTCATAGTGTATTGACTAATGTAACAATGTGCCCAAGTTTAGTCGGATAGGATATGACTTAGGTTCAATGCAATGGACCCATTAAATACAAATATGAGTCAATAGGATATGACTTAGGTTCAATTCAACTAACCCATTAGATACAATTATGAGTCAAATTTTAAATGCTTATTGTATGGAGTAACCCAATTGGATAAAATTACTTAAAAGCATTCATATCAGCTCATAGAAAAATTTCTATCTATGAACTAACTTTTTCTATTTTATATATTCACTTCTCAAAACACCCAACATCATTTTATCTATTTTACACTATATTTTATTAAAAATTAATTTTTTTAATTTTTTAATTAATTCTCTTTCTTCACAGACAATAACCACCATTAATTCTCTTCATTCAACTTTGAGATACATAACAAAAAAACAATTAACTAAATGTAAAAAAAACAATTAACTAAATGTAAAATTAATAGCGTAAATATAACAATTACAGTAACAAAGTTGAAAATCTACACAATTATACACAAACAAACTAATGTAAGTTATTTATAAAGTTCTGATGTGACGTGAATGGTCCAAAGGTGCCTAAATTTTCCCCCAATAGAATCTCGAGATATTGATCCTATCACAAAAACGAAACGTGTCACTGCTCACCACCTTTCGCCAAACAAAACCTGTCATGCAAACAGACAAAACATAAACATAATCCACACTACCTCCAATATGACCCCCCACCCCACTCACTCGCACAGACAGTCTCACACCATTAACCAAAAAACCATCTCTCTCTCTCTCTCTAAACATGGCGGAGGAGAAGCAGAAGCACAGCGGCGGCGGCGGAGCAGGCGGAGGAATTGTGGTGGTGGATCCAAAACCCAACAATGGCCTGACATCAAAAGTCATCGACTTTGTTGAAAAACTGATTGTGAAGCTCATGTACGACTCTTCTCTGCCTCACCACTATCTCTCCGGTAACTTTGCTCCGGTTCGGGAAGAGACCCCACCCACCACTGATCTTCTCGTCAAAGGCCACCTTCCGGTGCGTACAATTATCCATTTTTTGTTTTTGTATTGTACTGTATAATTCTCTTCAAATCCTAACCGTTCGTTTATTGGGAAATTTATAGTCCGTTTAGTGATAATTTATTTAACTGAAATTGAAATCTTTTTGGTGAAAAGTACTGAAGATAAAGCTAGCTGAAATAGTACGGTTGGACTCAAAAATAGTTCCAAAAAATTAAATGATATCCATGAATAGTAGAAAAATAAGTTAAATAGGGAAAAAAAAAAAAACTTGCATTTTAAGCAATGCCCAACGTGACCTTAGTGGTTTGGATTTTGCCACCTCATCAATAGTTGAAATTCCGATGACATGGTGAAATGGGTTGCCTTTTATAACATGTGAAATGGGTGATGTGTACGGAATATGTGTATTAACAAGTGTGCAATAATTAGTGACAAGCAATGGAAAATGCTAAAGATTACAAATTTTACTGCGTAAGGTTTACAAATTGGCGTGGCAATATGGCGTCGAATGTTAGAATTATGTTTTTGTAATTGGTGACATGCCAGTTTGTAAAGACTATATAGTTAGCATCACTCATGCTGAATAATGGTAGTAAATGTTTGCTAAAATGTTGATGACGTGGCAAATGTTAAACCACTCTTTGAATATGAATTGTTAGCTACTAGTAGTTTAGTTATAATTTATAAATTGTTAGGATCTTAGGGATTTTACAATGAATTAAGTAGTAAATGCCTAAATGGATGGTTTAGATTTCGCCGGATTTGGACCCTCTGGAGTAAAGTCTTACTATTCATCCATTTTGAAAAGAGCGGATTGGATTATGTCATATTGTCTATAATTTAAACACACATACCAAAAATATGATAGTTCACATTTTTTTTTTTACATGTTAATGATGTGGCAAAATCTGCTACACTCATTTTAAAATGAATGGATGTGATTTTAGAAACTCCACGGTAAAGGATTTTAATTAAGATTTTGTCACATCAACAATAATGTTAATAAATTTTTGTTTAAATGTTGATGAGGTGACAAAATTTAACTTACTTGTTTAGAAGTGTGGAGGGAAGTTATGACTTGAGAGGATTATGATGTATATGTATTTATTTATGTATGTGAGTTGAGGGTCTGTTTGGTATTTTATAAAATGAAAGGTCTACTTGATCAACCAACCAAACAAAGTGCTATATTTGAATTTTCAACATTTCTTTCTAAAATTGTTTGGGAGTTCCATTTGGTGTTTATAGCACACGTTGCGATAATCTTGATATGGCATAATTTTCTATGCAAATATGGTGGATGTACTGTCTTTTTTCATACTTGAGTGAGTGATACAAATTTGATATGTGGATACTTTATTTGGAAAAAAAAAAAAATTAGATGATTTGGAGTTTAAAAATGCATAAACTTTTTGCACAGCTATGAAGGAACTATTATTTAACTTTTCACTTAATGATCGATTATAGTTAGCTAGAGTTTTGAGGCACATGTTGTAGACATTAGCTGATTTCAAAGCTTGTGGGGAAAATGTTTGATGTGAAAGCCTCATGATTAGGAGCTGTGAATGTTGCGCAACTTGTGCTTGGAGGCTATGCTTTGCAGTGCAAAGCTAAAGAATGTTCATTATTGTTTTCTTGTGATATTGCTCTAGTATAATTGGGAAAGCAGCGATATTGCTTTTAGTGAATAAGTTGGTTGCAAAAATCTGGTGTTGGAATTTTTAAGACTGTATATAAGATATGGGAAAAGTTAAGATTTTATGCACGGAGTGAGGACGAGAAGTTTAGACATATGTACTAAACAATCATATCCATGTGGTTTAGATGTGTTCACGGTAAACTGACAAGCAAGCCAGCAAAAGAGAAATATATTAGATAAGAAGACATAGAATGGTGGAGAAGAATAAATTTGGCCAGTCACTTCCAAATTTTTGGGGCTGAGGCTTTGTTATTGTTGTTTGTTTAGCCTCACGTCCTTGAACTGAGCTATTTTTGGCATCCTGTTACCATTCTAGGTTTTTCTTTTGTATTATACTACAGCCTTGTTGCTGGGTAATAGTGGTCCTTGTCATGTAATAACCTGTCAATTTGAAGAATTCCTCTCACCTTGAGTTTGATATGTGCTATCTCGTTACTATAAATGTATATATATTTCATTTTGAGTAAATGTAGCCAATGGTTTGACCAATTATTCATTTATTCCTCCAATGCATTAAGCTGCATCTTATTGCCTCTGTTGCCCATGACATGGAATGTAGAATATGTCTTACAGGATTGCTTAAACGGAGAGTTTGTTAGGGTGGGTCCTAACCCAAAGTTTTCTCCTGTTGCTGGATATCACTGGTATGTCTTTTTTTAATTAATTAATTAATTAATATATAAGCCTGTCTGTGGAACTATTTACTGTAATTACTTGACTTAATTCTAAGTGAAGAAGAATATTCATTTAACTACTCTATATGAAGGGTTTTTTTTTTTTTTTAGTTCTTGTGAATGAAATTCAGATATTTTTCAGATGACCATTGTGCTTATTTCCTTTGTTTCTCTCTTTGCAGGTTTGATGGAGATGGGTGCGTGATTTTCTGTTCCCTTATTCAAAAGAGTATTTCTTTTAAGTTTTTATGAAGAAAGAGTTTGAAGATATAACTTCAGTATCACTTTTCCCACTCCAGAATATCATTAATGTTTCTCTGCTTTGTGTGTTTAATTTATGGTTGCTTTTTAGTGGCTACTCAGCGCCCAATTCTCTACATTATAAAAGTATTTTTGTCATATACTCTGAAGGAAAAAGCTCCATGTAACAAAGAAAAAAATGCCAATGGGCTGCTCTATATAGTGAAGTTTCAATTTTCCTGAGTCATAATATATGGTGGTTATATGAGCAGTAAACCCTTGTAGTTCATTCTTTAGTTGGCCAAGATCATTTGGATTTTATATGTGGTGCTTAGTTCTGAGAAATTTCATTGAAAATATCATGATTGTTCTGACACAACTACAATTTGACAGTGGAGCCAAATGAATAATTTTTTTAGGGACTGAATTTACATAATTGAAGTCCTCTAAGAGGTAAAATGATACACTTGTTCTTTTCCTCCTTCCACAGTTGCTTGAGGTTCCTTCCGGTTGATACATTTACTATCTTGACATTAAATGCTGAAGTTTTACTTGTTTAACTACAATGAATTGCCAAATCGAGCCTGCCAATGAGCTCTAGCTCAAATGGCACCTCCTCCCCTTGTAAGAGTAAGGTGGAAGGTTAGGTCGTGGGTTCAAGACCCACTGGGTGTGTGTGTGTGTGTGACTTATCAATTTAAAAACAAACTAGAATCACCAAATTGAGCTTCTTAAGAATGAAAATTTTCCCTATGTGGGTGTATGCCAGCCAGAATATCTTATTGAATTCAACTGCCATGCTAATTAGTGAGTTACAATTGTTTATGATTTCTAAGAATACCTGGTCTTAAAGAGTGAAAAATAATCATGATGTGATCAAAACAACTTTGGACATGCTGGTGATATGTTCAAGCATCAGGATTCAAAAGAAGATATTTAGCTTGTTCTCCTTCTTTATGATCCCTTGGCAAGCTTAGGTGTCACTCTATTAGTGAAGGGGGAAAGGAAACTTGACTGTACTTTACCCATGTCATTTTCTATTTTCATGATTTTTTATTTATTTATTTTTTTGATAAGCATTTTTTTATTTTCATGATGTTTGTTACACTATTTTAGTCTTGAAATTCTGTTTGGTTTTGGTGAAGCGTGTGTCTGTTTGTTCAGTGGAACATGACCAATTTCAATATATCCAAGAGCAGCAATCTAGCAAGGAATTTCAATTTATCAAAGAGCAGTAATCTCGCCATCCTTGCTAGATTGCTGCTCTTGGATATATTGAAATTGGTCATGTTCCACTGTGTTTTGCATTATTTCCACTTTTTCTTTAATTTTAGAGGTTCATGAATGTTAGTTTATCCAATACTAGTCTGTTCAAGCAAGAAGGGATTAGTAATATCTTTAACTTTTCAGTATGATTCATGGTTTGCGCATCAAAGATGGGAAGGCAACCTATGTCTCCCGCTATGTAAGGACATCTCGGATCAAACAAGAAGAGTATTTTGGAGGTGCTAAATTTATGAAGGTATACCAGTAAGCTGTGGGTTTCTTTTTTCTTATTTTTATTTCTGGTATGTTCATTGGCATGGTTCACGTCATTAGTATATGCCCCCTTTTTAAGTCACATGTTTTGCCTGTGTATAATTAAAAATCTTGAATAGATAATCATCAGTTGCATATGTTTGATTTGTTGGTCCTGTTGTATAAATGTTTTTTTTTTTTTCCTTTTTAAATGTCATTACAGATTGGAGATCTTAAAGGGCTGTTTGGATTACTCATGGTGCACATGCAAATTCTGAGAACAAAGTTGAAAGTATTAGATGTCACATACGGAAATGGAACAGGTTAGTTAGTCTAGTATGCAACTTTTGCTCAAATGAAAATAAATCTGGTGAAATTGTGCACATAATTTTTAGTAGAGTTCAAAAACATTATCCCATGTATAATTTTGCTTAATGTTCTGGTTGCTCAGGTTCTTTTTTGTTGGTTAATAGTGTGTGTATAGTTCTTCTATCCATCAAGTCCCCATATATTAGGATGCAGGTACAGGGCTAGGTTTCAAAGAATTAAGTGTCCAGATACATACTTTTTTCAGACCTAGCCTGGAAAATATGTTTACCTAAGATTACGTTGCTCAACTTTTTATTTTTTTATTTTTATTTTTTATTATTTATGTGCCAAATATTGTGTTGCACACTTGCACTATTTATTTCCTTTATTTCATCTATCAACCCCCCACCCCGGCAATACCCAAAAAAAAAAAAAAAATGGCGGGTAAGATTTGAACTTAAAACCTACCAATTTGTCCCTAGCCTTTTACCAGCTGAGCCAGAAGTCTGTATGGCTTAATGAATATGCTCTCTTCCTTTAGTAGGCACATAAATATTTGCTGAATATCTCTGATACATGCACTGTGTCAAAGTCTGTCTTTAAATGTGTGTCTCTACATATTTTTTTTTCGTATTTAGATAATCCTGGTGTGAAGTGCTAGACACTAAGTATTTGCCTCCTGTGTACAGCTAATACAGCTATGGTGTATCATCATGGGAAACTTCTAGCACTTTCTGAGGCAGATAAACCTTGTAAGCTTGTCTTCTTCTTGTGTTTTTCATTCTGAAAAATTAAAATGAAAAGGGTTGGTCTTCCTCTGGATTGCCATTCATATTAAGTAACCACTCTATACTTTCATGGTGGGCGAAAAGAAATACTGAGAAATGCCGATTTCTTTGTCATATTTGGACTCCATCAAGTAACTTGGTGGTATGTCCTTGCTTCTGATGTGGGATTGAAATTGTCTTCATTGCTTTATTCAGATGCTGTTAAAGTTTTGGAGGATGGAGATCTCCAAACACTTGGTATGCTGGACTATGACAAGAGATTATCACATTCTTTTACCGCTCATCCTAAGGTTGACCCATTCACTGGTAAGACATCCTCATAAAAGCAATTTAGTGACCGTGGTAATGAAAGAAGTTCTTTTAACTTACAGAACCTTCCATGCAGGCGAAATGTTTACATTTGGCTATTCACATACACCACCATATATCACCTACAGAGTAATTTCCAAAGATGGTTTCATGCATGACCCAGTACCAATAACAATATCAGAACCCATCATGATGCATGACTTTGCCATTACTGAGAACTATGCGATTTTCATGGATCTTCCATTGTATTTCAGACCAAAGGTATGTTACTTGTAAGTTGTTCCTGTTACAAATACCATGATATTAAATAAATAAAGTTGGCATGCATAGTAATGAAAAGCCTCTCTGAACAACCCTAGGCTAAATGAGGAGCCCTGCCCAAAGAGACCGCTGCAAAGAGGAAGGGGGGGGGGGGGGTGGTGTGTGAAAGTTAAATTTATCATTTAATTCGCCTTTTCACCCACTAATGTGTAACCAGCTATATTTGACATTTTGATTATAAGAGAGAGCTGTACCTACACTTTAATGTGGCCTGCAACATAACAATTTGAACATAAGTAAGCTTGAAACCATTTGCTTTGACAATGTTCGTGGAGTGTTTTTTAAAATACAGGTATGGTTCAGCTGGCTGCATCATCCATTAGGGTCATCTATCTTAGACTTAGTCTTTTTACCTCTCAATAAGCTTGAAATCATTTGCTTATACAATGCTCATGGAATGTATTTTGACACAAGTATGGTACAGCTGTCTGCATCATCCCATTAGGGTATCTTGATTATTGTAAAGAATAAAAAAAAGAAGCTTGCTTGTCTTTCCCACTCTTTGGTACTGTTGAAGTAATTCTATTGTCTTTGAAGTTTCTCAAAATTCAGGCACAAACTTGGTACTGCTGAACTACATGATGTAAAATCTAAAATTGAAGTGCCTTAACTAAAATGGGCTTGAAAAGGTCTTGCATCAGGATTTTGACATTGATTTATCTTAATATCTGTATCTTAATATCTGTAGATGTCATGAGCATCAGTATGTGAAATTTATATATCCTTCTTGAGTAAACAATTTTAATGGAAACAGATGTTCAGATCATTCTATGTCTCAGGTGTGGTACTTGGAATTTAAACCTTTATAATTTCTTACTTATTAAAAAAAAAAAAAAAACCTTTATAATTTCTTTCAAACATTCCATAATTCTGTAACAACTCCTCAGCATGCACAGTTGATCCCAAGATGAAATCTTATAATCTTTGCTGGTTCTCTTTTTAGGGGGTGGGTTGGGTGCAAGGTGAAAGTTGGAAAAGTGACCTATACAGGAAATTTTCTGATAGCATTGTTGAGCATCATATCAATCACATCACATGGAAGTTGTAATAATTGTTTGCATTTTATTTCAGGAAATGGTGAAGGGGAACAAGCTGATATTCACATTTGATGCAACAAAAAAGGCTCGCTTTGGTGTACTTCCTCGGTATGCAAAGGATGAGCTGCAAATCAGATGGTTTGAGCTTCCAAATTGCTTCATATTCCATAATGGTGTGGTTCGTGATTAAGCTAAAATTAATATTTATTCTGTTTTCACATATCCATACTAACCTTTTCGATGACTTCCTTCATTAGCTAATGCTTGGGAGGAGGAGGATGAAGTTGTTCTGATCACTTGTCGACTTCAGAATCCAGATCTGGACATGGTCAATGGGCTTGTCAAAGAAAAGCTTGAAAACTTCACGAATGAGCTGTAGGAAACCTTCACCCATTTTATGATAAGGCAAAGCTCTATGTACACATAGGTTGTTCTGATAGTTACTATTCTTTTCAGGTATGAGATGAGATTCAACATGAAAACTGGTCTAGCTTCACAGAAGAAATTATCTGCATCTGCTGTAGATTTTCCTAGGGTGAATGAGAGCTACACTGGCAGGTATTCATCAACTGTTTGTAATGGGAGATTTTGGGTTGTTTATTGCTAGATCCATTCGAGATTGCAAAATTGTTCATTCTGGCAGTGGAAGAGAGGAGCTAGATAATGAATGGCTATGTTTATATGATCTTTTTTCTTTTTTGAATGTGTTCTTAAACCCACTTTTATTTTGTAGAGTAATTTTATCATTTTGCTAGTTTCCATGCTTAGTTTATTTTGTTCTCTTGGGTGTTATATCCTTCTTATGTTTTCCATCTAATTTTTTTGGTGCATTATCAGGCGACAACGATATGTATACGGAACCATACTTGACAGCATTGCTAAAGTGACTGGGATAATCAAATTTGATCTGCATGCTGAACCAGACACTGGAAAAACAAAGCTTGAAGTTGGAGGAAATGTTCTAGGCATCTATGACTTGGGACCTGGCAGATTTGGTTCTGAGGCTGTTTTTGTCCCTCGTGTGCCTGGCATTACTTCTGAAGAAGATGATGGCTACTTAATATTTTTTGCCCATGATGAGAATACTGGGTAATACTTTCCTTCCTCACATTATTGACAAATTTATATTCTCTCTTTTAATCTACTGCTTAATTGTTTTGATTTTCAATTTTTTTGCTTTATTAGGTTCTGTAAGAGGGTTATTGAATGCTCCAATTTTTAGCAAAATCTGGTTCTTTAGATTAATCAGAGGAGGAAATATTAATATGTTGCTATTTTCTCTTTTACTAAAGCTTGTTCCTGGTCATCATCCAACTTTTTTGCATGATAAAAACCTTATCTCAGCATCATCCCTTGTGTAAACTTCCCAATGTATTCTACGCAGTCATAGATATTTTTCAGAAGCTTGGCCATAGTTATTTAACTAATTTTCTTGACTCAGATTTTAAGCTTGAATATTAATCATGATGATCTAGTTTTCATTCATAATTATGCAGAAAATCATCAGTGAATGTAATTGATGCAAAAACAATGTCACCGGATCCTGTTGCAGTTGTTGAGATGCCCTGCAGAGTTCCATTTGGGTTTCATGCCTTCTTTGTAACAGAGGTCAGTGTTACATCAATTGCATTTGGATTCATTTTCTTTCTTACATTCTGTCCTGCTAAATGTGAAATAACTTCATAATGGAACTTCAAGAGATTTGAAAAATCAAACTCTAAGACAAACAGGATTGGCACGGAATAAACTGAATAAGCCCAAGAAAAGTAATATAATAACAGAGGAAGCAATGGAAATTGATAATTATGTGATGCTCAATAGTGATCACTTTCACTGTGGAAAGATTGAAAGAGACATGGATTAGCTGTTATGGATAGCAGAAATAGAGAGGTGCATCTGGGATGTTATGTGCTCAACTGCATACTATTCAAATTTAGGGGTGGAAGCTTATTTTAGTTGACAGTACCAAATGCTAGGCAATTATATCCATTAAATGAGTTTGTGAATGTGTAGATGGATGATTGATAACACTTCAATGGTTTGAATGACATCTGATGCATTTGTGAATTGTGAGTAGCTGAAGATAGCAGCAAACTGTAAAATGTAAGATGAGAATCATTTGAGATGGGATTGTGCTGGCTAGGGATATAATTTCATTTACATTGGAAGGTGCTACAAGAAAAAATACAAGCTTGACTCATAAACGAAACGGCCCTGGTACCCCATGATTTGACCTGCATTACATTGGCTCTGAATTCTCTGCATGTATGGAGCCAACTGTCAAATTCACCTTTTTAGAGATTTTCAACCATTTTGGACGGTCTGGAGCTGTTTGCTTATCCATGACATGCCACTGCATATACATGGGTGAGGCGTGTTCAACTGTAGGGTTTGGGTACCATAGGATCACAGAAGAGCATCGCCATGCGTTTTATTGATTCCTTATTTTTGTGTACATTTTATGATTATTTTGCTATTGCTCTTTACCGTGATGGTTCTAACATGCATACATTGTTTTTGCACAGGAGCAACTTCAAGAGCAAGGGAAACTGTGATTGCTTGAATGTTGGAAATCTCAAAATAAATTTGAGATGGAGAAACTGCAAGTGGAGACATATACATGTAAATTATATACACTAGACCTCTTTGGCAGTACTTTCCCAATATTGTATATGGAGATCTTCCCAAATTTAAGCAGTAAATATAATTGGTAATAATTCCTTTTCTGACTGGGAAGTATTACTTTACAAGGAAGGAAAATAAACCAGAAAAGAAGTATTCATCTCAACAAAATTGACTTAGATCCAAAGAAAATACACCCCACATTTTTTTTTAATGAAGAAATACACCCCCATGTAAAACAGTTAATTAGGATTATTGGTAGGCTGAATTCATACGCAGGCAACCACCATTCACGTTCAGTGAAGTAATTATATGATTTGTATGTATTTTTTCTTTCATTCAAAGTGTCTCTTAAGAGATGACTTAAGAGTAAAAATATTAGCCAAATAAAGTCTGATTAAAATGGCACATTTTGACTCACCTTCTGTGCAATGAGATCCTAGTACAAGATCATTTGGCACAAGCTCTGGCCATTTGGAAACTTAAGATTGTTTGTCAAGGGATTCTACATTTGTGCTATGGGATTAGTAAGACTGCCCTACAGTTTAATTAGCATGGCAAAATAAACAATTAGAGGTGAAAAAATATACAACACTGAGAAACTAGATAAACTGGGAAGAGAGAGAGAGAGAGAGAGAGATCAAAGAGAAGATTTTTTCTTTTATTAGTGCAATGAAATGTGTAAAACTACAATCGGTAACAAAAATTAAAAAGAAGGAAAACATGTGTGAAACACAAAATAAGCAAAAAAAATAAAATAAAATCTTAGATAAACGCAGTTTTATTTAGTAAACCACCATTAATCTGGTGATATACGAAGGATAACAACACTCTGCAGCCACTAGCCATGGAGGCAAAAATCCTTGCGCACAAACACCATCCAGTATAGTCTTAAGAGGACCTCCCACCATTCTAATCACATGGTCAATGAATGAAACATTGAATACCATCTTCTTTTATTTCTTTATTTCTCTCTCTTTTTCTTTTGCTTTTAAACATGCACGAAATTGGTTTTATAAGTTGGGTTTATATAGGGTTTAGCTAAAGTGGGAATATTTATGACTCACAGTTTCGAATGTCACAAATTCATATTATCACAACTAATATGTTATGGTGTTTCCATACTAAGCAAACGTATGGAATACACAAACTTTGGTATTCGCATTGTCTTTCTATATATTACAAGCACAGCATTGTCTAGATAGAATGTTAAAAATGGCAGGGAAAAACATGATTTACACACTAAAAGTTATATTCACGTTTGCCTCCTTTGTCCTAGAAATTTGTTCACAAATCTGAAATCTGTCCAGGTTGCTTTGTATTCGTACTTGTCATTGAATTTTCATGTCAAACTCTTGCCATTTCAAGCAAACCATGTGAGCAAGTAACAAAAACATTAAACCTCATGAACATAATACTAATAAGAATATACTAGATTTTAGGATGGAGATAATTATAAAATAAAAAATTGGGCTAGAGATGTAAAGTAGTTTTGTTGTAGAAAATGAACATAACAATTAAGTTCATAGTTTTTACAAGATTAAAATACGCTTTTAGTCCTTAGAGTTTGGTTAGGGATTATTTTTATTTTGCCTCTTTACTTTTCAAAATTGTCATTTTGACCGTTAATGTATGATTCTCTTGCTTTTTTATTGGCCTTTCATTGCTTTTATATAAGAAAAAAAAACTTTTGGCAAACCTAATACAATTCCTTTCTAAAGAAATAAAATATTTGTTTATTGAAATATATGTTATTGCATCTTCCTCCTATTAGATTAATACGAGGGGATGAAAATACTTGTTTTGTAGTCCTATCAGATTTAATATTATGAATAGCTAACTTTAGTGTAACTACCTATTAAAAAGGGTAACCAATGGATAAGATGAATGAAATTACCTCGTAAAATGTCTCAAAATAGAGTTCACATGATATTAATAATTTTCTATTTATTTTTAAAATTATTTATAAAATATAAAAATAGTTCATATATATGGTTTTTTTTTTTTTTTTTGGAGAAACAGTTCATATATATAGTTATATACATAATATTAAACATTTTGAATTTCTTCATTTATTTTTCACTTTATTAAAAAAATGTACAAATGAAAGTCAATAAAAAAAAATTAGAGACATGATTTTTTTCACAATATTTCTTTATAATATTTATTGTTAAATTGATCATTTTCACATAAATTCACCATTAGTGTGCGTTTGGGTAATGCTTATTTTGCTGAAAACCGAAAACTGAAAACTGAAAACAATAAAAAAGTTAATGTTTGAGTTTTGGTTATTGTTCATATGCCTAATTGCATTGTTCACGTCCCATGAACAGTGCAAGAGGCGCTGGACTTAAGAAAAAAAAAAAAAGGGGCCAAAAACGCAGACATACAGTCCGCAAACGCAAACCAAACGAACTTTAAAACTTTTTAAATGATACAACATTTTTTAAAACTTTTTTTTTTTTTATCATAATTGCCATGTGATATGTTATATATGATTAAAGTAACATCATTTTCAATGGTTCTATCATTGACATTACTTTTATTATGTACTAATCACACAAGATAATGTCAACAGTTCGACAAAAGTTATACAAAAATTAGCTAAAACAACTACAAAATTCACAACACAATCTTTATAATCCATGTGACAATGAATATGATGCTAGATTTCAAAAACAACTATATCTATATAATCTATATATATATATATATATATAACCTAAATTTTAGCATTTATTATTGTTACTCTCCTATTGAGCCACATCAGCATAGCATTTTGGTCCACTTAAATCCATTCAGGTTAGTTCGGTCCAATTCAGTCTACTTCGGTCCATTTTGGTCCACTTCTGTTCAATTCGGTCTATTTAGGTCCATTTTGGTCCACTTCTGTGCAGTTCCGTCTTCTTTGGTCTATTTTGGTCTACTTCAGTCCAGTTTTTTCCACTTTAGTCTATTCAGTCTGCTTCACTCCATATCTATATGCTCTGGTCCACTTCTGTCCATTTTAGTCTAGTTTAGTCTAGTTAGGTCCATTCTGCTTACTTCAATCCAATTCTCCCTATCTTGGTCTAGTTCGGTCTATTTAGTCTATTTCGGTCCATTAAGTCCTCTTCAATCCATTTGGTCCACCTGAAAAACACTATTACGGACACCCATTTTCATACCCAATTTCACATGCTAAAGTGGTAAAAAAAGTAGTATGCAAAAAACATCGACCACTTCAATATATTGTGAAATTGAGAATATACCTAGATTTATTGTTTGAAAAAAGATATTGGGCACAAAAAAGTGAACAGTTGTAATGGTGATAAATAATAATTGGCAAGTAAAAAATGATGTGGATATTGGGATTGGGCCAAGATGAAAACTTGTCAACCCAGTGAAAAATGTTATGTATACTGTTATTCTATACTCTAGTAGCATTGCTCTCTCCTCTAGTAACAACATATGGAGCTAGGAGCCCACAAGTTTGTGAAACTCTGGTTCATAACTGTGATTTTAAACTTCCCATTGGATGTAGTGGAGTGACTAATTCGCTTGTCACAGCATTGCTCTAATTCTCCCAGAGAGAAATGGCAGAGGAGAAGTAAATGTACAACAGTGGAGGAGTAAGAGTAGTGGCAACTGTAGGAATTTTTTTTAGGATGTTCACTAAGAAATTTAAATTACACAAAATCTAATGAAGCAATATCTTGAATATTTGCTACAATTGTGAGTCAAGTCACTAAGGAGAATAAAATTGTTGCGACTTCAAAGCCAAAAAAAAAATATAACCGTCATCACTTGTTGTTTGGTCTTATTTTGTTTTTGTTTATTGTTATTTGGGCTAATATTTATTGTTGATATTTAAGTTTTTTTTTTTTTTTTTTTTTTAATTTTCTAAAAGGGATTAAGGATTATGTTTAGGGGCAGAATTAATTTTGGAGAAATGCTACATCCTTAATATGTTTACAATAAATCTTATGCAAAAAGCTATTATTGGTGGGTAAAAAAATAATATTAGTATTGAGCCCAAATTAGAATTAGCTTACCACATTGGATTTGTTGTAAAATTATTATGAAACTGTTGTAAATGTAGAATTATTCTTATTTTTGTTAAACCCAACTTTTTGTGATTCTCAAGTCAAGGTGTTCAACATTTTTATTAGGGTGGTTACAATAAGTTAGTTTAACATATAATTTTTTTTTTTAAATGTATATATGCCATTTTTTGCAAGTCAGGATGGTCCTGTGATGCTTGCATGTAGAGCCGCCAGTGGATTGAATGACAACATCTGATACATTTGAGAGTAGATAAAGATAGCAGCAAGTAGACAATATAAGATGAGCATCATCTAAGATGGCTTGGACATTTGTAGTGAGTTGATTGTAGGTGTATACTTTCATTTACACTGGAAGGTGGTACAAGGAAAAATACAAGATTGACTCCTAAGCAAAATGATCATATGATTTGACCTACGTTATATTGGCTCCTGAATTCTCTGCACTTTTTAGAGATTTTCCATCACTTTGGACTGTTGCTAAACCAAGTTTGATATACTTTGTGTTCATCCCATATTATGCTGCAGTTTTTTTTTTTTTTGCTTGAATATTATGCTGCGGTTGAATCAAGAACTGACCCAATATTTTATATGTACATCTTCCAAATTTAGGCAGAAAAACAAAATTGCAATAATTCCTTCGGTGCCGGGAAGAAATATTACTCAACAGGTAAAAAAAAAACTCCTCGGAAGAAATTTGAGAGTTGGACTATGGGTCTATGATAATATGATACGAGGGTTCATTAACAAATTTTGCTTTAGAGAGAAGTCAAAGAACTCTCGCATATTTAAAAAGTTTGGAAATTCAAAATGATTGCTTACCAAGGGTTTCTACATTTTTCCTATGGGATTAGGGAGTCCCATAATTTAATTAACATAACAAAAATAACAAGCATAGTCTGTTTGAGGTGAAAAAAAAAAGTTTTGGCGAATTAAAACACAAAGAAATTGCTGAGAGAGAGAAAGAGAGGAGGGGATCAAGATGAACATTATCTTAATTATTATGCAAAGAAATGCATGAACTACAATCATTACCAAACACTAAAAACTAAAAAGAAAGAAAAGGATAGAACTTAGCCAAAGTTATTTTATTGAAGTAATCACCATCAGCCTGGTGATATACCATGGACAACAACTTGTCTCTAGCCATGGAGGCAAAAATCCTTGCGCACAAATACCATCCAATATAGTCTTAGAGGACGACCCACCATTCTCATCACATGGTCAATGAATGAAACATTGTACACCATCTTCTTTGTCTTCTGCTTTTGATCAACATGCAAGAAATTGGTTGCATATGTTGGGTTTATATAGGCTTCAGTCTTCAGCAAATTAAGGTGAGAATATTTATGAGTCAAGCTTTCAAATATCACGATTCATATTATCACAACCAATATATAATGATATGTTTCCATACTAAGCAAACGTAGGGAGTGCACAAGCTTTAGCATTCACATTATCTAGATAGAATATTACTAAAAATAGTAGGGTGTAATTGTGTAAACATGATTTTCCACATTTTTGTATTAAATATTTTTCCATTAAATAGTAAATATAACAATTCTTAAGGTTATATTCTTAATTAGTTGGCTTTTTATAGAAGAATTTTTTTTTTCTTCACAAATGTGTCCAAGTTCCTTTGTATTTATAGTTGTCATTGAATTTTTATGTTAAATTCTAGCCATCTCAAGCAAACCTATTAAACAAGTATCGAAAAACTTTTAATTTCGTGCACATAATAATAATACGAAACTACTAGAATTTATTATTTTTTAAGGAAACTAGCTAGGATGGAGATAATTTTTTTTTTTTTTTTTTTTAAGATTTTAGGATAATGATGCAAAGTTCTGTTATAGGATATGCACCTTCTGACCACGAAAGAATTCTCTTTTTGATGGCTACCACTAAAGAAAATTAATCATAAATTTGCCTAAATTCAATAAGAATTTGAAAGTTTAGGAATACAACAAAATTTCACAATATCTTCCTTTTGAGTTGTAGCGAGTCACTTTATAATCTTTTTTTTTTTTTTTTTGACTTATAGTGATTTAAATTTAACATGTAAGTTGTTGTAAAAATGTTATAAGCTTTTATTGTGGCAATAGACTAGTGAATTATAAATATTATTAAATTAATTCTATGAACCATCAAATTCACTAAACAATAAGCATTATAATCTAATAACGTCATATAGTATTCACATGATTAAAGCATAATAATCTAGAATTTTTTTTTTTAAATTTGATAATGAAGTTTAAGCATGTGCTTGATATTAAACTGTTTAGTTTCTTGTTGTTTTTTTTTTTTTTTTCAAAAATGTGCTAAAATATAATTGTGCTTCAAAAAAAGGGATTTAAAAAAGCTATACATAAAAACTATTAAAAGTTAAACCAGAAAGAAGGGGAAAAAAAACTAGAAAGAAGCATTCATCTCAACAAAATAGACTTAAATCCGAAGCAAATTTAGGGATGTAAGACAGTTAAATAGGATTATTGCTAGGCTGATCGAATTCATACGTCGGCAACCACCATTCACATTCAGTGAAGTAATTATATGATTTGTACATTTTTGTCGTTCAAAGCGTCTCTAAAAAGATGACTCGAAGAGGAAAAAAAAAAAAATATATATATATATATATATATATATATATTAGCCAAATAAAGTCTGATTATAAAAATGGGGTATTTTGACTCATCTTCTGTGCAATGAGATCATGGTCTCAGCCTTTATGCTATAAGATTAACTGGCACAAGCTTTGGCAATTAGGAAACTTAAGATTGTTTGTCAAGCGATTCTACATTTGTGCTATGGGATTAGGGAGTCTGCCCTACAGTTTAATTAACATGGCAAAATTAACAATAGTCTGTTAGAGGTGTTAAAACGAAGAACACCAAGAAACCAGATAAACTGGGAAAAGAGATTTTTTTTATTAGTGCAATGAAATGTTAAGCTAACTATTGGTACCAAAAATTAAAAAGAAGGAAAACATGTGTAAAACACAAAATGAGCAATTTTTTTTTTAAAAAAAATAAATAAATAAATAAAACCTTAGCTAAATGAAGTTTTATTTAGTAAACCACCATTAGTCTGGTGATATACCAAGGACAACAACACTTTGCAGCCACTAGCCATGGAGGCAAAAATCCTTGCGCACAAACAGCATTGAAATAAAATAGACCAAAGTGGACAAAATAGACCGAATAGGACCAAAGTGAACATAATATGACCAATGTGGGCTAAATAGGACCAAAGTGGACAGAATATGACCAATATGGACCGAATAGAGCCAATGTGATTTTTTTTTTTTTTTTTTTTTTGAGAATCAAGGGCCAATGTGATTGAATGGTCTGAATTAGATAGAATTGAACTAAATATTACCAAATAGGCCGAATTGGACTGTATAGAACTTTAGCAAATAGAACCAAATTGGACCAAATAGGATCAAATGGACTAAATAGAACCAATGTAGACCGAATATGAGTTTTGATTATTTATCATTTTTAGGGTTCATATTTCTAATTTCTTATGCCTATTTTGGGCTTTTTAAAAAAAAAAATCAAAACTAAAGAGTTTAGCCCAAATATAATAAAATTTCATACTTTTTAACCCAAAATTGAAAAAAAAAAAATTTTGAGCTAAAATTGAAAAGAAAACCTACAAAAAGAATCAATTTAAGGCCCAATTACTCTAAAATAGACTAAAGAAGACCAAAATTAACCAAGTGAAACAAATTGAACCAAAGTAGACCTAATTGGATTGAATAGAAATTGTTTAATTTTTAAGGAGAACAAATTATGTTAAAAAAAAGGCGAAAAGCCACTTTTAGTCCCTGCATTTTCAGGCGATTCCCATTTTAGTCCCTACATTTTATTTTTACCGCTTTTAGTCCCTATCCTGAAAAACGCTTCTTGTTTTGGTCCTTGCCGTTACATCAGAAACGGAAAAAGCTGACGTGGCAAACGGCAGGAATAAATAATATTAAATTAATGCTTACGTGGCTTAAATTAAAAATAAAATATATTTTTTGGCCTTAAAAAATGCCACGTCAACATCTAAATTAAAAAAATTAATTTATTAATTTTAACTGAATAAAAAAAAAACTAAAAACGGAATTAAAAATTAGAAACCATATGAATTGAAATCTAAATGTGTTTTAGACAAGAACAACAAGAACACCCAAATCCAAAAACACAAAATTAAAACCAAAAAATCACAAACCCAGAAAATAGATCTGGGTTTGATTTTTATTAAAACCCAAAGTCCTCTGGGAAATACAGAAATCCAAAATGAAAACAAAACCCACTTTTATTAAAATTTATTTTTTTTCCTTTTCTTTCTTCCACTTTCTGGGTAACCAAACACAACATCCTCCTTGAAAACTCCACAAACAACCCAGAAAATCACGTCCAGATCTGTGAATTGAAATTCAAAACAAAACCCATCACTAATAGTAGCCACAACCCATCTCCAACCCAAAATGAAACTCATCACCAGTAGTAGCTACAACTCATCATTAAAAGAAACCCATCACTTCTGCCTTCGCCAATCCTAACAGTAGTAGTGGCAACGCAGATTCCATCCTCTCATCCAACGATCTAGATTTCGCCAACACAGTCTTCTCCCTCCTCTCCCCTTCCAGCATCCTCTTCCACTCAATCTCCACCATCGATCGCCTCTCCCTTGTCAAAAACGTCTTCCCAATCCAACGGCTCCCGGAGTGGGCCTAGTTCGCCCTTTCCTCCAATAAATTTGCTCAAGCTCTCTCCAATCTTTCTCCATTATTCAATTCAAAACTCAAACACAACCCTATCAAACCCTCTGCCCTTTAAATCCAGCTCAACCCAGTGGTGCATCTCCGACAACCTGAAGAAACTCCTCAATGGCGACAACTTCTGCAGTCCTTGTTGGGTGGTTGAGTCATGCGACGACTAATCGACGCAACAGAGGTTTGGTCTCGTCGGTGGTTAGATTGCAACGGTGGCAAGGTAGAGAGAGTGGAATCGGTGGTTCAAGCTCTCACCCGTCTGGATATTTACTTTTTTTTTTTTTTTTTTTGGTTGATAAAATCTGGATATTTACTTGATTTGTGGTCATTGTGATTTAGCTTTAGGGAGCTGTTTCTGGGTTATACTCCTTTCAGTTTGGCTTTCTATATTTCCCAGAGAGAGAGGACTAAGTTTTAATAAAAATCAAACCCAGATCTATTTTCTGGGTTTGTGATTTTTTGGTTTTAATTTTGTGTTTTTGGATTTGGGTGTTCTTGTTGTTCTTGTCTAAAACACATTTAGATTTCAATTCATATGGTTTCTAATTTTTAATTCCGTTTTTAGTTTTTTTTTTATTCAGTTAAAATTAATAAATTAATTTTTTTAATTTAGATGCTGACGTGGCATTTTTTAAGGCCAAAAAATATATTTTATTATTAATTTAAGCCACGTAAGCATTAATTTAATATTATTTATTCCTGCCGTTTGCCACGTCAGCTTTTTCCGTTTCTGATGTAACGGCAAGGACCAAAACAAGAAGCGTTTTTCAGGATAGGGACTAAAAGCGGTAAAAATAAAATGTAGGGACTAAA
Source organism: Quercus variabilis (assembly GCA_030445155.1). Classification (NCBI taxonomy): domain Eukaryota; kingdom Viridiplantae; phylum Streptophyta; class Magnoliopsida; order Fagales; family Fagaceae; genus Quercus; species Quercus variabilis. The sequence continues at coordinate 5,795,466 of CP129448.1, read as the reverse complement.
ATGGGAATCGCCTGAAAATGCAGGGACTAAAAGTGGCTTTTCGCCTAAAAAAAATGTAAAGAAAAATGTATACATTATATTACAATGCAAAATAGTTATTTATTCCCACACATCGCGTGAATCTGCAACTAGTTTCAATATAAATTTCGGTCATTAATGCTTACTTTCAATAAAACGGCATTATAGAATGTCTTATCATTAATGCTTATCTCTTATCATTTTGATCTTTATATTTGTAATGTTATTGTTGTGCTTATGTATAAACCCTCTCTCTCTCTCTCTCTCTCTCTCTCTCTCTCTCTCTCTATATATATATATATATATTCTTATTATTTATTTTTGGGTTCAGACTTACATTCATCATAATTTGGGGTTGATGCATTTTCCAATCACAAAAATACCTAGGTGTGTGATGAATGAATATTGAACGTATTATCACTTTTGTGATTTATATTCCACGCATTATTTGAGGGGGGCAATGAATCCTCCATTTGGAATTTGAAGAACAAAACATTTAGGAGAGCTGTTCTGTCCTCATTGATCGTTCAATTAACATCTTTTATGGAGTGCATGAAATCTATCATGAATCTTGGTTCTAGGATAGTTTCCAACTTCAACGACGTAGCCCATACAAAATCCTTTTACGGCTCTATGATAGCCACATTTCAGGTAAGTCTAACTTGAATATGCTCCTCATATGGTACATAACTATAATATGCGTTGAACTAGCTGCACTGACCTATGCTTTTTATTTGTCAGGACATAGATTAGAGGTGATGGCAATTAATTTATCTCATTTTCAATTTCATTTTAATCTTCATTTTAATTTTTTATTTCAATATGAAATTCAGTCATAACTTCAAATTTGGCCGTTAATGCTTACTTTCAATAAAATGCTACTACAGGAAGATCATAATTGCACTGAATGAAGGTCGTCCCCTCTCGTCAACCATCTTAGAGTCGCACATTGTAGTGTTTATAATTATATTTGTAACGTTATTGTTATGTTTATGTTCAAATATATGTTTAACGCCAAATTAATTTTTCTCAAATCTACTCCTTATAAATTTTTTTTTTTTTTTTAAATTTTTATCTATCATATAAGAAATGGGGTAGCTAGTTTGAGAATCAAAATTTAGTACGAAAATAGGGTTTACTTTGAACAAATATTGTTACTAATATATTTATTAACATGTGTAGTATAGGACAAAGTTTAACTACAAAATTTAGGACAAAGTTTATCTTCTTACATCCTCTATACTTGCAAAATTTCTAGAAAATTAAAGATTAATAGTTATATCATCAATAAATTATTTAAATTGTAAGTTTTGGTAGTTTAAAATTATGCATAAAATATAAGTTTGTAGATCATATAGTAAATAATTTTTTATTGACACAAAATTTAACATGTATAGTGAGAGCATGATAGACATGCAATTCAATGGTTAGATTTTCAAAATATGTAATAATATTTATTTTATTAAGTAAAGTTGTAACCTTAGTATACAGTAAGTAAAATTGGTTACAACCAATTTTGTTGCAAAACTCTATCCTTTAGTATATAGTAAGTGAAATATTTTATTCCAAAATTTAAGGATTGAGTTTTATGACATCTCTTCCTCTGCATTATGAGTTACTTAGATTAATTCAATACTGCACCCATTTTCCTTATTTCCTCTAATCTAATAATTTTAAACTTTCCCATTGGACGTAGTGGAGTGACTAATTCACTAGTCACAGCTTTGCTCTAATTCTCTCAGATAGAAACGGCGGAGGAGAAGTAAAGGTACAGCGGCAGAGGAGTAAGACGGGGGAATAGTGGATGTGGAGTCGAAGCCGATTAAAGGGCTAACTTCGAAGGTGCTGATAGACTTTGTGGAGTTGATGGTGAAGTTGGTGTGCCAGTACTACACTTTCTGTACCTCATCATCATGTTAGGGATATAAGTCCATTTCAGTTTGATATATGTCCATGAAAAAAGTTTGTGAATGTGATGATTGATAACATTACAATGGATTGAATGACATCTGATACATTTGTGAGTAGCTAAAGATAGCATCAAATAGAAAATATAAGGTGAGAAACATCTAAGATGGCTTGGACATTTGCAGTGAAGTTGATTGTGCTGGCTAGGGGTATAATTTCATTTACACTGGAAGGTGGTACAAGGAAAAATACAAGATTGACTCTTAAGCAAAATGGTCATATGATTTGACCTGCGTTATATGGGCTCTTGAATTCTCTGCACTTATTTAGAGATTTTCCATCACTTTGGACTGTTGCTAAACCAAGTTTGATAGTATATACTTTGTTCATCCCATATTATGCTGCAGTTTTTTTTTTTTTTTTTTTTTTTTTTTTTTTTTTTTTTTGAATATTATGCTGCGGTTGATTCAAGAATTTTGACTAATATGTTGCATATATCTAGAGAGCATCGCCATGCAGTTTATTGCTATTTTTTTTTTTTTTGGTACTTATTATTATTTGGCCATTGCTTTTTATTCTTGGTTCTAATATATACACATTGGTTTTGCACAGCTGGAGCAACTTCAAGAACAAGGGAAGCTGTGATTGTCTGATTGTGGAAATCTCAAAATGAATTTGAAATAGAGAATCTGCAAGGGGAGACATATCCATGTAAAAATTATACATAGAGGACCTCTTTGGTTGTAGAACTGACCCAATATTGTATATGTAGATCTTCCAAATTTAAGCAAAAAAATAAAATTGCAATAATTTCTCTGGTGACCGGGAAGTATTAATCAACAAAGAGTTCTTAATTACAAGCATGTGAGAGTTGGACTAGCTATGGCAATATGATATAATGGTTCATTAACAAATTTTTCTTTAGAGAGAAATCAAAGAACTCTCGCATATTTAAAAAAGTTTGGAAATTCAAAATGATTGTTTCTCAATGTTTTTTACATTTTCCCTATGGGACTAGGGAATCCTACAATTTAATTAACATAAAAAAATTAAGTACAGTCGATCTATTTGAGGTGAAAAAGCAAAAACAAAATGTTTTGGCGAATTAAAACACAAAGAAATTACTAAGAGAGAGAGAGAGAAAGGGGAGATCAAGATGAAGAAATTTCTTTATTAATGCAATGAAATGCATAAATTACAATTAATAGTACCAAAAACGAAAAAGACATAGAGGAAAAGAACTTAGCCAAAACTACTATTATTGAAGTAATCACCATCACCCTGGTGATATACCATGGACAACAACAACTTGCGCCTAGCCATGGAGGCAAAAATCCTTGCGCACAAAAAGCATCCAGTATAGTTTTATAGGACGACCCACCATCCTGATCACATGGTCAATGAATGAAACATTGTACACCATCTTCTTTTTCTTCTGATTTTGAACATGCAAAAAATTAGTTACATATGTTGTGTTTATATAGGCTTCAGCAAAGGTGAGAATATTTATGACTCAAGCTTTCAACTATCACAATTCATATTATCACAACCAATATATAATGATATGTTTCCATACTAAGCAAACGTAGGGCGTACACAAGCATTCACATTATCTAGATAGAATTCTAAAAATAGTAGGGTATAAACATGATTTTGCACATTTTTGTATTAAATATCTTTCCATTAAATAGTAAATATAACAATTCTTAAGGTTATATTCTTAATTAGTTGGCTTTTTTTATAGTAGAATTTTTTTTTCTTCACAAATGTGTCCAAGTTCCTTTGTATCTAGTGGTCATTGAATTTTCATGTTAAATTCTTGCCATCTCAAGCAAACCTATTAAACAAGTAACGAAAAACTTTTAATTTCGTGCACATAATAATATTAATACGAAACTACTAGAATTTATTATTTTTTTTAAGGAAACTGGGATGGAGATAATTAAATTTTTTTTTTTAATGATTTTAGGATAATGATGCAAAGTTCTGTTGTAGGATATGCACCTTCTGACCACCAAAGAATTCTCTTTTTGATGGCTACCACTAAAGAAAATTAATCATAAATTAGTCTAAATTTCATGAGAAGTCGAAAGTTTAGGGACACAACAAAATTTCACAATATCTTCCTTTTGAGTTGTAGCGAGTCACTTTATAATAATATTTTTTTTTTTGACTTATAGTGATTTAAATTTAACATATAACTTGTTGTAAAAATGTTATAGGCTTTTGTTGTGGCAACAGACTAGTGAATTATAAATATTATTAAATTAATTTTATGAACCATCAAATTCACTAAACAATAAGCATTATAATCTAATAACATCATATAGTTTTCACATAATTAAAGCATAATAATCTAGAATTTTAAAAAAATTCGATAATGAAGGCTAAGCATGTGTTTGATATTAGCTTATTTAGTTAATTTCTTACTTTCTTATTTTTGAAATGTACTAAAATATAATTATAATTAGAAAAAAAAAAAAAAAAAGGAATTTTCAAAAAAATTGTACATAAAAACTATAAAAGTTAAAAACTAAGCAAATATACTAGAGACAAGCAAACACTAAATAGCAGATTTAGGGATGTAAAACAGTTAAATAGGATTATTGCTAGGCTGAATTCATACGCCGGCAATCACCATTCACGTTCAGTGAAGTAATTATATGAAAAAAAAAAAAAAAAAATGAGTCAAAATGCGTCTCTAAAAAGATGACTCGGAAGAGAAAAAAATATTAGCCTAATAAAGTCTGATAAAAATGGCGTATTTTGACTCATCTTCTGTGCAATGAGATCATGGTCTTAGACTTTATGCGCTATAAGATTAACTGGCACAAGCTTTGGCAATTTGGAAGCTTAAGATTGTTTGTCAAGCGATTCTACATTTGTGCTATGGGATTAGGGAGTCTGTCCTACAGTTTAATTAACAAGGCAAAATTAACAATAGTTTGTTAGAGGTGAGAAAACGAAGAACACCAAGAAACCAGATAAACTGGGAAGAGAGAGAGAGATCAAAGTGAAGAAATTTTTTTATTAGTGCAATGAAATGGGTAAGCTACTATTGGTACCAAAAATTAAAAAGAAGGAAAACATGTGTAAAACACAAAATAAGCAAAAAAATTAAATAAATAAATAAAACCTTAGCTAAACGAAGTTTTATTTAGTAAACCGCCATTAGTCTGGTGATATACCAAGGACAACTGCACTTTGCAGCCACTAGCCATGGAGGCAAAAATCCTTGTGCACAAACAGCATTGGAATAAAATAAACCGAATAAAACCAAAGTGGACAAAATAAACTCAATGAGACCAAAGTAGGCAGAATAAGACCAATGTTGACTAAATAGGACTAGAGTGGACAGAGTAGACTAAATAGGACTAAAGTGGATAGAATAGGCCAATATGGACCGAATAGAACCAATGTCACTGAATGGTCCGAATTAGACCGAATTGCACTGAATAAGATCAAATGGTCGGAATTGGACTGTATAGAACTTTGGTGGACCCAATGGACTAAACAGCACTAAATTGGACCGAGCGGGACTGAATGGACCGAATAAGAGTTTTGAATATTTATCATTTTTACTGCATTTTTAGGGCTCATATTTCTAATTTCTAATGTCTATTTTTTTTTTATTTAAAAAAACTCAAAATTAAAGAGTTTAGCCTAAATATAATAAAATTTCATACTTTCCAATCCAAAAATAAAAAAAATAAAGTAAAAATAATAATTTTTGAGTTAAACTTGAAAAGAAAACCTTAAAAAAAAAAATCAATTTAATGCCCAATTAGTCTAAGATATACTAAAGGGAACAAAAAATTAACCAAGTGGAACAAATTGGACTGACGTAGATCTAATTGGATCAAATAGAAATTGTTTAATTTTTAAGGAGAACGAATTATCTTCAAAAAATTTTAAAGAAAAAAGTATACATTATGTTACAATACAAAATAATTATTTATTTCCATGCATTGTGTGGATCTGCAACTAGTTTCAATATAAAATTCGATCATTAATGCTTATTTTCAATAAAACGGAATTATAGAATGTCTTATCATTAATGCTTATTTGTAATGTTATTGTTATGCTTATGTATAAACCTCATTCATATATATATATATATATATATATATATATTTATTTATCTATTTATTTTTGGTTTTGTACTTGGATTCATCATAATTCGTGGTTGATGCATTTTTTAATCACAAAAATACCTAGGTGTGTGATGAATGAATATAGAATGTCTTATCATTCATGTGATTTATATTGCAGGCATTATATGAGGGGGACAATGAATCCTCCATTTGGAATTTGAAGAATAAAACATTTAGAAGAGCTGTTTTGTCCTCATTGATTGTTTAATTAACATCTTTTTTTAGCATGCATGAAATCTGTTGTAAATATTGGCTCTAAGGCAGTTTCAACTTCGAAAAAAAAAACCGACCCAACATTTTATATATTGTGGCTCTATAATAGCCACGTTTCAGGTGTGTAAGTCTAACTTGAATATCCTCCTCATATCGTACGTGACTATAATATGCATTGAATTAGCTGTGCTGACCTATGCTTTTTATTTGTCAGGACATGGATTAGAGGTGATGGCAATTAATTTTCTCATTCTCAATTTCATTTTAAACTTCCTCTTGATTTTTATTTCAATATTAAATTCGATCATAACTTCAAATTTGGTCATTAATTCTTACTTTCAATAAAACGGTATTATAGGAAGATCATAATTGCACCGAATGAAGGTCATCCCCTCTTGCCAACCATCTTGCAGTCGCACATTGTAATGTTTATAATTATATCTGTCATGTTATTGTTATGTTTATGTTCAAATATATGTTTAACTCTAAATTAATTTTTCTCAAATCTACTCCTTATAATTTTTTATCTATCATATAAGAAATGGGGTAGTTTGAGAATCAAAATTTAGTACAAAAATAGGATTTACCTTGAATGAATATTGCTACTAATATGTTTATTTACATGTATAGTATAGGACAAAGTTTAGCTACAAAATTAGTTGTAATCTTAGGCTACAACCTTGCTCAATATTTTTCTATTGGAGATAAATTTTGACAAATCCACTATTGGATTAAATTATCTTTTTTTTATATCCTCCATACTTACAAATTTTCTAAAAAATTAGAGATTAATAGTTATGTCATTAATAAATTATTTAAATTGTAAGCTTTTGTAGTTTAAAATTATGCATAAAATATATGCTTGAAGATCATATAGTAAATAATTTTTGAATGACACAAAATTTAACATGTGTATTGAAAGCATAAAGAACATGTAATTTAACGGTTAGATTTTTAAAATATATAATAATATTTATTTTATTGAGTAAAGTTGTAACCTAAGGTTACAACCAATTTTGTTACTAAACTTTATCATGTAGTATATAATAAGTGAAATATTTTATTCCAAAGTTCAAGGATTGAGTTTTATGACATCTCTTCCTCTGCATTATGAGTAACATAGATTAATTCAATATTGCACCCATTTTCCTTATTTCCTCTAATCTAATAATTTTAAACTTTAAAGGGCTGACTTCGAAGGTGGTGATAGACTTTGTGGAGAAGTTGATGGTGAAGTTGGTGTACTAATACTACACTTTCTGTACCTCATCATTATGTTAGGGATATAAGTCCATTTCAGTTTGATAATACCAAATGCTAGGCTATCATATATGTCCATGAAATAAGTTTGTGAATGTGATGATTGATAACATTACAATGGATTGAATGACATCTGATGCATTTGTGAGTAGCTAAAGATAGCATCAAATAGAAAATATAAGATGAGAAACATCTAAGATGGCTTGGACATTTGCAGTGAAGTTGATTGTGCTGGCTAGGGGTATAATTTCATTTACACTGGAAGGTGGTACAAGGAAAAATACAAGATTGACTCTTAAGCAAAATGGTCATATGATTTGACCTGCGTTATATGGGCTCTTGAATTCTCTGCACTTATTTAGAGATTTTCCATCACTTTGGACTGTTGCTAAACCAAGTTTGATAGTATATACTTTGTTCATCCCATATTATGCTGCAGTTTTTTTTTTTTTTTTTTGAATATTATGCTGCGGTTGATTCAAGAATTTTGACTAATATGTTGCATATATCTAGAGAGCATCGCCATGCAGTTTATTGCTTTTTTTTTTTTTGGTACTTATTATTATTTGGCCATTGCTTTTTATTCTTGGTTCTAATATATACATTGCTTTTGCACAAGAGCAACTTCAAGAACAGGGAAAACTGTGATTGTCTGATTGTTGGAAATCTAAAAATGAATTTGAAATAGAGAAACTGCAAGTGGAGACATATCCATGTAAAAATTATACATAGAGGAGCTCTTTGGTTGTAGAACTGACCCAATATTGTATATGTACATCTTCCAAATTTAAGCAGAAAATTAAAATTGCAATAATTCCTCCGGTGACCAGGAAGTATCACTCAACCAATAGGAAATTAAAAAAAATAAAAATAAAAACCTGGGAAGAAATGATCATCTCACCAAATAGTTAATAATTACAAGCATACGAGAGTTGGACTATGGCAATATGATATGAGGGTTCATTAACAAATTTCGATTTAAGAAGAAGAAAAAAAAACATTCTAATAGTATTTAAAAAGTTTGGAAACTCGAAATGATTGTTTGTCATTTTCCCTATGGGATTAGGGGAGTCCTACAATTTGATTAACATAACAAAATTAACAAGCTAGCATATAGTCTATTTGAGGTGAAAAAACAAAAACAAAATGTTTTGGCAAATTAAAACACAAAGAAATTGCGAGGAGAGAGAGAGAGAGAGAGAGAGAGAGAGAGAGAGAGAGATGATCTAGCTGAACATTATCTTATTATGCAACGAAATGCAAGAACTACAATCATTACCAAACAGTAAAAGGAAAGAAATAAAGGAAAGAACTTAGCCAACGGTATTTTATTGAAGAAATCACCATCACGCTGGTGATATACCATGGACAACAACAACTGTCTCTAGCCATGGAGGCAAAAATCCTTGCGCACAAAAAGCATCCAGTATAGTTTGAGAGGACGACCCACCATCCTGATGACATGGTCAATGAATGAAACATTGTACTCCATCTTCTTTGTCTTTTGCTTTTGATCAACATGCAAGAAATTGGTTGCATATGTTGGGTTTATATAGGCTTCAGCAAAGGTTAGAATATTTATGAGTCAAGCATTCAAATATCACAATTCATATTATCACAACCAATATATAATGATATGTTTCCATACTAAGCAAACGTAGGGAGTACACAAGCTTTAGCGTTCACATTATCTAGATAGAATTCTAAAATTATTAGTAGGGTATGAACATGTTTTTTCAAATTTTTGTATTAAATATTTTTTCATTAAATAGTAAATATAACAATTCTAAAAGTTATATTCTTAGTTGACTTTTTTATCGTAGATTTTTGTTTTTTTCCACAAATATTGCCAAGTTCCTTTGTATTTATAGTTGTCATTGAATTTTCATGTTAAGAGCCTTGCCATCCCTAGCAGACCCATTGAACAAGTAACGATTAACTTTTGATTTCATGCAAATAATAATAATAATAATAATAATAATACGAAACTACTAGAATTTCTTTTATAAGGAAACTACTAGAATTTAGGATAGAGATCATTATCATTAAAAAAAATATATATGAGATAGAAATGCAAAGTTCTGTCGTACGATATGCACCATCCGACCACCAAAAGAGACTTCTCTTTTTTATGACTACCACTAAAGAAAATTAATCATAAATTTGCCTAAATTCCATGAGAACTTGAGAAAGTCAAGGGATACAATAAAATTTCATAATATTTTCACAATAATTTATATTATTTTTGACCAATAATTATTTAACATGTCACTTGTTGTAAAAATGATGTAAGCTTTTGTTGTGGCCATAAGCAAGTGAATTATAAATATTACCGCAAACCCTTGGTGCGATGGTCACTTCACAAGTATAAGTACTTGTGGAATGTAGGAGGTAAGGCCGGAGTTCAAATCTTCAAGTGGAAGTTTTACACACATATACACTTAAATTATATTCGAATAGAATTTCTATTTTGTATAAAAAAAAATTATAAAAATTATTAAATTAATTCTTTGAACCGTCAAATTCATTTAGCATTAAGCATAATAATTTAATGACTTCATATAGTTTTCAAAGAATTAAAGTACACTTTTAGCCTTTAAATTTTGGTATGAGTTTATTTTTATTTTGGCTCTTTATGTTTCAAATTTTTTATTTTGACCAATTATCTTTGATTCCATTTCTTATTTACCTTTCATTGTTCTTTTTTTTTTTTTTTTTTTTTTTCCTTAAGAATCTTTTGACATACCTAATACCTTTAGGCAAAAAAATTAATAATATGTAAAGAAAAACATACTTCTTTATTGAAATAGAGTTTTTTTACAAGGGGATGACAGTATTTAACATAACAATTAGTTATATATATATATATATATATATATATCAAGAGTCTTGTAATTATGTAGTATTGTCTGATTTTTCCACAGACTTTAATTACCTTTGTCATTAATATTACCAAAAGCTAACCTTACTATAATTATCAATTAAAAAAGGTAAGAAACAGAAAGAGAAAAAAGAAATTTCCTCTTAAAATGTGAAAGTTCAATTAGTGTGTAAAACACTAATGAATGTTTAGATCCCTAATTTCAAATTAAACTAACACAAGCTTATACCCAAACAATATATATGCGGAATAATAGGTACAAGCAACAACCCAAGCAAATAAACTACTCTACACCATAATTAATCACAACACAGCAACAATTAAAGCTAGAGAGTAAGGGTTATAGAGATGCAAATATAAACATAACACTAGCACATGTTATCGAAGAAGAAATCAAAGAATTTGGCGAAAAACCTCTCTACCGCCCTCCAAATGGTAAAATGATCCCCTAAAGAATAAAGTTAGGATACGTGAATAGCAATAGACCCTCTAAGCCTAATCTACTCAATGCACCTAAGCCCTCTAAGCTTCTTGCTCCAACAAAGTTAAGCCTAACTATGTCTTCTTTAGCTTTCCGAATCCCGCATTAAGCCCATTGCATCAATCAAGCGAATGGTGTGGTAAGATAAGAATTTGACTAATGAACCTCTCAAGGGTATGTCAATGGAGAGGGCGAGAATAAAAGAATTTGGAGAATCAAAAGTCTAAAATTGAGGATGAATCAATCTTGGTTTTCTTTAGGGTTTCTCTCTCAAAATTATCTTTGAAAACTCTTTACATTTCATGGGTATAAGGTTATTTATAGCAGGGTACATGAAAAATGTGAAAAGTTATTTTTTCTGCAAAACAAGGCATTCTGGCGACTTAGCCTTGCGTGACTGGAACGAGTCGCGAGTTAATTGTCAGGTCAGACTATACTTTTGTCCAGTAGTGCTCTAACTGTTGTGACCCTTCAGCTTCCTGCATGCTCCACACGTGTAGCACTTTGGCGACTTGTCAATCGCGAGTCAGTCACAAGATCTAATCGCGAGACTCATCTTGAATGCACACAACTTGAGTTTCTTCATACTCTTTCACACACAATCCTTACATTATTCTCATCTAAATACAGGGTATCTAATTACTAAAATTATAAACAAATTTAGCACGGAATAAAGCCAACGCATGGTTAAATAAATTCAACCTTACAAAATGTACCAAAATATAGTTCATAGACATAGTAGACACTATATAAATACAGTTAATATTAATATTTTGAAATTTCTTCATTTATTTTTACATCACTAAAATAAGTTACAAAGTGGAAAGTTAATATTCCTTTTTAATTTTTCTTTAAACACCAATAGAATGCATAGAATCCGTAGAAGGGAAAAACAAAATAAAACCCTTTAGCCACCACACATTTTACAATTCTTTTTTAATCAAATTATAATTGAAATAACATCATTTGAATTTGTTATGGTAAACATCATTTTCATAGAAATTCACCATTAATATCTTTTATTTTTTACAGGTTACTATATTTATTAAAATAATGTTAATGACATACCATTTTTTTTTTTTTTTCATAATAGATTACATGAAATATCATGATTGAAACAATATCATTTTTAATGTATGCACCGTAAATACTCTATACAACATTATGGTGGTATCCTCTAGAAGAGTAATGTCAGGGACATAAAAAAGTCCACAACTTTTACCAACTTGTCACGCAGTGAGTTATGAGAAGTAAAGGTAAAATGGTGGGTCCGCATCTTCACCACCCGTGACTCACTATATGGCGAGTTGTAACAAAAATTGTAGACTTTCTTTTTAATATCCCTAACATTTTTCATAAATAAAATACTCTCTTAGCATTGAAATGTTATAAGCTGGTCATAGGCTAGTGAATTATAAATATTATTAGATTAATTATGTGAACCATCAAATTCATTAACATTAAGCACAATAATCTAATGACGTCATATAGTTTTCGTTTTCACATAATTAAAGTTCATTTTTTAACCTTAATATTTGTTCTGGGTTTATTTTTATTTTGCCTTTTTACGTTTTAATATTTTTATTTTCACCAATTAACTTTGATTCCATTTCTTATTTACCCTTAATTGTTCTTTCCGAAAAAGAATCTTTTGAAATAATAATACTTTTCCTTTGTAAGGAAACAAAATACTTGTTTTTTTTTTTTTTTTAATGAGAAATTAAACTCCTACGAAGTGGGGGAAATATTATTAATCATTCATACTCAAATCAAGGTTGTAAACAGCAAAAATGTCAGGAGGAACATCCTCCATCTAAACAAGAAAATGATTACAAATAACTCTTTTAGCTAATCTATGTGCTACACAGTTTCCTTACCTCCTGATATGGCGAAAAGAAACATTACATGCCGAGGAATCAACCAATTTGATGTCTTCGAGTATATGTCCATACTCAGATTACTGTATAGAATCTCCATTAATCGCATTGATTATAGTTTCCGCATCTCCCTCAACCACCAGCCTCTCAAAGCCCAGTTCATGAGCGAACCAAACAGCTCTACGTGCTGCTAGCACTTCAACCATCTCCACCGAAGCAGGCAATGGATTTGTTGTGATAAAGCAGCCATAACTAGTCCATGATCATCACGGATTATAATGCCGAGACCTGCAACTTTCTCCTTAGGAAACAAAGCACCATCAAAATTTACCTTCATCGACCCAACAGGTGGAAGGCGCCATCTTACTGACCTTGTTATCCTTGGAATTTTGCTATCCCCGGCTCTAGCTTTATTTCTTTGCATCCATATCAGCGAGGTCATCATTGCAAATAAGTCAAAGCAAGATTGATCTTGCTGTGCTAGCTGTACGCCATCAAGGAAATTACTGCAACTTGCAATCGCTGTCTTAAGAGTTGCAAACTGGGGATGCCAAAACTCGAACAGGGCCAGACAAGGCCAAAGTGCATGGACAGTGTTTTCGGGTTCTGATTTGCATAGGGAGCAAGTGGCATCAGTCAGTATCTTCCTTTTGACCAAATTCACCTTGGTTGGTAGGGCTTCTGAACCAGCGCGCCATATGAGAGTTCTTATTCGTGGTGGGACTTTAAGCTTCCAAATCCCCTTCCAAATACCCTTCATCAGCTCGGGATTGGATACCCCTGGCCTATCTGGCTCCTCCTCTTCGAGCAGCAGCTTGTAACCAGTTTTGACCGAGTATACTCCATCCCGGTTCCTTGGCCAAAAAACATCATCGCTCCTCCTTACAAAACTCAGTGGAATGGCTTTGGTAATTTCGGCTTCGAAAGGCAGCAAAGTTCTTGATCAATTAGAATATTCACTGTTGCATCCGATGTAATGTCCACAATTGGAGAGATAACTCTCCCATGGCTTGACTCGGGAAGGCAACGGTCTTGATAAATTTTAACGGATGAACCATCACCTATCCTCCATCTCATTCCCTTCCTAATAATCTCTCGCTCCTTGAGAATGCTTTTCCAAGCATAAGAACCTTTATTCTCCTTTGCATCCAAGATTGTCCCTTGTGAGAAGAATTTAGATCTAAAGAATCTAAAGAATAGAGAATCTTGGTTAGCCATTAACCTCCTTACCTGTTAATCCTGTTGAGAATCTTGGCTAGCCATTAACCTCCACACTTCCATACTGAAATTTGTCTCCTATTCTATTTTGAAAATACTTGTTTATTGAAATATAAACTTTTACAAGGGGATGACAGTATTTAAAAACTATATTATATACATTAAATATATTTTTTTAGGGGAAATATACAATTGTATGTATGTACTCTCTCTCTCTCTCCCCTTGTAGTTTTGTGGTATAACCCGATTCTCCCATAAAATCTAATAAACTTTGTCATTAGTATCACCAAAAGCTAACCTTATTGTAATTATCAATTAAAAGGGATAAGAAACCGAAAATATGATTTTCCTTTTAAAATGTCTCAAAAATATAATTCATTGACATAATATACATAATATATATATATATATATATATATATATATATATATATGTATACAACTAACATATTAATATTTTCCTCAAAAAACAAAAAAACATATATACATAATATTGATATTTTGAATTTTCTTCATTTGTTTTTTACTTCACTAAAATAAGGTACAAAGGGAAAGTTAATATTCCTTTCTTATTTTAAACAACACTAGAATGCATAGATATAATATAAAATAAAAATAAAAAATAAAAAAATTTGAGCCACAACATTTTTCATAATTTTTTTTGTCAAATTATAATTAAAATAATATCATTCTCATTTATTTATGGACTATTTTTTAATGAACAATATAATTTTCATAGAAATTCACCATTAAAATCTTTTTTTATAGGTTAATATCGTTTTTAGAGTAATATTAATAATACAACATTTTTTTTTTTCATAATAGATGATATAAAATATCATGATTGATGCAGCATTATTTTCAATGTGTTTGCTAATGATACAAAAAATTGAAAGAAATTGATAATATAGCTACTGATGTAACTCAATAAAAATGTAACAATAATAAATACTATATTTCAACTTTTAAATAATATATAGATATCAAGTACAACTATGTAAATTTATATTATGTAATTGAGGGAAGAAAATGTATGATTATGTAAATTTCTATTTGTTAGATAGACATCAAGTATAACTTATACTATATTATATATGTTATTTTGGCAAAGTTATAGTACTATAGTTTTGTTTATTTTAACTTAATATTCCAGTTTCTTTAATTAATGTAGAGTTTGTTAAAGCCTCAGTTTTAACATATAGAATGTCTAAGTAAATAATGTTTGCATTGGGTGGCAAAATATAAAAGCTGGTAGGTGTGGATTTGCATGTGAAGGTGCGGCATTTAACAGAAGCCAGGTATGATGCTTGTAGTCCATGATGTATTGGATAATGACAGGATTCCATTTCTATGAGTTATTTTGGTGTTTTTGATACTGATGTAATTCTTTATAGTTTATTTGGAATAAAATTTGTACTAGGTTACAAAAATATACAAGAAACACGTAAAAACATAGGGAAATAGTATTAAATTTTGTTTGGCTGGCCAAGGGGGGCAATTTTCTATTGCCCCCTTACCCCTAGGCCCTAGCTCCGCCCTTGTTCTTAATCTCTAGTATATTTTACATTTGAGAGTTTGCTATTTTCTCCAAATCTAATCTCTAGGTTTTTTTTTTTTTTTTTTTTTTTTTTTTTTTTTTTACAGTTTTCTTTGAGATTTTTCTCCAAATCTAAGAGAGTGAAGATTAAAGAGTGACCGCATGTGGTTTTTAACCATTATTCCCCAGGTAAATATCATGATTTTTATAAAGTATTATGCACAGGGGCGGCTTGATGCATTTGGGGGCCTAAGGCGAAAATTAGTTATCTTGTTTCATATATAAAATTACTATTAATCAACATGAACCACGTAGAATTTTTTTTTTTAAAGTTTATAAGCACACAAAAAATTGACAAAACTTTGATGTGGCAGATTAATAGTAGTGAGTAAAAGAGTGATGTCAGTGGGGAATCTAGTTGAAAACTAGTAAAAGTTTGCTAACTTGACTATTGTGAAAAATGTTGTGAATTTTTTTGTGAATTACTTTCTTTCTTTTCTTTTTTTCTTTTAGAGTTGCTACATTCAGAATATTTTTCATGACAAATTTTAGGTGTTAAGTTGCTTCTTGTTTTCTAGTTGAACCTACTACTAAAATTATTTTTGTTGTTGTCAATAACAACCTTTAACAATCTGTTCTTAAGATTTTTTGTAAAATGTTGTGAAAAATGTTGTGGACGTAATATATTTTTTTTTTTATTTGCTTTTCATTTGATCAAAAAATATTATTTTATTTATTGTTTAATATTTTGGCTTAATTAATACAATTGGTTAAAATTTAGGGGCCTTTTTTTTCACTTGGGGCCTTAGGCGGCCGCATCAATGGCTTATACCATTGAGCCGGCCCTGATTATGCATTTGTTATTAAATAAAATAAAATATTATATAACATATAAATAAAATAAGCTTATTAAATTGGTAAAAATATATATATATATATATATATATATAATAAAAAATAAAATAATATTAATTAGTTATTTGATTAGATTTTTTTATGCACTTCATGATCTGTTAAGACTTAGCATTTATATTAATAAATTAAGTAATAAATTAATTGAGACTTAGCTTTGACTTTGAATATGTCCATGTGATTCTTGAATTTCATGAATATATACTAATGTAATCTAATATTAGTGAAAATTATTCATTTATCCTAATTAATTACTAAAAAGTTTTGTAAAAAAAAAAAAAAAAACCAAAATGTCTTTTTGGGACACCAAAAAATACAATGAACAATTCTAGGAGCCTAATACAACTATTTGGCACACCTAACAACAATTTTTAGACTATGATCATTATCCTCTAATACTAATTTACTCTCAAAAATTTAGTTGGGACCCAATAGTTTTTTTTTTTTCCCATGAATATTATCACAGTTCCATTGGGGACTTTTGTTGGCCACCTATAAAACCTTTAGTAAAAACAAAAAATAATGCATAATTTTGAAGAAAGAGAACATAGGTAAAGACCCAATGCACCATAATAACCAGCTAGTAAAATATAATAATTTTAATAAATTAAGTGATTTTTAGTTTCAAGAGTTGAGTCATTTAATTACATTAAATTTTTTTCCCTCTTTTTAAACAGTTGTCATTCATTCATAGAGTTTTTAACAGTATTCTATGTGTAGTGTGCTCTTGCTTTTTCAAACATTAATTTTATTTGCAGGAACATGTGAGTAATTATCTATAGTAATATTCTCACATAGATATGACAATGGAATATTTTGATTTAGTTGAGGTTGAAAATTAATCCCAACCACAAGGTCCATCACATGACTCATCAACACCTAATTAATCATATATACGACATATCACAGCCAGATCATTCACTTGACCCATCAACTAATCAATCAAGGAACTATTAGAGACCCACCCTCAAGTAGATGATCACTATTCATATGGAGAATATACGGTAGTAAAATTTCAAATTAAAGCTAGTTATGAATATGATTACTTATGGTTTTAGTCCATATAGCACATAACACTCCACGGTCTACACTCTAAAAACTAACTACTATTTTAAATATTTATAATCTAATTAATAATATAAAATTTACAAAAGAAAAAAAGTGGAAAAAAAAATAAATTTATCCAGTACTTGATTTCTTGAAAGTAAAGTACTATACAAAAAGAAAAAGAGAACAAAAAGACAAAGATAAATCACTAAAAACTAATTATTACCTTAAATATTTATAATCCACTTAATAATATAAAATTTACAAAAGAAAAAAAAATGAAAACAAAATTGCCCAGTACTTGATTTTTTGAAAGTAAAGTACCATACAAAAAGAAAAATAAAAAGAAAATATAAAGATAAATCGCTCCACAGTCCACACTCTAAACACCAATTACTATTTTAAATATTTATAATCCACTTAATAATATAAAATTTTTTAAAAAAAAAAGTGGAACAAAAAATTTTCCTAGTACTTGATTTCTTGAAAGTAAAGTACCGTATAAAAAGAAAAAAAAAATCATTTCACAGTCCACATTCTAAATACTAATTACTATCTTAAATAGTTATAATTCACTTAATAATATAAAATTTACAAAAGAAAAAAAATGAAAAAAGAAATTACCCAGTATTTGAATTCTTAAAAGTAAAGTACCATATAAAAAGAAAGAAAAAAAAAAAAGAGGATAAAAATAAATCATTCCACAGTCCACACTCTAAATACTAATAACTATCATAAATATTTATAATCCACTTAATAATATAAAATTTACCCCAAAAAAATATTCCCAGTACTTTATTTCTTGAAAGTAAAGTACCATAAAAAAAGAAAAAAAAAAAGAATAAAGAAAAATCATTCCACAGTCCACACTCTAAATACTAATAACTATCTTAAATATTTATAATTCACTTAGTAATATAAAATTTACAAAAGAAAAAAAAAAGTGAAAAAAAAATGGCAAAAACATTATTTTGGTCCCTACATTTTGGAATCACAGTCAATTTGGTCCTTACATTTTGGTATCAATGAATTTGGTACTTGCTATTTTCAACTTGCAGTCAATTTAGTCCCTTCCGTTAACTTAGTAACGAAAAATGTATACGTGACTAACGGTGTGCACAGTTGGCATATTTGATACTGACGTGGCAAATAAATTAATAAAAATAATGTTTAATAAATATTTTAAATTCAACGTTGGCATTTTCCCAATTTTAATAGAAATAAAAATATTTTTTATTTTAATTTCGCGATAGAAAACAAAATTAGGAATCTCAAATTTTCTTTGATTTTCATGGCTCCCAAACACAAAATCACCTTCTTTATTTTTCTATCTTAAATCCTTGAATTCATAAATATATTCCACAACATCTCACATCTATACAATTAAGAAACATCCTGATTAGAAATAGCCAATAAGAAATTGGAATTTTAGAATACAAAAAATTTCAACAAATTATTTCCAGCAAACTTTCTCGGTAACCAAATAGAAGCCAAAAAAGAACAAGAACAAGAACAAACCCAAATGGAAACCCTCTCATTTCGGGTTGGTATCTTTGTATTGAGTCCAATCCTATGGCTTTGATGGGGACAAGTCTAGCTAAATTTTTTAATAAAAAAATCCAGATAATCTGGTGGCCAAATATCCCCTTGAAACCTCAAAAAACCAAATCAAAACACCAAACCCAAGGAATCTAAAATCAACCTTAAAACCCCATTTTCCAAACCCTAACAACCAAAAGAAAATCCATTACAAAGGAAACAAACTTGATCATTGGGTAGCTGAGATGAGATCTCTGTTCAGCGATGGGGTTTGGTGGCTGGTGATAGCGCAAGGCAAGAACGACGGCAGCATAAGGCAGGACGGTGACAGTGGCGCAAGGCAAGAATGATCAAATCATCTTGGGTTGGAGCATGTGTGGAGCTTTGGTTGGTGTCACGGTGTGGCTGGTGGCGGCTTGGCACAAACCCAGAACCCTAAACCCGCATCCCTAAGCTCTTGCTGTATCTTCTTTAATCTGGTAACCTTGGCTCTAGTTGGCCTGTGGGTTTTCTGGTCTCAAAATTGGTTTGGTGATATCAAAGAGTGGGTCTATTGGCTGTAGTCTTGGTTGTTTACATTTGTAATTGAGATTGTGAGGGGTAAACTACAGGTTTAAAGGAGGTCTCAAATGAAATGGGTCTATGTTGATGTACTAATCTAATATTTGTATTTTTGTGTTTGGTTGCCAAGAAAGTACATGAAGATGCAAAGAAAATCTGAGATTTCTATTTTTATTTTTCATCTTTAAAACTGTGAAATTAAAATTAAAATTATTTTTATTAAAATTGGGGGATGTGGAATTTTAAAATATTTATTCAACATTATTTTTATTAATTTTTCCACATCAGTATCAAATGTACCAACTGTGCACACCATTAGCCACATATGTATTTTCCGTTACTAAGTTAACATTAGAGATTAAATTGACCACAAGTTGAAAATAGTAAGGACTAAATTGACTTCTACCGAAATGTAGGGACTAAATTAACTGTGACTCTAAAATGTAGGGACCAAAATGGTGTTTTCGCCAAAAAAAATTTATCCAGTATTTGATTTTTTAAAAATAAAGTACCATACAAAGAAAAAAGAAAAAAGAAAAAGAAAAAGATAAATCACTGCACAATCCACACTCTAAATATTAATTACTATCTTAAGTGTTTATAATCTACTTAATAATTTAAAATTTACAAAAGTTTTTTATAAATTATTTTTATTGAATAGGTTGAACAGATTATAAATTTGAATGTTTAGCAATTTTTTTATCATTTTTGTTTTAAAGTAGGTTTTGTGTTGAATAATTAAATCACTTGTTCTTCTTTGGTTTTATCTTGTTTTTGTTTGTTGTTATTTAGGCTAATATTTATTGTTGTTATTTAAGTTTTGTTTTAAAATTTTATAAAAGTGATTAAGGATTATGATTGGGGGCAGAATTAATTTTGGAGTAATGCTACGTCTTTAATATTTTTACAATAAATCATATGCAATACCTATTATTAGTGGGTAAAAATATAATATCAATATTGAGCCCAAATTAAAATCGACTTACCCTATTGAATTTGTTGTAAAATTATTATGAGACTGTTGTGAATTTAGCACTATTCTTATTTTTGTTGAATCCAACTTTTTGTGATTCTCAAGTCAGGGTGTTTAACATTTTTATTAGGGTGATTACAATAAATTAGTTTAACATATAATTTGTTTTTTTGGCAAATGTATCTATGCCATTTTTTGCAAGTCAGGGTGGTCCTGTGACCATCCTAGCTTGCATGTAGAACCACCAGTGGATTGAATGACAACATCTGATACATTTGTGAGTAGCTAAAGACAGCAGCAAAGAGACAATATAAGATGAGCATCATCTAAGATGGCTTGGACATTTGCAGTGAAGTTGATTGTGCTGGCTAGGGGTATACTTTCATTTACACTGGAAGGTGGTACAAGGAAAAATGCAAGATTGATGTATATATAAAAGTGATGGTTTTAGTGGTAAATTACCAAAAAAAGACAATGTATATATAAAAGAGTTTATTTCATACTTAAATCAATATTGTGAAATTATTTTTTTCTCACTGATATTAGCTAATAATAACTTACCACTAAAAATTTATTGTGAAAGTATTGTGAACATATTGTGATAATTGATACTGATTTTAATTTGAATGTACTATTCCAATTTTTTTTTCTCTTTCTAAAAAAATTATTTTTTTCTTACCAATATTAGCTAATAATAACCTATCACTTAAAATTTATTGTGAAAGTATTGTGAAAATATTGTGATAGCATTTCCTTCTTTTTTCCTTTTTTTTCCCCCCACTTTTTTTTCTCCTCCACACACTTACCCTTACTCTTTTATTTTTTATTTTTTCCTTCTTTCCTCTTTTTTTCCCTACCACTTCCTCCAAACTCCAGAACGTTCCATAGAGCTCTCCTTCTTCTTCTTCTTCTTCTTCTTTTTTTTTCTTTTTTTTTTTCCTTTTCTCTTAGCACTTTGTCTGTAACACCCATGCACTTCTTCACCTTGATCTTCTTGATTCTTTTCTTTTTCTCTAAATTCAACCACTCACAAATGGGATGATTCAGATCGGGAAGATTGGATCAGAGCAGAGCAAATGAAAGCATATGGTCAATCATAGTGTTTCCTCCTCCTCCTTACGCCTTTGCTCATCAATAAGTGCTTGCAAGAACTCATCCGTCCTCTTGGAGAGACTCTTCAACTTCTTCTCCAAACCTCCATAATCCATCCACTGCAAGATGGGTACAAACTCCATTTGAAAGACTTTGCTATATTCTAATGTTTTTTTGTTTTGCATTTTAAGGAATCCTAATTTGTAAGGGATGGATTTTTTTTTTTTTCCTTAGCTAATTTGGGAATTTGTTATAGATTTTTTTGTGTTTGGATTTGGAAATTTGTTATTGAATTGAACCTGGGCTAGACGTTATTTTTTTGTGGTCTTTGTAGCAATTAATTTATCAAAGGGTTCTGTTGTTCTGGGGCTGCAAACATAGTGGGCAATTTGGGAAATAGTCGGTGGCTTTCCAACTGTAATGTTTAAGAGAGGGCAAAGGGCAAAGCAGAGAGATGAGAGGAATGAGGAATGGCATGAAGCTTATCTTTTGATTTATCAAAGGGTAAAGTTAGATTTTCAATAAAATGTGAAGGGCAATTTGGTAACTTCACTCAAAGTCCAACGGTAGGATTTCTCAATGTGCACGGGCTTTTGGAAAATGCTCCTCACAGCCCTATTGGCAGAACTCGCATCTCTTCACATTTGCAAAATGCAACTTTTTCTAAAAAGTTGCTTTTTAGACATCACCAAACGCATATATTATACTTATAGTTTCAAAAAGTGCTTTTTGGATTGGGAAAAGCTTAAACAAACAGGCACTAAGTCTAACTTGAATATCCTCCTCGTATATTACGTGACTATAATATGCATTGAATTAGCTATACTAACCTATACTTTTTATTTGTTAGGACATGGATTAGAGGTGATGGAAATTAATTTTCTCATTCTCAATTTCATTTTAAACTTCATTTTGACTTTTATTTCAATATGAAATTCGGTCATAACTTCAAATTTGGTCATTAATGCTTACTTTCAATAAAATGGTATTATAGGAAGATCATAATTGCACTGAGTGAAGGTCGTCCCCTCTCACCAACCATCTTGCAGTCACACATTGTAGTTGTAAGGACCCAATTTGAATTCTTGGCCCAAAAAGAGGTATGGACTTAAGCCCAAATAGCCCAAAGCAATAAATTTGTAGAGAACGGGTTGCAGAACTGGGCTTTAGTGAATTAGGCAACGAGCTAATAGATTTTTGTGATAAAGAAAAAAGGATAATAAATGTTTACTAAAGAGGAAACGTCCTCGGCCAAATCTAAGAAAACTAATTCTAATATATTGCTTTTGAGATTTGATTACAAATTTGGTTCTAGACTACTACAGTATTTTTCTCTTCCTCCTTCCACCCCCTTTCTTCAGGAGTCTCCCACATTATATATCTCCTCCCTAGTGATCTTGGCCCTCCATTTGTCAACCGTCTAAGCCACTACTCGAGTACCCGTCCCATCAGACACCTTTTTTGGCTCTCTATGAGTTACGGTGGCCAAGGAACACTGTGCAGGGTCTTCTCCACATAAATGCGGACAGAAAAGTAGCTGCAATGCATTTAATGCGGAGGTAGCACCTTTTCCTTATATATTTTTGGGTTTCTATCCTTCTCGTGTGTTTATGAGACACGCTTCTGACATTGATGCCTTTATTGAGGTCATTTTTGGCGTTGAGATACGTATCGGAGTAATATTTGTCATGGCCAAGGAGGTATTACTCATCGGATCACTTTTTTACTCCTTTCTTACTCATGAGACACTGAGCTGGAATCCCTCAACTATTTGTCTATACTCAAACATGCCAACGTCCTCGGATAAAGTCCAAGACCCAATGTACCGTTTTGGGCTTTGTCCTGACAGTAGTGTTTATAATTAAATCTGTAATGTTATTGTTATGTTTACGTTCAAATATATGTTTAACTCTAAATTAATTTTTCTCAAATCTACTCCTTATAGTTTTTTATCCATCATATAAGAAATGGGGTAGTTTGAGAATCAAAATTTAGTACAAAAATAGGGTTTACCTTGAACAAATATTGTTACTAATATGTTTATTTACATCTGCAGTATAGGACAAAATTTAGCTACAAAATTAGTTGTAACTTTAGGCTACAACTTTACTCAATATCTTTCTATTGGAGATGAATTTTGACAAATCCACAATTGGATTAAATTATCTTATTATATCCTTCATACTTGCAAATTTTCTACAAAATTAAAGATCAATAGTTATGTCATTAATAAATTATTTAAATTGTAAGCTTTTGTAATTTAAAATTATGCATAAAATATATGCTTGAAGATTATATAGTAAATAATTTTCGATTGACACAAAATTTAACATGTGTATTGAGAGCATAAAGAACATGCAATTCAACAATTAGATTTTCAAAATATGTAATAATGTTTATTTTATTGAATAAAGTTGTAGCCTGAGGTTACAACCAATTTTGTTACTAAACTTTGTCTTGTGGTATATAGTAACTGAAATATTTTATTCCAAAGCTTAAGGATTGAGTTTTATGACATCTCTTCCTCTGCATTATGAGTTATTTAGATTAATTCAATACTACACCCATTTTCCTTATTTCCTCTAATCTAATAATTTTAAACTTTCCCATTCGACATAGTGGAGTGACTAAGGGGCTGTTTAGATTTGTTGTTTTTATCACTCATAACTTTGTTTCCATCACCCATAACTCAAAACTGATGGGTCCCATGGCTGAAGGATTTGTTTGGATTTGTTTCCAATTTTTGTTTTTATCACTCAATTCTCTGATTTTTTAGTAATGAGTTATAGAAACTAAAAACATATTTTAAGTGTTTTCAAGTTATCAAAACAGAGTTTTCATGGCATTTTGATAAATAAGCACACATGGCAGGGACCCACTAATCTTGTCAAGTCACTTTTCTTCTCTCAACCACCGGTCACTCCCCTCTTTTCTTTCTTCTCCACTTTTCTTTCTTTTTGTCTCTCATCTTTCTCTGTTCTTCGCTGCACTCCATACACTTCTTTCTTCTTCTTTTTTTTGTTTTTTTTTTTTTTGTTTTTTGTTTTTGTTTTTTTTTTTTTTTGTTTTTGTTGTTCTTCATCACAGAATATTTTTGGTCTTCGCTGCACTCCATGACCGAGTAAGGATGTCTCAGACCCATTAAAAAAAAAATCAAGAAAAAAACTTTTCAAGCTTCAAGCTCCACCCTCTTTTTGAAACCCTCTTTCTTTTTTATTTTCTTTCTATTTATTTGCTCAATTTTCTCTTTTTTCTTTGAGCTGAAAGTTCCTTCCTTTGTAATTGTTCATGGATTTGGGGATTTGGTTGATTTAGGTTTGAGGGTTTGACAAATGGAATTTGGATTTGGATTTGGGGTTTCAAAATACAAACATGAATGGGTTTCAAAATACCCATTACTTGTTTAGATTTTATTTATATTTTTCTTTTAGTTGTCCTACTTCTGTATTTAGAACACTGTGGTGTTGTGTGTTGGTGTTTTTTTTTTTTTTTTTTTTTTCTTGTTTAGGATTTTTGAAACTTCGGTGGGCGGGTTTGGAAAATTTATCACGAAATCAACACAACTTTCTTTCATGAACGGGTTTACATGGTAGCAAAGGAAGGAAGGAAGGAAGGAAGAAAATAATAGCATAAAATCCAAAAATTTGAGGAACAGAGGTTTCGGGGGAAAAGAGAAGAAGCATTGTGTGAGTTGAGTGATTCTTTATTTTACATTTTTATGGGCTCAGGTTTGTATTTTGGGAGAGTAACAGGGGAGAAGGGGTGAAGGGGAAATGAGAAGTGAAGAAAATGGTGGGGAATGAGGGTTCTACGGGTAGGCTAATAGAAGGTTCTGACCAAGTGCTCAGGTATGGGTCCCACAAAAAGTAGAAATATTTGAGTGATGAGAAGCTAAAAATAGTGTGCCAAATGGGTGGGGTTTAGAAAATTAGGTTATTTTAAGTGGTGAGTGATGAGTGACAAAAATTGAGTGAGGAGTGATGAGTGATGGTTTTTAAAAAACCAAACAGTCCCTAATTTGCTAGTCACAGTATTGCTCTAATTCTCTCAGAGAGAAACAGCAGAGGAGAAGTAGAGGTACAGCGGCAGAGGAGTAGGATGGGGGGAATAGTGGAGGTGGAGTCGAAGCCGATTAAAGGGCTGACTTCGAAGGTGGTGATAGACTTTGTGGAGAAGTTGACGGTGAAGTTGGTGTACCAATACTACACCAACTTCAGTTTGACAGTACCAAATGCTAGGCTATTATATATGTCCATGAAATAAGTTTGTCAATGTGATGATTGATAACGCTACAATGGATTGAATGACATCTGATACATTTGTGAGTAGCTAAAGATAGCATCAAATAGACAATATAAGATGAGCATCATTCAAGATGGCTTGGACATTTGCAGTGAAGTTAATTGTGCTGGCTAGGGGTATACTTTCATTTACACTGGAAGGTGGTACAAGGAAAAATACAAGATTGACTCTCAAGCAAAATGGTCATATGATTTTACCTGCGTTATATGGGCTCCTGAATTTTCTGCACTTTTTAGAGATTTTCCATCACTTTGGACTGTTATGCTAAACCAAGTTTGATAGTACTTCGTGTTCATCCCATGTTATGCTGCAGTTTTTTTTTTTTTTTTGCTTGAATATTATGCTGCGGTTGAATCAAGATTTTGACTAATATGTTGCATATATCTAGAGAGCATCGCCATGTAGTTTATTGCTACTTTTTTTTTTTTGGTACTTATTATTATTTGGCCATTGCTTTTTATTCTTGGTTCTAATATATACATTGATATTGCACAGGAGCAACTTCAAGAGCAAGGAAATCAATGATTGTCTGAATATTGTTGGGAATCTCAAAATGAATTTGAAATAGAGAAACTGCAAGTGGAGACATATCCATGTAAAAGTTATACATACAGGATCTCTTTGGTTGTAGTACTGAGCCGATATTGTATATGTAGATCTTCCAAATTTAAGCAGAAAAATAAAAATACAATAATATATACCTCTGGTGACTGGGGAGTATTACTCAACAGGAAGTTAATAATAAAAAGGAAAAAAAAAAAAAAAAAACACCAAGGAAGAAATTATCAGCACACCAAACAGTTCTTAATTTCAAGCATGTGAGAGTTGGACTATGACAATATGATATATGAGGGTTCACAAACAAATTTTGCATTAGAGAGAAGTCAAAGAACTCTTCGATATTTAAAAAATTTGGAAATTCAAAATGATTGATTGTCAAGGGTTTCTACATTTTCCTATGGGAATAGGGAGTCCTACAAAATTTAATTAACATAACAAAATTAACAAGCATAGTCTATTTGAGGTGAAAAAACAAAAACAAAATATTTTGGCAAATTAAAACACAAAGAAATTGCACAGAGAGAGAGAGAGAGAGCAAGAAATTTCCTTATCAATGCAATGAAATGCATGAATTACAATCAGTACCAAAAACGAAAAAGACAGAAAGGAAATGGATGGGATAATGAAATTGACCATCTTTGGTTCGTCCATAGGGATTGTCCATGAGTATTGATCAATTGAATAAACCTCAGGCAATCAAGACGGAAGAGTCGTCCACGTGCAAAGCGCATAGACAACCACACGACATCAGTCTATATACAAGGAGTTGTCCATGGGCAAAGCACATGGACGACCACATAACACTTGACAAATTCTAGAGTTCTGGAGTGATTAATCAACCCGTGTTCATCGCTACCAATTTCTCCTAAGTATGTAACTTCCATTAGCGGCTACAACTTCTATAGCCGTTGAAGATGTTATTTCCGTAATTTCGGACTTCCACGAATTTTGGGGAAGTTACTAAACCAAATAACTGCCCCAAGGTTCCCTATATAAGGACCGGTCTGAATCAAGCAAAGCTATGAGAGCATTTTGACATTACTCCAATACAGTTAGAATTCCATTTGTGGGAGGGTCTTAGGCTGGTCCACCCTGGTCTCCTTTGATAGTGTGTTCGTTTTTCAGGCCTTCGCTACAACTTTCAGCCCATCGAAGCCGAATTGTCTAGCCTACTGATTCTGTTCAACATCAGTGGTGCCGTTTGTGGGAAGGAAAAATTTTCAATTTGGCAATTTATCTTTCTCTGACAAAAGGCTATATGGTTCGGACTAGATCAAGGGCCATAAGCTCAGGCCACCAAGAGAGTAGGGATGCTTCTAGCCATTCCAACCAAAATCGCCAATTAGCGCCTATCACGCAACCGCCTTCCATCCAACATATGCAGTCCATGGCAGCCGCCATGGCGGAGTTAACTTGTCAGAACCAAGAGTTGACTAGGGAGATAGAGAGGCAGTGCTGTGAATGACATGCTGAAAGACAATCCCAGAGTCAAGAAGATAGAGGGGGAAATGTTGAGCCCGAGACTCAATCAAGGGGCACTACTTCGCGAAGGGTGCCACACTTGGAGAAGGAAATGGATCAGATGAGGAAGGTTATGGATGAGATGAAGGAGAACATGAGAAGCGCAAATCCCGTAGAGGATTTGGCTCCCCGAACAGATTTCCTTTTCACGGCTTCCATCAATGGCCATCCCTTGCCTCCGAAGTTCAAAATGTCTTCCTTGGATTCATATGATGGAACACATGATCCTTTTGATCATATTGCTACTTTCAAGATAACTATGCATCTTCAAGGAGTCCCAGACGAGATTATGTGTAGGGCTTTCCCTACCACCCTTAAAGGACCAGCGCGAGTGTGGTTTAGCAAGATACCTCCGAGCACAGTCATTTCTTTTGAAGAATTGAGTAAGTTGTTCGCCAACAACTTCATTGGAGGACAAAGGCACAAGCGATCCTCGTCCAGTCTTTTAACTATAGAATAAGGGGAGAATGAAAGGCTGGGGTCTTTCATCACTCGTTTCAACAGGGAAGCACTGACAGTGGATGAGGTGGACGACAAGCTATTGCTGGCAGCCTTCCACAATGGGGTTAACTCGAATTTATTCATTCACAAGCTTTATGAGAAAGAACCTCAATCCATGGCTGAGCTCGTCCATTCGGCCCAAAACTTTATGAATGCAAAAGATGCAATCATCGCGAAGAAGAGGAAGAGGGCTGAAAAAGAATGGAAGTAAAACCCACTCGTCACTCTGAACAAGGGCCTCATCCAAAGAAGGGACGAATGGAAGATAAGAAAGACCGAGACAATAGGAAGGCAGGTCCTTCAGCAAGGAATCATAACTATACAACCCTAAATGCCCCGCTCGATCAGGTGCTCATGCAAATCAAGGATGACCCTTCCCTAAAGTAGCCAGAGAAGATAAAAGGAGATCCTAACAAGCGCAATAAGAATAAATATTGTCGCTTCCATAGAAATCATGGGCATAACACGGACGAGTGTTTTGACTTGAAGCAGCAGATTGAGAACCTCATTAGACAAGGGAAATTGAGGCACTTTGTTAGAAGGGATCATAAAGATGAGAAGTTAAAGGGGAAGGTAGAAGAATCATCACGACCTCCACTTGGAGAGATAAGGGTTATCATAGGAGGGACTTTCGAAGGACAATCTTCTAGATCAAAGAAGACATATCTCAAAGTGATGCAAAACGTCCAACTCTCTAGACGATCCCCAAGGACGAAGGAGACAGACGAGCCAACCATTTCTTTCACAAACGAAGAAGCTGAGAGAATTCATCATCCACATGACGATGCAATTGTCATTACCCTACTCATTGCAGATTACAGAATCAGGAGGGTGTTGGTGGATAATGGAAGCTTAGCAGATATATTGTATTATCCTGCCTTCCAGCAAATGAGATTTGGACGAGATCAAATTTGTCCAGCATGTTCACCACTGATAGTATTTAGAGGAATGAAAATGCAGCCCGCAGGTACCATTACCTTGCCTGTAGTGGTGGGGTCATATCCACAGCAAATAACCAAAGAAGTAAATTTCCTTATAGTGGATTGTTTATCCTCATACAATGCCATCATTGGAAGACCAACTTTAAACAATTGGAAGGTAGTAACATCTACCTACCACCTATCAGTCAAATTTCCTACGAAGTACGGGATGGGACAAGCACAAGGAGATTAGTTGGCAGTCAGAGAATGTTATCTAGTCATGTTGGCTTTGGATGAGCAGGTGCAGACTATGAGTATAGAAGAAAGAAGAGTTGTCGCGAAACCTACTAAAGTACTGGGAGATGTTTTATTGCAAGAAAATAATCCTGAGAAGTTCACTAGAATTGGAACAAGCATGAATAAAAAGACGAAAAAAGACCTCGTCCAGTTTCTAAGGAATAGTATCGATGTTTTTGCATGGAGTCATAACGACATGGTAGGTATTGATCTAAGTGTAATTACTCATCAATTGAATGTGTCCCCCTCTTCTAAGCCTATTCGTCAAAAGAAGAAGGTGTTCACTCCTGAACGAGAGAAGGCTATCAAGGAAGAGGTTCAGAAACTAACCACAGCACAGTTTATCCGGGAAGTCTATTACCTGGATTGGTTAGCAAATGTAGTAATGGTGAAGAAGGCAAATGGCAAGTGAAGGATGTGCGTAGACTTCACTGACTTGAACAAGGCTTGCCCTAAGGATAGTTATCCTTTGCCACGTATTGATCAATTGGTTGATTCTACAACTGGCCATCAACTGTTAAGTTACATGGACATCTTCTCAAGATATAATCAGATAAAGATGGATGAGGCTGACCAAGAAAAGACCCCATTTATTACCAATCAAGGTTTGTTTTGTTACAAAGTAATGCCCTTCGATCTAAAGAACACAAGGGCAACTTACTAAAGGTTGGTGAATCACATGTTCCGCCACAGATAGGATGGAATATGGAGGTGTATGTTGACGGCATGCTTGTGAAGAGCTTAGACAAGGGAAGCCACTTGGACCATCTTCAGGAAACCTTTGAGACACTTAGGCGATATAAGATGAAATTGAACCCTAGTAAATATGCCTTCGGAGTGTTGTCAAGAAAGTTTCTAGGATTCATGGTTTCACAGAGAGGGATTGAAGCAAATTCAGACAAAGTCCAAGCAATATTGAACATGGAACCACCGAAGAACATCAAGGAAGTCCAATCCCTCACTGGAAGAGTTGTAGCTCTAAACAGGTTTGTTTCAAAAGCCACAGATAAGTGTTTACCCTTCTTCAAAATCCTCAAGAAGGCATTCGAATGGACGAACGAATGTCAAAAGGCCTTCCAAGATCTAAAAGACTATCTTACCATGACTCCATTGTCAAGTCCGTCCGTGCTAGGAGAAGAACTATATCTATACTTAGCAGTGTCCCCACATGCCGTGAGTTTAGCATTGATTAGGGAGGAAGAAAAGGTGCAGAAGCCTGTGTATTACACTAGCCGGGCACTGAGAGGGGCAGAAGGAAGGTATCCACTAATAGAGAAGTTAGCTTTTGCACTAATAACAGCTTCTAGGAAGTTAAGACACTACTTCCAAGTTCATGTCATCAATGTCATGACTGATCATCCACTCAAGAAGGCAATGAACAAACTAGAAGCTACAGGACGACTAATTAAATGGGTAGTTGAGCTCAGTGAATTTGACATTCTGTACCGACCGAGGAATGCAATAAAGGCTCAAGTCCTGGTAGATTTCATTGCAGAGTTCACTCCAAGTTATGAGGACTTGAATGAGAAAGAAGACAATAAAAAATGGGTCGTCCATGTAGGTGGATCATCTACACTGCATGCAGAAGGTATAGGAGTTTTTTTACAGTCACCAGAAGGAGATAAACTGAAGCACAAAGTTCGCTTGTAGAACCAAACAACTAATAATGAAGCAGAGTATAAAGCCCTTCTTAAAAGGTTGGAGTTGGCTAAATTAGTGGAAGCAGATTCAATACTTGTCTTAGGAGACTCTCAGTTGGTCATAGGCCAAGTAAATGGGACATGTGAAGCCAAGGAAGATAGAATGAAGAGATATTTGAAGAAGGTGGTACGCCTTATGAAAAAATTCAAAGAAACTGATTTCGTTCAAATCCCAAGGAAAGAGAACATGGAAGCAGATACTCTAGCAAAGGAAGCCTCCACAAACGAAACGAAGGATGGGTTTGATGAAATCTAGTACATGCTAAGTGTAGACTTCCCGAAAATGTTACAACTAGAAGATAAAGAAAATTGGATGACCTCAATAATTTCATACCTGAAGGACGAAAGGTTTCTAGAGGTGAAGGAAAAGGCCAGAAAGCTCAAGGTTAAATCAGCAAGGTACATCCTTATAGACGAGGTACTATACAAAAGAGGTTTTTCCCAGCCATACCTAAAGTGCTTAGCTCCAGACAAGGCAAATTACATGTTGAGGGAAGTTCATGAAAGAGCATGTAAGAACCACCCAAGAGCTAGATCTCTCATCCACAAGGTCATCCGTGCAGGATACTATTGGCCAACCATCCAAGCTGATGCTAAGGCATATGTCAAGGTATGTGATCAATGTCAACGTTCCAATTATATTCCTAGATAGCCGTTAGAATATCTTACTCTGATGATGGCCCCTTGGCCTTTTGCACAATGGGGTTTGGATATATTAGGCCTCTTTCCAACTGAAACTAGACAGATGAAGTTTTTGGTTGTAGGAATAGAATATTTCACTAAGTGGGTGGAAGCTGAACCCTTAGCAAAAATTACGCAACAGAATGTTAAAAACTTCGTCTAGAAGAGTATTGTGTGCAGATTTGGAGTACCAAGGGTATTAGTATCTGACAATGGACAACAGTTTGACAACACACCCTTCAGGGAATTTTGTGAACAACTAAGAATTAAGAATCATTATTCTTCACCCTTCCACCCACAAGCCAATGGACAAGCAAAAGTGGCAAACCGATCCTTGTTGAAAATTATCAAGACTCGGCTTGAATAGGCAAAGGGAGTATGGCCAGATGAATTACCAGGTGTTTTGTGGGCTTACAGAACAACAGGGAGGACCCCTACTAGGGAAACTCCTTTCAAACTAGCTTATGGGAGCGAAGCAGTTATACCTACAGAGGTGCACATGGCCAGCCATAGGGTGATGAAGTATCAAGATTAAGAAAACAAGGAGCAGATTCGTCTTAACCTCGATCTTATAGATGAGCTAAGGATGGAAGTAGAGCAGAGAACAACAAGATACAAAAATCTGATGGCAAAGCAGCACAATGCCATGGTGAAACCTAGGCATTTCAACATTGGGGATCTCATCTTAAAAAGAGTTTCTTTGGCTACCAAAAACCCGGCCCACGGAAAACTGAGACCAAATTGGAAAGGACCTTACAGGATTATAAACTGCAAGAGGCAAGGATCCTACTACTAGGAAACCCTGGATGGAAGGAGGCTGGAACACCTTTGGAATGTTGAACACCTAAGAAGGTACTATCAATAAAGGGTGATCATGGATGAACATTACTGCAAGATGAATGCCATGGACATTGAAAGTAATTTATTGCTTGAAGTGTTATTTTCTTATGTTTGCTTATTTCTACTACTATATGTTTTTAGATATGTAAGTATTTTGTGTTACTCATGGACGAATCTGTGATTGTAAGTATTTAATTCCCTAAAGACACTAGCTCTTAAGCATGTGTCATGCCTGTGGACGAATAATTACATGTAGATTTCCAAATATATATATATATATATGTGTGTGTGTGTGTGTGTGATGTATTTTCAAGTATATGTATGATTGTAGGGGAATCTTTCATTTTTGTAATTTCATTCAAAATAATCTACAAAAGGCAACAGCCAAAGACGAATAAAATCCTTGGACGCAAGGATGTACCGTCAATAAGCTTTACTTCAAGTAAGGATAAAGCAGGAAAAATAAATATAAGGTATGTCCGTCTAAGCTCAAGATGAGATAAAACCTAAGATATATCCGTCTAAACTCAAGATGAGATAAAGCCTAAGGTGTATCCGTCTAAGCTCAAGGCGAGATGAAACCTGAGGTATGATCGTCTAAATAATGGACGAACAATGATCTAACCAACCTAACAATCCTTGGACGCAAGGATGTACCATCAATAAGCTTTACTTCAAGTAAGGATAAAGCAAGAAAAATAAATCTAAGGTATGTCCGCCTAAGTGCAAGATGAGATAAAACCTAAGATATATCTGTCTAAACTCAAGACAAGATAAAACCTAAGATGTATCCGTCTAAGCTCAAGGCAAGATGAAACCTGAGATATGATCATCTAAATAATGGATGAACAATGATCTAACCAACCTAACAATCAAGCACATGGACGAGAATTAGTTGCGAAAAGTTTTTGCTAAGGACGAGTAATTGATTGTCCCAAGTTTGAATAATGAATAAAGCTGACAAAAAGACGTCACTCATGGACGAATTGTACTTGAATGGCAAATATGAGTTCATGTAACTATTGTTGACAATGCAGGAAGAAATTCGTCCACATGCTCAAGACGAGATAAAATCTCCGTAGGTGGGTGAACCCCAACCACAGAAATGGTATGGACGATATAAATAAACTTCTTCACAAAGCTTATGGCATATTTAAACACAATAAACAATGAAAATAAAAAGCATTCATTCATTCATAAAATTCAAAGGGTAGACAACTACCGTCCAAAAACCCTTGAAAGTAATGAGTAATTATTCATAAAGCTCATCCATAAACTTGGACAAGAGAATTGTACTTGAATGAATTTTTAAAGAAATAAAGCCCAAAACACTAGGCACCTCCAAACAAAGTTAACATATAAACTTTCTAAAACGAAGATGAAATCACTTGGACAGATCACTAGGAGCATTGCCATTCTTTAGATCGTCTTGGGTAACTTCGTTATTAGCATCATCCACAACATTGACATCCTCAAAACTCGTCGCAAGCAAGGAACTCTCTGTAGCAAGGGGGATCTTAAATGTATCGAAGTTCAAGTTAGGAAATGCTTCCTTGGCATCAGCACAAAAGTCCTCATACCCAGCAGCATAATGACTATCTAGATGATTCTTATATTCGTCAGATTTCTTAAAAGCTAATATGGCTTCCTCACGTGCTTTCTCCAAGGACGAAGGAAATCCTGAGACTTGTCCCTCCAGATAAGCAATGCAAGTATCCTTCTTAACAGCATCTGCTTTAATTTTGTCAACCTCGTTCTTCAACTTCGTCTCTATTCCTTGCAAATGGTTGAGATCCTCAGTCAGTCTGATCACTTCCCCTTTCTTCAATAGAACTTCTTTGTTCAGTTCTTTGGCCTTCTCCTTAGCCGTCTTGGCTTCCTCGTAAAGCTCTTTGGCCTGGCAGGACACTGTGTAAAACTTTGACATAGCCTAAGATGGACAAAGAAGAGTTAGAATTTTGTTTAATTTTTTGTTTTTGTTTTAAACTTGAAGAAAACAGAACAAAGACAAACAAAATTTATATACCTTAAAGAGATCATGTATGGCAGAGCGTTCAAAGTCCTTCACTAACATATTGTAACATGAATTTACTTCATGATCAGTGATTATTCCCTTGAACATCCTCCATGCATAACCCTCATCCAACACTAAGTTAGGAGGACTTTCAAGCGTTTCTGAAGAATGAGGCTTGTGAGGAACTTTGGTTGAAGGGGATGGATCAGTTTGGACAGGATGGACCACTTGGACGGGCTCCACATATACTGTAGGGTCATCTAGATTAACCGTCGGAGCTATGAATTTGGGAACCTTGGGAAGAGAAGTCTTGCCAGGCTTTTGCTTCTTAGGACCTTGATGACTTGGAAGATCGTCCAGATCCACAGCACTAGATATAGACTTAGACTTTCTCTTCCCTATCTGGATAGAAGTTTTTTGGACAACTGGTGGTGTAGTTGCATCCTCGTCCCCACTAGCTACAGTTTTTTCCTTGTTCCCCCTCATTGTAGTTATTCCTACGACGAGGAAAATCAGTTAAAAAAAAAAAGAGAGAGAAGGGAGAGAAAAGAAAAGATGGACGACACTTACTTTGACAAGTGGTTTCCTCGTGACCTAAATTCTCAGCGGTAGGTTCTGGACCAAGCTCCCACGTAGCTAGACGACTAAGAGTGACTAGATCGTGGAAGGTTCTCCCAAGGAAGGCACGCACTTGGTCAATTCGATCCAAGTGAAGTTTGTCCAAGCGTGGACGAACAACAGCTGCATCAATAAAAAGAAATAGGGGTTAGACGACAAAAAGTTAGAAAATATGTAAGAACAAATAAAATAAAATGGAAGAAGACATACCCTCAAGACGAAGACAACCTAGAGGGCCAGTAAAAGGTGGGAAGGGGGCATTACCCACATCAGCTGGGTCCCCAGCCCAATTTCCAGAAATAATAAAAAATTCTTTTTTCCAGAGCCCGTCAGACGAGCTACGACCCTTTATTAAACTATAATAGAAGCCTCTGGACAAAAACTGGTAAAAACCAGTAGATTTCTTTATCTTTGAAGGCTTATAATAGTAGAGGAACTCGTCCACTATGATAGGACAGTCCCCTTCCAATGCCTCATGCCATAGCACTTGCATGGCAACTACTGTCCTCCATCCATTGGGGTTGAGCTGGTTAAGTCCAATACCCAACCTATAGAGAAGACCTCTACAAAAAGAATTAAAAAGGAAACCTAAGGCCAGCTAAAACGTATAAAGCATATACTCCTAAACTAGAAGAAGGAGAACAACACCACTCTCCTTCCTTGGGTAAACGAGGGTTGAATTTAAAAGGGATCTGGTATCTATCTACAAGAGTTTTCAATTTTGGGGCATCTAGAGTGGACGTTATCTCGGGGGCACAACTGTATATGACATTTTCCTCTTCCTCATCCTCGTCTTAAGAAACGCTAGGTGGCTCCCTGGACGAGCTAGTCCCAGCCCCAGATGCTATCTTGCGTTGCATTTCCTGGAATTCCTCAAAGGGAATGCCAGGAACCCCAGACAAGTATTGCTCATCCGAGG
The DNA here is from genome assembly GCA_030445155.1 of Quercus variabilis. Taxonomy (NCBI): domain Eukaryota; kingdom Viridiplantae; phylum Streptophyta; class Magnoliopsida; order Fagales; family Fagaceae; genus Quercus; species Quercus variabilis. The sequence goes on along the minus strand of CP129448.1, from coordinate 5,758,922 downwards.
AGATACTACTATAGCTTGTACTACCCTCACCACTCGCATAACTCCCAAAAGAAGCGTCCTGGTACTCATCTATTTCTTTCTCCATACTACTAGATGAAGACATGATTGAAATAAAGATTAAGACAAAAAAACCTAAGAAAGGAAGAAGAAATACCTGAGAACTAGGATGAAGAGCTAGACGAGACTCTTGGACAAGATGGCAGAAGGGAGATTATGAGAAAGGTGAAGGGCAGGAAAGAGAATGTACCTATTTACAGGGCCCAGAAGCAGGTCAACGAAGCGACGCCAACCATTCAGAAGAAGACACGTGGCTATCCCTTTGAAAAATGCAATGGACGTGATGGGTCAACTAATGAAATCAAGACATGTGGTCAAAAAAATAAATAAATAAATAAATTTTTCTAACCCTCTGGTTAATGAAAATTGAATCTTTCCTTGAACGACCCTTAGACGAAGAGGGCAACTGATGGGATAACGAAATTGACCATCTTTGGTTCGTCCATAGGGATCGTCCATGAGTATTGATCAATTGAATAAACCTCAGGCAATCAAGACGGAAGAGTCGTCCATGTGCAAAGCGCATGGACGACCACACGACATCAGTCTATATACAAGGAGTCGTCCATGGGCAAAGCACATGGACGACCACATAACACTTGACAAATTTTGGAGTTCTAGAGTGATTAATCAACCCGTGTTCATCACCACCAATTTCTCCTAAGTATGTAACTTCCATTAGTGGGTATAACTTCTATAGTTGTTGAAGAAGTTATTTCTGTAATTTCGGACTTCCACAAATTTTGGGGAAGTTACTAAACCAAATAACTGCCCCAAGGTTCCCTATATAATGACCAGTCTGAATCAAGCAAAGTTATGATAGCATTCTGACATTACTCCAATATAGTTAGAATTCCATTTGTGGGAGAAGATACTAACTTAGTCATCGAAGGGTGTTAGGCCGGTCCACCCTGGTCTCCTCTGATAGTGTGTTTGTTTTTCAGGCCTTTGCTACAACTTTTAGCCCATCGAAGCCGAATTGTCCAACCTACTGATTTTGTTCAACATCAAAAAAAATTTAGACAAAACCATTATTATTGAAGTAATCACCATTAGTCTGGTGATATACCATGGACAACAACAACTTGTCTCTAGCCATGGAGGCAAAACTCCTTGTGGACAAATACCCTCCAGTATAGTTTTAGAGGACAACCCACAATTCTAATCACATGGTCAATGAACTAAATATTATACACCATCTTTTCTGTCTTCTGCTTTTGAACATGCAAGAAATTGGTTGCATATGTTGGGTTTATATATATAGGCTTCAGGGCCTCAGGCTTCAGCAAAGGTGAGAATATTTATGAGTCAAGCTTTCAAATATCACAATTCATATTATCACAACCAATATATAATGATATGTTTCCAGACTAAGCAAACGTAGGGAGTACACAAGCTTTAGCATTCACATTATCTAGATAGAATTCTAAAAATAGTAGGGTATAAACATGATTTTTCACATTTTTGTATTAAATATCTTTCCATTAAATAGTAAAAATAACAATTCTAAAAGTTATATTCTTAGTTGGCTTTTTTATCCTAGGAATTTTTTTTTTTTTTTTTTCACAAATGAGTCCAAGTTCCGTTGTAGTTGTCATTGAATTTTCATGTTTAAACTCTTGCCATCTCAAGCAAAACCCTTGAACAAGTAGGGAAAACTTTTAATTTGATGCACATAATAATAATAATACGAAACTACTAGAATTTTTTTTTTTTTTTTAAGGAAACTAGGATGGAGATAATTTTTTTTTTTTTAATGATTTTAGGAAAATGATGCAAAGTTCTGTTGAGGATATGCACCTTCTGACCACCAAAGAATTCTCTTTTTGATGGCTACCATTAAAGAAAATTAATCATAAATTTGTGTAAATTCTATGAGAACTCGAAAGTTTAGAGACTCAAAAAAATTTCACAATATCTTCATTTTAAGTTGTGGCGAGTCACTGTATAATATTTATTTTATTTTATTTTGACTTATAGTGATTTAACATGTCACTTATTGTAAAATCGTTATAATCTTTTGTTGTGGCAATAGACTAGTGAATTATAAATATCATTAGATTAATTCTATGAACCATCAAACTCACTAATCATTAAGCATAATAATCTAATAATGTCATACAGTTTTCACAGAATTAAAGCATAATAATCTAGAATTTTAAAAAATTTCGATAAAGAAGGCTAAAACATGTGTTTGATATTAGCTTATTTAATTTTTTGCTTTTTTTTTTTTTTGGCTGAAAATGTATTAATATATAATTTTACTTTGAAAAAATTAAATTTTAAAAAATTGTACATAAAAGCTAGTAAAAGTTAAAAACTAACTTAAATAGCAAATTTCCCTTGAGAAATGGGGGAGGAGAAGCAAAGGAACAGCAGTAGAGGAATTGTGAATATATATATATATATATATATGTATGATCTATCTCAAGTTAATATAAGGATATTATGAAAATGTCACAAGATTTTATTGTGCTCTTAAATTTTCTCACATTTGATTAAGTACAACTTTAGTTTTTTAGCTTGCTCCTGACTTTTTTTCTTTTTTTTTTTTTTCTTTTTTTAGGTATAACTATCCACAGTTTATTGCTTCCTTATTTTTGTGTACTTATTATTATAATTATTTCGCTATTGCTTTTTATTATGGTTTTGTCATGGGGCAACTTCTTTTTTTTTTTGGTAAACCATGAAAATTTCATTAAACTTAAAAGTTAACAAGTCTGTTACAGCAAATATTTGCTTTGTCAAAAGCTAGTAACCTATCCACCACAGGCAGTGGGCACAAAAATACAGTAAAGGAAGACAAAGACGTCGCTCCCAATTTTGCCAAAGCATCAGCACATTGATTAGCTTCGCGATAGGCATGGACAATCTGTTTATTGGGTATTTCCCTCAGCAGGTTCCTGCAATCGGTCAATAGAGGTTCCATTAGCATATTGTCACTGTTATTAGTCATGAGAAGCACCACATTCAGTGCATCAAGCTCTACAATCAACCTGTTAAGTCCCATTTCTTTCGCTAACACTAAACCATCTCTTAGAGCCCACAGTTCAGCTTTGCAGCTGTCAATGTGCCCGATTGGCCTTGCATAACCCTTCAGCCAAACTCCCTCATGATTCCTGATTAATCCTCCTCCCCCTGCCTTACCCATACTTCCCATCACAGAGCCATCCGAGTTAAGTTTTGCCCACCCTTCAGGTGGCTTTGTCCAACCAACGGGAATAACAGTTTTTGGTCTCTGCACCTTGCAATTGATACCCAACGAAAAGAACTTAGCACTTTCTTTGATGCATTTCCTGTAACTCGCGTTATCTACCCTTTCCGATCTGAACATGACTTCATTTCGATGGAGCCAAATATGCCATACCCCCATAGCAAACTAGATTTTCCATGGCAAACCCATTATATTAGAACTGACATCATTTTGGCAGTTAATCTCAAGCCACTTCTCAAGGGTTAAATTAAAAGAGTCTCTCAAGCAATGGGGAAATTTCAGGTCCTGCCAAAACCTTCGTGCCACCTCACAGCTCCTTAACAAATGCTCAAATGTTTCATTGTTTTTCTGACACAAATTACATATGGGATCAATGTTTAAACCCCTTGAACCTAGCACGTCTCCAATTGGCACACTATTATGTAGACATAACCACAGAAAAAACTGAACCTTGGGAGGAGCTTTAATCTTCCAAACCCAAGCTATGGGATTTGTCTCCAGGTTCAAAGGATTTAAATTCCTTGCCAGCAAATAAGCTGATTTCAAAGAGAAGATGCCATCATTGGAGAAAGCCCAATGCAGAGTATCTTCAACATTCTGGTTCAAAGACAGTGGCGTTGCTTTAATTACATTAAGAACTTGATCCGGTAACTTAAAAGATATGCATTGGCTTCTCCAAGCACCTTCATTGTCAAAGCATTGATTAACTGTAGTTTGCTCTTCAGCTCGGCTCAAAGGACCTTCAATGAGACTTCTAAGCCTGCCTATTGGAAGCCAAAAATCCCTCCAAACATTGATAGACTCACCGTTTCTCACAGCCCATTTTAAACCCTTGACATATATTGGGCCACCCCTCTTGCAAGCAGTCCAAACACTTGAGCAAGGGACTGATCTTCCTTGTTCTAACCTTTAGGGAGTTAGATATTTAGCAGCCAACATTTGAGCCCAAGGTGCCTCTTAATCACTAGCCAACCTCCAACACAGTTTAGCAAGAATGGCAAGATTTCTTTCCTTCATAGAATGGAGACCCAACCCACCCAACTCTTTAGGCAGAGTCATTGTGCTCCAATTAACCATATGCATTCTTTTCTTTTCCTCCATTGAACCCCAAAGAAAATCTCTGATAATCTTGTCCACTGCCTCACACACTTTGGAAGGTAGTGCTTGGCATTGCATATAATATTCTGCTACAGGCATAGCTACTATTTTGGTAAGCACCAACTTCCCCGCCCTTGATAGTAGCTTTGTCTTCCAGCCAGCAAGCTTGTTTTGGATTTTCTCCACCACAAAATTGTATGCAGCCCCAGCTTAGTTCTGTTGAAGGATTGGAAAGCCAAGGTATCTTCCAAGATTGGTTGTTGCATGGATCCCCAATTTCCCACAAATGGATTTCTTTCTTCTTCTAGTGACATTTGGTGAAAAAAAAAATTTGGACTTTCCCTAACTAACTTTCTGCCCTGCAAGATTGCAGAAATTATCTAGAACTTCAATGATGGCCTCACAATTCTTATGATCAACCTTTGCAAACAACATCAGATCATCAGCAAAGAAAACATGGGAAAAGCTTGGCCCATTTCTAGATGCTTTGACCGGATCCCATCTCTTTGCTTCACACATGCTAGTGATTTGACTTCCAAGAAACTCCATACACAGCAGAAAAAGATAGGGAGAAATAGGATCCCCTTGTCTAATCCCTCTCGAAGGGTGGAAAGCTTCAAGTTTGCTACCATTAAAAAGGAAGGCTGTGGTTGTTGTGGAAATACAACTCATGATGAGATTGATAATATTTTGGGGAAGCCCAAAATGTTCCAGAACCATTTTCACAAAACCCCACCTCAAGGCGATCATAAGCCTTCTCAAGGTCAATTTTTACTACCATGTACCCTACCCTACCCTTCCTTCTTTTAAGAGAATAGATCAATTCTTGGGCAATAACAACATTATCTGTAGCTCTCCTCCCTTCTAAGAAGGCAGTTTGCATTGGGGAAATTAGGGAAGGTAAAAGGGGTCTAAGCCTTTGGACAACTATCTTGGAGATGATTTTATAAACAGTATTGCAAAGGCTTATAGGTCTAAAATGGCTGACAGTTTCAGGTCCAAGCTGCTTCGAAATTAGAGCAATGAGAGTCTGATTGAGATATTTAGGAACTTTTTGGCTCGTGAAAGCTTCCCTAACTTCTCTCTTAACCGAATCTCCAACTATAAGCCAAAATCTCTAAAAAAACCCCGCATGAAGCCCATCAATCCCAGGGGCTTTGTAAGGTTTCATAGACTTCAAAGCATTCCAAATTTCCTTATCAGAAGGGCTGTGAGACATCCCTCTTGCTTCCTCAAGACAAAGTTTAGCACCCCACTCAGTATTCCATTGTGGGGTAATGGTACAATATACTTGCTCAGTTTGGTACAACTTTCTAAAACTAGAACTAAAAATCTCCTTAACTTCCTCAACACTGTGCACCCAAACCCCATCCCCATTTTGAATGCTAGTGATTCTGTTCTTGCTTCTACGAGTGAATGCTATCATATGAAAGTAGGAAGTGTTCCTTTCCCCCAAAATGATCCAATTTGTTCTTGCTTTTATTGCCCAAATTTCCTCCTCCATATGAAGAATAAGGTTATACTCCTTAGATAATTGATTTTGGAGGTTTATAAGAAATGGATTAGGGTGAAAGGCTAAAGCCTTCTGAGTACCCAGCAGCCTAGCCATGATTTTCTTCTTCTTGACAAACACATTCCCAAAAACCTCCTTATTCCATCTCTGAGCTTTAGCCATAAAATCCAAGATAGCACCCTTCAAACTAACATCTTGCCCTTCCCAAGCTGTTCTGACCACATTTGGGAACTCTTCATGGTTGAGCCAAATGGATTGAAATCTAAAGGGTCTATCAGAGACATTGCCCAAATTGGGATTCAAGTTTAGCACCAGGGGGTAGTGATCAGAATTGATTCTGGCCAAGTGAGTAACATTGGCCTCTGGATAGAGATCCTTCCAACCAGTATTTGCCCAACACCTGTCCAACCTGTATTGAATGAGATCACCAGTCTCCCCTTATTAGACCAAGTAAATTTTGGTCCTGTGAAACCCAAATCCATCACATGGCAGGCATCCATACAGTCTTTTATTGCTCTAACCCTTCTTATGCAAACTGGATTCCCACCAGATTTTTCTTCCTCTGAGAGAACTTCGTTAAAATCTCCCATAAAGGCCTAAGGAAGATCATGAAGATTAGCTAACATTTTTAAGTTTTCCCAAAGAATATATCTTTCTGCTAATCTAGGACTAGCATAAATTGCACTAATTAACCAGTTAAGGGATTGAGATCTTACCCGGATAATAGCATGAATTTCCTACTCAATTGATGCCAGTATGTCCACATGCACCGCATTCGAACTCCAAAGCAACCAAACCCCTCCTGCATACCCAATGGTGTCAGTCACTTCAGCCCCATCAAAAGGAAGAGTTTCTATTATCTCTGTAGCCCTCGCACCGCTTAATCTTGTTTCCATAATCACCATGATACTAAGGGAATGCCAGGTAACTAGGTCCATAACAGTCTTTCTAAAAAGGGGTTTCATAGCTCCCCTACAATTCCATATCAAGATATTCATGATTCTATTTGTAATTGTTGCAGAATCAACCTGAGACAAGGGAGACGCATCTTCAGTGTCCCTCAACCTCCATGCATCCATCAGTTCCATCCTTGACTCCAATCTCCTCCGAAGTAGAGTTATGGAGTGTTTAATGATCCCCAATGTGTCATGTGATGCCCTAATTAGGATTGTTCCCTTGATCATTGGCTCCGCAAATTGTAGCATTTTTACCCGATGCAAGTTGCCCATCATCAAGCACTCCACCGGTTTGTTCTCCAAGATCTTCCTCTCGGTTATCATTGGCTGTGTCCATGCCACCTCTACTTCTGATAATAATTTTTTCAAAGTCAGCCTACTTGATTCTGTTGCTGACCTCCCTAAGTTTATCGTCAGTTGCACTGGTACCGGTGGCTTGTCTGTTAAAAACCTCCACCACAAGTTTGGAGTTGTGACCCATGCTTTGTCCTTCAACGGCAGGTAACCCAATCTTCTGCTTGTCTCTATTAATGGGAAAATGTTCTTCCACGCCACCATTAGCTCCGTCTCGAACCATCCCCAAATCTCGGTTGGGTCTTGCCTTATCCACCGAATGGTTTTGTCCCCCACAGCTATGATCTTCCCTTTGTAAAAAATCCCCCATTTTTCCTTCCCTTCCATTGTTTCTGACTTTAGAAGGAGTATCGTCTGTCTCTATAAACTTTGCCTGCTTATATGTATCACCCTAGAAGGGCTGGAGAAAACAAATGGGCCTTGGTGCTCCCCATCCACTTTCATAAAGTCTTTACCCAACCCACTAGGCTCTGAACCAGTTTTAAAGCTAAAGCCCACCCCATTTGGTTGACTTCTAACTAAATTTATCACTTTTTGCCCCATCCACTTTCATAAAGCCTTTACCCGACCCACTAGGCTCTGAACTAGTTTTAAAGCTAAAGCCCACCCCATTTGGTTGACTTCTAACTAAATTTATCACTTTTTGGTTGGTTTTGTCATGGGCATTCATCCCTTTTATTCCCTTACCCCGGTTTGGTTTACTAGGATTTAATGTGAAAGAATTACTAACCTCACTGTTTGATGCAACAAGTTGCGTGTGGGAAGCTTTTCTTTTGCCTTCCCAAGTGAACTGATCCACCACCCTAGGCCTGGCTATGGAGCTATGCTCAGAGCTAGCCTCACCCGACTGGCTCAGCTCCATTGGTTGCTGTTTGGTTCTCATTCTGCCACTGGGCTTCTGCCGGCTTACAACCATCCATTCCCCATAATCCTTCATCTTGTTAGGCTCCTTCTCTTCTTTCCCAACCCCTTGGTCATTACTCTGTTCTTGTGCGCAAGTATCCCATTCTTTCACTGTCTCTTTTGGTGTTTCTCTGATGATATATAGGCAAGCTTCTGCCTTATGTCCAATCCTGCCACACGAGAAGCACAATGCATTGATCCCTTCATATTTCACACACTGTGCCAGCTTACCAAGGTATACAGTTTTTATCAAAGGTTTATCAAGATTAACTTGAATGCACATTCTCGCAAATCGTCCTCTTTCACCATTGGCTGTATGCGAGTCAATCCGGAGCACAGGACCGATAGCACGCCCAATCTTAAGAAGCGCATTAGTCTCATAATATTCTAGGCAACTCTGGTAGCCTTATCCACACTGCCACCGAAGACAACGTTGCAGATGAAGCCTTGAACTTAGGTTCCTATTGCCTTATAGCCAAAAATTGTTGTCCAATAAACCACGGACCCCCCTTAAGGATATAATCCATATCATTCTCTAGTTCGAATTTAACTAGGTAGTAATCAAAGCCCAAATCAGTACAATCCATACCTCCAGATGGCTTCCATAAGCTTCAGATTTTTTCAACAAGAAAGGAAAAGCCCATACGCCTTCCAAAAGTCTTAATAATCAGAGCTCTTTGCCAAGGTGATCGCATGCAAATCTTCTCCTCTTTGGAAAAACATACCCTGGTACTCCCTTCATGACTTAGTTCCTCTTCATTGTCCGACTCAAGATCTTCATTCATGGAGCAATCAAAGCCAAACGCTTGTTCAAATGCACTAAGGATTGCACCCACCAGTTTATCTCTATAGCTACCCATTTTCTTACCCAAGCCATTCTCTTTCTCCCCTGCAGATTCATGGCTGTCTTTGAATTTCTTTGTGCTACGAGCCAATATGTCTTCCTCTTCGTCAGAGCACTTCAGCCTTTCTCTCTCAATCAGTTGAGCTCACGGGAGCAACTTCAAGAGCAAGGGAAACTATGATTGTCTGATTGTTGGAAATCCCAAAATAATTATGAAATATAGAAATTACAAGTGGAGACATATCTGTTTAAATTTTGTACACATGACCTCTTTGATTGTACTCTCTGAATATTGTATATCGAGATCTTCCAATTTTAAGCAAAAAAATTAAATTGTAATAATTCCTCTGGCAACCGGGAAGTATTACATAACGAAAAAAAAAAAAACAAAACAAAACAAAACAAAAAAACAAACAAACAAAAACAAAAACTAGAAAGATATTTGTGGGTTTTGAATTTTTTGGATTATGTGTTCTTGTTCAAAATAAACTTAGATCTCAATTAATGTGATTTTTTGTTTTTAATTCCGTGTTTTCTTTTTTATTTAGTTAAAGTTAATAAATTAATTTTTATATTTGGAAGTTGATGTGGATCTGACATGGCATTTTTCAATGCCAAATAAAAAAAAAATTATTATTATTTTAATGGTCATGTCATTATTTAGTGTGCTAATGGTGTATTTCGTCTGCCATGTAAACTATTTCTATTAATGAGATGATAGCTTTTTGATTTTAAGGACTACACGAGGTAAAATTAAAAAGTATAGACCAAAATAAAATGAAAATTTGATCAAAATGTAAGAACTAAAAGTATATTTTCACCTTTTTTTATAGGGGAAATATACATTACAGTTGTTTGTGTTAATGCGCATGTCCGCGCGCGCGCGCACACACACACACATATATATATATGCTTAGAAATTACACAAGCCTGATTCTCCAATAAACTCTAATAACCTTTGTCATTAGTATCACCAAAAGCTAACCTTATTGTAATTATCAATTAAAAAGGGTAAGAAATGGAAGAGATGAAAACCTTTTAAAATGTCTCAAAAATATAGTTCATAGACATATATATATATATATAGAGAGAGAGAGAGAGAGAGAGAGAGAGAGAGAGAGAGAGAGATGGGTTCAAGTTATACCTTTTTTTTTTTTTTTTTTTTGAGAAGGAAGCATCCTGATTTTATTCATCATTTAAGGCTGAATCAGCTTGTACATAAAGACGGATATCTGGTGGTACATCTTCCATCCAGACAGTTGAATTAGGCCTATTAATAGCCCACCTAGCCAAGCCATGAGCAACAGTATTTCCCTCACGGCATACATGAGTAAAACTGACAGAATGAAGAGAATTTGACAACCATTTAGCATCCTGTATCACGTGTCCATGTAAGGCTAGAGAAGGACTTGGGTCTTGAAGTTCTCTGCAAATGGACTCAGAATCTCCCTCGATGATGACGATGGTGAGGCCTATTTCCAAAGCAAATTCCACGGCTCTCCTCACTGCTAGTGCTTCAACCTGAGCCACCGTTGTTAGGAGTGGCATTTGCTGCGAAAGTGAAGCCAAAACAGCTCCGTTTTCATCTCTGATAACGACGCCAATCCCAGCTTTCCCTTGCTGCGGGAAGATTGCCCCGTCGTAATTAACTTTGTAGGTCCCATGATCCGGTGGCTTCCATCTGGTATGTCGCCTGTGCTGCTGTCTTCCCACGGTGGATTGAAGAGCTAGAAACTCTATTTTTCGGTCCTTTGACAGAGTAAGCAGCTGCTCCAGCGGACAGGCAGCTTCCTTGAAACGAATCTTGTTCCGCTGGTTCCAAACACTCCAACTTGTGAACGCCAAGAGAACAGCGTCTAGCTTTTCAGCAAAGGCTCGCTTGAAAATGTCCTTCACGCTACTCCCTTTCATCTCCGCAATCCATCACCATTGAGGGTCCGAAATCCACATAACCTGCACATCAGAACAAAAGAAAAGGGCATGTGAACAGTCTTCATCTCCCTCTTTGCAAGTCTCACATTGGCCATCTTGTGTAATCTTCCTACGGCACAAATTTTTCCGGACAGGTAGTGCTTCTCTACTGGCTCTCCACACAAAGTTTTTAATCTTTTCAGGGACTGCCATGCTCCATACTTCCTTCCAATAGGCCGAGTCTTGGGTTGAGCTTTGGGATTGCTCCGCACTCTCATGTAAGAATCGGTACCTCGATTTAACTGAGTAATTACTGGAGGGTGTGAACGGCCAAATTAGCTTATCCGGTTGGTTTGTGGAGCTCAGTGGAATGTTCTTGATAGTCTTTGCTTCCTGGATAGAAAAGACATGATCAATGACATCATTCCTCCAACTTCTAGTTACCGGATTAATTAGTACACCCACACACGAATTTTCCTGACCAAAAAGAATCGGGGTGGATATTTTGGTTGATGGTTTTGAAGGCAGCCAATTATCACCCCAAATTCTTATCTGCTTCCCATCTCCCACCCTCCAAAGTGCTCCTTTTAAAATAACATCCCTTCCTTTTAGGATACTCCTCCATGCATATGAGGCCGAGGACGAGTCTTTAGCATCTAAGATAGAACCTCTAGGGAAGAATCTAGCCTTAAAAATTCTATAAAACAGAGATTTGTCATCGTGGAGCAACCTCCAAGCTAATTTAGCAAGCATTGCCTCATTAAACATTGTTAGGTCTTTAAAGCCCATTCCCCCTTCGTTCTTGTGTTTACACAGGTCTTCCCACTTCACCCAGTGTACCTTCCTCCTTTCTCCTCTTTGACCCCACCAAAATTTCCTTACAATGGACTCAATTTCATGACATAAGGTGACGGGGAGTTTGAAACAACTCATCGTGTAAGTGGGTATTGCTTGGATGACTGATTTAATTAAAACTTCCCTCCCAGCTTGAGACAAAAGCTTTCCTTCCCATCCCTGTAGCCTCTTCCAAACCTTTTGTTTCAAAAGATCAAAACTTGCTCTCTTATTTCTCCCCACCATAACTGGCAATCCCAAATGATCTTCATATTGCTTTAATTCTATCACACCAAGAGTTTCCATAATCTGCCTTTTCATGTCCGCTGAAGTAGACTTGCTAAAAAATAGAGCTGTTTTGTCTCTATTCAGTTTTTGTCCTGACACTCTCTCATACGTAGCTAGAATATCCATCACCTTCTGACAATCATGGGTGGTAGCCCTGCAAAACAAAAGGCTATTGTCTGCAAAAAACAAGTGGGTTAATTTGGGACCATTGCGACAAATAGAAACACCCTGTATGTCACCTCTTTCATTTGCTTCTTGAATCATCCTATGTAACCCTTCTGAGCATAGCAAAAAGAGATAAGGTGATAGAAGATCTCCTTGACGAATACCACGACTCGATGTTATATTTCCAAATGGTTCCCCGTTTATCAACAAAGAATAAGTAACAGAAGAAATGCACTCCATGATTAGAGCCACCCACCGGTCATTAAATCCCATCTGAGTCATCACCGCTTTCAAGAAAGACCACTCAACCCGGTCGTAAGCTTTGCTCATATCGAGTTTAAGAGCCATGAATCCTGATTTGCCAGAATTATGGTTCTTCATGTAGTGTAAAGTTTCAAAAGCAACTAGGATGTTGTCTGTAATAAGGCGGCCTTTTAAAAAGGCGCTCTGGTGTTCTGAGATAATATTAGGAACTACTCTCTTCAACCTATTTGCAAGGACTTTGGAGAAGATTTTATATAGCACATTGCAGAGACTAATGGGCCTATACTCAGTAACACTTTCCGGGTTTTTTTTCTTTGGAATCAAGGTAATGAAAGTGTGATTTAAAGACTTTGGCAAGCTGCCAGAATTTAAAAAACACAAAATATCATGAATAACATCATCTCTTACCAGTTCCCAAAAATTCTGATAAAATAATGGGGGCATCCCATCCGGCCCAGGAGCTTTGAGTGGTTCCATCTGCTTCAAGGCCAATTCTACTTCCTAGGCATGAAATTCTCCTGTCAAGCCTGCGTTCATGTCCTTTGTAACTATCTGTGGGATAGAGTTCAAGTCAGCCAATGAAACTACTGGATTGGAGGATGAGAAAAGTTGTTGATAATAAGCGAGGAAGATGGCTGAAATCTGATCTGGTTTGGTACACCAATTGTTTTCATGGTCTTTGATGCCTGTAATAAGATTCTTCCGCCGCCTCTGTGTTGCTCGACAATGGAAAAAGCGGGTATTGCGGTCTCCATCTTTTAGATACATGGTGCGAGATCGTTGACGCCACATTCGTTCTTCTTTGTCCATAAGAGAGTTAATCTCTTTTTTTAATTCAACAAGTTTGACCGAATTCCCTCCTTGGAGAACCAACTTCTCAACCCGTGTGAGCTCCTTTCTTTTTTTTTCCAAAGCTTTTCTAACGTTACCGAAGCATTCTTGGCTCCATTTAGTTAGAGCTTTCCCACAGTTTTCTACTTTCCGCATCACCCTTGTGTTTCCTTCCTCATCGCACCCAATATGCCAAACTCCCTCCACAGTTTCTCCACAACCCTTGTCGCCTATCCACATTTCTTCGAACCTGAACAATTTCTTCCTCGGTAAACAATCCAGTTCCAACTGTTCTATCCACAAGAACTTGTGGTCGGAAGTTGTACTATCCACATGATGAACCCTTGTACCAGGATATTTAGCAAACCACTCATAGGAGACCACAGCTCTATCTAATCTCTCCCATATTGAAAACCCATTGCTGTAATGTTTGCTCCAAGTATAAGGAGAACCCTTGAAACCAATATCCATCAACCCGCACTCATCCAACACCTCACGAAACAACTGCATCTGCCTGAGTGGTCGTAACCGCCATCCAACCTTCTCTGACTGCTTAACAATCTCGTTGAAGTCCCCAGCGCACAGCCAAGGTAAAGAGTTTTGTTGGTGTAAGCTACGGAGAAGATCCCAAGACTCATGCCTTTTGTGTGTCTCAGGCTCACCGTAGAAGCCGGTAAACCGCCAAGCTGCCTCTGTGTTTGCATTGATGATCATATCAATGTGGTTCAAAGAAGAAGACACAATATCAACTAAAGTGTCATTTTTCCAGTAAGCCACCAAGCCACCACCTCTATTTATTCTCTGAACAAAAAATTTCTTATCAAAACGAATCCGATCTTTCACATAATCTAGCCTTGCTTCGTCTGCCAATGTTTCGGCTAAGAACACGACAGCGGGAGCTTTTGCTTGCACCAAATCCGCAAGCTCTTGAACTACTAGTTGGTTCCCAAGCCCCCTGCAGTTCCAAACGATGCAACTCATTGCGCTTGGCAGGGCTGAAAAACAGCCTCTGCCATTATCTGAGAGTTTTCTTTGTCCTCGTGAGAAACCAAAATTTTCTTGCATGGAACCCCACTGGGCTCAACGACCATGTCAATGGAACGCTTCGGCCCAATAGAGTCAGCATGGGAATGTGGTGTGTCAACATATTCACGTACAAAACGTTTCCATTTTGGCTGGGAAGAGTTTTCTACGTGCATGGGAGCAATGGGAGAATTTGTCACGTCATGAAGAATGGATGCATGGGGTTTGATTGGTTGCTTTATTCTTGGTGGGGTCAATGATGTGTTTTGAATTGGTGCTAGCTCAGACCTTAAATTCTCCAAGTCAAAAGTCTGTAAGTTTTCCTTTTGAGGAACATTATTCTCGGTTGGACAAGAGGTGGGTGAATCCTCATAAATGCCAAATTCCTTGTCTATCTCCCTTAATTTCTGAGAAAAAGATTCTTCATTATTTCCGTGATCCTGGGGGACAGAGCAATTATTACCATTCACAGGAGCGGAATTACGTGGTTTTGGGACCTGAAATCCCGCAAAATCTGCATTCAATTTTGATGTTTCCTTACTGGGCTGATTCACTAGTTGTGTCTTCGATACCGTCTCCGCCACCAGATCGGATTTTGTCTCCTTCCGCCGCCGAAAAGTCATATTTTCCACCCTATCCTCATAGAAACCAGTAACCCGGACAACACTTCTCCTTGACGGACCCGACTGAGTGGCTCTAATCCAAGAACCAAATTGCTGATCTTCAGTTTTGAGAGTGCCCTTGCTCTGGATCCAAATATCACAGTCCCTGTCACCATGATCAAAACAACCACACCAATAACAAATGTTAGGTAAGCGTTCATACCTGAAGTTTACCCATGTTTTTCCACCTTCCTCAAAAGTTACTACTCTCCCACGGCATAGTGGTTGATAAACATCCATCGTGACCCTTACTCGGACATAATTGCCTCCCTCACTATCCGAGTTCTTCGTTGATCTATCCACCCAGCCAATCACCTCGCAAATGTCTTTAGCGACTGACTTACTTCTATAACCTATTGGGATACTGTGGACTTGAACCCAAAAGGTTACCTTATCAAATTTTAAAAGATCCAGGGGAGTTTGTCTTTCATACCTCTCGAGAATCACCAAATTTTTGTCAAAACTCCATGGTTCGCCTGAGAGAATCCGATCAACATCCTCCTTATTATCAAAAATAAAAAGGACCTTATGAGACCCTTCCTTGGTCACTGTAAAACCATTATCAGCCCTCCAAAGCGGCTTGAAAGTCTTTGCTAACGCCTCCATATTCAGAGCCCTCTTAGTGAGAAACTGGGCTGCTATGATATATTCTTTAGAACACCTGTCTCTCTTGAAACATAAATCATCCCCTTCCCTTTCAGATAGAGATAAACAGTTCCAATGCCTTGTGAGATCTTCCATGAGAGCACAAACAAAAGAAAAACCAGAAAAAGAAAGAAGGAGGAAGAGAAAAAAAGAAAACTGGATGCAACCAAAAGAGGAAAAGAGGAAGGTAGAGAGGAGCCACTGTTTCCCAGAACCCCAAAAGAAGAAAAAACCACAAGCCCTACACGTGACTCTGTCACGAGAGGGGAGGAGAACCCTTACAAGAAGGTACGACTATTCTACTGGCAAGGGAGGAAGAGAACCACCTTCCTTGGCTAGAGAAACTATTGTAATTATCACCAAAAGCTAACCTTATTGTAATTATCAATTAAAAAGGGTAAGAAATGGAAGAGATGAAAGAAATTTCCTTTTAAAATGTCTCAAAAATATAGTTCATAGACATATATATATATATATATATAGAGAGAGAGAGAGAGAGAGAGAGAGAGAGAGAGAGATGGGTTCAAGTTATACCTAGTGTAACAGAGTTACACCTTTTTTGTATCGTAGATTTCTAATAAATCTAACAGTTGAAAAAATAGCATTAAATGATTAATGCTTTCCACATTATTTACCTAATTGATAACAGAATTTCTCTATCTTCATTTACTACTTTTCATAGACCTCATTGGGTATTGTTTAACTATGTCCCTTTCTTTTCTTTTTTTTCTTTTCTTTTTTAATTATCATCTTTTACCCAATAAGGGCATTATCATCAAACAACCCAATTAAGTTACAAGATCCATATATTTACCAAACTGTCGTCTAAAGTATTACAAACTTACTATACATGGAGAAGTCCTATGTCAAATTTAGAAATATGGAGACCTCACCAACGAGGTCCTCTCAAGACACCCAGACATAATAGCTACATACTTTTTGGTTTGCTCTTTCTCTTCCAACAGAGAAACAACATTATTAACATCTTAATGGCTTCCTACGCACCATCATCTTCAAGGTTGTTGACCCACTCACATTCATCAATCCATTCACTATATATATCTATGGGTTCAATTAAAGCTGTTACAGTTGAAGATATGGTGGATTTGAGATCAAAAAATAAAATAAAGAAGGGAGTAGAACAAGAGGAGTGTTTATGTAAAGAAAGCATCTGATCTTGTGGAATGTCAATCAATGAAAGAAGGTAGCAGAGTGTCAAAAGTGTGTTCTATAATAAAAATAATTTTCGTTACTAAGCTTGCAAATTTTTTTTTTTTTTTTAAGGTAGAAAGGGACACAGTTAAACAATACCCAACAAGGTCTATGGAAAATAGTAAATGAGGATAGAGAAAATATGTTATTAATTAGGTAAATAAGGTGGAAATCTTTAATCATTTAATGCTATTTTTTCAACCGTTGGATCTATTAGAAATCTACGGCACAAAAAAGATGTAACTCTTAAAGAGTTATGAGTTATTAAAGAGTTACAGCAGGTGTACCTTGAACCAATCTCATATATATATTTATATATAATATGTACAGCTAACACAATAATATGTGTTTACTATGCAAACTTTTCTGTCACTAAGAAAGTTGGCTCCTCCTTCTCTTTTAGGCAGCAGAACCATCGTCCCTTCTAGTAAGGCTTACTCTCCCCTCTTGTAACTACGTTACATGTAGGGCTAGTGGTTTCTTCTCTTTCTTTTGGGGTAGGGAAACACTTTACAGAACTCTTCTTTCTTTCCTTTTCTTTTATGTTTATTCTCACTATAGTACTTCTTTTCTCAGTGGTGTGTTAGTATGGAGGATCTATCCAGACAATGGAGTTGTCTATCCCTTTCCGAAAGGGAAGGGGACGATATACGCTTTAACAAAGACCGATGCCGACAAGAGTTTATCATTACAGCACTGTTCCTAACTAGGCGTGCACTCAATATGGATGCAATCGGTAGAACTTTTAAACCTCTTTGGAGATCTCAAAATGGGTTTAAGATTAGTAATGAAGGTGGTCATAAGGTTCTTTTCGTTTTCGACAAGGAGGAGGAAGTGGATAGAATCATGTCCACTGGGCCGTGGAGTTTTGACAAGTCTCTTGTGGTGTTACAGCGGTATGAAAGGCACTCTGCTCTCGAAGATTTGAGTTTTGATAAGGTCGCTTTTTAGGTGCAAGTTCACAATATTCCCGTTAGTTACAGAACCAGATCGGTGGCGGAAGATACATATGAAGTCATTGGGAGGGTGGATCGTACAACAGAAACTTCGGAGTGTGAGTGTGGGAATTACATTAGAGTAAGGGTTACCATTGATGTCTTTTAGCCACTCTGTCGAGGCCGAGTAATCAGTCTAGAGGATAATGAAAAGGTCTAGGTTACATTCAGGTATGAGCAACTTCCAAATATCAGCTATTGGTGCGGATGCCTTGATCATGGTGATAAGGAGTGTGATTTGTGGATCCAGAGCAAAGGTACTCTCCAAAAATCCTCTCAGCAATATGGGTCATGGCTTCGGGCAACATCGTCGAGACCATCAAAAGGCAATGTAATTCGTGTATCAGGTTACTATAAAGATAGAAAGGAAAACTTGTCCTCACGTTGGCAGAGGAATGAGCAGCAACGCCCAAATCCAATGACCGCCACAACAACGGCAAGCTCAACAGAAAAGGATACTGAGGATATGGAAGCAGATATCGGGGAGTTTTCTAAATCAAATGTTGCAGAGTCCACGATCCAAAAGGAAAGTATAAGGCCGAATTTTCAGGATCATGGGAATAAAGGAATTTCCTTTACTCAACAACTGAAGGATATAGACAATGACCTTGGGATTTATGAGGATCCCGTAATTATAGGCCAACCCGAGGAATTTCAACCCAATCAGGAAAACTCTCCACTCTTTGACTTGGGCACGTTGAGAAAATATTTGGATGACAACATTAACATGTCACGTGCTCCTACGTTGGTACCCCCTTGGAAAAAAATCCAGCAACCCCTCTCTTAGATATTACAAACTCTCAGACCCCACAGGCTAGTGCTGTTACTCCCATCTGGTAACGTGGAAACGATTACCTTGTTCAATCCTTGTAACTTAGTCATCCTCATCTGATTCCACAGGTTTAAAGAGATCAATTGACATGGTTAATGATCATTGTGAGTTACCAAGTAAGAAGCTAGTGGTTTCAAGCAATGATAGAGAAAATTCACTTGCATTAGCAAAGGCTGTTTTACAGCCCCTCCAGTCACAATAAGTTGCATAGTATGGAACTGTAGGGTGCTTGGGAACCAATTTGCAGTTCAGGAGCTTATGGACGTGGTGCAAGCAAAAGACCCCTTTATCATTTTTTTAGCCGAGACATTGGCAAATGAAGCTAGGCTAGATTATGTGAAGGACAAACTTTGTTTTGATAAGAAATTCTTTGTTCAAAGAGTAACTAGAGGAGGAGGGTTGGTGTTGTATTGGAAGAATGATATTGAGGTTGAAGTTGAATCCTCCTCACTAAATCACATCGACGCCGTCATTAATAAAAACTAGTCGCAGACCCACGCGATGCGTGGGAATATATATTTTGTAATATGACACAATTCGTAATTTATTCTCTAAAATTTATTGAAGATAGTTTTTTTCTAAAAATTTGAACTTTTTCTAAAATTATTTTCCAACTCTCTATCTCTACAAATATATCATTATATTATTTTGGTTTTTTTATTTTATTTTATTTTTTTTTAATTTTATAGATATGATATTTGAAAACCAATAATGGAGGGACATGCCAACACAACATTAGATTTCTATTTTTCTTCCCATGATGAGATTGTATTATATTTTAATTCTTCTAAATTTTGAGGTGCAACCTTCATACCAGTTGCTAAATCCTTCATTCCCAAAAGTGATGTCTAGTTAGTTGCCAACAAAAAAGAATAAGACCACAAAAAAAAAAAAAAAAAAAAAAAAAAGGAAAGTGAAGTTTTATAGGTTAGAGTCATCACGTACAAAAACTTATTTACAATAAGGTATATAAATAAAATACATATTAAACAAACCTTACTTCAACAAAATAATCAAATTTAATAGATCCTCGCTTATATCAATTTCCATCAAAGACCACCAAATTGTCAAATAGTAATATGCCATTGATTCCACCCATGTCTACTACAGACATTTATCAATGTGTCCCTATACAAATCACTCAATTATTATTGTTTTGAATTCCCACAAAAAATCAAAATAGAGCATATACGAATTGTAAACTTGCTAACTCAGCCAATTGTTCTTAACTCGAAGAAGATGTCTATTAACATTCCAAGTTATGAATTTCAAATGGCTATAGGAAGTTATCAGATTGTATCAGTTGCTATGCCCAAAAATAACAATTGCTTCTACCTTCATTGGAACACATCAACTATATCATATTGTGTTTAATAAGAAAAAAAAAATAGTAAAATCCAAAAGAAATAGTATTGTTAAGATTTGTCTAAAACTCATGTACATAGTATTCTAGATATTCAAAAAAAGAAAATCAAGTTGTTGAAAAAATAGCATAATTCAAAATCTAAAACTAAAAATCCAATTATTGTTCATATACACAGTATTAAAGATAGGTATTCAAAAATCAAGAACCAATTAATTTTTCTATCCTCACAACAGTTAGCATAAAGCTAGGTACTAATGGAATTTAAAAATAACTCAATTCTTTGAATTTCCTCACTCCTAAAATACCAAAAAATTTCTCATAAGCTAAATAATCCCCAAAGTTATTCGTCAACCAAACAGGCCAACTTAGGTCCCAAACACAAAAATTTTAGCCACAATACAACAATCTACTTAAGCTGATGTACTTTGAAGAATTAGAGTTTCCTTTAAATATTAAGATAAAAAAAATTTAAACTATTACATCCCAAGTTCCATACACCAAAAAAAAAAAAAAAAAAAGATTCAAACTTTACTCTCTTTTCTTTTCCATTTTCCCACAATTTTTGGGACACCAAATAGTCAAATTAAACAATAAAAAACAAATTATTAGTATAAGGAAATGAAATCTAATATAGTTGTGTATTGATCCATAAAAAGCAAATTATCAAGCACCACCTAAGAAAAGCAATAATTTTACTCCTCTTTCCTTCAAAATATTCTAAGAAAAGAATGCTTACCAATTGATTAGTATGACCTTTGATAGATTAAAAAGCCTCCAATGATTGCGAGTCTTGATCATTGACATCTGTCGAAGAATTAACAAACAAAACAAAGATAAAAATGAAATTTAGTTTAGCATATAAGACGATGGGAAAAAGAGAACAATAACAATTTCTCTTTGATGAAAATGAATAACACTCTTACTATAAAACAAAGACCAAAAAAAAAACATCACATTGAACAAACATATTGAGAGTAACATTCCTATAGTCTAGAGAATGGCAACCATAAAACAATTTATAACAAACATGATCAAATGCCCAACTCAAATAATTTAAAAAAAAAATAAATAAATATATATATATATATATTAATATTTTTAAGACCATGAAAACTCAATCTCGTTCATAATGAAAACTCAAAATTGAACTACGTTTTTTTTTCCTAATAATGAGGTGGGAATAAAAAAAGAAAAAAAAAAGAATAATACAAATAGCAGAACTCATTTTCAATTTATACCCTTTGGACTTGGGCTACCAATGTTCACCTCTCATCTGCTTTAGTTTCGTTTGCAAGCTCTAGAGTCATTATCTATCTCTTGCGCTCACTTGATTGGGTTTTGGTAGACGAACTTGAGCTATGACCAAAAGAACGGAAAAAACACTGAAGAAACTATCGCATTGAAGGCCATACCGATCAATTTGTAAATAGAGAACAATTGAAAATTTATAGAAAAAAAAATGAGAGGTGAGGAGGTGAGGAGGTTGCAATCTATCGGTGACTATAAAAATTCCATATAATAGCGGCATCTCAAGAGTTTGGGTTAATGGAAAGACGCATGATAGATGTGGAGATAAAGTATTAGTGACTATAAGAATTCTATATAATAGCGGCATTTCAAGAGTCTGGGTTAATGGAGAGACACACGGTAGATATGGAGATAAAGTATTGGCGACTATAAGAATTCCATATAATAGCAACATCTCAAGAGTATGGGTTATGGGTTAATGGAGAGACACGCGATAGATATGTAGATAAAGTAACACCTGAATTTAAAAAGAGACTCAATAAATGGCAATCAATAAAATAAAAAAAAATAAAATAAATGATGACATGGTGCTGACGTGGCTTAACTGGAGCGTAGCAACATTAAACGCTACGCTTCAGCTTTTAGTAATATATAGATTTGGGTAAAGCTTGGAGATTCACCAGCTTTTATGGCAATCCCGAAACTCACAGAAAGAGTGAATCCTGGGATTTACTTCGTAGTTTGCATGGTAGAAACTCCCTTCCATGGTTGTGTGTGGGAGATTTTAATGAGATTGTTAAACAATCAGAGAAGTCGGGAGGGGGGGGGGCATTAAAGACCCCCAAAATCAGATGCAGATGTTTAGAGATGCCTTGGATGAATGTGAGTTAATGGACTTGGGCTTTAAAGATTTTCCTTTCACATGGAGTAAGAATTTTAGAGATGGTTTTTCAGTATGGGAGAGGTTGGATAGGGCAGTAGCTTCACATGATTGGTTTGTTGATTTTTCGAGTACTCAAGTCACTCATGTAAACAGTACCACTTCGGACCATAAGCTATTGTGGATTGACTTGGCTGATTTGGATTTTCAACAAAAGAAAAAGGTTTTCAAATTTGAAGAGGTTTGGCTGTCAGACAAGGAATGTGGGGAAACAGTTGAGGATGTTTAGCTAGCAACCTATGAAGAGACCGAAGATACAAAGGTGATTAGGAAAATAGAAGCTTGTGGGGCTGAGTTAACTAGGTGGAGTCGTAACAACTTCTAGAATATAAGAAGAGAATTAGAAAAAAAAAAAAAAAAAAAAAAAAAAAAAAAGGAAAGAGCTAGCACATGCAGAACAGGTAGCTATTCAGGGGGGCGGTTCAGACAAGTTGTGGTTAATTAAAAAAGAAGTCAATGCTCTCATGGACAAGGAGGAACGGCTTTGGAGGCAGAGATCCCGAACTCTATATTTAAAAGATGGGGACCGTAATACAAAGTTTTTCCACTATCGTGAAACTTAGAGGAAGCGGAAAACTCTATTTCCGGTATTAGAAACCATTTTGATGTGTGGTGTACTGATAGAGACCAGATTACTGAGGCTTTCTTGCAGTATTATTCTGAGCTTTTTACCTCTTTAGAGCCCGACCCCTTAACGGCAGAGTTGGAATCCATTCCTCAAGGGGTGACCGAGGAAATGAACACCATTTTGACAGGAGACATTAAAGCTTGGGAAGTTGAGGTTGCACTGAAACAAATGGCCCCACTGAAAGCTCTTGGACCTGATGGAATGCCTCCACTTTTCTACCAAAATTTCTAGGATTTGGTAAGCTCTGATGTCACTAGTACTATACTGCATTTTTTGAACAAAGGTTCTTTGCCTAATTCTCTAAATCATACTTTCATTACGTTAATCCCAAAAACAAAAAATTCGAAGCATGTGACTGAATATAGACCCTTTAGTCTTTGCAATGTGCTTTACAAGATTTTTTCAAAAGTACTTGCAAATAGATTGAAGAAAGTTCTATCACTCATTATTTCTAATCATCAAAGTGCTTTCTTGAAAGGTTGATTGATAGCTAACAATATATTGGTGGCTTTTGAGACTCTTCACTACATGAAAAATCACAACTCTGGAAAATCAGGTTTTATGGTGCTCAAGCTTGACATGAGCAAAGCCTATGACCGGGTTGAGTGGTCTTTTCTGAGAGATATTATGAAGCAAATGGGATTTAATGATAGATGGGTGGCCCTAGTCATGGAATGTGTTACAACTATCTCATATTCACTCTTGGTAAATGGTGAGCCCTAAGGTAATATCAAACCTAGTAGAGGTATTTGCCAAAGGGATCCACTTTCACCATATCTCTTCCTCTTATGTTCAAAGGGGCTACATAGACTTATTCAGAGAGCAGCAAATTTGGGTGAGATTAAAGGAGTTTCTATTTGTCAGAATGGTCCTAAGCTTACTTGCTTGCTATTTACAAACAACAGTCTTTTGTTTTGTAGAGCTACTAAGCAAGATTGTTGGAAAGTGTTGGAGATTCTCTCTACTTATGAGAAGGTTTCGGGGAAAAAATTAATAGAAACAAGACATCTCTCTTTTTTAGCAAATCAACGATTATTGATATGCAAAATCACATTATGAGTGAATTTGGAGTAGCCGAAGTGAAGAACTATGAGGAATATCTTGGTTTGCCAGCATTGGTGGGTAAGAATAAAAGGGCAAATTTTGACAAGTTGAAACAACGAGTTTGGAAGTGACTCCAAGGTTGGGAAGGGAAGTTGTTGTCATAAGCTGGTAGAGAAGTACTTATAAAATCGATCATCCAATCAATTCCAACTTATGCCATGAGCTGTTTCAAGCTCCCAATTACATTATGCCATGAGATTGAATCACTCATTAGAAAGTTTTGGTCAGGGACTAAGGGGTGAAAAAAGAAAAATCCATTGGGTGAAGTGGGAAGAGTTGTGTAATCACAAAGATGTAGGTGGGATGGATTTTAAGGATTTAACTATGTCCAATGAAGCGATGCTCGCCAAGTTAGCTTGGAGACTCCTAAAAGATGATAACTCGTTGTTTTATAGAGTGTTCAAAGCTCAGTTTTTTCCTAATGGATCCCTCCTTGGTGCAAAAGAGTCACCCTCAGCCTCTTATGCGTGGAAAAGTATTTTAAAGGGGAGAGATGTGATTTCTAAAGGGGCGGTGTGGAAAGTTGGGGATGGCAAACAAATCAAGATTTGGGGAGATAATTGGCTACCACTTAAAAATAAAGCCAAAATTACTTCACCAGTACTGTTTAGGCAAGAGAATTCATGTGTAGAAGCCTTGATTGATCAGCCAACCAAGCGATGGAGAGCAGATGTGATTGATCATGTTTTCAGTAATGCAGAAGTAGAGGCAATTAAGAGTATCCCTTTTAGTTCCTCACCACAATAGGACACACTCATTTGGCCCTTTACTCCATCGAGGCACTATTCTGTCAAGTCGGGCTACCGTTTTCTGTATGAAAATGAAGTACCAGATTTGGTGTCAATTATAAATTCTGGTTTTTGGAGAGACATTTGGAGTTTGGAAGTCCCTTGCAAGGTGAAAATTTTGGTGTGGCAAGCTTGTAAGGATGCTCTTCTAACCAAGGCCAATTTATGCAAGAGGAAAGTCATCAACGAGGCAACCTATGAGAATTGCAAGGTGATGGCTGAAGATTGCTCACATGCTTTGTTTTTTTGTTCTAACTTGCAAGAAGCTTGGACATAGGACCCTTAATGGAGCTGGATGGCAACTATGACTGGGAAAACACCAAAGGAAAATTTTGAGCATGCATTCAAGGAGAATAAGTATCCATCCTTATTAGAGTATATGGCTTGGTCCATCTGGAATAGATGCAATCAAGTACGCTTCAACAAAGTGGTATGTCCGTTGCAACGCATTGATCAACTATCAAAAGAGCGATGAGCGGAATTTTAGAACCTCCACACAGTCAACCCGAAACAGTAACATAAGATGCACACGAAGTGGGAACCACCAGACCTAGGAGTTTTCAAAGTAAATTATGACGGTGTAGTGTTCATAGAAACAGGGAGAGCTGGACTTGGAGTGGTCATCCGCAACTCCGACAGAGCGGTGATGGCTTCTTTGTCACAACAAATCCCTTAACCAACTACGGTGGCACAGGTGGAAGCCCTTGCAACAAGACGAGCAGTTGAATTTGCCTTGGAGATTGGTATTACCTCAGCTGTTTTTGAAGGGGACTCAGATACAATCTCAAAAGAACTCAATAATCCAAAAAAATCATTAGCACTCCATGGACATTTGATTGAAGATGTTAAAGTTTTAACTCCTTTTTTCAATTGTTGTAGTTTTGTTCATGTACACCGACAAGGCAATAAGGTCACTCATGCTTTGGCTAGATGGGCTATTAACTCACCCTCTCTAACTGTCTGGATGGAAGATGTACCACCAGACATTTCAAATATAGTTTAGGCTGATTTTAGCATTAAGTTCCAATAAAGTGATTCAGCTAGTTTCTAAAAAAAAAAAAAAAAAAGCTATCACAATAATATCATTCTTATTTATTTATGAAATTTTTTAATGAACAACATAATTTTCATAGGAATTCACCATTAATATCTTATATTTTTGTAAGTGTTAGGATATGTGCCCTTTAAAATTTTAAATCTTATTGTATGATGGTATGTATGTCTTGTGGTCCATTTGAATTGAGAGAGAGTGAGAGTGAGTAGAGTAAAGTAGAGTAGATTTAGTACAAAATTAGCTTATTTTTAGCCAACTTTACTCTACTCTCTTTCACTCCTCCTCCTTCCCCCCTCCATCCAAACAAGCCATTAATGTTGTAATTAATAAAGTTGTTTTTATTATTCTCTAAAATAATGGTAACATGAATATTTAGACATTATCATATAATCCATGAGATGCATGATATGTGATTTAGTCACAGAAGATATAAGTCACAAGTTATTTGTAAACTCAGAATTTAAGTTCGTAGTTGGTGATGAATTTGGGCATTTCATCTGCGAAGACTATAAGATATCAACTAAGATGATTTGTCTTGATCATGGAAATGGAGACTTCTAATTGATATGCTGATATGTTTTAAGAGTTAAAACATATTGAACTGGACCACTATAAGATTTATTATTCTCCTAACGACTAACAAATGAATAATAAATCTCACGACTTCTATTTACATGAACTATTAATCCTAAGAGAATAATGGACCTGATCATAAAGTGTAGGTTACTTTGATATATCAGGAGTGAGATTTAAAGTCATGATCAAAACCTCAGTATGTTAGGCAGCCACATTTAATGTTGATGGAACATATATTCTTAAAATGAAATTCATAATCTCTTAACGGAGATATAAAATATTCCCTTGAGATAAGTTTAATGGGTTCGGTTATTCAGAGTGTTAGGTCTAACCACTTTAGTAAGGAGTTACTAAAGTATATATTTATGAAATTGGATTTCATAAATATATGATGAATAATTTAAAAAATTGAACCGAGCACTCAAGGATTAAGATATAGTAATCTTCAAAGTGGCAATCTATATTCATGACTTTATATTATTGCAAATATTTTATGAAGGGGTTGTATGTATAATAAAGTTTTGGGATATAATTTATTAATAAGGCTTAGAGTGCAATTATATTTATATAATGGTATTAAATATAATTAATAGTAACTTTAGATATGTCAAGAGTTGATAGAAAAGCCCAAGGCCCATTAAAGCTACTGTTTTATTTGTTCCCTTTTAGTCCTACTCCAAGCCACAAACTAAAGCCTAATTGGAATGGCTCAAAAAGCTGGCCCAATTAGATAATCAGTTATTAGGAGAGAAACATACATAATTTTGTAAGAGAATGAAATGGTTTGTATGTGAGTGTAAGGCACTTTCTAATTCTCCCTTGAACACACACATATAAACTGATTGAGAGACCACACTATTGGGCACAAGTGGAATTGGAGTGAAGATTAAGAGTGTTCCCAAGTACTTCTAATCTTTGGTTTTGAATTTCACCGCACTAAGGTACACTCTCTTGTTATTATATTCTAAAATTTACATAGTACATGTTATCAATTGCAAATAAAGTAGATCCCTTAATTTTCCGCTACGTATGTTTGTATGCGATACAAACTATATTTTTCCAACAATAATTAAGTTAATATATTTTTTAGAGTAATATTAATAATACAACATTTTTTTGGTCATAATAGATGCAATGAAATATCATGATTGAAGCAATATCATTTTCAATATGTTCACAAATGACACAAAAAATTGAAAGAAAATAATAATATAACCACTAGTGTGACTCAATAGAAGCGTAATAATAATAAATACTATCCTTTATTTTTTAAATATTATATAGATATCAAGTACAACTGTGTAAATTTATATTATGTAATTGAGGGAAGAAAATGTATGACTTATGTAAATTTCTATATATTAGATAAACATCAAGTATAACTTACATTATTTAATGTTATTTTGGCAAAGCTATACTATAGTTTTGTTTATTTTAACTTAATATTCCAGTTTCTTTAATTAATGTAGAGTTTGTTAAAGCCTCAATTTTTAACATATAAAATGTCTAAGTAAATAATGTTTGCACTGGAGTGGCAAAGTTTAAAAGTTGGTAGGTGTGGATTTGCATGTATAACTAAGGCATTTGACATAAGCCAGGTGTGATGCTTCATGCTTGTAGTTCATGATGTATGGGATAATGACAAGCCTCCATTTCTACGAGGTTTTTTGGTTGTTTTGATAGTGATGTAATATTTTTATTTGTACTAGGTTACTAAAACACGCAAGAAATATATACGTGTTTGGGGTGGGGGGGTTGGGGGACAAGCATCCAAAACAGGTAAATAGGTGGTCAAGGTTATTTCTGAGGAGCTAAAATCCGAAAAAATGATCTAGGGCAGTGGTCTCACGATTTGAAGGGAGATTGGGGTAACTTACTTGATGAAGATTCCAAGGACATACTTCGAACCTCGGAGGGATGAGCACTAGTTGTACAAAGGGCACAAAGCTAAACCACTAGAGAGGAAAGAAAGTCGACTTGGCACAGAATACGAGAATGATGAAGAAAGAAGGGTATAGAAGCCATCCCCTCTGCATTAAATATAGGACAACCACTTCTCTGGCCATATTAATGAGGAAGTGACCGTGAACACTAGAGGCATAGCTAAGATTTTAGTGTAAAACTTGCTGATATGTTCCGGATGGGACAAGAATTCTAGGAGTGTGATCCCAACCCTCAAAGTGTAGAATCCAGATGCATTTAAGCTGGATATATAAAGTAAGAAAAACATCTGGAGAGGGGGAGATAGAAAAAAGAGTGTAAAAAAGAAAGAGAAAGAGTTCACCCATTTTGTAATATCTTCCTCGGAATAGACTCGAGAATCAACACTTGTGTTTTTCTTAAATCAGCTTTCAAACTGAACATCAATGAAATCAATACCACTTCTCTCCTAATTCTATGACATAAGCCTTCTTAATCTTTGCACTTGGTATTATAAAATAGACTTGACTTCCCATCTCTAAAGAAATTAATTGTGATAGCAAATAGTAAAAATCATCATTTAAGACTTAAAGTTATTCTTTCACTTTTTGCCCTCCACAATTTATATTTTAAAAGGTAAAATAGTATTAAATTTTGTTTGGCAGGCCAAGGGGGGCAATTGTTAATTGCCACCCTACCTTCACCTTTGCATTATTAAATACTTCGAGAGTATCATAAATGCGTTTTTTTTTTCCCTTTCCCATGAATTATAAGTCTCACCATGAATTTAATTAGTGAAACTCACTATAATATAAAAGGAGAGGGTATACATTTATGGTACCTCCAAAGTATTCTATAATTACTCCTTTTCATGGGCCATTAAAAAAAATTAAATTGCAAGTTTTGGTGGGTCTATGTGTGTGCAATGGTAGACTAATTTAAAAATATCGCATTCTCAAAAAAATTTTAAAATATCGTGAAATTATTGTGAATTTTTATCTAGTTCTTCTAGGAACCCTAGATTTTTCACTTACTATTTCACATCTCTCACCTTTTTTTTTTCCTTTTTTTTTTCCCCTTTGTTTAATGATTATTTCACATCTCACTCACATAGTATTTGAAAGATAAGACTATGGACACATCCAATTTCGTACCCAATTTTATAATACCTTAAAATGGTTGATTGTGAGTAAAAAAAGAAAAAATTTTGGTGGGTTAGTATAAAAAGTAATAGGTGAAAAGTATCGAATATTTCAGCGTGTTCGTGCGAATTTAGATAAGAACCGATAAAAACTTGATCAATCAATCTTTTAAAATAGTGTTGTGTTAATGGACACCATAAAGTGCCCATTAACAACAACTTTTTGTTCTCTTTTGTGCAACTTTGTGTCATTTTTTGCAGCTTTATAGATTGTGAGGCCATCTACATGTAAAGAAAAAAAAATATTAAAATAAGCTATGGAGTCAATTTTATGTCTTTTTTTTTTTCTATTTATTCATTTTTTTTATTAAATAGAACCTATATTAGTCCCACCTTAACATTATTGTTAACATTTGCCTTTAAAATATTATTGTACTAGTTATAAGCCCGTGCATTGCACAGTTTTATGAAAAAACTTATCAAATAAATGTATAAATAATTATATATTTTAATAGATTCAATAAAGATAATAGAAAAATTTATCAAGTGTAAATAATTATCTCACTAAAATAAGGGGTAAGATTTAATCATTAATTCTAAGACTCTAACCCTAAGCATATAAATTAGATCAAAGCTAAGAAAATTAGTTAAAACAAAAGGCAACTAATACACAAAACCTAATCAATTTAATAAAAACAAAATACAAAAAAAAAAAAGAGAGCCTTTAGAAACTTGACAATGTTTTCGAATGTTTTGAATTCATTAATTAAAATCACATGAAGAAAAAAAACCAATAATAACACTAAAGAAAATAAACGAAATGAAAATAATAATAATAAAAGAAGAAAGAATGCATACCTGCATTGTCATGGGATTTAGGCATTCACATATTGAAATAAGCTTCACTGCAAAAAAAAT
This sequence comes from Quercus variabilis, assembly GCA_030445155.1. Classification (NCBI taxonomy): domain Eukaryota; kingdom Viridiplantae; phylum Streptophyta; class Magnoliopsida; order Fagales; family Fagaceae; genus Quercus; species Quercus variabilis. The sequence continues at coordinate 5,728,638 of CP129448.1, read as the reverse complement.
ATATAAGGTTATATACATTGGTAGAGTTCCATTTGAAATATAATTCATTTAAATCTTATTGAAATTAAAGATATCTAATCAATGTGTTTGTTTTTATCCCAAAAAAATTGGAATTAAAAAAAAAAGGGTTATATGGAAAAAAAAAAAAAAAAAAAGAGTTGATTATTGAAATTAAAGATATCTAATCAATGTGTTTGTTTTTATCCCCAAAAAATTGGAATTAAAAAAAAAAAGGGTTATATAAAAAATAAATAAAAAAAAAAGAGTTGATTCAACATAACGTAACATATAAAAAAATTTAAAAAGAGAGAGAGAGAAGGTGGTTGATAGCTATAAGGAATTTTGATATATATATATATATATATATATATATATTAAATGTCATCAACATAGAAATTATCAAATTAATGGAGATATATACTACTTTTTGGGATAGATAGATATTATCAAATTATTCGAGATACATATCATTTCTTGGGATAGATTTATATTTATCACCTCTTGAAGAATTTGGATTGTGCTTATCCCTTAATAATCAAGTTTTGTAGCTTGATATTCTAATAAAATAATATTAATTTAATAATATTAAAATTTTGAAAATTTAGATGATAAATATTATCTAAATTAAATTTTTGTATGTTAAATATTATCTCCTAATTTAAGAAATATATCCTAATAAATAAAAAAATAATGTTAATCTAATATTATTTAATGATAAGAATAAATTAGAGTCCTGGTAGTATATTATTCTTTTTTAGTTTTTTAAAAATATAAAAATTTAGTAAAATTTCTGCAAATTGGTGAAGTCACGTGACACAACCACGACGTTTAAGCTCAACTTTTATTATTTAGCAAATATTTAATTTTGTTTTGATTTGATTTAATATTTAGCTCCATGTGACCCAACTATTGCTGGGTCTTTTTAGCACCAAGTGAAGTATATACTTTCATATCCTTAAAACTAAGATGCCACATATGTCAAAGAGGAAAAGTATATGCCTTGTAACTCTATCTTTGAGAGCTACATGTCGTTTGCATCTCTTTTCCTCTCTTGAATTTTAAAGTTTCAACCTCACCTGGGTCTTATTGGCCAAGAAAGCACGACACTGTTTTTTATACGTAACCTTCATCTTCAGATTAAGTGACCGTTTGGATAGTGATTATTAGTGTCTATGTCACCTTTTTTTTTTTTTTTTTTGAAGTGCGTTTCTATGGCTGGTGGCTTTTCCAGTGGATCTTGTGCACTGTTCACACATAAAAGACGAATTGCTTTAACCTGATGCACGGCTTTTAATTGTTATGATTTTTGTTTTTATCCACTTCAAAATACAGCAAGTGTAATTCAATTTTAATCAAATTAAGATTTTTATCCACTTAGAAATTATAGTTAAAGAAAGTTTATATATATTTTTTCTTAAAATCTAAAAATTTAAGAAAATTTTTGCAATTTGGTGCCACCACTTGGCGTAACCACGGCGTCTAAACCCAATTTTTATCTTGTAACTCTATCTTTGAGAGCTACATGTTGTTTGCATCTCTTTTCCTCTCTTGAATTTTAAAATTTCAACCTCACTAGGGTCTTATTGGCCAAGGAAGCACGGCACTGTTTTTTATACGTAACCTTCATCTTCAAATTAAGTGACCGTTAGGATAGTGATTAATAGAGTTTGCGTCAGTTTTTTTTTTTTTTTTGGAAGCACATTTTTGTGACTAGTGGCTTTTTCAGTGGGTCATGTACACTGTTCACACATGAAAGACGAATTGCTTTAACCTGATGCACGACTTTTAATTGTTATAATTTTTGTTTTTATCCACCTCGAAATATAGCAAGTGTAATTCAATTTTAATCAAATTAAGATTTTTATCCACTTAGAAATTATAGTTGAAGAAAATTTATATTTTTTTTTCTTAAAATCTAAAAATTTAAGAAAATTTCTGTAATTTGGTGCCGCCACTTGGCGTAACTACGGCGTCTAAACTCAAATTTTATTATATATATATATATATATATAATAATATGATATGCAGCATTATTGTATAAAATACTCTCGCACATTGAGCACACATCTGCATACGGAGACCACGAGGTTGTGGGGCTCACATGTGTGACTGGTCTGTGGGTACTTGATTTCTTTCTTTCTTTGTCAATGTTTAATAATTTGTTCCTTCCAGCCAGCATACCTTTTTCCGAGCCAAGAATTTGTAAACTTTAAACTTTCCCAGTTGAGGACTTATGTTTTTGATGAATCCCAGGTACTTGACACTATAAAATGGAGTGACAAAAAAATTCTCTAGTCACAGGATTGCTCTATATTCTCTGACACACACACACACAGAGAGAAAGAGAGAGAAATGGCGGAGAAGAAGGAAAGGCACGGCGGCGGCGGCGGAGGAGAAGGGGGGATAGTGAAGGTGGAGCCGAAGCCGAACAAAGGGTTGAGTTCAAAGGTGATAGACTTTGTGGAGAAGGTGATGGTGAAGTTCATGTACCAGAACAACAACCACTCTTCTCTCCCTCACCACTTTCTCTCCGGTACGTTCACTCCCGTTTCTGAAGAGACGCCTCCCACCACTAATCTCCTCGTCAAAGGCCACCTTCCTGTGAGTACTACTGTACTGTGTGTACACTACTTTAACTTGCCATCTTGAACATTTTACTATTGCCTTGGGTTTTGAAGTTCCAAGTGCCTCTGTTGGCAATGACATTGAATGCAAAATATGTCTTACAGGAATGCTTAAATGGAGAGTTTGTTAGAGTGGGTCCGAACCCAAAGTTCACCCCTGTGGCTGGATATCACTGGTATGTCTCTTTTGTCTTTACCTCCTGTGGAACTATTCAATACTATAAGGACAAAGCTATAATTAACTTTCATGAAATAAATGTTTAAATTTTAAGTTTTTGTAGTTTAAATGATGTATAAAAACTAAGTTTATGAATCGAATGATAAATAATATTTAATTGGTACTAAATTTGACATATATGTTACGAACATAAACAACATGTATCCAACTGTTAGATTTTTAAAATATGTTTTTGTGTTAATTTTTTGTAACCAAATTTGTCCTAAGCATAATAACTTAGCTTAGTCCCAAGTGAAGAAATATGTTCAACTGCCTTCAGTATATGAAGTTAAGATTTTTTATTATCTTGGTCCCTTATTTTTTGGTGAAGTTCCTTTTTTTGGGAGGGGGAGGGGGTGGTGTTAGGCCTGGGCTTATCAAGTTGGTGTGAAAGAAAATTCAGTTCATAACCAGGTCATATTATACTTATTTCCTTTTTTACTCTCTTTGCAGGTTTGATGGAGATGGGTGTGTGATTTTCTGCAACCTTATTCTACCAGTATTTCTTTCTAGTTTTCTTGAAGAAAGAATTCTAACATATAACTTCAGTAGCTGGTTTCCCACCTCAGAATACCATTAATGTCTCCTTGTTTAGTTCATTTAATATGTGGGTGCTTTTTTGGGGTTACTGACTGCTCAAAGGCCAATATTTTCCACAATGAAAGTAACAAGAAGTTTCAATTAACATCTTATAGGATCCAAGTATTTGAAAGAAAAATTTGGCAACTCTATTTAATTTGAAATTACATCAATTGATTTGCTCACCTAATTAAACTGTGATATCTGCATAATATTAATATACGAGCAGTACTCATAGTGAAGTGTCAATTTTCTTGAGTCATCATATGTTTCAGCTATATGTGAATTGAACCCTTGTAGTTCATTCTTTAGTCCGTATAGAATCATTTGGCTCCACTGCAGTTTGGCAATGGAGCCAAATAAATCATTTTTCTAGTGACTGAAACTACATATGCTCTCTCTTAGGTAAAGTAAAAAAATATGCATTTGCTTATTTCCCCCTTTCCTACCTTTTTGTGGTTCTTCCCATGCCTAAATACGTTAAGCAATTTGAGACTGGCACTTGAGGGTAAGGACTTGAAGTTTGGATACAGATATTGTCTTGATATTGAACACTGAATTTTTTCTGGTTTAACTACATGAATCACTGAATCAAGCTTGCTATGAGTGAAAACTTTCTCCATGGCTAGATTTCTATGTGGTGGCAGGCATTGAGTCTGAATTTTTACTAGTTTAACTGCATCAAATGCAACTGTCATGTTAATTATTGATTTCAAAGTATTTATGATTTCTTACAGAACCTGGTCTTAGAGTGAAACATAATCATGGAGTAATGTAATCAAACCAACTTTGGATTTCCTGGTGATATGCTTAATCATCAGGATAGAAAGAAGATAATATGCTTGATTTCCTTCTTTATGATCCCTTGACAAGCTCAGCTATTTTCTGTATTAGTGAAGGGGAAAGAAAACTTTATTTTAGTTTGCTTATCATTTACTATTTTCATGATGTTTATTACACTATCTAGTGTTATATTCTGGTTGGTTTTGGTGAATTGTGTGTCTGTATTTTTGGTGGAGAGCACTTGATTGTTTCTAACCTTCCTGCTAGTTTTATGTTAGTATATTATAGTTGGGATACGTTCCAATATTATGTTCTGTGTTTTATAGCCTTCCCACTTTTTCATTAGATTTTTGAGATTCGTGAATGTTGTTTGGAACCCATTACATTTACCCCTTATTAATCTGTTAAAACAAGAAGGGATTTAGGTGATATATTTAATTTTGCAGTATGGTTCACGGTTTGCGCATCAAAGATGGGAAGGCAACCTATGTCTCCCGCTATGTAAGGACATCTAAGCTTCAACAAGAAGAGTATTTTGGAGGTGCTAAATTTTCGAAGGTATACCAGTAAGCTATAGGTTTCTTTTGTTCTTTTCCTCTCTTTTCTGGCATATTCATTTAGTGCTTCATGCCATTAGGATTTTCTCCACTTTTTAGTGACATCTTTTGCCTGTGCATATGAACTTTGCTGCTAATGGGGTGATAAAAGATAAAGTATGTGATAAGGTAATTGATGATTGTAGTATTAAAAATGTCAAAAGCAGATAAATCGTCTGTTGTATATTTTTAATTTGGTGGTTACATTACAGTGTGTTGTGTCTTTTTTTCTTTTTTAATTTCATTTCCAGCTTGGAGATCTCGAGGGACTGTTTGGATTAATCACAGTGATCATGCAAATGCTGAGAGAAAAATTGAAAGTATTAGATGTTTCATACGGAACTGGAACTGGTAAGTTAGTCTAGTGTTCAACTTTTTCTGGAATGAAAAGACATCTGCTAGGATGCTCATAGTTTCCTTTAGTACATTTCAAAAAGCATTATTCTATGTATTATTCTGTTTTTTATTTTAATTAATCTTAATATTTAATTGGCTTTTTTGTGTTGGGTACTAGTGTATGTATAGGTCTTTTATCGGTTGTATCCCTAAACATTAGGGTGCAGGTACACTGGTATATTTGGAAATTAATTTTTCCCCATTGGTAAGATACACACCACATAGGAGACTTAACACGAAAGGTCATTGGCAACTATTGGTGATATATTATTAATTGTACCAAAAGCCCAAGCTATTAGGAAAGAGTGAATTTAGTGGGCCCAAACTCCCCCAGCACGATAGCCTTAAAGGCATTACTAGCCATTTGTATTGGATATATCTCATTTTTTCCCTATATGTCATCTGTGTCCAGGTAATACTGCTCTCATATATCACCATGGGAAACTTCTAGCACTTCAAGAGGCTGATAAACCTTGTAAGCTTTTCTCCTTTAGTTTTTACTTTTGAAAAAAAAAAAAAAAAAAAGGAAAAGAGGGGGGTGGTGTTTCTCTGCGTTCCATTGATCAGATAACCTAATGGGGAGATGTGTCTATATATCCCCATCAGCATATAAATTATCTTTTTATATTTCTGGGTTGCTTTACTGATTGTAGTGCCATGATGATGTAACTACTATGCTTTTTATGGTGGGGGCAAAAGGCATTACAGAGCAATGCTAATTTGGTTGTCTCATATACGAACTCTTTTAAATAATTTCTTGCCTGAAATGAAGAATTGATATTGTTCTCACTGCAATACTTAGATGTCCTTAAAGTTTTGGAGGATGGAGATCTTCAAACTCTTGGCATGTTGGATTATGACAAGAGATTGGTGCATTCTTTTACTGCTCATCCAAAAGTTGACCCATTCACTGGTAAAGACATCCTTATAAATGAAACTTAGTAACCCATTGTAATGGAAGAGTTTCTTTTAACTTACAGAATCCTCCCATTCAGGTGAGATGTTTACATTTGGCTATTCAACTTCACCACCATATATCACTTACAGAGTAATTTCCAAGGATGGTTTCATGCATGACCCTGTACCAATAACAATATCAGAGCCTATCATGATGCATGATTTCGCCATTACCGAAAACTATGCAATTTTTATGGATCTTCCATTGTGTTTCAGAAAAAAGGTATTGAACTGGTAAAGCTGTTTCTCCTTCAAATTTAACATACTAAAGAAAATTCCATGGACAGAACAGTGCTTTATTTCCTTTGCAATCACATCACGTGCAACTTGGAATATTTGTTTAAATTTTGATTTTCAGGAAATGGTGACAGAAAACAAGCTGATATTGAAATTTGACACAACAAAAAAAGCTCGCTTTGGTGTACTTCCTCGATATGCAAAAGATGAGCTGCAAATCAGATGGTTTGAGCTTCCAAGTTGCTTCATCTTCCATAATGGTGTGCTTATTTCCTTTGCAATCCTTTTCGTGTGCCAGAATGTAGAGTGAGTTGGGGCAAAATTTTAATTTTAATATCAATTTTTTTTTTTTAAATACCATTGTTTTGAAATAAATTGCGAAAGTAAAACACCTATCAAGAAATTGTAAAAGCAAAACTTTTCTATATTACACATCTTGAAGTCACAATTTCATGTTGAAATTGTGGCTTGAAGATCCAATTCCATGCTTACTTGGCAATGTCACAAGAGGTATTCACATAGGTAGTGTGAAATCATTGTTGAAGATGTGCTTTCACTGCACATTGAAATCTTAGGTTAAAGCCACGATTTCACTGTTGAGTACAACAACAAAACCTTATCTCAACACTTTGGGGTCAACTATAGATCCTCAACAAATGAATCCAGGTCGGCCACATGTATCTAGTGGGGGATGCCTCAATTTGTATCAATAAAGGATTCATTTTTTACAATGCAATTCAGCCTTGGGTAAAATGTCAGGTTGAAAACACAATTTCACTCTTGGTTGAAATCCAATCTTCAACATGCAATTTCACGTTGCATTCTTGACATCCTCTTGTGGTAGTGGTGGTAGAATTTTGAACCAAGCATAAAATCGCATTGTGTCACAATTTCACTTAATATTGTGACTTGAAGATGCAATTTCAAAAGATATTGTATTTTAAAAAATTATTTCAAAAATAAAAATATTTTTATAATCTGATAATTTTCCCCTAATCACTCAATTATCAGAGCTTATTGTTCTTGATTTGCATTAACGTACTCTTATTACTTGGGATAGGCTACTCAAATCTATTCATGCCTATCGGTTTTATGGTCACATGACATCTTCTGTTAAATCTCTTGGGATCTATCCTTGATTTGTTGAGAACCTCCTTTTAATTTTTCAAGCCTGTGCAGCAATTTCCCTATTCACCATTGCATGGATTTGTTGACTGATAGAAATGGGACATTCTCAAGTGCTTAAATTAGAGGACATATTTCACCTTAATTTATTTATAACTTGATGTCTTCTATTATTCTTTTAAGTAACTTTTCTGGTATAATTTTAGACATTTTCATTGACCCAAATTATTGTGACATCTTCTTGACAGATTTTTTTTTTTTTTGATAAGTTAGAAAGATGTATATATTAAAAGCTACCTTATGCAAAGAGCATAAAGCAGTCCAAAAAATTTATAGGAAGTGAAAAAAGAACAAACAACATAGAAGAAATTAATTACAAACATAGAGAGAACTAAGGAACAAGGGGAGTAAATCACTAGATGTGAGTCCCCAAGGGGAGGGAATCACTAGATTCAAGAATCTATCTTTGGTTATTTTGTATTTTCTGAATTTGCAGTCAATTTAAGATGAATTGAGTTTGGGTCTCTTGATGATATAACAATCCATAAAATTGATGCTGCTCATAATTCTAAAAATTAGTTTAAGTCTGTCTTAGTCCAGTCAATCTGGGGGAAAGGAGCTTACTCCTTACTATTAGTTGAGATTTGGCTGATTTCATTCTTCTATATTTGTGAATTTATACCCTCTCATGGTTCATGATTAAGTTATAATTAAAGTTTATGAATTTTTTTAATGACTTCCCTTTGCTAGCTAATGCTTGGGAGGAGGAGGATGAAGTTTTTCTGATCACTTGTCGCTATGAGAACATAGATATGGACAGGCTCAATGGGATTGTCAAAGAAGAGCCCAAAATTTTATCATCTGAGCTGTAGGTCTTTTACCTATTTTATGAAATTTCAAATCTCTATGCCTGCATACATGTTTCTGATAGATACTTTTCTTTTCAGGTATGAGATGAGATTCAACATGAAAACTGGTCTAGCTTCACAGAAGAAATTATCAACGTCTGTTGTAGAGTTTCCTAGGGTGAATGAGAGCTACACAGGCAGGTATATATCCACTTTTGGTGATTGGAGCATTTGGGTTGTTTATTGTCAGTAGATTCATTCAAAGATTACAAAAATTCCCAATCAAAGATTAGAGAAGCTAGATGCTGAAAGGCCATATTTATATGATCTTTTGCTTCTTTTGAATAGGTTCTGAAACCTGATTTTGTTTTGCAGCCTACTTCATCATTTTGCTAGCAACCATGTTTAATTAATTTTGTTCTCTTAGGTGTCAATTCCTTATGTATTCTATCATTTGTATCTATGCAGGAGACAACGGTATGCATACGGAACCATACTTGACAGCACTGCAAAAATCACTGGGATTATCAAATTTGATCTGCATGCTGAACCAGAGACTGGAAAAACAAAACTTGAAGTTGGAGGAAATGTTCAAGGCATCTATGACTTTGGACCTGGCAGATTTGGTTCTGAGGCTATTTTTGTCCCTTGTGTGCCTGGCATGACATCTGAAGAAGACGATGGCTACTTAATATTCTTTGTGCATGATGAGAATACTGGGTAATACTTTCATTTCTCACACATTTGTCAAATTCATAATCTCTCTTTAAATTTAATGCACGAAAATTTTGATGATTAATGTTTTTGCTTTATTAAATAAAGTAATTGCTATTCAAATTATGAGATTGAAAGGTTTTGTAAGAAAGTTGTTGAAAATTTGTTGCTCCTAATTTTTGCAAATTTAGGCTTTTTAAATTGCATCAAAGGAGAAAATATTACTATATATGCTGATACCCCAACTTGTTACATCAACTGTTGATGATACAGATTAAAGTTTTGAATTTTTTGATGATGATAAATCTCAATATTTCATTTATAATTATGCAGAAAATCATCAGTTAATGTACTTGATGCAAAAACAATGTCAGCTGATCCTGTTGCAGTTGTTGAGATACCCCACAGAGTTCCACCTGGTTTCCATGCCTTCTTTGTAACAGAGGTCAGTGTTACATCAATTACTTATGGATTAAATTTCTTTCTTACATTTCTCTCTGTCTCAATACAGTTGAAATTAACTTCATGGTTGAATTCCAAGATAGTTTTGAAAAGTAGAAATTTACGGCAACCAAGATTTAGACAAAATAAAATTGACAATGACAAGGATGGTGTGCCTGATATTCATACTTTTGAAATCACTTCCAATGCTTGCTTGCTTCTTTTTTGACAAACAAACACACACATACACAAGGGAGAGGGAATGGGGTTTAAACACAAAGGCATAGCACAAATTCCACTAAAAAACCATGGTCACTTCCAATGCTTACTAAAGATTACTAAGTTTGAAAATAATATGGTACGTATATCTATTTAATGCTCCCTCTAATGAACATCACTTCTGAAATTGGTAATGACTCAACAAATATATCTAACACCATAACTTTCTAATATTAATGATGTCCTCTATATTTGATACTGGTAGGGGAGCCAAAACATGATCAGGGGTAGGGTGTGGCTTTTGTAGTAGTTTGTAGGGTTTTCCACTTGTCAAGCAAGCAAGAATAAAATATAATAAAATAAACATATCATGGAGCAGAGTCAATCGTTAAAAATCTCCCCTTCTCCCTTCCCTTGGGCCAAACCTCACTTTATTACCCTGAGGACTGGGTGCCAGAAATGACAATTGACTCAACTGACCAATTCACTGCTTTAGATCTGAGTCTTATTGAAAAGAACTTGCTTGGTAGCCAATGGTTTTGGTGCCAGAAATGGACAATTGAGTCACCAATTCACTGCATTAGATCTCAGTCTTACTGAAAAGAGCTAAGAATTTTTTTCAAAAAGACTCTGATAAGCATTGGAACACAGTAGAATGAATTTTTTTTTTTTTTTTTTTTTTTTTTTTTTTTTTTTTTTTTTGTTGAGAATACAGCTGAGGTTCCCCAAATTAATAGAAGAATATTTTGGTTTTCACCATGGAACTGCATTGTTAAACCTATGATTATTTTGTTCCTACTTTTTTCTTCAGCTTTATCTGTTTTCCCTTTTTTTTATTGTGGTGGTTCTAATTCATATTCATCATTTTTGTACAGGAGCAACTTCAAGAACAGGGGAAATCATGATTATCTGATTGTTAGAAATCCCACAATAACTTTGAAATAGAGAAAGTGCAAGTGAAGAGGATCCATGTAAACATCCACACCAAAAAATAAAACTGTACTCCCCCAATATTGTACCCGGGGATCCTTCTAAATTAAGAGGAAAAATAAAATTGTAATAATTCCTGTGGCCACCAGTGAGAAGTAACCCTAATTTAAAAATATTGGACTTTGACAATATGATATGAGGGTTCATTATCAAATTTAGCTTATCTTTTCTAAAAGATTATTTTCTGTCTCTATTAGTATTATCTTATTCTCTGTTACAGTAAAAGGGTATTAGAGCTTGACATCATTGTTTTGTGAGGCTGGAAGCATACAAAATTTTAATGGATGCTCTTTGAACATTTTGTGCTATGTTCCCCGTTGCTTAAACGGGAAACTACTGCTAGAAACTTTTGAAAATATTCTGTTTGACATTGTCATCCAGCTTGAAGAAATGTATCCATGACAGTTTTACCTGTTTCCTGTCAATGTAAGCATAGATTCAAAAGATTGCTTGAGGAAAGAATAGAGGTATAGAGCTGCAAAAACCATAAGCTGCATTGCGTAGTTCCAATTTTTCAAAACTGCATTTAATGAATGCAAAAGCTGATTCCAAAATTAGTGCTTTTTGTTACAACAAAATTCACGACAATGCAAAATACATAGGAGCCCCTTCAAATTCCATTGGAGCAACTAAATCTACCTTATCGTGCACTGGCTCTGATCGCAGAAGCAACGCGTATTGCGTAATGCTCCAATTGTGTTTCCAGGTTGCAAAACAAGTTCCTGCGGGGTGTTCAAAAATATATGCTAATGTGATACAAGTAGCATACATGTAACATGATATTTAAGATTAGCTATTTTCTTCGCACCTCATGTACTTAATAAACAGGAAGAAGAATAAAAGATTATGGATCATTTGGTTCTTCTAAGCTAAAACAGCACTGTCATCCAGCTAGGTAGAATTTTTAGTGTTGGGGAAAATGGAAAACTTTTGTTTTTTTGCTGTAATGGAAATCTGATAGTCTCTCAGTGAAACTCTCTCTTAGGGAATCAGTTGTTTGTGGTTATACCTGGCATATTAATAACTTGTTAATATTTGATACTACCTATAGCTTATTGTTTTGTTGAAGTCCAATACTGATGATATGGTAAATCTCACTTGGGTATTGTACTGTGTTTTCAAGAGATGGCAGGGCACACCACCGGGCCTTCTGGCCTAAGTGGTACCCGGTTATCCTAGTGACCATCAACTCAAGGGTTCTATCCCCTGCATAAACAATTACCCAGCAAAAAAAAAAAAAGAGATGGCAGGGCACCTTCCAAACCCTCCTAAACTTGGATATGTTGTTGACAGTGGTTGCTACTATTCAAGAAGCAAAAGAGAGGATTTCTCAGATAAAATATATATTCTGCAGCCAGCTCCACCCTAGTTTCCAATCAAAGTCTAAAAGCCTGAAGAAAGTTTATTTTGAGACCAGGAAAGCTGAATAAGATGCATGGAAAGAGAAGGACAATGACCTCTTAATCCCAATAGAAAGACTTAAACTTGAAGAGAACCAGACTCTCAAACTAGAGAGGGAAAAACCATTAAAGGAGCAGGAAGAGAAGCAAAATGAGTTACTTGCCAATATTAAAATGTCAATAACTTGCGATTGATGAACTAAGATTGAAGCTGAAGAAGAAGTTTAAGGAAGTTGATGGGGGAATGGAATTGCAGAGTAGATTAATCCAATTGGTTCAAGAAATAGTCTCTGATATTTTAAATAAGGGAAGATTATGAAGAAAAGAAAAACAAGCTTCTTGACAAAGTGAATGGCCTAGAGAAAAAGGTTGTTGAGCTCCAAGATGAGCTTAGAATAAAGCAAGGAAAAGTAGTAGAGGGAAAAGAGTTGGCACAAAATTTGGTCGAAAAGATTAACAGGCTTACCACTAAAATTTCACATGATCAATGGCTATTGAGAGAGAATAAAAAAAATAAGAAATTACTTATGGGAAAATTGGAACATTTGGAAGACAATGGTGAATTTCTGTTGAATTTCATTATTAGACTAATATAATTATTTATCATCGGTACTTACAAATCCATATAGGAGTTTGTTTTTGTGCCCTCATTTGGAAATTAATTTCAATCACACAAATCAATAGACATATAAGCTAAGCCTGCCCTAGACTTCCAAACAAATCTTATTAGCACGATTACCATCGTTGATCTCTATCCAGTGACTAGTTGGGACAAACCTCCTCTTAATTATCATAATGCTCCATGTACCATACAAACAAAGAAAGCATGCATTGGTTTTTAGCTCTTAGAAAGCCACATAAAATGCTAATAAATAAGAACAAATTTCAGCATGCCTTAACTTTCCACATGAATTCAGTCAGGGTTACTCTCTCTTTACTACTTTTTGGGAATTTTCTATGACCTGACCTTGGGTGTAAGTTGAAATCAAACAATTGGTTTTGAGGAGAAATTTATATTTTGGCATTCTTGTTCAAGAACTTGTTGGTGTCATTGTCTTCAGATAAATGTTGGCTGATCTTTACAAGGCATAGCTCATTTTTGATTGGCAATGGGAATACAGTATTGTGATATATAACTCAATTGGTTTCAGATTTTGGTTTGGAAGCTGTATTTGCAGTGTGGTCAAAGGTATTACCTGTCTTGCTGCTTTGGCTTCTGCTGCCATCTGAACTCTTAACTATTATATTCAGGTGCTATGTTATTGTTGTGGGATGTAGCCAAGAAAGAATTGATGAATATGTCTTGGGAACACAGAGTGAACAAATTAATAGGCACAATGTGGTTTAATGTGATGATCAATACATGGGTCCTTAGGTTTAAGTTAGTTAGCATATAGTCATCTGATCCACAAAAATTTTTTGATTTAACAAAAAAATTGTTAGGTAGCATATAGTCATTTGATCACTTAGGTTTTCACTACTTCAACCTCTTTGTTACCATTTGCTATTGGATCCTGGTCCTTTATTCAATTAATCAGTATGTAGAAGAGATAGTTTATCAGAATTATGACAATATGAACTATAGTTGCCTAAAAATAGCACATCAGGGCTCATCATATGTGATCATTGATATTACAAAGTTTGAGATTTTTTTTTTTTTAATAAATATGGATTTAGATTAGATGCTTTCAACCTAAACATGTCTTTTCCCATTATGTAAGTGCACAAAAATATATTGAAGTGGACCAAAATGAAGCAAAGTGATCCAAATGGACCAAATGGAACAAAGTGGACCAAATGAGCAGAATAGGACCGAATAGAAACAAGGTGGACCGAATAAGGCCGGAGAGACCGAAGTAGATAGAATGGACCGGACGGGACCCAATTGGACGGAATAGGACCGAAGTGAATGTGGACTGAATAGGACCGAAGTGGACAGAATGGACCAAATTGAACAAAAGTGGACAAAATAGACCGAATAGAACTGAAGTGGATCAAAGTGGACAGAATGGATTGAATGGGACCAATGTGGATAGAATGAGACCAAATAGAACCAAAGTAAACAGAATGGACTGAATAAGACCAAAGTCGACAGGATAGGGCAGGTGTGGACTGAATAGACCGAATTGTACCGAAGTGGACTGAATAAGAAGAATGGACTGAATTAGACCAAATAGAACTTTAGTGGAAATAAAGGACTAAATAGGGCCGAATAGGACCACATTGGACCAAAGAGGATCGCATGGACTGAATAGAACCAATGCGGAATGAATAAGCCTTTTGAATGTTTATCATTTTTATTGCATTTTTAGAGCTCATATTTCTAACTTCCAATGTCTATTTTAGTATTTTCCTTGAATTTTTTAACTCAAAACTAAAAATTTTAGCTCAAATATAATAAAATTTCATACTTTTCAACTAAAAAATTAAGGAAAAAAAATGAATTTTTGAGCTAAACTTGGAAAAAAAAAAAAAAAAAACTACAAAAGGAATCAATTTAAGGTCAAATTAGTCTAAAATGGACTAAGGGGGGACCAAAATTGAATGAATAGACCGAATTGGACCGAAATAGATCTAACTGGACCAAATAAAAAAAAATTATTTTTAGGGAGAACAAATTAAGAGAAAAAATTATACATTATATTACAATATAAAATAATAACTTATTTCCACGCATCGTGTGAGTCTGCGACTAGTATAAGTACATGAGCATACCCGTTTATAATGAGTTTGAAACTTTTGAACTATAATCTTTGTAATAGAACAGATGCCTAATAAATCTATACATAAATAAATGACAATAGAATTTTTATTTTTTACAATTTCTGTCCTCAAGCAATCTGGGTTTTGTTTATTTTTGGTGCATTTGAAATCTAATATTTACAATGACAGGGAAAAAAAGAAAAACTGCCATGGATACATTCTTCAAGCTGGATGACAATGGCCAGCAGAATATTTTCATAAGTTTCTAGCAGTAGTTTCCCATTTAAGCAATGGGGAATAGAGTACAAAACGTTCAAGAAGCTTCCATTAAAAATTTTGTATGCTTCCAGCCTCATGAAACAATGATGCTAAGCTCTAATACCATTTTACTGTAATAGAGAATAAGATAATACTAATGGAGACAGAAAAATTAACTTTTAGAAAAGATAAGCTGAATTTGATAATTGACCCTCACATCATATTGTCAAAGTCCAATCTTTTTTAAGTGTTACTTCTCACTGGGGTCCATGGGAATTATTACAATTTTATTTTTCCTCTTGATTTAGAAGGATCCCTAGGTACATTATTTGGAGGGTACAATTTAATTTTTCCGTGTAGTTGTTTACATGGGTCCTCTTCACTGGCAGTTTCTCTGTTTTCAAAGTTATTCTGGGATTTCCAACAATCTGACAATCATGATTTCCCCTGCTCTTGAAGTTGCTCCTGTACAAAAATGATGAATATGAATTAGAACCACCACAATAAATAAAAAAAGGGCAAAGAGGGAAAGCAGAAGAAAAAATAGGAACAAAATAATCACAGGTTTTACAATGCAGTTCCATGGTGAAAACTAAAATATTTTTCTATTAATTTTTGGAACCTTATCTTTATTCTCAAGAAAATATATATATATATATATATATATGCATTCTACTCTGCTACAATGCTTATCAAAGTCTTATTGAAAATATTCTTAGCTCTTTTCAGTAAGACTGCAATCTAATGCAGTGAATTGGTGACTCAATTATCCATTTCTGGCTCCAACCCTTCTACCAAGCAAGTTCTTTTCAACAAGACTCAGATCTGAAGCAGTGAATTGGTCAGTTGACTCAATTGTCATTTCTAGCACCAAGTCCTCAGGGTAATAAAGTGAGCTTTGGCCCAAGGGAAGGGAGAAGGGGAGATTTTTAACTATTGGCTCTGCTTGATGATATGTTTATTTTATTATATTTTATTCTTGCTTGCTTGACAAGTGTAAAACCCTACAAACTACTACAAAAGCCACACCCTAACCCTGATCTCATGTTTCAACTTCCCTACCAGTATCAAATATAAAAGACATCATTAATTTTAGAAAATTATGGTGTTAGATATATTTGTTGAGCCATTACCAATATTAGATGTAACTTATGTTAATTAGAGGGAGCATTAAATAGATATATGTACCATATTATTTTCAAACATAGTAGTATTTAGTAAGCATTGGAAGTGACCATGGGTTTTTAGAAGAATTTGTGGTATGCCTTTGTGTTAGAACCCCATTCATTCACTCTTATTTATGTGTGTGTTTGTTTCTTAAAAAATAAGCAAACATTGTAAGTGATTTCAAAAGTATGAATCTCAGTCGCACCATCCTTGTCATTGTCAATTTTATTTGTCTAAATCTTGTTTGTCCTAAATTTTTACCTTTCAAAACCCTCTTTGGAATTCAACCAAGAAGTTAATTTCAACTGTAGCGAGACAGAGAAATGTAAGAAAGAAATTTAACCCATAAGCAATTGATGTAACAGTGACCTCTGTCACGAAGAAGGCATGGAAACCGGGTGGAACTCTATGGGGTTATCTCAACAACTGCGACAGGATTAGCTGACATTGTTTTTGCATCAAGTACATTAACTGATGATTTTCTGCATAATTATAAATGAAAAATTGAGATTGTATCATCATCAAAAAATTCAAAACTTTAATCTGTATCATCAACAGTTGATGTAACAAGTTGGGATATCAGCATGTATTGTAATATTTTTCACCTTTGATGCAATTTAAAAAGCCTAAATTACCAAAAATTAGGAGCAATCAATCCTCTATAACCTTCTTACAAAACCTTTAAATCTCATAATTTGACTAGCATTTACTTTATTTAACAAAGCAAAAACATTAATCATCAAAATTTTCGTGCATTAAATTAAAAGAGAGAATATGAATTAGTCAAAAGTGGGAGAAATGAAATTATTACCCAGTATTCTCATCATGCACAAAGAATATTAAGTAGCCATCATCTTCTTCAGATTTAATGCCTGGCACACGAGGGACAAAAATAGCCTTGTAACCAAATCTGCCAGGTCCAAAGTCATAGATGCCTTTAACATTTCCTTCAACTTCAAGTTTTGTTTTTCCAGTATCTGGTTTAGCATGCAGATCAAATTTGATAATCCCAGTGATTTTTCCACTGCTTTCAAGTATGGTTCCGTATACATATCGTTGTCTCCTGCTTAGATACAAACGATGGAATACATAAGGACTTGACAGCCAGGAAAACAAAATGAATTAAGCATGGCTATAGCAAAATGATGAAAGTAGGCTGAAAAACAAAAACTAGTTTCAAAACATATTCAAAAATAATAAAGAGATCATATAAATATAGCCTTTGAGTATCTAGCTTCTTCAATCTGCTGCTAGAATGAGCATTTTTGCAATCTTTGAATGGATCTCCTGACAATAAGCAACCCAAATTCTCCGATCACCAAAAGTGGATATATACCTGCCAGTTTAACTCTCATTCACCCTAGGAAACTCTACAGCAGACGTTGATAATTTCTTCTGTGAAGCTAGACCAGTTTTCATGTTGAATCTCATCTCATACCTGAAAAGAATATTAACTATCAGAAACATGTACGCAGACATAGAGCTTTGAAATTTCATAAAATAGGTGAAAGACCTACAACTCAGAAGAAAAAGTTTCAAGCTCTTCTTTCACAATCCCATTGAGCCTGTCCATATCAAAATTCTCAAGGCCACAAGTGATCAGAACAACTCCATCCTCCTCCTCTCAAGCATTGGCTAGCAAAAGGAAGTCATTAAAAAAAAGTAATAAACTTTAATTATGGCTTAATCATGAACGACGAGAAGTTATAAATTTGCAAATATAGAACAATGAAATCGGCCAAATCTCAACTATAGTAAGGAATAAGCTCCTTTCCCCCAGATTGAATTGACTGCAAATTCATCTTAGATTGACTGCAAATTAAGAAAATACAAAATAACCAAAGATAGATTCTTGAATCTAATGAAGCAGCTCCTCTGGTCAACATACATCATCATCTTTATTTATCCTGATCAGAAACATACATACATCATCCTTATTTTCAATTTACGATATGTAGACATTGACATGGACATGAACATCAAGTTCCCAAAAAAAAAAAAAAAACACAAAAGGTGTGACATGAAAACCTATAGAATCAAAAGACACAAATATGCGTTTTAAAATTCTGTCAGGAAGATGTCACAATAATTTGGCTCAATGAAAATGTCCAAAATTCTACCAGAGAAGTTACTTAGAAGAATAACAGAAAACATGGAACTTATAAATAAATTAAGGTGAAGTATGTCCTTCAATTTAAGCACTTGAGAATGTCCCATTTCCATCAGTCAACAAACCCATGCAATGGTGAATAGGGAAGGAGCTGCTGGCTTGAAACATTAAAAGGAGGTTCTCAAGAGATTTAACAGAAGATGTCATGTGATTATAAAACTGATAGGCATGAATAGAATTGTGTAGCCAATCCCAAGTGATTAGAGTATGTTAACACAAATCAAGAACAAAAAGCTCTGATAATTGAGTTAGTAGGAAAAAGTGATCAGATTATAAAAATATTGTTGTTTTGAAACAATTTGTTAAATACAACATCTTTTGAAATTGCATCTTCAGGTCACAATATTAAGTGAAATCGTGTCTCGATGTGATTTTATGCTTGGTTCAAAATTGCCACCACCACCACCACAAGAGAATATCAAGTATGCAACGTGAAATTGCATGTTGAAGATTGGATTTCAACCAAAACAATTTACCCAGGGGTGAATTGCATTGTGAAGAATGAATCCTTTTTATTTATACAAATTGAGGCATCCCCCACTAGATTCATGTGGCCTACCTGGATTCATCTATTGAGGATCTATAGTTGACCCAAAGTGTTGAGATAAGGTTTTGTTGTTGTACTCAACAGTGAAATCATTGCTTTAACCTAACATTTCAATGTGCAGTGAAATCACATTTTCAACCGTGATTTCACACTACTTATGTGAATACACCAGCCCCCAGTGAAATTACGAAGTAAGCATGGAATTGGATCTTCAAGAAAAGATTTCAGCCTGAAATTGTGACTTCGAGAAGTGTGATATAGAAAAGTTTTACTTTTACAGTTTGTTTCAAAACTATGGTATTATGGTATTTTTTTTATTATAAAAATTTGATATTAAAATTAAAAATTTCCCCCTAATCACTCTATATTCTGGCACAACAAAAGGATTGCAAAGCAAATAAGCACACCATTTTGGAAGATGAAGCAACTTGGAAGCTCAAACCATCTTATTTGCAGCTCATCTTTTGTGTATCGAGGAAGTACACCAAAGTGAGCTTTTTTATTCGTGTCAAATTTCCATAATATCGTGTTTTCAAAATTTAAACAATTATTCCAAGTTGCACGTTATGTGATTGATCCAAGTTGCAACACTTTTACAAGTTCAATACCTTTCCTCTGACACACAACGAAAGATCCATGAAAATTGCATAGTTCTCAGTAATGGCAAAATCATGCATCACGATAGGATTGTTATTGGTACAGGGTCATGCATGAAACCATCCTTGGAAATTTCTCTGTAAGTGATATATGGTGGTGAATTTGAACTGCCAAATGTAAACATCTCGCCTGCATGGGAGGATGCTTTAAGTTAAAAGGACTCTTCCATCACAATGAGTTACTGAGTTTCTTTTATAAGGATGTCTTTACCAGTGAATGGGTCAACTTTTGGATGAGCAGTAAAGGAATGTGCCAATCTCTTGTCACAATCCAGCATGCCAAGAGTTTGAAGATCTCCATCCTCCAAAACTTTAAGGACATCTAAGTATTGCAGTGAGAACAATCTCAGTTCTATGTTTGAGGCAAGAAATTATTTGAAAGAGTTCATATATGACAACCAAATTGGCATTACTCTGTAATGCCTTTTTTCCCACCATAAAAAGCATTAGGAGTGTGCCACGAAACCTGCCAAAACCAATCCAACCCAACCCAACCTACCGGATTGAGTCGGTTTTTAGAGCTTGGTGTGTTAGGTTGGGTTACAATTTTTTTTTTTTGATAGCGGGTCAGGTTGGGTTCGGGCCATAAATTCCAAACCTGCTAAACCCGACCCGACCCACCCATATATTTAATACATATTTAAAATATATTATATAATTAATAAATTTTTTAAATAACCAAATCTTCCTATCTTATATAAAAGTCAATTAGTTCACACAAACCCTAGCAAATTACTCTTGTTGTTTAGTTATTAATGTTGTTTGCCTTTAAAAAGTTACATTGATACTAATCTTTGGGTTTTTTAAATATATTTATATTTATATATTATTTTGCTCAATTTAATAATAATAGCAATAAAAAAATTGTCCAACCCATGAGTTCAACCAAACCCATGTGGGTTGGGTTGGACTTATGTGATGGGTTGGGTTAGGTTGAATTTTTTTTAACCCACCGTAGTGGGTTGGATTAAAAAATCTCCATAACCCGACCCAACCTAATCCATGCACACTCCTAAAAAGCATAGTGGTTACATCATCATGGTACTACAATCAGTAAAGCAACCCAGAAATATAAATAGATAATTTATATGCTGATGGGGATATATAGACACATCTCCCTATTAGGCTATCTGATCAATGGAATGCAGAGAAATACCCCCCCCCCCCCTCTCCCCCTCTTATTTTTTTTTTTTTTCCAGAAGTAAAAACAAAAGGAGAAAGCTTACAAGGTTTATCAGCCTCTTGAAGTGCTAGAAGTTTCCCATGGTGATATATTAAAGCAGTATTACCTGGACACAGATGACAAATAGGGGAAAAATGAGATATACCCATTACAAATGGATTGTAAATGCCTTTAAGGCTATCAAATGCACTCAGAACTTTCACGCTAGGGGGAGTTTGGGCCCACAAGTGAGGGAGAATGTTAAAATATTGTTTGAATGATTCAATTCACTCTTTCCTAATAGCTTGGGCTTTTGGGACAATATATAATATATCACCAATAGTTGCAAATGACTTTTGGGTTAGTTGGCACCTCCACCCCACTCATAGCATGAGATGATAGTTAAGGTCCCATGTTTAAGTCTCCAATGGGGAAAAAAATAATTTCCAGGTATATCAGTGTACCTGCACCCTTATGTTTAGGGATACAACCGATAAAATGACCTATACATACACTAGTACTCAACACAGAAAAGCCAAGTCAACCTTAAGATTTATTAAAATCAAAAACCGGATAATACATAAAATAATGTTTTTGAAATGTACTAAAGGAAGCTATGAGCATCCTAGCAGATGATTTCTTTTCATTCCAGCAAAAGTTGAACACTAGACTAACTTACCAGTTCCAGTTCCATATTAAATATCTAATACTTTCAATTTTACTCTCAGCATTCGCATGATCATCATGATTAATCCAAACAATCCCCTGAGATCTCCAAGCTGGAAATGAAATAAAAAATAAGAAAAGAGACAACACACTGTAATGTAACCACCAAATTGAAAATATACAACATACATTTATCTGCTCGACTTTTTTAATACTACAATCATCAATTACCTTATCGCAAACTTTATCTTTTATCACCCCATTAGCAGTAAAGTTCATATGCACAGGCAAAAAATGTCACTAAAAAGTGGAGAAAATCCTAATGGCATGAAGCACCAAATGAAAATACCAGAAAAGAGAGGAAAAGAACAAAAGAAACCTATAGCTTACTAGTATACCTTAAAAAATTTAGCACCTCCAAAATAATCTTCTTGTTGAAGCTTAGATGTTCTTACATAGCGGGAGACATAGCTTGCTTTCCCATCTCTGATGCGCAAACCGTGAACCATGCTGCGAAATTAAAGGTATCACCTGAATCCCTTCTTCTTTTTACAGATTAATAAGGGGTAGATGTAATGGGTTCCCAACAACATTCATGAATCTAAAAAATCTAAAAAAAAAGTGGAAAGTCTGTAAAATGCAGAACAAAATATCCGAACATATCCAACTATAATATACTAACATAAAACTGAACGTATCCAACTATAATATACTAATATAAAACTAGCAGGATGGTTAGAAACAATCAAGTGCTCTCCACCAAAAATCCAGACACAAAATTCACCAAAACCAACAAGAATATAACACTAGATAGCGTAATAAACATCATGAAAATAGGAAATGATATAAGCAAACTAAAATCAAGTTTTCTTTTCCCTTCACTCATGCAGAAAACAGCTGAGCTTGCCCAGGGATCATAAAGAATGAAATCACGCATATTATCTTCTTTCTTTCCTGATGATTGAGCATATCATCAGGAAATCCAAAGTTGGTTTTGATTACATTACTCCACGATTATGTTTCACTCTTAAGACCAGGTTCTGTTAAAAATCATAAATACTTTGAACTCACTAATTAACATGACAGTTGCATTCAATGCAGTTAAACTAGTAAAAATTCAGATTCAATGCCTGCCACCACAGAAATAGTCATGGAGAAAGTTTTCACTCATAGCAAATTTGATTCAGTGATTCATGGAGTTAAACCAGTAAAAATTCAGTGTTTAATATCAAGACAATATCTGTATCCAAACTTCATGTCCTTAACCTCAAGTGCCAGTGTCAAATAGCTTAACGTATTTAGGCATGAGAAGAACCTCAAAAACGTGGGAAAGGGGGAAAAAGCAAATGCTTATTAGAAAAATTATTTATTTGGCTCCATCGCCAGACTGCAGTTGTGTCCGAAAAGTCAAGGTTTTTCAATTAAATTTCATGGGAGTTAGTATGACAACTATGCACCAGATACAAAAGCCAACTGATTCTATCCAGACTAAAGAATGAACTACGAGGGTTCACTTCACATATAGCCGACACATATGATGACTCAAGAAAATTGACACTTCACTATGTGTACTGATCATATATTATGCAAATATCACATTTTAATGAGGTGAGTAGATCAATTGATGTAATTTCAAATTAAATAGAGTTGCCAATTTTTTTTCAAATACTTGGATCTTATAAGATGTTAACTGACACTTCTTATTATTTTCATTGTGGAAAATATTGGCCTTTGAGCAGTCAGTAACCCCAAAAAAGCACCCACATATCAAACACACTAAGCAAAGAGACATAAATGGTATTCTGAAGTGGGAAACCAGGTACTGAAGTTATATGTTAGAATTCTTTCTTCAAGAAAACTGGAAAGAAACACTGGTAGAATAAGGGAGCAGAAAATCACGCACCCATCTCCATCAAACCTGCAAAGAGAGTAAAATAGGAAATAAGTACAATATGACCTGCTTATGAACTGAATTTTCTTTCACAAGAACTTGAAAATCCCAGGCTTAACACCCCCACTCCCCCAAAAAGGGAAATCTACCAAAAAGATAAGGGACCAAGATTATAAAAAAATTCTAACTTCATATACAGAAGGTAGTTGAACATATTTCTTCACTTGGGATTAAGCCAAGTTATTATAGTAAATAGTTCCACAGGAGGAAAAGACAAAAGAGACAAACCAGTTATATCCAGCCACAGGGGTGAACTTTGGGTTTGGACCCACCCGACATATTTTACATTCAACGTCATTGGCCACAGAGGCATGATAAGATGCAGCTTTAAGTATCAAGAAATAAACAAATAATTAGTCAATCTGTCATCCATGTTCACCAGAAAAAAAGATATAAAATTTTAACCAAGAAATAGTACATATCAAAAGATTCAAAACCCAAGGCAATAGGAAAGTTTTCAAGAAAGCAAGTTCTCTTATGTGACAATGACCACTTATATGTTGCAACGACGGGGTAATATATACAAGTAGAAGAAGCTACAAGGATAACAAGAATGCCAAAAGAGAATCAGTCAAGGAAGTGAGGCAAACATAAAACCTTGTTATTTGGGTATGCATGCCTTTGCATATGCCACATGATTTTGGTTTTGCTTGTTTCATAATGGCAATGAAATGAAAAAACAAGATTAATGCCAGTAAGACTAATTAGCACATCACCAACTGTCTCCTGAACTAGCATATTTATCTACAGCTGGCTTGCCTGTCAGTGTATCGGGAACACATCTAAACCACATTGTTTTGATTGTTCAGTACATACTCTAAACTTTCCGTCCTCACTCACACAAAATCTTAACTTTCTACATTATCTTCAAACGCCAGACTCAAGTGCACAGCTTATTCACTAAAAGCACATTGTTGCTTCCACAATTATACAAAGTACCAGCAATACAAAATGATAACTCTCTTTAGGTTCACACTGTGAACGTGACAATTTAAATATCTTTTTGTTTTTAATAATTAGATAGTTGGGGGTGGGGGGATTTAAACCTCTAGACATCTTCGTTAAAAACACCAAAAAGTGTCAATTGAATTACAGAACTCTTGGCAACAATTAAAGTGATAGTTCCTTCATAATTGTGCAACAAATATATCCATTCTTAAAATATAATTATAAAGGTCATCTAGATAATATAGATTTTTTCAATTCAAATCAGATATCAATTTATCAAATTTGATAAATTTCTCAATTAAGAAACACAGTATATTCACCATCCATTATCACATAGAAAACTACAGTACTGAGATTAATGCAACATTTTATTTTATTTTATTAGTAAGTTACACATGCATATAATGAGTCATGAATTCATGATCTCACCCTCCACCAAGGACTTATAAAAGAAGGTGTAAATTGAACTAAAACTCACTGGGGAGATTACTTCACCATCATAGAGAAAACAATCCAAAATTTTCCACAAACACCAAAATAAAGCTACCAATAAATTTTACAAAGCAATGTTTAAAAATTCTAATATAACCCTCTTTTTGGTTGCTCAAGAAACTTAGGAGTCCATTTGGTTTGGGTTAAAAGGGGAAGCATGGTCCCTAGATTTGATTTGTCAAAACATTCATTATTAACATAATGTTGAGGTGGCAGTTGATGTAGTGGAATTGACATGGATGTACAATTCGTACACACAATGTCTATAATTTCACATGTGACGTCCACATTTTATTTTATTGATAGACAAGTTTAAAACGTAAAATGGGTGGTTTGTACGGACAATGTAGAGTACGGATTGATGGAAATCAATGTCTTAAGATTTAAGAGTAACTAGTTGAGTTCCCCCACAATGTGTGGTGCAACTCATTATTAGTTTTCTCCAATATTTCAATAAGATTTAGTTTAACTGGTTAGCATCTCAATTTCTAATAGAGATATTCAGATTTAGATCTCTCACCCTTAACTATCGATGACACGATGTATAAAAAAAAAATTCAATAACTTTCCTTGTAAAAAAAAAAAAGTAATCTTTAGTTATTTTATAGACAAAATAGAAAGACACTAAGAATAGTGCAGTGATTTGATCATAGTATATATATGTGTTTTTAAATTGAAAATTGCATGATATAGGTCATATAAATAGGCATGTTTCATGCCAACAAAAAATGCAAATATCCTTCAAATTATTCTTTTTACATTTTGGATTTTGTGTTAGTAAAGTTTTTTATTTTTTTCCCTTTTTGTTGGACATTGTTTCAATAGTTGCAAAGACAACTAAAATTTTAGTATGAATACCATATTTCAAATCAATTGTTCCTCACATAAAAAATAAAAAAAAAATAAAAAAATCAATTGTTTCTTATATAAATATTAGAAAAATGATATTAAAATTTCATTATGCTTAAAATAATTAATATAACCAATTTGAGCACTATAAAAAATCATGCTATGTAATAGAATAAATACCAAATTACAATAAATACCAAATTATTCAAATCATGCTATATAATAGAATAATATTATATTTTTATATGATATATTTAATTTTTTTTTAATGCAATAGGATAACATTTAACAATCAAGAGAACAAAAAAAAATAATAAAAAAAAATAATCAACAACAACAATTTAAAAAACAAAACTAAAATCGCATTAATCCAAAGTAGAGTTTTAAAGAATATCAAAAAATAAAATTATCAACCTAAAGCAGAGATGCAAGAAAAATAAAAATTCCACCAAAAAAATTAAGAGAGAGAGAGAGAGAGAGAGAGAGAGAAACAACCTTTTTTGTGAGGGAAAATTATGCATAGAATGAAAAAGATAACGACAAATTTATAGTAAGAGAGTGTGAATAAGAAGAGACAAAAATAAAAGGAAGATGAAGGAAGGAGAAGAATGGTATTAATGCAAAGTGTAGTGGAGAGATGAAAAGGTAAGGGAGAGAGAAAAGTTGGAGAAGTGGTGAGAAGATGAAAAGGTTGTTATTTATACCCAAAAAAGAAGTTGTGGAGGAAATTAGCTAAAAAACTAAAGTTGTATTTAACCAAAGGGAAATCTTGTTACACACTCGTTATTGCTCACTTCATACATACTTCACTTGAAAACGTGTTTTGAAAACATGGTTTCGGTTAAATGAAATGGTGAAATTGTGTTTTAAAAACACAGTTTCACAACTTTAACTGAAATCATGTTTTCAGTCCATGTGGCAGGCAGTGCGTGTATGGCAAGTAAGCAACTCTTAACCTAATAACAAACCAAAAAAATATACGACTCACGTCTCAAACTCTTTCTTCGCTAGACCCCAAGCACTTTATGTATGAAGAAATGTCAATTCAATTAGGCGAAACATCAATTTAGTTAGGCTGGATTTACTTGAGTAGGCATTATGAAGGAAACATATTCTCTAACACTTGTTTACATCCATATTTTTACAACAATATACACATTTAAAAAAATAAAATTGTTAAATATTAGCTCTGATACCATGTTAAATGGACAATATTATCAAATGCAATATGTTATACCATGTTGTGTATGCCAGAGTGGATGCGGAAGATGAAGCATAGAATAGGAACACTGAGAACACGAGTGTTACGTGGTTCAGCCTTGACGGCCTACATCCACGGAGGAATCCCTTAAGGGCTACATCTTTATTGTATAAGAGTGTAGTACAATAACATGTGTTACAATGAACCCTAACATGAGTATATATAGGCGACTAAACCCTAGACTACTAATACAAGTAGGACTAGGCTTGAGCCTATTACATTAGGCTAATATATGTCTAATATATATCTCTAACACCCTCCCTCAAACTCAAGGCAGGAGCTCGATGAAGGCTTGAGGTTGGATAAGCATGAAAAGATCACTTTGAGATGTCTTGAAAAATACCTTTAAAGAAACCACAATGAAGAATGTTCCAATTGACCAATTTCGGAGTTTCAAATGAAGAAACAGAGTCCAAAATTGGAACTACGCGAAAAACTGAGCAAGATAGGACCTTTCAAAAATTTTGACTTTTGGTCAAAGGTCAACGCAAAAAGTCAAAGTCAACTGGTCCAGGGTCAAAGTCAACGGATACTAGTCCGGGTCGGTTCCAGGTTTCTGGGTCGGGTCACGGATCGGGCAGCAGAGTCGCTGACGTCATCCTATGACGTATCGCTGACGTGGACTAGGGCTGATGTGGCAACGGCTTGCGTGGCGTTGACGTGTCAAGATGACGTCAGCAGCAGACTTCAGGCGCATGTGGCGCGTGAGGGTATTCTACCGACGCGTGGAGATCTCCGGAAGGCGCGTGCGACGAAGATTGATGCTCGGACTTTGGGGTTTGGCAGATCGGCGAGCTACGAGGCCGTCATGGTGGCGCATGTTGCCAGAGGAGGATCTGCTCCTAAGGAATTCGAGGCAGCGTGTGAGCAACAACGGAGGCGAGTGGTGGCGCGTGAGGCTGCCGTTGGTGGCCGTGTTTCTGGGTTTTTGTCACGGGAGGTCGTGGAGCACGTTTGTGGTATTGGTTTCATCAGGCGAGGCATGGATTTGCATAGATCTGAAAAGTTAAGTCACGGCTTTGCTTGGGTTTGTGGATTTTGGACACAGCACTGAGCCATGGTAGCTGCAAGATGCCGTGGAGGCTAGATCCGGCAGACAAGCATTTGTGACTTTTGATGGTGGTGCACACGTGAGCATCTTCTTTGCTTGCTAAAAATGTTTGTTTGATGCCAAGAACAAAGTTTGGATGCGGAAGATGAAGCATAGAATAGGAACACTGAGAACACGAGAGTTACGTGGTTCAGCCTTGACGGCCTACATCCACAGAGGGATCCCTTAAGGGCTACATCTTTATTGTATAAGAGTGTAGTACAATAACCTGTGTTACAATGAACCCTAACATGAGTATATATAGGCGACTAAACCCTAGACTACTAATATAAGTAGGACTGGGCTTGAGCCTATTACATTAAGCTAATATATGTCTAATATATATCTCTAACAAAAATAAAAAACAGAACAGACCATGAGTTCATAAAGTAGTATTAGTAGTTAAAGTAGAAGTAGCAGTAAAAGCAGTGTACACAGTACAATAGTACTCACAGGAAGGTGGCCTTTGACAAGGAGATTGGTGGTGGGAGGGGTCTCTTCAGAAATGGGAGTGAATGAACCTGAGAGATAGTGGTGAGGGAGAGAAGAATGGTTGTTCTGGTACATGAACTTCACTATCCCCCCTCCTCCTCCTCTGCCACCGCCATGCCTTCGCTTCTCCTCCTCTCTCTCTCTCTGTATGTCTGTGTGAGAATTGAAGTCACTCCCTCTTTATAATGTCAACTGACAAGTACCTAGGATTCAAGTCGAGTACACAAGTTTAAAAATTGTCACACCAACAAGTACGCAAGGGAACACATGTGAGCACCCACAAGGTCTTGGGGACTATGTAAATATATAAAATAGCATAACTTGTACTACAATTTTTCACTTGATAAACTTTGAGCGGTGAAAATAATAGACAGTTCAGACCTTATACAATAATTTTCATAATATTTTCTTATACCAATTTAATGAACAAGTTTTTATTGATTTTCATATAAATTCGCACCATTGAATTTTTTAGTGTCTCTAAAAAAACTGGTCAATAAAGCAATACAACAAAATGAAAAGTATCTTGAAAGTTGAAACTGAATGAATTTTTTCACATCTTCTCCCATGTTTTGTGTTTTGATGGACTCAGTTGAGTTCCTTATTTCAGACAATAGGTATACATCTAATTTTACAACTCGCTAAAATGGTCAGCCCTTTTTGTGTAAATTCCCCATTTTTTTAAAGCCACTCACAATCGACCATTTTAGTATGTTGTCAAATTGAGTATGAAATTGGGTGTGTCTATAATCTAATCTTTCAAATGCTACGTGAATGAAATGTGAAATAGTCATTTAGTAATAAATAAAAATAAAAAGGAGATGTAAAAAAGTCATGAAAAATTCGTTGTTCCTAGGAGAACTAAAAAAAAAATCAGAACAATCCCAAATTAGTCTACCATTGCACACATTGACCCACCATAACTTGCAATTTAATTTTTTTTAAAATGGCCCATGTAGGGGCAGAGCTAGGGAGGTTGTATATCATGTTTGGGGCCTATCCTTACGTGAGGGGAAAGATACATATTACTGAGAAATAATAGATTTTCTCAAAGCTATGGGGTAGGGGCCATAGGCAATTGCCCTGTTGACCTTGCCAAACGAAATTTAATAATACTAGGCATTAACTTTGCCCCTTTTTTTACACATTTCTTTTTTATTTTAGTAGCCTAATACAAATTTTATTCCAAAAGAATCAGAACAATCCCAAATTAGTCTACCATTGCACACACTGACCCACCATAACTTGCAATTTAAATTTTTTTAAAAAAAAATGGCCCATGCAAGGGCGGAACTAGAGAGGTTGTATATCATGTTTGGGGTCTACCCTCATGTGAGGGAAAAGATGCATATTACTGAAACATAATAGATTTTCTCAAACCTAGGGGGTAGGGGCAATAGGCAATTGCCCCATTGACCTTGCCAAACGAAATTTAATAATACTAGGCATTAACTTTGCCCATTTTTTTACACATTTCTTTTGTATGTTAGTAGCCTATTACAAATTTTATTCCAAAAGAAACTATAAAATTACAAGTTCAAATCTTCAGTCCTACTTTTTTTGCTCCACTTTATACTCCACCAATAAAAACTTGCCACACGTTCACCTAATTAATTAAATACTACCATTATTAATGGTAGTATTTAATTAATTAGGTGGACATATAGCAAATTTTTATTGGTAGAGTATAGAGTGAAACAAAAGATTTAAACTCGTAAATCATTACACCAGTATCAAAAATTACCTTAAAGAAATGGAGTCTATTGCCCCACTTGGCCCTGCCAAACAAAATTTAATACTACTAGGCATTAACTTTTCCCAATTTTTTACACGTTTCTTGTGTATTTTAGTAAACTTGGTACAACTTTTACTCCAAAGAAACTGTAAATCATTACATCAGTGTCAAAAAAAAAAAACCTCAAAGACTACAAGCATGAAGCATCACACCTGGCTTATGTCAAAAGGTGCAGCTTTACATGCAAATCCACACCTGCCAACTTCTATATTATTTACTAGACATTCTATATATACTTGATGTCTATCTAACAAATAGAAATTTACATAAATCAATACATTTTCCCCAAAAATTACATAATGCAGATTTACATAGTTGTACTTTATATTTATCTAAAAATCTTTCTATTTGTAAGTGGAATTATGACTTTATATAAAAATTCAAAAAATGGATTATTCATGTAAAAAAAACCACTAATAAATAAATATAATATAATAAATACACTATTCTTGTTGTTCAAATATCACTTAGCATACACGTGGATGGGCTTGTTATTTCTCAAATTGATCACAAATACTATATGTACTATTACTAAGGTTGGGGGTAAGGACATTTAATTCTTTTACTAGGAGGTTCTCTTAGAGGGTTGATTCAAGGTCCTATCATCACAAGGGAGCCTAGCCATCTAGAAGTTAAAGACATTGTGATGGACACGGGTTGGGATTGGGGGAAGATCCCTTTTGAGCTTCCCTTAGAAGTTAAAAGGTTGATTTGAGCAACCCCAGTGACGCTTTTGAGTAGAGGTGTTGATAAGTTGGCTTGGTTGGGGTCTCCCAAAGGCACCTTTGATTTGAAGAGTGCTTATAGGATTGACATGGGGTGATAGTCATGATACTACATGCCCTTTATACCAGGAAGGAGCTGAAAGCATTTTGCATGCCCTTAGGGATTGCCTGTTGTTAAGATGCATGTGGCAGCTGGGGGTTCTACCCACTAATCAAGCTTTTTGGAGGAGCAACCTTCAAGATTGGCTGATGTTAAATAGTAAATTTAAGCACAGTTTAGGTGCTACTCAACCGCCTTGGAAAATTGTTTTTTCCCTTTACTGTGTGGAATGTTTGGAAGAGTAGAAACAACTTGGTTTTCAATGGTAAAAGCAAGAACCCAAAGCTTGCTGTAGTGATTATTAATCAAGCCTTAGAATTCCTTCATTGCCTTTCCTCTCCAAGGTTACTAACCCGAAATGTCATGATGAGGATTAGATGGAAGAAGCCGATCCAAGGCTGATGGAAACTTAACACAGATGGCTCCTATTGTGGCAACATCGACTTGGCAGGTTGTGGAGGGGTGATTAGGGATGATGCAAGTAGGTGGATTATTGGGTTTAGTAGGAGTATTGGTATGACAAACAGCTTTGCCGCTGAGCTTTAGGGATTAAGGGAGGGCATTCTTTTATGCAGCAACCTCAACATTACTTCCCTTGAAATTGAGCTTGATGCCAAGTCTATTATGGATGCCTTCGGAAATCCTTCATATGTTAATAACATCATATCACCTTTATTGGATGATTGTAGGCTCTTGATCTCTCGCATTCCGCATTTATGTATTAAGCATTGCTTCCGTCAAGCAAAAAGATGTGCAGATAGTCTTGCTAGGATGAGCTATTGTCTAGATGCTAATTTTTCTACATTTGATAGTTCACCTGTGGACTTAATTGATGTTGTTGAGGATGACCTCAATGGGATGTTTTTTAATAGGGTTTGTACTGAGAATGTTGTTGTTTCTTAGATTTTAATGAATCTTATTTTCACCCAAAAAAAAAAAAGGCTGATATATATGATCCATCCTAGCCTTACACTTGTAATTATGCCGAAGGAACAACATGACTAAACTTGAGAGACTGCACTTTTAGTGCAGCACCAAAGGTGTGTAGCATTAGTGTTAAGGGGAGAAGGGACATTCTCTGGTATACTACTCTATACCTTGAGCACTACCATGAGTGGTACTGGTTCAAAAGGGCACTAATCTAGGCACTCTCATTGGTCAGTGGTCTACAAGGACAGAGTTGGTATATACATTGAACGCTCCCAATGGCTTGAGGAGAGGACAGCCCACGATCGTGCTTAGTACTATCCTCCCTCTCCCTCTCCCACTCCCACTCACCTCCTTCATTTCTCTCTCATCCTCCTAGAAGCAAGGAACATGAGAATGCAAGCTATCCTTTTGGCATATTTAAAAGGGTTGTGCTAACGCCCCTAAGAGCATTTGCAGCAGTGGTGGTATAAAGCAATAATGCTATATTTTAGCTCCACTTTCATTAAAATGATACTCCAATAGTGGAGCTAAAGCAAAAAAAATTTAGATGATTCGCTACAGTGCACATCTAAAGATAGATGTGCACTGTAGCTTGGAGCTAAAAATAAAAAATTATTTTTTATTCAACCGATCCACTTGTTCTTATTTTTTTTGTCATTTATCAAAGCCGGTCATTCTTCACTCTCACTCTATTCTCACTCTCTCTCGTTCATCTCTCAAGCCTCCAAGCCTTTCAAGCTCACACACAAATATACCGCCATCCTCAACTCCGATACGGTCACCGCCATCGTCAACTCCGAAATGGTAGCCATCATCGTCAACTTCGATTCGGGACAACCTGCTTCTTTTTTTTTTTTTCTTTTTTTCTTTTTTTCATTTTATCAAATCTAGTCTCATGATTCACTCTCTCTCGTTCACTGTCATCTCTCATCTCAAGCCTCTCAAGCTCACTCTCTCAACGTCGTTCGCCCGACCATCATCAACGTCGCCGCCATCGTCAAGTTCAGACCCACACCGTCGATCTGCCTCAGACGCACTTCGCTTCTGCCGATCCACTTCAGATCAGTTGTCTCTATCTTCTTCATGTGGATGTGTTGGGTTTTTTATTTGGGTATTAACATCCTCTTCGCCAATCCGCCGATCCACTTTTGGTTTTTGATTTGGATCCACTTCATGTGGATTTCTGTGTTTTTTATTTTTGATATTTGATTTTTTATTATTGTTCTGGATTCTTGGTAATTTTGGGGAAAAATATTTCTTGGTAATACTTGAGCATTTTCTACATCATAATCATACTATTATTGTTATTATTATTTGATTGTTTGGTGTTTCTACTCTCTGTTGTGGATGCTTGAAAATAGAACTACCAACGAATTGCAAATTTGGATGAGATAGCATTGGTGTAGGGATTTTGTTTTAATGTTTCACATCTGATTTGGGTGGATTTTGTTGGATATATTTTGTTGCCAAAACTAGAAAAAGAGCACACATTTCTTGTGGTAATTTTAATGTGAAATTGTTAGTTTGGTTTTGAGATGCTTAAAAATGAATTTGGTATTTTCTTTATCAGTGGGATTAAGTTACATGTCAAATTAAGTATTTATGCATAATCATGTTCTATTGTTATAATTCTAAGTATTTTAAGTTTTGATATTAATGTTGGTTTGGGAATTTTCTGTGTGCAGGGAAGTTTGCAATTTTTTTTCTAATTTTATAGAGTCGCATAGAGGCACTGAGTTACATAGAAACCTACCATATTTTACGGGTATCATGAATGGGGATATAGAAATTGACTCGCAATTTTTGGGAACGGCTCAAAATACTCCTTTGTCAGTTTCTGATTCTTCACCTCCACCTTAACCTCAAGTTGAAAATGCCTCTTCTGCAAAAGGGAAACGAGGCTCTAACTTTAGTGTAGAGGAAGATAAACTCCTAGTGGCAACATGGCTCAATACTAGTGTTGATGCCATAAATAGTAATGAACAAACACAAAATACATTTCGTAAAAAAGTTTGGAAGTATTTCCAGAAGTACAATACATCCAGTACTACATGTACTGTTGTCTCCTTGCTAAGTCGTTGGGGAGCGATTAGTGAAAAGGTAAATAAGTTTGCTGGCTATATGGCTCAAGTTAATGCACTTCATCAAAGTGGTACAACCGAAGAAGATAAGGTATAAATTATATTGCAATAGTGTTAACATGTCCATTCACCAATAGTTTGAAGATATTAATTATGTTATATTTCTTTTAATTTTTTTAGATTAAAGATACAAAGGCTTTGTTTATAGAGAAGCACGAGAAACCCTTTCTTCTTGACCATTGTTGGCTCATGTTAAAGGACCAACCAAAGTTTGCCGATCCTAGCAATGCTAAATCAAGATCATCTGTGCCTCTAACTCCAGAGTCAATATCTATTGGCAAAGGGGATTGTGGGTCCGGACTTGGTGACTCTTCTAATTTTGAGAAACCTATTGGTAGGAAGGCGGAAAAGGCCATCCGAAAGAACAAAGCCACCGGAAAAGATGTAAGGGAATATTTGAACATGAAATTGAAATTGATTGAGGATGTAACTCGATTGGAAGAGGAGAAAATTTTTATTGAGAAAGAAAAACTTGCGGTTGAGAAGGAAAAAAATGATAAAAAACTTAAGATTGAGAAGGAAAAAATCATGATTGAGAAGAAAAAATTTGAGATAACGGAAAATTTAGAGGAGGAGAGAATCATGATGAAAGATATAAGTGGCTTGACCGGAGCACAAAAAGCTTTTTATGAACAACTCCAAGAGGAAATCATGGCAAAACAAAGACCATGTAATTAATGGGTTTGATTGCATTTTGGATGTAATTTAGGCTTTAATGTATTTTGTAGTGGTTTATGTAGGCCTTTATGTATTTTGGTAGTAACTTTATGTATTAAATAGTGGCTTATATCACTTGACTTTAATCTTAAACTAGATTTATGTATTTGTGTTGTGACTTGAAGTGTAATTTAACAAAGACTTTGAAGTGCAATCTTTTTTTTCTTTTGTTAAGTTCCATTTGGTCTTGTGATAGGCATTGATATAATTCTTTGTAGACTAAAAAATGAAACTATTATATATCTTGCTGTTACAGCCACGATCAGTGTCTTTGATCCAATTATTTCTATTCATTGAACATTCTTAGTATCATAAGCTTGGTTTTGAGATGACAGGTCTTAGAATAAATCTATGAACAATGAGCATTCATAGTATTTCTTATTTTACTTATCTTTTTAATGCTTGAGAGTAAGCACAAAATTGTGTTTATGTTGTGACTTGTGTGTGAATTGGTTATATTCATTTTGTTGTGACTTATATCACTTGGCTTTAATCTTGCATTTGTAGTAATAATTGCTTTCCAATTGTCTTGAAGGTTGCATCCATGGATAACTATTTGGTTCGCAAGTTGCTTTTTGATGACTCAGATGAAGATGAGATCATCGAAGAATTTGTTATGGAAACATCACAACCTAAACGTTGACGTTCTATCCAACGTAATCATTTGGCAGGTCATAAGAGGCTTTTTCTGGATTATTTTGCTCCCACACTAGTATATCCACCTGCTTTATTTCGTAGGAGATTTCGGATGAAGCGTTCTCTTTTTCTCCGTATTCAATCTAAGGTAGAAGCTCATGACTCTTACTTTGTTCAAAAACAAAATAGTGCCAACAAACTTGGTTTATCTTCATTACAAAAGATAACTGCTGCACTTAGAATGCTTGCATATGGAGTATCAGGTGATTTGATAGATGAATATGTGCGAACTGGAGAAACTACTGCATTAGAAAGTTTGAAAAAATTTGTTACTGCGGTAATTGATATTTTCTCTGAGGAATACTTGAGAAAGCCAAACAATAAAAACACTACTAGACTGTTAGCTCATGGAGAACGTCGAGGTTTTCCAGGTATGTTAGGTTCAATTGATTGCATGCATTGGAAGTGGAAAAATTGTCCATCTGCATGGAAAGGTCAATATTGTAGTCATATTCGTGAACCTACTATTATTTTGGAGGCAGTAGCATCATATGATCTTTGGATATGTCATGCATTTTTTGGGTTACCTGGGTCAAATAATGACATTAATGTGTTAGAGCGGTCTCATGTATTTAATGAACTTGCTGAAGGACGTGCTCCTGCAGTACATTACTCAATCAATGGTCATGACTACACAATGGGATATTACCTTGCTGATGGCATATATCCAAAGTGGACAACATTTGTTAAAACAATCCCAGCTCCACAAGGACATAAGTATAAATTATTTGCAGCAGCCCAAGAGGCATGTAGGAAGGATGTTGAGCGTGCATTTGGAGTGTTTCAAGCACGTTTCGCAATTGTCCGTGGACCTACACGATTTTTCCATCTTGAAACACTCCAAAAGATCATGAAAGCGTGTATAA
Organism: Quercus variabilis; assembly: GCA_030445155.1. Taxonomy (NCBI): domain Eukaryota; kingdom Viridiplantae; phylum Streptophyta; class Magnoliopsida; order Fagales; family Fagaceae; genus Quercus; species Quercus variabilis. The sequence goes on along the minus strand of CP129448.1, from coordinate 5,692,130 downwards.
TTCTCCATAACATGATTATTGAAGATGAGCGGGATGATAATGAAGTGGTAAACTTGGATTATGAACAAATTGATGGAGTAGATAATCCTCCTCTACAAATGTTACGTGAACAAAGTGATGGATTTATGTCATACATTGAGAGGCATGGACGCATTAGAGACTGAGAAATTCATTTTCAACTCCAGTTGGACCTTATTGAAAATTTATAGCAATTGCAAGGTGAGTCGTAGGAACTTTCTTTTTTGTATGTTGAGAAGCATGAGTCATAGGAATTTGTGCGAGTGTGTGAGTTTTATTGTAATTTGGTTTGAGTTATGTACGTGAGTAATATATGGACTACATTGTTCTTGCTATAATATGTGTTCTATTTTATATGTTTTTTAATAAAGTTCTTGCATTTTATAGTTCACATTGTTCCAAAATTACTTCCGGACAATTGAGACGATAATAGGCTATCATGATGATTGAAAAATTGTTTTAGTAAAAAAAATGTATTAAGTATAATTTGGGGTTAAAAAAATTACTTGTTAACACTAGACGATTATTTGCTATCATGTGGCAGCGGCGGCGGCGGTGGCGGAAGAGTCAATGGCGGCGGCGGCGACGACGGGGCGGCGGCAGTAGCGGTGGCGGTGACAGTTACAGGTGGTTGTGATTGTTGTTTATTGTAGTAAATATATTATTTTATTGTAGTAGATATATTATTTTATTATGATGTTTATATTATTTTATTATGTTAAAAGCTAAAGTAGATCCACTGCTGCAGCATGTGTGTAGGTAAAATAGATAAAGTAACTTTTGGTGGAGCTAAAAAGCTAAATTTTTAGCTCCACTGCTGTGGATGCTCTAAGGTGCCCGTTACCAATAATTTTTTGCAGCTTTTTGCAGTTTTGTTTTGTTTTTTTGTTTTTTTTGGCAGCTTTTTGACAATTTTTTAGCCATTTCTTTTTTATCCTTTTTGACAATTCTTTTAATATTTTTTTGTCATTTTTATAAGAAGATCTATATAGGAAAATCTTAACAAGCACCACACAGTGCTTGTTAACATTTTCCTATTTAAAATATTAATGGGATGTTGCCGCTTGTATATGTACGCTAAGAGCATTCACATCAAATCAGCTATAGTCTTTTAAAATACATCTACAGTGCAAATTTTACACATTTTGAGCAAAAAAACACGCACATCAGTGGGTATAAAAATATGTAAAACCAGTTATATTTTTTCATGAGCTACAGTACCTGTGTAAATATACACGGGTACCGTAGCTCGTGTATATATTAAAATAATATTATCTGTTCGCACCAATTTTTCTCTCTCTTCTTCGTGCACAACAACCTCAACTCCTCCTCATCTTCTTTTCCTCTGATGCACACAAACACACCCACACACAAACACATCCATACAGACAAATCAACACAGAGATACACTTGCTCAAAAAAAAAAAAAAAAAAAAAAAAAAACAGAGATACACAAACACACCCACACACAAACAAACCCAAATGGACAAACAACAAAGAGACAGATCGGTGTTTATCGGAACGATCGGTGCTTGATCGATGCTTGACTGGAACGATTGGAGCTCGTGGGTCTTGCTTGATCGAAGCTCGTGGGTATGGGTCTTGCCTAATCGGAGCTAGGGAGATCGATGCTTGTGAATCGAAGCTAGGGAGATCGATGCTTGTGGATCGAAGCTAGGGAGATCAAAGCTATGGATCGGTGCTTGTGATCAAAGCTGTGGATCGATGCAACTATGGATCAGTGCTTGTGGTCGGAGCTTGTTATCAGAGCTGTGGATCGGAGCCTGATCGGAGCTAGGGAGACCGATGCTTGTGGATTGGAGTTAGGGAGATCGGAGCTGTGGATCGGAGCTTGTGATCGAAGCTGTGGATCGAAACTTGTGATTGGAGCTAGTGTGGATTAGATCAAGAGGGGGAGAGATGGGTACAGAGAGATAGACTGAGAGGGAGACCGAGAGGGAGAGAGATGGGTATAGAGAATCAGAAAAAATGGAGAGAGAGAGAGAGAGAGAGAGAGAGAGAGAGAGAGAGAGAGAGAGAGAGAGAGCGCGCGTATAAAAAGGGGTTAGTTGAGAAATAATAAAATAATTGAAAAAATTGATTATTTAAATAAAAAAAAAGGTAATAGAATAGATGAACTGATATGGATGTATTGTAAGAGTGAACGTGTAAAATAGAAAAAGTAAGTTTTTTCATGTAAAATAGACAGAAATTTTACATAAGCTGATGTGAATGCTTTAAGCATTTTTTTCTTGTACTATAAAAGAGAAGGACACTAGTCATACTAGGAAGAGAAGAAGAAAGAGAAAAAGAGACACTGAGTAGAGCAACAAAAAGCTCCGCATTGTATTGTTCTTTAAGAAATATAGTCTTCCTCGGAGTAACGACATTTTATCCTTACTCTTCTACCGTGGGTTTTCCTCCTCTCTTTGGGATTTTCCATGTTTATCTGTTTTTTGTTCGCGTTACAGTTTATCTCTTATTCATCTAGTAAAAAAAAAAAGAAACATTTTAAAGATTTCAAACAAATAGTTGAATAGACATATAAAGCTAAAGCCTCACCTGAGCTACTAATCTCATTATCAATGCAAATCTTTACACCAACATTATCAGTCCAAGTTGCCAAGTTAACTACAGGACCTGAGCTCGGCCGAAGTTCAAAATATAATTCAAATAAGAAATTAACAAATCCAACAAAAAACAAAAGTAAAACCACATAACAGCTTATATAACTACATCTTAAAAATAATTTTCTTGTTAATATTTCAAATTTCTGGTATTGAACCAAATAAGATAGCTAAAACTAGCTGTGAAACGAAAAATAAAGACATTTTACATTAAAACTTAACATGATTACACAAATTTTCGTTCATCATTGCAATAAAATTATGTAATGGTCAAAAAATAATTAGGAAGTATTTTTTCAGGAATAAAAGGCAAAGTAAATCTGAAAAATTAATACAAACGATGTTATTTCTTACCCTTTTTTGTTATTTTTGAGATTGGCCAGTTTTTGGCCAATCACAATCAATTCAATTTTAAATTCCCTCTCAACTTCCCTCACCATATTGTCTAGCTTCTTGACAGCAACATATTTGTTATGACTTGATGCTAATACCCATTTATTGTGAAAAAAAAAATTACCCAGTATTTGAATTTTTGAAAGTAAAGTTCCATTAAAAAAAAAAAAAAAAAAAAAAGATCTCACTCCACAAATCCATACTCTAAATAATAATTACTATCTTAAATATTTATAATCCACTTAACAATATAAAATTTACAAAAGAAAAAAAAAAGTGAAAAAAATTACCCAGTACTTGATTTCTTGAAAGTAAAGTACCATACCAAAAAAAAAATAAATAAATAAATCACTCCATCGTCCAAACTCTAAATACTAATAACTATCTTAAATATTTATTATCCACTTAATGATATAAAATTTACAAAAGAAAAAAAAATTACCCAGTACTTTATTTCTTGAAAGTAAAGTACCATACAAAAAGAAAAAAAATAAAGATAAATCACTCCATAATTCACACTCTAAGTACTGATTACTATTTTAAATATTTATAATTCACTTAATAAAATAAAATTTACAAAAGAAAAAAAATTGAAAAAAATAATAATTTACCCTGTACTTGATTTCTTGAAAGTAAAATACCATACAAAAAAAATAAAAATAAAAGAGATAAAAATAAATTACTCCACAGTTCATACTCCAAATACTAATTACTATCTTAAATATTTATAATTCACTTAATAATATAAATTTTACAAAAGAAAAAAAAAGTGAAAAAAAAATTATCATATACTTTATTTCTTGAAAGTAAAATACCATACAAAAAAAATAAAAAATAAAAATAAAAATATAAATCACTTGACTGTCCACACTCTAAAAACTAATTACTGTCTTAAATATTTATAATCCACTTAATAATATAAAATTTACAAAAGAAAAAAGAAAGTGAAAAAAAAAATTACTTAGTATTTGATTTCTCGAAAGTAAAGTACCATACAAAAAGAAAAAGAAAACAAAAAGATAAAGATAAATCACTCCACGGTCCACACTCTAAAAACTAATTATTATTTTAAATATTTTTAATTCACTTAATAGTATAAAATTTACAAAAGAAAAAAAAAAGTGAAAAAAAAAATTTATCCAGTACTTGATTTCTTGAAAGTAAAGTACCATACAAAAAGAAAAAAAATATATAAAGATAAATCACTCCACAGTCCACATTTTAAATACTAATTACTATCTTAAATATTTATAATCCACTTAATAATATAAAATTTACCAAATAAAAAATTGAATACAAAAAATGTACCCAATACTTGATTTCTTGAAAATAAAGTACCATAAAAAAAGAGAAAAAAAAAAAAAGATAAAAATAAATCATTCCACAGTCCACACTCTAAATACTAAAACTATCTTAAATATTTATAATCCACTTAATAATATAAAATTTACAAAAGAAAAAAATTTCTAGTACTTTATTTCTTGTATATAAAGTACCATACAAAAAGAAAAAAAAAAGAATAAAGAAAAATCATCTCATAGTTCACACTCTAAATACTAATTATGATCTTAAATATTTATAATCCACTTAATAATATAAAATTTACAAAAGAAAAAAAAAGTGAAAAAAAAAAAAAATTTACCTAATACTTGATTTCTTGAAAGTAAAGTACCATACAAAAAGAGAAAAAAAATAAAGAAAAATTGCCCTATAATCCACACTCTAAATAATAATTACTATCTTAAATATTTATAATCCACTTAATAATATAAAATTTAGAAGAAAAAAAAAGTGAAAAAAAAAATACCTAATACTTGATTTCTTGAAAGTAAAATACCGTACAAAATATATATTGTAGGGGCTCCTTTTTCGGAGGTGGGCCCCCGACAATGAATTTGTAGAGAGTGGGGCAAAGGGTTTGACTCTGGCCGGCCCTCCTCCGGTCTTCTCCGCACTTCTCGCTGTTTACTCCACGTCCGGGGTTGCTCCTCGGCTGGGATAACTAAACTGATGGTACACTACTCCCTTTGCTTCACAGCTTATAAGGCAGCAAGTGGGAGGGTTTTCCTTCGATGTGGGACTCCTAGGACAAAGTCCGAGGACGCTCATAAGCATGCCTAGGACGTTGCCATGCATGCCTAGGACGTTGTGAAGCCGTCCGAGGACGTCCTAGGACGTTGAAGGACATGCCAAGGATGCGGTGCAAAAGGCTACAAGGTAAAAAAGCCCTTGGCCCAAAGATCCGTACATCCTAGGCACCCATAAACTGATGGTACACTACTCCCTTTGCTTCACAGCTTATAAGGCAGCAAGTGGGGGGGTTTTCCTTCGATGTGGGACTCCTAGGACAAAGTCCGAGGACGCTCATAAGCATGCCTAGGACGTTGCCATGCATGCCTAGGACGTTGCGAAGCCGTCCGAGGACGTCCTAGGACGTTGAAGGACATGCCAAGGATGCGGTGCAAAAGGCTACAAGGTAAAAAAGCCCTTGGCCCGAAGATCCGTACATCCTAGGCACCCACATATATATATATATATATATAAAGATAAATCACTTCATAGTCCACCGTCCACATTCTAAATACTAATTAATATCTTAAATATTTATAATCCATTTAATAATATAAAATTTATAAAAGAAAAAAAAAATGAAAAAAAAAATTACCCAATACTTGATTTCTTAAAAGTAAAGTACCATACAAAAAAAAAAAAAAAAGATAAATCACTGCACATTCCATACTCTAAATACTAATTGTTATCTTAAATATTTATAATCCACTTAATAATATAAAATTTATATAAGAAAAAAAAGTGAAAAAAAAAATTACATTATACTTGATTTCTTGAAATTAAAGTACCATACAAAAAAATAAATATAAAATAAAAAATAAATATAAAACCACTTTATAATCCACACTCTAAATACTAATTACTATCTTAAATATTTATAATTCACTCAATAATATAAAATTTATAAAAATAAAATAAAATAAAATTGTCTAGTACTTTATTTCTTGAAAGTAAAGTACCATACCAAAAAGAAAAAAAAAAATTACTCCACAGTCTACCTTCTAAATAATAATTACTATCTTAAATATTTATAATCTATTTAATAATACAAAATTTAGATACACAGGGCTTTAACCTTTTTTGAGGATAAACGGCATACACAGAATTTTAATTTTGATGTGCACAACTGTGGGTGGGTTAGAATTTCCTTGAATTGAACAGAGAAAAATCACATCAACCAAAATAATGCAAACGAAACAAGTGTACGCTTGTGAACTGGTGTGCACCACAGTGATACCATATAGGAGGAGAGAGGTGCCGAGGCTCCACCCAGTTTCGGATATTTGGGCCAACATCAACCCAATAAAGCTAGGGACACAACAAAAGCTTGTAACAAATGTACAGATTTAAAAATTTTTTAATACTAATTTGAAAATGTTGTGAATTTTTTATTCTTGTAGAAAGTAGAAGTGTGGGAGTTTTAGTAGTCTGAGTTTGCAATAAAGATTTAACTTAAAAGAGCTTCTTTTTTTTCATCATAAACTTCATAGTCACAAATTTTAATATAGATTTCATCTTGCCTCCTACCATATGCTACAAGATTCACAGCACTGATTTGAGGGCAACCATATTGTGTGGAATGGCATAAAGGGTTGAGAAGATAAATCAAGAATGAATCTTGATGTGTTCTTGGAGATTAAAAAAAATGAAAATGGAATGCAGGAACTTGATCACCACGGATCTCAAGCTATGATCCCAAACTGATGCACGGTTATGAGGCCAAGTGTTTGAATTGAAGAGGGGTTTAGGAGGAGAGTTGTAGGAAAAGCCCAATGCAATGACAAGCTTTTATAGTTTTATCTAATAATGACAAAGCTTTTATATCACACCAGCTTTGACTGTTTTCATTTGATTGGCCCATGCTAATTCCTTTTTTAATTGGCTAGCAATTAACAAATTAATAGCCTAAAACTGGTTATAAAAGAGCTATGCTGTTACAAAAGACTGAACAGCTAACTAGTTGCAAAAAGGCCATTAAACAACCTGTCACAAAAGCTGTAGAACAACATTTTACAATTAGCAAACTTAGATGCTCAGCATCACTAATATGGTACAAAGTATTCCACCACAACTTCACACAAATCATATCAAGGGCAATATCAAACCAACGAGAATAATTTGATAATAATGCAGACTAGAGCCTCTTATATGACCCATAATCCAGATTAAGCACCTATGGACTACAGCAATTGACAATGCCAGAATCCCAACATGGGGAGCTATGTCATTAGAGAACAAGGACAATACAGGAGAATGAACCAAAGACAAATCAGAGTTCCATTTAACTAATAGGTTGGTAGAATGCATCTTCTGTGTGTGCTTTGCCTAATGCAATGCAATGCCATGCAAGGAAGTGCAGACATACAGTCAAACACCCCTCATATCAATACAATCAAACATTCCAATGGAGATGCAACAAACCTGAAGAGAGAGAGAGAGAGAGAGAGACCAAATCTTAACATTGTCAACATTTTAACAATTAGGATAGAAGAAGCAAAGCCTTTGTCTTACACAAATAAGTCTTCACATTTCTGAAGCCTTCTTATCTAGATTGTTAAACTTTTACATACTGATTACTATTTCCTACTTGATAAGTTAAGAACTCTCTTCCCTTTTTACACTACTGGTGAATGGAAGGAAATGCATTAAATGCAGAACAGTAACAGCAGCACTACAACACATCTCTCTCTTGCTCATTTCACCCTTACAAAGACAAGTAACCTTTTTTGTAAAGCCAAGAATGAATTGCCTGAGAAACACAATACATGAAAGGTTTCTACTCAACCTAGATGGGGCAAATGCCTTCAGGTTCACCTGCAGGAAAGCTCTCATAAGACAAAGAAACCCAAGTAAACTATTGCACTGAATATCAAAAACTCATTAGTATTTAACTGCTTAAGCAAATTCCAGAGGCTCCTCACCTTCGGTGAACTTCATTTAATGGGGAGTGCCCCACGTGCAATCCCATTCATATGCATGCTCTCCCTCTGCTGACCCATGTAGCCTCCTTCCTTGTCATCACTAAACAGGGAATGGTATGTTGATGAAAGACCATGGCCATTGCTGTTCCCATTGGACAAGTTGTGTGCTTTATGCATATTGTGAATCATTGACCGTGATCCTTCTTGCTTATTATGTGAGGAATCCAATTTCCCATTGCCATTGTTGGGCAAGTATTCAGAGCCAGATTTACTGGTCGGTTGCACTGAAGAGTTGGCACCCATATTCATGCCCTTTTCTGAAGTAGGATTGGCATCATTATCCAGCTTCTTTGTATTAAGAAAGCGCCCCCCACAACCTCTTGCCCTCCTCATAGCATGCAGGTGTCGAGACTCATGAAGATATGGCTGGGACATGAAACAGTATAGAATATCAAGAATCCTTCTGGACATTCTAAAAATGTAAGGAACAAACAGTACTTATCAAAGAATAAGAAATGCACTGAAGGGGTGGGGCTGACAGATTGGAAAAGCACACAAGAAACACAAATACAATAAAGAATATACAAATAAATAAAAACAACTAAAAAATCCATGACACCCAAAATACAACCTTGCCTCAATCAGCATACCATCTTGGTCCTATAGCTTTTCTTGTTTTCAAATTTCTTAATCTCTTAACTTCATAAAAACATTTCTATATTTGTATAAGTTTCTAACTTCAGATACCCTGATAGTGCCAAAAGAGGGAAATTAATAAATCTGAAAATAAACTACCACATGATTTTACTCCTCTCCTCTCATAGCGAGTTTGTATAACTCCTCCTCCCCATCAGTCATGTCTTTCTTCCCATCTTTAGTATGAATCCCCTCCCCCACTACCTTTTTTTTTTCTTTCTCTTCTGAGTGTAGACACTACTTCAACCTAAGAGATACTCAACCATATCCCACCTCCTTATAGCTTTATCACCTGCCAAGATCTAGTGGCCCACATTTGACTCGCAATAAATATTATTAGATGCCTTAAATATAGACGACTTTCTTCATTTTTACTTCAGCACATGTCTATATTTCAGAGGTATACTCATGGAAAACAACTGGAAATGGAACTACTTGTTTTTCATAAAGAAAAGAATTTTCATACTAGCTCTCCAAATATACACCAATCAGGCTAATAGACAAGGCAGCAACAAGCTAGAACTCCCTAAATAATTCCCTTCAAAACTGTGATACTGTTAAGGTCCAGCTGCCAACATTATTAGTTTCATACTGCCCACAGGATTACAGGTTTCTTTTATGTCTTTAGTACACCCCTGTCAAATGCGTAATAAATTTGTGTAATTTTGAGACCATAATCCAATCATAAACAATGCAACTTCAGCATCATAAAGTAGGAAGATAACACCACCCTCCCCCACCCGACCCAAAACAAAAAGTCATGAGTAGAAAACAGTGCCAGGATAGGGAATGATTGGATACTAAGATCAACCCTCTTTTGAATCCCAGTCAAAATTCATACAAAAGAAAATATGAAGACTGACAAGCTAATGAGACAGAACTTGAATTAAAACACAAATTAATCGAATGAGGTGCAATTGTCCTATTTGTCATTCTCCTACAAACATTTTTCCTTATCTCCCATACCACAATTGTTAATACCTAGTAAATGAATGAAGCAAGATATTAAGTAAATCTGGTGTACAAAGAGGAAGAAACACATGCTAGAAAAAACACACACATACACAAGAAATTTTAGTTTGCATCTACAAGAAGGCAACATTAAGCTACAAAACCTCCAAGGAAACTTGCCAAGAATGAACAACTTAAGCTGAAAGCAAAGATACACAATGAAAGTTGCATCACCCTTCAATGCATGTTTTTCCTCTATGATGACTTATTAATATTATGCCTTCTATTTTTTTATCATCCCAAATTGTAGCTCAGTCCAGAGAAAAAGTAAACAAATATTTATTTTACCTTTCGAACTTTTATCGCTTTCTTCTGAAGCTCAGCCTTAGCACGTGACTGTCTTCGTCTCAGAATACCATGATATTGCTTTGCATTTACGAAGACAGGTTCCTCTTCCATTTCAAGAGGTAAAGGCATTCTAGCCTGATGCATTCCATATAATTGGGCAGGTATCTGGCATCATACCAGTACTGTCAGAAGATCGTCACATCCCAATACATTTGATTAGAAATAATTACAACACTACAGTGACTAAACATGGAAAATGAGTTTATTACAAAAACATATGAAGAATGCACTGGTACATAATATTCCATCAAAAGAATCTTAAACCTAATAGTATCATTTGTCAATTTTCTTTGGAGTAAAGCAAAGCAATGGTGACCACATCAGTTTGCTCGAACTTCTAGTACTTTCTTTTGATCTGAACTAAATGCTGTTCTTCAAAGATATATCCAGGGAACTAGTACATTCAATGTATGCACATATATGTGCACAAGTGCATTCTAAACAGGATAGTGAAGAGGTCCCTCTTTGAGGAATAAGGTAAGGCATGTTCTAGGTATTGTTAGAAGGCATGTTCCATCGAAAACATTACTATTACTGTCCTTCTAGACTACAGATTGCATACCATAGCTTGATGCCCATAAGGAGCCAACATTCCGCCATAATGTGGATCTGAATACATATATGGTGTCAATACCTGCATAAGTAACAGAGAATAAGGGGAAAAACTTATAATCTTTTTTTTTTTCATCTTAAAACCAACCAATGGAAAGTCTCAGATTCATTGATCAAACGCCAAAATGTGCATGTCTATGAGAGAGAGAAAGCTGAACAGGTCTTACAATGGAGTGACCAACAAGTTCCATGTTGGAGTTTGGATCGAGGTGTTCACCCATTTTAGGAGTTGAGGATGGAACATGGTTAACATGTTGGTGCTCTTGCCCAATATTCCCATCTGTCATAAGAAATAAACCCAAATATTAATATAATAGTTTGTGTGTGTGTGAGTGAATATGCATGCACGATCATATGGTGCAACATGTTATGTCACAACTCTAAGAAGAAGATGACATTAATCCAAATCAGAAATAGCAAGATTAAAAAAAAAAATTTATTTAAATAAATTAAGGTATCAGATTTTAAAATATAAATATCCCATGCACATTTTTGTAATATTTGATTACTGCATTTTTAAAATTTATATCTTCGATTACAGCAATATTGTTTCCCTGTTTTGGAAGATCTGGTGGGGTAGGTCAACACATGTTCCTAGCAGAATCATTGTCAAGTCGCGAGGAGAGGAAATATAACGGATCAAACAATCATCAAAGGATAGAAGAGAGCTGCTTGAATTTTACAGTAAAACAGAGACACTCTGTTTGCACATTGGAAGACCCTTAAATGCTTAGCCTTGAAGCCTTGTGCTCCAAAAATAAATAAATAAATAAATATGCTGCCATAGAAAAAGGTGGCAGTGATGGCAACAGGGTGAAATTGGCAATACAATCATGGTCAAGAATTGATGGTTTTGTTCAAAAATGATCTGCATTTGCACCTCTTGCAGATACTCCAAAAGCTGAAGCACCTAAACAGGATTTACAATTTCTTGGTCTGCTTGTCTGCCAGTCAGTTTCACATTGCACCGAGAGAAAAATAGGAGGGGAAAAAGTACATGCCCATCTATACAGGGGAACAAGATTTCAATCTATCACAATTTCAATTCAAGAACAACAATTCTATGCCTACATATACATGTATGTGTATAGTTAACAAATTAGGACCAGCAACTTTTTTCTATCCAGATCACATCAGGTATATGTTTTCCAGTTTCTCTACATAAAAATCCATCTTAGTGAGATTTTCAAAATTCTCAAGAGTAACCAACTAAACTTCCATAAATTTTCATTTGGGCAAATCTAAACTAAAATACAAGCTGCCATGAAGATGCTCATCACAAATCCATGAGAACAAGATACTTTCATTGTTCTTTAACCAAATGCATAATTTCTGTTTTTTTTTTTTCCCCTCCTTCTCCTTCCTAAAAGAGGCATTCCCACATAGAGCTAAACTTCTCTTCTTCTCTCTACAGTAAACACTTGTTTCTATTAAATTACAAATTTTTTCTGGGAAAAATATATAAATAAAAATGTATGATGAAACAAAGACTGCAACCACCAATCATATAGATATAGAGAAACAATTTCTCAAATTCAAACATCATATACTTTGTTACAGCCAATAGCAAGTAAATACATTTATTCTTATTTATGATTTAAAGCAAATCTCCACAAGACTATTATTCACTAAAGGGGTGACAGCTCAAAGATACCTACCAGATTGCGACGCTACGGTGACTTGTGTTTCTTTATTAAAATTAGCTCCACCATCCAACTGACCGTTTGCTTTCAACTGTATCACTCCATTCTTCACAGAACCATTTAGGTGTTCCATTGAAGAAGATTTTGAACCACTCTCACCTAAGGACCCATTGCTCCCCACTCCAGGCCACCAAGGATGGGAGTAAACAGTGGACTGCAACGCAGTCGACCCACAATTTTCTAACCGCCTGTCTTCATTTCCGAGCTTTGCTGGCATCATTCACAACTTCCTCCTTCAACCTTAAAAAATTAAAAATTTTAAAAAAAAAAATCATAACATAAAAAAATAATAATAATAAAGTTCAATTCTACCAAACCATACCAAACCAAAAGAATACAGGGTGAATTTTGGAGTCTCTCTCTCTCTATATAAATATAAGCAAAAAGCAACATGCATGCTATGTAGAATGAAGAAAAACATCATAACAAAAAGGATAATACTAAATCCAACCATTAATCAATAGCAAAAACCATTAGCTGAATTTCAGAGCTTGAAGAGATAACTAAACCTAAGGTTCATGCTTAGAAATTGAGTAAATGATGGAAAAAATTATAAACCTTTCAAAATTCAAGACCCTACTGCACTCTACTGAGCATAAAACAAATAATTAGCTTTAATTAAGCTGAAATTTTCTTCTGGGTGTCTCTATTTTTCTCTTTTTACTCCAAATTCTGCTACATCCCTCACAAAAATAAAAGAAAGATATATCTTTTTACCAAAAAATAAAAAAGGGAATTTGGACCACCCTTTTCAGTTCCAACCATGAAAAACTCAAAAAAAAAAAAAAAAATTCTTTTTTTTTTCTTTTCCTCAACAACCAAGTATGGCTTAAAAGCTTTAGGACCCAAAAGAAAAAAGAACTGACTTTAACAAAGGTACTACAAGTAAAGCAGCCATGATAACATGTTCTGTTAGAATTCTTGAATCAAAGTTGAGGAAAGTGATGGAGAATTCTAAGAGATATGGAAGGGAAATTGTTTGGATAAGAGCTTACTTGTGGGGGTGTGAAGCAGAGGATCCAACCCCAAGATGTCTTCTTGGTTTTCAGAAGTAGAAGAAGCTCATCACAGACTGAGTTTCTCTATCTCTCTCTCTTTCTTTGTCTGCAACCTTAAAGAGAGACAGTGGAAGGTGACAAAGAGAGAGAGAGAGAGAGAGAGTAAATAAATCACATGGAAAATAATAAAAGTAAAAAGAGTGTTAATAGAGTTAAGGTGTTTTTTTTTTCTTTTTTGAGAAGTAAAAGTTTAAGGTTTTTCAAAGAAGAAGAATTTTAAGGTTTTTTTCATTTCTCAAAGTTTACGCAAAGGTCTCTCTCTCTGTCTCCGTTTAGGAAGAAAACAAAATTGTCAAAAAAGTAAATGACTAAGAAAAAAAATTTTGAAACTTGAAGTTGACAAAAAAGGACTTACAATTTTTGTTTTTATTTTTATTATATAAAAGGGCCCATAATTTGTATAATCTTTCATATTGTGTCCAAGTTTTTTAATTTTTTCAATTAAAGTCCATATTTGTTAAATTGGTTCAATTTGAAATGTGTATCTATTTATGTTAATCTAGGCAATAATTAGACTCAGAAAGTTCTATTTAATTTTTGTGTTCACCTAACATTTGATAGTTATGAACAAACATGATACAAAGAGAAGCTCCATTTAGATAGAGAAAGTTTAATTTAGAGTGAGAGTGGTTGCCTAAAAATCAAAACTAGCTATTTATGTGAAATACAAAATTTTATTAATGATTTCAATTTTTATTTTGCTCCATGGCTACCTAGGATAGCAAAAATAAATAACGGACATCAATATATCGTTCAAATTGAAAGAGATCAATATATCGTTCAAATTGAAAGAGTTCATAAGTATGAGGTTTTAATTTACGTTTATAGTTTATTCCTTATTTCATATTAGGTCCTAGGATTTTGTAAGTTAAAACTTCAAACATTTTTTTTTATACAAACTTTAGACTTAATTTGAGTGTATTTAGATAATTTTATTTTTAAAATAAGGTTTACCTAGAAAAGATAACAAAATAAAAATATGTGTGTATGTGTGTTAAAGTAAAAAATAAGCTAATAGTTTAAGTAAAAATTAAAGGGTTTTGTTAATAAGTGCCTAAGGGTATTCATTAAAAATGATTTACCCAATACACTTTATTGAAAATTGGATTTATAAAAAAAATACGCATGTCAAACAAACCTTTTAAAAAACGCAATCATTACACAAAACTTAAAATACCCTCTCAACCACAATGCAAAACCCTATCCTTTCATATTCTTATTTAGCTCAGGAGTGCATGCAAAATCCACCATCAGCCCAAATTATAGCCACCGTTGACTTTACCATAGTCGATTTCACCACCATCACCCCAAATCAAAAGACTTAATTGACTCCACCACCATCCTAAATCACAGAAGCACTTGACTCTAGAGAAAGAGAGAGAGAATAGTATAAATTTATATGGATTTAAGGGGCATTTATAACAAATACTTTTTTCTTTTCTTTTTTTAGGAAGATTTATAACAAATACTTGTGTAAACCTTAATTGCAAATTTTTTATTAATGAAACTTATAAAGTGTCAATTGTGCAATTAATAATCTTGGGGGATAAGGAAAATAATTGGTGATAGGAGATATCCATTAACAAATACCTAAGACAAATAGAGCCTTAAGGCGTTGTGACTTAAGCGATCCTTGATACATATATATATATATATATTAGTTTTGACATTCGCAAATGAGGTTATCTTTACAAAATTTTGATAGTATTCTTTCAAAATTAAAAGTATATCAAGTATAAGCTAATAGTTTTATAGTTCAACTGGTTGACATTTTATGGTATTTATAGCAGAGACATGTCGAGATTCAAACCCCCTCTCTCTCGTTGAAATTATCAAATGATTAAAAATAAAAGTATATCAAAGTTAAACACAACACTCTAACTCAAAATTTATATTCATTTTATGTCCTTATTTAGTTCTCCAAGGTGAAACCTTAAGATGGAATTATGGAATGTTAATCTAATGAAGTGCGAGATAAGACAGAAGATTGAGTTCTGATTTTATAGTGTAGGGTCATTGGAAGCTAAGTTGGATTCTATTTACATTGGAAATTGAGTTCTGATTCTATTCACACAAATAAGAAAACAACACCTAAGTGAATAGTTGGAAAAAAAAAATGGAAATGAGAGCCGACAGTGCAATGTCGTAAGGATCTCCACCTGGTCATTTGGTTGGTCTATGAATGTGCACAACTTGCCTTATGATATAGCTTATTATAATATAGAAGCTTGTACTGAATACTCATAATTAGTATGACATTAATAGCTAATTATGATTAAACTTGCTCAAATTTTCACATCAATTTTTATTTAAGTTTTTCTTTTTTAAAGGCTTATTCTTGATTTTGTTTTTGTTATGACCTAAGAACCCATCAATCATTTTTTTTTTTTGTGGGCAAGAGAAAAAGGACTATGGCCCCATCAACCTTATCCACGATAAAATGTACAACTTCAAAGTAATCTTTTTCACTCATATCATACAAACCTCTTTATACAAAGTGAACTTTACAAATAGCTTTAAGGACCATTTTAGCATTACTTTTCTTTAAGCATTAGAATAATCCTTTAGCTTTCATAGTTTTTTCTAGCTTACAATAAATTAAGGGTGGGGTTATGAATATAACAATGGAGAAGACCAAGTAGTACCACTAAACCACACTTGACTTTTTCTTTTTCTTTTTCTTTTTTGATAATTTGAAGTTCCACACTTGACTGAACTCTTCCAAGTTAATCATAAGTTGATTGATCTCAAAGTTTAGCATTATTATTATTATTATTATTATTATTATTATTTTACCTAGAGAATTGAGCCTCCATGTTTTAAAATTTTATTTTTTAACTTCTTAAACCAATCTAGCAAAACACTATGGACTAGTTTTTTTTTTTGATGAAGAACACTATGGACTAGTTGAATCATTCAAAAGTTAGTAAAAATATATTAATTATTACATTTATTTGTCCCATCCACATTTCAAGATAAGAAGAAGACCCTTTATATTCACCTTTTGAGAGAAAAATAATAATAATTATTATTTTATTTAGTGATGAGCCACTTAGGTAAATGTAGTGCAGTGCTAGTTAACAAAACCCAATTAATTATTAATTTAATTAAATTAATTGAGATTATTTAATCATTTAAAATATGCCAACCTTTTAATTGAGAGTGAAAGAATTAATATTTTATTTAATTTTGATTAATAAAAGGAAAGGCACGTTGCCAGCCTGACACTTGTGTGTATAGAAAACAAAGACGTGTCAGATTATAATAACTCCAAATAGGTCCACCTTTTAGAGCTTGACACGTTGCTCTACCCAATTATTCGTCAACTCTCTCTTTCTTCCTTTGCCCACTTTTTAACAGCGTTTATTGCGGCAGTGCGCCGTTAGGACAAGCCGACAGGACCCTATGACCCTATGATTTTGGGTCTCACATTTTAATATTTCGTGGAAAAAAAAAAAGTGCAAAAAAAAATTACGCGACTTCTTTATTATAATTGCAATGCGATAAAGTATAATTGATAAAAAAAGAGATTGGGAATCTATGTGTAAATGATATAGGAAACACACTCGTAGTTTATCACATCAAAATTGTAATAAAAAAACTATAGAATCATTTGTGGTCCTATAATCACTTAGTTTATAATGCGCATTCACACACTTTGTGAGAAAAAAATGTATATATATTTCAAATGATTATTTTATTTAAGTTGAGATAGGTAGAGGTAGTATTATGAAGGGACTTGGCTTTATCTCAAATGCTCTCTTTTATTGGAGTAGATATGTGTTTTAAAATATCATGTGTTGACTTAGTGTTTTGTGTACTAGACTTAAACTTAACTCCGCGTAAAAAAGCTTCCTTTCTAAAATGTGGGATCTAGAGAGAACGATAACTTATGATTTCTCTATAAGAATTTTTTTTTATTTGGACAAGGGCATGTGGATGTAACTTTTCTCCTAACCTAGTTTATAAGAAATTGTTCACAGTTATTTAAATGATCATTATTATGCAATTTTTTTAAACATAATTCGATAGTTACAATGAAAGGGAAATTTGAATCCAAAATGCCTATTTTAAAAATGACAAAATTTAGCTACAAAATTGATTGTAACCTTAGACTACAACCTTACTTAATATATTTTTTATTGGAGGTGAATTTTGACAAATTCATCATTAGATTACATCTTCTTTTTAAATCCTTTATGCTTGCAAAATTTCTAAAAAATTAAAGACCAATAGTTATGTTATCAATAAATTGTTCAAATTGTAAGTTTTTGTAATTTAAAATCATACATAAAATATAAGCTTATAGATCATATAGTAAATATTAAATAATATCCGATTGACACAAAAGTTAACACGTGTATTAAGAGTAAAAAGAACATACAATTTAACGGTTAGATTTTTAAAATATGTAATATTATTTATTTTATTGAGTAAGGTTGTAGTCTTAGTCTGTAACTAATTTTGTAGCTAAATTTTGTCCTTTTAAAAATACTAAAAAATGCAAGTTGGTCTCATATTTAACATTTTAATATTTTAGGGTTGATCCACACACTTGAGATGAAAATGTGTATGTGTGTATATATATTTCAAGATGATTATTTTACTTAAGTTAAGATAGATAGAGGTAATAATATGAAAAGACTTGGTTTTATCTTAAATGATCCTATGTATTAGAGGGAGATATGGGTACAATACATGTCCTAAAATAGACATATTTCAATCTAGTGTCCAGTGCACTAGATTGAAGCTTAAAGTAAAGAATTAAACATGTTCTTTCCCAAACTGTGGGATCTAGATATTGATAGCACATGGTTGCTCCATAAGAAATTTTTTTATTTGGACTAGGGCATAGGGATGTGATTTACCACCAAACCTAGTTTGAAAAAATAAATTGCTTATGATGAGTTCAAGGATCATTTTTGTGTAATTTAATAATATGGGATTGGAATATAAAATTTCCTTCAAACTCATTACATGGATGTTTAAATTATATACCATTTACTTGCTTGTTAATCACAAGTCATATAATTAAAGATAAAAACACAGATTATCACATGAATTACCATAATCATGATCAATAATTAGGAATCTTGAATCTGAGTTCAAACATTCAAAGGTGGTTGTGTGAAATTGGTTTTTTAGCTCAAGAATTATTGGCTTTTATTATTTAAACACTACAGTCTGAAGTTTGAATAGGTTGAGATCTATTATGGTCTAGATATTTCAGGTGTTGTTTTCTCAACAATCTCTTATACTCTAGGTCTTTCAGGTGTTGTTTTCTCAACAAATAAAGAGCTTATTATGACCGTTGATGTAACACTTAAAAAAGGACAAACTACATCTTAAACCCTAGCACCCTACATATAAATCCAAAATTTTCAACTTTAAACCTTTCTAATTTCAAATTGGACCCTGAACTTTTAAAATTGTAACAGAGTTAACCTCCAATTAAATCCTAAAATCAAACTTAAAAAGTTCAAGGTTTAAATTTGTATGATTTTAAAAGATTATTTTTTGATTTATAATCGATGAAATTATAAATTTGTAAGTAAATTGCAAAGTACAACCCTAAAATTTTGGGTTACTTAGATTTTATACTTTGAAATTTGAAAATTTAAATTTTACACCTTAAAATTGGTTTCATTAACAAAACTCCACTCTTCATTTGTTTAGGGTGTTATGTGACACACTGATGTATTGACGTCCCCCCTTCCCCCAAAAAAACTGGCCTCCCAAAACGAGATTATCTCACTAAGGACAAAGAATACAGCTTGTGCTTTTAAAGTGGCATTATTTTAAGATTGACTTGGCAAAAAGAAATATACATTAATACGCTAACATATTACTTAACAATTAAAACTAACAGGGGGTGAGGTTTTGTTAACGAAACCAAATTTCAAAGTATAAAATTTAAGCAATTTTAAACTTTAGAATATACTTTATAATTTACCCTAAATTCTTAGTTGAAACTGCTTTAAATTTGGGTATTTTTTGAATTATAGGTTAATCTGAAAAAAAAAAAAAAAAAAAAAAACTCTTAAAATATGAGTTTAGAATTTAATTTAACAAAAAAACAAAAACAAAACTGCAAGAAAAACGGTGTCATTTGTCATGATCCCAGGTAGCAGTCAAAGATCTGTGCCTCCAAACGTACAAGCTCTCACCTAAGCAAGAATTCTGCTCTGAGTTCAACACCACCCCACGTGCCTTGTGCACGTGTAATAGACTGCACTGTGTAGCACCTAAAGCTGACACGTGGCGTACGATCTGGTATGGTCTCTGGCTGATGTAACTCCCAATGCAGCTTATCACAACAAAGGTACAAATATACTGTGCTGTTTTAGAGCTGGCATTGGCAATTGCAATTTTTTCTTTTTCTTTTTCTTTTCTATTTCTTTTTCTTTTTTCTTTTTTGGGTTTTGTTTTTCATGTCTTGTTTGTTTTGTAAAAAAAGACATTTGATGGGTTTTATTTGTGAAAAATTATAAGAATGCATAAAATAATACAATTTATGTCACAATTGTTCACATAGCAGACTATGAACTGTGAAAAGAAAATAATAAATTCATATAAAAGTGACAGATAATTAGTCGTAGTCTAACACATAAAATAATAGACAAAATTTAGGTATATAATTTTAGATGTTATTTCTTAGGTTCTTCTTTTAAGATTCAATTATGTGGCTACTTAATTAAAAAATACACTTTCATCCAAAAAAAATATACATAATAAAATTTTTAAGAGAAGAATATAAAGAATAGTACATAAATATTATACCTAAGTCTTGTCTATAATTGAAACCCTTTCTCTCTCTCCTGTGTGTGTTTGTGTTTGTGTTTGTTTCTAAAAAAAAATGATAATTGTTCTACATTACTTAAGAGAGTGTATTGTGTGTAATATAACTTATCTCACCCTCTTTTAAAAATTAGTATGATTTTTTAGTAGAGTTGTGATATGCTTTTGTGTAAAAAAAATTTTTTTCCCTTTCCAGCGTGATTTTGTTTGTTTCTTAAAAAAAAAAAAAAAAAAAAAAAAAAGGTCTTGTCCATAATTATGACAAAATATTTGTAGCAGTTTAAGCGGTACTAACACTACTATTTGTTTGTTTTGTAAGAAAAAAACATTTGATGGGTTTTGGATTTGTGTATGAAGCATAGAAAACTGTGTCTGATAACTTTTTCTATGTTGTTGACACTTGACAGGCATCTAATATCTTGTTTGATTCTGATACCCATTACTAATGAGTAATGAGTGAGCTTTAAGAATGAATCTACCAGTCAACTTTTATATAGTGGCAGGTACAAAAATTATTTTGGGTAAAAAGGTACCAAATGTGGCTTGTTTTCATTTTTATTTTTTATTTTTTTGAAAGGAATGTGGCTTGTTTTCTTTTGAAAGTTAAAATATTTGCTAATAATAAAGGTTTTTGAGGTTACCCCATAGGGTATAGAAACTTCTTTCTTCAGACCCAAAAAAATTAGGTACAAATAGAAAGCTTCTCTTAAAGGATAAGGAGACATAATTGTACTATTGCCTTTTGTTTTTGCTTATTCTTTAACTGGGACTTGTGGCCAGTAATAGTCCTAAAAGAGTTAATGTGGTCAGGTTGTGTACCTCATAGACCATTAATGTGTTACCTACCTATTAGTCAGGTACTCATACACTTTACACATCAGTGTACAGTGTGCTCATCTGCTGTAACTTTGAATTCCTTGAGAACCAAACATGTTTGAAACATTTTCATGTCAATTTAATTATAAACATCTGGTTATTTATTTATCTTCAATAAATAGAACTTTAGAATATAACATGTCTTTATAAATGTAGTAACCTTTTGAAAATGCTTTTAGATAAGAAGTTACTTCTAGCTCTCATGTTTCATTTGGTCTTAACTATTCAACTAAACTTGCTCAAATAAATACTGGCAATATAACATAAAGAGAATTCTTGAAAGAGAGATTATATGGAAAAAGAAAAACTATATATTCATTTGTTGATTTCTTACAAATGAATCCCATCTCTCATATCATATAGAAGAAAAAAAAAAGGAGATGCACTAAGACAGATTAAAAAAAAAGATAAGAATGACTAAAAAAACAACCACCACAATAATTGTCTTGGATGAACAGTTATATAAGTACATAGGTGTCATGAGAATCATGTGAAGAAAGAATAAAGAGGTTAAAAAAAAATTAAGATGCTTGTAATGTACATTAGATGTCCTAACAAATAACTTTTATAATTTGTTGTGTAGTATGAATTGTCCCTTTACTATTTGTAAAAGGTTTTTAATATTAGAACCGATGGATAATTAGGTAAACAATTAAAGCATATTATTTAAGTAAACCTCTCTCTTTCATTATTTTCTAGTACAACAATGAGATTTAAAGTTTCGAGCATTTTCTTATTTAGAAAATTTCATGTCCAATTATCAACCATCAAAACCAATCTTAACTCTATCTTCCTGAACAAACAGAAACTCATGAGGATCTAAAATGGAAACAAACCCTGAGCCTATTATTGAATCATATTACAAGCAGTAGTGTGATTTGCTCTAAAACTACATACAAGTTTTATAGATAAACATACAAAAGATTTTAGAAAAAAAATGTTTAAAACTTGTACTTGAAAAGGTAGAGTTTTAAAAGGCTATACATAATAAACAAATAAGCTACAAAGTTAGACAAAATAAATCATGATAAATAGACACTTATCCAGTATACACCAATAGTCAAGACTCCAAGAAAGTCCACATCAAGAATAATATCTCTACAGCCAACAAGCTATAATCTGTCCTTGTCGATCCTCCCTTCTCTTGTCGTGCAAAGTTCTGCTATGATGCTAGTTTTATGATAAACGTAGCAAAGACAATGAACTAGCTATCTTTACCCTTATAGTTATCCTATTTTTATGGACTAGCCTGTCCTTTGATTCAATGATTATGAACAACACTTGTTTAGGCAACTCAAAAGCAGAATAAAAATTTCATTTTATTTGTTATATTTTTTCACAAGAATGAAAAAGAAAAAAAAAAAAAAAGACTCACTTTTTGTAAAGCTTTGGAGATCACTGACATTTCTTTCTTTATACCTCAAGGGAGGATGGTATAATTTTCTGTGATATAATTTTCTTTGAGTGAACCATGGAGATATACAAGAGACTACATTAATACTTTTCCTCACCAAATTTCTTTTATAATAGATGAGGGTGCATTTATACAAGCCGTTGCAAAATTGTGTTTTTAGTTTATAAAGAACATTTGTAAAAAAAATTATAAAGAGTTGTGATTACAAAATAGAATTTTGGGTTTTAAAAACATTATTTTAATCTTCCAAAACACCTCAATTCAAGCCTCATAATAATTTTTTATTTGTTGAAAACCCAATGCTTAACGATTATGTAAAACACCTCAACATCTTTTTTTTCTTTTTCTTTTTCTTTTTTTGGTTTTTCTGAAAATCTTAATTGATAAGAGACTAATGAGACAGAAAGGCTTCAACATCGTCCAACTAAAAATTAAATAGAGAAAAATATTCTCCTTTTAAAAAAAACAAGGAATCTACTTCCAGAATCCAAGCTCAACAAAGAGAAAAAAGTGAATCAAATCTAAAAATAAAAAATAAATATATAAACCCAGTAAAGGTCACTGAAATTTTGGAATTAATTTAGCAATGGAGTGCTTCATACTCGTAACTGATGGCCTCATATCATTTCGAGTGTACATAGATGGGCTGTACAACTTCGTCATAAAAACCTGAGTAACATGAGGCTGTTATTCAAACCACGTAATCTCAAATATTGCTTTTGACTTGTACCACATGTTGATTTTACACGCCTCATAATTGAGGTTTCTTTCTTATGTTAATTTTACACGCCTCTCATAATTGATGTTTCTTTCTTCAACCCAAGCAAACCAAATATAATTAGAATTCACTTGTTATTATCTCTTACCATAGGCAGCCTGCAAAACTCATTCTTCACTTCCTCTGCAAGCCGATGATGGTAACTACATGCAGCTCAATGATAGTTCTTTGTCATCCTTTTTCCCACAACTGAAATGAAAATATATTATACATTCTATTTGCTGCTTCCCTAGGTTACATGTTAATTTCTGTTCCTAATGGATACACAGATAACGGTTTAATGGAATTTAAAGGGTAAAGAAGTGTTTGGAACTATGAAACACCAAGGTTCATTCTATTTTGGAACTTCAGCATTTTGCTATCATGTTGTCAATGTTGGCAAACAACTAGCCGTCTAAATATGGCAGCAGTCGGTCATGGAAACATCCCCTCAAGAAACTCATCAAAGTTATCATCATCATCAACATTATGATCATCAGTTGAAATCGAAGCCTTTTTTCCTGCAAAGAACAATTTAAAAATAAAAATAAAAAAACGTAAGCTCACAAGAACAGTAGATTTCCTCATCTATAAAAAAATTAAAAAATTAAAAATAAAAATAAAAAAAGTAGAAAGCCAGGTCATAGCAAATATATATTTTTTAAAAACATAGGAGTGTACAAGTGCAAATTTCCATAAGCTATCCTTTCACTCTATTGCAATAATCACAATTATTGGCAGACCTATGAATAGAAGACTTGCTTAGCTAAATGAAGGAAACTAAAGCTAGGATGCACTTAACTTGAATAAAATCTTAATCCCATTTCTACTTCTAATTTGGAAGCAAAAAAACTCTCAACTCTACAAGCTCCGTGGCTGTTATAAGAATGAGAAATTGTCAAAGCACTGGACAGCCCGAACATGCAACATTGAGCATGTCCTAGAGATAATGGGCAACCTCCTGGACCTAGAATAGTGATTTTAGGTAAAGATGATTGCTGATTAGTTGGTAAGAATGGGAAAGTCAAAAGCTTCCCGGTGGTGGAGACTAAAGAACCACAGTTATTTAAAAATGTAATTGCCATCTTTCTCAACACCAGCCCCAGACGAAAGAAAATTATGGTAGAAGAAAATAAATAACCAACAAATCCCAAAACTCTAAACCAATAGGGAATATTTGCGCATCTACTTCAGCTCTTCCAGCGACATGTGAAACCTGGAGGAACATTCATGAAAAATTCCTCACCCATGTCTCCCCAGAAGGTCCCTTTGACTCTTTAACTGCTGAAGAGTGAGGACTCCAATCCTAGTTTGATGCTAAACAAAGCAAGTCTCAGATAGAGTTCAACGTAGCAACTGGGGAAAAACTTCTAAGCAACCTATGCCAAAAGTTTTCCTTTAAATCATTAACCACCTATCTTACCCAATAGCAATATACAGATCCATCTAGGTGTTTAAATTAAACTTGTGATAAACTAATAATTAAGCAATCATCAAAATTTAAGACATGATCAGTCAACCAAATGGGGGGTTCAATTATCAATTTTGGAAATCAAATCCCTCTTAATAGTTAATAATGTCTTAGAATTAAGATAATCATCTATACATCATTTCATTTGTTCCATGGAACTAGTGCACATCCAAACAGTAGATTTTGAAAATTGGATTTGGTGCACCAATCAATTCCATGGCCTATCCATGATCCGAAAACAGACTAAAAGATTTTGACACACAAAATAAAATCATATATACAAATGTGAACTGAATATAAGCACAAGAACGTCTCATCATGCAAAAAATGAAGTATAACCAGAGGAATGTTCAGACCTTTTCTTCTCTCCTTGCTCCCTTCGCAGTCATTATCTGTTTCATCAATACTCCTTGATCGATTCCTGGAAATAGACTGAGTAAGTGAATGGAATTTTAATCAGCAGTAAACAGGCATGAGCACAAAAAAAAGGCTCTTGGCTTGAATTGGCACCTCTTTCTTTTGTTTTCTTCTCGTTCTTTTTTTTCTGATTGCTCCTTCTCTTTCCGCCTTTTGTAATGAAGCTTATCCGCACATCTATTGAGAATGATCAAAAAAAAAAAAAAAAAAACATTATAACATGTTTATACATCTTAAATGATGTTGTCATCACAAATTCATAAGTAGACTTATAGAATCAGCAAAAGCCAACTCACCTCTCACAAGTTACCAATTTCACAAGTGCTTGTTTGTTTTCTCCAGCTTCAGAATAACTAAAGTTGACCTGCAATGTAACAATCAAGTAAGATGAGATACAAAACTTAAATGGACAATTATAGATACTGTCGATAATATAGCTGGATGCTTGTACAGAGGCGCATATATGGGGAAAAATTAACAATAAATATTATCTTCCTCTTTTATCTCAAGCTTCTAAGCATAAGGAAAGATGAAAAGAGATCAGTATCACTTATCCCATATGTGCTTAAAGTAGACTTTAGAACCAGTAAGATAGCAGTATGATGCCTGGCATAACATGGATATTAATACAGAATGTGCCAAACTGCCTAGATGCACAATGAAATTCCAACAAGAGTGTACCTTCTCATTGTATGAATGATGCTTAACATCCACACCAATGTATATATATACATGCACCAGAAAAAAGCACTTAATATTTTATAAAACTTCATAGGTCTCAAAAGAGTTACAAAATATAACAATGGCAACATGCTTCCTTTATGTAGAAATTAATCCCAATGAGTTCCACAAAGGAGTCAAGTAAATTAATCTTTTAACAATTAATCATTTAGAGGTGGGTGAGATCGTTACACCATGAATCCTATATGACTAAAGCCTTGAAAGGCATAGTCAAAGTACTCAAAATTGCTGCTGCTAATAAAAAATGAGAAAACAATGAAAGCGTGATGAGGCCTCTGACAATATCAATATGCACAAACAGAAAGATTTTATTATACATAAAATTTGACAATAATATTTTCCATTGTAACTGCCAAAAGTTAGACCTCCAAGTCTAATCCCATTCATGCAATGACCAAGCACGACAGCAAATTTGAACAAAGAATGGACACACTAATAATTGATAACAATTTCTAAAGAGGATGATAGTAAATTATAAAAATGACGATTTTTTTATCTTTTCATTCCACCATGAAGATAACACCATTTAAATTCTTTAAAGCCTCACCCCCATATTGGTTGGTGTGTATACAGTGTGAAACTCAGTAAAATTGCATTACAAGACCCATCACCAAATAAACTGCTCATTGCAACTATACACATGATCAGAAGTAGCCTCTCTCCTTACCCACCCT
Source organism: Quercus variabilis (assembly GCA_030445155.1). Taxonomy (NCBI): domain Eukaryota; kingdom Viridiplantae; phylum Streptophyta; class Magnoliopsida; order Fagales; family Fagaceae; genus Quercus; species Quercus variabilis. The sequence continues at coordinate 5,665,525 of CP129448.1, read as the reverse complement.
CTTACCTCCCTTAAAACCAATATACCATGACGAAATGAAACTGGTAAATAACTAATTGAATATATTAATTGTAAAATTGAGAAAATCCCTTTAAAAAATAATCTCACATGAAATTTCAGTATTGGTTCTTAAAGCTGCACATGCATGGTCAAAAGACTCGCAGCTGTTACCTAGCATTGCCAGAACGATACATACACTTCACTTTTTTTTATCGATAACTTACACACGCACTTAGTAGGTTGTGAACCCATAACCTCACTCTCTACCCATACTTCTGAGAGGAGGAAGTATCATTTGAGTGAAGACTCATTCGCAAAAACATAAATAAATGAGATTTAAATTCGTCCAAAGCCATAAGAGAAATTGTCATAAACCAACAAAAAAATTTCCATACCCATAAAATGCTAAAGAGATCAATGATGCTACTAAAACACTTGCCTCATAGCTAGCCAAGTCATCTTTTTCATCACAGTGTTTGTTACCACATATGAACTGCCCTGACACAAAAAGAATGAATAAACTTGATAATACCACAGTGCAATAATTAAATCAAGCAAGGGAGGAATACTAAGTTTTCAGGTGGTGTTAAGATTAGTAATCAAAATATTTGGTCAACCCTAAAATATTCAAATTGGTAATCGAAATATGGCTGGAGGTTGGGAAAAGCTGGGCCAGGTGGGTTGGACTACAGGGGTGCTCTCTATCGGCAACCTAAGGGGTTAGACCATAAAATCCCCCCAAGGAATCATTAACAGACAAAAATGAAAAAACATCATTACTAAAATAACAAGGAGAAATAAAATACCTTTCCCAGATATGACTTCCTTCTCTGCCCTCCATCTCAGACCAATCTAGACAGAAAATTTTAGATAATAAGTCAAAAACTTATTGTATGTTTTTTTTTTTTTTAATAGCAAAAAGTATGTATTTAAACGCTAAAGCACAATTTTTATAGCACAAATGGGGAACCATCACAAAACTAGAGAATGTTTATTCTCTTCCCCGCTAAACATCATTTGAAAGTTAAATTAGACTCTAACCTCATAGAAATTTTTTTTACTAGGTATGAATGTATCAAACAGCAATTAAACAAGTACCTTTTTTCCCAGAACAGTAACCTATATAGTAAAGCTGATAATGGGTCCATTTGAATTGAATTTATTGTTGCTAAAACTAAAAATACTGTAACAAAATAATTTTTAAATTGTAAATAGTACCGGTGAGACCTATTTTTAACATTTTTTAGTGCGTGAACAGTGATGAACAGTGATAAACAGTGATTTTTGTCCCTGTACAGTGAACCCATGTGATGTTACTGTTCACTCGCAGGGGAGAAAAAAAAAAAAAAAAACTCTGAAAACGCAAACTGAAAAACACAGACGCCCAATCCAAACGGCATCAATGTCTCCAGTTTAAATGTCCAAATACTAAGCAAGATACAATAAAGTAGTTCAGGTTATAAGGGATACCCAAAATCATTGTTTAAAACCCAACTAAAGAAAAATCATTTCCACTTTCTTTGACTTCCCACAGTTTCCTGTAGCTTATTTGCTACATTTGAGGCAAAAAGATAAAAGTTAGCTTATTTTTAAAAAAGCTAGGGTTTTTTTTTTTTTAGAATGAGAGTTTTGTTGCTTTTTTTAGAAAAAAACTAAGACGACATCCTAACATACACCCAGTGCTATATAGCAAAAGATTATTAAAAAAAAAAAAAGGAAAAAAGGACATCTGGTTGATTTCCCCAGTAAGATAATATAGCATTTTTTCCGGTTGATAAGTAAAATGATAACACAGCTTATTTCAATTTCCTTTTTATTAATAAAAAATTATTACCCTCCTCTTAAAAAGGTGCAGTTATACTAACACAGATCATATAGGATTCAGATATATGAACCAAAAAGGCAAGCCATGACTGATGCGTGCATCTTGTCCCTTTAAGGATAGTTACATGTACTAAAGACAGCTCTACCACTAGTTTCTCAAAAAAAAAAAAAAAAAAAGACAGCTCTACCACTAATCTACAAAAACTAGGCAAGCATATTAGAATTCAAACTTACAGGACAAAGGGAAGAAAAGTAGAATGAAACAAAAGGAAACATAGGAAGCTAACCTACTTCTCACTTTGTCTGTATGACTTGAAAATTCACATAAAATGAGCTTCAGAAACTCTAAACTGGGCTATTACAAGCTTTAGTCCAAATACATCTAAATAATAAATCAAATTTAAAAAGGTTATAATCACCAGAAATAAGCCTCCTAATATGGTGATGGAACCATCACAGACAAACTATCCACTGTACGCACTCTCATGTATAGATAAAAGAAAGTTCTTTTAAAGAGACTAAAAATTTTAAAAGCATCAAAGTGAAGGTTCATCAGTTCAGTTAAACTTCAAAGTAGGAAAGATTACAAATATATATACTGAGTAAACAATCACCTTGCCAGTTTTGTATTGTGACATGTCCGCTATGCAATATCTTCAATGAGTTAAAGGTAGTGAAGGAACAAAAAACAGTTTCTACTTATAATATGGAAGTAGCAACCCAAACACTTGAAAGCTCGATAATATTACAAATTCAAAATGTAAATGCATTAGAGAACAGGCTCTCAAAATTAAAAAAAAAAAAGTAGAAGAAATATCCCAGAAGGCAAGCAAAAAGGGTACTAAAAGCATGTCCATTTAATTTGTTCTTTCCATTGCAGAATATTAGACCTTAACCAACATACCTCATGATCAAAGTACGTTCACCTAAAGTTATCAAAGGTATGCTCATGAATTGCAATTACCATACAATTGTTACATCACATGCTACTGAGTTGTTTTATGGATCAATAGGGTGAAATGACAGAAAACAGAGGAAAGAAGAAAGCAAGGAATAGCTAATATGAGGTGAGCAAATGCAAAATGAGCAAGTATGCATTTGCATGAGATCAGGTCAGGAACAGCATGCAGAGCTCATATAGGGTAATGATATAAAGGTCTGGCTCCCTTTAGCATAATAGATCACAGCCCTTGAAATGAGCAGTAGGCAAGCTTTTGCATGAGCAAATGAAAGGCAATTTCATTCTTCCCTTGTCTGGACGAATGATTTCTACGACACAGAAACTTGTACTAAGATCTATTTGATTCTATAATGACTACATGCCTACCAAGAACATAATTATTGTGTACATCCTTCTATTAACTAAGGTTACCAGGAACCAGAATCACCATCAATTTTTAAATCATCTTAAGCATTAATAAGCCACATTTAAAAACTGAAAAGAATGAAAGCATAATAGTATCTGCTTGCAAAGGATACTCTTTAAAAAGCTTATCATAATAACGCTTCACCAGCCTTTGTTCCCATGATGGATCCATATCATCTTCCTCAGTACGTATGAACCTTTGTAAATAAAAGAGAAGATTATTATTTTTGATCATCTAAAAGAAAATATTATTATAAAAACTGCCTAAAGCAAAGTCCAGAGAGTGGGGGAGAAAACATTCAGGAATATAATCTGAATTGAAGCAGAGAATTTAAAACTTTATACAACAATATGAACAAAAGAAGTCTACTGAGGCATCCGCAGCCAGTAGATATACAGTATGGAATAACACATTGAACATACCGATATCCCTCCCTTAGGGTGTCTCGATCAGTTTTAACAGGTAACTTCACATTTCTAGAGTCTTCTTTTCCATAAAAGCTAGCTGCAATATAAATCAAGATTCTCAAAATAATTTCTTTAACTGTGGAATGAATATGCAGTGATCATGATTACTACAGCTACTGTTCGAGAGAAATAGCCAGATATTCTCCAGCTGTAGTGGCCATTTGGTATGGCCTATTTTTTTTAAAGGGTGGATTAAAAAGGCTGTACAACAGCATATATATATATATATTGAGAGAGAGAGAGAGAGAGAGAGAGAGAGAGAGAGAGAGAAAAGTGGGGGTTTTAAAAAGTGCAAATTTAAACCGCCAAACCAAACAGGCACATAATCAGCTTACCTAATGAAAATCATTGTTGGCAACTAAATGAAGCACATGCAAGAGATGTTAAAGCATATTCCTACAACATTACAGTACACTAAAAACACAGATACCCTGAAGTCCACAAATCACTTAATAGATATCCACACTCTTGCCACATCTCTTGTCCTAGGCTCCAGTCACTTAGATAAGGATGCTTTGCACAAAACAGAAACCACTATAATAATTTCATCAATAATGAAGAAAAATATAAGGACGACTGTAGCCCCCTTCCTCCTTAGTGGAGAGGATTGTTCATCACCCAATTGCTTTAGGACACGAGGATTAAACAAATAAAAAGCTCATTATTTGCAATGCTTCCTCAGTGTCCATCTTCTGTCTCGAACTATTCTCTAACTATTACCAGTAACTTCAATGTTTCTCCACCATATTTGATTATAAGCAAGAATCCTCCAAAGTTTCACAAAATTCAGAAAATACAATAATTTTTTACAAAAAATGAAATTCCTCCACATTTGTGCCCCAATTCTGATACCCAATTGCATTACAAGAATTTCTATATTCAACAAGTTATTTCAACAATGGGAACTCAATTAAACCATATGCTGCTCCAGTGCTCCTAAAATTCATATTTCCAGAGTTTCTGCAGTTCTGCATCTCATAAAACAAACCTTGGCAACACAATCCAATAACTCTAGGAGCAAAAATCCAATCCACACACATATAAAGTAAGAACCAATTGCAACATTTTCACCTAAGAGTTCATAGCCACTAACAAACCATACCAACAAAGTCCAATCTTAGAAACAAAAACTATACACAGCAGAATAGAAACCTATTCTATTTTCCCAGCGCAAGTTACAATCAGTATGTAACATGCAATCACTTCCCAAATCAAAAGCAAAAACACACCATTTATACCCCAAAGTTAGGAAGTTACAAACTTTTGTCCCAAAAAACATAAAATGTACCAACTTTTCACTTCCATCCGTCTAAATTTATTCCGGGCAACATCAACTTTTACCGTGCCACTTCACATCCATCGATCCACCCTTGATGGCAGATAAACATAAATATAAAAAGTACCCATTTTACTCCAGGCAACACTTGACCAAAATCAACAAACTATCTAAGCATTGCACGAACTTATTATCGTTCCACATCAGCAATTTCATTATCAGCATATAAACACAATCACTATATCAATAACCTTTTAAAGTTTCCACACATAAAGCACCAAACTTTAGAAATTAAACTATATTTCAGCCCAAAACAACAACAACAACAACAACAACAAGAGCAATGCCATTTACACACACACACACACACACACACACACACATATATATATATTAATTACCATAATCTTTGAGGAATTTTTTGTGGCGATCATAGGCATTGAGACCTCGGATATGAGCTTGGTACTGCCTGAAAAATTTTAAAAAAAAAAATTAGTATATACAAATACAAATATACAATAATTACTCAGAGGCATCGAATTGAATCGAATTGTGAAAAGAAATCGAAGGTAAGAGAGAAATGGAAGATAGGGGAAGAAGGTGAAGCTCACTGTTTTCGCTCTTCTCGGTCGAAGATCTCCGATCTCAGTGACACAAACGACGCCATTTCGATTTTTCTCCCTCCACAAACCCTAGCAAGTCGGTTTTAGTGAACTCGTGCAAGTCGGTTCCTACAAAACTCTCTGAGCATCGGACTTGTTAAGATGTTTTATGTGTTAGATGCCAATGACGGGTCTAGTGAATAAAAGCACTAGACCCAAGTTAGCTCCACACAAAATTAATCGTATCGGGTCTAGTTTATAGGGCGCATGTTTCTCCCTTAGATCGATTGTGGTTTTGGTATTTAAGTTTTATTTTTGTCATTTTGAGCTTATAAGTTTATACTTTTTTTTTATAAATAACATTTTAAATCGTTTCTTTAATCTTTAAATTCATTTTTGTTGTCAATATATTCCTTTTAGTTAAAAATTGCCGATATCAACTTCATGCCAAATGTAATTTATAAGTTCTAGTTAACTAAATTAGTAAAGTTTATCATGGTTAAATAAGAGATCTAGAGTTCAATTCTTGTTTACACCAAAAATTCGATTAGTGTCTTGGTCTGATAATAAAGAGCTATCGTTAGGAGTGCTATAAGTTGAAACTCTCTCAAAAATAAAAAAATATAAATGTAATTTTGTTCTCTTTCCAATTTTAATTAAAAAAAATTCTATATAAAGAAAACATCTTTAAATATAAACTACGGAATATATATATATATATATATATTTTAAACGTCTCTCTCTATTGTATTGGTGGGGGAGATTTATTAGGTTCTGATTGTCATTATAACCAATGCCGATGCATTTCTCACATACATTGGCACGTATATTTTATACATTGATTTAAGCTTGTATATATTTTATATATAGAAATAAGTATATGTTCAACCATATACATAAAAATATATATAAACATAAATTGTATATATATTTTATGCATGAGAAAGTGGTAGACTAGTTGATCATTGGTATTTCAAATGCTCATGTACCATGAGAAAGAAGATTTAGACAAATTTTATGCTTAATAGATAAGATGGGCACAAGTTGGTGTTTGAAATTGCAACTTTTGATAAATAAAATGGATTTGGTTATTTGAAACAAAATGACACAATTTAAAATATATACTATGATGAAGATAAATTGTAGCAATAATGTAGGAAAAGCCTTAACTTATATCCCCAAACACAAATTTAATAGGGATGGAGTATTTTCTCCCAAAAAAAAAAAAAATAGGGATGGAGTATGCAAAGTGAAAATTGGTTACTATTCTTCAAGGTAACACTCAGTATTAACTTTTTATTTGTTAAACATTTAAAGAAAAAAAAAATCATTATTACATAGTTGTTCGACTCAACTTTAAAAGTTAAATTTATAATTATTGTATATCAATTGTCTATACCAACTCATTTAAACTTATAACATTGAATATTCTAGTTAATTTATAAAAAATCTAAATGATAATAATATAAGATAACAAAACATGAATACCTTTAAAAAAAAAATTTGCTAGTGTGTTTTTTAATTCTTTTTGAGGATTTTTTTTTTTTTACTAAATAAAGTAGGAAGGAATAATTTATTCAAATCTCAACTGTCAAACAACAACAACGATACAAATGAAATCTTGTAGTAACATTTATGTTTATACATTAATTTAAGCTTGTTTATACTTTATATATATATATATATATTACTTCTTTTTTAAGGCTCTGCACATTTATTTTTTTTGTAAACATAGTGACATATATTACCTATATACCAATACATCAATTGTCGATTCTTATTTTTATTTTTATTTTTTAAAAAAAAAACCCATCAATTCTCTCCTTTCCCCATCCTTTGATAAGCTCTTCCTCCACTCTTTGTTCTTTTTCTCTTGCGTATAATATTAGCCATAAGAATCTCACTAAAATACACAAAATGGACAAAATTAAAAACTAAAATTTGAAACATCAGTTACCAAAACTGTTATTATTAAAATTTGAGTATTCAAAAATGGAACAGGATTTTACGGATTTGTTTTCATAAGTGCAAATGTTGGATTAGCGTGAATTCACCTCCTTGTCTTTAGTCTACCGAGAATGAGGAATTTCAATACTCCATATAATATACTACAGAAAAAAAAAAATTAAGAAAATATATTAAGAGAAGAAGAATGAGTAAAAATGAACGGAAAAATATTATGTTTTAATAAAAAAAATTGGGGGAAAACCATGTAATTAATTCACCATAATATGGAAATTATTAAAATTAAAATTGATCAATCAAGGTCACTGGGAAGCTCAACAAGCAGCTCTACTGCTCTACACAAAGTTCTAATAAAATCCTTGGACACATGGCAATAAAATTCAATAAACATTGGAATCCTAAATTTGGTTATGTTTTAAAACCCATTGTTTTCTCCATTTTTCTCATATAATACTTGAATACATTGTTGGTGCCTATTTAGTCCATAAACTAATTGTGTATTGGAAATTTTAGCAATTCTTTTAGTCCCCTAAATGATTTGGACAAACTAATAACTAAAACATTATCACTCCAGTAGACACGTTAGGGACTAAAACAAATCGCTCTAAGTTTGTTAGATATTTAAGTTTTTTACTTTAGAATAAAAGCAATCACTTAAACCGTTGGAACTAAATCTTTCATTGGTTAAAGTTTAGTGACTAATGGTGTTTTTTTTTAATCCTTTAAATAAACATATGTATAGACATACACATAAGATATAGATAAACATATATTGTATACGCACAAATAGAAAGTGAAAGCACAATGGAATGACCTATTTTAGGATGATTGCTTGCTTGAGCAAGGTTAAACTAGCCATCTGATGATGGATGGATGATGATCTACTTCATAATCAATAAGGTGTTAGATGTCATTCTTCAACGCAAGACATATGTTAGTGTAGTGACCTAACCTCTAACGAATAATTAATGATAATAACTGTATTGGGTCATCATAATTCTTTGGCAAAGGTTATATATATATACATATATACACACACACACATATACTAGACTCATTACACGCACTTTGTGTGTACAATAATGCTCTTTTTTGCATGTATAATAATGCTTTTTTTTTTTTGGTTTATTTTTATAATGTTTAAAAATGGTATATAAATAGCCGTGTTTATTTTTTTAAAGAAAGAGGTAAGATTCATTCTCAAAAAAAGAAAAAGAAAAAGAGGTAAGCTAACATGAAATAATGTTTAAAAATGAGATAGAGATAATATCCTAAGTTTTAGGCTTAATAGGAAAGATAAAGGAAAAAGTTTAAAACTTAAGAACAATAAATTACTTTTTTAACCTGTTTGTGTTTTTTTAATTTAAAATTGTTTAACTAAAAGATATTGATATTTTAGAGAGTTTAAGAACTTATGTGAGGATATTTTAATTCGCAAAATTTTAATACTCAAATTGGGAATCATGTTATTAATAGTGTGTGTGTGTGTGTGTGTGTGTGTATATATGTATGTATATATTGTAGGAGTAAGGACCCAAATTTGTATATTGGGCCTTGGGTCTTGGCCGAGGATGTTGGTTAGTCCGAGGACGGATAAACAATAGTGAGAGTATTAAGCTTAAAATCCCGTAAATAAGATGCAAGCAGAAAGGTTGGGGAAGGTGGTTCGAGGAGGAGTATCTCCTAGGACGAACGGAGCACAGATCAAAAGTATATCATGTCAATCAGAGTGGCCTTCCAGGAGGTTCTACTGATAGGGATGTGTATTACAAACATACAAGAGGGATGGGGGCTTAGAGGTATCAAGAGAAAAGCTGCTGTCATCGCATTGAATGCTTTGCAGCTAACTTTCTGGTCGCATTTATGTGGAGAAGACCCTTGAATAGTGCTACCTAAGCTATCCCAACTCACAGAAGGCTAGAGAAGGTATTCGATGGGACAAGTACTTAAGTAGTGGCCTGGATGATCAACAAATGGAGAGCCAAGATCATGAAAAGAGGGATATATAATGCAAGGGACCCCTGGAGAAGAGGGGATCAAAAAAGAGAGAGAGAGAGAAAAGACTGTAGCAATCAAAATTGTATTAAGAATCTGTTCAATTGGTTTGTATTAGAACTTACCTCATCGGACCGTGCCGAGAGCGAATCTATTTGGATCAATCCTTCTTACATTTTGGGCTTAAGTAGAAAAGACTGTAGCAATCAATCCACTCTCAACAAATTTATTGTACTAGGCTTATCGAGGCTTTATCCCTTTACATTTTGGGCTTGGGCTCAAAAATGTGCCCCTGCCCTTTTTGGGAGGAACAAATCTTTTCCTAATCAAGTATTGTTTTCTTCGAAAATGGCGTTGAGCCTTAGTCCTCAAGGATTGGGGAAAGATTCATTCCTCCCACATGTGTGTGTATATATATATATAATAAGGTATTTAATTTTCACTAATATTGGCAAAAAAATACATCAATGTCTAGAGTTCTTTCAAATGGATCAACAATCCTTTAAAATTAAGTTCATGTATTTTGAAATTAATTTTGTATTTATGAAATTTTTATATTTTGAATTTTTTTAATTAATGTTCAAATGACATTTTTACTCTTTAATGATTGAAATTGGTATATTTCCCTTAATTGACTTGCATTTGCAAAATTGGGTGTTTACAATACTTAATTTAGAAAGAAAAAAAAAGTTTTTAATAGTAACTTAGCTTTCCTTTTTTAATAGAGAAAAATTTGTTGCACAAATGTGTGCATTTACACACCACCAGATTATAACTGAAAACATGACTTTACGTCACGTTTTTTCAAATTTGAAATTATAACTTTAAATCACAACTTTAGTTGTAATACACGATGTGACTATGGTTTTCCGAGTTAAATGATGAGCAGCCAAAAATATGAAATGGGCTTATCCGCTTCTGGAACAAATTTTAAGCAATATGATAACTCATAAGTGACTTTGGTTCAAAAAGTTTCCCTAATCTATCATAATGCATTAATGCTCAAGACATAATTATATGTAGTACTATGTACAAAGACTAAGTTCGGTACTTTTGAGTGTAATATAAGCATACTTTTCCTCTTAGAGCAGCGTGTAGTCCAGTGCCAAAGAGGCTCACACGCCACAGAATTGAAGAAATTCTATCTAGGCATATGGATCTTACAGGTTATTTATGAAGTTAAAAATTTCTTGCGTAGAGCTTATATGGATATGGATAAAGTTAGGCTATAAACTTAGTTGCAGTTTAAGGCTACAGGTTCTATTGAAAAAATTAACACGGCAATATAGCTTGAAGATCTAATAATTTAATTGCATGTTTTTTATGTTTTCAACATACATTATTTATTGATCTTTGATCTTTTAAAATTTTTACAAATATAAAGAATATAAAAAGAAAATATAATCAAATAGTGGGTTTTTATCAAAATTCAAATCCAATAAAAAAAATTGAGTAAAGTTATAGTCTTAACAAACTTTATCCTATAAACATATTGCTCACAAAGATTAATTTAGCAAAAAGGAAAATATTAATTGATGGATATTGTCCAATTTGCACTCAAGAACCTGAGACTAGTGCACATGTGGCGTGTAATTGTCCTTCAGCAAATGATGGGTAGATTTTCCAAAGGGGATTGTACATAAAGATTTACAACAACAATCAATAAAATATCTGTTATATTTATTTTATTTTTAAAAAAAGAATCTGATATATTTATTTATTATTTTAAAAAGTGAAATAAAGCTCATGTGGACTAAATTATATTATACTTCCATCTTTCAACAAAAGAAAAAAATCTCTTAAAAATCATTTCCAATGCTATTTTTTCCACAATTATATGTTGCTGTTGAAACCTCCTTGTAATTGAAATGGTTTGTTAGATTATTTATTTCAACAAATTTGATTTCTTTATATAATTGAGACTTGGAGTTGGTGAATCAATAATCTAAACAAAATGGTGGGGCTGTGAGTAGTTAATTATATGACCACATGATGTGACATTCATCTGCAGAAGAAGATATAACAAAAGAGAGAACATTTCAATCATGAAAAGCTAAAACCACCCAATATATATATATATATATATATCAAAATCAAGCTAAGCAATAAAATAAAAACGAAAACGATAGAGCTACAGGTACTATAGTTCAGTGGATACTGGTTTGCCTCATATTAACTCAGTCGGTAGACGTTACTTTTCCAAGCCTCATTATCATGGTCATATTTGCAGGTTCAAGACTAGTATGAGTTCCTTTTGTTGTGATACACTTTATCCATTTGGCTAAAATCAGTCATTGCTTTCAATGGATAACGAATTGTATACTCTTTTCTTAACAAGTGGTGAAAATATTTTTTCAATAGTCTACTTATGTGTTTCGACGTTAGTGTTTTCTAGAAATCGAGTTTTTATTTTTAAATATTTTCTATATAACAATCTCATTTTCTTATTTTTGATAGCAACAATCTTTTAACTTCTATTATTTTGCTTGTCGTGAAATAAATCGATTAGTTTTTTTGGCTTGATGATAAATAAGGCAATCATTAGCTTTCAAATTCTAGATATATATATATATATATATATAAATTTATTGTGAAATAGAGTTGTTTTTCAAAATAAAAAATAAAAAATAAGCTAAACTTTTTTTATTGACTAAAAATAGTTTTCCTTACACTCATTTTTTCTGATACTACCAAATACTGAAAATTGTAAAAAATTATTTTCACACAAAATTTTTCATCAAAATAAACCGAGCATTATAGTTAAAAAATAAAGTGAACGAATATTTGAAGTCTAAAAAATTACAAATTCTCTCAAATTAAATGCATTTAATCATGTTATAAATCACAATTCAAAGTCCTCTTTATAAATTTGAGGTTACATATTCTCTCAATTAGTGAGGCAACCCATCTAATTTCCTAACAATCTCAATCAACTCCCTTTTCTCTTTATAGTAGAACTATAAAGATGAATGAATCCACCCAGACAGAGAAAAACAGAGATTTGAAAATTTATTGGACTATCCCTAAAAATAAAAAATAAATTAATTTTTTTTAGGAAAATAATTATTGGACTAATCATTCCATGAAATTACACGGACCGACAGAAATCCAAATGAGCTTTCAATTTCATGGTTTTTTACTTTTCTTTCGCAAAATGATTAAAACGTGGTCAGTAACTAAAATCAATATTATTCAACCTTTTTCTTTTCTTTCTTTCTTTTCCCTTTTTTTTAATCGATATTGTTCAACCTTTTTCATTGGGTGCATGATACTTTAATATGTCAATGATTCAATCTCTTATGCTCTTAGCATATAATATATGCCATGATTGCAATTATTTAGTAATATTGTTAATAATTTATTAGATCAATAGATCTATGTTTCGTGACTCTAACTTTTATATATTTCATTAGATTGATAAACTAAAGCAACTCAATTTGCCTGGTTGTATTTATTTATTTGTTTCCCTTTTTGAAGATGTCTTTTACAAAGACATTTCACTTCCTAAATAAAAAATCTGCCTAATCATACCTTTCCCAAATTCTCATTTGCAAATATTAAAAAAATTCTAAAATTCTAAAATAATAAAAGATATTTATATATACAAAAACACATAGGACACGTTTGGTATACTGTAATGATTATTACATAAAAATAAGAATAAGTATTACAAGGAATACATCAAGTTGGAATGTAATAAGTATTACTATTCATTAGTTTGGTGGCCATTTAAGAATATGCATCCACAATTTAGTAAAATATAAAAAGAATGAGTAATTAAATTATTTTTAAGTCAAATATCCTAAAATACACTTATTTTAAGGGTGTTCAAAATAGAGTTAATAATTAACAAGAAGGAAAATTTATTTTCTTTCCTTTTGAAGATGTGGCAACTAATAGTTTTTTAGGAAATTTCTTTAAAAAGTTATTACATAAGGTGAAAGAATAGATATTCAGTATTTTTGATAAGGAATAGTTATTCCTTATTTTGAAGAATAGCTATTCATAAGGAATAACTATTCATTTTAATAAAAATATAACCAAACAACCGAATAGTTATGCCATAAGAATATCTATTACATTACAGTGTCTATTACAGTCTACCAAACGTGCCCATATTAACCATTTGGATATGGTATTGGAAATGATTAGACTTGCCTATTTCAATCGAAGGATGGTCAAACCCCTAACTAAATAGTAAGCTTTTGGTTTTAATTTTCCAATTTTCAATCTTAATATTTTATTTTCAAGCATAGTTTTTCCCAAATAATTCTATGAATATATGTTTTTTTTTGGGGGGGGGGGGGGTTCCTTGTACTGTAATTTAAGGTTATGCTATTAGCTTTGATTAGAATTGCTTATTTAAAGTGTTATAATCTTAATATTTCATTTATATTAACATGAATTATAAAGACTAAAACACTTAGGGTACGTTTGGTACGCTGTAATAGCTCCTGTAATGGAATAACTATTCATGTGTAATATCAATTCAGTTATTTGGTTGCATCTTTATTACATGGATTAATTATTACATTGGAATAACTATTCTTTAAATTGAAGAATAGCTATTCCTCTTTAAAATGGATGTAATAGCTATTCCTTAGTGTATATAATAGGTTTTAAAATTAATATATTTCTAAAAATGTAAAGTTTCCTTATACATCTTCTTTTACAAGTTTTCCATATGTAACAACCAAACTTATGAATAGTAATAATTATTCCATTACAATGTCTTCTATTCCCAGTAATAAAGATTACTATTTCTAATGTAATCTACATTCAGTGTACCAAACGTACCCTTAAGAACAGATGAATGTGATCATAGCTAATACTATAATCATATGGGGGATCCATTTATTTTAACTAATGATTTATTTAATAGTCATGAATTGATTAATTTGACTTAATTTTAATGATCAAAATACATCGAACATGGTCAATTGATCATATAAGGTTAGACATGAATACCCCAATTATTCTACCAAAGATAAAAGGAATGCTCCAAAGTTTTTTGAGGAAAATTTTGGCATTATTTTATTTTGGCGGCTTTCTATGGTACCTCAAATTTTCTAAAGGATGGGTCTATGATAGCAACACACATGGAAGAGTTATTCTTTATTATAACGTAAGTTACTAATGAAAGTTAAAGTTATTGCCATGTTTGTTAAAATGGCAACAAAATGAAAATTAAAAGGAAAAAAAAAAAAACTCAAGTTTTTATTGTGACATGGTATAATTTAAATCTAGCATCGGATTTGACATAAACTCTATTTGATCATATCAAAATAATAAGGAAAAATAAAATAAAATATTTTTAAAAACTTTGAAGTTGCTACTCAATGAAATTTGAGTTAAATGCGACAAATTTACTTTTGAATTACCATACCCAAATTTATATAGATATTATACAATTCCTCTTTTTTTTTTTTTGGTATACTTTGTGCTTGTTTTATTTATTTATTTATTTTTTGTTGGTTAATCTTATAATAGAATATACAACTTTTAAAAGTCTAATTTTTTTAATACACCAATATTTTTATATTTTCCAAAGCAAAAAAAAAAAAATATAGCAAATGATATATTTTCATTGTTATAAAGTTTCCATTTTTATTTTTACCAAAAAGAAAAAAGAGAGATAATTTCTATTTTTATTTTTTTATCTCAGACAGTAGATAATTTCAGAGGATCAAATGATTGGAGTGTGTATGATCTGTGTTTTGTTCACCCAATAATCTCTCTCTCTCTCTCTCTCTCTCTAAACAACACAGAAAGAGAGAGTGTCGGTGAGTCCAAGCTTGTAGTTGTAGTTGTTGTGTCTCTTTCGTCCTCTTAAAGTCATTTCTTTCAATATTTTATATATATAACCATTTAACAGCTATACACTCACTGTTTGAGCCTAACTCACAAAGAAAGAGAGAGAGACACACACACACACACACTGAGACAGCTGGGCATAGCATAGGATAGCATATTAGCATTGCTTGGTTTACTTGGGTCAAATCGACCTCTAAGTCCATCAAGCTCAAATCTTTCTCTCTTGGGCTTCATTTTCTCCCAGTTTTCCCATCTGGGTGTCTCTTGGTTTTGAGATCTGGTGGAGATTTTGGCTGTTTGGGGCAAGGAATTCAATTGGGTTTTCATTGAAAATTCTGTCTGATCGATTTGTTTTGAGGTAAGTTTAGTGTTTTGTTGTTGAGAAAATTGTGGCATCTGGGTTTGTTGGAACAATTGCATTTGAATTAAGATTTTATGTGTTGTGGACTACTTAATTGTGTGTAGTTAGTTGATTTTACTGATAGACACACTGTTTGGTTGCCGAGTAAACCGAGGAAAAGAGTGAGCTGTACTAGGTTGGTTGAGTAAAAACACTTTGTTTCCTCAGGTCACAGTCTTGTGAAGGCTCAAAGATTTTAAAATTTTAGTCCCACATTTTTCTTAGCAACCAAACTGAGAATAAAGATACGGAATTTTTGTAATTACGTAAGCAATTGATGACTGTAGAGAATGCTTGTTGAATAGGGTAATCTGATTCACAGTTGTGCAGATCTGGGCTTTGATTTGAGAAAGAGGCGTGTTTTTGAAGCATTGAGCTCTGAGGTATGCATTAGATCTTGTTGAGACTGAGGAACCTGCTTGATCCATTGTTCACATCTGGGCAAAGAGAAGCTGGTGCCAATGGAATCAGAAGGAGAAACTGCGGTGAGTGTCAGAGAACTTTAGCTCTAATTTGCAATCTGTCCTCTGTTTTGTTGATGAGATAACTGAGAAAATGAGATGGTCACATGTTGAAAATTAAATTCTGATGTTGTTTTGGTTTTCAAACCATAAAATCTCTTGCCCACCAACTTAGTAACATAGTTGCACTAGTGTCAGTTGAGTGGAAATTGTAATGATCCATTTAATGAAGAATGTAAAAGTTTCTTTAGTTTCTTCATTTCTCTATTCTACATTTGTTCACCAACCAGATGGGGCATAGAATTCGTTTAGAGACTGAAATTTGACCTCTGCCTGTGTCTTTTTGATTTCCTTCTGACTTTTGTTAGCTATAGACGTTGGGTACATTAGTTAAGCTTATATTATTCTGTTGATTGATTCAAATTGATGTGATCAGTATCTGATTGTTGACTGGAATGTCTTTTAATGTGATAACTCAGGCAAAGTCCTCAAAGACCCTAGGTGGACAAGTCTGCCAGATCTGTGGCGATAATGTTGGGAAGACTGTAGATGGTGAGCCATTCATTGCCTGCGATGTTTGCGCATTTCCTGTTTGCAGGCCTTGCTATGAATACGAGAGGAAGGATGGGAATCAGTCTTGCCCTCAGTGCAAAACCCGATACAAAAGACACAAAGGTAAGTTAGGTATTAAATAACTGAAAAAATTTCCACACTAGGAAACATGGGAAAGAACATGAGTTTGAAAAAGTTGTGTTATTGTAAAAGATTATGATCCCACCTCCCCCACCCCTGCAAAGTTAACTGCATCCAACTAGTTTAGGTGTGTCATCTGCTAATCTTTGAAATTGTCAGTGAACTTAGTGAAACTGCAAATACAAATGCAAAAAAATTAACTTAATTGGTATTGCTGGTGACACTATCAATATTTGAAAAGCAGTGGATATCTTCTGATCACTATATTCTGACTGTTTAATTGTTGCCATTTATCTTGTTGATTTTAGGAAGTCCTGCAATTCTTGGGGATAGAGAAGAGGATGCTGATGCTGATGATGGTGGCAGTGACTTCAATTACAATTCGGAAGATCAAAACCAAAAGCAAAAGATTGCAGAGCGCATGTTGAGCTGGCATATGACATATGGACGGGGGGAGGATGTAGGGGCTCCTAGTTATGATAAAGAGGTTTCTCACAACCACATTCCTTTGCTCACCAATGGAACAGAGGTAATTCAATAACCTTATGATATGCTGTTCTCTTCTCTCTCTCTCTCCCTCATTTTTTTTTTTTTTTGGGGTGGGGGGGATGCATTTGAAATGTAATTAATCTTCCAGCCATTGGTAGGTTTCTGGAGAATTGTCTGCTGCATCACCTGAGCGTCTTTCTATGGCATCTCCTGGAGTTGGTGGTGGCGGGAAGCGTATCCATCCTCTCCCTTATTCATCTGATGTTAATCAATCGTGTATGTCTCTATCCTTTGCATGTACTATGTACCCTGTGTTTAGTTGTTGCTATCAGATATTGATTTGAGGTTCTTGATTATACTTTTTCTGCAGCTAATATTAGGGTTGTGGATCCGGTAAGGGAATTTGGTTCACCAGGATTAGGAAATGTAGCCTGGAAAGAAAGAGTTGATGGCTGGAAGATGAAGCAGGAAAAGAATGTTGTTCCAATGAGCACCGGCCAAGCCAATTCTGAAAGGGGTGCTGGTGATAACCGTGATATTGATGCCAGCACTGATGTGCTTGTGGATGACTCTTTACTGTACGTTCCCTCTTGATTGAAATACAGACTGTTGGGTGCTCTTTCAGATTTTATTGGGCTTTATTCTTTGTAAATGTTGGTACTTTGTAGCTAGTTCAAAACTTTGTGATTTTCTTTGTTGATTACATCAACTTTATCGCTATTGGACAACTTTTAAAATCTCAAAAGATGATAATTCCATTTTACGGGACAACCTTGGGTATTAGCAATAATTGCAAATAGAGTTCTAAATGTAAACTAATTATAGCTATGGAGTCGGTTTTCCCAAGTCTAATTTCTGTTATTATCACTTGTTTCTTAAGTCCAATATAGAAAAGGGCTGCAGTTAATGCTATGTATGGTTTTGTTTTGCAGGAATGATGAAGCTCGGCAGCCTCTCTCAAGAAAGGTTTCTATTCCATCTTCTAGGATAAACCCTTATAGGATGGTCATTGTTCTGCGGCTCATTATTCTCTCCATTTTTTTGCACTATCGAATAACAAATCCTGTGCCCAATGCCTATGCTCTGTGGTTAATATCTGTGATTTGTGAGATTTGGTTTGCAATGTCCTGGATATTGGATCAGTTCCCCAAGTGGCTGCCTGTAAACCGTGAAACATATCTTGACAGGCTTGCTCTGAGGTGAGAATATATTTTGCTGTATACATTTATTGTACTTAGCGATTAAGCCTGCATTAATGTGTCTCAAGTAACTGTGTCATTTCAATTTGATGTTTTCATATTATATATAAAGTTTTAATTCCAAAGGAATATACATTACAGATATGACCGTGAGGGAGAACCATCACAATTAGCTGCAGTTGACATATTTGTCAGTACTGTCGATCCATTGAAGGAGCCTCCTCTTGTGACAGCTAATACTGTGCTATCTATTCTCTCGGTTGACTACCCAGTTGACAAGGTCTCTTGCTATGTGTCTGATGATGGTGCTGCTATGTTGTCATTTGAAGCTTTGGCTGAGACATCTGAATTTGCACGGAAATGGGTTCCTTTCTCCAAGAAATATAACATTGAGCCTCGGGCTCCAGAATGGTACTTTGCACAGAAGATTGACTACTTGAAAGATAAGGTTCAACCATCATTTGTCAAAGATCGTAGAGCTATGAAGGTAAGGGTTCACTATCCTGAATTTCTGATGTATCTTGCCAATCCATTTTCTGCACATAGATGCATCCTTCTAATGTTACTTTGTCTCATTATGCAGAGAGAATATGAAGAATTTAAAGTCCGTATTAACGGGCTTGTTGCAAAGGCACAGAAGATTCCTGAAGAGGGATGGATTATGCAAGATGGTACACCATGGCCAGGAAACAACACCAGAGACCATCCAGGAATGATCCAGGTAGCTTCTCCTTCATGTTGTTTTAAAGATGAACATTGCAAGTTACTTGTTTTTAATATGTAAATTTTGGCCCCAAGGGGAGTGGGGAGGGGAGGTTCTAACAAGTGACCTTTGCTTCATGAGGCGTGGTTCCTAGCTGATTGTACTAGCCCTTGTGGTTAAAATTGTCAACCTACTGCTTGTTGGAATTCAGTTATGGTTCGAATGTGTTTCTTATTTGATACAACTTTTCCTTCATAGAACAAACTGCTTAGATTTTTTCCTTGAAGTACCGTTCTCTTCCCCCCACCCATCTTTTTTCGATTAGGGTGTAAAGTGGAGTCAAGTGTATCTTCTCTCTTGCAGGAGTATCATTTACTTAGTAAGATTTTGTCTATTTCATTTTGTGCAGGTTTTCTTGGGCCAAAGTGGAGGGCTTGATGCTGAGGGTAATGAGCTTCCACGTTTAGTTTATGTTTCTCGTGAAAAGCGTCCAGGTTTTCAACATCACAAGAAGGCTGGTGCTATGAATGCACTTGTGAGTAGTTAAAAATATGAATTCCAGAGTTTTTGCATTCTCTTTATTTCTACATTTGTCTTACCTGAGTGTTCAATACTCTCTTTCAGGTTCGAGTATCAGCAGTGCTTACCAATGGACCTTTCTTGTTGAATCTTGATTGTGATCACTACATAAACAACAGCAAGGCCTTGAGAGAAGCTATGTGTTTCCTAATGGATCCCAACCTTGGAAAACATGTTTGTTACGTTCAGTTTCCACAGAGGTTTGATGGTATTGATAGGAATGATCGATATGCCAACCGAAATACTGTCTTCTTTGATGTAAGTCTAACATCCTCCAATTTAAGTGATGGATTCTTTGTGTCTATCTGATGTTATTGAATGGTGTTAATTGTGTTCACTTGTGTGATGTGTTTGATGTCCTTGTGATTGGACAAAACATTTGATATTTGTTTAAAATTATTTGTTATCGTTTTGCTAAACATCTTTTGATAATATATTTATCATCTTAAATTTCAGATCAACTTGAGAGGTCTGGATGGCATTCAAGGCCCTGTTTATGTGGGTACTGGATGCGTCTTCAATAGAACAGCTTTATATGGTTATGAGCCACCTCTCAAACCTAAGCATAAGAAAGCTGGATTTTTATCTTCGCTTTGTGGTGGGTCAAGAAAGAAGGGTTCAAAGTCTGGTAAAAAGGGTTCAGACAAGAAGAAATCTAGCAAGAATGTAGACCCCACTGTGCCTATTTTCAGTCTAGATGATATAGAAGAGGGTGTGGAAGGTACATTGTTTGAATATTATTTCTTTATTTTTTTGGGTATTTTTTTTAAAAATAAATTATAAACCAGTTAAAATCCTTCCATGTCATCTTGAAATTATTGACAATTAAATAAATTCCTCATTTACTTGTTTAAAAGGAGAGAATGATTGCTTCTTATTGAGTGGTAAACCTTAATATATAAACAAGATCTAAAATCAACTTTGTCAGTCATGAAACTATATTTGTACAATATCCATGGTATCTTATAACTCGTAATTTTTTAAGATATGATTCTAACATTTTCTTGCTCTTTTTAAATTCAGGTGCTGGATTTGATGATGAAAAGTCGCTACTCATGTCCCAAATGAGCCTGGAGAAAAGGTTCGGTCAGTCTGCTGTTTTTGTTGCGTCTACACTTATGGAGAATGGTGGTGTTCCACAATCTGCAACACCAGAAACTCTTCTTAAAGAGGCTATTCATGTCATCAGCTGTGGTTATGAGGACAAATCAGAATGGGGAACTGAGGTATGATGTCTTGTTATTTATTTCTTTAATTTTGTTATTAGTCTTTTGATTTACCAAGATGTCCTTTAAGCAGAATATGCCTCTGGCTTTAGAGATTTGCAACATTTTTGTATGTGTCTGAAAGGAATAGGAACAATACCTACTTTTGTAAAATACTGTTATACATACTTTTAATATCATGATATGATTAGATGCCTAGACAAAGGAGAAAAATAAACCAGACCCTTAGTTTTTGTAGTATAGGCAGCTACAAGTTATTGGCAATTAAAATTTGGTATGCATTTTCTTCCCTAAACTTTGAGTAAGGTACAAGGTTACTTGTTTAAAGATTGGTGCACACCACACAATGAATTTGTCCACATCTATAAGGACTCCTTGTTGCTTGCCACATCATATCAGCTAATAAGAAACATCCACCACTAAGGCACTCCCAACCAGGACCAGGCTTTTCTTTTTAAATGAAATTTGAAAGCTGATAAAAGTTTGTTACGCTAAACATTTTTCTTCCCTCCTTCAATCCTCTCTCTTACCTACCTTGAAATTTCTCAGCATTTCTGCACTGGTATTGGTTTCCTCTAGTAACCATCTATTAATTAACAAACAAGACATCATGGCTTATAGAGTGCATTTATGTGCGTGCAGTCTTCCCATTTCTGCACATGGTGGATCGCGTTTTTGATAATTTTTTGGAAATTGCTGTTTTATTTCATTTTCTCTAATCAATATCTGTGTCTTGAACTGCAGATTGGATGGATTTATGGCTCCGTTACTGAAGATATTCTGACAGGATTTAAGATGCATGCTCGTGGTTGGCGGTCAATATACTGCATGCCCAAGCGCCCAGCCTTTAAAGGGTCTGCTCCTATTAATCTGTCAGATCGTTTGAACCAAGTGCTTCGATGGGCTTTAGGTTCTGTGGAAATTCTTCTCAGTAGACATTGCCCTATCTGGTACGGTTATAATGGCAGGCTTAAATGGCTTGAGAGGTTCGCATATATCAACACCACCATCTATCCAATCACTGCCCTTCCTCTTCTTATGTATTGTACTTTGCCGGCTGTCTGTCTACTAACAAACAAGTTCATTATTCCACAGGTTTGTTTTATAACCAAACTCATTTTCTGTACAATAATGGTGTCCTTGTCATTATTATCTCAACAGGGCTCTTTTTTTTTTTTTTTTTAATAATCTTTTCCCTAGAATCACCCTCTACAATCCCTGCGTCTTACAAGAGCTTACAGTGTTTTGTTATTTGGGGAGTTGTTTGTGATTTTGCTTCAAAATATGAAATGGTGAACAGATAAAAATTCACCATAATGAATTAACATTTCATAAATACCCTGGCATGGCATCCGTTAATTAAGAATAGTAGGATTTACAGGAATTATGGTAAGGAATGTGTGCTTCTTGCTAGTTTATGCTTTCAAAATAAAAGGGTTTGGAGGGGAATGAGCAAGGCAAAGTCGGTAAAAACACCATTGACACCACCTCCCTTGTTGTGAAAAAGAGATAAAAGATGGAAATATAAAAACTGTTCTGTATTTTCTTGTGCTTGGGGGAAACTTTCTCCATGGGAGAAGGAAAAAAAAAAAAATACTTGTTCCTGTTTGTGTATATTATGAATATTGTCTCCAAAATGCTGGTCTTTAGTATCTGCTAAATTTTTTTGCTTGGCTTATTCCACTTGCAGATCAGTAACATTGCAAGTATATGGTTTATATCGCTCTTTCTTTCCATCTTTGCTACCGGTATCCTAGAGATGAGGTGGAGTGGTGTTGGAATTGATGAGTGGTGGAGAAATGAGCAGTTTTGGGTTATTGGTGGTGTTTCCGCCCATCTCTTTGCCGTTTTCCAAGGTTTGCTTAAAGTACTTGCTGGTATTGACACCAACTTCACAGTTACGTCCAAGGCATCAGATGAAGATGGAGACTTCGCTGAATTGTACTTGTTCAAGTGGACAACCCTTCTCATCCCACCAACAACTCTCCTTATCATAAACTTGGTTGGAGTCGTTGCAGGGATTTCCTACGCCATCAACAGTGGTTACCAATCATGGGGTCCTCTCTTTGGGAAGCTCTTCTTTGCCTTTTGGGTGATTGTCCATCTGTATCCCTTCCTTAAAGGTTTGATGGGTCGCCAGAACCGGACACCCACCATTGTTGTCGTCTGGTCAATTCTTCTTGCCTCAATTTTCTCATTGTTATGGGTGCGAGTAGATCCATTTACCACTAGAGTTACCGGTCCAGATGTTACGCAGTGTGGAATCAACTGCTAGAGGGAAAATAACACAACTTGAAGACTGAAAATTCTTTTTTTAAGTTATTGTCCTTGCCAAGTTTCAGAGGTAAGGAGATATGTAAGTCTCATATTTTGGCTTTAACTTTATGTCTTTGAGCTTGTTTGTCTATGTGAAGTTTACATTATGTGTAGATGATAGGTGGCAAAGAAAATTATTTTGTTGTTACAAGAGTGATTTTTATGTATTATTTTGGTATATTCTAAAAAAATTGGACACTGCTTCTGGAACCAATTAATTATTCATTATATATTCCACAAGTTTATATGCGACCCATTACCCACAGGATCTTTTTCTTTGATACTTGAGAGAGTATTTTCATAGCCCTGATATGTGTGGTGTTATTTATAGGCCAACACAAAGTGGTTCCCAGCTCCCTTTATATTATGCACAATCTTTCCAACACCAAGTAAAAGGTGAATTGACAAACTCTAATGAGAATGCTTTTATAGAAGGTTATTACTTATTGGCAAGTTCCAAGTTCCAACTTGCCTCTGTAAAACATAATATTATTGCATGGTTAAAATAAGTGAGTTAACAATGGACAAGAAGTTTGAATAAAATCTATACCCCGATTGCTTGCTTGAAGGCACATATATGTTTGAGCGGCTGAGCCAATATGTAGCATGCTACATTTAACTTTGGGTCATTCCACGCAATTTAGGATTGGGTGAGTTACAATTAGGACTCTTTATGATTGTTAATATAATTAATATTTTACAGAATGAACACTCGATGTGGAATTCGGTACATGTTTGTGCATGACTTTCCTTATTCGAGGTCCAGTTATTGTTTATTTGTTCCATTTCATGAGTCCTGGTTTTCAAAGTACACGAACCGTATGGCCTTCAAATCCGGGAACTACTTTTTAAAAAATTAAAATTTATTTGAGCTAAAAAGGGGTCCAAAGGACCAAAGCTTCGTGGACATTTCAAAAGAAAAACCCCCTTCTATATTATATAATCCTATTCAAACATTGTTATCATCAACGAGTTATGGGGTTTTTTTTTTTTTTTTGGGATGAAAATTAAGTTATGAAAATTTTTAAGACCACATAAAACAGTATGGGCATGACTTCTGTCTAGTAACTCTAGTATACTGGATCAGTTGTGATCATGACACGTGTCTAAAAATAAATATGTGTCATGTTCGTAGTGGGTCCAGTGTTGTAGGACACTGGATAGAAGTCATATGCCGTAATTGACCACGTAATAGACAAGTGGAAGAAAAAATTGTAGGTTCATGTGAAAGTGATAAACAACTAATCACAATTTAACACATAATATAATTATGGCAAAAATTATGGCAGTTTATGTGCAGTAGAATTACTTTTTTTTTTTTTTTTTTTTTGGGAGAATAAATGGCAGGTGTAATAGAAAGTGCATAGATAAAATGATAAAGAAATTTTTTTAATCTCACAGAATCCGAAGTTGAGTAAATGGATTTTAGGATGTCTCTTTGTTAATAAAAGTTTCTCATAAAGAATTAAGGAATCACAACTAACGAGGAGCTATATAGCTTTCGGATTTGGGAGGCATCCATTTTAAAAAGATATAAACTGACTCTTGTTCAAGGATGGCAAAAAAAATTGAAAAAAGAAAAAAGAAAAAAGAAAAAAAACTGAAAGCCAAGGTGCTCTATAACTAGAAGACAAATCATCTACAAAAGTTGGGAATTACAAGAGTTTCAGTAATCCAAATACAAGCTTTTCCTCAAGAGTGGAGCTACTCATTCTCACACTTCAAACCTATTGTTTACGATTAAGTCTTTTGGCTTAATATTGCAAAAAAAGTGAGTTTATTGGTAATATGAGAATGGTTGGAAGTTATTGGAAAAATGAAGAAAGAAGCAAATTTTAGCAACATCCTTGCTAAAAATTCTAACAAAAAGTATGAGAGAGGAGAGAGAAATGATGTGATGGCTGGAGTGAGAAAAATTTGAATTTTATTAATGAGGTTATCAAAATTGCTGCTGCCCAAATTTGGCTACCCAGATGAAGTGCCCGAAAGAGAGAAGTGCTTGAAAGAAAAAAAGCAATTGTGGCAACCAAGTTACTGAAATTGTAGGGGAGGAGAGAGAAAAAATTTAATAGCAATTGTGGCAATGAAGCTGTTGAAAATGAAGGAAAAAAAATTGTGGTAATGGAGTTGCCGAAAATTGGAGGAGTCAGTTAGGTCTATTTGCAATGTAAAAGCAAAACACAGATTGTTATTCTCCAAAAAGCAAAAAAAGAGTACATAGAATATATTCTTATTCATTCCCAGTAGAATCTATGTCATGGATAGATTCTATTTTTGTATTTTTATTTCTCCTCATCGTTATAAAAAGCAGCATTAGTTTTTGCATCTCCTCACAGAAAGTGTTAACATTTCTGGTATTGTTTCACTTACTTCTGAATGTTCGTTGTTTTATACTCTTCTGCTTTGCTCTAGTGTGCACAACTTAGGATTGTAAGTTTTGGGTTAATGTGAGTTTTTTGCTTTGCTTTATTAACTTACAGCTCTAGAAATTAACAGATTTGTTATTATTGTATAAATATATGCTTTGTAAATATTAGAAGCTAATGCATTGTAGAATATTATGTATTTATTGTATTAGAGTTAATATTGTTTGTATGACTATGATTATGATTATGATTATTGTTGTTGTTGTTATTCAAATTTTAGATTAATGAATTCTTTATGGCTAGGACAACAAGCATTTTAAGTTATATTTGAAATTTACCATAATAAATTGTAATAGTCAATATATATGAATTTGATTATTTTATAGTTGATAACATATAATCAGCCTGTGACATAGGTGCTTCTCAAAAAAAGAAAAAGAAAAAAAGACTATGACTTAGGCTAGAAATACTTTATTTTCAAACATCTTTTAAATGATGTCCACAAATAAATTGTATTATTGTGATCTTTTTATAATCATTTTTACTTTGTTATTATCAATTATTACATCTATTACTTGGACAAAATATATTGCATAATACGTTTGTTGGTTTATAATAAAGATATGTATGTGTATTATTATTATTTTTATTTAGTACAATAAATCATACATTTGTGTTTCTTTTTATTTTATTAAAGTTTAGTTGGTATAAAAATGCATTTTAAGTTTCTTGAATCTTTACTTTTTAGGGTGGTTATAGGTTGGAAAATAAAAATTAATTATATGCTTTTTAAATATCACATGCTAATATATTATATGGTTATATCATAGTTAATACTAATTATTGTGTGTATGATTATTTTTGCTAAAACTATTATTATTTTTATTAAAAATTTTGCTTCATAATTCCTTTATTTGAGTTTCTTTCAATTTCATTATGAACTACAATGTAACACCCGTCTCACTTAAATTTATTTTAATTGCTGCTAGAGTGGAGTTGATGGATTATTTAATTTATTTTGGAAGTGACATTAATTTATATTATGATATTCAAAAAAAAAAAAAAAAAAGTAACGTGAATAGTTATTTTGTGTGGATTATTCATATTTAATTTTTAGTCTCCTTATTGTTTAAGGAAAAGGATAAGAGACTTAAACCTATTTGGATTAGGGGTTTAAGTGTTATTGGAATTCTTAGAGTTCTAGCCCATATAAACAACCTTAATATGAGTTTAGTGGGAATTAAAGTCTTGGGAAGCTTATTTTAAGTTTTTAGTGGGTTTTAAATTTCAGCCCAAGCGGAATTTGTTTTAACGTGTAAGTAAGTTAGGGTTTTCCTGTGGAAAGACATAGAGAGAAAGATTGAAATAGTACAAGAAACAAATCCTGCGGTAGCGCGGCGTGGTGGTCAGGTATATCTCTCTCTCAAACCCTCATGGAAATAAACTGCGTTGCTAGAGTAGTTTAATAGATTTGCTGTAATGTCCTATATGAATGCTTGAACTAGGCGAAAAGCTCTTGAGTGATAGTTGCTAGAGTTTACGCATGGTAGTGGGGCTGAACTTTGAAATCTTGTAATCTATATCGTGGTCAATTTCGAAACTTTTATCAAATACACGCTTCAGGTCACTAAGTCCTACGGTAGGAATTTATTTGATAAATCTATTGTGTTCTTTCAATGGCTTACGGGTAGGAAAGTAGTTGAATATTATATATGTTAGATAGAATTTCTAACACTCAATACTTATATGCTATAGGTTGCTTTGTCCTACGGGTATAATTTTTATGGATGCTATATATATATATATTTATTTGGATCTTATAGATTTGTCCTGGTGGTGTTGAAGTGTGATATGAAACCTTAAAGAAAATATGAATCTAGGATGTATTGCTAGTAAACTATTAGGGCTTGATGAAAATCTTAGGGAACTGCCAGCATGCATATTCTTCTAACATAATAGTAGTAAGAAGAAGTAACATGTTATAGAGGATTGTAGAGATGTTTTAAAGACTAGTAAATTATTAGGAAGTGTCCCTTACATCCTTATGGTATACGTCAAGGTGGATTATTTATATAATTGTGTTACTCCTTTCCTTTTAGGTGTGGAGGAAGATCTCATTTGATTTTGGATCTAGACTATGAGTATTAGCAACTAAAGGTAAGTAGACTACAAAACATGACGTCTCTCAAGATGTGTATATTTATATATATATATATATATATATATTTGGTAAAAATATATTTATATATACATAATTGTAAAAGTGGAGTTTCAAAAACTTATACCATTGTAAATGCATAATATATACCAGAATTTTATTATTTATTGTATATTATTATGAAACTGTACATGTCAAGAATGTTTCAAACAGTCAGTTAGACAGTCTGCAACCTTTGCCAACACAGGGTTAAGTGTTGGCCTTCGGCCGATGTAGTGTTACTGTGGTGTGGTGTAGTGTTCTTGTTTGCTCTTTGGAGCCAGTGTTGCCTCTTTGAGGTTAGTGTTATTGTTCCCCATGGGAATCATCCACCGAGTGTTTAGCAGCTTATGTCTTTGTCTGACTAATGTTTTCTATATCGAACTACTGATTTATTGTTACGGATCTTTATAATTGGAAAAAGATTGTTTATTGTTATAATATATTGTTTCTACCCTTTTAGTGTATTCTGGCTAACTAAAGTGGTTATTATTTTATTTAATGATTATAGCATTATAGTTAAATGTTTTATTCTTGACAGTTTTATAGAATATATTGTATTATTGTTAAAAACTAGTTGTAAATGTTTTGTAAAGACTATACTTTGTCAATGATACTAATGGTTTGTTTTGAAAGACATTCTCATGTTATGTAGTCTCTTATTGGGCTTCTAGCTCACCCCCCATTTTTCCACCCTTTCAGATTAGAGTAGTGGTATGTCTTTTGGTGGTAGATCAGTGGAGCCTTAGATTGGCGACTTCTTTTGGAGCTATGTTAGTTGGTGAACTATTTTAATATTTTTTTTTGGATAGTGAGTTTGACATTTGTGGAACTATTTGAGATTGTATTCGGAGACTTTTTTTGTTAAGGTTTTTGTTTTTATGGATCTTAAGGGAAAGATTTTTTGATGGGTTGAAGTTTATTTGTGGATATTTAATTATGCTCTGTTCCATTATATTCTTGTTGATTATTTCTAAGACAGGTTGTGCATCTAAATCCTCGCTTTGGGCTTGGGGTGTTACATACAAGCATTGTAAGTTATATTTAATATTTAGCATAAAAAATTGTAGTAGTCACTATGTATTAATTTTATTATTGTTATTTTGTTTTTATTTGAGATTATATTTTTTTAGAATATATTTATGATTATTTGATTGTGTTTTTTTGTTCTTCCTTTCTTTTCTTGCAAGTATCACTATATAATTCCAACATTCCTTCACTTTATATTGCAATTGTAGTAAGCTTCTCAGCCCCCAAAATTAATTGGAAATTATTTTCTTAGTTTGTAATCTTTTATATAGATGGTTTGTAAAAGATATACCTTCAGATATTTTAATTTTTTAATCTTAGTGTTTATATATTAAAGATATCGTGAAATTGCATCTTCACTTACACTATACTTTATATTATGTGTATGAATTTAAGAATACAATAATTAGGGTTGATTCCATTCCAATTATGAGTATGAGTATGATTAAGATTAAGATTAATTTCTTATATTCTATTTAATTTAGGGTTGACCAAGATCTTAATAGTACTTTATTGTCGATTCATTAATATCATAGAGGTTATCTTAGTCCAAAAAAAAGAAAAAGAAAAAAAGAAAGGGTAACTTAGTTTGATTTATAGACAATTTCCTACTAATATAAGTAATGGATGTTGTATGATTTAACTCATCCTAGCATTTAATGTAGGATATATTCAAAATGGAGCCTGGGCCATTAAATATTCAATGTTTAAATAGCTAGAGCTGAGAGAATTCTATTAAAGAGGATTGGTTCACTGATAATTTATTATTGTCCATCATACTAGTTAAAATTATTTTTTGTTTCTTTTTTTTAAGTAACTTACCATAACATTAACATTTAGAAGGATCTGTTATGGGTTAAGTCAATTATTTTATGTAGCTCTTCATTTTGCTTCTTTTAAAACTAGACAGATTATAGTATTTTCATGCATCCATACGATAATAGATTAATATTTCTAGCATCATACAATTTTCATTATTATTATTATACCTAAAACTTAGATTTTTTCATTTATGAGCATATACTAGCCTTTTTTTTTTTTTTTGTTTGGGTTTTCTTATAGCATACATGTTTATTATAGGCTAACAAAGTAAGCATTTCTTTAAGGAAAATTTATGTTAGTTTTGAAATATATTTTTGCTATATGAAATTTTAGGCAAGAATTCATGGACAAATAATTTAAAACATATCATACAAATTAGTTCATGTTGCAAAACACATAATACAAAAACAAGATTTTCATGAACAAATAATTTATTAAAAACAAGATTTTCATGCTTAGCCATGTCCCTAAAACATATCAACATGAATATTATAAAAAGAAAAGTAACTACTTAAGAGATGTAACTTACCTTGTAAGAGATAAAGAATGAATAAATATTTGCAAGTGTTGTTCTTTGTAGTTGTTTGTAGAATGTATGACACGAATGAGTTGAAAATGGTTGATAAAATTATGAGAGGAGTAAGAGTAAAGAAGAAGGTTGATAGAATTTTTAGGGGAAAAAGAGTGGAGAATGAGAACCGTGGAAACTTCAGTAGCATTAGTGTTGTATAAATAGGATGCAAGTTTCATATAAGTTAAATTCTTAAATTTTAAACTGTATAACTAGATACTCCAATTGACCAAATACAACACAACATAGACCAAGATGGGACACTTTGTACAAACAAATTACTTAACTATAAACATATATTCATTTTTACTTTTGTTTTGTTAGTGTGTTAGCAAAGAATCTCTGCAAAGAATCAAACACAAAAATCTTGTTTCTTTGTTTTTTTATTTATTTTTTATAGTGTGCACATTAATCATCTTTTTCTTTCGTAGTTTTCTCTCTTTGAGGGGGGTATGGATAGGTTATGCAACATATTCACATATTAGCACTAGCATAGAATAAGAATCTGTGTTTTATTTATTTATTTATTTTTTTGGGTTGAGAATTGTTAATGTACAAATTTTCAGGCCCTAATCTCATTAGTCTACTCACTAAAATACCCATACAAGCCCATAAACTACTTTGGGCCTCCACAAATATTTCCAACATACTACCCAAATTCTTTCCACATATTACCCAAATATTTCCCCATGTTATTACACAACTTGGGCCTTCACAAATATTACCCAACTTGGGCTCCCACAAATACTTCCCATACAAGCCCCATAAATTATTTTGGGCCCACACAAATACTTATCATACCATTACCAAAATTGAGCCACAAAATTATGTCATCTCTATAAAAGCCCAAACTCATTTACCTTGTGGGCAAAATCCAAAAAGCTCAACAAAACTCTCTTACAAAACTCGTTGTTACACGGCACCTCTAAAGAACATTACTACATGGCATCCTAAAGTTTGTTGTTACATGACACCTCTAAAACCTGTTGTTACACAGTACCTCTAAAGCACATTACTACATGACACCTCTAAAGTCCGTTGCTACATGACACCCTAAAGCCGGTTGCTACACGACACCCCTAAATTCCGTTGCTACATAGTAATATTTTTACAAAATCACAAACTATTTACACAAGCTGGATATTATTTGGGCAACTTTTACAAAAAAGCTCAATATTATTTTGGCAACTTCTACAAAGAGCCCAATACTATTTAGCAATTATTTACAAAAAGTCTAATATTATTTTGGCAACTATTTACAAAAGCCCAATACTATTTTGGCAACTATTTACAAAAGACTTAATATTACTTTAACAACATTTTATCAAAACCCCAAAACTATTAGGCAAACAATTATTCTACCAAAGCCCAAATATTATTTGACAAAAGAATTATATTATGCTCAAAGCCCAAAACAATCCTTTGGCAAAACATAATTTGATATACTAAATTCATAACTCATGGAAACATAAAATTACCTATGACATATTACCCATATTTCAAAACAATTTCTTCTACAAAATTCATTGGAACTATGCTTATTTGTTCCATAAGAAACTCTAACTACAAAAGCCCATATATGTTATCTATGGGAAAAATATTCATTTTGTAGGAATGAACAAGCCCAAAGAAGCTCAACCAAGGCCCATCCTAGACAGCCTAGCCCATGTGCAAATCTCAGCAACTAAAGCTCACTTGAGTAACTAAAGTTGTTAGACTAGCCACTAGTCAAGTTTCAGCACAATTAAGCTAACATCTAGGGCCCACTACCATCATTTTCAGCTTGTCAAATCAGATCAAAAAGGGACACATGTCCAGCTGAGCTTACACCTTTTCTTGACTAGCTGATTTTCATGATTATTGATGTGAAATAAAGCTGTGTTGACAAGACATAAAGCTGTGAAGCTGCAGCCAGCCATTCTCTCTCTCTTCTCCAACACAATCAGTCAAGGAACAAGGAGTAGCTATGAACAAACCATGGAAGCTACTGGAATTACTTATAAACAGCTCATTACCATGCCAAAAAATGTACACTTTTTGGTTCATGAACCAAGCACATGAACCCTAATGGGGAAACTTAGGGAACTATGGTTTGGAGGGCACTAAGGAGATTTCTAGCAGAGGGCTCCAAGATTGACATTTGGCTTGGGGTGACACAATCTACCCTAGGAAGTGTGGTGGGCCTTTTTTGTGTTTTAGGTTGGATTGCTTTTGCTATTCCACGACCTATGATCCTGGGGTTGGAGAGGCAGGACTAGCCTAATTGAAACACACCTTAGGCTAGCTTGTGAGCAAGTTAGGCCTTTCCTATGCTGACGTGTTCTGGCAAGAACCTTGAATGTATCACTTGCTCATGGCAGGAGAGACTATTGCAAATGTTATAGCAGGAAACAAGATGCAGTAGGATAACTAAAAAATTTTCTGCTAATAACAATAATACATGTATAACTCCATGTAGGAAGATATCACAGTATGATTACGAGTGACAAGATCATGGCGAAGAAACACTAACAATAAAATAGCAAGTTAGTCATTGATCAACAAAAACAAGAGAAAAGAAAATCCATCTACTAAGGGAATGGGCTTAGCAGATATAAGTCCAAAAAGGGGAACTAATCTCCAATGTGTGTAACCTCAGAGGTAGCTCTTGCCATAGAAATTACACACTTTGAAAAAATGACCTAGATGGCTTAATCTTGAATTCCTTGTTCGTTAGAGAGTGGGCTATTGAGAGGGAGAGAAGTGGGTAGCCTATTAACGCATGTTTTTGCTCCTATCACTCATGTTTTTACATTTCTTTTTGATTTCCTGTATTCTTTCTTTCTTTCTTTCTCTCTTTGTTTGCTTTGTTTTCTATTCTTTCTTTCTTTCTATCTTTTTGTTTTTCTGTTTGCCGTTCTCCCCTTTTTCATTGTGCATGTCTATGGCCTTTTATACTGCTTGCCATGACAGGATTTGCCATTTTTACCCCTTAACCGCTTTTGGCCTGTTGTGGATATCCTTCCAAGACTACCATCTAGTCTGTTGGCTGCCCAGCCACCACCACTACATTGTGTTGGTTGTGCCATGCCTCATCTCTAGACAAAAGTGGTATTG
This sequence comes from Quercus variabilis, assembly GCA_030445155.1. Lineage (NCBI taxonomy): Eukaryota > Viridiplantae > Streptophyta > Magnoliopsida > Fagales > Fagaceae > Quercus > Quercus variabilis. The sequence continues at coordinate 5,632,069 of CP129448.1, read as the reverse complement.
TTTTGTCTCTTACCTCCTTTGACACTCCTATCCAGATAAGGGTTAAACCTCTCCCTTACCAACCTCTATAACATGTATCTAGTGATTCCAGCTCATGTTTATTTCTTTTGGGTGAGATGTCATGTGAAGTGAAAGGGCATTGACCTGGATCTGATTCCGTTGTCACAAAGACTATGAAAACGAAATCGGGTGATCATCGGGAAATTAGACATGGCATGGTGTTAAAACCACATAAAGCTCACAGGTTACAGATACTTTGAAACACATAGTTTATGTCTAGGTAATTTCAGAAAAACCTTAAATAATCTAACTTCCACAAAATTTGTAAGGTTTTCAACTTCATTCTTGTCAAGAGATTTTCTATCAATTTCCCACATAACAAGCCAAGATAAGCATCTTTAAATTTTATAATATACCATAAAATCCATGATTTCCTTGTCAAAAATTAAATAAAAGATGCTCATTTTTTTCATATCAACAATTCATGCATTTCCCCAAATGCAATACCAAAATGATGCATTTTCATATATAATAGGGTCACAACACAACACTTTATAAAAAACATATATCCATATATAATTTTCCAAAATGTGTTTGACCCAAAAACAATAATTATGAAACATGATTATTTTCCAAAAATCCCATTAAAAAGCTACTTACCTCACAACCACAAAGCCTAATTCTCCAAGCTCTAAGGAGATTAGCTAGAACCTAAACAATATCAAGTAACCCTACCACAACAAGTATAGAGCTTGGAATTGTATCTAGCTACAATTTAGGAATTGCCAAATAAGCACTTAATTAGGCAAGCCTAATATTTAACCTCATCAATAATAATATATTCCACTTCCAAAGTTTCTCAACAAATTGATTCACAATGCATAAACTCCAATTTATAAAGTTAACCCATTTAACATCATCTCCAACATTATGAGCCCGAGTTTAAGGTACATTCCTTTCCTTTGCCTGCATCTTCATCACCACGTGTTGCAATGTGCTTTTTCTTTCTTTTGAATGTTTATTTATTCCTTCTTCCTACCTTAACACCTGCCTTTTTTTATTTTTTTTTATTTTATTTTTTTCAGGTTGATCTCGAGCTCCTTTCTTTTTATCACCCCACAAGTGGGGAAGTTCCTGCTGCTATGGGCATGCCCATGGAAGGCTTCTTCGATGGGGCAGATATTGTGGCTGAGGCCATGGCCTCTACTTTTGTTGCTGCGTAGGGAGCTCCTGTTGAGGCTCTAATTCTTCCATCTAAGCCCGTTCTTGCCAAGGAAAGTACTCAAGTCGAGAGGGTTGGTGAGTTCTTTCCTATTTCTACTGAGATCCTTACTTCCCAAAAAGAAGTCACTCCTACAGATGCATCTCAGATTAGGAATGCTTCTCCTGCTACTCCTTTTGTCATCTTCGCCAGCGATCCCTTCATTGCCCTCTCCTAGGCCTTAAAGGATGACTCCTCCTTGGTGGTCACTTCTTCCTCCATTCCTGTGCTGACGTGTCCTGGCTATGGGTATGTGTCTTTTGTTCTTGGTAAATCTTCTTTGTCTTTTCTTCCTGTCATTTCCTGGTACAACTCTCTAACTACTTTGCACATCATTCTTCTTATAGCCACAGACATTCCTGAGGAGCCTAAGACTGAAGCAGGCTCCGCGATGCCCACGGCTCCTACTTCTGCTACACCCGTAGCCCCTACTCCTATGGGTCCTGGTACTTATTATTGTCTCTTTTGTGCTTCCTTCAATTAAGACTTCCATCCTCATATTCGCCCCTACCTTTCGCCAACTCATACTCTACCTCGTATTTTTTCTCAGGTCCGACTCTTGCTGAGGTGGCTTCGACCTCTCAGTTTGAGGTTGGTAGCAGTTTTGCCACTGCTCTTGACCCAGCGAGTGAGGCTATTGCCTTCTTCATCCAATTTGACTAGCTCGAGACCAACGACCTTGATCCTGCGGACTTCTGAGGTGCTGGAGCTCCTTATGTTGACTTTTATGGCTTTTGGGTTCTTGGGGAGTGCATCACTCACTTAAAGGCAGTCTATAACAGCCTTGGGGACTTCATGCAAGGATTCCTTTTTGGTTGATCCGTGAGGGAGCACTTCCTTAAGTTACTGGGGAGTGTGATAAACGATATTAAGCATAACTTCATCGATACTATGTTTACTGAGAGGATTCTACAGTGGAGGGCTTCGGTTCAGGAGTTGATCAGGGTTGGGTTTGCTGTGGAGTTTCTGTTGGATCACTTGCGAGAGATTGCTCAAGCCTTCTTTACGAAGAAGGTTCAGCCTGCTATGGAAGCTATAGATGCTTGCATCAAGGTTTTGAAGAAGGAGGTGGCAGACTTAAAAGCACATCGTGAGCGCCTCCTTTCTGGTGTTACTGGTCCTAGTCGCTTTGGAGATCAGACCTTTATTTCAGGCCTTTGATTAGACTATTACATTATGTATCTTTATTTCCTTCCCCCATGTTTACTTCTCTCCCCTCTCTCCCTACTTAGTACACTTCTTTATTTCTCTAGCACTTATTTGATAAGCCTGGTATGACTTATTATTTTGGGTTAGTAATCTATTATGCCATATCTGCTACAGCTACTACTATGTTTTGCTAATATTTCATGGTCTTTATTACTCTTTGTGTTTTTGCACTTAATCATCAATTACAAATGAAAACACACTATAATGCTTTCTTGTGACATTATCCCTTGTAAGGGTGGTCACTTGGAGGAAAAAAAAATAATGAAAGAAAGGAATAACTACATAATGTTTCTTAGGCATAATAACACTTTAACCATTTGCCATTAATGGGGTCCATTAAATCTTTTCCATCCATTTGGGCCAAATGGTAATACCTACTTGCATGTGCTTCCCTTACCATGAAGGGTCCCTCCCATTTTGGCGAGAATATAGATGGTCTTGTCATACCTCGCTTGACGTGGTCTGCTGTCTTTAATACAAGCTATTCTTCTGCAAACACCCTTTCTTTAGTTGTCCTGCCATAAGCTTCGATCATCCTTTGTCGGTGTCTGAGGTTGTGTACTTGGGCTTCCTCCCTTTATTCGTCCAACCCTTCCAAGTCCTTGCATCTTTCTATTGCAAAGACTTCCTTCTTTTTTTCTTTCTTTCATGCCTGCATAACCCTTAAAGAAGGTATCATCACTTCTGTTGTGCTCATCACCTTCGTTCCATAGATTAAAGAGAAGGGAGAAAATCTTGTGGCAGATTTGGGCGAACTTCTGTAGGCCCAAAGGGCATCTGGCATATGCATTACCCATCCTTTGGTGTATTCTTGGCTTATCTTTTGGATAATCTTGATGAAAGTTTTGTTTGTTGCATCCACCTGCCCATTCCCTTAGGGGTAATAAGGCAATGAATGATGGTGCTTGATCCGATAGAACTTCAGCATCTTTCTTACCTCTTTGTTGACAAATGGAGTACCATTGTCACTTATGATTCAATGAGGTACTCAAAATCGGAAAATTATGTTTTCTTTGATGAAGTTCACCATAGCTCCTCCCATGGCTTTGTGGAGTGGTATGGCATTTGCCTATTTAGTAAAGTATCCCGTAACCCCACTAAATCGAGCCCCCATGTGTGAAAGGGCCATGAGGTGACCATGCTATGTAAACTTTGTGGGTGGATGTGGATTAGGTTGGCTTGCACTTGGCAGCTGTGGTATTTTTTTACAAATTCTACTGTATCCCTCTTTATAGTGGGCCAATATTAGCCCATCTGCAACATTCACCGATATAGCTTCTTCTTTCCTTGGTGCTTTCCACATTCTGCAGCGTTTACCTCCCTTATCATTTCTCCAGCTTCTTCAGGACCCAAACATCATAAAGGGTCCCCGTCGTACCCCTTTTTGAAAAGGTTTCCCTTATGTAAGAAGTAATGGATTGCCAACTTCTTGAGCTTATATCTCTCACTATGCTTTTGTAGCAAGACACATTCTGTCAAGTATTGCATGAATGGGCTTCTCCAATCTTCATTGGAAAATATGACATAATTTTCTTCCCTATCTACAGCCAAGTGACAGGCCTTATGCTAGGTTTGGAATAGGTCTGCATCCTTACCCATGTCTGGCCAATAAAAACCCATCCTCTAGAGCCTGTGATAAAGGTTGATCTCACCACAAAACCTACAGGTTTTGCCGTGCACTTCCTGTAATTTTTTTTTTTGGACCTTTTCATGCCCCACGCATCTTGACAAAATTCTTCTTGGCATTCAACGATATAGTTCCCCTTTCATCAGGACATAGTCCTTTAATGTCTTTAATTCTGCCACATCTCATTCCTTCAATAGGGCTTCCTTAATGGGAACCCTCCAATCCTCTTAGCATCCTTGCTTTTCTTGGAAGCTTTCCTGCAGTTTTTCAATAATGGACTCTCTTTGCTTGTTAATTTCAACTTTGGTACTATTTCCTTCAAAGGCTAACTATGAGCCCAACGTAGCCAGCGCGTCCGTGTACTGATTTTCGCTCCTTTGAGCGTGCTCTATCTCAAATGTTCTGGCCAATGTCCTGTATGGGGCCAAACTTGGTTCCTTTAAGGAGAAACTCCCCTTGGCTTGGCATACCACCATATTGGAGTCACCTATCACCTTCAATTGTTTGATCCCCATCTCAAGGTATGTGGTTAACCCCGTGAGATAAGCCTTGTATTCTACGGTATTGTTTGAACACGGAAACTCCAACTTGAATGAGAGTGCCATGGTCTCTTTTCCTTAATTGAGAGTGCCGCGGTCTCTTCTCCTTAATGGTAAAGGACCACTCTTGCGTATCTCGAATTTGCTGTAGAAGAGCTGCCAAACTTCATGACCTATTGCTCTTTGGTTACTTCCGCTGTGGCCACTTCTCCAAGAACCTCATTGTCTAGTGGAAATTCCTCTTCTCCCGAAAATTGGGCTAACAAGTCCAGTATGGCTTGACTTTTTATTTCCTTGGGTGTTCTTGCCTTTAAGTCATATGGCGACAATTGTAACAACCATTGAGATATCCTTCCAGAGAGGATGGTTGCTGGAGAAGGGCTTTGATTGAGTGAGACTTTGTCATCAAATGTATATCGTAGGCCAAGAAATAATGTCATCCTGTTGTTTGAATATCCTACTTCCATGTCTTCATCATTGAAAGTAATCTCATTGGTGTCTTGTAGGAAAGCGTTATCAACTTTGGTTTTTGCTGCGAGGCATGCTACTCCTGCCCTGAAGCAATGCTTACCAGAGCCTTCGTGGCAATTCTTCATTCGTTGGTTGTGAGTTCCAGCTAATCAAATAAGTTCTTGAACCTAGGACTTTTTTGCAAGGTGGTAATGGTTGTGGCAAGCAGGGCCGACCTTTCTTCTTCATCCTCTCTTGGATTTGCACAAATAACAACTGCTGCTACTCCTTTTCTCTTGTGGTTTGAGAGTGGGTTTCTTTGCATTTCTAGCTGGGACAACTCAAGAGTTCCCTCTCTGATTTTGTAGTGCACTAGTCTGTGGAGTGCCCAACATTCTTTGGTAAGGTGCTGTACATAATTGTACAAATGATAGAAACATGGGTCCCTCCACTCTTCCTCAGTGGGTTCTCTAGAAACTTGATTGGATTTGAAAACCTCGTTTGCGATCCATTCATCCAGGAGCGCATCTAGCCCCTTCGGTGTACATGGTAATGGCGCCCGGGGGGGGGGGGGGTGGGTCTCGGGCTCCCTCCCATCTAATTTTTTGTTCTTTTTACTAGTGGATATCGTCATAGTCTGCGATGTGGATCTCCACTCCTTGGGTTTGTCAGAGCTAGGCCTTACTGATTGGGTAGGTTTCCTAGCCTTTTGCAATAGCTGCGCAAACTGCAAGATTTTTAAGTTCTCCAGGACAGCTCTGTTCTCCATGATCATGTTACCTGTGCACATTTCCACCAACGTCTTCTCTGCATAGTGATTATAGCAATTAAAGGCTATGTCCCTAAACCTCTTAATGTACTCCAGCATATCTTCACCATTCTTTTGCTTGGTTCCTTGCAAAGTTGCAAGCGTTACCGTTTCTTCTCTGTGGAAATACTTGATGCAGAATATGTCTACCATATCATCTCATGTCGGGATCGAACCTGGCTTTAAACCTATTTACCAGATGTACGCACGGTCGCATAGGGATTTAGAAAACTCCTGAAGACACAAATCCTTGTTTACTATATAGGGACCAAGGGTGTTAATAAACTTACTCGCTTGCTCAATAGCACTTCCTCTTCTGCCATCGTATTATGCGAAAGTTTGTGGCTCATATCTATTAGGATATGGCTTGCTTAGTATCCTCAGTGGATAAGGAGGCTTTCGTGCATAGAATCTCTCCATGGGCGCCTTGGCCCTTTCCTGTTCTAAAAGTACTGTAACTTCAGCTATGGTAATGAAACACTGTTCTTCATTCTGTGGGCCACCATTGATATGAGTTTCTTCCTTATCTGCTGCATGCTCAGGGTCATATTGGCTTCCTTTCTCTTTCGTCTTGTCCGCGTTCATCTGGTGAATCTCTTTCATCAGCTGCTACTAGGAACACTACATAGATTGCAGCACCTCAATAAAAAATTTGGTATTGTCAGTGGGGATTCTTTGTTGATGCTGTAGCACAACACCCACTTCATTAACACTTTCTGCCTGATTGGGCTGGTAGGGTATTGCTATCCTTGATTTTGCCTATGAGGGTACGGTGCTTATATTTCGTGTTGTTTTTTTTTTTTTTTTCTCTTAGGGGCATAACTCATGAGGACTTTATCTGCTTTGCTTGTCTTTTTTCCAACTCCCCAGTGCTGTCGCCAATTAAATGTGGTGGGATTTTTTTTTTTTTTTTTTTTTTTTTTGTGTTTTGGGTTGGATTGCTCTTGCTATACCATAACCCACGATTATGGGGTAGGAGAGTCATGACTGGCCTAATTGAAACACACCTTAGGTTAGCTTGTATGCAAGTTGGGCCCTTCCTGTGTTGACGTATATTGGCTTAATCTCCAATACGCGTTATGGCTTTATCACTCATGTTTTTTCATTTCTTTTTGATTTTCTGTGTTCTTTCTTTCTCTCTCTCTCTCTCTCTCTCGCTCTCTCTCTCTTTTCATTCTCCCTTTTTTTCACTATGTATGTCTATGGCCTTTTATACTGCCTATTGTGATAGGATTTACCATTTTTACCCCTTAACCGCTTTTGACTTGTTATGGGTATTGTTCCAAGACTGTCCACTGGTCTGCCAGCTGCCCAACCACCACCACTACATTGTGTTGGCTGTGCCATGCCTCATCTCCAAACAAAAGTGGTTTTGTTTTGTCTCTTACCTCCATTGACACTCCCATCTAGATAAAGGTTAAACCTCTCCCTTACCAACATTTATAGCATGCATCTAGTGTTTCCCGTTCATGTTTACCTCTTTTGGGTAAAATGTCATCCCAGCAGGATATTTCCTCCAAAAGAGCTTGAGCGGGAACCCCAAAATAGACTCCCCTTTCTTCCCACCGCCAGACTATACCCTCTCATACCTCTGGCCCATGGCCCACCTCCCTTGTATTGGCTGGATATAGGTAGGTGGTGCCTAAGCCTTGTGTGCATGCTCCACTTTTGTCTGAGCCCATTGCTTTTCTAGATTTCATGCATTTGCCATTACCTCCAAGTTTGTCTGATTCTGCTGCACGCTCTGGTATTCGTTTAACTCTTGTGGTGTAAATGATATAAGGGCCTTTAGGCTTTTGTTCTCTGCAACCTATCCCTTCTTCAAATTGGGCATTGCTTGGGTATGGACTTTCCCCATTGTACTTGGCCCATGTCTTTTTACCTTGCGTCCATGGATTAGCTAGTGCTCCTGCCATCCCACTGCACTGCTCCTGTTATGATATCACTTATCCCTTTGCCTTGTTGTTACTTTTAAGCTTACGGGCTAAAGCATCTTCCATGTCAATTTCTTATATTATTCCTTCTTTTAATCTTTACTACCCAGTATTCTTGCTGGGCCAACCCATTCCGTACCTTGGGCTTCCTTGGCCCATTTCATTCTTTAGGTGTCCTCGGCCCATTTCATCCTTCCCTACCTCTTTCACTCCCATGAGTTTTTTTGCTAAATCCTTTGGGCTTCTCTAGCCTAATTACCACATCCTTACCTTTCGGGCTTATTGGCCTTTGAGCCAACCCCATGAATTTACTAATTCCTTTCTTTAGGCTTCCCTAGCCCATTTTTTTACTTTCTTTCCATCTCTTATGATTCTCATGGGTTTACTACTTCATTCCTTGGGCTTTCTCGACCTATTTTCTTTCTCCTTGGCCACTTATTATCTTTTGTGGGCCTGTTGACCATTGTTGATGCTCATTTTGGGAAGCCCAGCAATATGGGCATAAAGGAGTTAGTAATTGGATAGAAAAGCCATTAAACTCAAGCGGCAGGAATAATCATAGGCCTATAACATAAACAAACGGGCCTTGAGGAAGCAAACGGGCCTAAAGGAGCCTGGAAAGAGAGAAATAGCAAATCCATGGGCAATGTGTGATGTAGAAAAGTGAGAATAGACCACAACAAACCCGAAGTAATGCAAGTAAAGAAAGTAAGAGGTTGATGGAAAGTTTATGAGCCCTAAGGATGAAGGATAAAGTAATTGGGCCAAGGAAGCCCAAAGGAGATAGTAAAAACCCATGAGAACGCAGAATTAGAAAGGGCCAAAGATTCCCAAGGAAAGTAAATGGGCCAAGGATGCCTAAGAGGAAATAAATGGAACACAGGAGCCCGTAATTAATGTGATAAAAGGCCTAATGACCATACTAAGTCATTGAGAGAAGAGTAAGCAGTAGGCCTAAAGAAGCCTAGTAGGCTCGGGTCAAATGACATCCCAATAGGAATGGCAGAGTGGTGTGGCAGGAAATTGTAGTAAGACTACAGAAAGAGCAAAAGAGTGGGCTAAAGGAAGAAAAGCTCATAATCAAACAAAGCCCAGCACTTAAAGGAAGCAAGCTATAATAAATGGGAAATAAAAAAATAGCTCATGCCATAAGAAGTCAAGGATGGATGGCAGAATGTACAGATGGGCCTCCAAACTATGGCGAACACATGAGCAGCAGGCAGGTTTTGGACATACGTAGAAGTGGAGCACACGCAAGGCCTAGGCATCAGCAACCAGTACCCAGCCAATGGAGGAGGTGGTGGGTCATAGGTTAGAGGTAAAAGGGCATGGTCTGGTGGTAGGGAGAGGGGAAAACCTATTTTGGGGTTCCTGCTTAGGCTTTTTGGGGGAAGTGTCCTGCTGGGATGACATACCACCCATAAGAAGTAAGGATGAGTTGGAATCACTTGGTGCATGCCATTCGAGATAGGGAGAAAGAGAGCACCCACATTGTAGTAGGTAAGAATGCCACGGCAAGCAAATAAACAAAATATTCTTTGTTTAGTGATGGGGAGTGGCACAGCCAGCACAAGTAAGTGGTGCTGGCTGGGTGACTAACAAACCAATGGTGGTCGGCAAGGACACCCAGACCAAACAAAGGTAGTTAAAGGGCTAAAATAGTAAAAGCTAGCCACGACAGACATTATATAAAGGATCCTTGCCCTGCACAGTAGGGGAATCAAGAACACGATAATAGTAACCCCTAAGAAAAAATCACAACAAAGAAGCAAGCATTGAGAAAGAAAATGAGAAGAAAAGAATGGAAGAATTAGAAAGAATGAAAAAATAGAGAGCATATAGTGGCAAGCATGCACCAATAGGTTGATCTCCTCTCTCCCTCTAAAGCCCTACTCTTTGCTAAAGACAAAAAATTCTTTTGGGAATAGGTCATTTAGCTTTGTTCCCTCAAAGCAATTAATTTCTTTCAAGCAAGATTATTTACATTGAGGAAATGGTTCCTTTTTGGTTTCGACCTTGTAATATAATTTGGCATGGTAGATTGATATTTCTCTCTTTGATTCAACAAATTCATTACTATTTCTTCCCCACTTATTTCTACTATTTTATGTACAGGGCGTCTTTTGTCGCTCCCCTTTATTTATTCTGTCTAAATAGTGAACGCATTTTTTTTTAATAATATCTTTATTACATTTGCCTGCCATAACTTTCCCATAGTAGCTCCACCTACTATGGGCATGTGATCAAAGCTTTGGCAAACTGGGCATAGTTTATGCACAAGCCGAACCAAGGAGGGTTACAATTGAACCGGTCCCAACTCCCTAATCTAGAACACTTGGGCCTAGTACAGTAGGAGACAGCACAGTCCAATGTTACAAAAAGGCCCACGACAACCATTATTCCTGCCATTTTGGCCTAATGGTCTTTATTTTATTATTCTCTTTCTCCATCTTTTTCATATTGTTGAACTTCTTTTGCCATTGGTTCCTTTTGTCAAAAGTGGGCATTAATAGGAAGCTTTGATATTAGCAACAAACAACTAAGACCATTAGCCTAATTCATGCTCTAATCCCATTGGTTGAGGACAATCCAACATTTAATGCTATATTAGAACTCTAGCTGCTATTACCCAAAACAACAAGAACACTCTAAAGCTGAACATACCATTCTTGGCCAAATCCTAGGAATGATTTTCTAAGGATTTTTTGAAGATTGAGACTGATTTTGATAGAGATTATTTGCACAACCCCCCCCCCCCCCTTAAACTCAATTATAAATAGAGCTCTTCACCAACACCTCAACACACACCAACAGATAAGAACAACTCCCTCATAAACTTCTCTATTTTCCTCTCCCTTTGATTTTCTTAAGCTCTTAGTGAGGTTCTGAGCTTTGAGTTCTTAGTTTCAAAATTAGAAACTAAGCTCTTCTACTCCTAGCTCATAAATACCCCTCACACCTCTACTTATAAGCTTTCATCCATCTCCAACAGAAAGTCCCAATAAATACTCTCTCTCTCTCTCTCTCTCTCTCTCTCTCTCTCTGATACTACCAAAATGGCCCTCACTACTCACTATATATATCCATGAGCATACCCTGGCATAATAATGATCTTCCTGCGCTAGCTGGAATCTCTCTCTCTCCCTTCATCTCACACTAAGCTTTCTCCATTACTTGTTATAATGGACCACATAGTGTTTGTTTACTCCTTTACTATTGAAGGCTATAATGTATTGTTACTATAAAGTTTTTCCCTCATGTTCTTGTATTGGAGGACTTCTTCTCACTAGAACCTACGAATGATGATTTTGGAGATGTAGATACTCTCCTTAATTTGTGAAATAATGAATGGCTGAAGGTTTATTCTGTTTTGTTTTATTTTACTACTGGAATACATTACTGCTGGAATATTTTACTATTGGGTTATTTCTTTGTTGCAGTAGGTTTTTCTGTTGTGTTGACGTGTCTACTGAAGGAAATGATTTTGGGCCATCCCATAATCCTTGCCAGTCCTAACCTAGGCCCTAGGCATAAAATAAGGCGAATCTATCAAAAGCTTCATTGATAACCCTTGGGCCATGCTTTAAGCCCATTGCCGAGTTTTGGTTTAAGCCCCCAACCCAACACAAATCTCATTTGTCGAAATGACAACTTTTCTGCCCCTGACAAGAATAAGAATAAATGTACTTGAATCTATAACTATTTGTTTCATAGAGCAAATCATGCAAAGATTCTATAGTTATTACTTTTACAGGATGAAATGAAAGAACATAACATACTGGCACAAACCAAACTATTTCGGTAAAAAAAAAACTACTAACATATGGAAAGAATAAGAATATGTGTACTTTTTTTTTAGAATAACAATCTATGCTGCAAAATATTTTTTTTAACTTGACTACTCTCTCTCTCTCTCTCTCTCCTCCAATTTTTGGCAATGCCATTGCCCCAATTCTTTTTTTTTTCCTCCCATTTTCACCAAGTCCATTGCCACAAATCAATTGTTCTCTCTCTCTCTCTCTCTCTCTCTCTCTCTCTCTCTCTCTCTCTTTTAATTTAAATTTCGGCAACTTGGCCACAATTCCTTTTTTTTTTTTTTTTTCCTCCAATTTTCAGCCCCAATTTCTGCAACTTGGTTGCCATAATTCTTTTCTTTTTCTCCAATTTTCAGCAACTTGGTTGCCACAATTCCTTTTTTTTCTCTCTCCTCTTTCCTCCCCTACAATTTCGGCAACTTCGTTGCCACAATTGCTTTTTTCCTTTCAAGCGCTTCTCTCCTTTGGGCACTTCATCTGGGCAGCTAGATTTGGGCAGCAGGAATTTCGGTAACCTCATTACTAAAATTCAATTTTTGTGTCACTTCATCCATCACATTTATCTCTCCTCTCCAATACTTTTTGTTAGAATTTCGACAACGGTATTGCCAAAATTTACTTATTTTCTTATTTTTCCAAATAACTTCCAACAATTCCCATATCACAAATAAATTTACTTTTTTGTCAATATTCAACCAAAAGATTTGTTTACTATTACATATGGTACACACTACACACCCAAAAAGAAAAAAAAAAAAAAAACCATATAAAAAACAAACTAACAACTTGTTCATTTTATGTCAGTGCAATGGGTGTGAACGCATTGATATTTTTTAGGTTAATTTCAATGTAGAGTTTCTTTAAATCTAGTACATACAACAATAAAAATTTTAAGTCACTGTAATGGGTGTGAACGCATTGATATTTTTTAGGTAATTTCAATGTAGAGTTTCCTAAAATCTTGGACATGCATTAATAAAAGAAGTTTTATATTTGATGGGTCATGTTAACCGATGTCCATAGGCCAATTATTAATAAACTATATTCGAAAAGTTTTAACACCACTTTCATGAGAAATATTAAAAGCTGTCAAGAAAATTAATTATTTCATTATTTTTCCATAAAATGTTTTAGAAAGTTTTTAAACCAATGCTCTTAAGACATTTGTTAATTTTGACAAGCTTTTATTTAGTCTTTGAATTTTATTATTATTTTTTGTTTAAGTTCTTTTAGCTTAAAATGTTTTTAATTTTGTCCATTTATCTAATTTTGGCACACCTCCTTTATAGTTTTTGTATTTTTCCCTTTAAAAAAAAATCAAAATGATCTCGTTGTGGTGGAGCTAATAATATTTTATTAGACAAATTAACTATATTGGAAACTAATGGAAGTTAAAAGGTAATGAAATGAAAAAAAAAAAAGAAAAAAAGAAAAAGAAAAGAAAAGTAAAAAAGTAAAAACTTAAAAGATTGAATGGAAAATAGATCAAACAAAAATTGTATAACTTATAATTTAGGCCTTAAATGATAAAACAGTAATAATAAATTTTTTTTTTTTATTTATTCACTAATAATATGATTCAAATTTAAACTACCCATTTATCAATGAATCATCAAGATTTTAGGAATATTTTTCTAAAAAAAAGATTTTAAGAATATTGTAGAGTTAAAAAAAAAAAAAAAAATCTCTAGATTCTAACTCTAGAAAATCTAGATGGTGTATGAACTAAGAATCCATAATGCACGGAACGGACACAAGTATGAGTACGATACAACAATAAGAGCAATTTTTGATAAATTATACCATGATATGGCGAACAAGACAACTAGGGGTGGAGGAGGGAGGATGGAGGAGGGAGGAGGGCCAAGGGGGGGAGCTGCCCCTCCTAAACTTTCAAATTTTTTCACTAATAATATTATAATGACCTAAAATGCCTTATTTGCCCCCCCGACACAAAAGAGAATTTTTCTTTTTCAATTCACGGTACTGAGACTCAGTAGACTTCTACTCTTACTACAATTCTAATATATAAAACCAATGGGTCCTACTTAGTAATGATTAAAAAAAATCCTCTACATTGCATAAGGAGTCTGAACACAGTAGCTTGATGGGCTTTTGAAGACAAAAACGTACTACAACTATAATATAAAACCATGGGTCTCACTTGGTAATGATTAAAAAATAAAAAATAAAAATAACAACCCTGCACACCTACGTAGAATGAGAATCAGTTCTAGCATAGAACTCTGAAAAAGAAAAAAAAGAAAAAGTATATATATAATGCAAACAAAGCACGCCTCCCATCAAAAGAAAAAAAATTCTTTTCATACCAGTCTTTTTCGGTTTAGACCTCAGAGTTTTTGTGGAGTTTTTAAAAGCATTCAAGCTGGGTTTTTAAGTCACACGTTCAAGTATTCATAGGTATGCATACTCTTAATATTTTTGCTTTGATTTATTTATTTAATTTTTTGAAGAATCAAATTATATGTTTAAACTGTTTATATTTAGATGGATCTCTTGATTTGACTATTCTTAACCATAAACTTATAATTAAAATTATATGTTTAAACTATTTGTATTTATAATGATCTCTTAATTTGATTATTCTTAACCATAAATTGGTAATTATTTTTCTTTATTTTAATGATAGGACATATATATTTGTAGTTAATTGAGATTATGGAGTATCCTGATCATAACAATGAGTCCGGATCAAATCCTAAACAAACTCGTATTGAAGTGGATGTTGCAAATCTTCCCATGGATCCTGGTTTGAGAATAAAAATTTCTAACTATCATCCTAATGAAAGAGATCAAATTAGAAGGCATTATCTACAAAATAAACCTTGTCAACCAGTTGACCATGATTTTCCATAAAGTCAATTTGGCAAAACAAAGCGTCAAGTTAATCCATTGGGTTCAAAGAATATCCTAGTTGGTTGGAATATAGCATTACAAAAGATGCTGCATATTGTCTAGATTGTTATCTTTTTCGACCTGATACTAGTGATAAAGGAGGGGGAGACTCATTTGTTAATGAAGGATTTAGAAATTGGAAAAAAAAAAAAAAAAAAAAAGAGGAAGAAGGAGAAATTACAAAATCACGTTGGGGATCACAACAACGCACATAATATAGCTCAAAGAAAATGTGAAGCTTTGGATTTTGAGAAAAGAGAATGTTGAACTCGTTTGAATGCATCAGTGGATTGTATTTGTTTTCTACAACGGCAAGGATTAGCATTTCGTGGCCTTGATGAATCTAAAGACTCCAATAATCAAGGATTTTTTCTTGAATTATTATGGTTTCCTGCAAAGCACAATGAAGAAATTGATAAGGCAGTCCTCGAAAATGCTCTTGAAAATCATCAAACGATCTCTCCTGATATCCAAAAAGAAATAGCAAATGCTACAGCCATTGAGACAATAAATGCTATCATTAAAGATATTGGAGACTCATTATTTGCTATTATAGTTGATGAATTATGTGATATGTCTACTAAAGAACAACTGGCAATTGCTTTGTGCTATGTAGACAAATTGGGACATGTGAATGAACGTTTTTTAGGCATTACACATTTTAATAATACAGTAGTAGTGACACTAAAGAGTGCAATTGAGGAAGAATTTAATAAACATAGCTTAAGCACTAATAGATTGCAGGGACAAGGCTACAACGGGGCAAGCAACATGTGAGATGAGTTAAATGGACTAAAAACCCTTATTTTGAAAGATAATCCTTCTGCCTATTATGTCCATTGCTTTGCACATCAGATTCAACTAACATTAGTTGCAGTAGCAAAAAATTACATCCAGATTACAACATTTTTTAACTTGGTTGCAAAGGTATTCAATATTATTGGAGCATCATGCAAACGTCATGATATTCTTCGCGAAAAACGTAGTGCCGAAGTTATAGAAGCACTAAAAAATAATGAAATTTCAACTGGTTGTGTCTTGAATTAAGTAATGAGTCTAAAAAGACCTTGAGATACACGTTGAAGTTCTCATTATGGTGCACTTGTTAATCTTATTCACATGTTTTCTTTTGTAATTGATGTGATAGAAACTATTATAAAAAATGGTTTAGATTCTAATCAGAGAGCAAAAACAAATATCTTAATTGGTTTACTCTAAACATTTGAATTCATGTTTGATTTACATTTGATGAAAGGTGTGCTTGGCATAAGTAATGAGTTGTCACAGGCATTACAATGAAAAGATCAAGATATTGTGAATGCTATGAAGTTGGTTGACATTTCAAAGCAACGTTTACAGGTCATGAGAGATGATGGGTGGAACTCTTTGCTAGAGGAGGTTTCTGCATTTCGTGCAAAAAATAATATCGATGTCCTTGATATGGATGATTTATATCAACCTCGGCCACGGCAAAAAGCTCAAAACATGAAAAATTCACATTATTAACAAGTGGAACTTTTTTATACTGTTATAGATATGCAACTTCAGGAACTTAATAGTTGTTTTGAAAATTCTGAATTATTACTTTGTGTTGCATGTTTGAACCTAGATAACTTATTTTTAGCATTCAACAAAGAGAAATTGATTCGGCTTGCTCAGTTTTATCCAAGTGATTTTTCAATGGTTCAAGTTTCTTTCTTAGATAACCAACTTGAGACATACATCCATGACATGCAGTTCATTGAAGAGTTTTAAGCACTTAAAGGAATTGACAACTTGCTAAAAAGATGGTAGAAATGAAAAATGATGTTTAAAATCCATTGGTTTACTCATTAGTTACTTTGGCATTGATCTTACTAGTTGCAACAGCTACTGTTGAAAGAACTTTTTCAGCAATGAACATAATTAAAAATCAATTACGTAATCGAATAGGAGATCGGTAGATGAATGATTGTTTAGTCACATATATTAAAAAAAATATATTCAAGACTATTGAGAGTGAAAAAATCATGTAACGGTTTCAAAATATGAAAAATCGCCGAGGACAATTGAGTAAAATAAGTTAAGTGTGAAAAAATAAATTACAGTTTATGTTAGATTCTATATGACAATTACACTATCATATAATTGTTTATTTATTTTGTTATTAATATTGATTAATTTTTTACTTTGAATCTTGTTTTTTAATCTTGCATTCTCTAACCTAAATTCTTGATTCCGCTATTGAGGACACCGTTACGAGATAAATACAATACAAGTACAACGTCTCAAATAAAGTACTTGTGCATCCTAAATATGAATCGGGGACTATGAATAGAAGAAGTGAGTTCCATACTTCTAGGGTTTCAGTTCCATGACAGAGATACAAGAAAAAGACCCATCTAGTATCTAGAACCAAAATATTCCCATCTCTTTCTTATCTTCATCATCATCAAAAATTCAAACATAATATAGCCGTAACAGTATGTATCTGACACCACCACCGTGTAATAAAAAAACACCATAATACGTACGCGCCCATTCCACATCCATTGCATGGCTTACGTGTGGAGCATCATACATGATCATTATCGTCATCTTGAAATTCCATACCCATATATCTTCCACGTGTCATCTTCCTCCATTGACACCTACTCTAGATGATGGACACGTGGCATGATAGACACACTGTGTTTTTGACTGCATGACTGTTTATTTAGTTGATTTTACTGATTGACACACTGTTTGGTTGCCGAGAAAACCGAAGAAAAGAGTGGACTACTAGGTTTGTTGAGTAAAAACACTTTTTTCCTCAGGTCACAGTCTTGTGAAGGCTCAAAGATTGTTAAAAAAAAAAAAAAAAAAAATTCCCACATTTTTCTTAGCAACCAAACTGAGAATAAAGATTTGGAATTGTTGTAATTACATGAGCAATTGATGACTGTAGAGAATGCTTGTTGAATAGGGTAATCTGATTCACAGTTGTGCAGATCTGGGCTTTGATTTGAGAAAGAGACGTGTTTTTGAAGCATTGAGCTCATAGGTATGCATTAGATCTTGTTGAGACTGAGGAACCTGCTTGATCCATTGTTCACATCTGGGCAAAGAGAAGCTGGTGCCAATGGAATCAGAAGGAGAAACTGCGGTGAGTGTCAGAGAACTTTAGCTCTAATTTGCAATCTGTGCTCTGTTTTGTTGAGGAGATAACTGAGGAAATGAGATGGTCACACGTAGAAAATTAAATTCTGATGTTGTTTTGGTTTTCAAACTATGAAAGCTCTTGCCCACCAACTTAGTAACATAGTTGCACTAGTCTCAGTTGAGTGGAAATTGTAATGATCCATTTAATAAAGAATGTAAAAGTTTCTTTAGTTTCTTCATTTCTCTATTCTACATTTGTTCACCAACCAGATGGGGCATAGGATTCGTTTAGAGACTGAAATTTGACCTCTGCCTGTGTCTTTTTGGTGTCCTGATTTTTGTTAGCTATAGACGTTGGGTACATTAGTTTGGCTTAGATTATTCTGTTGATTAATTCAAATTGATGTGATTAGTATCTAATTGTTGATTGGAATGTCTTTTAATGTGATAACTCAGGCAAGGTCTTCAAAGACACTGGGTGGACAAGTCTGCCAGATCTGTGGCGATAATGTTGGGAAGACTGTGGATGGTGAGCCATTCATTGCCTGCGATGTTTGCGCATTTCCCGTTTGCAGACCTTGCTATGAGTACGAGAGGAAGGATGGGAATCAGTCTTGCCCTCAGTGCAAAACCCGATACAAAAGACACAAAGGTAAGTTAGATACTAAATAACTGAAAAAATTTCCACACACTAGGAAACATGGGAAAGAACATGAGCTTGAAGAAGCTGTGTTATTGTAAAAGATTATGATCCCATCCCCCCACCCCTGCAAAGTTAACTGCACCCAACTAGTTTAGGTGAGTCATCTGCTAATATTTGAAATTGTCTGCAAACTTAGTGAAACTGCAAATAAAAATGCAAAATAATTAACTTAATTGGTATTGCTGGTGACACTATCAGTATTTGAAAAAGCAGTGGATATCTTCTAATCACTATATTCTGACTGTTTAATTGTTGCCATTTATCTTGTTGATTTTAGGAAGTCCTGCAATTCTCGGGGATAGAGAAGAGGATGCTGATGCTGATGATGGTGGCAGTGACTTCAATTACAATTCGGAAGATCAAAACCAAAAGCAAAAGATTGCAAAGCGCATGTTGAGCTGGCATATGACATATGGACGGGGAGAGGATGTAGGGGCTCCCAGTTATGATAAAGAGGTTTCTCACAATCACATTCCTTTGCTCACCAATGGAACAGAGGTAATTCAATAACCTTATGATATGCTGTTCTCTTCTCTCTCTCTCTCTCTCTCTAATTAATCTTCCAGCCAATGGTAGGTTTCTGGAGAATTGTCTGCTGCATCACCTGAGCGTCTTTCTATGGCACCTCCCGGAGTTGGTGGTGGCGGGAAGCGTATCCATCCTCTGCCTTATTCATCTGATGTTAATCAATCGCGTATGTCTCTATCCTTTGCATGTACTATGTACCCTGTGTTTAGTTGTTGCTATCAGATATTGATTTGAGGTTCTTGATTATACTTTTTCTGCAGCTAATATTAGGGTTGTGGATCCGGTAAGGGAATTTGGTTCACCAGGATTAGGAAATGTAGCCTGGAAAGAAAGAGTTGATGGCTGGAAGATGAAGCAGGAAAAGAATGTTGTTCCAATGAGCACCGGCCAAGCCAATTCTGAAAGGGGTGCTGGTGATAACCGTGATATTGATGCCAGCACTGATGTGATTGTGGATGACTCTCTACTGTACGTTCCCTCTTGATTGAAATACAGACTGTTGGGTGCTCTTTCAGATTTTATTGAGGCTTTATTCTTTGTAATTGTTGGTACTTTGTAGCTAGTTCAAAACTTTGTGGTTTGTTTTGTTGATTGCATCAGCTTTATTGCTGTTGGGTATTAGCAATAATTGCAATTAGAGTTCTTAATGTAAACTAATTATAGCCATGGAGTCGGCTTTCCCTTGTCTAATTTCTGTTATTATACTTGTTTCATAAGTCCAATATAGAAAGGGCTGCGGTTAATGCTATGTCTGGTTTTGTTTTGCAGGAATGATGAAGCTCGGCAGCCTCTCTCAAGAAAGGTTTCTATTCCATCTTCTAGGATAAACCCTTATAGGATGGTCATTGTTCTGCGGCTCATTATTCTCTCCATTTTTTTGCACTATCGAATAACAAATCCTGTGCTCAATGCCTATGCTCTGTGGTTAATATCTGTGATTTGTGAGATTTGGTTTGCAATGTCCTGGATATTGGATCAGTTCCCCAAGTGGCTGCCTGTAAACCGTGAAACATATCTTGACAGGCTTGCTCTGAGGTGAGAATATCTTTTGCTGTATACATTCATTTATTGTACTTAGCGATTAAGCCTGCATTAATGTGTCTCAAGTAACTGTGTCATTTCAATTTGATGTTTTCATATTATATATAAAGTTTTAATTCTAAAGGAATATACATTACAGATATGACCGTGAGGGAGAACCATCACAATTAGCTGCAGTTGACATATTTGTCAGTACTGTCGATCCATTGAAGGAGCCTCCTCTTGTGACAGCTAATACTGTGCTATCTATTCTCTCGGTCGACTATCCAGTTGACAAGGTCTCTTGCTATGTGTCTGATGATGGTGCTGCTATGTTGTCATTTGAAGCTTTGGCTGAGACATCTGAATTTGCACGGAAATGGGTTCCTTTCTCCAAGAAATATAACATTGAGCCTCGGGCTCCAGAATGGTACTTTGCACAGAAGATTGACTACTTGAAAGATAAGGTTCAACCATCATTTGTCAAAGATCGTAGAGCTATGAAGGTAAGGGTTTACTATCCTGAATTTCTGATGTATCTTGCCAATCCATTTTCCGCACATAGATGCATCCTTCTAGTGTTACTTTGTCTCATTATGCAGAGAGAATACGAAGAATTTAAAGTCCGTATTAACGGGCTTGTTGCAAAGGCACAGAAGATTCCTGAAGAAGGATGGATTATGCAAGATGGCACACCATGGCCTGGAAACAACACCAGAGACCATCCAGGAATGATCCAGGTAGGTTCTCCTTCATCTATATCTATATATTACTAAAAGCTGAAACGTAATATTTAATATTGTTACACTCACATTGAGCTACGTTAGCATCTATGTCTTTCTAATCCTATTTCCTAAATTTATCCTACAATTTTTCAATAGATTTGTTCAATTTTAAAATACTAATAAAACTAAAATTATTTCCAACCTATTTCTACCATAAAGCTCACTTCTTTTAAATTTAATTCCACCAGCCCACTTTTTCTAAATTTAATTATAACTTAAAGTCCAAACCCAAGCCTTCCAAACTGAAAACCCTTAGAAACCCACGGTTACTACCTCTTGATTTCCTTCCCTTTTGTTTCTCACGTGTTGGTTCCCATTCCCACCTTCTAATGGCAAAATCCTCAAGCCCCTTTGGTTTCTCATGTGTTCCTTCCCACCTTCTAACAGCTGAATCCTGACGCCTCTTTTGTTTCTCACGTGCTCCTTCCCCTTCCACACTTTCTAATGGCAGCCTCTCTATTTTCTTTACTTCTTTACCCCCAGTATATAAATACTGATAGAAGCTAGATGCTTTAGTTCAGGCATCTCTAAATCCCAGTTTGTTTTTGCTCTATTCTTTTCGCTTGATTGCTTGATGTTTTTTATTCCCTTCTTAAATTTTGTTACTGCCTACTGCCTCTTGAGTGTTGTGATGTGGCCAGATTAGTTCATTTAGTCTATGTAAAATATGGCAATAATGTTGCAACTGAAACAATTTTCTATGTGTTTATTACAATGCCAAAAATTGTAGCAGATCTTTGTGTATGAATCTGATCTCAATGTCGATTGGAGTTTTTTTTTTTTTTTTTGTTGGCTGTGTTATGGGATGTAGCAATTCTTATATTTTAGTTTGGGAAGGTTTTTAATTTAAAGTTTTCTTGATGTTAAATACCATCTTGGATCTATGAATGCTTTAGTTTTGTTAAAAAAAAAAAAAAAAAGGTTACTGTTGATAAGTTAATTCAGAGTTGCAGTGTGTAGAAGGATTCACATTTCTAAGATATTTCTAAAGGCATTTTTTCTAACTATTTGCTTTGTCTTTGCCCATTAAACAACAAGCTAGATCAAGAGTTGCACTTAACAAGTTAAAAAAAAAAGGTTCAAGAGGTACGTATTGAGAAATTGATTCTTTCTACCTTTGATCTTTAAAAAAAAAAGAAAAAGAAAAAAAAAGAATCAGATTCAATGCTAGTTGCATTAACAAATTCTATTATTTTATATGGATTGTAAATAATATAAAATGACTTTTTTAATGAATGTTTTATGAATTATTATTTATATTAGTTTAAAATATTGTTGATGATGATTGTGAAAGGGGGTTTTTACCATCTAAAATTGACCTACATTTGCAAGTAGAAAATTTGAATGGAAAAACATTTGTTTTTCAAATATAATTAAATGAATATAATCTCAAGTTTAGATGAGAATTCTACATATTTAAGAATGTTTTTGACTCTGTTATAGAGTCTGACAAAAACATTTAGCTTGAAAAGTGCAAATTTTTTTAATATAGCAAAATTACAAATTTGATATCTAACTTCTGTATGTCGTAATACATTTCATAATGTGTTTTATTGACAAGCTTATACTAGTGGCACTTCAAATGAATGTAAGAACAACAAAGGAAGAAGATACAAAAAATACTTTAAAGTTGTCTTTCAATTGATTGGAAATTGATATTTTAGCATTTATTGGATATTTGAGTATGTAAAGGATTGAAATCCTAATTTTTATTTTTATTTAAGTTTGATTTATATTTTCAATTTCGTAATTTAATGTTTTATATCAAGGATAGGAATCCTACTGTGAAATCAAAGATGAAGAAACAAAGAATTGTTCAAATTTTCGTACACAATAGCTTTCATGTGCTCTGCACGGGTTAGCAACTAGTGTTGTTTTAATGCTGAACATTGCAAGTTACTTGTTAGTATGTAAATTTTGGCCTCAAGGGGAGTGGGGAGGGGAGGTTCAAACAAGTGACCTTTGCTTCATGAGGCGTGGTTCCTAGCTGATTGTACTACTCCTTGTGGTTAAAACTGTCAGCCTATTGCTTGTTGGAATTCAGTTACGGTTTGAATGTGTTTCTTATTTGATGCAACTTTTCCTTGAAGTTCATAGAACAAACTGCTTAGATTTTTTCCTTGAAGTACCGTTCTCTTCCCCCCACCCATCTTTTTTCCAATTAGGGTGTAAAGTGGAGTCAAGTGTATCTTCTCTCTTGCAGGAGTATCATTTACTTAGTAAAATTTTGTCTATTTCATTATGTGCAGGTTTTCTTGGGCCAAAGTGGAGGGCTTGATGCTGAGGGTAATGAGCTTCCACGTTTAGTTTATGTTTCTCGTGAAAAGCGTCCAGGTTTTCAACATCACAAGAAGGCTGGTGCTATGAATGCACTAGTGAGTAGTTAAAAATATGAATTCCAGAGTTTTTGCATTTTCTTTATGTCTACATTTATCTTACCTCTAGTGTTCAATACTCTCTTTCAGGTTCGAGTATCAGCAGTGCTTACCAATGGACCTTTCTTGTTGAATCTTGATTGTGATCACTACATAAACAATAGCAAGGCCTTGAGAGAAGCTATGTGTTTCCTAATGGATCCCAACCTTGGAAAACATGTTTGTTACGTTCAGTTTCCACAGAGGTTTGATGGTATTGATAGGAATGATCGATATGCCAACCGAAATACTGTCTTCTTTGATGTAAGTCTTACATCCTCCAATTAAGCGATGGATTCTTTGTGTCCATCTGATGTTGTTGAATGGTTTTAATTGTGTTCGCTTGTGTGATGTGTTTGATGCCCTTGTGATTGGAATAAACATTTTATATTTGTTTAAAATTATTAGTTATCTTTTTGCTAAACATCTTTTTGATAATATGTTTATCATCTTAAATTTCAGATCAACTTGAGAGGTCTGGATGGCATTCAAGGCCCTGTTTATGTGGGTACTGGATGCGTCTTCAATAGAACAGCTTTATATGGTTATGAGCCACCTCTCAAACCTAAGCATAAGAAAGCTGGATTTTTATCTTCGCTTTGTGGTGGGTCAAGAAAGAAGGGCTCAAAGTCTAGTAAAAAGGGTTCAGACAAGAAATCTAGCAAGAATGTAGACCCCACTGTGCCTATTTCTAGTCTAGAGGATATAGAAGAGGGTGTGGAAGGTACATTGTTTGAATATTATTTCTTTAATTTTTTGGGTATTTTTTTTAAAAATAAATTATAAACCAGTCAAAATCTTTCCATGTCATCTTGCATTTATTGACTATGTAATAAATTCCTCATTTACTTGTTTAAAAGGAGAGACTGATTGCTTCTTATTGAGTGGTAAACAAGATCTAAAATCAACTTTGTCATTCATGAAACTATATTTGTACAATATCCACGGCATCTTATAACTCTCGTAATTTTTTCAGATATGATTCTAACATTTTCTTACTCTTTTTAAATTCAGGTGCTGGATTTGACGATGAAAAGTCACTACTCATGTCCCAAATGAGCCTAGAGAAAAGGTTTGGTCAGTCTGATGTTTTTGTTGCGTCTACACTTATGGAGAATGGTGGAGTTCCACAATCTGCAACACCAGAAACTCTTCTTAAAGAGGCTATTCATGTCATCAGCTGTGGTTATGAGGACAAATCAGAATGGGGAACTGAGGTATGATGCCTTGTTATTTATTTCTTTAACTTTGTTATCAGTCTTTTGATTTACCAAGATGTCCTTTAAGCAGAATATGCCTCTGGCTTTAGAGATTTGCAACATTTTTGTATGTGTCTGAAAGGAATAGGAACAATACCTGCTTTTGTAAAATACTGTTATACATACTTTTAATATCATGATATGATTAGATGCCTATAAAAAGGAGAAAAATAAACCAGACCCTTAATTTTTGTAGTATAGGCAACTACAAGTTATTGGCAATTAAAATTTGGTATGCATTTTCTTCCCTAAACTTTGAGTAAGGTACAAGGTTACTTGTTTAAAGATTGGTGCACACCACACAATGAATTTGTCCACATCTATAAGGATTCCTTGTTGCTTGCCACATCATATCAACTAATAAGAAACATCCACCACTAAGGCACTCCCAACCCGGACCAGGCTTTTCTTTTTAAATGAAATTTGAAAGCTGATAAAAGTTTGTTACACTAAACCTTTTTCTTCCCTCCTTCAATCCTCTCTCTTACCTACCTTGAAATTTCTCATCATTTCTGCACTGGTATTGCTTTCCTCTAGTAACCATCTATTAATTGACAAACAAGACATCGTGGCTTATAGAGTGCATTTATGTGCGTGCAGTCTTCCCATTTCTGCACATGGTGGATCGCGTTTTTGATAATTTTTTTGTAAATTGCTGTTTTATAACATTTTCTCTAATCAATATTTGTGTCTTGAACTGCAGATTGGATGGATTTATGGCTCTGTTACTGAAGATATTCTGACAGGATTTAAGATGCATGCTCGTGGTTGGCGGTCAATTTACTGCATGCCTAAGCGCCCAGCCTTTAAAGGGTCTGCTCCTATTAATCTGTCAGATCGTTTGAACCAAGTGCTTCGATGGGCTTTAGGTTCTGTGGAAATTCTTCTCAGTAGACATTGCCCTATCTGGTACGGTTATAATGGCAGGCTTAAATGGCTTGAGAGGTTCGCATATATCAACACCACCATCTATCCAATCACTGCCCTGCCTCTTCTTATGTATTGTACTTTGCCGGCTGTCTGTCTACTTACAAACAAGTTCATTATTCCACAGGTTTGTTTTATAACCAAACTCATTTTCTGTACAATAATGGTGTCCTTGTCATTATTATCTCAACAGGGCTCTCTTTTGTTTTTTTTTTTTAATAATCTTTTCCCTAGCATCACACTATGCAATCCCTGCGTGCTTACAGTGTTTTGTTATTTGGGGAGTTGTTTGTGATTTTGCTTCAAAATATGAAATGGTGAACAGATAAAAATTAACCATAATGAATTAACATTTCATAAATACCCTGGCATGGCATCCATTAATTAAGAATAGTAGGATTTACAGGAGTTACGGTATATATTGGAAAGGACTACATTCTTCTTGCTAGTTTTTGTTTTCAAAATAAAAGGGTTTGGAGGGGAATGAGCAAGGCAAAGTCGGTAAAAACACCATTGACACCTCTCTTGTTGTGAAAAAGAGATAAAAGATGGAAATATAAAAACTGTTCTGTATTTTCTTGTGCTTGGGGGAAACTTTCTCCATGAGAGAAGAAGAAAAAAAAGTACTTGTTCCTGTTTGTGTATATTATGAATATTGTCTCAAAATGCTGGTCTTTAGTATCTGCTAAATTTTTTTGCTTGGCTTATTCCACTTGCAGATCAGTAACATTGCAAGTATATGGTTTATATCGCTTTTTCTTTCCATCTTTGCTACCGGTATCCTAGAGATGAGGTGGAGTGGTGTTGGAATTGAGGAGTGGTGGAGAAATGAGCAGTTTTGGGTTATTGGTGGTGTTTCCGCCCATCTCTTTGCCGTTTTCCAAGGTTTGCTTAAAGTACTTGCTGGTATTGACACCAACTTCACAGTTACATCCAAGGCATCAGATGAAGATGGAGACTCTGCGGAATTGTATTTGTTCAAGTGGACAACCCTTCTAATCCCACCAACAACTCTCCTTATCATAAACTTGGTTGGAGTCGTTGCGGGGATTTCCTATGCCATCAACAGCGGTTACCAATCATGGGGTCCTCTCTTTGGGAAGCTCTTCTTTGCCTTTTGGGTGATTGTCCATCTGTATCCCTTCCTTAAAGGTTTGATGGGTCGCCAGAACCGGACTCCCACCATTGTTGTTGTCTGGTCAATTCTCCTCGCTTCAATTTTCTCATTGTTATGGGTGCGAGTAGATCCATTTACCACTAGAGTTACCGGTCCAGATGTTACGCAGTGTGGAATCAACTGCTAGAGGGAAAATAACACAACTTGAAGACTGAAAATTCTTTTTTTAAATTATTGTCCTTGCCAAGTTTCAGAGGTAAGGAGATATGTAAGTGTCTCATATTTTGGCTTTAACTTTATGTCTTTGAGCTTGTTTGTCTATGTGAAGTCTACATTATGTGTAGATGATAGGTGGCAAAGAAAATTATTTTGTTGTTACAGCAGTGATTTTTATGTATTATTTTGGTATATTCTAAAAAAATTGGACACGACTTCTGGAACTAATTAATTGTTCATTATATATTCCACAAGTCTATATGCGACCCATTACCCACAGTATCTTTTTGTTTGATACTTGAGAGAGTATTTTAATAGCCTTGATATGTGCAGTGTTATTTATAGGCCAACACAAAGTGGTTCCCAACTCCCTTTATATTACGCACAATCTTTCCAACACCAAGTAAAAGGTGAATTGACAAATTCCAATGAGAATGCTTTTATGGAAGGTTATTACTCATTGGCAAGTTTCAAGTTCCAACTTGCTTCTGTAAAACATAATATTATTGCATGGTTAAAATAGGTGAGTTAACAATGGACAAGAAGTTTGAATAAAATCTATACCCCGATTGCTTGCTTGAAGGCACATATATGTTTGAGCCAATATGTAGCAGGCTACATTTAACTAATTTGGGTCATTCTAGGATTGGGTGAGTTACAATTAGGACTCTTTATGATTGTTATTGTAATTAATATTTACCGAATGAACACTCGACGTGGAATTCAGTACATGTTTGTGCATGACTTTCCTTACTCGAGGTCCAATTATTGTTTATTAGTTCCATTTCATGAGTCCTGGTGTTATAAGTACACGAACGGTATGACCTTCAAATCCGGGAACTATTTTTTTTAAAAAATTAAAATTTATTTGAGCTAAAAAGGTGTCCAGAGTACCAAAGCTTCGTGGACATTTCAAAAGAAAAAACCCCTTCTATATTACATAATCATATTCAAACATTGTTATCATCAACGAGTTGTGGTTTTTTTTTTTTTTTTGGATGAAAATTAAGTTATGAAAAATTTTAAGACCACATAAATAGTATGGGCGTGACTTCTGTCTAGTACCTCCAGTATACTGGATCAGCTATGATCATGACACATGTCCAAAAATAATATGTGTCATGCTTGCAGCGGGTCCAGTGTCGTAGGACACTGGCTAGAAGTTCTACACCGTAATTGACCATGTAAGGGCATCCACACTAGATGTGCTAAATGTGCCGAATGCCAAATATTTAGCACATTTAGCACACCAAAAAACCCCAATTATCAGATGTTCCAAATCTTATAATTTTTGCAACATTGAACAGTAATGTTACAAATTTGCCACAGTACGAACAAAATGTTGCATTTGTGTTTATTATTTTTTATTCGACTTTTCTCTCTACTCACAATCTGTTTCTCTCTCCCAACCAGTGTTCTTTCCTCTTCAGATCAGATTCCCAGCTCCTCCCTCAACCTCAAACGTCTTTCTCTCTCTTTGCACCTCAAATCAAACCCAAAAATCTTCTTTCTTCTCTCTTTGCACCTCAAATCAAACTCCAATTCCCAGTTCAAAACAAAACCCAGAAATGGAATCATCATAAACCAAACAGATCTTCATCCTATCAGAGAAAGAACAAAGGAATCGGCGATGGAGGCGAGGTAGAGCTTGGTGCCAGGGACCGCGAAGCCATGAAGATCGGCGTGCGAGCAGTGAGCGAGGTTCGTGAGGGCGAGATCCATCGTTGGAGTGTTCGTCATGATCATGCTTGGGTTCGTGAGGGTGAGGTTTGCCGCCGAAGTGTTCATCACGATCAGTTTGACTATGCAAATTTTGATGTGGGTTTGATTTGATTTTGAAGAATTTTCACTTTTGGATGATTTTTTATGCAAATTCTAATGTGGGTTTTGCTTAGTTTTCAAGAATTTTCATTTTTTGCTTGGTTGTTAGATAATTTTGATGCAATTTCTAATATGGGTCAATGATTTTATTTTGGGCTGTTCGCAATTTTGATGCAATTGTTTTGATGTTGGTTACTTTGATTCTCAAGGGTTTTGATTGGGTTTTGCTGTGCATATGCAAATTCTGATGTGGGTCTTAGCTCTGAAGGATTTTTTCTGTGTTGAGCTTAATTTTTGGTGTAATCTGGTTATTTTTCAGTTCTTGGATTTGCTTATGCTTTTCATTCAAACCCCCAGATGAGGGGTATGATGCTTTTTTTCTTTATTTGGTATTGGTTGCTGGTGGTGGCTGTCAGTGTTGTTGTGGCCGTGGATATTGGCAACTGGTGTTGATGTTGTTGCTGTTGTTGATGATAATGGGGAAGAGATAATATATTATTTTAATGTGTAGTAAATATTATTTTAATGTATAGAATTGAATGATAGAACATCTGATAAATGAGATATTGTAAAATGATGTGGTAAAATAATAAAATAAGCTTTTGATGTGGTAAGATGACATTAACATTTAGAAGGATCTGTTATGAGTTAAGTTAAATTATTTTATGTAGCTCTTCATTTTGCTTCTTTTAAAACAAGACAGATTATAGTATTTTCATGCATCCATACGATAATAGATAAATATTTCTAGTATCATACAATTTTCATTATTATTATTATTATACCTAAAACTTAGATTTTTTATTTATGAGCGTATACTAGCCTTTTTTTCTTTTTTTTTTTTAGTTTTTCTTATAGCATACATGTTTATTATAGGCTAACAAAGTAAGCATTTCTTTAAGTAAAATTTATGACAATTTTGAAATATATTTTTGCTATATAAAATTTTAGGCAAGAATTTATTGACAAATAATTGAAAACATATCATACAAATTAGTTCACATTGCAAAACACATAATACAAAAACAAGATTTTCATGACCAAATAATTTATTAAAAACAAGATTTTCATGCTTAGCCATGTCCATAAAATATATCAACATGAATATTATAAAAAGAAAAGTAACTACTTAAGAGATGTAACTTACCTTGTAAGAGATAAAGAATGAATAAATATTTGCAAGTGTTGTTCTTTATAGTTGTTTGTAGAATGTATGGCACAAATGAGTTGAAAATGGTTGATAGAATTATTAGAGGAGTAAGAGTGGAGAAGAAGGTTGATAGAATTTTTAGGGGGAAAAAAGTGGAGAATGAGAACTGTGAAAACTTTAGTAGCATTAGTGTTGTATAAATAGGATGCAAGTTTCATATAAGTTAAATTCTTAGATTTTAAACTGCATAACTAGATATGCCAATTGACCAAATACAACATAACATAGACCAAGATGGGACACTTTGATACAAACAAATTACTTAACTATAAACATATATTCACTTTTACTTTTGTTTTGTTAGTGTGTCAGCAAAGAATCAAACACAAGAATCTTGTTTCTTTGTTTCATAGGGAAAATCATCCAAAGAATCTTTGTTTCTGTCTTTTTTATTTATTTATTTTTTACAGTGTGCACATTAATCATCTTTTTCTTCCATAATCTTCTCTCTTTGAGGGGGGTGTGGATAGGTTCTGGAACACACTCACATATTAGCACTAGCACAAAATAAGAATCTATGTATTTTTTTTTCTTTGGTTGAGAATTGTTAGTGTATAAATTTTCAGGCCCTAATCTCATTAGCCCACTCACTAAAATACCAATACAAGCCCCTAAACTACTTTGGACCCCCACAAATATTTCCAACATACTACCCAAATACTTTCCACATATTACCTAAATATTTCCCCATGTTATTACACAACTTGGGCCTTCACAAATATTACCCAACTTGGGCTCCCACAAATACTTCCCATACAAGCCCCATAAATTATTTTGGGCCCACACAAATACTTATCATATCATTACCAAAATTGGGCCACTAAATTTTGTCATCTCTATAAAAGCCCAAACTCATTTACCTTGTGGGCAAAACCCAAAAAGATCAACAAATCTCTCTTACAAAACCTGTTGCTATACGGCACCTCTAAAGCACATTACTACATGGCACCCTAAAACCCGTTACTACACGGCACCTTTAAAGCATATTGCTACATGGCACCCTAAAGTCCGTTGCTACATTGCAACTTTAAAGTCCGTTGCTACATGACACCCTAAAGCCTGTTGCTACACGGCACCCCTAAAGTCCATTGCTACATAGCAATATTTTTACAAAATCACAAACTATTTACAAAATCCCAAATATTATTTTGGCAACTTTTACAAAAAAGCTCAATATTATTTTGGCAAGTTTTACAAAATAGGCCAATATTATTTTGGCAACTTCTACAAAGAGCCCAATACTATTTGGCAACTATTTACAAAAAGCCCAATATTATTTTGGCAACTATTTACAAAAGCCCAATACTATTTTGGCAACTATTTACAAAAGACTTAATATTACTTTGGCAACATTTTATCAAAACCCCAAAACTATTGGGCAAATAATTATTCTACCAAAGCCCAAAAATTATTTGACAAAAGAATTATATTATGCTCAAAGCCCAAAACAATCCTTTGGCAAAACATAATTTGATATACTAAATTTCCTAACTCATGGGAAACATAAAATTACCTATGACATATTACCCATATTTCAAAACAATTTCCTCTACAAAATTCATGGGAACTAGGCTTATTTTTTCCATAAGAAACTCTAACTACAAAAGCCCATGTATGTTATCCATGGCAAAAATATTCATTTTGTAGGGTTGAACAAGCCCAAAGAAGCTCAACCAAGGCCCAACCTATGTGTAAATCTCAGCAACTAAAGCTCACTTGAGTAACTAAAGTGGTTAGACTAGCCACTAGTCAAGTTTCAGCATAACTAAGCTAACATTTGAGGCCCACTACCATCATTTTCAGCTTGTCAAATCAAATCAGAAAGGGACGCATGTGTAGCTGAGCTTACACATTTCCTTGACTAGTTGATTTTCATGATTATTGATATGACATAAAGCTGTGAAGCTTCAGCCAGCTATTTTCTCTCTTTTCTCCAACACAATCGGTTAAGGAACAAGGAGTAGTCATGAACAGACCATGGAAGCTACTGGAATTACTTATAAACAACTCATTATCATGCCAAAAAATGTACATTTTTTGGTTCATGAACCAAGCACATGAACCCTAATGGGGAAACTTAGGGAACTGTGGTTTAGAGAGCACCAAGGAGATCTTTAGCAGAGGGCTCCAAGATTGACACTTGGCTTGGGGTGACATAATCTGCCCTAGGAAGTGTGGTGGGCTTTTTTTTGTGTTTTAGGCTGGATTGCTCTTGCTGTTCCACGACCCATGATCCTGGGGTTGGAGAGGTTGGACTGGCCTAATTGAAACACACCTTAGGCTAGCTTGTGAGCAAGTTAGGCCTTTCCTATGCTGATGCGTCCTGGCAAGAACCTTGAACGTATCACTTGCTCACGGTAGGAAAGACTATTGCAAATGTTATAGCAGGAACAAGATGCAGTAGGATAACTAAAACATTTTCTGCTAATAATAATAATACATGAATAACTCCACGAAGGAAGATATCACAGTATGATTACGAGTGACAAGGTCACGACAAAGAAACACTAACAGTAAAATAGCAAGTTAGTCATTAATCAACCAAAACAAGAGAAAAGAAAATCCATCTGCTAATGGAATGGGCTTAGCAGATACAAATCCAAAAAGGGAACCAATCTCCAATGTGTGTAACCTCAAAGGTAGTTCTTGCCGTAGAAATTACACACTTTGGAAAAATGACCTAGATGGCTTAATCTTGAATTCCTGGTTCGTTAGAGAGTGGGCTATTTAGAGGGAGAGAAGTGGGTAGCCTATTAACGCATGTTTTTGCTCCTATCACTCATGTTTTTACATTTCTTTGTGATTTCCTGTATTCTTTCTTTCTTTTTCTCTTTGTTTGCTTTGTTTTCTATTCTTTCTTTCTATCTTTCTGTTTTTCTGTTTTCCATTCTCCCCTTTTTCACTGTGCAAGTTTATGGCCTTTTATACTGCCTGCCATGATAGGATTTGCCATTTTTACCCCTTAACTGCTTTTGGCCTGTTGTGGATATCCTTCCAAAACTACCCACTGGTCTGTTGGCTGCCCATCCACCACCACTACACTGTGTTGGCTGTGCCACGCCTCATCCCTAGACAAAAGTGGTTTTGTTTTGTCTCTTACCTCCCTTGACACTCACATCCGGCTTAGGGTTAAACCTCTCCCTTACCAATCTCTATAGCATGCATCTAGTGATTCCAGCACATGTTTACCTCTAAGATGCCATGCGAAGTGAAAGGGCACTGACCTGGATCTGATTCCGTTGTCACAAAGACTATGAAAACCAAATCAAGTAATCACCGGGAAATCAGACATGGCATGGTGTTAAAACCACATAAAGCTCACATGCTACATATACTTTGAAATGCATAGTTTATGTCTAGGTAATTTCAGAAAAACCTTAAATAATCTAACTTCCACAAAGTTTGTAAGGATTTCAACTTCATTTTTGTCAAGAGATTTTCTATCAATTTCCTACATAATAAGACAATATAAGCATCTTTAGATTTTATAATATACCATAAAATCCATGATTTCCTTGTCAAAGGTTAAATAAAAGATGCTCATTTTTTCATATCAACAACTCATGCATTTCCCCAAATGCAATACCAAAATGATGCATTTTCATATAAAATAATATATAATATGGTCACAACACAACACTTTTAAAAAACATATATCTGTATATAATTTTTCAAAATGTGTTTGACCCAAAAACAGTAATTATGAAACATGGTTATTTTCCAAAAATCTCATTAAAAAACTACTTACCTCACAACCGCAAAGCGTAATTCTCCAAGCTCCAAGCTCCAAGGAGATTAGCTAGAACCTAAACAATATCAAGTAAATCTATCACAATAAGTATAGAGCTTGGAATTGTATCAAGGTAAAATTTAGGAATTGCCAAATAAGCACTTAATTAGGCAAGCCTAGTATTTAACCTCATCAATAATAATATATTCCGCTTCCAAAGTTTCTCAATAAATTGATTCACAAGGCATAAACTCCAATTTATAAAGTTAACCCATTTAATATCATCTCCAATTTTATGACTAGCTTCCATAAAATTTACACTACATCATTAAGAGACCCATGAAAGCAAAATCAAAATATCCTCAAAGACAAGAAATTTAGAACTTCAACTAACTCCAAGTAAACCCAATTGCAATGGAAAAATTAGATTTACCAACTATCACATGTTACAACTCAAAACCCCAAAATTTTCCACCATACATAAACATTAAGTAGTGATCATTGGCACAAACCATATACCTACTCATCAAATAATTCCACCAATACAAAACCCATACATAAAAACACATAAATATCATTTCCAATGCTTATAAATCACATGAGTATCATTATTAAAGCTTCGATAAAAATAACCTCAAGCAAAAGTGTAAAACCGACCAAAAAGACTAGAAAATTTTACCCCAAAAAAAGGATGTAAAGGCGCTTATAGGTTCTTAAGAATTTTCTGGTGATTTTGCCAAAAAAACGACGGTAGAAATGGTGGTGGTGGTGGTGGTATGGAAGTACTGGTGGAGAGGATGAGAGTGATAGAGATGAGTGTATGAGAGAAAATGAAAAAAGAAAAAAAGAAAAGAAGGGAAAAGAGTGAGCCGGCTAAAGAGATAAAGAGATGAGTGAAAGTGAGTGGTGGGGAAGGGTGTTAGGTGGGGCACATGGGCTTTTGGGCTTTCGTTCTCTACATCCCATCCCTTCGTCGGATTGGACATTGCTTGGGTATGGGCTTTCCCCCTTGTACTTGGCCCATGTCTTTTTACCCTACATCTATGGGCTAGCTGGTGCTCCTGCCATGCACTGCATTGCTCCTGTTATAATATCACTTATCCCTTTGCCTTTTTGTTACTTTTGGGCTTACGAGCTGAAGCATCTGTCATGTCAATTTCTTATATTATTCCTTCTTTTGGTCTTACTGCCTAGCACTCTTGCTGGGCCAACCCATTCCGTACCTTGGGCCTTGGCCCATTTAATTCTTTAGGCATCCTCGACACATTTCGTCCTACCCTACTTCTTTCACTCCCATGGGTTTTTTGCTAAATCCTTTGGGCTTTCTTAGCCCAATTACCATATCCTTATCTTTCGAGCTTATTGGCCTTTTAGCCAACACCATGAATTTAATAATTCATTTCTTTAGGCTTCCCCAACCCATTTTTACTTTCTTTCTATCTTTTACAATTCCTATGGGCCATTATTCTTGCCATTTTAGCCCAATGGTCTTTATTTTACTATTCTCTTTCTCCATCTTTTTCATATTGTTGGGCTTATTTTGCCATTGGGCCCTTGTCAAAAGTGGGCATCAACATTTGGCTCCCTGAGCATATGAATTGCTCCTACAGTTCATATGCGAATATATATATTAAAAAAAAAAAAAAATCTCTTTTCTCTTTTCTATTCTTTTATTTTTTTTTTGGGTTTTTGGAACAGTGGGCTCTGCCTTATTTTCTTTCTTGCCATGAACAGAGTTGTCTCTTTGAATTCCCCAGTTTAGTAGTTATTCTGAAACAAAAATTTTGCTTCATTAATATGATGCTTCTTTTGGTGGCTGACCTGTTGCCTCCGTTCACGTCACTATTATTGTCTTTAGTCCATAAACTCTTCCCTTTCCCATCATTCGCTCAGACTACTTTCTTTATTCCTTTCTCTTCACCGTGTCATCTTCCTCAAAACCTCACCACCCATCTTCCCCGTTCAAATAATCCGTTATGTTGCTTGCGAAAGATGAAGGTTCTTCTAGCCGTAAGGGGAAAGAAGTTGTCACTGATGATCCTTTTGCCAAAAATGTGGGCGAAGAGACTCCCTTCTCCAAATCGGACAGCTCCGAGAAGGAGGAAGAGGGTTCAGACCCAAATAGTGAGTGCCATCCCTTCATCGATCTATGGTACGATGCTCACATTCACTTCCCCGTGGTGCCTGGTGACTATTCACCTCTGTCGCTGAGCCGTGTGTGGCTTTCTATTTGCCACTGTGATATGGAGGTTTGTTGGGCCCCTTTATATTCCACTATTCTCGATCTTGATATACACCAAGGGATATCGCTCCTTATGCCCATCCTTTTCAAATTTGGGTCGGGTACTTCCTTGGGTTGGAAGAAGTGGGTGAACAAGGAGTTGTTCAACTTGGGTTTCATGGCGACGTTATAGCAAGTCGGTATGTTGAAAGCCATCGTTTCATCTTGGTGCTTGTTTAACTATCGCACCTTGTTCAATCTTCGTCATTTGGTTCGCTGATGGTGTAGTGCCTGTAGGAAAAACATAGTTTATATCGCAAACAAAACATACACAAGGGAAAATTAACGGATCTACTTCATTCGAAATTGATAACATGTACTATGTAGATTTCAGAATTTAAGAACAAGAGAGCATACCTTGGTGCAGTGAAATTCAAAACCAAAGATTAGAAGTACTTGGGAACACTTTTAATCTTCACTCCAATTCCAATTATGCCCAAGAAGTGTGGTCTCTCAATCAGTTTACATGTATGTGTTCAAGAGAGAATAAGAAAGTGGCTTACACTCACATACACACCATTTCATACCTTCCATACATTACAAAATTCTATATGTTTCTCTCCTTATATATAACTAATTATCTAATTGGGTTAGCTTTTTAGGACATTCCAATTGGGCTTTATTATGTGGCTTGGAGTGGGACCAAGAAGGACAAATTAGACTCTAGGTCTAATGGGTTTTGGGCTTTTCTATCAACTCTTGACAAGTCCAAAATTACAATTAATTATATTTAATACTATTATATAAATATAATTGCACTCTAAGCCTTATTAATAAATTATATCCCAAGACTTTATTATACATTCAACCACTTCATTAAAATATTCATAGTAATATAAAGTCATGAATGTTGACTGCCACTTTAAAGATTACTATATCTTAATCATTAAGTACCTAGTTTAATCCTTTAAGTTATTCATCATATATTCATGAAATCTAATTTCATAAATATATACTTTGGTAACTTCTTACTAAAGTGTTTAGGCCTAACACTCTGAATAACTATACCCATTAAACTTATCTCAAGAGAATATTTTATATTTTTGTTAAGAGATTATGAATTCCATCTTAAGAATATATGTTCTTTCAATATTAAATGTGGTTGCCCAACATACTGAAGTTTTGATCGTGATTTTAGATTTCACTCCTGATATATAAAAGCAACCTACATTTCATGATCAGGTTCATTATTCTCTTAGGATTGAGAGTTCATGTAAATAGAAGTCATGAGATTTATTATTCATTTGACAGTCATTAGTAAAATAATAAATCTCACAGCGGTCCAGTTCAATATGTTTTAACACTTAAAACATATCAACATATCAACTAGAAGTCTCCGCTTCCATGATCAAGACAAATCATCTTCGTTGATATCTTATTGTCTTTGCATATTGAATGCTTAATTTCATCAACAACTACGAACTAAAATTTTGAGTTTACAAAGAACTTATGGTTTATATCTTCTGTAACTAAATTACATAAATCAAATACTATACATCTCATGGAGTATATGATAATATCCAAATATTCATGTTACTATTATTTTAGAAAAAAAAAAAAAAAACATTATTAATCATAACATAATATCATACATAAAGTCATATATAGCATCATATAATAAGATTTAAAGGGCACACACCCTAACAGCACCACCCATACCTTTTTCCTTCTTGCGACGAGAAAACCGTGACCTTGGAGGATGTGGCAAACCAACTGTTGTTGCCTATCCTTGGTGATATGGACCCAAGCAATATTGAGCTTTCCGCCAAGAAGGAGGCCGTGGAGAACGAGTTGAGGAAAGGGATGAGTGGGAATGTGAAGTTGTCCTATTGGGTTGGGGCTTTTTCCAAGGCTTCCAATGTTGTCTACCGCATGACCTTCGTTGTATTTTGGTTTTGTAAGTTTATCTTTGGCTTTCACCCATATTATGCTGTAAAACATTTTTACTTTTGTTTAGCCATAAAGATTTTTTCTGGGGTGAGTTTGTCGTTGGCTCTTATGTTTCTGGGTTATTTGTATGTGTAGTTGGACATTCTACAAGGTGATGAGAGGCAAGCAGGTTCTTGCCACATAGTTACTACTTCTGCCACAGTACCATATTGCAACATTTGTTGTGAGAACGTTGTGCCAAGCATTTGGCTAAGTGCAAGTCTGTTCGTTTTGCCAAAGAGAAGTATTGGCCTTATCCGAAGGTTATTATTGATTTTTGTGTTCGTTTCATTTCTGACTTTCTGTTGGCTTACGACTGGGTTGGGTTTAAGCCATTTAGGTATCCTGCCATTGAATTCTTTAACAGGGGAGATGGCTTTTGTTAGAGGGCTTATAGAAATTTAGGCAATGGTTTCACTTGTATTGATTTGGTCATGAGTCCCTTTACAGACACTGTTGGGACCACCACCCCATTGACTGCCTTTAATGAGAGGTGGATCACATACTTGTTAGCCACCAATGTTGGGTGGTTGCCTTATCTAGCCAATGAGGGTATCCATTTCGTTCACTATTCTGCCAACAGAGAGAGGAGATAGTTTGGGTTAGATCAGGACATACCCAATGATTTTACTACCATCCTAGAGTCTACTACTTCCATCTGACCTTTTTTACGCCATAGTGCTTTTGAGTTTTAGAGCAAGCACTTTACAGCAGTCACCATTTCGGGTTCACAAAGAGAGGGCCTTTACACTGCTGCGATGCATGGGTATTGGCAAGCTGTAATGACTTCCTTTGGGCAAGAGTTGTTAGGTGGTCGTGGGTTTTTCCTTATTCCTCCTGAGGGTCTTCATGGCATTATTTTTGCCAACCCATGGTTGTTACTCCCCACCAAGTCTGTGGTGGCATATGCCTGAAAACAAAGCAGGTATGCCATATTTGAGTGGTAAGAGAAGGAGAAGGAGTGGTATTTGTATGCTAGTGAGTATCTGCAGGTTGGGAGTAGAGGGTGAAGATGGTGAACCATCTTGTGCTCGTAAAGAAGGGCTCGGTGTCTCGGACTGCTAAGCTCAAATCTGCCAAGAGATGGGATGATTCTTCCAAGACTTGTTCTGACATTGTCCCCTATTGGGGGGGGGGGGGGGCTTCCTCCTATTGGCAACATAGTCCTTGTGAGCTCTCCTCATTCTTCTACTTGCACTCGTTCCAGTAGGCGTTCTACTACAAGCAAGCCTAAGCCTTTCGCTCCGAGGCTGGCCCTGGATGCTCCTCCTTCTAGCAGGACCCATGGTAGTAAGAGGAAGACATCTCCACCAACTCCATTTGTCATTGTTAAAAGGAGAGTATGTTATCTCTAAACTTCACTTTTTATTTATCTTAACTATTGATGGGGCTTTCCTGTGGCTAACTCTATATACGTGCTTATTCATCTTTTTTTTTTCTTGTCAACCTAAGCATAAGAAGACATTTCTGCCACTCACCCCATATTGCTTGATGAGCCTGAGTTTAAGGTACATTCCTTTCCTTTGCATGCATCTTCATCGCCACGTGTTGCCGTTTGCTTTTTTTTTCTTTTTCATGTTTATTTATTGCTTCTTCCTACCTTAACACTCACCTTTTTTATTATTATTATTTTTTCAGGTTGATCCTGAGCCCCTTTCTTTTTATCACCCTATGAGTGGGGAAGTTCCTGCTGCTATGGGCATGCCCATGAAAGGCTTCTTCGATGGGGCAGATATTGTGGCATAGCCTCTGCTTCTACTGCTATGTAGGGAGCGCCTGTTAAGGCTCTAATTCTTCCATCTAAGCCCGTTCTTGTCGAGGACAAGCCGAGAGGGTTTGTGAGTTCTTTCTTATTTCTGCTAAGATCCCTACTTCCCAAAAAGAGGTCACTCCTACAGACACATCTCATATTGGGAGTGCTTCTCCTGCTACTCCTTCTGTCATCTCTGCCAGTGATCCCTTCATTGCCCTCTCCTAGGCCATGAAGGATGACTTCTTTTTGGTGGTCACTTCTTCCTCCATTCCTAGCTCTGCCACCCAAGGGCTTGATGTAGATTTGTCTTTTGATAAGGGGTTTGAGGAGGTCCTTAAGGATTCTAAGAACAAGCCCGTCATGAAGATGAGGGTTTCTAATTCTGATGAGGACAGTGATGGCGGTGAGCAAGAAGCCGAGGCTATGGGTATGTGTCTTTTGTTCTTGGTAAATCTTCTTTGTCTTTTCTTCCTGCCATTTCCTGGTACAACTCTCTAACTAATTTGCACATCATTCTTTTTATAGCCGCAGACATTCCTAAGAAGCCTAAGACTGAAGCAGGCTTCACAATGCCCACGGCTCCTACTTCTACTACACCCGTAGCCTCTACTCCTATGGGTCCTAGTAACTATTATTGTCTCTTTTGTACTTCCTTCAATTAAGACTTCCATCCTCACATTTGCCCCTACCTTTCGCCAACTCATACTCTACCTCATATTTTTTCTCAGGTTTGACTCTTGTTAAGGTGGCTCCAACCTCTCGGTTTGAGGTTAGTAGCAGTTCTACCACTACTCCTGACCTAGGGAGTGAGGCTACTGCCTTCTTCATCTAATTTGACTAGCTCGAGACCAATGACCTTGATCCTACAGGCTTCTGAGGTGCTAG
This sequence comes from Quercus variabilis, assembly GCA_030445155.1. NCBI lineage: Eukaryota > Viridiplantae > Streptophyta > Magnoliopsida > Fagales > Fagaceae > Quercus > Quercus variabilis. The sequence goes on along the minus strand of CP129448.1, from coordinate 5,591,812 downwards.
AGCTCCTTATGTTGACTTTTATGGCTTCTAGGTTCCTAGGGAGTACATCACCCACTTGGAGGTAGTCTATAACAGCCGTGGGGACTTCAGGCAAGGATTTCTTTTTGGTTGATCCGTAAGGGAGCACTTCCTTAAGTTACTAGGGAGTGTGATGAATGACATAAAGCATAACTTCATCGATACTGTGTTGCTGAGAGATTGCTTAAGCCTTCTTTACGAAGATGGTTCAGCCTACTGGGGATGCCATAGATGCTTGCATCAAGGTTTTGAAGAAGGAGGTAGCAGACTTAAAAGCACATCATGAGCACCTCCTTTCTGGTGTAACTAGCCCTAGTCGCTTTGAAGATCAGACCTTTGATAAGACTATTACATTATGTATCTTTATTTCCTTCCCCCATGTTTACTTCTCTCCCCTCTCTCCCTACTCAGTACACTTCTTTATTTCTCTAGCAGTTATTTGATAAGTCTGGTATGACTTATCTATTTTGGGTTTGTAATCTATTATGCCATATCTGCTACAACTATTACTATGTTTTTTATGATACAGTATGTTTTGCTAATATTCCATGGTCTTCATTACTCCTTGTGTTTTTGCACTTAATCATCAATTACAAATGAAAACACACTACAACGCTTTCTTGTGACATTATCCCTTGCAAAGGTGGTCATTTGGAGGAAAAAAATAATGAAAGAAAGGAATAACTACTTAATGTTTCTTAGGCATAATAACACTTTAACCATTTGCCATTAATAAGGTCCATTAAATCTTTTCCATCCATCTAGGCCAAATGGTAATGCCCATTTGCATGTGCTTCCCTTACCACAAAAGGTCTCCCCCATTTTGACGAAAATTTAGATGGTCCTGTCATACCTTGCTTGATGTGGTCCGCTGTCTTTTATGCAAGCTGTCCTTTTGCAAACATCCTTTCTTTAGTTGTCCTGCCATAAGCTTCGGTCATCCTTTGCCCGTATTTGCGGTTGTGTAGTTGGGCTTCCTCTCATTTTTGTCCAACCCTTCCAAGTCCTTGCATCTTTCTATCGCAAAGACTTCCTTCTTTTTTTCTTTCTTTCATGCCTGCATAACCCTTAAAGAAGGTATCATCACTTCTACAGGGCTCATCACCTCCGTTCCATAGATTAAAGAGAAGGGAGAAAATCTTGTGGCAGATTTTGGGCGAACTTCTATAGGCCCAAAGGGCGTTTGGCATATGCATCACCCATCCTTTGGTGTATTCCTGACTTATCTTTTTGATAATCTTGATGAAAGTTTTGTTTATTGCCTTTGCCTTCCCATTCCCTTTGGGGTAATAAGGCAATGATTGATGATGCTTGATCTGATAGAAATTCAGCATCTTTCTTACTTCTTTGTTGACAAATGGAGTACCATTGTCACTTATGATTCTATGAGGTACTCCAAATCGAACAATTATGTTTTCTTTGATGAACTTCACCATAGCTCCTCTCGTGGCTTTGTGGAATGGTATGGCCTTTGCCTATTTAGTAAAATATTTCGTAGCCCCACTAAATTAAGCCCCTATGTGTGAAAAGGCCATGAGGTGACCATGCTATGTAAGCTTTGTGGGTGGGTGTGGATTAAGTTGGCTTGCACTTGGCAGCTATGGTATTCTTTTATAAATTCTGTTGTATCCCTCTTTATAGTGGGCTAGTAATAGCCCATGTGCAACATTCACCGATATAGCTTCTTCTTTCTTTGGTTCTCTCCATATTCTGCTGCATGTACCTCCTCCCTTATCATTTCTCTAGCTTCTTCGGGACCTAAACATCATAATGGGCCCCCGTAGTACCCCTTTTTGAAAAGGATTCCCTCATGTAAGAAGTAATGGATTGCCAACTTCTTGAGCTTATATCTCTTACTATGCTTTTGTAGCAGGACACATTCTGTCAAGTATTGCATGAATGGGCTTCTCCAATCTTCACTGGTAAATATGACATAATTTTCTTCCCTATCTACAGCCAAGTGACAGGCCTCACACTGGGTTTGGACTAGGTCTGCATCCTTATCCAAGTTTGGCCAATAAAAACCCGTCCTCTAGAGCCTATAATAAAGGCTGATCTCACCACAGAACCCACAGGTTTTGCCGTGCACTTCCTGTAGTTTTTTTTTTTTTTTTTTGGACCTCTTTATGCCCCACGCATCTTGACAAAATTCCTCCTAGTATTCAACAATACAATTCCCCTATCATCAGGTCATAGTCCTTTAATGTCTTTAATTCTACCACATCTCGTTCCTTCAATAGGGCTTCCTTAATGGGAACCCCCCAATCCTCTTAGCATCCTTACTTTTCTTGGAACATTTCTTGCAGTATTTCAATAATGGACTCTCTTCGCTTGTTAATTTCAACTTTGGTACTATTTCCTTCAAAGGCTATCTATGAGCCCAACGCAGCCAGCGCATTTGTGTACTGATTTCGCTCTTCTGAGCGTGCTCTATCTCCAATGTAGAAAACTTTCTTCCATTTTCTGGGCCAATGTCCTGTATGGGACCAAACTTGGTTCCTTTAAGAAGAAACTCCCTTTGGCTTGACATACCACCAGATTGGAGTCGCCTATCACCTTCAAATGTTTGATCCCCATCTCAAGGTATGTGGCTAACCCCGTGAGATAAGCCTCATATTCTACAGTATTGTTTGAACACAGAAACTCCAACTTGAATGAGAGTGCCACGATCTCTTCTCCTTAATTGAGAGTGCCACGGTCTCTTCTCCTTAATGGTAAAGGACCACTCTTGTGTATTTCGAATTTGCTATAGAAGAGCCGCCAAACTTCGTGACCTATTACTCTCCGATTACTTTCGCTATCGCCATTTCTCCTGGAACCTCATCGTCTAGTGGAAATTCCTCTTCTCTAGAAAATTGGGCCAGTAAGTCCACTATGGCCTGACTTTTTATCGCCTTAGGTGTTCCTGCCTTCAAGTCATATGGTGACAATTGTAACAACCACTGAAACGTCCTTCCAGAGAGGATAGGTTGTTGGAGAATGGCTTTGATTGTGTGAGACTTTGTCATCAAATGTATCTCGTAGGCCAAGAAATAATGACATAGTCTTTGCGATGCATAGACTATTGCCAGGCTTGCCCTTTTTGCTCTGGGGTAGTGGGTCTCCGCATCCCTTAAGGTGCGACTTATGTAATAAACTAGTTGTTTGACACCACTTTCATCTTCCTGGGCTATCAAAGCACCTATGGCAGATGGGCTTGAGGCCAAATAAAGTAGCAATGGCTTTTTGCAAATTGGGGATTGTATTGTAGAGAGGTTCGTCATAATCTGTTGTAGCCTTTGAAAGACAATATTGTTTGAACACAGAAACTCCAACTTGAATGAGAGTGCCATGATCTCTTCTCCTTAATTGAGAGTGCCACGGTCTCTTCTCCTTAATGGTAAAGGACCACTCCTGTGTATTTCGAATTTGCTGTAGAAGAGCCGTCAAACTTCATGATCCATTGCTCTCTGGTTACTTCCGTTGTGGCCATTTCTCCCAGAACCTCATCGTCTAGTGAAAATTCCTCTTCTCTCGAAAATTAAGCCAACAAGTCCACTATGGCCTGACTTTTTATCACCTTGGGTGTTCTTGCCTTCAAGTCATATGGTGACAATTGTAACAACCACTGAGATGTCCTTCCAGAGAGGATAGGTTGTTGGAGAATGGCTTTGATTGTGTGAGACTTTGTCATCAAATGTATCTCGTAGGCCAAGAAATAATGACATAGTCTTTGGATGCATAGACTATTGCCGAGCGTGCTCTTTTTGCTCTGGGGTAATGGGTCTCCACATCCCTTAAGGTGCGACTTATGTAATAAACTAGTTGTTTGACACCACCTTCATCTTCTTAGGCTATCAAAGCACCTATGGTAGATGGGCTTGAGGCCAAATAAAGTAGCAATGGCTTTTTGCAGATTGGGGATTGTACTGTAGGGAGGTTCGTCATGATTTGCTATAGCCTTTGAAAGGCTGCCTGTTGCACCTCTCCCCACTCAAAGCCTTATCCCCTTTTGAGTAATTTTGTAAAAGTTAAGGTGATTGATGCTAAACCAGAGATAAACCTCCGGATGTAGGAAACCTTTCCTAGAAAGCTCTTCAATTCCTCCACTATGCCTAATGGCTTCATGGTTGCTATGGTCGTGGCTTTAGTTAGGTCCACGTCTATTCCTTTGCTATAGACTAGGAACCCCAGAAATTTCCCAGCGAACACTCTGAAAGCGCATTTCAGTGGGTTCATTCTCAGCTTGAAAAGTCTACATCTTTCAAATACCTTTCTTAACACTTCAACATGGTCTTCTCGTCTTCTTGATTTCATGACTATTTCATCCACATAGTCTTCTGCGGTGCATCATGTCTTAGAATATGGCGGTCATTGTGCGCTGGTAAGTTACACCTACATTTTTCAACCTAAAGGGCATCACAGTGTAGTAAAAATTACCTATGGGTGTTCTAATGGCAATTTTCTCCACATCTTTTAGCGTCATTCGAATTTGGTTGTACCCACTGAACCAGTCCAAGAAAGAAAACATGGCATTCTTCACTACAGAGTCTATCAATAGATCTATGTTAGGTAGCGAGAATTCGTCCTTAGGGCAGACTTGGTTAAGATTTTTGAAGTCAACACAGCATCGTATTTGCCGATTTTTCTTCTTCACTAGTATAATGTTGGACAACCATCGCGGGTGCTGGATGGGTTTTATAAAGCCAACCACCAGTAGCTTTTGTACTTCTTTCACCATTTGTTCTTCTATTTTGGTATGAATCACTTTGGCAAGCTGAGCCACTGGCCTAGCCTCGAGATCTACATTAAGCGTGTGTACCACCAATCTTGGATCTAGCCCAAGCATCTCATTATAATCCCATGCAAAGACATCTCTGAACTATTTCAGTAGCAGGATCAATTCTACCTTTTCTTTCTCTAACAAATTTTAACTTATGGAAATGGTCTTGGCTTTTGTGGGTCTATACCTAAGTTAATTTCTTCTAACTTTTCTTTTGCCCTTACTTGCGCATCTTTTTCTGCTGCAACCTCTCTTTCATTTTCCATGTCGCTTTCTTCTTTTGAATTTTCTTAGGCCATACAACACACTAAACTCTTGTGTTGTGACCCTCGTCTGGGGCCCTCTTGTGTACTATAGGTGGGTCCTGCGCATCTTCATAATTTGTAAACTATCCTACAGTCAGGCGTACAAACCCTGACGCATCGTGGCGTTTCACTTAACTTTGAAGTGGGCACTTTTTTCCTTTTCTTCCTCCGCATTCGCAGCTTTCTTAAGTCAAGCTTTAGGTCATCCTGGACATCCTTCCATTTAAGAATGAAGGTGCCTTGCGGTTTGGACATTGAACTTTCATTAGATGGTGCCTATTCATCATAGAACATTGTTTCTACTAAGTGGGCTTCTACTTGCTCAAATGGTGACAGGTTTGCTGCTATCTGTATCATCCTGCCATTCAATCTTCCTTTCACACATTGATTATAGGTAGACGGAACTAGATGGTACTTATGCAACCATGGTCTTCCCAATAATATATGATATGAAACTTCTGTTTTCACTACATGGAAGTGGGCCAAGGAGGCTATTGGCCCCACTTTTAACCACAGCTGAATATGGCTTACAGTATACTTGCCTCTTCCTTCGAATCCTATTACTTCCATTGGACATCCTTAAATCTTGCATTTTGAAATTTCTGCTGCTTGTAGCGTGCTAAGGGGGATAAGATTTACTGAAGTGCCTGTATCAACTAGGGCACTCTTAATGAGGATTTGGTTTATGGAGGCTACCAAGTAAAGGGGTCTCTTGTTGTTTGAATATCCTACTTCCATGTCTTCATCGCTGAAAGTAATCTCGTCGGTGTCTTGTAGGAAAGCTTTGTCAGCTCTGGTTTCTGCTGCGAGGCATTCTACTCCTGCCCCTGAGGCAATACTTACCAGAGCCTCTGTGACAATTCTTCATTCGTTGACTGTGAGTTCCAATTGATCGAACAAGTTCTTGAACCTAGGACTTTTTTGCAAGGTGGTAATGGTTGCGGCAAGCAAGGCCGGCCTTTCTTCTTCATCCTCTCATGGATTTGCGTAAATAATGACTACTACTACATCTTTTCCCTTATGGTTTGGGAGTGAGTTTCTTTGCACTTCTGGCTAGGACAACTCGAGAGTTTCCTCTTTGATTTTGCGGTGCACTAGTCTGTGGAGTGCCCAACATTCTGCGGTAAGATGCTGTGCATAATTATGCAAATGATAGAAACGTAGGTCCCTCCGCTCTTCCTCAGTGGGTTCTCTAGAAACTTGATTGGGTTTGAAAACCCCGTCTGCGATCCATTCGTCCAGGAGTACATCTAGCTCCTTCAATGTACATGGTAATGGCCGGGGGGGGGGGGGGGTCTCGTACTCCCTCCGATCTAATTTTTTCTTCTTCTCACCAATGGATACCATCATAGCCTACAGTGTGGATCTCCACTCCTTGGGTCTGTCAGAGCTAGGCCTTATTGATTGGGCAGGTTTCCTAGCCTTTTGCAATAGCTGCGCAAATTGCGAGATTTCTAAGTTTTCCAGGACAACTCTGTACTCCATGATCATGTTACCCGTGCACATTTCCACCAACGTCTTCTCTTTACAGTGATCATAGCAATTAAGGGCTATGTCCCTAAACCTCTTATGTACTCCATTAGATCTTCACCATTCTTTTGTTTTGTTCCTTGCAAAGTTGCAAGTGTTACCATTTCTTCATTGTGGAAATACTTGATGTAGAATACGTCTACCATATCATCTCATGTCAGGATCGACCCTAGCTTTAAACCAGTATATCATATGTATGCTCGGTCGCATAGGGATTTAGTAAACTCCCGAAGACACAAATCCTTGCCTGCTATATAAGGACTGAGGGTGTTAATAAACTTACTCGCGTGCTCAGTAGCACTTCTTCTTCTGCTGTCGTATTGTGTGAAAGTTTGCAGCTCATATCTCTCAGGATATGGCTTGCTTAGTATCCTCAATAGATAAGAAGGCCTTTGTGTATAGAATCTCTTCTTAGGCGCCTTGGCCCTTTCTTGTTCTAAAAGTGCTGTAACTTCGACCATGGTAATGAAATGTTGTTCTGCATTCTATAGGCCACCATTGATAGGATTTTCTTCCTTATCTACTGCATGCTTAGGGTCATGTTGGCTTCCTTTCTCTTTCGTCTTGTCTGCCTTCATCTAGCGAATCTCTTTCATCAGCTGCTAATAGGAATACTGCACAGATTGCAGCACCTCAATAAAAAAGTTAGTATTGTTAGTGGGGATTCTTTGTTGTTGCTGCAGCCCAGCACCCACTTCATTAACACCTTCTGCCTGATTAGGCTGGTAGGGTGTCACTGGCCTTGATTTTGCCTGTAAGGGTACGATGCTTATATTTCACGTTGTTTTTTTATCTTGGGGGCATAACTTGTGAGGGCTTTATCTGCTTTCCTTGTCTTTTTTCCAACTCTCCAGTGCAATTGCCAATTTAAATGTGGTGGGATTTTTGTGTGTTTTGGGCTAGATTGCTCTTGATGTACCATGGCCCACGATTTTGGGGTAGGAGAGTCACGACTGGCCTAATTGAAATACACCTTAGGCTAGCTTGTGTGCAAGTTGGGCCCTTCTTGTGTTAACACGTATTGGCTTAATCTCCAATACGCATCCTGGCTTTATCACTAATGTTTTTCCATTTCTTTTTGATCTGTATTCTTTCTTTCTTTCTCTCTTTGTTTGATTTGTTTTCTATTCTTTCTTTTTATCTTTCTGTTTTTCTGTTTGCCGTTCTCCCCTTTTTCACTATGTACATCTATGGCCTTTTATATTACTGCTATGACAGGATTTGCCATTTTTACCCCTTAACTGCTTTTGGCCTGTTATAGGTATCCTTCCAAGACTGCCCACTGGTTTGTCGGCTACCCAGGCAGCACCACTACATTGTGTTGGCTATGCCACGCCTTATCTCAAAAAAAAAAAAAGTGGTTTTGTTTTGTCTTTTACCTCCGTTGACACTCCCATTTGGATAAAGGTTAAGCCTTTCTGTTACCAACCTTTATAGCATGCATCTAGTGATTCCAGTTCATGTTTACCTCTTTTGAGTAAGATGTCATCCCAGCAAGACAATTCTCCTAAAAGAGCTTAAGCAGGAACCCCAAAATAGGCTCCCTCTTCTCCCTACCGCCAAATCATATCCTTTCATACCTCTGGCCTATGGCCTACCTCCCCTATACTGGCTGGATTAGGTAGGTGATGCCTGAGCCTTATGTGCATGCTCTACTTCTGTTTAATCCCATTACTTTTATGGATCTCACGTGTTTGCCATTACCTTCAAGTTTGTCTGATTTTGCTGCACGCTCTGGTATTCGTTTAACTCTTGTGGTGTGAATGATACATGGGCCTTTGGGCATTCGTTCTCTACATCCCATCCCTTCTTAGAATTGGGCATTGCTTGGGTATGAGCTTTCCCTATTGTACTTGGCCTATGTCTTTTTACCCTGCATCCATGGGCTAGCTAGTGCTCCTGCCATCCCACTACACTGCTCCTACTATTATATCACTTATCCCTTTGCCTTGTTGTTACTTCTAGGCTTACAAGCTGAAGCATCTGCCATGTCAATTTCTTATATTATTCCTTCTTTTGGTCTTTACTGCCTAGCATTCTTGCTGGGCCAACCCATTCTGTACCTTGGGCTTCCTTGGCCCATTTCATTCTTTAGGTGTCCTCGACCCATTTCATCCTTCCCTACTTCTTTCACTCCTATAGGTTTTTTTGCTAAATCCTTTGGGCTTCCTTGGCCTAATTACCCACATCCTTGCCTTTCAGGCTTATTGGCCTTTGAGCCAACCCCATGAATTTACTAATTCCTTTCTTTAGGCTTCTTTGTCCCATTTTTTACTTTCTTTCTATCTCTTATGATTCCCATGGGCTTACTACTTTATTCCTTGGGCTTTTTCAACCTATTTGCTTTCTCCTTGGCCACTTATTATCTTTTGTAGGCCTGTTGACCATTGTTGATGCTCATTTTGGGAGCCCAGTAGAAGGAAGAAGCCTAGAACATGGGCAAAAAGGTGTTAGTAATTTGATAGAAAAGCCATTAAGCTCAAGTAACAAGAATAATGGATCATAGGCCCATAACATAAACAAATGGGCATTGAGGAAGTAAATGGGCCTAAAAGAGTCTGGAAAGAGAGAAGTAGCAAACCCATGGGCAGTGTGTGATGTAAAAAAGTGAGAATAAACCACAGCAAACCCGAAATAATGCAAGTAAAGAAAGTAAGAGGTTGATGGAAAGTCCATGAGCCCCAAGGATGAAGGATAAAATAATTAGGTTAAGAAAGGTCAAATGAGTTAGTAAAAGCCCATTGGAACACAGAATTAGAAAGGGCAAAGGATGTCCAAGGAAAGTAAATGGGCCAAGGATGCCCAAAAGGAAATAATGGGACACAAGAGCCTGCAAATAATGTAATAAAAGGCCTAATGACCGTACTAAGTCATTGAGAGAAGAGTAAGCAGCAGGCCCAAAGACGACTAGCAAGCTCGGGTCAAATGACATCCCAACAAGAATGACAGAGTGGTGCGGTAGGAAATAGTAGTAAGACTACAGAAAGAGCAAAATAGTGGGCTAAAGGAAGAAAAGCCCACAATTAAATAAAGCCCAGCACCTAAAAGGAGCAAGCCATAATAAATGGGAAATCAAAAAATAGCTTATGCCATAAGAAGTCAAGGATGGATGACAGAATATGCAGACGGGCCTCCAGACTACAACGAATGCATGAGCAACGGGCATGTTTTGGACATATGTAGAAGTGGAGCACGCGCAAGGCCCAGGCGTCACTAGCCTTTACCCAACCAATACAGGAGGTGGTGGGTCATAAGTCAAATGTAAGAGGGCATAGTCTGGTAGTGGGCAGAGGGGAAAACCTATTTTAGGGTTCCTGGTCAGGCTTTTTTGGGGGAAGTGTCCTGCTGAAATGACATACCACCTATAAGAAGTAAGGATGAGTTGGAACCACTAGGTGCATGCCATTAGGGATAGGGAGAGAGAAAGAGCACCCACACTGTAGCAGGTAAGAATGCCATGGCAAGCAAACAAACAAAATATTCTATGTCTAGTGATGGGGAGCGGCACAGCCAACACAAGTAAGTGGTGCTGGCTGGGCGACTGACAAACTAATGGTGCTGAGCAAGGACCCCTAAACCAGAAAAATGTAGTTAAAGGGCTAAAATAATAAATGCCAGCCACGATAGGTATTATATAAAGGATCCTTGTCGTGCATAGTAGGGGAATCAAGGACACGGTAATAGAAACCCCTAAGAAAGAATCACAACAAAGAAGCAAGCAATGAGAAAGAAAACGAGAAGAAAAGAAAGGAAGAGTTAGAAAGAATGAAAAAATAGAGAGCATATAGTGGCAAACATGCACCAATAGGTTGATCCCCTTTCTCCCTCTAAAGCCCTGCTTTCTGCTAAGGACAAAAGATTCTTCTGGACATAGGCCATTTAGCTCTATTCCCTCAAAGCAATTAATTTCTTTCAAGCGAGATTATTTGCATTGAGGTAATGGTTCCCATTTTGGTTTCAGCCTTGTAATATAATTTGGCATGGCAAACTGATATTTTCCTCTTTGATTCAACAAATTCATTACTATTTCTTTCCCACTTATTTTATGCTATTTATGCTATTTTATTTATTCTGTCTAAATAGTGAACGCATTTTTTTTTAATATCTTTATTACATTTGTCTGCCATAACTTTCTCATAGTAGCTCTACCTACTATGGACATGTGATCAAATTTTTGGCAAACTGGGTATAGTTTATGCACAAGCCGGACCAAAGTGGGTTACAACTAGACCAGTCCCAACTTCCTAATCCAGAACACTTGGGCCTAGTACAACAGGAGGCAGTCCAACCCAACGTTACAAAAAGGCCCACCACAACCATTATTCCTGTCATTCTGGCCCAATGGTCTTTATTTTATTATTCTCTTTCTCCATCTTTTTCATATTGTTGAGCTTCTTCTGCCATTGCTTCCTTTTGTCAAAAGTGGGCATCAACAAGAAGCTTAGATACTAGTAACAAACAACCGAAACCATTAGCCTAATTCATACTCTAATCCCATTGGTTGAGGATAATCTAGCATTTAATGCTAAGCCAGAACTCTAGCTGCTATTACCCAAAACAACAAGAACACTCTAAAGCTGAATATACCATTCTTGGTCAAATTTTAGGAACGATTTTCTAAGGATTTCTTAAGATTGAGACTGATTTTGGTAGAGATTATTTGCAAAAAAACCCCTCTTAAACTCAACTATAAATAGAGCTCTTCACCAACACCTCAACACACACCAATAGATAAGAACAACTCTCTCATAAACTTCTATATTTTCCTCTCCCTTTGATTTTCTTAAGCTCTTAGTGAGGTTCTGAGCTTTAAGTTCTTAGTTTCAAAATTAGAAACTAAGCTCTTCAGCTCCTAGCTCATAAATACCCCTCTCACCTCTACTCATAAGCTTTCATCCATCTCCAACAAAAAGTCTCAACCGCTTTACTAAATACTCTGTCTATCTATTTGTCTGTTTGTCTCTCTCTCTCTCTCCTCATACTACCAAAATGGCCCTCACTACTCACTACATATATCCATGAGCATACCCTAGCATAATAATGATCTTCCTACGCTAGCTGGAATCTCTCTCTCTCTCCCTTCATCACACTAAGCTTTCTCCATTACTTGTTATAATGGACCACATAGTGTTGTTTACTCCTTTACTATTGAAGGCTATAATGTATTGTTACTATAGAGTTTTTTCCTCATGTTCTTGTATTGGAGGACTTCTTCTCACTAGAACCTATGGATGACGATTTTGGAGATGTAGATACTCTCCTTAATTTATAAAATAATTAATGGTTGGAGGTTTATTTTGTTCTGTTTTATTTTACTGCTGGAATATATTATCGCTAGAATATTTTACTGCTGGGCTATTTCTTTGTTGCAGTAGGTTTTTCTTTTGTGCTGATATGTCTACTGTAGGAAATGTTTTTGGGCCATTCCATAATCCTTGCTAGTCCTAACCAAGGCCCTAGGCATAAAATAAGGTGAATTTATCAAAAGCTTCACTAATAACCCTTGGGCCGTGCTTTAAGCTCATTGCCGAGTTTCGGTTTAAGCCCCCAACCCAACACAAATCTCATTTGTCGAAATGAAAACTTTCTAACCCCAACAAAAATAAGAATCAATGTACTTGAATCTATAATTATTTGTTTCATAGAGCAAATCATGCAAAGATTCTATAGTTATTACTTTTACAAGATGAAATGAAAGAACATGATATACTGGCACAAACCAAACTGTTTCAGTAAAAAAAAAAACTACTGGCATATGGAAAGAATAAGAATATATGTACTTTTTTTTTAGAATAAGAATCTATGTTGCTTTTTTTTTTTTTTTTTAACTTGACTATTCTCTTTCTCTCTCTCTCTCCTCCAATTTTTGGCAACTCCATTGCCCCAATTCTTTTTTTTTTCCTCCCATTTTCGCCAATTCCATTGCCACAAATCAATTTTTCTCTTTTTTTTTTTCTTTCTTTTTCAATTTCAGCAAGTTGGTCACAATTCCTTTTTTTCTTTCCTCCAATTTTCAGCCCCAATTTCTACAACTTAGTTGCCACAATTCTTTTCTTTTTCTCCAATTTTCGGCAACTTTGTTTTCACAATTCCCATCACTTTCTTATCTTCATCATCATCAAAAATTCAAACATAATAGAGCCGTAACAGTATGTATCTGACACCACCACCGTGTAATAAAAAAACACCATAATACGTACGTGCCCATTCCTCATCCATTGCATGGCTTACGTGTGGAACATCATGCATGATCATTATCGTCATCTTGAAACCCCCATACCCATATATCTTCCACGTGTCATCTTCCTCCATTGACACCTACTCTAGATGATGGACACGTGGCATGATAGACACACTGTGTTTTTGACTGCATGACTGTTTATTTAGTTGATTTTACTGATTGACACACTGTTTGGTTGCCGAGAAAACCGAAGAAAAGAGTGGACTACTAGGTTGTTGAGTAAAAACACTTTTTTCCTCAGGTCACAGTCTTGTGAAGGCTCAAAGATTGTAAAAAAAAAATTCCCACATTTTTCTTAGCAACCAAACTGAGAATAAAGATTTGGAATGGTTGTAATTACATGAGCAATTGATGACTGTAGAGAATGCTTGTTGAATAGGGTAATCTGATTCACAGTTGTGCAGATCTGGGCTTTGATTTGAGAAAGAGACGTGTTTTTGAAGCATTGAGCTCATAGGTATGCATTAGATCTTGTTGAGACTGAGGAACCTGCTTGATCAATTGTTCACATCTGGGCAAAGAGAAGCTGGTGCCAATGGAATCAGAAGGAGAAACTGCGGTGAGTGTCAGAGAACTTAGCTCTAATTTGCAATCTGTGCTCTGTTTTGTTGAGGAGATAACTGAGGAAATGAGATGGTCACACTCACACGTTGAAAATTAAATTCTGATGTTGTTTTGGTTTTCAAACTATGAAAGCTCTTGCCCGCCAACTTAGTAACATAGTTGCACTAGTCTCAGTTGAGTGGAAATTGTAACGATCCATTTAATAAAGAATGTAAAAGTTTCTTTAGTTTCTTCATTTCTCTATTCTACATTTGTTCTCCAACCAGATGGGGCATAGGATTCGTTTAGAGACTGAAATTTGACATCTGCCCGTGTCTTTTTAGTGTCCTGATTTTTGTTAGCTATAGACGTTGGGTACATTAGTTTGGCTTAGATTATTCTGTTGATTGATTCAAATTGATGTGATCAGTATCTAATTGTTGATTGGAATGTCTTTTAATGTGATAACTCAGGCAAAGTCCTTAAAGACCCTGGGTGGACAAGTCTGCCAGATCTGTGGCGATACTGTTGGGAAGACTGTAGATGGTGAGCCATTCATTGCCTGCGATGTTTGCGCATTTCCTGTTTGCAGACCTTGCTATGAGTACGAGAGGAAGGATGGGAATCAGTCTTGCCCTCAGTGCAAAACCCGATACGAAAGACACAAAGGTAAGTTAGATATTAAATAACTGAAAAAATTTCCACACACTAGGAAAGATGGGAAAGAACATGAGCTTGAAGAAGTTGTGTTATTGTAAAAGATTATGATCCCATCCCCCCCACCCCTGCAAAGTTAACTGCACCCAACTAGTTTAGGTGTGTCATCTGCTAATCTTTGAAATTGTCTGTGAACTTAGTGAAACTGCAAATACAAATGCAAAAAAATTAACTTAATTGGTATTGCTGGTGACACTATCAGTATTTGAAAAGCAGTGGATATCTTCTGATCACTATATTCTGACTGTTTAATTGTTGCCATTTATCTTGTTGATTTTAGGAAGTCCTGCAATTCTCGGGGATAGAGAAGAGGATGCTGATGCTGATGATGGCGGCAGTGACTTCAATTACAATTCTGAAGATCAAAACCAAAAGCAAAAGATTGCAGAGCGCATGTTGAGCTGGCATATGACATATGGACGGGGGGAGGATGTAGGGGCTCCCAATTATGATAAAGAGGTTTCTCACAACCACATTCCTTTGCTCACCAATGGAACAGAGGTAATTCAATAACCTTATGATATGCTGTTCTCTTCTCTCTCTCTCCCTCATTTATTTTTTTTGGGGATGCCAATGGTAGGTTTCTGGAGAATTGTCTGCTGCATCACCTGAGCGTCTTTCTATGGCATCTCCTGGAGTTGGTGGAGGCGGGAAGCGTATCCATCCTTTCCCTTATTCATCTGATGTTAATCAATCGCGTATGTCTCTATCCTTTGCATGTACTATGTACCCTATGTTTAGTTGTTGCTATCAGATATTGATTTGAGGTTCTTGGTTATACTTTTTCTGCAGCTAATATTAGGGTTGTGGATCCGGTAAGGGAATTTGGTTCAACAGGATTAGGAAATGTAGCCTGGAAAGAAAGAGTTGATGGCTGGAAGATGAAGCAGGAAAAGAATGTTGTTCCAATGAGCACCGGCCAAGCCAATTCTGAAAGGGGTGCTGGTGATAACCGTGATATTGATGCCAGCACTGATGTGCTTGTGGATGACTCTTTACTGTACGTTCCTTCTTGATTGAAATACAAACTGTTGGGTGCTCTTTCAGATTTTGTTGAGGCTTTTTTCTTTGTAATTGTTGATAATTTGTAACTAGTTCAAAACTTTGTGGTTTGCTTTGTTGATTACATCAGCTTTATTGCTGTTGGGTATTAGCAATAATTGCAATTAGAGTTCTTGATGTAAACTAATTATAGCCATGGAGTCTGTTTTCCCAAGTCTAATTTCTGTTATTATCACTTGTTTCTTAAGTCCAATATAGAAAGGGCTGCGGTTAATGCTATGTTTGGTTTTGTTTTGCAGGAATGATGAAGCTCGGCAGCCTCTCTCAAGAAAGGTTTCTATTCCATCTTCTAGGATAAACCCTTATAGGATGGTCATTGTTCTGCGGCTCATTATTCTCTCCATTTTTTTGCACTATCGAATAACAAATCCTGTGCCCAATGCCTATGCTCTGTGGTTAATA
Source organism: Quercus variabilis (assembly GCA_030445155.1). Classification (NCBI taxonomy): domain Eukaryota; kingdom Viridiplantae; phylum Streptophyta; class Magnoliopsida; order Fagales; family Fagaceae; genus Quercus; species Quercus variabilis. Next base: position 5,576,232 of record CP129448.1, on the reverse strand, counting down.
TCTGTGATTTGTGAGATTTGGTTTGCAATGTCCTGGATATTGGATCAGTTCCCCAAGTGGCTGCCTGTAAACCGCGAAACATATCTTGACAGGCTTGCTCTGAGGTGAGAATATCTTTTGCTGTATACATTCATTTATTGTATTTAGCGATTAAGCCTGCATTATTGTGTCTCAAGTAACTGTGTCATTTGAATTTGATGTTTTCATATTATATATAAAGTTCTAATTCCAAAGGAATATACATTACAGATATGACCATGAGGGAGAACCATCACAATTAGCTGCAGTTGACATATTTGTCAGTACTGTCGATCCATTGAAGGAGCCTCCTCTTGTGACAGCTAATACTGTGCTATCTATTCTCTCGGTCGACTATCCAGTTGACAAGGTCTCTTGCTATGTGTCTGATGATGGTGCTGCTATGTTGACATTTGAAGCTTTGGCTGAGACATCTGAATTTGCACGGAAATGGGTTCCTTTCTCCAGGAAATATAGCATTGAGCCTCGGGCTCCAGAATGGTACTTTGCACAGAAGATTGACTACTTGAAAGATAAGGTTCAACCATCATTTGTCAAAGATCGTAGAGCTATGAAGGTAAGGGTTTACTATCCTGAATTTCTAATGTATCTTGCCAATCCATTTTCCGCACATAGATGCATCCTTCTAATGTTACTTTGTCTCATTGTGCAGAGAGAATACGAGGAATTTAAAGTCCGTATTAACGGGCTTGTTGCAAAGGCGCAGAAGATTCCTGAAGAAGGATGGATTATGCAAGATGGTACACCATGGCCTGGAAACAACACCAGAGACCATCCAGGAATGATCCAGGTAGCTTCTCCTTCATTTATATTTATCTATATATTACTAAAAACTGAAACATAGTATTTAATAGTGCTACGCTTACATTGAGTCACGTCAGCATCTATGTCATTCCATTTTATTTCCTAAATTTATTCTACAATTTTAAAATAGATTTTTTCAATTTTAAAATACTAATAAAACTAAAATTATTTCCAACCTATCTCTACCATAAAGCCTACTTCTTTAAAATTTAATTCCACCAGCCCACTTCTTCTAAATTTAATTATAACTTAAAGACCAAACCCAAGCCTTCCAAACTAAAAACCCTTAGAAACCCACAATTACTACCTCTTGATTTCCTTTCCTTTTGTTTCTTACGTATTGGTTCCTCTATTGGAATTTGTGGAGCCTAGTTGTAGCCCATTGTGAATCCTATGCACAGGATGTAGAAACCGTTGTTTTGGTGATTAGTTTTTCTTGTTGTAGTTTTTGAGAGATAGAAGAACTATACTACCGCACTTTGTATTTGTTTTTCTAATAATAGTGAAATCTCTACAACTCCATGGACGTAGGCAAATTGTCGAACCACGTAAATACTATCTTATTCGTATAATTATTTTTTATTTGGCGTGTGTTTTTTCTATTTTTGTTTCTCATAGGTTTGGGAATTTCGTGCTAATTCCCTACATCCCCTTCCCATATTCTAATGGTAGAATGCTCACGCCCCTTTGGTTTCTCACGTGTTCCTTCCCCTTCCCACCTTCTAACGGCAGAATCCTCATGCCCGTTTTGTTTCTCACGTGTTCCTTCCCCTTCCCCACCTTCTAACGACAGCCTCTCTATTTTCTTTACTCATTTACTCACAGTATATAAACACTGACAGAAGCTGGATGCTTTAATTTAGGTATCTCTAAATTCCAGTCTATTTTCTCCTCTATTCTTTTTGCTTGATTGCTTGATTTTTTTTATTCCCTTCTTAAATTTTGTTACTGCCTACTTCCTCTTGAGTGTTGTGATGTGACTTAGATTAGTTCATGTAATCTGTGCAAAATAAGGCAATATTGTTGTAGCTGAAACAATTTTCTATGTGTTTATTACAATGCCAAATATTGTAGCAAATCTCCTCTGTGTATGAATTTGATCTCAATGTCAATTGGAGTTTATTTTTTGTTGGCTGTGTTATGGGATGTAGCAATTCTTATATTTTAGTTTGGGAGGGAGTTTTTTAATTTGAAGTTTTCTTGATGTTAAATACCATCTTGGATCTATGAATGCTTTAGTTTTGTTAAAATAAAATAAAAATAAAAAATAAAAATAAAAATAAAAAGGAAAGAAAAGAAGGTTACTTGGTGATAAGTTAATTAAGAGTAGTAGTTCTCAAGTGTTATAATAGAATCTGCTGCAATTGAAACAGTAAGCCAATCAACTTTTAGTATTAAGGTATTCACTGCACACTCATACAAGAATTTGGTAGTTTTTAGCTGAGACAGAGAAAGAGAATACCCATTAGAAAAAGAAACGCCACATCTGCCAAAAAGTTATGAAACCTTGTACTATGAAAGATAATAAAACAAAATATTTTTAAATAGAACAAAAGTCAGATATTAAGATTGTATGGCATACAATCATAGGCCCATTATTGTTGGACCCAGGGTTGTATGGTGCGCTATTACAGATGGGTATTGAGTACCCTGCAGGTAGGCTGAGGACTACTTGGGGTCTCGACAATGTTGTTATTTGGATGTGTTCTAGGGTACTTCAGTAGTGCCTTTGGGAATATTGCTACTGAGCACCATTGGACATCTAGCACTAGTTCCATCCCTGTTCCCAAAGTGGGCCCACTTCAATCAGGAATAATCAAAGCAGGACCCACCCGCACAAGGATTGGTGGAAAGCAGTCATGATTAGCCCACTAAGAGGATACTATAAATAGCGGAAAGGAAGGAGGGAAAGGGGTTAGACACTGGGGAGAGAAAGTGAGAATAGACAAAGAAGGAGAAGAAGAAATAGAAAGAAAAGTGTTCAGCCAATGAGGTTTGTACTTTTGGTGAACCTTAGTCTTCCTATCAAGGAACTTCCCATAGGAGGATATTAAAAAACCCATTACTATTAGTAAATTGTGAGCCCAACCAAGAAGTTGGCCCAGTAATAAGGAATTGGGCTCGTACAAAGATATTCACAAACTTCTCTTGATATTTATTATTTTAGATTAAGAAGACTATCACCCCAAAATAAATTTTGAGAACTCTTACGGCTATGACTCTTGTGACTCATTTTAACCTTGAAGTTTCTTAAGCCCAGCAAAGTAGAAACTAAATGAGATGAGAGGAGCTAATAACTGAACAGTCAAAACTTATTGTATACCTTGATGAATATAAAAGTAACCACTAATAAAGGAAGATATGTTAGCCTATATATAAAGAACAATTAATTGATCATTAATATAAAACATATTTCAGTTCTTTAATCATCTCTTCCAAATCCACCCCCCCCCCCCCAACAAAGAGAGAGAGAGAGAGAGAGAGAGAGAGAACCTCAATCACAAAGATGTCCATGTACTGCAATAGGCAGTAACATTTAATTAACAGTAACCCTTAAGACCATCAAAAGACTTCCTATATTTTGTGATCATAACTTAAACTACCTTTCACTTTAACCCACATGAAAAGGACAACACTATTTTGTTGCAATCCAATGTCCATGTTTGTGTTCACTGCTATATCACATATCCGTTCATTGAAGGTCACTATGTTGAATACTTATGTGACAAACATCTAGCATTAATTACAATGTCATACACTTATTTTATTCTTGAAAGCAAAAGTTCTTAATAATGATCATACAGTATTACACTGCATTTAATTCTAAAACATTACATAAAAATAATTATTATATAATCAGGCATAGATAGCAAAAATAAAATTCTAACAATATAAAAGTGTTGATGTCTAACTACATGATTATTATATAATCATTATTAGATATTAATTGGATCTCAATCATATATTTTTATTAATTAGACATAGATAGAAAAAATAGCAACATGTCACATTACATATATCTTAACAAACAGTATCAAAAATCTGATCTCAATGTCAATTGGAGTTTATTTTTTGTTGGCTGTGTTATGGGATGTAGCAATTCTTATATTTCAGTTTGGGAAGTTTTTTAATTTGAAGTTTTCTTGATGTTAAATACCATCTTGGATCTATGAATGCTTTAGTTTTGTTTTTTTAAAAAAAAAAAAGGTTACTTGCTGATAATAAGTTAATTAAGAGCTACAGTGTATAGAAGGATTCACATTTCTAAGATATTTCTAAAGGCATTTTTTTTTTTAAACTATTTGCTTTGTCTTTGCCCATTACACAGTAAGCTAGATCAAGAGTTGCACTTAACAAGTTATTAAAAAAAAAAAAAAAAAAAAAAAAGGGGATCAAGAGATGTATATTGAGAAATTGATTCTTTCTATCTTTGATTTAAAAAAAAAAAAAAAAAAAAAAAAAAAAAAAAAAAAAAAAAAAGAAGAATCAGATTCAATGCTAGTTGCATTAAAAAATTCTATTAGTTTATATGGATTGTAAATGTTGGAAATTTAGACCCCTTAAACACACAGATTGTGTAGCCTAGATTAATTAGCCAAGTTGTTACTTAGTCAAATTATGCAATTCTAGGTTAAAGCAATCAAATAATCATATCAAGATATAAAGTAGCGGAAAATAAATAAATACAAGATATGATCACCCAGGAAACCACTCGGTAAAAACTTGGGGAGGATTTGACCCACCGATCCTCAAGGCATAACAGAATTCACTATGAAAGAATTGAAGTTCTTACAAAAGGACTACAAGCTCCCTGCTCGACTTCCTAATGCTACTCACCAGTAAAACTTCCTGACACGACCACGCGCGGGCTCCGAATCCACGGACTACTTCTTTCTTGAATTCTTCAATCAGTTACAAGCTCCCCGCTTGCTTTTCTTTTAAGTTCCAATGGTTGCAACAATAATGATCTTCAAGATGTTGAAATCATCTCTACCTTGAAAACCCTAAGTTTTGTGTAAAGGAAGTCTCCTCAAAGATCTCACACGAGATTCACACAAAACAGCAATGTATGAGCAACAAAGCAATATGGACAACCCTCAAAAACGTCGCTAGGGTTTAGTTTATATACCTAGGGTAAAAACACAAAACCCTAAACGTTTAATGAAGTAGGGCTGAGTTGGAAATTCTGCAGAAAATTCAACCTATGCGATTTTCGATCGATCGAGCTAGGCCGAAAGTCCCAAGTACTTCTGCAGCCACTCGATTCCAACTTTACAATATTAAACCAACTTTGAGCAATTCTAAACAAGGCTAAATACAATGTTTTGATCATGGTTTGCCAACATTACAAATTAGAGTTCTAAATACAAAAACTCCTAAGACTTTAGAACCTAACAAACTCCCCCTTTGGCAATCCGTGACAAAACCCTAATTAACAGCTCAAAGTTTTACAAATAAAAATCCCTTTACAAAGATAATGCTCATAAAATCAAATTCAGCCTAACTACTATCCATCAGTTGTAAGTGTAGACAGCAGCTTAGTTGAATCAACCTGTATATTCCTGAAATACTCAACAAACGCATAAACGCATGTGTGACAGAAAAGAGTAAAAACAACAGGTATAACATTCTTGTAAGATCCACACAACACAAAATAAAAACATATAAAAATGAACAAGTCATAAATATAAATCAATACGCAGTGAATCATAAAGCAACAAGAATCAATAAAAAATAAATGTATATCAAACAATGTTACTCCCCCTAACATGAATATCCCAAAAATGATATACATAGTGAAGCACCTAGATACAATCTAAAACAAGATCTCCCCCTAACAACAAAAAACTCTACAAGTCAAAACTCCAAGACAAAACTCTACTCCCCCTTTTTGTGACAGAATGCCAAAGAGCAATCATGAGTCGCCATCAAAAGGAGGTGGTGAGGGAGAATGAAGTTGTGCTAAATCAACTCGAAGAGCACGAATCTCATCCAGCAAGTTCACCAAAATCTGACCATGAGCCTGCTGAACAGTCCTGACAGTCTCCAAAGTACGGCGAACATCAAAGTCAGCCGAAGGAGGTGAAGGAACATCAACAGCAGCAGTATCAGCACCAACTGGATCAGGAATATCCTCACCAGCAAGACCTGCAAAAGAAGAAGGATGAGGAGGTACGCTACTAGAGGGCTCAGACCTAGGGTGTTTAGAACCAGCTCGAAGATGAGCAGCCCTCTGTCTAAGAAAAGACGCACCGATAGGAGCAATCACATGAACAAGCTCAGAGGAAGGAAAGCCACTAAGCTCAAGATGGAGCAAAATCCTATAAATGAAAATAGGAAGAACAAGGGCATGTGAAGAAGATGAACTCCTATAAACCTCGTTCAAAGAAAGAAGAAACAGATGGGGAAAACTGATAGGAGCATCAGTAACAAGAGCGTACAAAAATACACACCTCTCAAGAGGAATGGTGTGCACATGAGAAATAGGCCAGATGGAATGGCAGGCTATCCTAAAGAAAAGATAATGTAACCCGGAGAGCTCAGTAGAAGTGATCCTAGGATCAGAACCCCACTGGACAGAAGTACCAGTGATGTAAGACAAAACATCGCTCAGCTCGGGAGACTCATCATAAGGATAGACAGGATCCCTAACCAACGGTACCCCTAGAGCAGCAGCCACTACCTGAGGAGTAATGGTGTACCCAACACCTCGTATCCAACTCTTTACCAAAGTGTTGGAATCATAGATGTGGATAGAGATGTTCGAATAGAACTCTCTAATCAAGGCAAACGGTGGAGGAGGATCAGAGATGTCTAACAAAGGTAACCAGCCCCGACGCTCAAAGTTAGCCCTAATGGCCGAATCTAGCTCATCTAACACAACAGAACGCTCAGCCCAAATCTTCCTTTTAAGGTTAAGCTTCTCAAAAAGATCTTGGTTTTTCTCACTCGGAAACCTCTCACGGTCAAAGGAGGGAGGGGATGGAGAGGAAGAGGGAAAGGACCTATGGGCTCTAGTTTTCCTAGGTATGATGCTAAGGAAAGGACAGAGACACAAAGAGAAGACCAAAAGAACATAAAAAAAATAAAGGCAGACTGCAAGTTAGTACAAAAAAAATAGAATTAAAATCTATATGATGCATGAGCAGATACAATGCCATGATGCATGCACTAATGCAGTGAGCAACTAAGTTCAATTGAGATTAAATTGACAAAATTGGCTTGAGCAAGGAATTTACTTAACAAAAACCCCAAAAATTTAACATCAACTGGAAATTTTTTAAACAAAATGATGAATTGAGCATTATAAAACACAACACATAGATTATAATGCGTAAATTCATCAGAACAACAAGCCAATTTCCTCAAATTCTACTCAATTTAACAAAATCCCCAATTCGGATCAATTAGAAACCCTAGAATTTTTAATTTTTCACCAAACTCAAAATTGATCAAATTAACCATCAAGGATCATGTTTATGATGTGTCTCCACAAAAACCCAATGATCAATTACATAAAACATGGCTTGAATCAAACAAAAAACCCAAAATATCAAAGTGCGAAAATCGCCCCTTAAATTCATGAATTTATGCATGAAATGATGAAAAATAAATCAAAAGAAAGGGTAAAAATGACTTACCGGCTTGAGGAGAGAGAGATTTTGCAAAAACAACGGACGAAAATGACAAAACCTTGATGTGGAGCCAGCCAACTCGGAGAGAGAGAAAAAAGTTTGAAAAAGTTTTGAATAGTGACTTTGAAAAAGTCAGAAAAGAGCCTTTTTAAAAACCTTTTTCACGATATTCGATCGATCGAAAAATACATTCGATCGATCGAATGAATCAGTCATTTTAGAACAAACGAGAGCACTTTTTCGATCGATCGAAAAACAGGCTGGATCGATCGAAATGGGCAGAGGCTCACTAATTTTTGAGAAAAAAAATCCAGTTTTGAAAGACACAAACCAAAATTTTTTAAAAACAACTCCTCAAAGCATTAAATTGTAAAAACAACATGCATGAGTATGAGATGGAATGCTTTTTCAAAAACCCAAATTTTTTAAACCCAGATTATGTCAAAAACACGTTTCAATCATTCTCCCATTAAATTTTCTCAAGCAACAAAAATGTTATGCACAAATCTCAAGATATTTTCAAACTTGGTTGGTCAGACCATAAACACACAAACTCGTATGTACAGTGTTTAACAAAGAGTAACTTGTGTAGTGTGTGATACTAGCAAAAACTTGAGATACATGTGAGGTGATATGTGAATGATAATCAAACACCAAGTCTACACAATTCATCACATAAAATTTAAAAGAGACTATCACCTAAAGAGTTACATCCTATAACTCCCACATCTCCTAGAACAAAAGCTTGCAATCATGTAAGTTTCTTGTATTTTTGCCTCTTATTTGTATGAGATGGCATTTAGCCTAATAATACACACCGGTTTGAATTAAGTGAATTGGCATTAAACCTAATAGTACACACCAGTTTTAATTTAATTTGAGGCTACACCTTATGTTCTTTTTGTACATGTGCTACACTTTCTCGAGCACAGAATCTTATGATATGCACTAAGGTGTTCATGATTGGCTAGTGAACAGTGGTGAGATGGTTATTTATGCCTTTCTTAAAAGAGTCAAGTCCGACAGTTAAATAACATATGACTTTGTGATTAAGACAAGGAGATTAAAAACCATACACATCTTTCCCACACAACATGCACTACAAAGTTTTAATTAGTCAAGTACAATGAAAAAATTCATCAAAGTTAAACAAGGTACACAGACCATGATATGTGTCACAAGATAGACCAACCTTATTTTTCAAAAATCAGGACAAATAGTGTCTAACATAATGTTTGCTTTCTCCATTTTTATATAAAGAGAGAACAGATACATCCTAGAATGAAATGCATGAATGTAATGCAATGCAAGTCCTAGAACAAAAACAACAAAAAGACAAAAAAAAAAAAAAACCAAAGAACAATGGTCACCAAAGAAAAAGGCAATTAAGCACAAGGACCATGTCAGAAAGATTCAGTTAGTTCGAGTCTTTTGCATCCAATACCTTTTAGATGCACCACGAGCATTGGAGTTCTTATTCACATTCGAGTGATTCCCAACTCCAGGATTGGAATAAAGGTTTAACACCTTTACCAATTCACCAATTAGTGCCATAGGGTCTTGTGCTTGAGGCACAGGCACTTTTGGTTTAGTTGCTCTCTTATCAGCTTGACGCTTGTAACAATTAGGACGAATATATCCAGACTTACCACAATAATGACAAACCCAAGCAGGTTTACCATGCATCTTGTCCTTAGATTTGGTAGGCTCCTTAGGTTTAGATTCTTTCAAGTCTACCCTAATTTTCTTAGGTGGTGAAACTTCTACAGGATTAACTACCTCACTTACAGATGGTTTGCCAGTTTCACTCACAACCTCACTCGCAGAAGGTTCAGAAGAAGAAGCAGGAACAAAATTTGTGGAATGTGGAGTAGAGCCAAAGATGCTTTCAACATATCCCAAACCAGATTTATCCGCAGGATACTTTTGAACATTCAACATGTGATCAAGTTTAGAACTAGCAGATCTAGCAATAGATAAATCATGTTCTAAAGTTCTAACTTTATCAAGCAAAAGCATGTTCTCAGATTTAACATTATTCAGAAGCTCATTAGCATCAAACAGTTTAACAAGCAAATTTTTCTTTTCAAGCTCAAGAGAGTCAATTTTATTTAGGCCAAGACCAACTTTCATAGCATCCTTTACAGCAATTTTGCAAAGTTTGTTATAGGCCTCTTGAAGATCTGCATCTTCAGAGAGTTCCCCATCAGAAGGGTTCTCTTCAGCAGATACGCTTTCACTGACCATAGCAGTAGCTATGAAAGCAATGAAGTTTCCATCCTCGTCACACCCGGACTCATCATCAGAAACCTCATTATCACTAAGGGTTACAGCCATAACTTTACCCTTAGTCTTCAAGAATGTAGGACATTCAGATTTCATATGACCATACCCTTGACAACCAAAACACTGAAGACCCGAAAAATTATTTGAAGATTGACCAACCTTATCATTTGATTTTTCAAAATTATTTACCTTAGTGGGATCATTCTTCCTAAAATTTCTAGGTTCAGCAGTGTTGGTACCTCTTGCATTTCTATTTGTATTCCTAAGAAAGTTCTTAAAGTTTTTGGCAAGATAGGCAATCTCTGTAGCAGAGAGCTCATCATCAAATCCACCACCATCAACATCATCAACTGACTTAAGAGCCATTGATTTGAATTTGTTTACATTAGGTAGGTCAGACTCATAGGATTGGAGAGATCCTACAAGTTCATCTACAGGGATGGAGTCCACATCCTTGCTTTCAGTAATGGCAGTCACTTTGGGTCTAAAATCTTCAGTTAAAAATCTAAGAATCTTCCTAACAATTTTAGGTTGATCATAGATTTCACCCAAATTAAAAGCAGAACTGACAATATCATTCAGTTTGGCATAAAATTCATCAAAGGATTCATCATCAGACATCCTAATACTCTCAAACCTAGAAGTCAATTGTTGCAATTTCTTAATCTTAACTGCCTTTGTGCCTTCATGCACAGTTTGGAGGATTTTCCAAGCAATATGAGCAACCTCAACATTAGAGATCCTTTTAAATTCCTCCATAGAAACAGCATTGAAGATGGCATTCATAGCTTTGCTATTGAAGCCTGCTGCTTCTTTTTCAGAAGTTTGCCACTCACTCACAGGAGTAGTGGGCTTCTCCCATCCATATTCAACAGAATTCCAAACCTTTTCATCAATGGATTTCAGGAATGCTTTCATCCTTACTTTCCAATAAGCATAGTTGTTCCCATCAAAGTGAGGAGGAACAAACAAAGAGTGTCCATGCTCCATGACAACTGGGGTCAAGGATCAGCTCAGAGATAGAAATCTCAAGCTAAAAGAGCTACCACGCTCTGATACCACTTGTTGGAAATTTAGACCCCTTAAACACACAGATTGCATAGCCTAGATTAATTAGCCAAGTTGTTACTTAGTCAAATTATGCAATTCTAGGTTAAAGCAATCAAATAATCATATCAAGATATAAAGCAGCGGAAAATAAATAAACACAAGATATGATCACCCAGGAAACCACTCGGTAAAAACTTGGGGAGGATTTGACCCACCGATCCTCAAGGCATAACAGAATTCACTATGAAAGAATTGAAGTTCTTACAGAAGGACTACAAGCTCCCCGCTCGACTTCCTAATGCTACCCACCAGTAAAACTTCCTGACACGACCACACGCAGACTCCGAATCCACGGACTACTTCTTTCTTGAATTCTTCAATCAGCTACAAGCTCCCCGCTTGCTTTTCTTTTAAGTTCCAATGGTTGCAACAATAATGATCTTCAAGATGTTGAAATCATCTCTACCTTAAAAACCCTAAGTTTTGTGTAAAGGAAGTCTCCTCAAAGATCTCACACGAGATTCACACAAAACAGCAATGTATGAGCAACAAAGTAATATGGACAACCCTCAAAAACATGGCTAGGGTTTAGTTTATATACCTAGGGTAAAAACAGAAAACCCTAAACGTTTAATGAAGTAGGGCTGAGTTGGAAATTCTGCAAAAAATTCAACCTGTGCGATTTTCGATCGATCGAGCCAGGCCGAAAGTCCCAAGTACTTCTGCAGCCACTCGATTCCAACTTTACAATATTAAACCAACTTTGAGCAATTCTAAACAAGGCTAAATACAATGTTTTGATCATGGTTTGCCAACATTATAAATTAGAGTTCTAAATACAAAAACTCCTAAGACCTTAGAACCTAACAGTAAATAATATAAAATATCTTTTTTAATGAATGTTTTATGAATTATTATTTATACTAACTTGTAACTCCATACATACGTATGAATACACTTAAAGATATACAATAAAATGCATAATATATATATATATATATATATATATATATATATATATATATATAATTTAAATACTATTGATAGCCATTTTTATATTTTTTTAACTCTTTAAAAAAAAATTGGATATTATTAGGTATAAAATGTAAATTGTCCATGTAAAAAAAAAAAAAAAAATTGTGAAGCATTTTTTTTTTTAATGATTCATTTATTTTAGACTTTTTCATTTTTATACTTAATAACTCATTTTAATAAATATTTATGATGTAGTCTCACATTTGATTATAAAATTAAGAAAAAAAAACTCTTTAAGAATAAATAATTTAGGACACATGGTGTAAAATTGGAATTCTAATTTAGAATTCTAATTTGAATTTCTCTCAACTTCTCCTATTATTATATATATAGATTAGTTTAAAATATTGTTGATTTATGATTGTAAAAGGGGGTTTTTACAATCTAAAATCGACCTACCTTTGCAAGTAGAAAATTTGAATGGAAAAACATTTGTTTTCCAAATATAACTAAATGAATATAATCTCAACTTTAGATGAGAGTTCTACATATTTAAGAAAGTTTTTGACTTTGTTATAGATACTAACAAAAAACTTTAGCTGGAGAAGTGCATATTTTTTTAATATAGAAAAATTACAATTTGGATATCTAACTTCTGCATGTTGTAATACATTTCTCACCGTGTTTTATTGACAAGCTTATATTAGTAGTACTTCAAATGAATGTACGAACAACAAAGGAAGAAGATACAAAAAGTACTTTAAAATTGTCTTTTAATTTATAGGAAATTGATACTTTAACATTTATTGGATATTTGAGGATGTAAAGGATTGAAATCCTAATTTTTATTTTAATTTAAGTTTGATTTATATTTTCAATTTCGTAATTTAATGTTTTATATCAAAGATAAGAATCCTAACGTAAAAATCAAAGATGAAGAAACAAAGAATTGTTTAAATCTTCGTACATAACAGCTTTCATGTGTTCTGCACAGATTAGCGACTAGTGTTTGTTTTAAAGCTGAACATTGCAAGTTACTTGTTAATATGTAAATTTTGGCCTCAAGGGGAGTGGGGAGGGGAGGTTCAAACAAGTGACCTTTGCTTCATGAGGCGTGGTTCCTAGCTGATTGTACTACTCCTTGTGGTTAAAACTGTCAGCCTACTGCTTGTTGGAATTCAGTTATGGTTTGAATGTGTTTCTTATTTGATGCAACTTTTCCTTGAAGTTCATAGAACAAACTGCTTAGATTTTTTCCTTGAAGTACCGTTCTCTTCCCCCCACCCATATTTTTTCCAATTAGGGTGTAAAGTGGAGTCAAGTGTATCTTCTCTCTTGCCGGAGTATCATTTACTTAGTAAGATTTTGTCTATTTCATTATGTGCAGGTTTTCTTGGGCCAAAGTGGAGGGCTTGATGCTGAGGGAAATGAGCTTCCACGTTTAGTTTATGTTTCTCGTGAAAAGCGTCCAGGTTTTCAACATCACAAGAAGGCTGGTGCTATGAATGCACTTGTGAGTAGTTAAAAATATGAATTCCGGAGTTTTTGCATTCTCTTTATGTCTACATTTATCTTACCTCTAGTGTTCAATGCTCTCTTTCAGGTTCGAGTATCAGCAGTGCTTACCAATGGACCTTTCTTGTTGAATCTTGATTGTGATCACTACATAAACAACAGCAAGGCCTTGAGAGAAGCTATGTGTTTCCTAATGGATCCCAACCTTGGAAAACATGTTTGTTACGTTCAGTTTCCACAGAGGTTTGACGGTATTGATAGGAATGATCGATATGCCAACCGAAATACTGTCTTCTTTGATGTAAGTCTTACATCCTCCAATTAAGCGATGGATTCTTTGTGTCCATCTGATGTTGTTGAATGGTTTTAATTGTGTTCACTTGTCTGATGTGTTTGATGTCCTTGTGATTGGAATAAACATTTTATATTTGTTTAAAATTATTAGTTACCTTTTCGCTAAACATCTTTTTGATAATATGTTTATCATCTTAAATTTCAGATCAACTTGAGAGGTCTGGATGGCATTCAAGGCCCTGTTTATGTGGGTACTGGATGTGTCTTCAATAGAACAGCTTTATATGGTTATGAGCCACCTCTCAAACCTAAGCATAAGAAAGCTGGATTTTTATCTTCGCTTTGTGGTGGGTCAAGAAAGAAGGGCTCAAAGTCTAGTAAAAAGGGTTCAGACAAGAAGAAATCTAGCAAGAATGTGGACCCCATTGTGCCTATTTCTAGTCTAGAGGATATAGAAGAGGGTGTGGAAGGTACATTGTTTGAATATTATTTCTTTAATTTTTTGGGTATTTTTTTTTAAAAATAAATTATAAACCAGTCAAAATCCTTCCATGTCATCTTGCATTTATTGACTATGTAATAAATTCCTCATTTACTTGTTTAAAAGGAGAGACTGATTGCTTCTTATTGAGTGGTAAACAAGATCTAAAATCAACTTTGTCATTCATGAAACTATATTTGTACAATATCCACGGCATCTTATAACTCTCGTAATTTTTTCAGATATGATTCTAACATTTTCTTACTCTTTTTAAATTCAGGTGCTGGATTTGACGATGAAAAGTCGCTACTCATGTCCCAAATGAGCCTAGAGAAAAGGTTTGGTCAGTCTGATGTTTTTGTTGCGTCTACACTTATGGAGAATGGTGGAGTTCCACAATCTGCAACACCAGAAACTCTTCTTAAAGAGGCTATTCATGTCATCAGCTGTGGTTATGAGGACAAATCAGAATGGGGAACTGAGGTATGATGCCTTGTTATTTATTTCTTTAACTTTGTTATCAGTCTTTTGATTTACCAAGATGTCCTTTAAGCAGAATATGCCTCTGGCTTTAGAGATTTGCAACATTTTTGTATGTGTCTGAAAGGAATAGGAACAATACCTGCTTTTGTAAAATACTGTTATACATACTTTTAATATCATGATATGATTAGATGCCTATAAAAAGGAGAAAAATAAACCAGACCCTTAATTTTTGTAGTATAGGCAACTACAAGTTATTGGCAATTAAAATTTGGTATGCATTTTCTTCCCTAAACTTTGAGTAAGGTACAAGGTTACTTGTTTAAAGATTGGTGCACACCACACAATGAATTTGTCCACATCTATAAGGACTCCTTGTTGCTTGCCACATCAGATCAACTAATAAGAAACATCCACCACTAAGGCACTCCCAACCCGGACCAGGCTTTTCTTTTTAAATGAAATTTGAAAGCTGATAAAAGTTTGTTACGCTAAACATTTTTCTTCCCTCCTACAATCCTCTCTCTTACCTACCTTGAAATTTCTCAGCATTTCTGCACTGGTATTGGTTTCCTCTAGTAACCATCTATTAATTAACAAACAAGACATTGTGGCTTATAGAGTGCATTTATGTGCGTGCAGTCTTCCCATTTCTGCACATGGTGGATCGCGTTTTTGATAATTTTTTGTAAATTACTGTTTTATTTCATTTTCTCTAATCAATATTTGTGTCTTGAACTGCAGATTGGATGGATTTATGGCTCTGTTACTGAAGATATTCTGACAGGATTTAAGATGCATGCTCGTGGTTGGCGGTCAATATACTGCATGCCCAAGCGCCCAGCCTTTAAAGGGTCTGCTCCTATTAATCTGTCAGATCGTTTGAACCAAGTGCTTCGATGGGCTTTAGGTTCTGTGGAAATTCTTCTCAGTAGACATTGCCCTATCTGGTACGGTTATAATGGCAGGCTTAAATGGCTTGAGAGGTTCGCATATATCAACACCACCATCTATCCAATCACTGCCCTTCCTCTTCTTATGTATTGTACTTTGCCGGCTGTCTGTCTACTTACAAACAAGTTCATTATTCCACAGGTTTGTTATATAACCAAACTCATTTTCTGTACAATAATGGTGTCCTCGTCATTATTATCTCAACAGGGCTCTTTTTTTTTTTTTTTTTTTTTTAATAATCTTTTCCCTAGCATCACCCTCTGCAATTCCTGCGTGCTTACAGTGTTTTGTTATTTGGGGAGTTGTTTGTGATTTTGCTTCAAAATATGAAATGGTGAACAGATAAAAATTAACCATAATGAATTAACATTTCATAAATACCCTGGCATGGCATCCATTAATTAAGAATAGTAGGATTTACAGGAATTACGGTATATATTGGAAAGGACTACATTCTTCTTGCTAGTTTTTGTTTTCAAAATAAAAGGGTTTGGAGGGGAATGAGCAAGGCAAAGTCGGTAAAAACACCATTGACACCTCTCTTGTTGTGAAAAAGAGATAAAAGATGGAAATATAAAAACTGTTCTGTATTTTCTTGTGCTTGGGGGAAACTTTCTCCATGAGAGAAGAAGAAAAAAAAGTACTTGTTCCTGTTTGTGTATATTATGAATATTGTCTCAAAATGCTGGTCTTTAGTATCTGCTAAATTTTTTTGCTTGGCTTATTCCACTTGCAGATCAGTAACATTGCAAGTATATGGTTTATATCGCTTTTTCTTTCCATCTTTGCTACCGGTATCCTAGAGATGAGGTGGAGTGGTGTTGGAATTGACGAGTGGTGGAGAAATGAGCAGTTTTGGGTTATTGGTGGTGTTTCCGCCCATCTCTTTGCCGTTTTCCAAGGTTTGCTTAAAGTACTTGCTGGTATTGACACCAACTTCACAGTTACATCCAAGGCATCAGATGAAGATGGAGACTCTGCGGAATTGTATTTGTTCAAGTGGACAACCCTTCTAATCCCACCAACAACTCTCCTTATCATAAACTTGGTTGGAGTCGTTGCGGGGATTTCCTATGCCATCAACAGTGGTTACCAATCATGGGGTCCTCTCTTTGGGAAGCTCTTCTTTGCCTTTTGGGTGATTGTCCATCTGTATCCCTTCCTTAAAGGTTTGATGGGTCGCCAGAACCGGACTCCCACCATTGTTGTTGTCTGGTCAATTCTCCTCGCTTCAATTTTCTCATTGTTATGGGTGCGAGTAGATCCATTTACCACTAGAGTTACCGGTCCAGATGTTACGCAGTGTGGAATCAACTGCTAGAGGGAAAATAACACAACTTGAAGACTGAAAATTCTTTTTTTAAGTTATTGTCCTTGCCAAGTTTCAGAGGTAAGGAGATATGTAAGTGTCTCATATTTTGGCTTTAACTTTATGTCTTCGAGCTTGTTTGTCTATGTGAAGTCTACATTATGTGTAGATGATAGGTGGCGAAGAAGATTATTTTGTCTAAAAAAATTGGACACGACTTCTGGAACCAATTAATTGTTCATTATATATACCACAAGTCTACATGGGACCCATTACCCACAGTATCTTTTTGTTTGATACTTGAGAGAGTATTTTAATAGCCTTGATATGTGCAGTGTTATTTATAGGCCAACACAAAGTGGTTCCCAACTCTCTTTATATTACGCACAATCTTTCCAACACCAAGTAAAAGGTAAGTTGACAAATTCCAATGAGAATGCTTTTATGGAAGGTTATTACTCATTGGCAAGTTTTAAGTTCCAACTTGCTTCTGTAAAACATAATATTATTGCATGGTTAAAATAGGTGAGTTAACAATGGACAAGAAGTTTGAATAAAATCTATACCCCGATTGCTTGCTTGAAGGCACATATATGTTTGAGCCAATATGTAGCAGGCTACATTTAACTAATTTGGGTCATTCTAGGATTGGGTGAGTTACAATTAGGAGTCTTTATGATTGTTAATGTAATTCATATTTACCGAATGAACACTCGACGTGGAATTCAGTACATGTTTGTGCATGACTTTCCTTACTCGAGGTCCAATTATTGTTTATTAGTTCCATTTCATGAGTCCTGGTGTTATAAGTACACGAACCGTATGGCCTTCAAATCCGGGAACTATTTTTTTTAAAAAATTAAAATTTATTTGAGCTAAAAAGGTGTCCAAAGGACCAAAGCTTCGTGGACATTTCAAAAGAAAAAACCCCTTCTATATTACATAATCATATTCAAACATTGTTATCATCAACGAGTTGTGGTTTTTTTTTTTTTTTTTTTTTTTTGGGATGAAAATTAAGTTATGAAAAATTTTAAGACCACATAAATAGTATGGGCGTGACTTCTGTCTAGTACCTCTAGTATACTGGATCAGCTATGATCATGACACATGTCCAAAAATAATATGTGTCATGCTTGCAGCGGGTCCAGTGTTGTAGGACATTGGCTAGAAGTTCTACACCGTAATTGACCATGTAAGGGCATCCACACTAGATGTGCTAAATGTGCCGAATGCCAAATATTTGGCACAATTAGCACACCAAAAAACCCCAATTATCAAATGTTCCAAATCTTATAATTTTTGAAACATTAAACAGTAATGTTACAAATTTGCCACAGTACGAACGAAATGTTGCATTTGTGTTTATTATTTTTTATTCGACTTTTCTCTTTACTCACAATCTGTTTCTCTCTCCCAACCAGTGTTCTTTCCTCTTCAGATCAGATTCCCAGCTCTTCCCTCAACCTCAAACGTCTTTCTCTCTCTTTGCACCTCAAATCAAACCCAAAAATCTTCTTTCTTCTCTCTTTGCACCCCAAATCAAACTCCAATTCCCAGTTCAAAACAAAACCTAGAAATGGAATCATCATAAACCAAACAGATCTTCATCCTGTCAGAGAAAGAACAAAGGAATCGATGATGGAGGCGAGGTAGAGCTTGGTGCCAGGGACAGCGAAGTCATGAAGATCGGCGTGCGAGCAGTAAGCGAGGTTCGTAAGGGCGAGGTCCATCGTCGAAGTGTTAGTCACGATCATGCTTGGGTTCGTGAGGGCGAGGTTCGCCGTCGAGGTGTTCATCACGATCAGTTTGACTATGCAAATTCTGATGTGGGTTTGATTTGATTTTGAAGAATTTTCACTTTTGGATGATTTTTTATGCAAATTCTAATGTGGGTTTTGCTTAGTTTTCAAGAATTTTCATTTTTTTCTTGGTTGTTAGATAATTTTGATGCAATTTCTAATATGGGTCAATGATTTTATTTTGGGCTGTTCGCAATTTTGATGCAATTTTTTTGATGTTGGTTACTTTGATTCTCAAGGGTTTTGATTGGGTTCTGCTGTGCATATGCAAATTCTGATGTGGGTCTTAGCTCTGAAGGATTTTGTTTGTGTTGAGCTTAATTTTTGGTGCAATCTTGTTATTTTTTAGTTCTTGGATTTGCTGATACTTTTCATTCAAACCCCCAGATGAGGGGTATGAAGCTTTTTTTCTTTATTTGGTATTGGTTGCTGGTGGTGGCTGTCGGTGTTGTTGTGGCCGTGGATATTGGTGGCTGGTGGTTGTGCCGTTGATGTTGTTGCTGTTGTTGATGATAATGGGGAAGAGATAATATATTATTTTAATGTGTAGTAAATATTATTTTAATGTATAGAATTGAATGATAGAACATCTGATAAATGAGATATTGTAAAATGATGTGGTAAAATAATAAAGTAGGCTTTTGATGTGGTAAGATGACATTAACATTTGGAAGGATCTGTTATGGGTTAAGTTAATTATTTTATGTAGCTCTTCATTTTTCTTCTTTCAAAACAAGATAGATTATAGTATTTTCATGCATCCATACGATAATAGATAAATATTTCTAGTATCATACAATTTTCATTATTATTATTATTATACCTAAAACTTAGATTTTTTTTTTTTATTTATGAGCATATACTAGCCTTTTTTTTTTTTTTTGGTTTTCTTATAGCATACATGTTTATTATAGGCTAACAAAGTAAGCATTTCTTTAAGGAAAATTTATGACAATTTTGAAATATATTTTTGCTATATAAAATTTTAGGCAAGAATTTATTGACAAATAATTTAAAACATATCATACAAATTAGTTCACATTGCAAAACACATAATACAAAAACAAGATTTTCATGAAAAAATAATTTATTAAAAACAAGATTTTCATGCTTAGCTATGTCCCTAAAACATATCAACATGAATATTATAAAAAGAAAAGTAACTACTTAAGAGATGTAACTTACCTTGTAAGAGATAAAGAATGAATAAATATTTGCAAGTGTTGTTCTTTATAGTTGTTTGTAGAATGTATGGCACAAATGAGTTAAAAATGGTTGATAGAATTATTAGAGGAGTAAGAGTGGAGAAGAAGGTTGATAGAATTTTTAGGGGGAAAAAGTGGAGAATGAGAACCGTGAAAACTTTAGTAGCATTAGTGTTGTATAAATAGGATGCAAGTTTCATATAAGTTAAATTCTTAGATTTTAAACTGCATAACTAGATATGCCAATTGACCAAATACAACACAACATAGACCAAGATGGGACACTTTGATACAAACAAATTACTTAACTATAAACATATATTCACTTTTACTTTTGTTTTGTTAGTGTGTTAGCAACGAATCAAACACAAGAATCTTGTTTCTTTGTTTCATAGGGAAAATCATCCAAAGAATCTTTATTTCTGTCTTTTTTATTTATTTATTTTTTATAGTGTGCACATTAATCGTCTTTTTCTTCCATAATTTTCTCTCTTTGAGGGGCGTATGGATAGGTTCTGGAATACATTCACATATTAGCAGTAGCACAAAATAAGAATCTATGTATTTTTTTTTCTTTGGTTGAGAATTGTTAATGTATATATTTTCAGGCCCTAATCTCATTAGCCCACTCACTAAAATACCAATACTAGTCCATAAACTACTTTGGACCCCCACAAATATTTCCAAGATACTACCCAAATACTTTCCACATATTACCTAAATATTTCCCCATGTTATTACACAACTTGGGCCTTCACAAATATTACCCAACTTGGGCTCCCACAAATACTTCCCATACAAGCCCCATAAATTATTTTAGGCCCACACAAATACTTATCATACCATTACCAAAATTGAGCCACTAAATTATGTCATCTCTATAAAAGCCCAAACTCATTTACCTTGTGGGCAAAACCCAAAAAGCTCAACAAAACTCTCTTACAAAACCTGTTGCTATACGGCACCTCTAAAGCACATTACTACATGGCACCCTAAAACTCGTTGCTACATGGCACCTTTAAAGCACATTACTACGTGGCACCCTAAAGTCCGTTGCTACATTGCAACTTTAAAGTCCGTTGCTACATGATACCCTAAAGCCTGTTGCTACACGACACTCCTAAAATCCATTGCTACATAGCAATATTTTTACAAAATCACAAACTATTTACAAAAGCCCAAATATTATTTTGGCAACTTTTACAAAAAAACTCAATATTATTTTGGCAACTTTTACAAAATAGGCCAATATTATTTTGACAACTTCTACAAAGAGCCCAATACTATTTGGCAACTATTTACAAAAAGTCCAATATTATTTTGGCAACTATTTACAAAAGCCCAATACTATTTTGGCAACTATTTACAAAAGACTTAATATTACTTTGGCAACATTTTATCAAAACCCCAAAACTATTGGGCAAATAATTATTCTACCAAAGCCTAAAATTTTTTTGACAAAAGAATTATATTATGCTCAAAGCCCAAAACAATCCTTTGGCAAAACATAATTTGATATACTAAATTCCCTAACTCATGGGAAACATAAAATTACCTATGATATATTACCCATATTTCAAAACAATTTCTTCTACGAAATTCATGGGAACTAGGCTTATTTTTTCCATAAGAAACTCTAACTACAAAAGCCCATTTATGTTATCCATGGCAAAAATATTCATTTTGTAGGGATGAATAAGCCCAAAGAAGCTCAACCAAGGCCCAGCCTATGTGTAAATCTCAGCAACTAAAGCTCACTTGAGTAACTAAAGTGGTTAGACTAGCCACTAGTCAAGTTTCAGCACAACTAAGCTAACATTTGAGGCCCACTACCATCATTTTCAGCTTGTCAAATCAAATCAGAAAGGGACGCATGTCCAGCTAAGCTTACACATTTGCTTGACTAGTTGATTTTCATGATTATTGATATGACATAAAGCTGTGAAGCTTCAGCCAGCTATTCTCTCTCTCTTCTCCAACACAATTGGTTAAGGAACAAGGAGTAGTCATGAACAGACCATGGAAGCTACTGGAATTAGTTATAAATAGCTCATTATCATGCCAAAAAATGTACATTTTTTGGTTCATGAACCAAGCACATGAACCCTAATGGGGAAACTTAGGGAACTGTGGTTTAGAGAGCACCAAGGAGATCTCTAGCAGAGGGCTCCAAGATTGACACTTGGCTTGGGGTGACATAATCTGCCCTAGGAAGTGTGGTGGGCTTTTTTTTTTTTTTTTTTATGTTTTAGGCTGGATTGCTCTTGCTGTTCCACGACCCATGAACCTGGGGTTGGAAAGGCTGGACTGGCCTAATTGAAACACACCCTAGGCTAGCTTGTGAGCAAGTTAGGCCTTTCCTGTGCTGACGCATCCTGGCAAGAACCTTGAACGTATCACTTGCTCACGGTAGGAAAGACTATTGCAAATGTTATAGCAGGAACAAGATGCAGTAGGATAACTAAAACATTTTCGGCTAATAATAATAATACATGAATAACTCCAAGAAGGAAGATATCACAGTATGATTACGAGTGACAAGGTCACGACGAAGAAACACTAACAGTAAAATAGCAAGTTAGTCATTAATCAACCAAAACAAGAGAAAAGAAAATCCATCTGCTAATGGAATGGGCTTAGCAGATACAAATCCAAAAAAGGAACCAATCTCCAATGTGTGTAACCTCAGAGGTAGTTCTTGCCGTAGAAATTACACACTTTGGAAAAATGACCTAGATGGCTTAATCTTGAATTCCTGGTTCGTTAGAGAGTGGGCTATTTAGGAGAGAAGTGGGTAGCCTATTAATGCATGTTTTTGCTCCTATCACTCATGTTTTTACATTTCTTTTTGATTTCCTGTATTCTTTCTTTCTTTCTCTCTTTGTTTGCTTTGTTTTCTATTCTTTCTTTCTATATTTCTATTTTTCTGTTTTCCGTTCTCCCTTTTTTCATTGTGCATGTTTATGGCCTTTTATACTGCCTGCCATGATAGGATTTGCCATTTTTACCCCTTAACTACTTTTGGCCTGTTGTGCATATCCTTCCAAAACTACCCATTGGTCTGTTGGTTGCCCATCCACCACCACTACACTGTGTTGGCTATGCCATGCCTCATCCCTAGACAAAAGTGGTTTGTTTTGTCTCTTACCTCCCTTGACACTCACATCCGGCTAAGGGTTAAACCTCTCCCTTACCAATCTCTATAGCATGCATCTAGTGATTCCAGCACATGTTTACCTCTTTTGGGTGAGATGTCATGCAAAGTGAAAGGGCACTGACTTGGATCTGATTCCGCTGTCACAAAGACTATGAAAACCAAATCAAGTGATCACTGGGAAATTAGACATGGCATGGTGTTAAAACCACATAAAGCTCACATGTTACATATACTTTGAAATGCATAGTTTATGTCTAGGTAATTTCAAAAAAATCTTAAATAATCTAACTTCCACAAAGTTTGTATGGTTTTCAACTTCATTCTTGTCAAGAGATTTTCTATCAATTTCCTACATAATAAGACAATATAAGCATCTTTAAATTTTATAATATACCATAAAATCCATGATTTCCTTGTCAAAGATTAAATAAAAGATGCTCATTTTTTCATATCAACAACTCGTGCATTTCCCCAAAATGCAATACCAAAATGATGCATTTTCATATAAAATAATATATAATATGGTCACAACACAACACTTTTAAAAAACATATATCTGTATATAATTTTTCAAAATGTGTTTGACCCAAAAACAATAATTATGAAATATGGTTATTTTCCAAAAATCTCATTAAAAAACTACTTACCTCACAACCGCAAAGCGTAATTCTCCAAGCTCCAAGCTCCAAGGAGATTAGCTAGAACCTAAACAATATCAAGTAAACCTATCACAATAAGTATAGAGCTTGGAATTGTATCTAGCTAAAATTTAGGAATTTCCAAATAAGCACTTAATTAGTCAAGCCTAGTATTTAACCTCATCAATAATAATATATTCCGCTTCCAAAGTTTCTCAACAAATTGATTCACAAGGCATAAACTCCAATTTATAAAGTTAACCCATTTAATATCATCTCCAATTTTATGACTAGCTTCCATAAAATATACACTACATCATTAAGAGACCCATGAAAGCAAAATCAAAATATCCTTAAAGACAAGAAATTTAGAACTTCAACTAACTCCAAGTAAACCCAATTGCAATAGAAAAATTAGATTTACCAACTATTACATGTTACAACTCAAAACCCCAAAATTTTCCACCATACATAAACATTAAGTAGTGATCATTGGCACAAACCATATACCTACTCATCAAATAATTCCACCAATACAAAACCCATACATAAAAACACATAAATATCACTTCCAATGCTCATAAATCACATGAGTATCATTATTAAAGCTTAGATAAAAATAACCTCAAGCAAAAGTGTAAAACCCACCAAAAAGACTAGAAAATTTTACCTCAAAAAAAGGATGTGAAGGTGCTTATAGGTTCTTAAGAATTTTCTGGTGATTTTGCCGGAAAAATGATGGTGGAAATGGTGGTGATGGTGGTGGTATGGAAGTACTGGTGGAGAGGATGAGAGTGATAGAGATGAGTGTATGAGAGAAAATGAAAAAAGAAAAAAAGAAAAGAAGGGAAAAGAGTGAGCCGGCTAAAGAGATAAAGAGATGAGTGAAAGTGAGTGATGGGGAAGGGTGTTAGGTGGGGCACATGGGAACTTTAAAAAATCTGATCTTTACTTCTTCTTTTTTTGATTGATTGAGACGTTACACTTGAGCCTTGTGTGCATGCTCCACTTCCATTTGAGCCCATTACTTTTCTGGCTTTCATGCGTTTGCCATTGCCTCCAAGTTTGTCTGATTCTACTGCACGCTTTGGTATTCATTTAACTCTTGTGGCATGAATGATACATGGGCCTTTGGGCTTTCGTTCTCTACATCCCATCCCTTCTTCGGATTGGACATTGCTTGGGTATGGGCTTTCCCCCTTGTACTTGGCCTATGTCTTTTTACCCTGCATCTATGGGCTAGCTGGTGCTCCTGCCATGCATTGCATTGCTCCTGTTATAATATCACTTATCACTTTGCCTTGTTGTTACTTTTGGGCTTACGAGCTGAAGCATCTGTCATGTCAATTTCTTATATTATTACTTCTTTTGGTCTTACTGCCTAGCACTCTTGCTGGGCCAACCCATTCCGTACCTTGGGCCTTGGCCCATTTAATTCTTTAGGCATCCTCGGCACATTTCGTCCTACCCTACTTCTTTCACTCCCATGGGTTTTTTGCTAAATCCTTAGGGCTTTCTTGGCCCAATTACCATATCCTTACCTTTCGGGCTTATTGGCCTTTTAGCCAACCCCATGAATTTACTAATTCATTTCTTTAGGCTTCCCCAAACCATTTTTACTTTCTTTCTATCTTTTACAATTCCTATGGGCCATTATTCTTGCCATTTTAGCCCAATGGTCTTTATTTTACTATTCTCTTTCTCCATCTTTTTCATATTGTTGGGCTTCTTTTGCCATTGGGCCCTTGTCAAAAGTGGGCATCAACATTTGGCTCCCTGAGCATATGAATTGCTCCTACAGTTCATATGCGAATATATATATTAAAAAAAAA
The DNA here is from genome assembly GCA_030445155.1 of Quercus variabilis. Classification (NCBI taxonomy): domain Eukaryota; kingdom Viridiplantae; phylum Streptophyta; class Magnoliopsida; order Fagales; family Fagaceae; genus Quercus; species Quercus variabilis. The sequence continues at coordinate 5,550,773 of CP129448.1, read as the reverse complement.
AAAATCTCTTTTCTCTTTTCTATTCTTTTTTTTTTTTTGTGGGTTTTTGGAACAATGGGCTCTGCCTTATTTTCTTTCTTGCCATGAACAGAGTTGTCTCTTTGAATTCCCCAGTTTAGTAGTTATTTTGAAACAAAAATTTTGCTTCATTAATATGATGCTTCTTTTGGCGGCTGACCTGTTGCCTCCTTTCACGTCACTTTTATTGTCTTTAGTCCATAAACTCTTCCCTTTCCCATCATTTGCTCAAACTACTTTCTTTATTCCTTTCTCTTCACCGTGTCATCTTCCTCAAAACCTCACCACCCATCTTCCCCGTTCAAATAATCCGTTATGTTGCTTGCGAAAGATGAAGGTTCTTCTCATCGTAAGGGGAAAGAAGTTGTCACTGATGATCCTTTTGCCAAAAATGTGGGTGAAGAGAGTTCCCTCTCCAAATCGGACAGCTCCGAGAAGGAGGAAGAGGGTTCAGACCCAAATAGTGAGTGCCATCCCCTCATCGATCTATGGTACGATGCTCACATTCACTTCCCCGTGGTGCCTGGTGACTATTCACCTCTGTCGCCGAGCCGTGTGTGGCTTTCTATTTGCCACTGTGATATGGAGGTTTCTTGGGCCCTTTTATATTCCACTATTCTCGATCTTGATATACACCAAAGGATATCGCTCCTTATGCCCATCCTTTTCAAATTTGGGTCGGGTACTTCCTTGGGTTGGAAGGAGTGGGTGAACAAGGAGTTGTTCAACATGGGTTTCATGGCGACGTTATAGCAAGCCGATATGTTGAAATCCATCGTTTCATCTTGGTGCTTGTTTAACTATCGCACCTTGTTCAATCTTCGTCATTTGGTTCGCTGATGGTGTAGTGCCTGTAGGAAAAACATAGTTTATATCGCAAACAAAACATACACAAGGGAAAATTAACGGATCTACTTCATTCGAAATTGATAACATGTACTATTTAGATTTTAGAATTTAAGAACAAGAGAGCATACTTTGGTGCGGTGAAATTCAAAACCAAATATTAGAAGTACTTGGGAACACTTTTAATCTTCACTCCAATTCCAATTATGCCCAAGAAGTGTGGTTTCTCAATCAGTTTACATGTATGTGTTCAAGAGAGAATAAGAAAGTGGCTTACACTCACATACACACCACTTCATACCTTCCATACATTACAAAATTCTATATGTTTCTCTCCTTATATATAATTAATTATCTAATTGGGCTAGCTTTTTAGGATATTTCAATTGGGTTTTATTATGTGGCTTGGAGTGGGACCAAGAAGGACAAATTAGACTCTAGGTCTAATGGGTTTTGGGCTTTTCTATCAACTCTTGACAAGTCCAAAATTACAATTAATTATATTTAATACTACTATATAAATATAATTGCACTCTAAACCTTATTAATAAATTATATCACAAGACTTTATTATACATTCAACCACTTCATTAAAATATTCATAGTAATATAAAGTCATGAATGTTTATTGCCACTTTGAAGATTACTATATCTTAATCATTAAGTACTCGGTTTAATCCTTTAAGTTATTCATCATATATTTATGAAATCCAATTTCATAAATATATACTTTGGTAACTTCTTACTAAAGTGCTTAGGCCTAACACTCTGAATAACCATACCCATTAAACTTATCTCAAGAGAATATTTTATATTTTCGTTAAGAGATTATGAATTCCATCTTAAGAATATATGTTCTTTCAATATTAAATGTGTTTGCCCAACATACTGAGGTTTTGATCGTGACTTTAGATTTCACTCCTGATATATAAAAGCAACCTACATTTCATGATCAGGTTCATTATTCTCTCAGGATTGAGAGTTCATGTAAATAGAAGTCATGAGATTTATTATTCATTTGACAGTCTTTAGTAAAATAATAAATCTCACAGCGGTCCAGTTCAATATGTTTTAACACTTAAAACATATTAACTAGAAGTCTCCGCTTCCATGATCAAGACAAATCATCTTCGTTGATATGTTATTGTCTTTGCATATTGAATGCCTAATTTCATCAACAACTATGAACTAAAATTTTGAGTTTACAAAGAACTTATAGTTTATATCTTCTGTGACTAAATTACATAAATCAAATACTATGCATCTCGTAGATTATATGATAATGTCTAAATATTCATGTTACTATTATTTTAGAAAAAAAAAAACATTATTAATCATAACATAATATCATACATAAAGTCATACATAGCATCATATAATAAGATTTAAAGGGCACACATCCTAACAGCGCCACCTATACCTTTTTCCTTCTTGCGACAAGATCATCGTGACCTTGGAGGATGTGGCAAACCAACTGTTGTTGCCTATCCTTGGTGATATGGACCCGAGCAATATTGAGCTTTCCGCCAAGGAGGAGGCTGTGGAGAACGAGTTGAGGAAAGGGATGAGTGGGAATGTGAAGTTGTCCCATTGGGTTGGAGCTTTTTCCAAGGCTTCCAATGTTGTCTACCACATGACCTTCGTTGTATTTTGGTTTTGTAAGTTTATCTTTGGCTCTCACCCATATTATGCTGTAAAACCTTTTTACTTTTGTTTAGCCATAAAGTTTTTTGTTGGGGTGAGTTTGTCGTTGGCTCTTATGTTTCTGGGTTATTTGTATGTGTAGTTGGACATTCTACAGGGTGATGAGAGGCAGGCAGGTTCTTGCCACATAGTTACTACTTCTGCCACAGTACCATATTGCAACATTTGTTGTGAGAACGTTGTGCCAACCATTTGGCTAAGTGCAAGTCTGTTCGTTTTGCCAAAGAGAAGTATTGGCCTTGTCCGAAGGTTATTATTGATTTTTGTGTTCGTTTCATTTCTGATTTTCTATTGGCTTACAATTGGGTTGGGTTGAAGCCATTTGGGTATCCTGCCATGGAATTCTTTAACAGGGGAGATGGCTTTTGTTAGAGGGCTTATAGAAATTTAGGCAATGGTTTCACTTGTGTTGATTTGGTCATGGGTCCCTTTACAGACACTGCTGGGACCACCACCCCATTGACTGCCTTTAATGAGAGGTGGATCACGTACTTGGTAGCCACCAATGTTGGGTGGTTTCCTTATCTAGCCAATGAGGGTATCCATTTCGTTCACTATTCTGCCAACAGAGAGAGGAGATAGTTTGGGTTAGATCAGGACATACCCAATGATTTTACTACCATCCTAAAGTCTACTACTTCCATCTGACCTTTTCTACGCCGTAGTGCTTTTGAGTTTTAGAGCAAGCACTTTACAGCAGTCACCATTTCAGGTTCACAGAGAGAAGGCCTTTACACTGCTGCGATGCATAGGTATTGGCAAGCCGTAATGACTTCCTTTGGGCAAGAGTTGTTGGGTGGTCATGGGTTTTTCCTTATTCCTCCTGAGGGTCTTCATGGCATTATTTTTGCCAACCCATGGTTGTTACTCCCCACCAAGCCTGTGGTGGCATATGCTTGAAAACAAAGCAGGTTTGCCATATTTGAGTGGCAAGGAGAAGAAGTGGTATTTGTATGCTAGTGAGTATCTGCAAGTTGGGAGTAGAGGGTGAAGGTGATGAACCATCTTGTGCTCGTAAAGAAGGGCTCGATGTCTTGGACTGCTAAGCTCAAATTTGCTAAGAGATGGGATGATTCTTCCAAGACTTATTCTGACATTGTCCCCTATGGGGGGGGGGGGGGGGCGCCTAATCCTATTGGCAATATAGTCCTTGTGAGCTCTCCTCATTCTTCTACTTGCACTCATTCCAGTATGCATTCTACTACAAGCAAGCCTAAGCCTTTCGCTCCAAGGCCGGCCCTGGATGCTCCTCCTTCTAGCAGGACCCATGGCAGTAAAAGGAAGAAATCTCCACCAACTCCATTTGTCATTGTCAAAAGGAGAGTATGTTATCTCTAAACTTCACTTTTAATTTATATCAACTATTGATGGGGCTTTCCTGTGGCTAACTCTATATATGTGCTTATTCATCTTTTTTTTTTCTTGTCAATCTAAGCATAAGGAAGACATTTTTGCCACTCACCCCATATTGCTTGATGAGCCTGAGTTTAAGGTATATTCCTTTCCTTTGCATGCATCTTCATCGCCACGTGTTGCTGTTTGCTTTTTCTTTCTTTTGCATGTTTATTTATTGCTTCTTCCTTACCTTAACACTCACCTTTTTTATTATTATTTTTTTTTAGGTTGATCCCGAGCCCCTTTCTTTTTATCACCCCATGAGTGGGGAAGTTCCTGCTGCTATGGGCATGCCCATGAAAGGCTTCTTCGATAGGGCAGATATTGTGGCATAACCTCTGCTTCTACTGCTACGTAGGGAGTGCCTGTTGAGGCTCTAATTCTTCCATCTAAGCCCGTTCTTGTCGAGGACAAGCCGAGAGGGTTGGTGAGTTCTTTCCTATTTCTGCTATGATCCCTACTTCCCAAAAAGAGGTCACTCCTATAGACACATCTCAGATTGGGAGTGCTTCTCCTGCTACTCCTTCTGTCATCTCTGCTAGTGATCCCTTCATTGCCCTCTCCTAAGCCATTAAGGATGACTTCTTTTTGGTGGTCACTTCTTCCTCCATTCCTAGCTCTGCCACCTAAGGGCTTGATGTAGATTTGTCTTCTGATAAGGGGTTTGAAGAGGTCCTTAAGGATTCTAAGAACGAGCCCGTCATGAAGATGAGGGTTTCTAATTCTGATGAGGACAGTGATGGCGGTGAGCAAGAAGCCGAGGCTATGGGTATGTGTCTTTTGTTCTTGATAAATCTTCTTTGTCTTTTCTTCCTGCCATTTCCTGGTACAACTCTCTAACTAATTTGCACATCATTCTTTTTATAGCCGCAGACATTCTTGAGAAGCCTAAGATTGAAGCAAGCTTCACGATGCCCACGGCTCCTACTTCTACTACACCTGTAGCCTTTACTCCTATGGGTCCTAGTAATTATTATTGTCTCTTTTGTACTTCCTTCAACTAAGACTTCCATCCTCACATTTGCCCCTACCTTTCGCCAACTCATACTCTACCTCATATTTTTTCTCAGGTTTGACTCTTGTTAAGGTGGCTCCGACCTCTCGGTTTGAGGTTAGTAGCAGTTCTACCACTACTCCTGACCTAGGGAGTGAGGCTACTGCCTTCTTCATCTAATTTGACTAGCTCGAGACCAATGACCTTGATCCTACAGACTTCTGAGGTGCTAAAGCTCCTTATGTTGACTTTTATGGCTTCTAGGTTCCTGGGGAGTACATCACCCACTTTGAGGTAGTCTATAATAGCCGTGGGGACTTCATGCAAGGATTTCTTTTTGGTCGATCCGTAAGGGAGCACTTCCTTAAGTTACTGGGGAGTGTGATGAACGACATAGAGCATAACTTCATCGATACTGTGTTGCTGAGAGATTGCTTAAGCCTTCTTTACGAAGATGGTTCAGCTTACTGTGGATGCCATAGATGCTTGCATCAAGGTTTTGAAGAAGGAGGTGGCAAACTTAAAAGCACATCATGAGCGCCTCCTTTCTAGTGTAACTAGCCCTAGTCGCTTTGGAGATCAGACCTTTGATTAGACTATTACATTATGTATCTTTATTTCCTTCCCCCATGTTTACTTCTCTCCCTTCTCTCCCTACTCAGTACACTTCTTTATTTCTCTAGCAGTTATTTGATAAGTCTGGTATGACTTATCTATTTTGGGTTTGTAATCTATTATGCCATATCTGCTACAGCTATTACTATGTTTTTTATGATACAGTATGTTTTGCTAATATTTCATGGTCTTCATTACTCCTTGTGTTTTTGCACTTAATCATCAATTACAAATGAAAACACACTATAACGCTTTCTTGTGACATTATCCCTTGCAAGGGTGGTCATTTGGAGGAAAAAAATAATGAAAGAAAGGAATAACTACTTAATGTTCCTTAGGCATAATAACACTTTAACCATTTGCCATTAATAGGGTCCATTAAATCTTTTCCATCCATCTAGGCCAAATGGTAATACCCATTTGCATGTGCTTCCCTTACCACGAAGGGTCTCTCCCATTTTGGCAAGAATTTAGATGGTCCTGTCATACCTTGCTTAACGTGGTCCACTGTCTTTTATGCAAGCTGTCCTTTTGCAAACATCCTTTCTTTAGTTGTCCTGCCATAAGCTTTGGTCATCCTTTGCCTGTATCTGCGGTTGTGTAGTTGGGCTTCCTCCCATTTTCGTCCAACCCTTCCAAGTCCTTGCATCTTTCTGTCGCAAAGACTTCCTTCTTTTTTTTCTTTCTTTCATGCCTGCATAACCCTTAAAGAAGGTATCATCACTTCTACAGGGCTCATCACCTCCATTCCATAGATTAAAGAGAAGGGAGAAAATTTTGTGGCAGATTTTGGGCGAACTTCTATAGGCCCAAAGGGCGTTTGGCATATGCATCACCCATCCTTTGGTGTATTCCTGACTTATCTTTTTGATAATCTTGATGAAGGTTTTGTTTATTGCCTCTGTCTTCCCATTCCCATAGGGGTAATAAGGCAATGACTGATGGTGCTTGATCTGATAGAACTTCAGCATCTTTCTTACTTCTTTGTTGAATGGAGTACCATTATCACTTATGATTCTATGAGGTACTCCAAATCGGACAATTATGTTTTCTTTGATGAACTTCACCATAGCTCCTTCTGTGGCTTTGTGGAATGGTATGGTCTTTGCCTATTTAGTAAAGTATTTCATAGCCCCACTAAATTAAGCCCCCATGTGTGAAAAGGCCATGAGGTGACCATGCTATGTAAGCTTTGTGGGTGGGTGTGGATTAAGTTGGCTTGCACTTGGTAGCTGTGGTATTCTTTTATAAATTCTGCTGTATCCCTCTTTATAGTGGGCTAGTAATAGCCCATCTACAACATTCACCGATATAGCTTCTTTTTTCCTTGGTTCTCTCCATATTCTACTGCATGTACCTCCTCCCTTATCATTTCTCCAGCTTCTTCGGGACCTAAACATCATAATGGGTCCCCGTAGTACCCCTTTTTGAAAAGGATTCGCTCATGTAAGAAGTAATGGATTGCCAACTTCTTGAGCTTTTATCTCTCACTATGCTTTTGTAGCAGGACACATTCTGTCAAGTATTGCATGAATAGGCTTCTCCAATCTTCATTGGTAAATATGATATAATTTTCCTCCCTATCTACAACCAAGTGACAGGCCTCACACTGGGTTTGGACTAGGTCTGCATCCTTACCCATGTTTGGCCAATAAAAACCCGTCCTCTGGAGCCTATGATAAAGGCTGATCTCACCACAGAACCCACAAGTTTTGCCGTGCACTTCCTGTAGTTTTTTTTTTTTTTGGACCTCTTTATGCCCCATGCATCTTGACAAAATTCCTCCTAGTATTCAGCAATACAATTCCCCTATCATCAGGTCATAGTCCTTTAATGTCTTTAATTCTACCACATCTCGTTCCTTCAATAGGGCTTCCTTAATGGGAACCCTCCAATCCTTTTAGCATCCCTACTTTTCTTGGAACATTTCCTGTAGTATTTCAATAATGGACTCTCTTCGCTTGTTAATTTCAACTTTGGTACTATTTCCTTCAAAGGCTATCTATGAGCCCAACGCAACCAGCGCATTTATGTACCGATTTCGCTCTTCTGAGCATGATCTATCTCAAATGTAGAAAACTTTCTTCCATTTTCTAGGCCAATGTCCTGTACAGGACCAAACTTGGTTCCTTTAAGGAGAAACTCCCCTTGGCTTGGCATACCACTAGATTGGAGTCGCCTATCACCTTCAAATGTTTGATCCCCATCTCAAGGTATGTGGCTAACCCCTTGAGATAAGCCTCATATTCTACAGTATTGTTTGAACACAGAAACTCCAACTTGAATGAGAGTACCACGATCTCTTCTCCTTAATTGAGAGTGCCACGGTCTCTTCTCCTTAATGGTAAGGGACCACTCTTGTGTATTTCGAATTTGCTGTAGAAGAGTTGCCAAACTTCGTGACCTATTACTCTTCGATTACTTCTGCTATGGCCACTTCTCCTGGAACCTCATCGTCTAGTGGAAATTCCTCTTCTTTCGAAAATTGGGCCAGCAAGTCCACTATGGCCTGAATTTTTTATCGGCTTGGGTGTTCCTGCCTTCAAGTCATATGGTGACAATTGTAACAACCACTGAGATGTCCTTCCAGAGAGGATAGGTTGTTGGAGAATGGCTTTAATTGTGTGAGACTTTGTCATCAAATGTATCTCGTAGGCCAAGAAATAATGACATAGTCTTTGCGATGCATAAACTATTGCTAGGCTTGCCCTTTTTGCTCTGGGGTAGTGGGTCTACGCATCCCTTAAGGTGCGACTTATGTAATAAACTAGTTGTTTGACACCACCTCCATCTTCCTGGGCTATCAAAGCACCTATGGCAGATGAGCTTGAGGCCAAATAAAGTAGCAATGACTTTTTGTAGATTGGGGATTATACTGTAGGGAGTTTTGTCATAATCTGCTGTAGCCTTTGAAAGACAGTATTGTTTGAACACAGAAACTCCAACTTGAATGAGAGTGCCATGATCTCTTCTCCTTAATTGAGAGTGCCACGGTCTCTTCTCCTTAATGGTAAAGGACCACTCCTATGTATTTCGAATTTGCTGTAGAATAGCCGTCAAACTTCATGACCCATTGCTCTCCGGTTACTTCCGTTGTGGCCACTTCTCCTAGAACCTCATCGTCTAGTGAAAATTCCTCTTCTCTCGAAAATTGGGCCAGCAAGTCCACTATGGCCTGACTTTTTATCGCCTTGGGTGTTCTTGCCTTCAAGTCATATGGTAACAATTGTAACAACCACTGAGATGTCCTTCCAGAGAGGATAGGTTGTTGGAGAATGGCTTTGATTGTGTGAGACTTTGTCATCAAATGTATCTCATAGGCCAAGAAATAATGACATAATCTTTGCGATGCATAGACTATTGCCAGGCGTGCCCTTTTTACTCTAGGGTAGTGGGTCTCCGCATCCCTTAAGGTGCGACTTATGTAATAAACTAGTTGTTTGACACCACCTTCATCTTCCTGGGCTATCAAAGCACCTATGGCAGATGGGCTTGAGGCCAAATAAAGTAGCAATGGCTTTTTGCAAATTAGGGATTGTACTGTAGGGAGGTTCGTCATGATCTGTTATAGCCTTTGAAAGGCTGCCTGTTGCACCTCTCCCCACTCAAAGCCTTATCCCCTTTTGAGTAATTTTGTAAAAGCTAAGGTGATTGATGCTAAACCAGAGATAAACCTCCAGATGTAGGAAACCTTTCCCAGAAAGCTCTTCAATTCCTCCACTATGCCTAGTGGCTTCATGGTTGCTATGGTCGTGGCTTTAGTTAGGTCCATGTCTATTCCTTTGCTGTGGACTAGGAACCCCAGAAATTTCCCGGCGAACACACTGAAAGCGCATTTCAGTGGGTTCATTCTCAGCTTGAAGAGGCTACATCTTTCAAATACCTTTCTTACAATTCAACATGGTCTTCTCGTCTTCTTGATTTCATGACTATTTCATCCACATAGTCTTCTGCGGTGCATCATGTCTTGGAATATGGTGGTCATTGTGCGCTGGTAAGTTACACCTACATTTTTCAACCTAAAGGGCATCACAGCACAGTAAAAATTACCTATGGGCGTTCTAATGGCAGTTTTCTCCACATCTTTTGGCATCATTCGAATCTGGTTGTACCCACTGAACCAGTCCAAGAAAGAAAACATGGCATTCTTCACTACAGAGTCTATCAATAGATCTATGTCGGGTAGCGAGAATTCGTCCTTGGGGCAGACTTGGTTAAGATTTTTGAAGTCAACACAGCATCGTATTTGTCGATTTTTCTTCTTCACTGGTATAATGTTGGACAACCACCGTGGGTGCTGGATGGGTTTTATAAAGCCAACCACCAATAGCTTTTGTACTTCTTTCACTATTTGTTCTTCTATTTTGGTATGAATCACTTTGGCAAGCTGAGCCACTGGCCTAGCCTCGAGATCTACATTAAGCGTGTGTACCACCGATCTTGGATCTAGCCCAGGCATCTCATTATAATCCAATGCAAAGACATCTCTGAACTATTTCAACAGCAGGATCAATTCTACCTTTTCTTTCTTTAACAAATTTTAACTTATTGAAATAGGTCTTGGCTTTTGTGGGTCTATACCTAAGTTAATTTCTTCTAACTTTTCTTTTGCCCTTACTTGCGCATCTTTTTCTGCTGCAACCTCTCTTTCATTTTCCATGTCGCTTTCTTCTTTTGAATTTTCTTGGGCCATACAACACACTAAACTCTTGTGTTGTGACCCTCGTCTGGGGCCCTCTTGTGTACTGTAGGTTGGTCCTGCGCATCTTCATAACTTGTAAACTATCCTACAGTCAGGCGTATAGACCCTGACGCATCGTGGTGTATCACTTAACTTTGAAGTGGGCACTTTTTTCCTTTTCTTCCTCTGCATTCGCAGCTCTCTCAAGTCAAGCTCTAGGTCATCCTAGACATCCTTCCATTTAAGAACGAAGGTGCCTTGCAGTTTGGACATTGAACTTTCATTAGATGGTGCCTATTCATCATAGAACATTGTTTCTACTAAGTGGGCTTCTACTTGCTCAAACGGTGACAGGTTTGCTGCTATCCGTATCATCCTGCCATTCAATCTTCCTTTCACACATTGATTATAGGTAGACGGAACTAGATGGTACTTATGCAACCATGGTCTTCCTAATAATATATGATATGAAACTTATGTTTTCACTACATGGAAGTGGGCCAAGGAGGCTATTGGCCCCACTTTTAACCACAGTTGAATATGGCTTACAGTATACTTGCCTCTTCCTTCGAATCCTATTACTTTCATTGGACATCCTTAAATCTTGCATTTTGAAATTTCTGCTGCTTGTAGCGTGCTAAGGGGGATAAGATTTACTGAAGCGCCTGTATCAACTAGGGCGCTCTTAATGAGGATTTGGTTTATAGAGGCTGCCAAGTAAAGGGGTCTCTTGTTGTTTGAATATCCTACTTCCATGTCTTCATTGTTGAAAGTAATCTCGTTGGTGTCTTGTAGGAAAGCTTTGTTAGCTCTGGTTTTTGCTGCGAGGCATTCTACTCCTGCCCTCGAGGCAATACTTACCAGAGCCTCTGTGACAATTCTTCATTCGTTGACTGTGAGTTCCAACTGATCGAACAAGTTCTTGAACCTAGGACTTTTTTGCAAGGTGGTAATGGTTGCAGCAAGCAGGGCCGGCCTTTCTTCTTCATCCTCTCCTGGATTTGCGCAAATAATGATTACTGCTACATCTTTTCCCTTATGGTTCGGGAGTGAGTTTCTTTGCACTTCTGGCTAGGACAACTCGAGAGTTTCCTCTTTGATTTTGCGGTGCACTAGTCTATGGAGTGCCCAACATTCTGCAATAAGATGCTGTGCATAATTATGCAAATGATAGAAACGTGGATCCCTCCGCTCTTTCTCAGTGGGTTCTCTAGAAACTTGATTGGGTTTGAAAATCCCGTCTGTGATCCATTCGTCCAGGAGTACATCTAGCTCCTTCAGTGTACATGGTAATGGCGGGGGGGGGGGGGGGAGGGTTTCTCGCACTCCCTCCGATTTTTCTTCTTCTCACTAGTGGATACCATCATAGCCTACAGTGTGGATCTCCACTCCTTAGGTCTGTTAGAGCTAGGCCTTACTGATTGGGCAGGTTTCCTAGCCTTTTGCAATAGCTGTGCAAATTGCGAGATTTCTAAGTTCCCCAGGACAGTTCTGTACTCCATGATCATGTTACCCGTGCACATTTCCACCAACGTCTTCTCTTTACAGTGATCATAGCAATTAAGGGCTATGTCCCTAAACCTCTTATGTACTCCATTAGATCTTCACCATTCTTTTGCTTGGTTCCTTGCAAAGTTGCAAGTGTTATCGTTTCTTCTTTATGGAAATACTTGATGCAGAATACGTTGACCATATCATCTCATGTCAGGATCGACCCTAGCTTTAAACCAGTATACCATATCTACGCTCGGTCGCATAGGGATTTAGTAAAGTCCTGAAGACACAAATCCTTGCCTGCTATATAGGGACTGAGGGTGTTAATAAACTTAATCGCGTGCTCAATAGCACTTCCTCTTCTGCTGTCGTATTGTGTGAAAGATTGCAGCTCATATCTCTCAGGATATGGCTTGCTTAGTATCCTCAATAGATAAGAAGGCCTTTGTGTATAGAATCTCTCCCTAGGCGCCTTGGCCCTTTCTTATTCTAAAAGTGCTATAACTTCGACCATGGTAATGAAACGCTATTCTGCATTCTATAGGCCACCATTGATAGGATTTTCTTCCTTATCTACTGTATGCTCAGGGTCATGTTGGCTTCCTTTCTCTTTCGTCTTGTCCGCCTTCATCTAGCGAATCTCTTTCATCACATGCTGATAAGAATACTGCACAGATTGCAACACCTCAATAAAAAAGTTAGTATTGTTAGTGGGGATTCTTTGTTGCTGCTGCAGCCCAACACCCACTTCATTAACACCTTCTGCCTGATTGGGCTAGTAGGGTGTGACTGGCCTTGATTTTGCCTATAAGGGTACGATGCTTATATTTCACGTTGTTTTTTTATCTTGGGGGCATAACTTGTGAGGGCTTTATCTACTTTCCTTGTCTTTTTTCCAACTCTCCAGTGCAATTGCCAATTTAAATGTGGTGGGATTTTTTTGTGTTTTGGGCTAGATTGCTCTTGCTGTACCACGACCCACGATTTTGGGGTAGGAGAGTCACGACTGGCCTAATTGAAACACACCTTAGGCTAGCTTGTGTGCAAGTTGGGCCCTTTTTGTGTTGACGCGTATTGGCTTAATCTCCAATATGCATCCTGGCTTTATCACTAATGTTTTTCCATTTCTTTTTGATTTTCTGTATTCTTTCTTTCTTTCTCTCTTTGTTTGATTTGTTTTCTATTCTTTCTTTTTATCTTTTTGTTTTTCTGTTTGCCGTTATCCCCTTTTTCACTATGTACGTCTATGGCCTTTTATATTACTTGCTATGACAAGATTTGCCATTTTTACCCCTTAACCGTTGTTGGCCTGTTATAGGTATCCTTCTAGGACTGCCCACTGGTCTGTCGGCTGCCTAGCCACCACCACTACATTGTGTTGGCTATGCCATGCCTCATCTAAAAAAAAAAAAGTGGTTTTGTTTTGTCTTTTACCTCCGTTGACACTCCCATTTGGATAAGGTTAAACCTCTCCGTTACCAACCTTTATAGCATGCATCTAGTGATTCCAGTTCATGTTTACCTCTTTTGAGTAAGATGTCATCCCAGCAAGACAATTCTCCTAAAAGAGCTTGAGCGAGAACCCCAAAATAGGCTCCCTCTTCTCCCTACCGCCAAACCATACCCTTTCATACCTCTGGCCTATGGCCTACCTCCCCTATACTGGCTAGATTAGGTAGGTGGTGCCTAAGCCTTATGTGCATGCTCCACTTTTGTTTAAGCCCATTACTTTTATGGATGTCACGCGTTTGCCATTACCTTCAAGTTTGTCTGATTTTGCTGCACGCTCTGGTATTCATTTAACTCTTGCGGTGTGAATGATACATGGGCCTTTGGGCATTTGTTCTCTACATCCCATCCCTTCTTAGAATTGGGCATTGCTTGGGTATGAGCTTTCCCTATTGTACTTGGCCCATGTCTTTTTACCCTGCATCCGTGGGCTAGCTAGTGCTCCTACCATCCCACTACACTGCTCCTGCTATTATATCACTTATCCCTTTGCCTTGTTGTTACTTCTGGGCTTACGGGCTGAAGCATCTGCCATGTCGATTTCTTATATTATTTCTTCTTTTGGTCTTTACTGCCTAGCATTCTTGCTGGGCCAATCCATTCCGTGCCTTGGGCTTTCTTGGCCCATTTCATTCTTTGGGCATCCTCGACCCATTTCATCCTTCCCTACCTCTTTCACTCCCATGGGTTTTTTTGCTAAATCCTTTGGGCTTCCCTGGCCTAATTACCACATCCTTGCCTTTCAGGCTTATTGGCCTTTGAGCCAACCCCATGAATTTACTAATTCCTTTCTTTAGGCTTCCTTGTCCATTTTTTACTTTCTTTCTATCTCTTATGATTCCCATGGGCTTACTACTTTAATCCTTGGGCTTTTTCAACCTATTTGCTTTCTCCTTGACCACTTATTATCTTTTGTAGGCCTATTGACCATTGTTGATGCTCATTTTGGGAGCCCAGTAGAAGGAAGAAGCCCAGAACATGGGCAAAAAAGTGTTAGTAATTAGATAGAAAAGCCATTAAGCTCAAGTAACAGGAATAATGGATCATAGGCCCATAACATAAACAAATGGGCATTGAGGAAGCAAACGGGCCTAAAGGAGTCTGGAAAGAGAGAAGTAGGAAACCCATGGGCAGTGTGTGATGTAAAAAAGTGAGAATAGACCACAGCAAACCCGAAATAATGCAAGTAAAGAAAGTAAGAGGTTGACGGAAAGTCCATGAGCCCCAAGGATGAAAGATAAAATAATTGGGCTAAGAAAGGTCAAATGAGTTAGTAAAAGCCCATGCGAACACAGAATTAAAAAGGGCAAAGGATGTCCAAGGAAAGTAAATGGGCCAAGGATGCCCAAAAGAAAATAATGGGACACAAGAGCCCGCAAGTAATGTAATAAAAGGCCTAATAACCGTACTAAGTCATTGAGAGAAGAATAAGCAGTAGGCCCAAAGACGACTAGCAAGCTCGGGTCAAATGACATCCCAACAGGAATGGCAGAGTAGTGCGGTAGGAAATAGTAGTAAGACTACAGAAAGAGCAAAATAGTGGGCTAAAGGAAGAAAAGCCCACAATTAAATAAAGCCCAGCACTTAAAAGGAGCAAGCCATAATAAATGGGAAATCAAAAAACAGCTCACGCCATAAGAAGTCAAGGATGGATGACAGAATATGCAGACGGGCCTCCAGACTACAATGAATGCATGAGCAACGGGCATGCTTTGGACATATGTAGAAGTGGAGCACGCGCAAGGCCCAAGCGTCACCAGCCTTTACCCAACCAATACAGGAGGTGGTGGGTCATAGGTCAAAGGTAAGAGGGCATGTTCAGGTAGTGGGTAGAGGGGAAAACCTATTTTGGGGTTCCTGGTCAGGCTTTTTTGGGGGAAGTGTCCTGCTGGAATGACATACTACCCATAAGAAGTAAGGATGAGTTAGAACCACTAGGTGCATGCCATTAGGGATAGGGAGAGAGAGAGCACCCACACTGTAGCAGGTAAGAATGCCATGGCAAGCAAACAAATAAAATATTCTATGTCTAGTGATGGGGAGTGGCACAGCCAACACAAGTAAGTGGTGCTGGCTGGGTGACTGACAAACTAATGGTGGTCAGCAAGGACCCCCAAGCCATACAAAGGTAGTTAAAGGGCTAAAATAGTAAAAGCCAGCCACAATAGGTATTATATAAAGGATCCTTGCCGTGCATAGTAGGGGAATCAAGAACACGGTAATAGTAACCCCTAAGAAAGAATCACAACAAAGAAGCAAGCAATGAGAAAGAAAACGAGAAGAAAAGAAAGGGAGAGTTAGAAAGAATGAAAAAACAGAGAGCATATAGTGGCAAACATGCACCAATAGGTTGATCTCTTTTCTCCCTCTAAAGCCCTGCTCTCTGCTAATGAAAAAAGATTCTTCTGGGCATAGGCCATTTAGCTCTATTCCCTCAAAGCAATTAATTTCTTTCAAGCGAGATTATTTGCATTGAGGTAATGGTTCCTTTTTTGGTTTCGGCCTTGTAATATAATTTGGCATGGCAGACTGATATTTCCCTCTTTGATTTAACAAATTCATTACTATTTCTTCCCCACTTATTTATGCTATTTTATGTACAGGGCGTCTTTTGTCGCTCCCATTTATTTATTCTGTCTAAATAGTGAACGCATTTTTTTTTATTACATCTGTTTGCCATAATTTTCCCATAGTAGCTCTGCCTACTATGAACATGTGATCAAAGTTTTGGCAAACTGGGTATAGTTTATACACAAGCCGGACCAAAGTGGGTTACAACTAGACCGGTCCCAACTCCCTAATCCAGAACACTTGGGCCTAGTACAGCAGGAGGCAGCCCAACCCAACGTTACAAAAAGGCCCACCACAACCATTATTCCTGTCATTCTGGCCCAATGGTCTTTATTTTATTATTCTCTTTCTCCATCTTTTTCATATTGTTGAGCTTCTTTTGCCATTGCTTCCTTTTGTCAAAAGTGGGCATCAACAGGAAGCTTAGATACTAGCAACAAACAACCAAGACCATTAGCCTAATTCATACTCTAATCCCATTGGTTGAGTATAATCCAGCATTTAATGCTAAGCCAGAACTCTAACTGCTATTACCCAAAACAACAAGAACACTCTAAAGCTGAACATACCATTCTTGGTCAAATCTTAGGAACGATTTTCTAAGGATTTCTTAAGATTGAGACTGATTTTGGTAGAGATTATTTGCAAAAAAACCCCCTCTTAAACTCAACTATAAATAGAGCTCTTCACCAACACCTCAACACACACCAATAGATAAAAACAACTCTCTCATAAACTTCTCTATTTTCCTCTCCCTTTGATTTTCTTAAGCTCTTAGTGAGGTTTTGAGCTTTGAGTTCTTAGTTTCAAAATTAGAAACTAAGCTCTTCAGCTCCTAGCTCATAAATACCCCTCTCACCTCTACTCATAAGCTCTCATGTATCTCCAACAGAAAGTCTCAACAGCTTTACTAAATACTCTGTTTATCTATTTGTCTGTTTGTCTCTCTCTCTCTCTCCTCATACTACCAAAATGGCCCTCACTGCTCACTACGTATATCCATGAGCATACCCTAGCATAATAATGATCTTCCTATGCTAGCTAGAATCTCTCTCTCTCTCCCTTCATCACACTAAGCTTTCTCCATTACTTGTTATAATGGACCACATAGTGTTGTTTACTCCTTTACTATTGAAGGCTATAATGTATTGTTACTATAGAGTTTTTTCCTCATGTTCTTGTATTGGAGAACTTCTTCTCACTAGAACCTATGGATGACGATTTTGGAGATGTAGATACTCTCCTTAATTTATAAAATAATTAATGGTTGGAGGTTTATTTTGTTCTGTTTTATTTTACTGCTGGAATATTTAACTGCTGGGCTATTTCTTTGTTGCAGTAGGTTTTTCTTTTGTGCTGATATGTCTACTGTAGGAAATGTTTTTAGGCCATCCCATAATCCTTGCTAGTTCTAACCTAGGCCCTAGGCATAAAATAAGGTGAATTTGTCAAAGCTTCACTGATAACCCTTGGGCCGTGCTTTAAGCTCATTGCCGAGTTTTGGTTTAAGCCCCAACCCAACACAAATCTCATTTGTTGAAAGGAAAACTTTCTGCCCCTGACAAGAATAAGAATCAATGTACTTGAATCTATAATTATTTGTTTCATGGAGCAAATCATGCAAAGATTCTATAGTTATTACTTTTACAAGATGAAATGAAAGAACATGATATACTGGCACAAACCAAACTGTTTCAGTAAAAAAAAAAAACTACTAGCATATGGAAAGAATAAGAATATATGTACTTTTTTTTTAGAATAAGAATTTATGCTACTTTTTTTTTTTAACTTGACTATTCTCTTTCTCTCTCTCTCTCTCTCTCTCTCCCCCAATTTTTGGCAACTCCATTATCCCAATTCTTTTTTTTTTTCCTCCCATTTTCGCCAATTCCATTGCCACAAATCAATTTTTCTCCTTTTTTTTTTCTTTTTTCTTTTTCAATTTCAGCAACTTGGTCACAATTCCTTTTTTCTTTCCTCCAATTTTCGGCCCCAATTTCTACAACTTGGTTGCCACAATTCTTTTCTTTTTCTCCAATTTTCGGCAACTTTATTTCCACAATTCCCATCACTTTCTTATCTTCATCGTCATCAAAAATTCAAACATAATAGAGCCGTAACAGTATGTATCTGACACCACCACCGTGTAATAAAAAAACACCATAATACGTACGTGCCCATTCCTCATCCATTGCATGGCTTACGTGTGGAACATCATGCATGATCATTATCGTCATCTTGAAACCCTCATACCCATATATCTTCCACGTGTCATCTTCCTCCATTGACACCTACTCTAGACGATGGACACGTGGCATGATAGACACACTGTGTTTTTGACTGCATGACTGTTTATTTAGTTGATTTTACTGATTGACACACTGTTTGGTTGCCAAGAAAACCGAAGAAAAGAGTGGACTACTAGGTTTGTTGAGTAAAAACACTTTTTTCCTCAGGTCACAGTCTTGTGAAGGCTCAAAGATTGTAAAAAAAAAAATTCCCACATTTTTCTTAGCAACCAAACTGAGAATAAAGATTTGGAATTCTTGTAATTACATGAGCAATTGATGACTGTAGAGAATGCTTGTTGAATAGGGTAATCTGATTCACAGTTGTGCAGATCTGGGCTTTGATTTGAGAAAGAGACGTGTTTTTGAAGCATTGAGCTCATAGGTATGCATTAGATCTTGTTGAGACTGAGGAACCTGCTTGATCCATTGTTCACATCTGGGCAAAGAGAAGCTGGTGCCAATGGAATCAGAAGGAGAAACTACGGTGAGTGCCAGAGAACTTAGCTCTAATTTGCAATCTGTGCTCTGTTTTGTTGAGGAGATAACTGAGGAAATGAGATGGTCACACTCACACGTTGAAAATTAAATTCTGATGTTGTTTTGGTTTTCAAACTATGAAAGCTCTTGCCCCCCCAACTTAGTAACATAGTTGCACTAGTCTCAGTTGAGTGGAAATTGTAATGATCCATTTAATAAAGAATGTAAAAGTTTCTTTAGTTTCTTCATTTCTCTATTCTACATTTGTTCTCCAACCAGATGGGGCATAGGATTCGTTTAGAGACTGAAATTTAACATCTGCCTGTGTCTTTTTAGTGTCCTGATTTTTGTTAGCTATAGACGTTGGGTACATTAGTTTGGCTTAGATTATTCTGTTGATTGATTCAAATTGATGTGATCAGTATCTAATTGTTGATTGGAATGTCTTTTAATGTGATAACTCAGGCAAAGTCCTTAAAGACCCTGGGTGGACAAGTCTGCCAGATCTGTGGCGATACTGTTGGGAAGACTGTAGACGGTGAGCCATTCATTGCCTGCGATGTTTGCGCATTTCCTGTTTGCAGACCTTGCTATGAGTACGAGAGGAAGGATGGGAATCAGTCTTGCCCTCAGTGCAAAACCCGATACAAAAGACACAAAGGTAAGTTAGATATTAAATAACTGAAAAAATTTCCACACACTAGGAAAGATGGGAAAGAACATGAGCTTGAAGAAGTTGTGTTATTGTAAAAGATTATGATCCCATCCCCCCCACCCCTGCAAAGTTAACTGCACCCAACTAGTTTAGGTGTGTCATCTGCTAATCTTTGAAATTGTCTGTGAACTTAGTGAAACTGCAAATACAAATGCAAAAAAATTAACTTAATTGGTATTGCTGGTGACACTATCAGTATTTGAAAAGCAGTGGATATCTTCTGATCACTATATTCTGACTGTTTAATTGTTGCCATTTATCTTGTTGATTTTAGGAAGTCCTGCAATTCTCGGGGATAGAGAAGAGGATGCTGATGCTGATGATGGCGGCAGTGACTTCAATTACAATTCTGAAGATCAAAACCAAAAGCAAAAGATTGCAGAGCGCATGTTGAGCTGGCATATGACATATGGACGGGGGGAGGATGTAGGGGCTCCCAATTATGATAAAGAGGTTTCTCACAACCACATTCCTTTGCTCACCAATGGAACAGAGGTAATTCAATAACCTTATGATATGCTGTTCTCTTCTCTCTCTCTCCCTCATTTATTTTTTTTGGGGATGCCAATGGTAGGTTTCTGGAGAATTGTCTGCTGCATCACCTGAGCGTCTTTCTATGGCATCTCCTGGAGTTGGTGGAGGCGGGAAGCGTATCCATCCTTTCCCTTATTCATCTGATGTTAATCAATCGCGTATGTCTCTATCCTTTGCATGTACTATGTACCCTGTGTTTAGTTGTTGCTATCAGATATTGATTTGAGGTTCTTGGTTATACTTTTTCTGCAGCTAATATTAGGGTTGTGGATCCGGTAAGGGAATTTGGTTCAACAGGATTAGGAAATGTAGCCTGGAAAGAAAGAGTTGATGGCTGGAAGATGAAGCAGGAAAAGAATGTTGTTCCAATGAGCACCGGCCAAGCCAATTCTGAAAGGGGTGCTGGTGATAACCGTGATATTGATGCCAGCACTGATGTGCTTGTGGATGACTCTTTACTGTACGTTCCTTCTTGATTGAAATACAAACTGTTGGGTGCTCTTTCAGATTTTGTTGAGGCTTTTTTCTTTGTAATTGTTGATAATTTGTAACTAGTTCAAAACTTTGTGGTTTGCTTTGTTGATTACATCAGCTTTATTGCTGTTGGGTATTAGCAATAATTGCAATTAGAGTTCTTGATGTAAACTAATTATAGCCATGGAGTCTGTTTTCCCAAGTCTAATTTCTGTTATTATCACTTGTTTCTTAAGTCCAATATAGAAAGGGCTGCGGTTAATGCTATGTTTGGTTTTGTTTTGCAGGAATGATGAAGCTCGGCAGCCTCTCTCAAGAAAGGTTTCTATTCCATCTTCTAGGATAAACCCTTATAGGATGGTCATTGTTCTGCGGCTCATTATTCTCTCCATTTTTTTGCACTATCGAATAACAAATCCTGTGCCCAATGCCTATGCTCTGTGGTTAATATCTGTGATTTGTGAGATTTGGTTTGCAATGTCCTGGATATTGGATCAGTTCCCCAAGTGGCTGCCTGTAAACCGCGAAACATATCTTGACAGGCTTGCTCTGAGGTGAGAATATCTTTTGCTGTATACTTTCATTTATTGTATTTAGCGATTAAGCCTGCATTAATGTGTCTCAAGTAACTGTGTCATTTGAATTTGATGTTTTCATATTATATATAAAGTTCTAATTCCAAAGGAATATACATTACAGATATGACCATGAGGGAGAACCATCACAATTAGCTGCAGTTGACATATTTGTCAGTACTGTCGATCCATTGAAGGAGCCTCCTCTTGTGACAGCTAATACCGTGCTATCTATTCTCTCGGTCGACTACCCAGTTGACAAGGTCTCTTGCTATGTGTCTGATGATGGTGCTGCTATGTTGACATTTGAAGCTTTGGCTGAGACATCTGAATTTGCACGGAAATGGGTTCCTTTCTCCAGGAAATATAGCATTGAGCCTCGGGCTCCAGAATGGTACTTTGCACAGAAGATTGACTACTTGAAAGATAAGGTTCAACCATCATTTGTCAAAGATCGTAGAGCTATGAAGGTAAGGGTTTACTATCCTGAATTTCTAATGTATCTTGCCAATCCATTTTCCGCACATAGATGCATCCTTCTAATGTTACTTTGTCTCATTGTGCAGAGAGAATACGAGGAATTTAAAGTCCGTATTAACGGGCTTGTTGCAAAGGCGCAGAAGATTCCTGAAGAAGGATGGATTATGCAAGATGGTACACCATGGCCTGGAAACAACACCAGAGACCATCCAGGAATGATCCAGGTAGCTTCTCCTTCATTTATATTTATCTATATATTACTAAAAACTGAAACATAGTATTTAATAGTGCTACGCTCACATTGAGTCACGTCAGCATCTATGTCATTCCATTTTATTTCCTAAATTTATTCTACAATTTTAAAATAGATTTTTTCAATTTTAAAATACTAATAAAACTAAAATTATTTCCAACCTATCTCTACCATAAAGCCTACTTCTTTAAAATTTAATTCCACCAGCCCACTTCTTCTAAATTTAATTATAACTTAAAGACCAAACCCAAGCCTTCCAAACTAAAAACCCTTAGAAACCCACAATTACTACCTCTTGATTTCCTTTCCTTTTGTTTCTTACGTATTGGTTCCTCTATTGGAATTTGTGGAGCCTAGTTGTAGCCCATTGTGAATCCTATGCACAGGATGTAGAAACCGTTGTTTTGGTGATTAGTTTTTCTTGTTGTAGTTTTTGAGAGATAGAAGAACTATACTACCGCACTTTGTATTTGTTTTTCTAATAATAGTGAAATCTCTACAACTCCATGGACGTAGGCAAATTGTCGAACCACGTAAATACTATCTTATTCGTATAATTATTTTTTATTTGGCGTGTGTTTTTTCTATTTTTGTTTCTCATAGGTTTGGGAATTTTGTGCTAATTCCCTACATCCCCTTCCCATATTCTAATGGTAGAATGCTCACGCCCCTTTGGTTTCTCACGTGTTCCTTCCCCTTCCCACCTTCTAACGGCAGAATCCTCATGCCCGTTTTGTTTCTCACGTGTTCCTTCCCCTTCCCCACCTTCTAACGACAGCCTCTCTATTTTCTTTACTCATTTACTCACAGTATATAAACACTGACAGAAGCTGGATGCTTTAATTTAGGTATCTCTAAATTCCAGTCTATTTTCTCCTCTATTCTTTTTGCTTGATGGCTTGATTTTTTTTATTCCCTTCTTAAATTTTGTTACTGCCTACTTCCTCTTGAGTGTTGTGATGTGACTTAGATTAGTTCATGTAATCTGTGCAAAATAAGGCAATATTGTTGTAGCTGAAACAATTTTCTATGTGTTTATTACAATGCCAAATATTGTAGCAAATCTCCTCTGTGTATGAATTTGATCTCAATGTCAATTGGAGTTTATTTTTTGTTGGCTGTGTTATGGGATGTAGCAATTCTTATATTTTAGTTTGGGAGGGAGTTTTTTAATTTGAAGTTTTCTTGATGTTAAATACCATCTTGGATCTATGAATGCTTTAGTTTTGTTAAAATAAAATAAAAATAAAAAATAAAAATAAAAATAAAAAGGAAAGAAAAGAAGGTTACTTGGTGATAAGTTAATTAAGAGTAGTAGTTCTCAAGTGTTATAATAGAATCTGCTGCAATTGAAACAGTAAGCCAATCAACTTTTAGTATTAAGGTATTCACTGCACACTCATACAAGAATTTGGTAGTTTTTAGCTGAGACAGAGAAAGAGAATACCCATTAGAAAAAGAAACGCCACATCTGCCAAAAAGTTATGAAACCTTGTACTATGAAAGATAATAAAACAAAATATTTTTAAATAGAACAAAAGTTAGATATTAAGATTGTATGGCATACAGTCATAGGCCCATTATTGTTGGACCTAGGGTTGTATGGTGCGCTATTACAGATGGGTATTGAGTACCCTGCAGGTAGGCTGAGGACTACTTGGGGTCTCGACAATGTTGTTATTTGGATGTGTTCTAGGGTACTTCAGTAGTGCCTTTGGGAATATTGCTACTGAGCACCATTGGACATCTAGCACTAGTTCCATCCCTGTTCCCAAAGTGGGCCCACTTCAATCAGGAATAATCAAAGCAGGACCCACCCGCACAAGGATTGGTGGAAAGCAGTCATGATTAGCCCACTAAGAGGATACTATAAATAGCGGAAAGGAAGGAGGGAAAGGGGTTAGACACTGGGGAGAGAAAGTGAGAATAGACAAAGAAGGAGAAGAAGAAATAGAAAGAAAAGTGTTCAGCCAATGAGGTTTGTACTTTTGGTGAACCTTAGTCTTCCTATCAAGGAACTTCCCATAGGAGGATATTAAAAAACCCATTACTATTAGTAAATTGTGAGCCCAACCAAGAAGTTGGCCCAGTAATAAGGAATTGGGCTCGTACAAAGATATTCACAAACTTCTCTTGATATTTATTATTTTAGATTAAGAAGACTATCACCCCAAAATAAATTTTGAGAACTCTTACGGCTATGACTCTTGTGACTCATTTTAACCTTGAAGTTTCTTAAGCCCAGCAAAGTAGAAACTAAATGAGATGAGAGGAGCTAATAACTGAACAGTCAAAACTTATTGTATACCTTGATGAATATAAAAGTAACCACTAATAAAGGAAGATATGTTAGCCTATATATAAAGAACAATTAATTGATCATTAATATAAAACATATTTCAGTTCTTTAATCATCTCTTCCAAATCCACCCCCCCCCCCCAACAAAGAGAGAGAGAGAGAGAGAGAGAGAGAGAGAGAGAGAGAGAGAGAGAGAGAGAGAACCTCAATCACAAAGATGTCCATGTACTGCAATAGGCAGTAACATTTAATTAACAGTAACCCTTAAGACCATCAAAAGACTTCCTATATTTTGTGATCATAACTTAAACTACCTTTCACTTTAACCCACATGAAAAGGACAACACTATTTTGTTGCAATCCAATGTCCATGTTTGTGTTCACTGCTATATCACATATCCGTTCATTGAAGGTCACTATGTTGAATACTTATGTGACAAACATCTAGCATTAATTACAATGTCATACACTTATTTTATTCTTGAAAGCAAAAGTTCTTAATAATGATCATACAGTATTACACTGCATTTAATTCTAAAACATTACATAAAAATAATTATTATATAATCAGACATAGATAGCAAAAATAAAATTCTAACAATATAAAAGTGTTGATGTCTAACTACATGATTATTATATAATCATTATTAGATATTAATTGGATCTCAATCATATATTTTTATTAATTAGACATAGATAGAAAAAATAGCAACATGTCACATTACATATATCTTAACAAACAGTATCAAAAATCTGATCTCAATGTCAATTGGAGTTTATTTTTTGTTGGCTGTGTTATGGGATGTAGCAATTCTTATATTTCAGTTTGGGAAGTTTTTTAATTTGAAGTTTTCTTGATGTTAAATACCATCTTGGATCTATGAATGCTTTAGTTTTGTTTTTTAAAAAAAAAAAAAGGTTACTTGCTGATAATAAGTTAATTAAGAGCTACAGTGTATAGAAGGATTCACATTTCTAAGATATTTCTAAAGGCATTTTTTTTTTTTAAACTATTTGCTTTGTCTTTGCCCTTTACACAGTAAGCTAGATCAAGAGTTGCACTTAACAAGTTATTAAAAAAAAAAAAAAAAAAAGGGGATCAAGAGCTGTATATTGAGAAATTGATTCTTTCTATCTTTGATTTAAAAAAAAAAAAAAAAAATCAGATTCAATGCTAGTTGCATTAAAAAATTCTATTAGTTTATATGGATTGTAAATGTTGGAAATTTAGACCCCTTAAACACACAGATTATGTAGCCTAGATTAATTAGCCAAGTTGTTACTTAGTCAAATTATGCAATTCTAGGTTAAAGCAATCAAATAATCATATCAAGATATAAAGCAGCGGAAAATAAATAAATACAAGATATGATCACCCAGGAAACCACTCGGTAAAAACTTGGGGAGGATTTGACCCACCGATCCTCAAGGCATAACAGAATTCACTATGAAAGAATTGAAGTTCTTACAGAAGGACTACAAGCTCCCTGCTCGACTTCCTAATGCTACCCACCAGTAAAACTTCCTGACACGACCACGCGCGGGCTCCGAATCCACGGACTACTTCTTTCTTGAATTCTTCAATCAGCTACAAGCTCCCCGCTTACTTTTCTTTTAAGTTCCAATGGTTGCAACAATAATGATCTTCAAGATGTTGAAATCATCTCTACCTTGAAAACCCTAAGTTTTGTGTAAAGGAAGTCTCCTCAAAGATCTCACACGAGATTCACACAAAACAGCAATGTATGAGCAACAAAGCAATATGGACAACCCTTAAAAACATCGCTAGGGTTTAGTTTATATACCTAGGGTAAAAACACAAAACTCTAAACGTTTAATGAAGTAGGGCTGAGTTGGAAATTCTGTAGAAAATTCAACCTATGCGATTTTCGATCGATCGAGCTAGGCCGAAAGTCCCAAGTACTTCTGCAGCCACTCGATTCCAACTTTACAATATTAAACCAATTTTGAGCAATTCTAAACAAGGCTAAATACAATGTTTTGATCATGGTTTGCCAACATTACAAATTAGAGTTCTAAATACAAAAACTCCTAAGACTTTAGAACCTAACAAACTCCCCCTTTGGCAATCCGTGACAAAACCCTAATTAACAGCTCAAAGTTTTACAAATAAAAATCCCTTTACAAAGATAATGCTCATAAAATCAAATTCAGCCTAACTACTATCCATCAGTTGTAAGTGTAGACAGCAGCTTAGTTGAATCAACCTGTATATTCCTGAAATACTCAACAAACGCATAAACGCATGTGTGACAGAAAAGAGTAAAAACAACAGGTATAACATTCTTGTAAGATCCACACAACACAAAATAAAAACATATAAAAATGAACAAGTCATAAATATAAATCAATACGCAGTGAATCATAAAGCAACAAGAATCAATAAAAAATAAATGTATATCAAACAATGTTACTCCCCCTAACATGAATATCCCAAAAATGATATACATAGTGAAGCACCTAGATACAATCTAAAACAAGATCTCCCCCTAACAACAAAAAACTCTACAAGTCAAAACTCCAAGACAAAACTCTACTCCCCCTTTTTGTGACAGAATGCCAAAGAGCAATCATGAGTCGCCATCAAAAGGAGGTGGTGAGGGAGAATGAAGTTGTGCTAAATCAACTCGAAGAGCACGAATCTCATCCAGCAAGTTCACCAAAATCTGACCATGAGCCTGCTGAACAGTCCTGACAGTCTCCAAAGTACGGCGAACATCAAAGTCAGCCGAAGGAGGTGAAGGAACATCAACAGCAGCAGTATCAGCACCAACTGGATCAGGAATATCCTCACCAGCAAGACCTGCAAAAGAAGAAGGATGAGGAGGTACGCTACTAGAGGGCTCAGACCTAGGGTGTTTAGAACCAGCTCGAAGATGAGCAGCCCTCTGTCTAAGAAAAGACGCACCGATAGGAGCAATCACATGAACAGGCTCAGAGGAAGGAAAGCCACTAAGCTCAAGATGGAGCAAAATCCTATAAATGAAAATAGGAAGAACAAGGGCACGTGAAGAAGATGAACTCCTATAAACCTCGTTCAAAGAAAGAAGAAACAGATGGGGAAAACTGATAGGAGCATCAGTAACAAGAGCGTACAAAAATACACACCTCTCAAGAGGAATGGTGTGCACATGAGAAATAGGCCAGATGGAATGGCAGGCTATCCTAAAGAAAAGATAATGTAACCCGGAGAGCTCAGTAGAAGTGATCCTAGGATCAGAACCCCACTGGACAGAAGTACCAGTGATGTAAGACAAAACATCGCTCAGCTCGGGAGACTCATCATAAGGATAGACAGGATCCCTAACCAACGGTACCCCTAGAGCAGCAGCCACTACCTGAGGAGTAATGGTGTACCCAACACCTCGTATCCAACTCTTTACCAAAGTGTTGGAATCATAGATGTGGATAGAGATGTTCGAATAGAACTCTCTAATCAAGGCAAACGGTGGAGGAGGATCAGAGATGTCTAACAAAGGTAACCAGCCCCGACGCTCAAAGTTAGCCCTAATGGCCGGATCTAGCTCATCTAACATAACAGAACGCTCAGCCCAAATCTTCCTTTTAAGGTTAAGCTTCTCAAAAAGATCTTGGTTTTTCTCACTCGGAAACCTCTCACGGTCAAAGGAGGGAGGGGATGGAGAGGAAGAGGGAAAGGACCTATGGGCTCTAGTTTTCCTAGGTATGATGCTAAGGAAAGGACAGAGACACAAAGAGAAGACCAAAAGAACATAAAAAAAATAAAGGCAGACTGCAAGTTAGTACAAAAAAAATAGAATTAAAATCTATATGATGCATGAGCAGATACAATGCCATGATGCATGCACTAATGCAGTGAGCAACTAAGTTCAATTGAGATTAAATTGACAAAATTGGCTTGAGCAAGGAATTTACTTAACAAAAACCCCAAAAATTTAACATCAACTGGAAATTTTTTAAACAAAATGATGAATTGAGCATTATAAAACACAACACATAGATTATAATGCGTAAATTCATCAGAACAACAAACCAATTTCCTCAAATTCTACTCAATTTAACAAAATCCCCAATTCGAATCAATTAGAAACCCTAGAATTTTTAATTTTTCACCAAACTCAAAATTGATCAAATTAACCATCAAGGATCATGTTTATGATGTGTCCCCACAAAAACCCAATGATCAATTACATAAAACATGGCTTGAATCAAACAAAAAACCCAAAATATCAAAGTGCGAAAATCGCCCCTTAAATTCATGAATTTATGCATGAAATGATGAAAAATAAATCAAAAGAAAGGGTAAAAATGACTTACCGGCTTGAGGAGAGAGAGATTTTGCAAAAACAACGGACGAAAATGACAAAACCTTGATGTGGAGCCAGCCAACTCGGAGAGAGAGAAAAAAGTTTGAAAAGTTTTGAATAGTGACTTTGAAAAAGTCAGAAAAGAGCCTTTTTAAAAACCTTTTTCACGATATTCGATCGATCGAAAAATACATTCGATCGATCGAATGAATCAGTCATTTTAGAACAAACGAGAGCACTTTTTCGATCGATCGAAAAACAAGCTGGATCGATCGAAATGGGTAGAGGCTCACTAATTTTTGAGAAAAAAAATCCAGTTTTGAAAGACACAAACCAAAATTTTTTAAAAACAACTCCTCAAAGCATTAAATTGTAAAAACAACATGCATGAGTATGAGATGGAATGCTTTTTCAAAAACCCAAATTTTTTAAACCCAGATTATGTCAAAAACACGTTTCAATCATTCTCCCATTAAATTTTCTCAAGCAACAAAAATGTTATGCACAAATCTCAAGATATTTTCAAACTTGGTTGGTCAGACCATAAACACACAAACTCGTATGTACAGTGTTTAACAAAGAGTAACTTGTGTAGTGTGTGATACTAGCAAAAACTTGAGATACATGTGAGGTGATATGTGAATGATAATCAAACACCAAGTCTACACAATTCATCACATAGAATTTAAAAGAGACTATCACCTAAAGAGTTACATCCTATAACTCCCACATCTCCTAGAACAAAAGCTTGCAATCATGTAAGTTTCTTGTATTTTTGCCTCTTATTTGTATGAGATGGCATTCAGCCTAATAGTACACACCGGTTTGAATTAAGTGAATTGGCATTAAACCTAATAGTACACACTAGTTTTAATTTAATTTGAGGCTACACCTTATGTTCTTTTTGTGCATGTGCTACATTTTCTCGAGCACAGAATCTTATAATATGCACTAAGGTGTTCATGATTGGCTAGTGAACAGTGGTGAGATGGTTATTTATGCCTTTCTTAAAAGAGTCAAGTCCGACAGTTAAATAACATATGACTTCGTGATTAAGACAAGGAGATTAAAAACCATACACATCTTTCCCACACAACATGCACTACAAAGTTTTAACTAGTCAAGTACAATGAAAAAATTCATCAAAGTTAAACAAGGTACACAGACCATGATATGTGTCACAAGATAGACCAACCTTATTTTTCAAAAATCAGGACAAATAGTGTCTAACATAATGTTTGCTTTCTCCATTTTTATATAAAGAGAGAACAGATACATCCTAGAATGAAATGCATGAATGTAATGCAATGCAAGTCCTAGAACAAAAACAACAAAAAGACAAAAAAAAAAAAAAAACCAAAGAACAATGGTCACCAAAGAAAAAGGCAATTAAGCACAAGGACCATGTCAGAAAGATTCAGTTAGTTCGAGTCTTTTGCATCCAATACCTTTTAGATGCACCACGAGCATTGGAGTTCTTATTCACATTCGAGTGATTCCCAACTCCAGGATTGGAATAAAGGTTTAACACCTTTACCAATTCACCAATTAGTGCCATAGGGTCTTGTGCTTGAGGCACAGGCACTTTTGGTTTAGTTGCTCTCTTATCAGCTTGACGCTTGTAACAATTAGGACGAATATATCCAGACTTACCACAATAATGACAAACCCAAGCAGGTTTACCATGCATCTTGTCCTTAGATTTGGTAGGCTCCTTAGGTTTAGATTCTTTCAAGTCTACCCTAATTTTCTTAGGTGGTGAAACTTCTACAGGATTAACTACCTCACTTACAGATGGTTTGCCAGTTTCACTCACAACCTCACTCGCAGAAGGTTTAGAAGAAGAAGCAGGAACAAAATTTGTGGAATGTGGAGTAGAGCCAAAGATGCTTTCAACATATCCCAAACCAGATTTATCCGCAGGATACTTTTGAACATTCAACATGTGATCAAGTTTAGAACTAGCAGATCTAGCAATAGATAAATCATGTTCTAAAGTTCTAACTTTATCAAGCAAAAGCATGTTCTCAGATTTAACATTATTCAGAAGCTCATTAGCATCAAACAGTTTAACAAGCAAATTTTTCTTTTCAAGCTCAAGAGAGTCAATTTTATTTAGGCCAAGATCAACTTTCATAGCATCCTTTACAGCAATTTTGCAAAGTTTGTTATAGGCCTCTTGAAGATCTGCATCTTCAGAGAGTTCCCCATCAGAAGGGTTCTCTTCAGCAGATACGCTTTCACTGACCATAGCAGTAGCTATGAAAGCAATGAAGTTTCCATCCTCGTCACACCCGGACTCATCATCAGAAACCTCATTATCACTAAGGGTTACAGCCATAGCTTTACCCTTAGTCTTCAAGAATGTAGGACATTCAGATTTTATATGACCATACCCTTGACAACCAAAACACTGAGGACCCAAAAAATTATTTGAAGATTGACCAACCTTATCATTTGATTTTTCAAAATTATTTACCTTAGTGGGATCATTCTTCCTAAAATTTCTAGGTTCAGCAGTGTTGGTACCTCTTGCCTTTCTATTTGAATTCCTAAGAAAGTTCTTAAAGTTTTTGGCAAGATAGGCAATCTCTGTAGCAGAGAGCTCATCATCAAATCCACCACCATCAACATCATCAACTGACTTAAGAGCCATTGATTTGAATTTGTTTACATTAGGTAGGTCAGACTCATAGGATTGGAGAGATCCTACAAGTTCATCTACAGGGATGGAGTCCACATCCTTGCTTTCAGTAATGGCAGTCACTTTGGGTCTAAAATCTTCAGTTAAAAATCTAAGAATCTTCCTAACAATTTTAGGTTGATCATAGATTTCACCCAAATTAAAAGCAGAATTGACAATATCATTCAGTTTGGCATAAAATTCATCAAATGATTCATCATCAGACATCCTAATACTCTCAAACCTAGAAGTCAATTGTTGCAATTTCTTAATCTTAACTGCCTTTGTGCCTTCATGCACAGTTTGGAGGATTTTCCAAGCAATATGAGCAACCTCAACATTAGAGATCCTCTTAAATTCCTCCATAGAAATAGCATTGAAGATGGCATTCATAGCTTTGCTATTGAAGCCTGCTGCTTCTTTTTCAAAAGTTTGCCACTCACTCACAGGAGTAGTGGGCTTCTCCCATCCATATTCAACAGAATTCCAAACCTTTTCATCAATGGATTTCAGGAATGCTTTCATCCTTACTTTCCAATAAGCATAGTTGTTCCCATCAAAGTGAGGAGGAACAAACAAAGAGTGTCCATGCTCCATGACAACTGGGGTCAAGGATCAGCTCAGAGATAGAAATCTCAAGCTAAAAGAGCTACCACGCTCTGATACCACTTGTTGGAAATTTAGACCCCTTAAACACACAGATTGCATAGCCTAGATTAATTAGCCAAGTTGTTACTTAGTCAAATTATGCAATTCTAGGTTAAAGCAATCAAATAATCATATCAAGATATAAAGCAGCGGAAAATAAATAAACACAAGATATGATCACCCAGGAAACCACTCGGTAAAAATTTGGGGAGGATTTGACCCACCGATCCTCAAGGCATAACAGAATTCACTATGAAAGAATTGAAGTTCTTACAGAAGGACTACAAGCTCCCCGCTCGACTTCCTAATGCTACCCACCAGTAAAACTTCCTGACACGACCACACGCAGGCTACGAATCCACGGACTACTTCTTTCTTGAATTCTTCAATCAGCTACAAGCTCCCCGCTTGCTTTTCTTTTAAGTTCCAATGGTTGCAACAATAATGATCTTCAAGATGTTGAAATCATCTCTACCTTAAAAACCCTAAGTTTTGTGTAAAGGAAGTCTCCTCAAAGATCTCACACGAGATTCACACAAAACAGCAATGTATGAGCAACAAAGTAATATGGACAACCCTCAAAAACATGGCTAGGGTTTAGTTTATATACCTAGGGTAAAAACAGAAAACCCTAAACGTTTAATGAAGTAGGGCTGAGTTGGAAATTCTGCAAAAAATTCAACCTGTGCGATTTTCGATCGATCGAGCCAGGCCGAAAGTCCCAAGTACTTCTGCAGCCACTCGATTCCAACTTTACAATATTAAACCAACTTTGAGCAATTCTAAACAAGGCTAAATACAATGTTTTGATCATGGTTTGCCAACATTACAAATTAGAGTTCTAAATACAAAAACTCCTAAGACCTTAGAACCTAACAGTAAATAATATAAAATATCTTTTTTAATGAATGTTTTATGAATTATTATTTATACTAACTTGTAACTCCATACATACGTATGAATACACTTAAAGATATACAATAAAATGCATAATATAATATATATATATATATAATTTAAATACTATTGATAGCCATTTTTATATTTTTTTAACTCTTTAAAAAAAAAATTTTGAAGCATTTTTTTTTTTAATGATTCATTTATTTTAGACTTTTTCATTTTTATACTTAATAACTCACTTTAATAAATATTTATGATGTAGTCTCACATTTGATTATAAAATTAAGAAAAAAAACTCTTTAAGAATAAATAATTTATGACACATGGTGTAAAATTGGAATTCTAATTTAGAATTCTAATTTGAATTTCTCTCAACTTCTCCTATTATTATATATATAGATTAGTTTAAAATATTGTTGATTTATGATTGTAAAAGGGGGTTTTTACAATCTAAAATCGACCTACCTTTGCAAGTAGAAAATTTGAATGGAAAAACATTTGTTTTCCAAATATAACTAAATGAATATAATCTCAACTTTAGATGAGAGTTCTACATATTTAAGAAAGTTTTTGACTTTGTTATAGATACTAACAAAAAACTTTAGCTGGAGAAGTGCATATTTTTTTAATATAGAAAAATTACAATTTGGATATCTAACTTCTGCATGTTGTAATACATTTCTCACCGTGTTTTATTGACAAGCTTATATTAGTAGTACTTCAAATGAATGTAAGAACAACAAAGGAAGAAGATACAAAAAGTACTTTAAAATTGTCTTTTAATTTATAGGAAATTGATACTTTAACATTTATTGGATATTTGAGGATGTAAAGGATTGAAATCCTAATTTTTATTTTAATTTAAGTTTGATTTATATTTTCAATTTCGTAATTTAATGTTTTATATCAAAGATAAGAATCCTAACGTAAAAATCAAAGATGAAGAAACAAAGAATTGTTTAAATCTTCGTACATAACAGCTTTCATGTGTTTTGCACAGATTAGCGACTAGTGTTTGTTTTAAAGCTGAACATTGCAAGTTACTTGTTAATATGTAAATTTTGGCCTCAAGGGGAGTGGGGAGGGGAGGTTCAAACAAGTGACCTTTGCTTCATGAGGCGTGGTTCCTAGCTGATTGTACTACTCCTTGTGGTTAAAACTGTCAGCCTACTGCTTGTTGGAATTCAGTTATGGTTTGAATGTGTTTCTTATTTGATGCAACTTTTCCTTGAAGTTCATAGAACAAACTGCTTAGATTTTTTCCTTGAAGTACCGTTCTCTTCCCCCCACCCATATTTTTTCCAATTAGGGTGTAAAGTGGAGTCAA
Source organism: Quercus variabilis (assembly GCA_030445155.1). Classification (NCBI taxonomy): domain Eukaryota; kingdom Viridiplantae; phylum Streptophyta; class Magnoliopsida; order Fagales; family Fagaceae; genus Quercus; species Quercus variabilis. Next base: position 5,516,983 of record CP129448.1, on the reverse strand, counting down.
GTGTATCTTCTCTCTTGCCGGAGTATCATTTACTTAGTAAGATTTTGTCTATTTCATTATGTGCAGGTTTTCTTGGGCCAAAGTGGAGGGCTTGATGCTGAGGGAAATGAGCTTCCACGTTTAGTTTATGTTTCTCGTGAAAAGCGTCCAGGTTTTCAACATCACAAGAAGGCTGGTGCTATGAATGCACTTGTGAGTAGTTAAAAATATGAATTCCGGAGTTTTTGCATTCTCTTTATGTCTACATTTATCTTACCTCTAGTGTTCAATGCTCTCTTTCAGGTTCGAGTATCAGCAGTGCTTACCAATGGACCTTTCTTGTTGAATCTTGATTGTGATCACTACATAAACAACAGCAAGGCCTTGAGAGAAGCTATGTGTTTCCTAATGGATCCCAACCTTGGAAAACATGTTTGTTACGTTCAGTTTCCACAGAGGTTTGACGGTATTGATAGGAATGATCGATATGCCAACCGAAATACTGTCTTCTTTGATGTAAGTCTTACATCCTCCAATTAAGCGATGGATTCTTTGTGTCCATCTGATGTTGTTGAATGGTTTTAATTGTGTTCACTTGTCTGATGTGTTTGATGTCCTTGTGATTGGAATAAACATTTTATATTTGTTTAAAATTATTAGTTACCTTTCCGCTAAACATCTTTTTGATAATATGTTTATCATCTTAAATTTCAGATCAACTTGAGAGGTCTGGATGGCATTCAAGGCCCTGTTTATGTGGGTACTGGATGTGTCTTCAATAGAACAGCTTTATATGGTTATGAGCCACCTCTCAAACCTAAGCATAAGAAAGCTGGATTTTTATCTTCGCTTTGTGTTGGGTCAAGAAAGAAGGGCTCAAAGTCTAGTAAAAAGGGTTCAGACAAGAAGAAATCTAGCAAGAATGTAGACCCCATTGTGCCTATTTCTAGTCTAGAGGATATAGAAGAGGGTGTGGAAGGTACATTGTTTGAATATTATTTCTTTAATTTTTTGGGTATTTTTTTTTAAAAATAAATTATAAACCAGTCAAAATCCTTCCATGTCATCTTGCATTTATTGACTATGTAATAAATTCCTCATTTACTTGTTTAAAAGGAGAGACTGATTGCTTCTTATTGAGTGGTAAACAAGATCTAAAATCAACTTTGTCATTCATGAAACTATATTTGTACAATATCCACGGCATCTTATAACTCTCGTAATTTTTTCAGATATGATTCTAACATTTTCTTACTCTTTTTAAATTCAGGTGCTGGATTTGACGATGAAAAGTCGCTACTCATGTCCCAAGTGAGCCTAGAGAAAAGGTTTGGTCAGTCTGATGTTTTTGTTGCGTCTACACTTATGGAGAATGGTGGAGTTCCACAATCTGCAACACCAGAAACTCTTCTTAAAGAGGCTATTCATGTCATCAGCTGTGGTTATGAGGACAAATCAGAATGGGGAACTGAGGTATGATGCCTTGTTATTTATTTCTTTAACTTTGTTATCAGTCTTTTGATTTACCAAGATGTCCTTTAAGCAGAATATGCCTCTGGCTTTAGAGATTTGCAACATTTTTGTATGTGTCTGAAAGGAATAGGAACAATACCTGCTTTTGTAAAATACTGTTATACATACTTTTAATATCATGATATGATTAGATGCCTATAAAAAGGAGAAAAATAAACCAGACCCTTAAAGATTGGTGCACACCACACAATGAATTTGTCCACATCTATAAGGACTCCTTGTTGCTTGCCACATCAGATCAACTAATAAGAAACATCCACCACTAAGGCACTCCCAACCCGGACCAGGCTTTTCTTTTTAAATGAAATTTGAAAGCTGATAAAAGTTTGTTACGCTAAACATTTTTCTTCCCTCCTACAATCCTCTCTCTTACCTACCTTGAAATTTCTCAGCATTTCTGCACTGGTATTGGTTTCCTCTAGTAACCATCTATTAATTAACAAACAAGACATTGTGGCTTATAGAGTGCATTTATGTGCGTGCAGTCTTCCCATTTCTGCACATGGTGGATCGCGTTTTTGATAATTTTTTGTAAATTGCTGTTTTATTTCATTTTCTCTAATCAATATTTGTGTCTTGAACTGCAGATTGGATGGATTTATGGCTCTGTTACTGAAGATATTCTGACAGGATTTAAGATGCATGCTCGTGGTTGGCGGTCAATATACTGCATGCCCAAGCGCCCAGCCTTTAAAGGGTCTGCTCCTATTAATCTGTCAGATCGTTTGAACCAAGTGCTTCGATGGGCTTTAGGTTCTGTGGAAATTCTTCTCAGTAGACATTGCCCTATCCAATCACTGCCCTGCCTCTTCTTATGTATTGTACTTTGCCGGCTGTCTGTCTACTTACAAACAAGTTCATTATTCCACAGGTTTGTTTTATAACCAAACTCATTTTCTGTACAATAATGGTGTCCTTGTCATTATTATCTCAACAGAGCTCTTTTTTTTTTTTTTTTTAATAATCTTGTCCCTAGCATCACCCTCTGCAATCCCTGCGTGCTTACAGTGTTTTGTTATTTGGGGAGTTGTTTGTGATTTTGCTTCAAAATATGAAATGGTGAACAGATAAAAATTAACCATAATGAATTAACATTTCATAAATACCCTGGCATGGCATCCATTAATTAAGAATAGTAGGATTTACAGGAATTACGGTATATATTGGAAAGGACCACATTCTTCTTACTAGTTTTTGTTTTCAAAATAAAAGGGTTGGGAGGGGAATGAGCAAGGCAAAGTCGGTAAAAACACCATTGACACCTCTGTTGTTGTGAAAAAGAGATAAAAGATGGAAATATAAAAACTGTTCTGTATTTTCTTGTGCTTGGGGGAACTTTCTCCATGCGAGAAGAAGAAAAAAAATTACTTGTTCCTGTTTGTGTATATTATGAATATTGTCTCAAAATGCTGGTCTTTAGTATCTGCTAAATTTTTTTGCTTGGCTTATTCCACTTGCAGATCAGTAACATTGCAAGTATATGGTTTATATCGCTCTTTCTTTCCATCTTTGCTACCGGTATCCTAGAGATGAGGTGGAGTGGTGTTGGAATTGACGAGTGGTGGAGAAATGAGCAGTTTTGGGTTATTGGTGGTGTTTCCGCCCATCTCTTTGCCGTTTTCCAAGGTTTGCTTAAAGTACTTGCTGGTATTGACACTAACTTCACAGTTACATCCAAGGCATCAGATGAAGATGGAGACTCTGCGGAATTGTATTTGTTCAAGTGGACAACCCTTCTAATCCCACCAACAACTCTCCTTATCATAAACTTGGTTGGAGTCGTTGCGGGGATTTCCTATGCCATCAACAGCGGTTACCAATCATGGGGTCCTCTCTTTGGGAAGCTCTTCTTTGCCTTTTGGGTGATTGTCCATCTGTATCCCTTCCTCAAAGGTTTGATGGGTCGCCAGAACCGGACACCCACCATTGTTGTCGTCTGGTCAATTCTCCTCGCTTCAATTTTCTCATTGTTATGGGTGCGAGTAGATCCATTTACCACCAGAGTAAGCGGTCCAGATGTTACGCAGTGTGGAATCAACTGCTAGAGGGAAAATAACACAACTTGAAGGCTCAAAATTCTTTTTTTAAGTTATTGTCCTTGCCAAGTTTCAGAGTTAAGGTGAGATGTAAGTGTCTCATATTTTGGCTTTAACTTTGTGTCTTTGAGCTTGTTTGTCTATGTGAAGTTTACATTATGTGTAGATGATGGGTGGCAAAGAAAAATATTTTGTTATTACAGGAGTGATTTTTATGTATTATTTTGGTATATTATAAAAAAATTGGACATTGCTTCTAGAACCAATTAATTATTCATTATATATCCCGCAAGTTTATATGCAACGTAAAATATCTTTTTGTTTGATAGAGTATTTTCATAGCCTTGAAATGTGCAGAACCGACCGACCTGCCGGGTTTGTGCCCAACCCAGAACCGACCTGCCGGAATTGGGTGGGAAAAAAAATTAACTCGCTGCTGACCTGCCGGAGCAATCAGATCGGGCAGTTCACACCATCAACAGGTGGCGGGCAGGTCGGTCGAAGTTAGAGATCTGAGAAGACGGTAGCGAGAAGACAGTAGCAAACGGTGAAGAAAACAAAAAAAACTGACAAAGAAACCCAGATTCTAGTGATACTTTTTCCAGATTCTGGCGATTTTTCACTTAGATCCAGTGAGATTTCACTAGATCCGGTGAAAATATCACCGAATTTGATGAGATTTGGCCAGATCCGGTCAAAATTTCACTGGATCTAAGGGAAATATCGCCGGAATCTGGGTTTTTTCACCGGATTCTGGAAAACCATCTCCAGATTCTGGAAATTTCGGCTGGAAACTGGAAATCTTTCGGTCAATTTGGATTTTTTAGGTTTTAGGGGAGGAAAACCGAAACCGATCCGCCGGAGCAGTCGGGTCGACCAAATTCAGGTCGGATCCAGTCAATTCCTCGGGTGGGTCAGGTTACCGGATCAATCTGGACAGCCCTAATATTATTGCACAATCTTTCCAACACAAAATAAATGGTGAATTGACGAACCCAAATTAGAATGTTTTTATGGAAGGTTATTAATCATTGACAAGTTCCAAGTTCCAAGTTCCAACTTGCCTCTGTAAAACATAATATTATTACATAGTTAAAATAAGTGAGTTAACAATGCACAAGAAGTTTGAATAAAATCTATACCCAGATTACCTGTTTGAAAAATAGGTACTACAACAGGTTCATTTGGGCAAGGCCTTGAAGGCACGTACTTGTTTGGACAAATATGTGTAGCATGCTACATTCACCTTTGGGTCATTCCATGCAATTTAGGATTAGGCGAAATACAATTAGGACTCTTTATAATTGTTCATCTAGTTAAGATTTACCGAATAAACACTTGATGTGGAATTCTGTACACGTTCATGCATGACTTCCCTTGTTTAAGGTTCAATTATTATTTATTAGTTCTATTTTATGAGCCCAGGTGTTCCAAGCACACAAACCATTTTGGCCTTCGAGTCCAGGGACTATTTTTAACAATAAAATAAAATAAAATAAAATCTATTTGAGCTAAAAAGGTGTTCAAAGGACCAAAGCTTCCTGGACATTAAAAAAAAAAGAAAAAAAGAAAAGAAGCTAAAATACAAAATTGACCCTTTAAGTTTTTCCCGCATTCCTTTAAATTCATTTAGGTCTTCTAATTTTGCTTTCGTTAATTTTAGTCTTTTAAGTTTTAGATTAATTTATTCCATTAAAGCATTTTCATCAATTTTTGTTAAAAAAAAAAAATCTACAAATATTTTTTAATCATTAATTGAATATTTTTTAATTTAAAATTTTTGAAAAAAAATTTAAAAAATTGAAAAATTAACCACAACATATATCAAAAGTTAATAGAAAAGTCTTAATTGAATAAACTTGAAAGTTGATAACTGAAACAAATAAAAACAAATTTCAGTTAGCAAAAGTAAAGTTAAAGAGCTAAAATGAATTTTGATGAAGCATAAAAGGTAAGTTTTGCAATTTAACCAAAAAAAAAAAAAAACCCACATATCCTTCTATAATCCTATTCAAATATCGGTATCATCATCAAGAAGTGGATTTTTTTTAGAGTTGTGGATGAAAATTAAGTTATTAAACAATAGTGCACGGATAAAATGATAAAGCAATTTTTTTTTAAGCTCACATAATCCAAAGTAGAGTAAATGGATTTTAGGATGTCTCTTTGTTTTTTTTTTTTTTTTTTAAGAGGATAGAATGTCTCTTAGTTAATAAAAGTTTTTCATAAAGAATTAAAGAATCACAACTAACGTGGAGCAATATAGCTTTGGGACTTGGGAGGCATCCATTTTAAAAAGATATAAACTGACTCCTGTTCAAAGATGGCAAAACAATTGAAAAATGAAAAAACTGAAAGTTGGTTAAAAAAAATTTAGTAACATTGTTTAAATATTATAAAAATAAGTGTGATTTAAAAGTATATTAAAAGTATATATTGTAGTGTTTAAATATTAAAAATTGTTGTTTAAGCAATAGTACCAAATGAGCCCTTTAATCCAAATACAAGCTTTTCCCGAACAGTGGAGCTACTCATTCTCACATATCAAACCTATAGTTTACTATCACATATGGTACACACTACACACCAAAAAAAAAAAAAAAAAAAACCGTATAAAAAACAAACTAACAACTTGTTCATTTTATGTCAGTGCAATGGTGGTGAACGCATTGATATTTTTTAGGTTAATTTCAATGTAGAGTTTCATTAAATTTTGGACATTGCAATGGGTGTGAACGCATTGATATTTTTTTAGGTAATTTCAATGTAGAGTTTCTTAAAATCTTGGACATGCATAAATAAAAAGAAAGTTTATATTTGATAGGTCTAGTTAATAGGTGTCCATAGGTCAATTGTTAATAAACTATATTAGTTTTTAACATCACTTTTATGAGAAATATAAAAAGCTGTTAAAAAAATTAATTGTTATATTATTTTTTCATAAAATGTTTTAAAAAGTTCTTAAACCAATATCCTTAGTACATTTGTTAACTTTGACATATTTTTATTCAGTCTTCGAATTTTACTATTATTTTTTGTTTAAGTTCTTTTAGCTTAAAATGTTTTTAATTTAGTCCATTTATCTAATTTCGACACACCTCCTTTATAGTTTTAGTATCTTTCCCATTTAAAAAAATCAAAATGATATCGTTGTGGTGGAGCTAATAATATTTGATTATACAAATTAACTATATTGGAAACTAGTGGAAATTAAAAAGTAATGAAATGAAAAAAAAAAAATAAAAAAAAAAAAAAAAAAGGCGAAAACTTAAAAGATTGAATGGAAAATAGATCAAAGAAAAATAGTATAACTTATAATTTAGGCTTTAAATGATAAAATAGTAATAATAAATATTTGTTTATTTATTCACTAATAATATGATTCAAATTTAAACTGCCCATTTATTAATGAATCATCAAGATTTTAAGAATATTTTTCTAAAATATATATTTATATATATATATATATATATATATATATATATTGTGGGGGAGGAAAGCCCAACCAAAGGCATTGGGCCCAAGGCCCTATCTACGGACCACCATTACCCGAAGAGATGAAAAAGCCTAGTTAGAGGCCCTGAGAAAGGAACATATCGGGTGAAGGGTACGGCCATGATCCGAGGATATGTTCAACGATCCGAGGAGTCCAATACCCTCAGATCCAAAGAACCTTAGTCTGACGTTCAACCTTTTGCAGCCCGAGTGATCCTCTCGACAGATGTAGTGACAGAATGAGCCTCGGACGCGAACGAATATAACTGGATCGGAGAAATATCTAAGAGACAGACCTCAACCACCGCATTAAATACACCACACCTACTTCTCTAGCCGCATTAATGTGGAAGAGACCCCTGAACAGTATCAGCCTGCTATCACCACTCACATGAGGCTAGGGAACACCCTTGATGGGACAAGCACTCAAGTGGATGTCTGGATGATGAACAAGTGGACGATCAAGATAAAGTGAGGAGGTACTATATAAGTAGAAAAGCCCCCTAATAGTGGGGGGATCGAAAAATCAGAAAAAGGAAAGAGGGTGTTATTTTATTGTAGCACTAAAAATTGTAATCCAATTACTCCAAGGAAAATCATCTCCTCGGGCGTGATACTTACATCCGTCTGAGCATATATTAATTCAAATTCCCCCATTAGCGTAGCTGTTGCATACTGTTATTTTCGCTATTCGCCTTGCTCTTTCACCCACTCTCTACAAATTCATTGTTTTGGGTTCAGTGGGCTCCAAATCCACCCCTCCTTGGGCTTGGGCCGCAAAATCTGACCTTACAATTGGCGCCGTCTGTGGGGAGAGCTCGTGCAAGAGTGAAAACAACAGTTGATAATGGCAGGACTAGGCGAACAACAAGCAGAATCCAGAGCATCCCAACACGTGGACCATTTTGTCAACTTGGAGAGGAGACAAAATCGTGAGGGCAGTGTACACACTGTGCGTCTTAGCCAGAGCCAATCACAGGGCGAAAGCCACATGGCCCATGCAAAGGAGAACCGTGACTTGCAACTGGAGGTGGAAAAACTAAAGAGGGAGTTACGCTATGCGAAGAGGAAACGGGCCTCCTCATACTCTGAGGATGATCTTGATGATGAACAGGATGTCTCTTATCAACACAAATCCAAGACACCAGCCAGCGAGTCCTACACTTATGAGGAGGAGTCCCATCGCAAGCGACAACGTAGGAGTCCGTCACGTGGAGACATGGAGAACGATGCCATGAATAGGGCTCTGAATCAGATATCTAAATCACCCTTCACACGCAGGATTGAGGGGGCCAGACTTCCTCGGCGTTTTAACCAGCCCACTTTCACCATCTACAATGGTAAAACTGACCCCGTGGAGCATGTGAGTCATTTTAACCAAAGGATGGCTGTCTACTCCAGAGACGAGGCTCTTATGTGCAAGGTCTTCCCCTCCAGTCTGGGGCCTGTTGCCATGAGGTGGTTTGATGGTTTGAAGGCAGGCTCCATCAACTCCTTCAAAGAGCTTACTCAGGCATTCGGCTCCCGTTTTGTCATGTGCCGAAGGGTGGCCAGGCCCTTTTCTTCGTTGTTGTCACTGTCTATGCAGGAGTGTGAGTCATTGAAGGCATATTCAGACAGATACTGGGAGATGTTCAACGAGGTGGAGGGCAACAATGATGCAATGGCCCTCAGCACGTTCAAGCTCGACCTCCCCACTGACCATGGTTTGAGGGCATCTCTATCTGGCAAACCGGTCACGAACGTACGTCAGCTGATGGACCGCATAGAGAAGTATAAGAGGGTCGAAGAAGATCGGCAGCAGGGCAAGAGAAAGGACAAGATTGTCTCTCAGGATAGGAGGGATTCGCGGTCGGACCGTTATAATTACAGCAAACCAAGGAGGGACTTTGCCGGGCAATCAGGATCGACGAATCCTCAAGCGGTCAATACCGTGTTCAAGGAGCCAGTGCATCAGGTCCTGGAAAAAATCAAGAATGAATCGTTCTTCAGGTGGCCGAACAAGATGGTAGGAAACCCCGAGAGACGCAACCACAATCTATACTGCCAGTACCATCAAGACCATGGGCACACCACGGAAGATTGCAGAAGCCTGTGGGATCACTTGGATCAGCTGGTTCGCGACGGTAAACTGAAACACCTCTTGCACCCCTCCAGCGGCCGAGGGTAGGCAGGTTCAGGGCCACACGGGGTTGATCCCTCAAAGCCGCCGTTAGGCACCATAAACGTCGTCCTCGCCGCGCCGGGGAGAACAGGGTCCTGGCCATCGAAAGTCATGTCGGTAGGCCGACCATCAGCTGGGGAGCCATGCCGAGGACCAAAGAAAGCCGAGTCTGTTGCCCCATTTATTATGGGATTCTCGGATGAAGACAAGATCGGCACCATCCAACCCCATGATGATGCACTAGTCATCACCCTCAGGATAGGAGGGTACGATGTGAGGAGGGTGATGGTGGACCAGGGCAGTGCTGTGGAGATAATGTACCCGGACCTCTACAAGGGGCTGGGCCTAAAGCCCCAAGACCTGACGCCATACGATTCTCCCCTCTTGAGCTTCGAAGGACGTCCTGTCATCCCAAAAGGCCAGATACGCTTACCGGTGCAGACTGGTTCCGAGGTAGTAGAGTTGGACTTTATAGTTGTGGACGCATATTCGCCCTACACGGCACTCGTGGGCAGACCCTGGATTCATGCGCTTGGGGCCGTTCCTTCCACTTTGCACCAGAAGGTCAAATATCCATCGGAAGGACAGATACATGAGATCCGAGGGGACCAGTCCGTCGCCCGACGATGCTTGGTGGCTGCCATCCAGCATAAGGTCCCGGCCGAGTCTTTGGACGTGGCGAGGGGAAATTTATAGCAATTACAGTCTCGAGGAGTTCCCTCCGAAGAACCAGATAAAGACACTCGATGTGAGGAGCTGACCAGAGTGGTCATTGGAGACGATCCTGATAGGTTCTTCCAAGTCGGATCTCAGCTGCCTCTTCAAGAGAAGGAGGAGCTGATAGAGTTCCTCAAGAAAAATCTCGATGTGTTTACCTGGAGTGCGTATGAAGGCCCCGGGGTGGACCCGGAGTTTATATGCCATCACTTGAAGGTGAATCCACTAATCACCCCCAAGAAACAGCCTATTCGGCGCCCATCCAAGGAACATGCTGATGCAGTGAGAGACGAAGTAGCAAAACTCAAACAAGCTGGGGCTATCAAAGAAGTTTTTTATCTCGAGTGGCTCACAAACACCGTGGTGGTGAAGAAGAAGAGTGGGAAGTGGCGAGTATGCGTAGATTTCACGGATTTGAATAGGGCATGCCCCAAAGATCCGTTCCCTATGCCGAAAATTGATCAGTTGCTGGATGCCACTGTCGGCCACCCTCGGATGAGCTTCCTGGACGCCTTCCAAGGCTACCACCAGATACCATTAGCCTTGGAGGACCAAAAGAAAACTGCTTTTGTCACCCCTATTGGCAACTACCACTATAAAGTGATGCCGTTCGGCTTGAAGAACGTGGGAGCTACCTACCAGAGGATGATGACCAGGATGTTCGAGCCGTGGCTGGGCAAAAATATCGAGGTTTACATAGACGACATGGTGGTGAAGAGCAAGGTTATAGCTGAGCATATAAGAGACCTTGAAATTACTTTTGAGATCCTACGAAGGCACAAGCTACGTTTAAATGCTTCTAAGTGCTCGTTTGGGGTAGGGTCCGGCAAGTATTTAGGATACATGGTCACCCACAGGGGAATCGAAGTCAACCCCGACCAGATAAAGGCCATCAACGATCTACGTGCTCCTCGGAATCCCAAGGAGGTCCAGAAACTGACCGGAATGACCGCGGCCCTCAATCGGTTCATCTCCAGGTCGGCAGACAGGTGCCGCCCTTTCTTCTCTCTGCTCAACAAATGGAAGGGATTCGAGTGGACTGAGGAGTGTGCTCTGGCATTCCAGCAACTCAAGGATTATCTAGCTCGGCCACCCATCATGTCCAGCCCCGAGCCTGATGAGGTGCTGTTCGCCTACATCGCTGTAGCCCCCTATGCAGTGAGCCTAGTGCTAATATGATCGGACTCTGGTGTGCAGAGGCCTGTTTATTACGTAAGCAAGTCGCTGCATGAGGCTGAGGTCCGTTACTTGCCTCTAGAGAAAGCTATCCTAGCAGTGGTGCTTGGCACGCGGAAGCTACCTCACTACTTCCAAGCCCACACGGTCATCGTTCTAACACAACTCCCACTCAAAGTGGTACTCCGAAGCGCTGATTATACTGGTCGGATTGCCAAGTGGGGTACAATCTTAGGGGCTTTTGATATAAGGTATATGCCCCGCACTTCGGTTAAGGGACAGGTTCTTGCGGATTTGGCGGCTGAGTTCACGGAGCCCCAAGTAGAAGAAGTAGAACCCCCGTTAGGCATGGATGAAAAATCAGTTAGCATGATCTCCCAACAGAATCCCTCCCATTGGGAAGTGCACGTCGATGGCGCGGCAAATCAGAGAGGTTCCGGAGTTGGGCTAGTACTGATATCCCCTGAGAAAATCATTATTGAGAAATCGTTAAGGCTGGACTTCTCGGCAACGAATAATGAGGCGGAATATGAGGCCCTGCTGATGGGAATGACTATGGTTCGTAGAATGGGTGGGAAGTCTGTGGAGTTGTTCTCAGACTCAAGACTGGAAGTAGGTCAGGTACAAGGCGAGTTTGAGGCAAAGGACGAAAGGATGCAGGGGTATTTGAGCCGTGTTAAACGCCTCCAATCAGAGTTCGACTTTTTCAAATTGCTGCATATCCCCAGAAGTGGCAACTCACATGCTGACTCCTTAGCCACGCTTGCCACCTCTTCGGCGCAGGACCTGCCGAGGATCATCCTCGTCGAGGACTTGCTCAGGCCTACAGAAGCAAAATCAGAGGCAGTCCAGGTTCACCAGGTCAGGGCAGGGCCGTGCTGGATGGATCCTTTAATCAAATTCCTCAAAGAAGATATATTGCCTGAAGGGAAGGACGAAGCTGATAAAGTTCGGAGGAAAGCGACAAAGTTCTGGTTATCCGAGGACCAGAAACTGTACAAACGCTCCTATTCGGGACCATATTTGTTATGCGTACACCCCGAGGCGACTGAGATATTGCTGGAAGAGCTGCACGAGGGAATCTGTGGGAGCCACACTGGAGGTAGGTCCTTGGCTCACCGAGCTCTCACCCAAGGCTATTGGTGGCCTAACATGCAAAATGAGGCACATGAATACGTCAAAAAGTGCGATCAGTGTCAGCGCTTCGCTCCAAACATTCACCAGCCGGGAGGAAATCTTAATCCGCTATCTAGCCCATGGCCCTTCGCCCAATGGGGCTTGGATATTGTGGGACCCTTCCCCAAAGCTGCAGGAAACAAGAAGTACATCTTGGTCGGAACAGACTATTTTACCAAGTGGGTCGAAGCCGAACCACTAGCCAATATCAGAGACGTTGATGTGCAAAAGTTCGTGTGTAAGAATATTGTCACTCGGTTTGGGGTTCCTCACACTCTCATCTCAGACAATGGCTTGCAGTTTGATAGCAGGGCATTCAGGAACTACTGTAGTGAGCTGGGAATTACGAACAGATACTCCACTCCAGCCTATCCCCAGGGCAATGGACAAGCGGAAGCCGTCAACAAGGTCATACTGAATGGCTTAAAGAAGAGGTTAGATGATGCAAAGGGCAGATAGGTAGACGAGCTGCCGCACGTACTTTGGGCTTACAGGACTACGCCTCGTAGGTCTACCGGGGAGACCCCCTTTTCAATGACCTATGGAACTGAAGCTGTCATCCCTCTGGAAACCGGGTTCCCAACGATAAAAACTAGCACATTCAATCCAGCCGACAACGATGAACAATTGCAGAAGAACTTAGACTTGATTGAGGAAAAGAGGGAGAATGCAATGGTTCGGCTGGCACACTATCAACAGAAACTCAGGCAAGGCTATAACGCTAACGTAAAGCCAAGACCCCTAGAACCCGGTGATCTAGTGCTGAGGAAAGTTGTAGGCACAGCGAAGAACCCAGCTTGGGGAAAACTGGGACCCAATTGGGAAGGACCGTATCGCATCACCTCTGGAGCAGGCATCGGGGCATATTTCTTGGAAGACCTAGATGGTCGCGTAATACCGCGTCCATGGAATGTAAATAACTTGAGGAAGTACTTTTATTAATCAAGCCTTTTTCGTCAGCCAACGTGTCAACCCATTGTGTCAACCAAGTGCTTAAACTTAAACCCAGTCATGCCTGTAGTCCTCGGACCAGATGATTTGGGTTAGTTAGCACTCAATTACAGTTTTATAGTATTTAAACTTAAACCCCGTCATGCCTGTAATCCTCGGACTAGATGATTTGGGTTAGTTAGCACTCAATTACAGTTTTATAGTGTTTAAACTTAAACCCCGTCATGCCTGTAGTCCTCGGACCAGATGATTTGGGTTAGTTAGCACTCAATTACAGTTCTATAGTGTTTAAACTTAAACCCAATCATGCCTGTAGTCCTCGGACCAGATGATTTGGGTTAGTTAGCACTCACTTACAGTTTTATAGTGTTTAAACTTAAACTCAATCATGCCTGTAGTCCTCGGACCAGATAATTTAGGTTAGTTAGCACTCACTTACAGTTTTATAGTGTTTAAACTTAAACCCAATCATGTTTGTAGTCCTCGGACCAGATGATTTGGGTTAGTTAGCACTCACTTACAGTTTTATAGTGTTTAAACTTTAACCCAGTCATGCCCGTAGTCCTCGGACTAGATGATTTGGGTTAGTTAGCACTCACTCACAGTTCTAGTGTTTAAACTTAAACCTAGTCATGCCTGTAGTCCTCGGACCAGATGATTTGGGTTAGTTAGCACTCACTCACAGTTCTAGTGTTTGAACTTAAACCCAGTCATGCCTGTAGTCCTCGGACCAGATGATTTGGGTTAGTCCTAAGGCTTAACTCAAATCCGGTCATGCCTGTAGCCCTCGGACCAGATGACTAGGATTAGTTAACATGAATACATCCTCGTACCAGGTATTCCTGATCGCGCTTAAATTAATTCTCACTTATAAATGCCTTAGTTGTGTTTAATTTAAAACCGAGGGATAATAACCTATGTTTAACAACTGGGTACGCGAAACCCGTATAAGTACTCATTCCAATCATTACTCATCGGTACCTCTTATTTGGCTTATCCTTTTCAATACTAGTTGCGATCACTATGGCACCAGTCAAATTACTTGCGTTATGTCATAATCATAGATGTGTGTGTGACAATAGTAAGTTATAGAACATGTATCAAAAAAAAAAAAAAAAAAAAAAAAAAAAAAACACCGAGGAGAAATAGAGAATCATTCCATTAAAAAAGAAGGGGTCTACATGTTGTAAAAAAAAATAATAAAAAAAAATATAATAAAAATAAAAAAAGCCTACGCATCTACTCTCTTGCTAGAGGAAGCCCAGGATCAGCAACGTGGCCTATCCGCTCAGATGCCTCAGAGGTTTGGTCTTGGGCCTCAGCAGGAATCTTCTCTTTGCCTGAACCTTTGTTTTTGTCTTTGGCCGGCTCAACTGATTTGCCCATGTCGTCCAGCTGTTCCTGGAGGGTCTCTGGAATCTGAGGAGCAGGAGGGTCTGTTTCTGGGAGCTCTCGGATCTCAGGATGATAGTATATGCTCCCAGGCAGCCTCAGCTCTGAATCGACCGGAATTCCAACGGCATCCAGGGCTTTGCCCCAACTTATGAGGCAGTAGTCTCGGCTGACCGAGGCGAATTGCTCCATAAGCTGGGATGTAGTCGTCTCTACCCCCATCTGGTACGCCGCCTTCCTTTCGGCCTCAACTGCCTCCTTGGCCAGCCTGGCATTTTGCTCAGCCACCTGGGCACTCGCCTTGGCCTTCTAAAGCTCAGCTCTGAGACCCTTCACCAGCTCCCTCTCGGTTGCTAGGTTGATCTCGGCCATGCGTAATTGGCTGCGCTGTTCCTCGGCCTGCTTTTCTGCATTCTTAAGCCCGGCATCGAGGCTTCGCTTTTCAGAGAGCGCCCCTTTTAGCTCCTCAGACATCCGAGCATACTCCTCTTTCAGCTGGCCGAGAGATGCCTCCGCCTCGTGTTGGGATTGGGATGCCGCTCGGGCTTTAAGCGACGACTCCTCGTTCAACCCATCGGCCACGTAAACCTACTGGGTAAGCTGCATAACAACATCTCCAGCATCAGGCTAAGAAGGAATAAAGCCAATTAAACGTAAAACCTAGACTTGGGAGGGGTGCACTTACCATGGCCAAATCCCTTTTAAGGGACATGAATAGCTCCTTCTGGGTGAAGCGCCTGAAGGAAGCCATGTCATGTGGGAGAAGAGGTGGCTGCTGCAGGGCCTCGGCGACATAGCCTGCCCTTCCTCCATCGTAATTCCTGAGGGAGGTATCCCACAGGATTGGAGCGCCATCCAACTCCAATTTTGGAGACCAGACTCGAGGTCCCCCTCCTCGGCGCACATCTGCACCTATGGGCTCCTCTCGGCTTTCGATAGAGGAGGCCCTGTGTGTCCGGCTGTCTCTCGCCACCTTTTGCTGCTTAACCCCCTTGGTCGGTGGCACCTGTTTCCCCCCAACCTCATTGTGGGGTCTCTTCTTCTGAAGGTTTGGCATTGTTTTTAAATTTGGGTCAGGGACTTGGGTAGGCACCGGAGGAAGTGTCACCACTGCTGTGGATGTCCCAGCACCTTTCGGCTCGAGCTTTTGGCCTCTGCCCTTCATCAGAAGCCTCAGATCCATATCGTCTTCGTCCGAGGAATCTTCTAAATGAGCGGCTAGCAAATTAAGACGGGCGCCTGGCCGCTCGTAGGTTTCTTCCTCGGCGTCGGAGACCTCTACCACCTGTTGCACTCCTGAAACTTCTCCCTCAAACCAAAATCCGTCTATCTGCTCTTCTAGTGAGGAAGTGGAAGAGCCGACCCCCTCACCTTCAATCTCTTGTCCGGGGAGAACTTGCTGGAGGGGTTGAACAATGGGAGGCACGTTCCGAGGATTTGGGCGGGGTACAGGTTCAAGATCGTATGGCGCCAAGAAGCCCGTCCGACCAACGTCAATTCGTGCTAGGCGATGATCTCCCTGAACGATTGCGTTGCCGACCAGTTGGAAACCTTTCGGCTTCCCTGTATATCCGAGAATAAGGGGAGCAGATCGTAGTTGCCCGTCCTCACTCACGAAGATTTCTGACCTCAAAAGGTAGTTGAGGGCGGCAACATTCGTTAGGCTGAGCCGAGGAGAAACGTGCCTCTTATCTGTTGCAAGGCAGTAAAAAAAAAAAGGGTTAGAAACTCAAAAGCAGAGACAGAAGCGAAATCAAAAACCGTTGAAAAACGAGGACCCTAAGTCTATAGTTAGTGCCTAAATCTAACATGTCCCACCTGGCTCCCCACGCCTGGTCGGGCAACCATTGCCGTCATGCCAGGCGCCCGAAATAATCACGTAGTCGTCTTTCATCCCTTTGTTGGATTTGGGAAGGCAGGAAATGAGCCTGACAACATCCGACCGGGATTTTAAGTAGTACCTAGTATCTTGCTGACTGTGGCATTCGTACATATGCACCACATCTAGCCAGGTGAGGCCCAACCCCATATGGCGCTCAAGGTCCTCAATTGCTCCTAGGATCCTAAACATATTGGGCGCGCATTGCCAGGGAGTAAGCCTATGGTTCCGGAGGTAGTTAGTGGTGATGGGACCCATGGGGATGGTTATTCCTCCTTCTTTGAAGGCGATGAGGGGGATCACCACCTCTCCCGTTTCTCGGTCTGTTAGTATCTTTTTCGGGGGGCAATACCTCACACCCACGTTGGGGGGTATGCGATATGTGGCCCTAAACGCCTCTAGTTGTTCAGGGCTATCCACCATGTACTCGAGCTTTCCCATAATGCTTAAAAGAAACAGTTGGCCGAAGAGAGAACTAAATGAGTTGGTGTACGATGACTCACCGGGGACAAATCTGAGAAAGGATTTCAGGCTCGTAGAAGGGTTCGTGATGATTCTGGGGAGGCCTGAAAGCAACGACTGAAGGATTTGTGCGGAGCGGCGCGTCTGTTCTTGCTGGAGCGTCTGGTGGTTTGCAAAAGTGAGGAAGAAATAACCTCCTCTGAGGCTTTATACGGGGTCAAGCGAAGGGTCAGGGGCACTCCCGCCCAAATTCCAAGGAAAAGACCACAACCGTTGGATCGATTGCTCACCGCAGGATACGAAGGACAAGGCGCCACCTGGTGCAATTAATGCAGCGGCTTGGGAATATGGAAACCGCAACGGCATTAATGAAGCGTCTATCCCAAGGCCCCCACACACGTGCCAGCTTGAATTGGCCTGCACTCAAGCTTCTTGTTCTGTGGCAGGTCAAAATCATACTTTTTCCCTTCGGATGTGAGGGAAAAACTACAATTTTGAGGGGCTATTGTGGGGGAGGAAAGCCCAACCAAAGGCATTGGGCCCAAGGCCCTATCTACGGACCACCATTGCCCGAAGAGATGAAAAAGCCTAGTTAGAGGCCCTGAGAAAGGAACATATCGGGTGAAGGGTACGGCCATGATCCGAAGATATGTTCAACGATTCGAGGAGTCCAATACCCTCGGATCCGAAGAACCTTAGTCTGACGTTCAACCTTTTGCAGCCCGAGTGATCCTCTCGATAGATGTAGTGACAGAATGAGCCTCGGACGTGAACGAATATAACTGGATCGGAGAAATATCTAAGAGACAGACCTCAACCACCGCATTAAATACACCACACCTACTTCTCTGGCCGCATTAATGTGGAAGAGACCACTGAACAGTATCAGCCTGCTATCACCACTCACATGAGGCTAGGGAACACCCTTGATGGGACAAGCACTCAAGTAGATGTCTGGATGATGAACAAGTGGACGATCAAGATAAAGTGAGGAGGTACTATATAAGTAGAAAAGCCCCCTAATAGTGGGGGGATCGAAAAATCAGAAGAAGGAAAGAGGGTGTTATTTTATTGTAGCACTAAGAATTGTAATCCAATTACTCCAAGGAAAATCATCTTCTCGGGCGTGATACTTACATCCGTCCGAGCATATATTAATTCAAATTCCCCCATTAGCGTAGCTGTTGCATACTGTTATTTTCGCTATTCGCCTTGCTCTTTCACCCACTCTCTACAAATTCATTGTTTTGGGTTCAGTGGGCTCCAAATCCACCCCTCCTTGGGCTTGGGCCGCAAAATCTGACCTTACATATATATATATATATATATTAAGAATATTGTAGAGTTAAAAAAAAAAAAAAAAAAAAAAAAAAAAAAAAAGAGGAAGGTAAATTGCAAATTACACCCCTAAAGTTTAGGGGTATTTGAATTTTACACTATGAAATTTCAGAATTTGAATTTTACTCCCTGAAGTTTAGGGGTGTTTGGATTTTATATCCTAAAGTTTCAAAATTTATGGATATAAAATCCAAATATTTCCAAACTTTAAGGGGTAAAATCCAAATTCTAAAACTTCAAGTGTAAAATCTAAACACTCCCAAACTCTAGGGGTATAATTTGCAATTTACCCAAAAAAAAAAAAAAAACATAGATTCTAACTCTAGAAAATCTAGATGGTGTATGAACTAAGAACTTATGATATACGAACACGGAAATGGGTACAGGTATAATACGGTGACAAGAACAATTTCTAAAAAATTATAACATAGTATGACAAACAAAACACCATTGCAATATAGATACGATACGGGTACAATGTCCTAAATAAAGCATTCGTACATCCTAGATATGAACCGTGAACTATGAATAAAAAAAGTGAGTTCCATACTTCTGGAGTTTTAGTTCCATGGAAGAGATACAAGAAAACACTACCAGAAAAGAAAAAATAAATAAATAAAATAAAAAGGTCAAACAGCCGCATTTTAAAAACGCAGCTATAGCTCTTGAAAATATGGCTATAGGTCAATTTGACCTATAGTCGCATTTTTTTTTTTTTTTCTGGCCGATGGCAAATGCCTGTCTACAAGGCTATATTGATAATCCTAAGGCTATATAATCATCAAGTAAGATGCCATAAAAGGCAGGTGCACACATTGATAATCCTAAGGCTATATAAATAAATAATCCATATATTTCTCCTATGATTTTCAAGTAACAATAGTATTTGTAAAATAAACTCACTTTTTTTTGTTTTTAAGTGGTGGAAACACTTACAAAAAGGAAAACTAGACATCATCATACTATATATTTTTTAAAATAGAAAAAATTGATGTATAGTTGTTTCTAAAACCCTTGTATTCACAAATTACTGTGATGTATTTAGAATAGGAATATCAGCAAAATATGAAAACATCATCAAGCCACTGCCAATCTCAGCTCCAATTAAAAACATTCCAACAACAACAACAAAAAGCCAAAAAGCATGTAAAGAAGAACAGTTGAAGAAGAAGCCAAAATTCGAAAGTGAGCTCACCAACCACAACCCCCAAATAACATTGAAATGTAAATAACTACTTAATACTTACTATTGCACTAAGCAAACCATGGGGTTCCCCCCCTCTCTGACTAACACCAAGGAACTCATGAAAGTAAAATACAATTTAGTAGTTCATTTATTGCACTGAATACAATAATATATTTGTAAAGCTCTTATGTAATATGTTGCAATAAATTTTTTTCTTCAATGAAATTTTTTTCTTATGTAATATGGCCCTCATCCTATGCCATTATTTCTTGATGCCTGCATGTTAGAAGCTACAGATGTACCAGGAATATGTCCCATGTTTATTGTCTTTCCATTTCTTTTCCATATCTATCATACAATTGGTGTGTAGAAAATCTCAATGGTCACAAGATATAAGCTACTCAAAGCTACATATATAACCTATTAGCAAGAGTGATATTACTTACAAACAACTTCAACTAGTTTTATAACTTTAACTAATAGATGTATTTGCTATCAAATTTGCATTTGTTTATGCTACTCATTTACACAAAAATTATGTATGGATTCATATATAGAATAGAACTTGAAGAGAGAACTGCAAGTGATTGAAAAAAAAAATTATCAGGTATCTAATTTCACATGGGCTGACTATATCCAAATTTAGGTCAAAACTTTGAAGAGAGAACTTGAAGCAAGTGATTCAAAAAAAAAAAAAAAAAAAAAAACTAAAATTTAAAAGTGTTAGGTTCTAAAGATTTAGGAATTTTTCTATTTAGAACTCTAATTTGTATTGTTGGCAAACCCTGATCAAAACAGGTTGTTTAGACTTGCTCAAAGTTGTGCCTTTATGTAAAATTGGAATCGAGTGGTTGTAGAAAGTATTAGTGACTTTCAGCTTGGCTCGATCGATCGAAGCTTAGACTCGATCGATCGAATATCGGGCAAAATGTGTTTTTCTGCAGATTTCCAACCCAACCTTAACTCCTAAAACGTTTAGGGTTTTATGTTTTTACCCTAGGTATATAAGGCAAATCCTAGCCACGTTTTAGAGTTTGCTCAGATTGTTGTTTTGTGTAAATCTCTTGTGAGATCTAGAGGAGCTTTTCTTTACACAAAACTTAGGGTTTTCAAGGAGGAGGTGTTATCTACACCTTGATGATCAACTCATTTGCTGCCATTGAAGCTTAAAGAAAAACAAGCGTGAGTGCTTGTAACTGATGGCGAATCCAAGAAAGAAGGAGTTCGTGAATTCAGAACTTACACATGGTCGTGTTAGTAAGTTCTACTGCTTGTAACTGGTTATATGAACTTCGATTCTTTTAAGATAGTGGATTCAAGTTTACTTTGAAGATAGCTATGTCAAATCCTCCCCAGATTTTTACCGTATGGTTTCCTGGGTCATTATATCATTGTGTCATTTACTTTTCCGCTGTTTTATATTCTTGATATAATTGTTTGATTGTGATAACCTAGATTGGCATAATTTGACTAAGTTAATCACTTGGCTAATTAACTAGGTTAATCTGGTTGTGTTATGGGGTCTAAAAACCGTTCAAAAGGAAAAACTACCATGATAAAGAATGCACAAGTTTTCTTCGTGTCAAAGCATACCTATAAATAAGCTTTTTCTCGTGAAGTCTAACAAAAGCCTCTGTCACAGCTCTTGAGCTTTTTTCATCCATTGTGAAGCAATAATACAAGAAAAATAAGCAAAAATCACTCAGAGAGTGGGGGAAGAAGAAAAAATAAGAGATTTATGATTGAATCTGACATGAAAAAAAAAAAAAAAAAAAAAAAAAAAAAAAAAAAAAAAAAAAAATAATTAAGAACGGTATGCTTTATCCACAACTAGTAGAGCAGACGACTCAATGTCCTTGTGTCACCAGGCACCCAAGCCACGTAATTGTTGTAAAGTGGTGCCACCATACTTGTTTTTCCAATCCCAAACCTTTCAGCACAATATAATGGAAACATTAGAATGTGTGTGTGTGTGTGTGTGTGTGTGTGTGTGTGAATAGACAAAGCAACATGAGGACATCAAAATTACGAACAGAGTATATTTTTTCCCTTGGCAAGGACACTGATATTAGCTAGTGTTTGGACATCAAAGCTACATGTCATTGAGAAATAAAGGACGGCAAAAAGCTATGTGCTCACAGTCAAAAGTAAACCGAAATTTTAAAAAGTATAATTCACTAACAACTTGTTTAAGAGGAAAAAGGAAGAAGAACCTGTGTTGCAATCCCAGCATGGTCTATACCAAGAACCCACAAGGTATAGTATCCTAACATACTTCACCAGTAAACAATCGTATCTTGCATGTAGTATATACCAATTCATATTAAAAAACCGCAAGATGGAAGATGTATAGCATAAACATAAGATTTTAGGTGACCACAAGACCTCTATGGCAGTAGTAAGGGCATGGCCTACATGGAGGGCACCGGTCACATTTGGAGGTGGCAAGACCTACAAAATAAAGAAACCAATTTAAGAACAAAAATTATGAGTGCACAACTAGATACTGTAATTAAAATATACATACGTGTATCTTACTCCTTTCAGTTAAACTTGTTTCTATTTGAACTTGCATTTAACTTAATCAATTCACCTTTACATGTTGCACAGCATGCTTCATACATTTCTTTTACATTTGTACAGTATTACTTGAGAATTCTCAAGATTATAATGCATACATCAAACAGCTAAATTCTTAAGATTAGAGTTTTTACCTTGCAAACATCAACCATTCATGCATAATCAATGCATAGGAGTTAAACAAGCAGTTAAGACCAAAATCACAAATAGCCAAAATGTATGGGCAAACTTAGCTAGACATAAGTCTAGGAGGTACCGACACTTCATTTGCAGTGCCGTACCCGTGTCCTATTGGTGTCGCACCCATGTGCTGTCAATATTGTACTTGCCGTGTCTTTTAAAAAAAAAAATTGCTTATACGGCTATGTAGTACCCTTTCTCTCAACAAACCTAGCCACCTACAAAACCCATAAGTCTTCACCAGAATCAACAACTCCATTGAACAACCATCACTACTAAAGGTTAGTTTAGCATCAACTCTCACTCTCTCCCCCATATTTTCTACCAACTAAAAACAGTAACATCAGCTACAACCCATGGCTGCCACCACCTCTAACCCAGTGTAGCAACAAAAGGAAAAGAAAAAAAAAAACATTTGTGCAGCAACCAACCACGACTGCCACCACTTCCAACCCAGTGAAGTAACAACCCACGATTACCACCACCTCCAACTTTGTGCAACAACAACCCATGGTTGCCACACGACCACCGCAAATCCAAAAAGTCACCCACCAAAATTTAAATCCAAACCACATGCACTTTTGAAGACATCCATTCAACCAAACCCCAAAACCCAAATCAAAATAGCAAACCCATAGATCTACAAAACACGTGGTAGGTTTAAACCTACCAATAGCATAATTCTCATGAGGTATGGATGGGTTGTCATTGCTTTGTGATATTGTGTTATTCAAACCTGGTTCAAGCATTTAAAAAAAGAGGATAATATTGTATTAACCAAACCTGGTTCAAAATTATAAAAAAGAAAAAAGAAAAAAAAGATAATGCAATAAAGGTTTCTTCTTAGTTTAACTTGTTCTATTCATTTGTAACACCTTAAACTATATGTTATCTTGCAAATATTTCCAACTAGGCAGCTAATAATACATTGGATCCTTTTTAGGGAATCAGCTTACCTCTAGTGCTATAGTGTACTGGAGCCAAATTAACGATATGGACACGGGTCCAATTTTTGCCATGTATCCAAATTATGTAGCTCCAATGCACTAACTAGAGCTAAGCCTTACCCTTGTTGGGAATGTCATGCCTTCGCACTAGAGTAAGGTGATACTTATAGGTCTACTCAAGGCAATGAGGGTAAATTGAGAGATTTTCTCAAGAAGAAATTAGGTGCAACCACATGTATGAACTCTCTAATCTCCAGATTCATTAGTGGTGACACTTTATAGACTTGCTCAAGTAATTATTATCTTATACATCAGATATATCTACACTAAAAAAGTATTGATTCATGAATCTTATGCATTGAATATACCTACTACTCAAAGGGGCCATGCTCCTCAAGCCTTCTGAGTTTTTTCACTTTATATGATCCTTGAATCTCAATTTAAATTCAAACGAATAATGCACAAAACCTGGAATTAGGAAAGGGACATACGAAGAGCAAACCAGCTTAGCAAGGTCTTACTGTTCTTTCCTCTTCAACCAATTCTTTAAATATAAAAGAAAAGGTTTTTAACAAGATTGTTGTGATTGAATATAATGCTCCCTATTCTTATATTTGAAATAGATTTAACGTGGCAAAGCCGTCAATATTGCACCCCCATTGAATTAGATTAGAATCATGTTTTTGGTTAAGATGTACTTTTGATAGATTTAAATTAACACATATTGCTCTAATCTTAAATACTAATTATACATCTTTAGATATATGAAAACCAAATCTTCGCCTTAAAATGATATTTATAAATTTCAAAAGCAAATAGAGATTACGAGGATACCTTGTTTTTCACTGTTTAATGATGTTCCGAGAAAGATTTAGGCCAATTTATTCTGGAGAATATCCTGAAGAACATGGCCAAATATGGTTACCCTTTTATAATAAAATTACAAAACATCAAAAAAAAAAATTATTGGTAAAACTATCTTTAAAACTAGTAAGGTGCAGGGAGAATGAGTCTTTCATGGCAACAGACACCTGTATAGCTCTCCTTAAGCTATCATGAAAGATTCACTGAGTGCTATAATAAATTTTCTTAAAACTAAGAATAATGTGAACTCTTGCAAGCATGATGCACATAATAAATAGAAGCAATTTGGAGAGAAGATTAAAAGGAACCAAAGAGTCTTTTTTAAAACTGGATTAACACATGACTTCATTTCATGGAGATGCCATATATATCAACTCTGGCTTTACTTTAGAACTTGGGAGTTGTACAGAATGCAATGACAGGAAGTGGACCTAAATGAAGAAGCCAAACAGATTATCAAAAGCCACTTTTAATTGAATCAGACTTGATCCCACACAAATGAGGTCAAAGAGAGGAGAAAACAATAAATAAATATTATCTCAAGAAAAGTTTTATGTGAGCAAAATATCTGAATTTGAGATCAAATACAAGTGTACGTAAGAAATATCCTTAAGAAACACGAGTTATTCTACTGTTCTTGTGAATTAATCAAAAAGGCTTAAATACTTCATTGACAGAAATTCTGAATCGATGACAACATTCGTAAGTACGTAACCATATTTTCTACCTGAACAATCTTGCAAAATCATGAGGATATAATGTTACAGAAGTAGTAGCTAGATTGAAACAACTGAAAGGTTTTACAAAAACATGTTTGGTAAAAAAGTCAATATTCATCATGCAATATTAACTTACCAATAAGTTTATAGTACCTTAAATAGTGCTAACAATGTATAGGGGCCACTAAAATAGAACTAAATAAACCAGATGCAAACCCTAACGATGTCCAAGACATCCCTTGAAAAGTCTTTTATCTAAAACTTTTAAACTAGCGGTCAAACATTTGAGCCCTGAATAGTGTCTGAAAAATTAAATGTAAATTCAAATACATAGTCACAAAAATTTGATTTTTTTTTTTTAAATATTTGTTTCAAATTTCCAATAATTTAGAAAATTTTGTTGCCTCAAAACTCAAAACTCTGTGATTCTAAATATAAGGAAAACAAAATTTTAGCTAAAAAACCTGTACGATTTTAGACCCCTTAAAACACAACCATATTAACCTAATTAATTAGCCAAGTGATTACTTAGTCAAATTATCAGATGTAGGTTAACACAAATATATCATATCATTGTAAAGTGCGGAAAATAAATAACACAACGATATGGTAACCCAAGAAAATCAAACCGATAAAAAACCTAGAGATGATTTAACCTAGCTATCCTTAAGGTAATACAAATCCATTATGAAAGAATTGAAGTTTACACAATAGTAACTTAGACCACTAACATCATATTACTACCTCGAGTAGAAAACTTACTACCATGACCACGTAACAACTCCGAGTCCACAAACTACTTCTTTTTTGGATTCACAGTAAGTAAAAACACTCCCGCTTGTGTATCTTTAAAATCTTAATGCAGCAACTGAATGATCATCAAGCTCTTGACATAAATCTTGATTTTTATAACCCTAAGTATATGTGAAGGTTAACACCTCTAAATCTCACAAGAGATTCACATACACAGCATAAACAACAACTGCAACAACCATAAAAACATGGCTAGGGTTTTTCCTTTTATACTTAAGGCAAAATATAAAACCCTACACGTTAAACAGGCTTGGGCTGAGTTGGAAAATTCTGCAGAAAAACAATCTACACGAGTTTCGATCGATCGAGTCTAATTTTCAATCAATCGAGCTAGGCAAATTTACACAGTAAATCTGACAGTATACCTGATTCCAACTTTACACATAATTTTGAGCAAGTCTAAAACAAGACTAAACGTTTTGATTATGGTTTGCCAACATTACAAAATGAAGTTCTAATACATTTAAACCTAAAGTCTTAGAACAATGTTTTAGAACTCAACAAAATCTATTTAGAAAATTCTACTAAAGCAGACCCAAAAAAAAAAAAAAAAAGTAAGACGCATGTTGCAATAACTCAAGTAGACTAGACAATCAAATTCACATACACATGTTTCAAACCCCCAACAAAACTTGGGGATTTGAAAATTCAAAACTTTACACAAAGTAAGACGCATGTTGCAATAACACAAGTAGACTAGACAATCAAATTCACATACACAAACTAAGGTAAAGAAAAAACTCGAAAAAGAGCTGAGTCTTTGCATTCTAGGCTTAAATGCATTCGGCATCAAAGAAGTAATAGTAGTACACTTATTCACATCAAAGATCATATCATCGATTATGCTTAATTCGTCACTGATATCTTCTAACTTCTACCCCAAATGGCTTTTTTTTCTTCATTCTGTTTCAATTTCTTTTCCCCTAAGAAGATATTTTAAAATGAAAATGACAAAGTATGTAATTATGATGGCAAAATAAAAAGGACTACTAAAACTAAAGCGAAAATTGATACTATTTACTCAGCATTGTTTTCCAAGTCAACTTACATGTCCATTAAACAAAACATAACTTCTGTACTTTGCAAGTTCTTTAATAGAACTTCTGTACTGCAATCAGATCCCTGTTAATGAAATTCAAAATAAAAAACATGAACACATATTGAGCAAGTAAAGCACATATTGCAAAAAATTTCAAATACAAGTAACCCAACCCTTTGGTGATTCAACAACTACTCACTTTCCTCCAGATTCTGCTTCTGACCCTTAACCATCTACAAAGTGCAAATAGTATCCCCACAATTTTCCTGAACTACACAAACAAACTCTCAATCCATAAAACACAAGTTACAATATATATGAACTCCATGATAATCTTTGATACCGCTAAATCTTTTAGGACTCAATGCCATACTTAAATTCAATGGCAAAGCCACATTGTCTTCAGGGGGTTCAAATGAACCCAAGAGTTGAGGAACCGCCCTAAAATAAAACTTTGAACCTCTTAAAGAAGCCCAATAACAAATCAATTTAACACCAACATTTGTCTTGAATTTTTTAAACAAAAAGAAAAAAGAACAACAAACTAATTTAATATCTAAATTCTGGAAAGGAAAAAAATAGCAACCTCAAAAAAAAAAAAAAAAAAACCATAATTTTTTAATCTCAATCTTAGAAAAAGACAATTAAATGGACAGTAAAGTGTAAACACTAGAAAACAATTCCCATTAATTTATTTTAGTCAACAGAAAAAGTCATATATCTTAGAAATGATCACCAAATTGAATGTGAAATGTAATCATATAGTAAGAACACACACTATTTTCCTCAAATAAATAGTCAATAATACAAAGAAACTAGAAAATTACCTCACCAATGCGAGCCAGAACCTCTTCTCTCCTCTCACCTTCTTCCTCACACTCAGCACTGGATCAAGCAAGAACTACAAACAATACAGATTCAATACATAAACAAATTCAATATAATCCGAATTTAGCCAAATCACATAGAAAATTTACCTTTTATAAATCTATATTGCGTATAAGATTTATCTCAATAAGACCAGCAACGGAGATTGGCTTTGTGATGCCAAACCTCTTCGCCAGCGAAGAATCGTTTGGACTCTTGGGGCTCGCCATTTTCAGTGTCATAGAGGGAAAAAAAAAAGAATTGAGAAGTGAAAGAAGCAAAGGTAACCTCAAATTGATTTTGAATCAAAGAATGAGCGAATATCAAATCCTCTTCACCAAAATCGGAATTACAACAAAATTGAAGGTGCAAATTTGAGAATAAAGGAAAAGGGAGCTGAATAGGAAGGTGTTTGTTTGGATAACTGGAAAAAAAGAGCATAGATCATGGTGGTGGCAGCTGGGAGAGAGTGAGAGAGAAGGTGAGAGACCAGGTTAGAGAGAAAGAAATCAGAGGGTCTGAGGGTTTTTTTTTTTTTTTTTTAAATCTGAGGGTTTTAAGCTGCGTTTTTGTAAAATGCGGCTTTAAGAGTACCTATGGCCGTGTTTTCTAAACGCAGCAACAGGACTTCTTTTAAAAAAAAAAAAGAAAGCCCGAATTGGGCTAGACCTATATATAGCCACGTTTTTCAAACGCGGCCATAGGCCTAACCTAATAAAACGCTGCTACAAAACTGTCTTATAGCTGCATTTTATAAAACGCAGCTATAAATTCATAATTTTAGCTGCATCTATAACAAATAGGGCTATAATGTATCTACAGCCACATTTTTATAAACGCAACTATAGCCATCATACTTTGTAGTGAAAAGGCCCATCTAGAACTAAAATATTCCCCTCTTTATTATCTTCATCATCAACAAACATTCAAACATAACATAGTTGTATCGGTATGTATCCCACCACCAAGGTTTTCAGACTCAGACCAGACCGTACAGTCCGACTGGGAAAACCTTGAACCACTTAGTTTTGCAATTCTTTTAGCCTCAAGAACCGCACCATAGGAAAAATGCCAGGAACCGTTCAAACCGCGGTCGGACCACATGGTTCTGGGAACCGTGATCAGACCATTTCTCACGGTTCCCTTTGAATCTGAACCTAAACAAAAAATAAATAAAAAAACAAAAAAAAACAAAAAATAAAAAAAAAATAAAAAAAAAACAAAAAAAAAAAACAAAAGAAAAAGAAAAACAACCACTAGGAGTACATCATGTCTTCAAAGTTCCATCGCCAGAGAAACACAGCATATCTTTATATTTCTTCTTCTTCTCTCTTTAGAGCACATAATGCAGCTCCAAATCTTCAGAAACTCCTCTCTTGGGTGAAGTAAGCTTTAAATTCTGGCTTTGTTCTCCGCTGGTAATGTGTGTGTGACTGGGTGAGAGTATGAGAGAAAGAGAATGAGAAAGAGAGAGAGCTAGAGATAAAGAAAGAATTTCATTGTTTTCGAGAATCCCCCTGAGGATATGGTTGGTGTTGTTGAGAATGATCTTTCTGGGGGTAGCATGGCTAGGTGATGTAATGAGGTTAGTTTTTGTTTGTAGTCTTTCTTTTTGTATTCCTACTAACCCCAAAAAAAAAAAATAAATAAATAAATAAAAAATAAAAGCAAAGAGGAGGAGGACACACTCTCTGGAGTCTGGAAGAAGAGTCTAGAAAAATAAAAATAAGATGAGACTAGAGGGGTGGGGATGGGGATACGTGTGTGGAGGAGAAAAAGCAAGAGAAAAAAAAAAAAAAAAAAAGAAAAGAAAAGGAAAAGAATACTATGGATGCAAGAAAAAGAGGAAAAAGAATAAAAAAAATAAAAAATCACAATTAAATATTACTACAATAATTTTATAATATTTTACAATAAATTTTAAGTAATAGATTATTATTAGTTAATATTAGTGAGTAAAAAAAATAATTTTAATAGTATATTCAAATTAAATCTAGTAATAATTTTTCACATAAATTTTATTATGAAAGTATTGCTAAAAATATTGTAAACTTTTTCACCGCTTCCGGAGACTTCTTCTGCTGCGTGCTTTGCGTCACTATCAACTACTAATTACACATAGTGCTTGCTTGCGCTCAAGCACTTCCTTCTTGGGTTTTGATTTTTTTTTTTTTTTTAATTCATAATAAATGGTGAACAAGGACTATTCAAATGGGCTTAGAAAAAAAAATTGATGGGCAGTCAAATGGGCTTGGCCATGAGCAAATAAACTCCTTTGACTCTTAACTATTTTATTGGGTGTCATAAAATAAAAATTATTGGGTACTAAAGTAAGTTTTGTCATGACTTAAAAATAATTTAGAAACTCAATAGCTATTGTTTTTTTAGAATTTAATAATTTGTATTTGTATTATGAAAGTTATGTTATAAAAAAATACTATCTATATTTGTTTTGGACTATTTTAGTTAATTTTTCTATTTTTTATTAATTTAATTTTTTTTATATATTTAAAATAATTATTAAATTAATTATGACATCATCACGGTTCGACCTCGGTTCGACTTTAAAAACCTTGAACCTCTCCCTTTTACGGTTCAATGAACGGTCCGAGTCTGAAAACTTTACCCACCACCCTATAATAAAAAAACACCATAATGCGAAATACGTACGTGCCCATTCCTCATCCAGCATGGTTTACGTGTGGTGCATCATGCATGATCATTATCCTCATCTTTAAACCCCCATACCCATACACCTTCCACGTGTCATCTTCCTCCATGATGTAATTATTAATATCTCACCCTTTTTAAGGGTACCTCTTAGTCCAAGCAGATTGGTACGAATTATCTGAAAAAAAAAAGGGGGGGGGGGGGGGGGGGAAGAAAAGAAGAAGAAGAGAGAGAGAGAAGCAAAGGAACAAAGGAATTCAGTTTGTTTCCATTGTGTATTTGCTATATTTGCTGATGGCTGGAGGAACCCATTCTTTCTAGGCTTGATCGTCTGGATAACATAGTAAGTCTCTTTTACATAATTAGATTCAATTTTTTTTTAGGTAAATTCGGATTCAATTTTGAGTTTAGCTTGTTACTGAATTCGTTGAGATGATTACATGACTAAAAGTGAACATGTGTTACTATCTTGACAAGTTTAATTTAACTATATAAACACTGGATCCAAGCTATGTAAATTGAGATTATAAGCAATATAACACTAGCTATGTAAATTGAGATTATAAGCAATATTACACTATTTAATATATTTATAATTGAGATGTATTTATAATTCAGACGAAGAATTAAACACTAGGTCATGCATAGAGCTATAGAAAGAAATATGATCTTACAAATCAAATATAATATTCAATATATCACATCATTTAATGTCCACTATACAGTACTAAAAAGAGAGACAAAAACTTAGCTGAAAATGATTAACTAATAATTTTTTTTTCTCCATTTTAACTTAGAGGATTCTATTCTTTGTTTTGGAAGGTATATGCGGTATATATTGAATTCACTTTTATGATAGAAAGCTTGATCAATCTACTAAGCTTTATTGATTTTGGGAATTGGAGATACTTTGCTTGTGTTTAGAAAAGCATGGTGATAGGCTTCATTAATTAGAAATGTTTTCTTCTTTTTGACAAAGAGTCACAAAGTCTTAATCACCATTATGTTTTCTGAAAACTTGATATATATCATTGTGTAGGAAATCATTTTCTCTTTTGGAAAAGCTTGATAAAGACATTATACCTAGAGATAAACCAAGATCAAGTCTAGGCAGTACTTATGGTGGTGAGAATGACATTAGCTTAAAAATTTGTCAAATGTTGCCCCAAATAACTTCGAGGCTTATATAGTTTGGTCCAAGTAAACTAAGAAACTTTTATCTCATATTCAAAAAATATGAAAATTATGCTTCAATAAATAAATGATGAGAATCACTGTCCTAAATAATTACTAACTTGGTTCAAAAGCCACGCCTTGTTCCTTAATTAGGGTCAACTGATAAAGAAATTATTTGGTCATTACATCATTAATCAAGTTGTAATCACCTCTATTATTTCTCTAATAATTAGTTTTTATTTTACCTAATTTTGATTACATCATACATAGGGTACTTATTTTCATGTTACTTGTATTATGCAACATAATGCCTCAAATATCAATAAGATACTAAAAAATATAAGTATTTTCAAGCTTCAATCCAATAAAAAAAAAATTCTCAAAATTGACCTACTCTCATATAAGAAGAGATGGCAACAAAGTAGTTCATAGTTTGGCTAGATTAGCAATTAATTACCCAAACTTACCTAGACTGTGGTGTGTGAAAAGAGGATGATCCTCTACAAGTTCGATCTGTTATTCTGGCTAATTTGGATGTTTTGTCTTAATAAAGTTTAATATCTTTTCTTCTTTAAAAAAAAAAAAAAATTCCTTGAATAAAAATACCCTTTTAGATATGAAAACAAATAGCAGAAAATAAATGAATGGACCAAATTATTCCATTGTTAAAATTGAATTAGACTTTTTTTTTAATTGAAGGAAAAAAAAAATTGAAAGTTTATTTATTTTATGTACAACTTTTGATAAGCACTTGTCAATTACATGGCATCAGTTGAGGCATTTGGAGGAAATTAGAGGGTGTAACAAGTCCCCAAAGAGCTCGTGTGCATCCACAACATCAAGTCAGATGTCATCCCTTGATTTTTCCCCAAGGAGCCTAGAGAAGCGCTGCCGTCCGATCAACCATGTGAAGATTGAGGCTGAAGTGAAAGGAACACTCATAGAGAGGCTTGATCATGCAGAAGAACGTGTACTAAAGGTAAAAACCTAGGATATAAAAATTACATGAACCAATTCTGATCGTTTGATTAATGATATAGGGAGGATAGGGTGTATGTTAATCTGATGTGCCCAATGTATTGTATCAGTTGTGTTTGCAGTTGGAGGAGCAATTAAAGGCAGAGAGAAAAATCGAAGAAGGGACTAAAGCAATTTGTCCAACAATGTGTGAAGGGACAAGGATAACATAAAGCCAAAACTCACTAAATAAGTAAATTGATGGATTTTTTTTTCCTTGAATTTCTCCCACTTTTGATTGAGAGTTTTGTATATATGGATGAAAATCTTGTGTCAAGTGTTTTAGGTGAAACAATAAGTGAAAAAATAAAATAATAAAATATACCTGATAAAATTTTCCACATGTTGATAATAAACATAAAGGTGAAGTTCCTGAGTTTATCGTTTATTATTTTTAAAAAGCTATAAAAATGTTGGAAAAAGTTGTGTTTATCATTGCTTCAATTATGTAAAATGTGGTGGTAAGTTGTAAATAAATTCAACCATATCTAAATTTTTACAGTCATGTCTAAATTCATTAGGAAACTATTCTCTCATATTCATTCAGAAGTTATGAAATGTATTAAGAAACAATGTCATAACATTGTCTCTCTTAGGTAATTTAGATATGACTGTAAAAATGTTGTCTCTCTTAGGTAATTTGATGTGATAAGTCATAAAAAATATTATTATTTTTTGTAAACTACTGTTATGTTTATACGTAGTGTTATGTTTATGGACAAAACTTAGGTACAGTACTTAGGTGTTGTTCCTTAAGTTCTCTTTTTAAGATTCTGCAACATGAATTTTTCTTCATAGGATGGAAATGTATTTTTTAATTAAGTAACCACATGACTGAATCTTAAGAGGGGAACTTAAGAAATAGCACATAAGGTACTATACCTAAGTTTTGTCCTATGTTTATATCATGTGTTTTCTTCCTCTTTCTCTTTATATAAAATAAGGTGATAACTTGTGAAAAAACTAATGCTGGCTTTTAAGTAGCTTAGTATTGGTAAATGTTGAAATATCAGTCAAGCTACAAGTCGTCTAGGTGTTGGTTGTCACTGCTGTGCTACACACAGTTTTATGTTTACTGCAACATACAGTTTTATGCTCACTGATATTTCTTATTTAATTCATCACGTGTTGGTCATGTGACTCAGTTATTAGTTTGTTAATTAGTTGTTAAGTTTGTTAATGAGTTAATGACTCAATCTGTATATAAACTAATCAGTTCTTAATAATAAGCATCATTGTATTATTCATTTTTTCTCTCTCCGAAACTTCTTTCTCTCCCAATTTCAATATGGTACCAGAGTGAATTGGCTCAGTGCATTCCATCGATTCCTAACTCATCATCCATTGTTGGGGTTTTTTTCTTGAAACTTTCTTCACTCTGTATTTCCTTCTTCTTTCATTGATCTTTCTTGCAAAGTTTCTTTAATTCTTTGCTTTCTCTGATTCTTGAAACTAAGTTCTCTGTAAAACCTAGTTCAAGCTTCTTCAATGGCTTCCGCATCTGCCAATACAGATTTCGTATCATCTACTTCTCAATCCTCTGTTCCTTCTTGGGAAAAACCATCCAATCCCTATTTTTTGCATAGTAGTGAGAATCCTAGCTTGATTCTGGTTAATCAGCCTCTTACTGAAGAGAACTATGATACTTGGAGCCGAGCTATCATTTATGCTCTTGATTCCAAGAACAAAACTGATTTTGTTGATGGCACCATCAAAGCTCCAACAAGTTCATCGGATCCAATTTTCCCTGCTTGGAAGAAATGCAACAGGATGGTTCTTTCTTGGTTGATCAATTCGATGTCCAAGGATTTGATCTCAAGTGTGATTTACCTAAATACTGCACAAGAAGTTTGGACAAATCTCAAGAACTAATTCTCTCAAAGCAATGGCCCTAGGATTTTTGAACTACGAAGAATGGTGAGTAATCTCTCTCATGATAATCTCTTTGTGAGTAGCTATTACACGAAATTCAAGGTAATCTGGGATGAATTGGTCAATTATAAGCCAATTCCCTCATGTTCTTGTGGTTTCTGCACTTGTGGTTCAATGGCTGCTAGGGTTGAGTATCAAGAAGAGGAGTGTGCTATGAATTTTCTGATGGGGCTTAATGAATCCTTTGCAACTGTTAGGGGACAGATCCTACTGATGAAGCCCTTGCCATCACTGAATCAAGTCTTTTCTCTCATCACTCAAGAAGAGAAGCTAAGAAGAGTTGGTTCCAATGTCATTGCAGTTGAATCTACTGCACTCTTCTCTAGAGGTCCTACTAATTCAGCTAACAAGGGTAATTATACCAACAAGCCTAATGGAAAAAGGGAAAGGCCAATTTGTTCACACTGTGGAATTCTTGGCCATGTGGTGGACAAATGCTACAAGATTCATGGTTACCCCCCCCCCCCCCCCCGGGTATAAGAACAAAGGCAAGGGGCACTCAGTCAATTAGGTTTCAATGGGTTTCAATGTGGATCACACAGATACTATGGAGGAACTGACTACAGTGGCTCTCACTTCTTCTAAATGTCACCAGCTCATATCCATGTTACAGGCCCATACCTTGGGATCACAAGGAAATCAAGATTCTTCTCTTGGTACTCATCAAGCTGTCACAGTCATTAGTCATACTACTCCTGCCACCAAGTCCTTGCCACCTGGTACTTTTCACACTGCAGGTATTTTACTACACTTAATACTGCCATTTTAGATAAACCTGAATGCCTAGACTCTATTAATTCCATGTCTCTTTGTTTGCATTCATCCACCAACTTAGATCACTCAGTTTTTTTTTTCCAATCATGCCATTCCACCTGCCCTGTTACCTAATGAATGGATTATTGATAGTGGTGCTACTGACCACATGGTTCATTCCATTTCATATCTTACCAAAATTACTTATGTAGCTCACATTAGTGTCAAACTTCCTAATGGTGAATCTGTCTTAGTCACTCATGTTGGTCAAGTGCAGTTATCATGTGATTTGGTCCTTGACAATGTATTGTGTGTTCCTTCCTTTTCTTTCAATCTCATTTCCATTGGGAAATTAACACATTATCTGAGGTGTTGCTGCATTTTCCTCTCTCAATTCTGTTTTATATAGGACTTACTCCAGTGGAAGACAATTGGTTTGGGTAGAAAGCATGGTGGTCTGTACATTTTACAGCAAACCAACTCTGCTAAGCTTTCTATCCCAATTCAATTTTCCAATTTCATGCCTACTATTCTCTCACATCCTAGTGTTTACTCTCCTTCCTCTGTTGTTGCTGATTGTAGCCTTGTCTCATGTAATAGCACTACTGTTTCAAATTCTGTTTTGTGGCATAATAGAATGGGTCATCCTTCTTCATCTAGGTTACACTTGATTAGCTCAATAATTCCTTATGTAACTTTCTGTGATAAAGAGCTTCCTATTTGCATAATTTGTCCTTTAGCCAAACAAAAACGGCTTCCTTTTCCTAATGAGAATAACATTTGTTCTTCCATTTTTGATCTTGTTCATTGTGATATCTGGGGACCTTTTTATGTTCCTTCTATTAATGGTTTTAAATATTTTCTGACCATTGTTGATGATTGTAGTAGATGTACTTGGGTATATTTACTGAAATTCAAATCTGATGCTAGGTCTGTTATTCAGTCATTCTTTTCTTTTGTTGAAACTTAATTTCACCTCAAAATTAAAACCTTAAGATCAGATAATGGTCCTGAATTTCACATGCCTCAATTCTTCTCTTCCAAGGGCACCTTACATCAACTGAGTTGTGTAGATACACCTCAACAGAACTCAGTTGTTGAAAGAAAACACCAACATATTTTGAGTGTTGCTAAAGCCCTTCGATTTCAAGCTAATTTGCCTTTGAAGTTTTGGGGAGATTGCATTCTTACAGCAATCTATCTTATTAATAGGTTGCCTAGTCCTTTGCGAACAATAAAACTCCCTATGAAATCCTTTTGGGTATTGTTCCTTCTTACTCTCATCTCAAAGTTCTAGGTTGTCTATGCTTTGCATCTACTCTCTCTAGGAATAAATCTAAATTTGATCCTAGAGCCTCTCCCTATGTCTTTCTTGGTTATCTCTATGGTGTCAAGGGATATAAATTGTTCAACCTTGACTCCAAGTCTATTTTCTTGTCCAGAGATGTTGTCTTCCATGAACACATTTTTCCTTTTCATTCCATGGATTTTCATCTTACAAATGCTTCTACCTCTCTACCACTTGCTGGTGGTTCTTTGTTTCCACCTCCCACCTTCATTTTTGATGATTCACCAATGGAAGTTTCTAACACAATGATTGACACACATTCACCCCACATACCTGATTTACCCATTTCTTCTCCCCATGCTATACCAGACCATCCTATCAATCCTGTTTCGCCTGCTCCACCTGACCAGCCTGTCCAACCTGCCCATCCAGCACCTAGAATATCCTCCAAACCTCACAAAGCACTTGCTTATCTTCTGGATTTCCATTGTCAACTTGCCTCAACCAAACACCTACCCTTCTCTACTATTCCTTTTCCTATTGAATCTGTCCTTTCCTATGATAGGCTATCTACCACTTATAGAGCTTTCACTGTTGCTCTCTATGTTTGTGCTGAGCCCAAGTCCTATGCTGAGGCTGCAAGAGATCCTAGGTGGTAGGCAGCTATGTCTGATGAGATACAAGCACTTGAAATAAACCATACTTGGCAGCTTACACCTTTGCCAGCTGGTAAGGTTCCTATAGGTTGCAAATGGGTCTATAAAGTCAAACATAGGGCTAATGGGAGTATTGAAAGGTTCAAGGCTAGACTAGTAGCAAAAGGGTACACCCAACAGGAGGGTTTGGATTACTATGAAACTTTTAGTCCAGTTGTGAAGTTTGTCATTGTTAGGACTATCCTGGCTATTGCAACTGCTCTTAATTGGCATTTGGTCCAATTGGATGTTAATAATGCATTTTTGCATGGTGAACTTGATGAGGATGTATACATGCTACCTCCACCTGGTTTTGGTAGTAAGGGGGAGCCTGATTTAGTTTGCAAACTCACCAAGTCTTTGTATGGACTGAAGCAGGCCAGCAAACAATGGTTTTCAAAGCTCTCAACCACAATCATCAACCATGGATTCACTCAGTCCAAATCTGACTACTCTATGTTTACAAGAATTCATAATGATGTTATCATTGTTATCTTAGTGTATGTTTATGATATTTTGGTAGCTAGCAACAACCTTGAAGCTGTTTCAGAGTTCAAACAATTTCTTCATGATCAGTTTAAGCTAAAGGATCTTGGTCCTTTGAAATATTTTCTAGGATTAGAGGTGGCTCGATCCTCTACAGGCATAAGTGTTTGCCAAAGAAAATATGTTTTAGAGCTTCTAGCAGAAACTGGACAACTAGCAGCCAAGCCTAATAAATCACCTATGGAGCAAGACACCAAGCTATCAAACTATCATGGAGACTTGTTAATAGATCCTTCTCAATATAGGAGACTTCTTGGGAAACTATTGTATCTGACACTGACCAGACCAGATATTGCATATAGTGTGCATCAATTGAGTCAATTTCTTGCACAGCCTAGGCAGCCACATCTCCAAGCAGCCAATAGAATTCTTAAGTATCTAAAAGGGACACCTAGACAAGGTCTCTTTTTCTCAGCAAATTCAAATTTACACTTGAAAGGTTACTGTGATGCTGATTGGGCCAGTTGTCCTGATACAAGGAGGTCTATCACTGGTTTTTGTGTATTTTTGGGTGAGTCATTGATTGCCTGGAAGTCCAATAAAAAACACACTGTGTCCAGGTCTTCTGCAGAGTCAGAGTACAGGTCTATGGCTGCTGTTGTCAGTGAGTTTGTATGGTTAAAGGGCTTGCTTAAAGATCTATCAATTAGTCATGATCATCCTGCTTTTCTATACTGTGACAGTAAAGCTGCAATCCACATAGCAACTAACCCGGTCTATCATGAGAGGACAAAGCACATAGAGCTTAATTGCCATTTTGTGAGGGAGAAAATACAAGATGGCTTAGTCAAGACCTTTCATGTTTCAACTAAACACCAATTGGCTGATCTACTTACAAAGCCTCTGGGACACCAACAGTTTAGCAACTTACTGTGCAAGATGGGCATGAGCAACATATATGCTCCATCTTGAGGGGGAGTGTTGAAATATCAGTCAAGCTACAAATCGTTTAGGTGTTGGTTGTCACTGTTGTGCTACACACAGTTTTATGTTTACTGCTACATACAGTCTTATGCTCACTGATATTTCTTGTTTAATTCATCACGTGTTGGTCATGTGAGTCAGTCATTAGTTTGTTAATTAGTTGTTAAGTTTGTTAATTAGTTAATGACTCATCTGTATATAAACTGATCAGTTCTTAATAATAAGCATCAGAGTATTATTCATTTTTTCTGTCTCCGAAAATTCTTTCTCTCCCAATTTCAATAGTAAATAAACGTAACATATGCATATGATTCACGTATATCCATGGTATTCAAATAAACTTGCATTTCCTGAATTGTTGTCAATTGTTTGAAACTATACGTGTTTATGTCAGACTAAAAGTAAAATATGCATTTATTGTGGAAGAGTTAAAAGGTTTGTAAATTACAGCTTATTGAAAGATAAAACTTGATGAAAAACAGTTGATTATTGGCGTAAAACACATATAAAAGAGAAGGTATTAAAGAATAAAAGAAACGTATGCTTATCAAACATGTTTATTGTTTAGTAATAAAAACAAAAGCTCCTAAAAATAATCATTGGTTTGTTCAAAATAATCATTATTAGTTCATATAAAATACTAAAATTACTATAAATTTTAAAATTAAAAAAAAAATTACAAAGTGGTCAGTCCCATTTTAAGTTTTTAAAAAAAGATAATAAATGAGTATTTGAATTAATTTTTCTTATTTGAGACACATAATAGTAAAAACTATATAGTGAAAGAGTAATGCTATAACCATACATTATTTTACAACATTTTTACTAATTATTGAAGTAACAAATTCTTATTGGTTCTCATTTGAGCCTACCACTAAAATTATTTTTTTACTTATTAATAATTATTCACTACATCAACAGTTTGTAATATTGTTTGTGACTTTAGCATTTTTCTATAGTAAAATTTGTAGTACTTCTAATATCACTAAAAAAAAAAAGTGTTTTGAACATAGTCCAAGGACCAAATCACACTTGAGTGGATTTGAAGTTCATGATACAAAGATTATTATATTTATGTGAGAAAAAAATATATGGTGAATGTACCCTATTTTTGTTATGAATTTTTTAAAATATAGACGTAATGTACCTGTACTGATCATGTAACGTTCTTTCTCCGTTTTCGTATTTTTAAGCCGATATTTTGAAACGAACCTTTTCGAAATGTACCGAACTATTCCCATATGTATATTTACCGAATTAAACACATACCGTATAGTACTAACTATGTTATGTAGATATGTTTGACTATATTTTACATATGGGGTTGAGTTTTTATGTTTTACATATAATTTAGGATAAATTGTAAATTACACTCTTAAAGTTTGGATTTTACACATTGAAGTTTTAGAATTTAGATTTTAACCCCTGAAGTTTGGGAGTGTTTGAATTTTACACCTCAAAGTTTTAGAATTTGGATTTTACCCCCTAAATTTTAGGGATATTTGGATTTTACTCCTTAAAGTTTGGAACTATTTAAATTTTACACCCTAAAGTTTTAGATTAATTTGGATGTGTAAAAGCCAAATAACCCCAAACTTTAGGAGGTAAAATCCAAATTCTGAAATGTCATGGTGTAAAATCCAACCCTCAAAATTTCAAGGGGTAAAATTCAAATTTTGAAATTTTAGGGCGTAAAATCCAAACACTCTCAAACTTTGAGTGTGTAATTTGCAATTTACCCTATAATCTATTTTCTTCCCCATTTTTCTTATTGAATATGAATTTGACTCATCTTAGTCAAATTTATACAAACCAAATAAAATAAGAGGATGTGTTAATATTTTTTTTAAACCCGATTTATTTATTTAAATTTTGGAAAAGCATAAAGCAATAATTGGTTAGAACATTCTTAGAGTTTGGTGTGATCATTTGGTAGTATTTGTTTTTGCCTCATTTTATCTTCACACACACATAGACAACAAAAATAGGCATTAAAGGTAAATTCAAGGGAAATAAATATTACTTTAAAAAGTTGAAAGCTTTTGAATAAGAGGGAGTTAAAGGTTATATTCCCTAACTGAAGTTATATATATATATATTAACTTCTCCTTCAGTTTTGTGATTGGTATGAATGTAAATCATGAATGAAGTCAAAATGGCCCATACTCCTACGATGGGACAAGCAAATAAGACTTTAGCCTTTAGGTACATAGTTGTAGGGAATATATATATAGGCCACTGACTTCCCAATTTTGGGTCCATGCTCATAGGGACTAGGCCGGCAACATCTAGCTTTGCTTAATACTTGCCCTTATTGGCTTCGGGTCGAAGTATGGCCCAATTTTCTTGGCTTTGGGGGATATTCTTGAAGAAATTATTAGCCTGGTAGACTCTCCCTAATATGAAGGATGGATCCTACTCAAGGGTCTCAAACTCTCAATCACTTTTATTTTATTTGATGGGCTTGACAAAGGTGATATTCCTTTTTTTTTTTTTTTTTTTTGAAGTTTTAATTACATGGTAAAAAAAGAACAAGTTAAAAAGGATATTACTTGCCACGTCACCTAATTCTAGATATAAGATCTTCGTCAATCTCTACATTTACATTCTTTAATTTCTTCTCATTACAAAAAATAAAATTTTATATACATCAAGAAGGAAAAAAATAAAAATAAAAAAGAGAACAAATCTATAGTCCATTAACTTGAGTTGAAAATACCCAATTTAAGAACTATCACCATCTATTTTAATCATAATATCACCGGAGTGTTTTATTTGTTGTGTCATTGCCTGAATTATCATTTGGTTGCATTGAGTTTAACCAAGCTTAGTACCTCTTATTAAACTAGTTTTTAATAATGGCTAAAACTGTGATAGAGTAGCATCAATCTCATATCAGCTTTTAATCTACGAGAAACACAACCTTTTTGGCAAAAATCTAATATACTTTTAAATAGAAAAAATAAAATCTTACAAATCAAATATAATATTTAATATCACATCATCCAATGTACACTATTAAAAAAGACAATTAAAAACATATCTGAAAATGATTAACTAATAATTTCTTTTGTCTCCATTTTAACTGAGAGGATTCTATTCTTTCTTTTGGAATTTGTTGGTATATATTGAATTCACTTCTATGATAGAAAGCTTGATCTATCTAAGCTTTATTGATTTTGGGAATTGGAGATACTTTGCTTGTGTTTAGAAAAGCTTGGTGATAGGCTTCATTAATTAGAAATGTTTTCTTCTTTTTGACAAAGAGCCACAAAGTCATAATCATCAGATTGTTTACTGAAAACTTGATATCATTGTGTAGGAAATCATTTTCTCGTTGCGAAAATCTTGATAAAGACATTATACCTAGAGATATACCTAGATAAAGTCTAGGCAGGACTTATGGTGGTGAGAATTACATTATAGATAGCATTAAAATTGTCAAATTCTGCCCCCAAATAACTTCTCTGTTTATATAGCCTGGTCCAAGTAAACTAAGAAACTTTTATGTCCTATTCAAATATATGAAAATTACACTTCAATAAATTAATGATGTGAGTGACTTTCCTAAATAATTACTGACTTGGTTCAAAGCCACACCTTATTCCTTAATTAGGGTCAACTTTGGTCATTACATCAGTAGTCAAGTTGCAATCCCCCCTATTATTTCTCTAATAATTAGTTTTTATTTTACCTAATTTTGATCACATCATATACAGGGTACTAATTTTCATTTTAATCATATTATGCAACATAATTCAGCAAAAAAAAAAAAATCATATTATGCAACATAATGTCTCAAATATAAATAAGATGCTAAAAAATATAAGTATCTTGAATCTTCAACCCAACAATACAATTGTGTCTTGAATAAAAATACCCTGTTGGATATATAATAAAACAAATAATAGAAAATAGATGAATGAACCAAATTATTCTATTTTTAAAATTGAATTACTTTTTTTTTTTAATTGAAGGGAAAAAATTGAAAATTTTATGTACAACTTTTGATATGCACTTGTCACTTGTTTAATACATGCTATTAGTTGAGGCATTTGGAGGAAATTAGAGGGTGTAACAGGTCTTCAAAGAGCTTTTGTGCATCCACTATATCAAGTGGGACCATCACAAGTGATGGACACATGTCATCCCTTGATTTTCCCCAATGGAGCCTAGAGAAGCACTGCTGTCCGATCAACTATGTGAAGATTGAGGCATTAGATGAACCAATTCTGACCGTTTGATCAATGATATAGGGGGTAAGGTGTATGTTAATCTAATGAGCCCAATGTATTGGATCAGCTATGTTTGTAGTTAGAGGAGCAATTAGGGGCAGAGAGAAAATAAAGGAGAAAAATGAGAAGAAAACCCACAAGAAGAAGGGACTAAAGCAATTTGTCCAACAATATGTGAAGAAACAAGGATATCATAAAGCCAAAACTCACTCAGTAAATTGATGGGTTTTTTTTTTTCCCTTGAATATCTC
Source organism: Quercus variabilis (assembly GCA_030445155.1). Lineage (NCBI taxonomy): Eukaryota > Viridiplantae > Streptophyta > Magnoliopsida > Fagales > Fagaceae > Quercus > Quercus variabilis. The sequence goes on along the minus strand of CP129448.1, from coordinate 5,474,003 downwards.
TCACTTTTGGTTGAGTGTTTTGTATATATGGATGAAAATTTTGTACCATGTGTTTTTGGTAAAACTATAAGTGAAAAAAAATTCATCTGATAAAATTTCCTCATGTTAATATGAATTTTTTTTATTTGATAATAGTAAACATTGTACTAATTGTGTGACTCATAAAGGTGAAGTTTCTTAGTTTACAACTTATTATTTTTAACAAGCTATAAACATGGTAAAAAAAATTGTGTTCATCATTGCTCCAATTATGTAAAATTTGGTGTGGTAAATTGTGAAAAATGTTGTAAACAAAGTCTTTCAATCTAAATTCATTCGGATGTTATGAAAAGTATTATGAAAAAAATGTGTGATCATAACATTACCTCTTATCTTAAATGAGATAAGGTGATAGATTGACAAAAATATTGTCCCTCTTAGGTAATTTGAGGTGATAAGTGTGGAAAAATAACATTGTGTTATGTAAAATTATTTGTATGTTTATGTTTATGTTTTTTTTTCTCCTTCTTCGTCTTATGTAAAACTAAGTTATAACTCATGTTTGTTATTTTGACTTTTGCTGTAAGTGAAAAATGACGGGCATAATTATAGATAAAATATTTTTATTTATCAAAGTGAAAAATAACACTTTTTTTAAGAGTTGAAAATACATTTTTAATTCTTATCTAGTAGTTACTTACAAAATTTAGTACATCATAAAAAATATAGTATGAAGTGGTAATAATTTTTCAATCTTTGCAATGAATTTAATAGGATCCAAAGGCACATTTGCTTGGATTCAGCTTCATCTTGTATTGTCTAAGTGTATCAAAAGTCTCATGTAAGTTGTCCAAATGTTGAGTCTCCTTTGCACTTTTGACTAATTGTCCATGTAGACTTCAACATTTTGCTCAATTTATGGACGAAACATATGTTTGACTAGTTTTTGATAGGTAGCTCCTGTATTTTTCAGACCAAATGACATGACTTTATAATAAAAATGAATTACTTCAAAATAAGTATGAATAGACACTCTATTTTCTTAAATAAGAGTGCATATCTCCCCTATCACTATATCCATAAGGAAAGATTTACATACGATTGCATAATTACCTTATGTATGCAGAATTGAGTAAATACATATTAACACTCTCCCCTTAAGTAAGAGTGTCAGTCCTTCATTTATACATATAGCTCATAGCTTATTATTAAAGCATAAACTTTTGAAATAAAGAGAAATTGAATAAAATACTTCTGAATATTATTTAGACGTAAATGCACTTTTATTCCCTACATTTTGCATTTTTTTCATTTTGGTCCTTACTTTTTTATTTTTACCACTTTTAGTCCCTAAACCAATTAACGCTTAACATGTAGGTCCTTTCCGTCACCCAACTAACAGCAGAAGCTGACGTGGCTGATGGTGAAATTAAAAAATCATATAATCACACAAAATATAATGCCATGTCAACAAAAAAATTTAAAAAATTAATTTATTAATTTTAACTAAATTATAAAAAAAAATTAAAACTTAAAAATCACTAAAATTAAGATCTAAAAAGTATCTTGAACAAAGTTAAAAAAAACAAAATATTTTTGAAAAATTCGGAAAAACATGTTTTTTCCGCAATATTTGGTTGGAAACATGTTCAAACTATCTCTTTCTTCCAATTCCATTTCCAATTACAATTCCTAACTAAAACCAAACAAATCCTTATAAACCAATTTCTCTTCTCCACTTATCAAAAAAAAATTCATCTTCTCCTCTCTCTAAGCTATTCCACAGTCCCCATCAAATCTCTCCAAACCTCTATCTCCACCTCTTAATCTTGCTCTCTCGGCAAGGGTGATGACAACAGCGAAGGCGACAGCAGAGGCTTGAAGACTAAAGGTGACAGTAGCGGTGGGCAGCGGCTTGAAGATTGGTTGTTCTGGGTTTTGCTCGCATGGGTTTTGGATATAGATCGATGCTTCTGTGCTTATCTAAGTTTTTCTGGGTTTCGAATCAATGCTTTGCTACTGCTACTGCTGCTCAACCTAGCACTCTAACCCCTCTACCCATTTTTCCCTTCGCAATTTCTCTCTCACGAACCCATACTTGTTCTCTCTTTTCCAACCAAACCTAGTCGAGACAAAGAAAAATAAAAAACAACAAAAATCCATAACAATATCCATAAACCCAGATTTGCTAACAATATTTATCAGCTCTGAGAAAATTCTTTTTCTTGTATATTATTAATATTTTTTGCTGTTTTTGGGTTCAGATTTGAGTTGCTAACATGTTTTTATTTTTATTTGTGTGTGTGATTTCCATTGTAAGATGTTTGGGAAGTGTGTTGACGTAGTTCAAATGAAATGTGTTTTTTTCATGTGGGTATCCGTAAAAATTTAGGATTCTGTGGTGTCTCGGTGGTGGTGGCGGCTAGCTTTTGGTGGTTGGGTTGAGTTTAGGTTGTTGTTGGCTTTGGTGGGTTGTTGGTGGTAGTGGTGATTACTGGTCGTGGGCATGATGGATAGAGAGAGAGGAAAAGAGAGATGTGTGTTCTTGAGTTCTTTTATCTAGGTTCAAGTTCTTGTGATCTTATGTTCTTCCAAAAAACTAATGATTTTTTTTTAATTTTTAATTTATTTTAATATTTGTTTTTAATTTAATTAATTAATGTGTGTGATTATAATTTTTTTTTTTATTCTACCGTCAGCCACGTCAGATTTTGCTATTAGTTGGGTGATGGAAATGACATAAATGCTAAGCCTTAATTAGTTTAGGGACTAAAAGTGGTAAAAATAAAATGTAGAGACCAAAATGGAAAAAGTGCAAAATATAGGGATTAAAAGTGCATTTACGCCTATTATTTATTAACTTTCATATCTTTATATCTTTATATTTGTGTTGTCATATTTATTCATTTTAATTAGATAATATTAAAATGTTACAACACTTATATTACACAATATTTATTGCAACTTCAAAATGACATCACTTTGCATAAAAGTTTTTGTTCTCTAAAAGAAAACTATTTTTCTCTTAAATTTTTTTTTTCTCATATTTAAATTCATTCATAAGTCATGAAAAACATTATTAAAAATAATGTGGGGTCACAACATTACCTTTTATGTAAAATAAGATGAGGTGGTAGATTGAAAAAAAATATATATATTGTCTCTCTTAGGTAATTTCAGCTAAAAAGTTGTGAAAAAACAGCATTGCTTTATGTAAAATCATTCTAGGTAATTTGAGGTGATAAATTGTGAAAAAAAAAAACTTTTTTTTTAATGGAAAACTGTTTGTATGTTTATATTTAGTTTTATAGTTATGTTTATGTTTTTTCATCTTCCTCTTTAAGTAAAATAAGGTGATAAGTTGTGAAAAAATTAATGTTGGTGTTATGTAGGTATATTTGACTATATTTTACATATGGGGTGAGTTTTTATGCTGATAGATATTCTATTTTTTCCCCATTTTTCCTCTTGGATCTAAATTTGACTCATCTTAGTCAAATTTATCCAAACCAGATAAAATAAAAGAATGTGTTATTATATTTTTTTAACCCAACTTAAGCTTAAAAAAAAATTGTAAAAGCATATAAAAATAATCGGTTAGCACATTCTTAGTAGTTTGATTAAATGCCAATGATTTAATCATCTCCTAATATTTATTTTTACCTCATTTTATCTTCACACACACAACAAAATAGGCATTAAAGGTAAATTCAAGGGAAATAAGTATTTCTTTAAAAACTTGAAAGCTTCTGAATAAGAGGGAGTTAAAGGTTAAATTCTCCTAGCTAAAGTTATGTTTGTTTCTTTTTTTAACTTCTCCTTCACTTTTGTGATCGATGAATCTAAATCATCAATAAAAGTGAAAATGGTCCATACTCCTAGGATAGAACAAGCAAACGAGACTTTAGGATATATATATATATATATATATAGGCCAGTGGCTTCCCAATTTTAGGTCCATTCTCATAAGGACTATGACAGCAACATCTAGCTTTGCCAGAGTTGTCTTTATTTGCTTAGGGTCAAAATATGGCCCAATTTTCTTGGCTTTAGGGAATATTCTTGGAGAAATTATTAGCCTGGTAGACTCTCCCAATTATGAGGGATGGATCCTACTCTAGGGTCTCAAACTCTCTTTTATTTTACTTGATGGGCTTGACAAATGTGATATTCCTTTTCTTTTTTTCTTTTTTTTGAAGTTTTAATTACTTGGTAAAAAAAGAACCTATTTAAAAGAATATTACTTGCCACGTCACCTAATTCTAGATATAAGATCTTCTCATTACAAAAAATAAAATTTTATTTACATCATGAAGGAAAAAATAAAAATAAAAAAGAGAACAAATTTATAGTCCATTAACTTGAGTTGAGAATACCCAATTTAAGAACTATCACTATCCATTTTAATCATAATATCACTAGAGTGGTTTATTTGTTGAGTCATTGCCTGAGTTATCATTTGGCTGCATTGAGTTTAATCAAGTTTAGTATCTCCTATTAAACTAGCTTTTAATAATGGGTTACAATTGTGATAGAGTAGCATCAATCTGATATCAACTTTTAATCTATGAGAAAAACTCGGTTTCTATTAAAAATATTAGACTATGTCAATTTAACCACAAGTTTTTTGGCATAAATCTAACATACTTCTAATTAGAAAAATAGAATATTACAAATCAAATATAATATTTAGGCTAAAATGAAAAATTCACCTTTCAAATTTCTTCAGAATCATTTTAGTCCTTTAACTTGGCTTACGTTCATTTCAGTCTTCTAAATTTCAAATTTATTCAATTAAGGCCTATTTATCAACTTTTGTTAAATTTTTTTGAAAAAAAAAATCTGAAAAATATTTGACAATCATTAATTGATTTTTTTTTTTTAATTAAAAGAATTTGAAGAAAATTTTAAAAATTAGAAAATTAACCATAACATATAACAAATGTTGATGGAAAAGCCTTATTGACAAAACTTGAAAATTAGATGATTAAAATGAACGAAAGTAAAGTTGAAAGATTCAAATGAATTTTAGTGAAACATGGAAGATATGATTTGCATTTTAGCCTAATATTTAATATCATATCATTCAATGTACACTATAAACAAGAAAAACAAAACTAAATTCATAGCTGAAAATGAGTAACTAATAATTTTTTTTCTCCATTTTAACTGAGAGGGTTCTAGTATTTCTTTTGGAATGTATATGGTGTATATTTAATTCACTTCTAAGATAGAAAGCTTGATCAATCTACTAAGCTTTCTTGATTTTGGGAATTGGAGATACTTTGCTTGTGTTTAGAAAAGATTGGTGATAGGATTCATTAATTATAAATGTTTTCTTCTTTTTGACAAAGAGCCACAGAGTCACAATCATCATTTTGTTTCTGAAAGCTTGATATATTTCATCGTGTAGGAAATCATTTTCTAGTTTTGAAAAGCTTGATAAAGGCATTATACCTAGAGATATATATATACAAAGATAAAGTCTAGGCATCTAGTACTTATGGTGGTGAGAATTACATTATAGATAGACGAATGTCAATAGCTTTAAAATTTGTCAAATGCTGCCCCAAATAACTTTGAGGTTTATATAGCCTTTTTTCTTTTTTTGTGGAGGTTTATATAGCCTGGTCCAAGTAAAAGCTAAGAAACTTTATCTCCTATTCAAAAATATGAGAATTACACTTCAATAATTTAATGATGTGAGTAATTGTCCTAAATAATTATTGACTTGGTCCAAAGCCACACCTTATTCCTTAATAAGGGTCAACTTTGGTCATTACATCAGTAATCAAGTTGTAATCACACCTATTATTTCTCTAATAATTAGTTTTTATTTACCTAATTTTGATTACACCATACATAGGGTAATTATTTTCATTTTAGTTATATTATGCAACATAATGTCTCAACTATCAATAAGATACTAAAAAATACAAATATCTTGATTCCTGAACCTTCAACCCACAATACAATTTATAAAACAAATAATAGAAAATAGATGAATGGACCAAATTATTCTATTTTTAAAATTGAATTAGACTTATTTTATTTTAATTGAAGGGAAAAAAATTGAAAATTTTATGTACAACTTTTGATATGCACTTGTCACTTGTTTAATACATGCTATTAGTTGAGGCATTTGGAGGAAATTAGAGGATGTAACAGATCTTCAAAAAGCTCTTGTGCATCCACCACATCAAGTGGGACCATCACAAGTGATGGACACGTGTCATCCCTTGATTTTTCCCAAGGGAGCTTAGATAAGTGCTTCCGTACGATCAACCATGTGAAGATTCAGGTTGAAGTCAAAGGAAGATTCATTGAGAGGCTTAATCATGTAGAAGAATGTGTAGTAAAGGTAAATGATCTTATATATATATATATATATACATATATATTGGATGAACCAATTCTGACCATTTGATCAATGATAGACGTATGTTAATCTGATGAGTCCAATGTATTGGATCAACTGTGTTCGTAGTTAGAGGAGCAACTAGGGGCCGAGAGAAAAATGAGAAGAAAACCCACAAGAAGAAGGGAATAAAGCAATTTGTCCGACAATATGTGAAGAAACAAGGATATCATAAAGCCAAAACTCGCTAAGTAAATTGATGGATTTTTTTTTTTTTTCTTGAATATCTCTCACTTTTGGTTGAGTGTTTTGTATATATGGATGAAAATTATGTGCCATGTGTTTTTGGTAAAACTATAAGTGAAAAAATAAAAATAAAATTCATCTGATAAAATTTTCCTCATGTTAATATGACTTTTTTTATTTGATAATATATGGTAAACATTGTACTAGTTGTGTGACTCATAAAGGTGAAATTTCTTAGTTTACAACTTATTGTTTTTAACCAGCTATAAAAATGCTGAAAGAATTTGTGTTCATCATTGCTCCAATTATGTAAAATTTGGTGTGGTAAATTGTGAAAAATGTCGTAAACAAATTCTCTCATATCTAAATTCATTCGGATGTTATGAAAAGTATTATGAAAAAAATGTGCGATCATAACATTACCTCTTATCTTAAATGAGATAATGTGGTGGATTGACAAAAATATTGTCCCTCTTAGGTAATTTGAGGTGATAAGTTGTGGAAAAATAACATTGTGTTATGTAAAATTATTTGTATGTTAATGTTTATGTTTTTTTTCTCCTTCTTCATCTTGTGTAAAATTAAGTTATAACTCATGTTTGTCATTTTGACTTTTGCAGTAAGTGAAAATTAATAGGCATAATTATGAATAAAATGTTTTTATTTATCAAAGTGAAAAATAACACAAATTTTCTTTTAAGAGTTGAAAATGCATTTTTCATTTTTATATAACAGTTACTTACATAATTTAATGCATCATAAAAAAATACAGTATGAAGTGGTGATAATTCTTCAATCTTTTCAATGAATTTAATAGGAAGATTACCCAAAAAAAAAAAATATTGTGCTATCATACATCATAAATAAAAACATATTCAATAAAGCCAAAAATGAATTACTTCAAACTAAGTATGAATATGCACTCTAGTTTCTTAAATGAGTGTGCATATCTCCCTTATCACTATATCTATAAGAATGGAGTTACTACAAAAATACCGCATGAAAGCAGTAGTGGGTAAACTTTTATCCGTATAGCTTATAGCTTATTATTAGAGTGTAAACTTTTCAAATAAAGAAATGCTTATTGTTGGTGCAAACAAAATAATAATGAAAATAACATAAAAAGAAATTGAATAAAATACTTCTGAATATTAACTCTTATATCTTTATATCTTTATATTTATATTGTCATATTTATTCATTTTAATTAGATAATATTAAAATGCTACAACACTAATATTACACAATATTTATTGCAACTTCGAAATGACGTCACTTTGCATAAAGGTTTTTGTTCTCTAAAAGAAAACCGTTTTCTTCTTAAATTTTTTTTTCTCATATTTAAATTCATTTAGAAGTCATGAAAAATACTATTAAAAAAATGTGTGGTCATAATGTTACCTTTTATGTAAAATGAAATGAGGTGGTAATTGAAAAAATATGTAAAATATTGTCTCTCTAAGGTAATTTGAGCAGAGAAGTTGTGAAAAAATAACATTGCTTTATTTAAAACCAATCTAAGTAATAATTTGAGGTGACAAGTTGTGAAAAATAACATTGTTTATGTAAAACTACTTGTATGTTTATATTTAGTTTTATAGGTATGTTTATGTTTTTTCCCTCTTCCTCTTCCTCTTTAAGTAAAATAAGGTGATAACTTGTAAAAAAATTAATGTTGGTATTCATGTAGATATGATTGACTATATTTTACATATGGGGTGAGTTTCTATGCTTATAAATGTTCTATTTTTTCCCCATTTTTCCCCTTGGATCTGAATTTGACTTATCTTAGTCAAATTTATCCAAACCATATAAAATAAGAGGATGTGTTAATATATTTTTTTTGAACCCAACTTAAGCTTTTTATTAAAATTTTTTTTGAAAAAGCATAAAGCAATAATTGGTTAGCACATTCTTGGTTATCTTCACACACATACACAACAAAATAGGCTCTAAAGATAAATTCAAGGGAAACAAATATTACTTTAAAAAGTTGAAAGCTTCTTAAAAAGAGGGAGTTAAAAGGTGAAATTTTCCTAACTCAAGTTATGTTTGTTTCTTTTCTAACTTCTCCTTCAGTTTTTTGATTAGTATGAATCTAAATCATTAATGAAAGTGAAAATGGTCCATACTCCTAGGATAGAACAAGCAAATGAGACTTTAGGGTATATATATATATATATATATATAGGCTGGTGACTTCCCAATTTTAGGTCCATTCTCATAAGGACTTGGCCAGCAACATCTAGCTTTGCCTAATGCTTGTATTTATTGGCTTTGGGTCCAAAATATGGCCCAATTTTCCTGGCTTTTGGAGAAATTATTAGTCATGTGAACTTTCCCTAATATGAAAAATTATTATTTCACTTGATGGGCTTGACAAATTTTATATACATTTTTTTTTGTTGAATTATTAATAACATCTAATGGTAAAATAAATAAATAAAACCTATTTAAAAGGATATTACTTGCCATGTCACCCAATTCTAGAAAATATAATGATCTTCATCGATCTCTACATTTACATTCTTTAATTTCTTCTCATTACACAAAAATAAAATTTTATATACATCAAGAAGGAAAATAAAAATAAAAATAAAAAGAGAACAAATTTATAGTCCATTAGCTTGAGAATACCCAATTTAAGAACTATCACACTCCATGCTAATCATAGTATCACTAGAGTAGTTTATTTGTTGAGTCAATGAGTTTTACCAAGATCAGTATCTCTCCTATTAAACAGGCTTTTAATAATGGGCTAAAATTGTGATAGAATAGAATCAATCTGATATAAGTTTTTATCACATTTGTTGATAGATGTTTGTATAATTTTAGTGCATGAATAGATCAACAGGGAGCAATGATGATGTTATTATTTTGACCCTGAGGTTATTTACAATAGAAAGGTTATTTACTATAGAACTATTTTCAGACAAAACTTTGCTCACATACGCGGATGTCACATGTTGAAATTATAATAGTGACAATGATGTTTATATGTGAAGAAATTTTGCAAAAAATATCATAAACAATATTTTTTGAATTTGGACCAGGTTAAAAAAACAGAGAGAGTAGGTATAATCTTTGTTTGACAAAATCTCCATCTGATGGATGAGGCAATCAGTTCAATCTTTTCAATAAAAAAGGGGAAACCCATGGCAAAGAAACCTCATGGATCATGGTAGCTTTTATATATATATATATATATATATATATATTCAATATAGGTATATAAAAAAAAGGTTGTCACATCACATTACATGATATTGATACCTATATTTACATGCCTGCAGAAGACGACATGTTTGATAAAAGTCTTCCTAATCGGATGACAAATGGCTTTGAACTTTTAGCTTTCTGCTTTCATTTTTGTTTAATCTTTTGACTTGTGCATGGGTTGGACTTTTAGGTGTTTTATGGGTTAGGTTTTGCCCATTACATAATATATCTACCTCTTCATGGACCTTCAAGAAAGGTCTATACGGTTGTAAAAAAAAATATTTTATTATGTAGATCTATCAATATATATTAACTTCTATTTATATGTACATATTTTAATAGATTTGAATCTTTCATTTTTTTTTCTTTTTAATTTTGTTATTAACCCTTAACCCTTCTCTCTCTCTCTCTCTTTTTATACATATATATATTTATTTATTTATATTTTGGAGTAACCGATAAAATATTTTTTATAAATAAACTAAATCAGCTTGGAATACAACATCCAGTTCAAATAGTAGATCTTCTACTTATACATATTATACACACACACACACACACACACAAATGATGTTAAAAATTGCCATTAAATGAAGTATTATATATTTATATTCACTCTAAATAGTGAGCCTAGCTAGAGTTGATAAACTCATTTTTGGTTTTTATGTACAACTTTTTAAAATTTTAATTTTTCTTTTTTTTTTCTTACTTTTTTAAAAGAATAAAAATACTTTAACACGTTTTTAGCAAAAAATTTTCAACAAAAAGTTAAATAAATTATTCTTAAATGGACACTCTGTATGCACTATAACACTATATAATGAATCAAGACCATATAATATTTTCATAACAATGAAATGCAATATAGTCATGGGGCTCATGCCTCATGACATCTTCAATAAATCAATAGTATTATTAACCAAAACAAAGGTGGAGGACATATGTATGGAGAGGAAAAAAATACCAATAAAATAAATACAAATATAGGTTTCTTTTGGGTAATTTATAATAAGATAAAAACTCATGATAGAGATATATTAGAAGATTATTTTTAAAAAATTGGCTAAAATTTCGGATAATTATTTGTTAAGTTATTAGAGATGCTCTCATTGTCTTGCACTTGCAATATTTTTGTTAAACGTTATTGACCACACATGACCATGTGATTGACAAGAAGATAATCAAGACAAACCATTTGATGTGACTTAAAATCATTGCCTTAAAAAATAGTTACAGCCTTATAGGATATTCATCAAAACACAATCTTTTGCCTAGAATATCTCGTAAGGAAAAACTTAACTAACGAACACATAATTTTGCGCAATTTTAACCGTAAGTCGTAGTATTGTAAGTTGTGAGCGATAGATTTATGAACTTGCATGAACTCATTATTATATCTATACTTCTCATAATTAGTAAGTCGTGAGTTTAGGAGTATGCAGAAAATTCACCGACCCACCAAATTTGATCCGACTCAACTCGACCTATGTGGGTTGGGTTGGGTTGAGTTGAGTTAGGTTGAGTTGGATTTATGGGATAAGTTGGATTGAGTTAAATTTTTTTAACCTACTATGATGGGTTAGGTCAAAAATTCCCTTAATCCGATCTAACCCGACCTATGCACATTCTTAGTTGTGACTAAAATTCTATAAAATTACGTAATCTTACTATTATTATTAAAAAATTGCTGCCGTACACGTGGCATTCAGATAAAGTTATAGACCGATGGGACCCATTTTAGACAGCCCATGTCTGATAGTACAAAGGGTTTTAAATACTTTCGGCAAATCGAACGGCTTAGATTGCTGTGTTTAGTCAGCATCAAATCCAGAATTTTCTTTCCTTTTAGTTGGGACCCCACAGTGTAGTATCCTCTATAAACCACCGATTTTTGATCTTCTTCAAGAAAAGAGGGTCAGAGAAATTATTCTAAAGAGGCATCATTTTCCTTTAGCCCAAAAAAATTGATGGGAAAAGAAGGAACTAGAAACCTACTATCATACAAAGCTAGAGATCCCAATTTCTTTCATATATATATATATATATATATTTCACGATTACTTATTTGTTAGTAATAATATTAAAGTAACGATACTTGTCTATTGCTGATATTATTTTTATTTTGTATTAATAATAATAGTTCATACTCATCATGATAAATTATAATAATTAGAGGTTTGAGATGAGCTAAAGTTTTAGATATCTTGTATTCGATTTTTATTAGAAGTTTTTTTGAATTACTTGATACGCGATTTCTAGTTGGTGAATTGTGTATTTATGATTTACTCTTCTAATGTAAGGCCTAAGGTTCCGTTTCATCTTATAAAAAATATAGTAAAAAATATAGTAGTAATAGTTCACACAAATAATTGTGAAAAAGATTGTATCCCTAAATTTATTGCATACCGAAAATTGTAGATTGATTGTTGGCAGTGATGAGGCCGTAGGCAAAATTTGATCATAAAATCAAAATTTGGGTCCACATTAGATTGGTTTCCAATAGAGGGAGCTAATTGAATTGGCCAACATTCGTGTCATTGTCACATACTTAGCTAGATGTGATGCTTGATAACACGGTGCCACACATTATATGGCTTATAGCACCAAAAGATACTTTTCAAGAAGGGGACCCAATTGGGTTTTGTTCGTTAATCTCAATCAGTTTGCTGTTTTCGAAGGTTGTTGAGGAGGCATTATCAAAATCCCTAGCTTCAATACGGGTGATCTGGTATGGTATATTTATTAAGGTGGACCTGCATTTAGATCTCTCTATCTACGAGTGTATTCATGCATACTGCATATATGAAAAGTATGTGTCTTTTCTATACAACCCCACAAAAAAAAGTGTATTTATTTTTACATAGTCTTGACTAGTAGCCTAGTACTGCTTTCAAGTTTCAGGACCATTGATTCTCCACCAAAAAAAAGTTCCTGGTCCATTTTACGCAAGTGTGAAAGTGAAGGTACTTGGTAATTAAAAAACCCTGAGGCAAGTTTGGTTAAATTTTTGTCGGATTTTGAATGTGAAAGAATGATTTAACTTGAATGCGACCTTGATAATGCAAACAACAAATGACAAATGAGCTAAAAAAATTACTCAACAAGTTTTGTTTTTATCTTTACTTAACAAAAGGAAGAAAAAAAAAAGTTGTGTCTTGTGTCTTTATCTTCAAAATCTATTTTTACAGTAAAAAGTAAAACCTATGTTTGGTGGGAAGAAAATGAGTGAAAAAAAATTTTCTTTTTCTTTTCTTGAAAGCAAGTGTTTTTATTTGTTTGGTTAGATAGAGAGTGAGGAGAGCTAAGACAAATAGAGAAATTCTATTTTTCTTTTGGCCTACTTTTTTCAGTAATTGGGATTGGAATGAAGAGTACAGAAACAAAAAGGAAGAAACACTTTGATTTCATACCTATTTTGTGTAACGTTGTTTTAAAGATTGAAAACATATGTTTAAACACATGTATCAAACAATACCTTATTTTTCAATTTCTTCAAAATGAGATTGTTTGAAAAAACTATACTTAAAAAAAGCGAAACTGCTTTTGGCAATTTTCTTTCATTGGAGTAAGATGTAGCTTCTTTTTTCTCCAATTTTCCTAAATTTTCTTTTCCTTTTTCTTTTTCTTTTCTATTGTTATATATATATATATATACACACATAATTACAATATATTGATAACTCTGTCATTCGAACCCAGGGACGGACCCAGGTGTAGGGCAAAGGGGGCCCGGGCCCCCCCTAGGTCCAAAAAAAATTTTTTTAGTATGTAAAATTTTAAAAAAACAGGTTTGGCCCCTTGGTTTTTAGCTTGAGCCCCCCTTGGTTTTTAGCTCAGCCCCCCCAGCCAGCCAACCCAAGAGTTTTCAAAAGCTCATGAAAACCTTAAAAAAAAATATATTGTATAAATCTATTTATAATAATAATAATAATATAATATATAATAATGTGGTTTATATTAGAATATTAGATTATCTATTTATATCTGATAATAGTAGGAGGACAAATAATTTTTTTAATTATTTGATTTGATCTAATTGCACTTAAATAGTAATTTGCACTTTATTGTTCACACTTTTTTTTAACAAAAATTATTGTATAAATTTTCAAAATTTCATACCTATTAATCAATTTTTTTATCCTAAATACTGAAACATTAGATGTAACTCCTTAGAAAAACTCTAAAATGTAAAAAGGTAAGTTCAAACCTATTAACCTAAGTACAGATAATTTAGTACAGTGAAAAAAATGAAGGCACAAGTTTACTTAAAGTTAGTTTGTGAAATAAAGTAATTTAATTTTGGCCATAATTTGGGTCAAATTAACTTGAGTTTTTTGCATTTTGAGTCAACGTAGGCTTAACCTATTAACACAATGTAGGCATAACTAACTTGTTCTTCCTAAGAAAATTTCCTGGCTCTGCCAGTGACTATATGGATGTGCGTTTAATTTTTTTTTTTTTTTCGCTTATCTCCGGCCCCTCCTAGCTTGAAATCCTGCGTCCGTCCTTGTTCTGGTCAAATGAATAATGTTCTTCCTAGACAGGACGGACCTAAGTGTAGGGTAAAGGGGGCCCGGGCCCCCCCTGGGTCCAAAAAAAAATTTTTTTAGTATGTAAAATTTAAAAAAAAAAAAAAAAAAAAAACAGGTTTGGCCCCTTGGTTTTTAGCTTGAGCTCCCCTTAGTTTTTAGCTCAACCCCCCCAGCCAGCCAGCCCAAGAGTTTTCAAAAGCTCATGAAAACCTTAAAAAAAAAATATTGTATGAATCTATTTATAATAATAATAATATAATATATAATAATGTGGTTTATATTAGAATATTAGATTATCTATTTATATCTAATAATAGTAGGAGGACAAATAATTTTTTAATTGTTTGATTTGATCTAATTGCACTTAAATAGTAATTTGCATTTTATTGTTCACACTTTTTTTTTAACAAAAATTATTGTATAAATTTTCAAAATTTCATACCTATTAATCAATTTTTTTATCCTAAATACTGAAACATTAGATGTAACTCCTTAGAAAAACTCTAAAATGTAAACAGGTAAGTTCAAACCTATTAACCTAAGTACAGATAATTTAGTACAGTGAAAAAAATGTAGGCACAAGTTTACTTAAAGTTAGTTTGTGAAATAAAGTAATTTAATTTTGGCCATAATTTGGGCCAAATTAACTTGAGTTTTTTGCATTTTGAGCCAACGTAGGCTTAACCTATTAATACAATGTAGGCATAACTAACTTGTTCCCCCTAAGAGAATTTCCTGGCTTCGCTAGTGACTATATGGATGTGCATTTAAATTTTTTTTTTTTTTTTCACTTATCTCCGGCCCCCCTAGCTTGAAATCCTATGTCCGTCCCTGTTCGAACCATTTCCTCTCTAGATTTCCAATTGAGTAATGTTAGGATCATAATTTTTGTCATAACTTGCTCACGTGACAAGTTATAAATAATGGGTCCACAACTCTACCACTCACAACTTGCTACTTGAACAAGTTGTGGTTCTAACATTTTCTTTTTTAATCACTTTGTGCATGGGTATGTATCAATTAACTAATCTACAAGGTTCTTAGCCTATTCCATAATCACATAAATGATAAAACATGTAAAAAAAACTTCGCAATTTTTTTCATTGGAGATATGGTACAACTTGGCCACTCTTTTTTCACCAATTTTCCTCAATTAGCCGCACATACAAGGAAAATAGGTTTTCCTTCCTTTCCTTTCCCTTGTTTATTTTTCCTTTTCTTTTCCATAGTCACATAAATGTGAAAAGAATATTGTGCATAAGTATAACCCCATTTTATACAAGATTCCACTCCCATGGTGCTAAAAACAGTGTAATTTTTGACTTTTTAGTGATTGATCCACCATGCCCTAGATCATGGGGCAGCATGCAACGAGCAACACATCACAATGAAATAGACCAAAGTCAACATAGCTGCCTTAATCAAACTTCTTCATAACCCAACTATTTTTAATCTCGTGCTTAAAGTGACTTAATGCTTTTATTTTATCATCATGTGATTTTGATGCTTTTATTAATTAATTATTGGTGGGGCTCATATTAAAAAAAAAATTATTAGTGGGGGAGCCTTTGCTATCAACGAAGTGGTAACCCATAATTTAATTTAGTTTTTAATGCAAATTACAATTAAACAAGATAAGAAGAAGACGGCATAAAGTGGCAAACCCATAATTGCATTACATAATACTACTTTTCAATTGTCAAGATAAGCTCTTAATTATTCTTGATACATTTTAAGTGCTCAGCAATGAAATATATTAGTTAGACTGTTAGCTTTAATTAATTTGTTAGGTTGTATTAATGTTCAACAATTGGCACATTCATGTGAACTGTGGAAAAAAGTGCGAAGAAAAAAAATATACATTTTTGGCAATAGCTCATTTATTGGCACAGCCACATCAGAATGCAAATTAAACACTACAAAAACCTTAAAAAATGAATATACTAGAGCACCATGATAAACAATTCCATCACTACATAATGTTATGGCATTTATAGTTTTTTATTCTCTTTAGAGATATACTATGGTCTATGGGTGTATTTGGATAAGTTGTTACAAAATGACATTTTGGGTTTTAAATTAGCTTTTTATAAAAAGTTATGAAAAATTACTGTTACGAAACAGAGTTTTGGATTTCATAAACATGCTTTTAACGAAATAGATAACGAAATAGACCATATATAGACATTCACTTAAATATTCTAATATCAATACTTCTCTGGAGTTGAGTTTTTAAATTAGGCTCTTAGATAAGTGAAGAATATATGGAGTTTTTATAGTGTAATTACTTAGTGTATTAGGAGAATTACATCCACTCCATAAAAGTGAATTCTACATATGTATCTCACACATGAAACTAATTATATTTATGTGCAAAGAAAGTGTCTAAAATATTTCATTTGTGTGAAATAATTTTTATAAAATTTTTCTATTATTGGACTAAAATAGTGGACTAAATAATGTTATTCTTTGATTGATTGGGAGAAGAGACCAAGAGATCCTTTTATGATTGACTACAAAAATGAGTAGGCCACATGAATTAATAAACGTGTCCTCTTTTGGTGTGTATATATATATATATACATATATACATAGAGAGAGAGAGAGAGAGAGAGAGAGAATGTGTGATGATCTAGTTATACATCAATGCGTAAGGGACTCTTTCCTTTAATTTACTTGAAATTTATTTTGTCATTTTGTTACCAAAAACAATAATGCAGTTTAAACAAACTGCATGGATGGGCGGTGCATGCAATAATTTAGAGAAAATAATTCATGATTTTCTCACCCTGGAATCTCTCTGCAAGAACAAATGCATGTCCTGAAGGAGTGTTTGGTACATGCACTTAAAAATATGTGTTTTACTGTTTGAAAACATGTTGAAAATACGTGTAGATGAAAAAATGTATGAAAATACGTGTAATATTATTTAAAAACTAAAAATTATTGTTTGAAATGGTGTACCAAACACCCCAATTATTCCTCATCATCTTTCTTTTTTTCTCAAGTGAATTTTTCCAATAAATTATATTTGTGTTTGAATTATTTATAGATGTGACTATATATAGTTTCTTCCTCTCTAGTGAGCCTTGAATCTTTTCCAATTGTTCAATCAAGAAACTCCATTTTTAATTAGCTTTAGGGTGCGTTTGGATTAGTTGTTGCAAAATTGTGTTTTTGGTTTAAAATGAACATTTTTATAATAATAAAAAAAAAAAACTATGAAAAGTTGAAACCCTTTCCTTCTCCCCTGTGTGTGTTTGTTTCCCAAAAAAAAAAAAAAAACAAAGAGTTGTCATTGCGAAATAAAATTTTGAGTTTTAAAAACGCATTTTTAAGCTCTCAAAACAATAAACATCTAACCAAACAGCTCTAAGCCCAATTCTCAGTCACACTTTACAAATGAATCATAATTCTGAAGTCAAGTCTATACTTCACACACATTATGTACCTCCAAGGGGTCATTATTTGTTGGAGTTTGCAATCAAAAAAAGCATTACATGAGTAATTCCTCTAGGTCCCAATAAAAAAATGATAGAAAAGAGAACAATTTTAATTAAATAATTGTGACTGCATATGTGGAGTCTGAACTCTGACCCAAAGATGATTTTACTTGTCTATCATATTAATTAGTCAATTGCTCTAAAGTATCAAGTTGATGTAAAAAATAATAATTGTTTTGAATATATATATTCAACAGTGGGAGTCAAATTGAGAAAATAAATAAATAAATAAGGAGGTAAAATATTGCTTGTCACACGTTGTGTTATCTTTTTTAACATATTGGATTAAAAAAATATGAGCATATCTTATTGGATTCTCTCTTCTTGAGATTTTACGCAAACACACAAAAAAAGGTGCACAAATTCTACTCAAATTTGAATTTCAAGTATCGATGTGTTCAATCAAACATTTAACTGATTGATCATTAACTCATTCATGGTATTTTGGATCCTCTCAATCAAACAGGATTTATCTTCAATTATGAAATGGCATATTTATTAATCCTAAGTGCACAGATTTTCTACCTGCTTGTCCTATAAATCTATTCTGAACTGAGATTTCAAACAGCCAAATCCTGTATTTTTGTATTTAATTAGACTGTTAAAGTCGGTGGTTACTGTAAACTTTTTTCGGCAAAAAGGATCGCTAAAACCAAGAGCAAATACAGGCATAGTACTCTTGTAGTCTTGTTAGTAATTAGTACAATCTAAAGACAAAAGGACCTCAACAAAGTACAGTGCCTGCATATGGAGTCATGGACTAAAAATTTGACAAATCTTGAGTACATTAATGTTGTTTTGGCATTTGCACATCTAGATAAGCTTCACAGTTAACAAATTTTAATGTTTGTACCTTAAAATTTGACTTATCAGCCACCTCTAGTCACTTGACAATGGTGACAAAAAGATAATCGATGGATTTGGATGAAAAGCTATGAGCAAGTACTTTGGCATCTAATCGCACCTCCAAACTTTCAAAATTCAAGTATGAGGTTAATTTCAACTCATTTGGCAAAGTTTGGCAGGGATTAGGGCTGTCACCCTAAAACCAAGAACCATATTTGGGGTTAGGTTTTAGTATGAAAAATATAATTGATTTTTATATATGCACGTATGTGCACACAAACACGAACATTTATACGTATACATTCATAAGCACTATGTGTGTGCACGTATCAAGGGAGTCAATACCGTACCGGAGGCTGTACTAGTTTGGCCAGCGGTACGATATATTTTGGATACCGGTTAATACTGGTGTACCGTTTCGGGTTTACCGCTATTTTTTATATTTATAAATAAAAAATATATATATGTATGTATATATGTGTGTGTGTGTGTGTGTATACATACATACATATATATATATATATATATATTATAATAAATATAAAAGTTTAGCATAAAACATTTCCTCAATTTAGAACTAATTATTCATGGTTTTAGACTTTAGTATCAATTAAAAGAAAAAAAAAAACACAATATAAAAAATAGAAAGCTTAAAAATTACCATTGCATACTAAGAAAACAAATAATAGTAATAAGTTAATGCAAATAAGTTACCATTCTGCTCTAACAAAAATTCAAAAATTACAAAACTTAAAAAATAAATAAATAAAAAAACTTTTTTCTATACTGGCTGGTACGCTCGATACCGGCCAGTATTGCTTGAAATTGGCCAGTACGGCCGATACATAGCCGTTACGGCCAATATTTTTTCCAATACGAAACAGGAGGTTATATATACCGGTTTGCTTGTCGATATGATATATTCCGACGGTACCAGTCGGTACGGTACGAAATTAACTCCCTTGGCGCACATACGCTTTTTTGAAAAGTGTAAGAAAAATATTTTTGATTTAATCTATGGTGACAAAAAGATAGTCAATAGATTCTGATTAAATGCTATGAACAAGAACTTTGACATCTAATTGCACCCCCAAACTTTCAAAATACAAGTACGGGCTAATTTTAACTCATCTGGCAAGGTCCAAAGTCTGGCAAGGATTAGGGCTAAAAGCCTAAAACCAAGGACTATGTTTGGGGTTAGATTTTAGTATGAAAAACATAATTGATTTTTATATATGCACACATGTGTGCACACACAAACATTTATATGTATACATACATTTGTACATATAAGCATCTGCGTGTGTGTGGATACGCTCTCTTGAAAAGTGTAAAATATATATATATATATATTTGATTCAATTTCTGTTTTACCTGTTTAATATTTTTTTTTTTTTTTTGATAATACCTGTTTAATATTATAAGTTTTATTAGACATCTTCCTTTCATATGAAATTATATACCAATTATACAATTTTGAATATTTCAAAAACTAAACTATCATTAAAAAAATGAAAAGAATGTAAATTAGACATTTGTATTATTTTGGGGGATTATAGGCTCATAGCCCTGTCAAGTACACTCATAGCCAATTACAAAGCAAAAATAGTTGCCTCTTGTAGAAATTGACTTCAAAGGTACCAAACAGCTCTAAGCCCAATACCCAGGACCACCTTAAGTAACCAAAACTTTTTGTTTTTCCTAGATGAAACAAGACATTTTATGCTCTTCTTGTCCCATGATAGTTATAGCACATTTTTCATATAAAAAAAAGCACATTTTTCATGCATTGTACTTACATTTTCCTGTCAGTTGTTTTAAATCTTTATTCCTTTACTTACTCTTTTGGCCCAACCCATCATGTTCCAACAAAACTTTGATGTTAGAGAACTTGTTGGGATCAAAACTAATGTCAATAAATCATATTCCATATTGCAAGTTCAATAGAGAACTTGATGTTAGAGTTGATTGGTCACTAACTAATTGTCTATTTTGTGGGTTCACATTGGGAAAGAATGAAAGAAAAAGTTTGGGAATTAAGAAAAAAAGAAAAAGGAAAAAGAAAAAAGATTAGGCGCAACCAATTGAAGGAGACTATTAATTCTTCTTATATATGTACTATAAAACTTGCGGCTTCGGAATTGCTTATGCACTAGTTTGAACTTTGATCATCAAAGTTTCTTAGAGTCAAAAGTGAGATTGGAAAAAGATCTTAGGAATGAAAAATGAGAAAAAGGAAAGGGAATGAGGGCCATTGTCAATTATGTTGACATGTTTGGTTGAGCTTGAGTGTGTGACTAAAGAACACATTTAATGATTTTTTTTTTTGGATCATTTAATGAATTGTTGAATATGGTGGAAATGTGACGAAATAAAAATGACACTAATATATGTGAAATTATTTAGTTTACTTGGTGCATAATTTCTAAAAACATTTTATATAGTGATAAATCTTATTTATAGGTCTCACATATAGAATATCCTAATATAAAAGGGAAGTATAGTACATTGAATGTATATAATAATCATTTCAAAAATACACCACAAAACAACTCTTCTCCTTAGTGTGCATTTGGATACCGCTTATTTTGCTAAAAACCAAAAAAAAAAAAAATTCGATTACTGGTCACTTCTAAAATTACTATTCATATGCCTGATTGCACTGTTCATGTCTCATGAACAATGCAAGAGGCGGTGAGCTGAAAAAAAAAAATGCAAAACGCATAAAACGTGGACATGAGACGCGCAAAACAAATAGACACTTATTTAACTAAGGTGTTGATATGGTTGTTGTGGGGATAAAAGCCCAAATTCATATATTGGACTTTAGGCCTTATTTGAAGATGTGGGTACGTCTGAGAATGAGTAAATGAATGGGAAAGACCCCGAAGTAGAAAATCACGTAAGGAGATGATAGAGGAATATAGTTCAAAGAGCGTATCCTTCTTGGATATGAGGAATATTGGTCAAGAAAATAATTGGGCGCTTTGGGTGACCTTTCAGGAAGTTCAATGATAAGAATGAACTTCAGGCACATATAAAGATGATAAGAATAGAGAAATATCTAAGGGAAAATTTGCTACCATCGCATTAAATGCATTGTAGCAATTTTTCTAGCCGCATTTATGTGGAGAAGACTCCTGAACAGTGCAGCCTCAGCTGCCATCACTCATGGAGAACTAAAGAAGATACCTGATGGGACATATACTCATGTGAATGCTTAGATGAAGAACAAGTATAGATCAAGATAGTCTAAAAGAAAACTATATAAATGCAAAAGACCTCTCATGAGAGGGGGATTGAAAAAGAAAGGAAAAGAAGAAGAATGAAAATTTACTGTAGCTCTAAGAATTGTATTAACCTTTCAAACAATAATTTATCTCCTCTTGATTAACTGTTGTTTAGTTCACAAACAGCCCGGTTCTTTCACCCACTCTCTACAAATTCATTGTATTGTGCGTATTGGGCTCACATCCCATATCTTTTGAGCTTAGGCTTGGGTTACAAATCTTGACCCTACGGTTGTCATCAAATTAATCATCTCTCTATATATATGTTTGAAGTTCATGAATCATGTCAATGTGTTCCTCTTATATAGTGATTATATATTGATGTGATATGTAATCAAATTATTATTATTATTATTAGAGAAGAATGTAATCAAATTATTTATGATGATGGTAAGACGCTTAGAAGTGTTTAGTTGAACTATAAAGTTCTTGATGTGTTATGTATATTGCTTACTGATTTAAGAATGTTATATCAATTAATAATTCATTTTTAATAAAATTTATAGTATAATAAATATTTTCAAATTTAAAATGTCATTAATGAAAAAAAAAATGAATTGGGTTGGTGGGTTTTTATTTTCTTTCTCAAGACAAACATGATTAGGACAAAAATTTCATAACATTTTACTTTTAAATAAACATAGGGATCAAACTAAAAAGAACAAAACAATCTCATTCAAATAATTTTTACATAATTTTGGGAACAAACTTAATTGCAATGCCATTAGAAAAGAGGACTTGGCTTGGATTTAGTATCCAGTTGTATTAGATCCGTCACAGGTGGACACATGTTATCATCCTGATGGATTTAGTGTAACAGGACACATGACCTAAGCCTTACTCTAAAAAATTACTTATCTTATTCTAATTTTTTTTTAATAAAAAGAAAAAGTTATATTATGCATATCTTTTGCATATTAAATCCTCACCCAAAAAACCTAAATTATATATTGGATTCCAACATTGCTGGTGTTGTAATTGAGGGGCCGTTTGGTAACATTGTTTTAGTAACGTTGTTTGTATTTTTTGGAAATACATGTGGGTGAAAAAGTGTGTGAAAATACGTATAATATTTAAAAATTGAAAAGTGTTGCTTAAAATCACATACCAAATGACCCCTGACTAATTGGTACTTTTATTTTTTATTTTTTTGGAGGGAGTAATTGGCACTCCTTTAATGCTTCTATAGTTTGAAAAAGAATAGTACAAAATAAATCATAAGTTGGCCACATCACTATTACCTCGGAAGCTTATCTCTAACAACAATAAAGGTATATTTGATAGACTATAATAGACACTGTAATATAATAATTATTCTTATGGTTTAACTACTCTTTAGTTTGATTATGTTTTTATTACAATAAATAGATATTTTCTTATGAATAACTATTCTTCAAAATAAGGAATGACTATTCATATTTAAAAGGAATGTATTAGCTATTTCTTAGTAAGGGAAATAGTTTCAAAACTTAATATATTTCCAAATAAACAAACTTTCCATATATATCTAACAGTTATAAAAATAAAAAATAACATATATCTCTTTTAAATTTAAAAAATAACGACTTTTAGGAAAATATAATTGTATAAGTAAGCTATTACCTAAAATAAAACTTAAATTTTATTCTAATGTTATAACTTACTACCATACCTTTTTTTTTTTTTTTTTTTTCCTTTTTCTTTTTAGAGTTTCAACCTATGACGTCTACTCTTAATGATAGTTTTTTATCATCAGACTAAGCCACCAATCAATTTTTGGTATAGGCGGGAATTGAATCACAGATCTCTTATTCAACTATCAGAGATTTCATAATAGGTTTAGCTATTGTACTACAACACATTTTATACCTAGTAATAAAAATTACGATTCATGTCGCAATTCTCATTCAGCATATCAAACGTACCCTAACTTTCTCCTTAGCATGATATGATTATGATTTCCCTAAACATTAATTTATTTAAAAATTTATTTACTATTATCTAAGATCTATTGGTTTTGTAAATTAGGTAAGATCATAAGAGTAGAGTAGATAGTCCTCTCACATCCAATTTTCTTTAAATTTTCAATGAAAATAGCCACATAATTATCTATTATAATTTAATTACTTCAAAAAACCATCCATTAATTTACTCATATCAAACTATATTCATATATCTCAACGAATGAAAAATTTAGGCATTGTAAATCTCTTAGCCTTGTATACATCAACTTTGTAATTACAAAGAGTCGTTTCTCTTTCTCTTATGGTTTAATTTGTTTATCTTTTATTTAGTGTATATTTTTTAATAATTCGATACTTTTTAGAGGAAGGGGTGGGGGGGAGGGGGGGGGGTTTGGACTTTGGAATTTGGACATTGAAAGTCTTAGTTGAATGAATTTATAGATTTAAATGAGCTTATTCTCATATATCTATATTATATGAGAAATGCTAATAAGTGCTTTAAGTGTACTAGTTAATAATTCATTTAAAGAAAGTTTTTATGGGGAATGAAAAAAAAAAAAAAAAATTTGACAGCTTTTTTCATTTCCTATAAAAGTGATATTTAAACTTTTTTGAAATGGATTATTAAGGAGTGCCCTAAGGACACTCGTTAATAATTTATTTAAAGAAAGTTTTTATGGGGAATGAAAAAAAAAATATATTAATAGCTTTTTTCATTTTCCATAAAAGTGATATTTAAACTTTCTTGAAATGAATTATTAAGGAGTGCCTTAAGGATACTCGTTAACATGACCCATATTGTATTGTATAAAAATATAGTTGATTCTTGAAAAGTGTGATATTTTAAGAGGTCGTGTAGTTCATTTTAAATAGCATATAAAACTTCAAATTTTTAAATGAGACATGTTTACTTTTGTGTAATTTATATTTTAAGCAAAATAAACAAGTAAAAATAAGCGATATCAGGTGTACACTTAAAACAATGTATACTTTAATCTACTATAAATAAGAATTCTTATAAATGCATTTCTTTTATTACATTAAGAGTCCTTAATATCGCGGTTTGAGCCCTAGACTCTATACCAACTTATTTTTTTAGGTTTACCAAAAGAAAAAAAAAAAAAAACTTATTTTTTTAGAAAAATAAATTCTACCAAATAGTAAATACTTGAAGAGAGAATACTCTCTCTATCTCATATTATTATTATTATTATTATGTTATGTATGTTTATAAAATCTATTTTTTTTAAGGGAGTATAATTTAATATATTGTTTTTCATATAAAAAATACAAGTTTCCAAAATTATCCTTATTAATTTAAAATTTAGTGAAAGAGGGGTATTGAATTTTTAAATAAAATGAAGGATATATAAGGAAATTTATTTATTAACATGTCAAAGAAGCCTTGGTTTTGGAACATTCAAAAATAGAATAAAGACTAGTTTAACAATTTGAGAAGAAAGAAGTATAATTCAACATACTATGAATAAGAATTCTTATAAATGTTTATTTTTATTTTTATTTTTATATTTTTGGAAATTAGAATAAGTTAAGGTGAACTTAAGATTGAGGTTTGAACCAAACATTATGTAAAGATAAATATTTCTTAACATCATCAAAAGATTACTTTCATTAGAGAGATGAGCATAACATTCATATTACGAATTACATTATATTCATAAAAAAAAAAAAAAAAATTACAAATTACATTATGGGTTCAAAAATGACATGATGCATTATTCAAGATTTAGTTTTTATTGCAATTAATAATTTTTTTTTTTAAGGAGTCACATAACATTAAATTAAAGAAATATTTATTTATTTACTTTTACTACCTTTCAATACAGTAAAAGTTGCTCGATTATTCTTTAACGAGTGCATTTAAACACCTGTTAACTTTATTTTTACATTATATAAGTTAGTTAGCACTGCCATGGTATCCATTTGTACCCATAAAGAAGGCATATCTAAGTTTACAAAGTCACACACACAAAAAACAAAACAAAATGAAAAAAAGAAGATCAAAAGCTATACCTTCACATGAAGAAATCAAACCCTCTTTTGATTTTCTCATCATATGATCAAATCTCACCCGGCCTTGGTGCTCAATGCCTTTTTCCCTTGGATTTGACGCCACAATCCACATTTAACCACACACAAATTGACCCTTCCTCTTTATTTATTTATTTATTTTTATTTTTTCATACACTTCGCAGCTCCTCATTGGCGGATTCCAAACCTTCCCAATTCCAATCCACTTTACTCCCACCCTTTTCACGTCCACTCCACTATCCACCTGCCCAACCGGTCACCCACACCCAATACCTTCCCCCCACTAACCCATCAAGGTACTTGTCCTAAATATTTTCCATTTGCTCAGGGGTTTGTTTTATTGTTAAGAACTAAAAATTTAATTATTTTTTTAAAAAAAAGTTAAAAAAATTGTAAAATATTAGATAAAGAATTAAAAGGTTTAATGACATAGTATTTTTTTTCTTCATAATTATGTATAAATCAAAGTTGTGTAAATAGTGGACTAACGTTAAAGTGATATTCGTTTCACTTATAACTTAACATCTTCATAAGTAAAAAAAAATATCATGAAAAAAGAACTTATCCTTAATATTCCTTAACCTTATCACAAGTACTCTTGTAACTGTTTAAAGTTTTGATTCAAGGTAACTTATCTAATCATTACAATCTTTATTAAACCCTTGACAACATTTGATAAGATGTCTAAATTTTAAAAATATAATAGTTATAGATGTTAATTATACTTTTTAACTTAGGAAAAATTAAAAATTATGCATTATAATTTTGACCTATTTTTAGTTTGGTACTTTAAGTTTTATTTTTTTATTCAATTTTTTTTTTTAACTTCTGTTGTACAGCCCTTTTGTTCATATTTTCCCAATTTGCACCGTTAAGTCCACCAAAATGATGTCATATTGGAAATTGAAAAAAAGACTAAAACTAATTGAGGAAGTTAGACATGAATGCTTAATTGAAAACATATTAAAATGAAAAGGAAAGAAATGAGAACATGTTAAAATTGGATGCTTAATTTATAATTTAGACATTCATTTGTGTTCTCACTTTTAGAGTTTTAAGCTTTGCTTTAAATTATTCATTTTTAACAATGTAATAAAGATTATAAATCAAATAATGAGATATAATTTAATCTTATCCACTTTGTAATATTACGGATAAATAAAGAGATAAGGTGAAAGATGTGAATGATAACTAACTTATGATAAAGTTACCTTATAGATTGATATTTTAAAATTTTGAAACCATTTGTTTATAAGACATACTTTTATTACTCAATTAGCCATTCTTAATATTAGGCTCATACTTTATATATATAACAAAAAAAATATTGCCTTCTCAAACAAAAAAAAAAAAAGAAAAAGAAAAGAAAACAAATATATTGGTTTTTTTTTTTTTAAGAAATGTTACATCTACAATATTTTCTTAAAAATTTTACAAAAAATTATAAGTGACAAGTTGTAACTAGTTTTAATGTGAGCACATTATTGATGTCACTTTCCAACTCTCTAGTAACAACTTACTATTTAAAATTTGTTATAAAAGTATTATGAAAGTGTTGTACATATAACATTGTTTTTAGAGGAATCCTTTAAAGTTCAGTTCAAGTTCCACTTTTATCTACTTTTTTTTTTTGACAAATTGATAATAAAATTGCATTTTTTTTACTATATTTCTTATGTTTAAAAAATTTTAAAAAGATAAAAATATCAATAATTATACCATTAACTCAAATATTTAAATTTTAAATTACATGTAAAAAAATACATTTATAGATTAAATATCAATTTACATCCTATTTAAACAAAATATAACATATATATCAAGGATGTATTTTAACTATTAAAATTTTAAAATATATAGCAACGTCAAATATTTTAACCGAAATTAGTTTAGTGAGAAAAAATTTTTGTTTGTTTTTTTTTTTTTTTCAACATCCAACGGGTGAAACCGGTAAACTCCTTTTCCCCCACTTAAGAAGTCCTGTATGTCATTTGGACTTTCATTTCTCACGCATTTCAATGCCATTTCATTTCCATTTCCATTTTCATTTCATTTTCCTTCGTCACAACTCACAACTCCCCCACTCTACCCCGGGAATTAAATTTAAAATCCCCCCCCACTCTCTCTTCGTAAAACAAATTCCCATTTCCCATTTCCCCTTTCCCAATTCCAATTCCAATTCGTTTGCTCTCTCTTTCTCTCTCTCTCTCTCTCTCTCTCTTCCTCGGAATCATCGGTGCGATTGTTTTGACACACACACACACAGAGCAAAAATGGAAGAAGAAGCTTTCTCAAGTTTTCTTCACTCAAATTCTTCAGTCTCTCCGTTTCTTTCGCACTCTCTTCTCTTCGCTTCAGATCGATGAAGACCAACTGTAACAGATCTCTACTTCCCTGATCTTTCGTATATCTCAGATTCTCATATAATCGGTGAGTTTTTTTTTTTTTTTTTTTTTTTTGGTTATAGAAGTTTTGGTTGAAATTTTTTACTCTTTAGGCTGAGTTTGTTTTGTTTGTTTATACTGTGATTTTTTATTTTTTCAAGTGAACTGTGATTTTTGCTTTAGAGTGATCTGTGTGAAAAGTTTCGAGCTTAATGATTATATGCTTTGGTTTTTTGCTTTACTGTTTGAAAGAGTGTGTTTTTGATCTGAGCTTGAACTGGTTTCTTGTGTTTGGTTGCTGAGAAAGTGGAGGAAAACGAAGGGAAAAAAAAAGGAAAGGAAACGGAAAATTATTTGGAATCTCTCTTTCTCTCTCTCTCCCAAATTTGTTTTGAGAGTGATTTATTTGTTTTTTTAGCTGATTCTGAACTGTTTGTTTCTCGAGAAGAAAATTGTTTGGAATTTCTCTCTCTTTCTCTTCTGAATTTGGTTTTGAGAGTGATTTTTAAGCTGATTTTGAACTGTTTGTTTCTCGAGAAGAGAATTGTTTTGATTCTCTCTCTCTCTCTCTCTATTGTTTTGAGAGCGACTTTTTAGCTGATTTTGGCTAGTGCGATTGCGTTTTGATCCGATCTTGAACTAATTTTCTTATTGTTTGGTTTCCAAGAAAGTGGAAGAAAACGAAGGAGTACAAAAGTTGTTGGATTAAAAAAAAAAAAAAAAATTCTTTGATTACTGTGCGGGTGTGTTGTAGTATAAAATATTCGATTGCGTAGGTCCTGTTTGGTTGCCTTGAAAATGAAGGAAAAGGACGGAAAATTATAGTAGTGGAATTTTTCTTTTTGTAAAAGTCTCTGTTTTTTGATTGGTTCGTACAACCCGAGAAATCTGGAAGTTAAATTTTGTTCCTTTTTTTTTTTTCCTATTGGTGAATATGGTAGAAAATTTTTTTGGGTCATAAATTTAAAGTTGTTTATTTTATTTTATTTATTTTTAGTTTTTATAATTCTCAGCCTCTAATTTAGGCGATAATATTCGCTGATGCTTATAGATTCTTGATATAAGGAAGACTTTAGCTTTGAGAGGAATTAATACGATTCTCTTTTGTTTTCATACATCGGTGTTTTTGTAAAGGACCAAAAAATGTCATAGATTAGCTCTAGATGATTCTAGATTATTTTGTTTTATATATGGCTATTTTTGTTAAGGAACAAAAAAAAAAAAAAAATTGAGATTTAGCTTTAGGTGATTCTAGATTACATTTTGTTTTTTGTAAATGGGTATTTTGGTAAAGGAATGTATAGATGGAATAGATTAACTTTAGACGATCCTAGCTGATGTGTTGTATGACCTTAGCTAAGATTCTCTTTATTGATCATTGGCTAGGATTTAAGCTTTTTGGATATGAGTGATTTTCTATATTCTCTTTTTGGTAGATGCTATAGGATTTGAAACTTTTGTGGTGTTTGTGGTTACTTTTTGGTGTAGAGGGTGATTTGAAGTCTCTTAATTTCTTGATTCTCTGAGTTAGGGAATGTGATTTTATGAATTGTTGTTGCTTTGCTAAAGGGGCGTTTGGTTGGGTGGTTTAAGAGTTTTTAAACAACATTACATGTATTTTCATACTTTTTTTCATTCACATGTATTTTCAAAAAATACAAACATAGTTACTAGAACAACGTTACCAAATGGCCTTGTGTGAGGAATTGTCTTTTAACTAACTGATGATGCATGGTTTTTGTATAAGTGTGGTTATTATTTGTGAACTCTCTCAGAAGTGATTCAGCTCTTTTTGTTACTGTGAAATGTTGGGAAAGATTCCAAAAAGCATAAAATTCCATTTTTTTGCCCGTTTGTTTCCCCAAGCAGATGGAGTAACTTTAGGATCTGGATGAATTAATAGCTGATGTTTTGTGAATGCTATATGTTAGGACCATATGATTCTTATATGACATGGACATGCATTGATTTGCTATGTGTTTTTCTCTAGACTGGTCTTTGTCCATTCATTTGGTCCATCTGAATATGAATAAAAGATTTTAATGGGTTCTTATATATCTAAATTTTAATGGAGATGTGTTTTGTTTTTTGGATTTTGAGTTTCAGCTAATTGAAGAATGTGCAGTGGTCCAGAGCAATCAAAATCATCACCACCATCAGCATCATCTACATCTCCATCTGTGTCAACTGTAGAAACCACATCTAACAACAAAGACATGAATAGCCTAACTGTTCAAACTGAAGATTCTTTTTCCAACTTGCTCGACCTTGCTGCTAACAATGATGTTGAAGGCTTTAAGCAATGCATCGAGAGGGATGCTTCTTCAATTGATGAGGTTGGACTCTGGTATGTCCGCCAAAGAGGCTCAAAACAAGTTGTTCCTGAGAATAGAACTCCATTAATGGTTGCTGCAACCTTCGGCAGTGTTGACGTTCTTGAATTCATACTTGTGCATTCTGAGGCTGATGTGAACTTTTCATGTGGCCAAGATAAAACCACTGCCCTTCACTGTGCTGCTTCTGGCGGATCTCTCAATGCAGTTGATGTTGTAAAGCTGCTTTTATTAGCCGGTGCTGATCCAAATTGTAAAGATGCCAATGGTCTTCGCCCCATTGATGTTGTTGTTGATGTTGTTCCTGCAAAGTTGCAGAGCATGAGAGTGGCTCTTGAAGAGCTTCTCACTCACAATGCTTCTGATGGCTCTGGTGGTGAGCGCCATCTACGAGTGTCTACTAGTTCCTCAGGTTCTGACTCACCAACTCTATCTTCGTCACCAGAACATGGGTTGCCATCTCCTTCAGAGTTTGTATCTTCTCCTTTGAAGTATAATGATGCACCTATTCATTTTGCATTGGAGAAGAAAGAGTACCCTGTTGATCCGTCTCTCCCTGACATTAAGAACATTATTTATGCGACGGATGAGTTCCGCATGTTCTCATTCAAGGTTCGTCCTTGTTCACGAGCCTACTCCCACGATTGGACTGAGTGCCCATTTGTGCACCCTGGAGAAAATGCTCGTAGAAGAGACCCGAGGAAGTACCACTATAGCTGTGTGCCCTGCCCTGATTTTCGAAAGGGGGCTTGTAGACGTGGGGATATGTGTGAATATGCTCATGGAGTTTTTGAGTGCTGGCTCCACCCGGCACAATACCGGACTCGGCTCTGCAAGGATGGTACCAGCTGCAATAGACGGGTCTGTTTCTTTGCGCACACAGCCGAGGAGCTCCGCCCCTTGTATGTATCTACTGGCTCTGCTGTCCCATCACCTCGCTCATCTGCCTCCGCTGCTAGTGTCATGGACATGGCTGCTGCAATGAACCTTTTACCTGGTTCTCCTTCATCAATCTCTGCCATGTCGCCTTCGCCATTTGCTCAACCCATGTCTCCATCTGCGAATAATGGAATTTCACACTCATCTATGGGCTGGCCCCAGCCAAATGTACCAACCCTTAATCTTCCTGGAAGCAACCTTCAATCTAGTCGCTTGAGATCTTCTCTTAGTGCCCGAGATATCCCCCCTGAGGATTATAATATGCTGTCTGATTTTGATGCCCAGCAACAGCTTTTAAGTGACTTGAATTGTTTTTCACAGTCCCGGTCAAATTCTATCTCTGTGAATCGTTCTGGTCGGTCCAAGACACTAACACCTTCAAACCTTGAAGAGCTATTCTCTTCTGAGGTCTCAATGTCTCCCCGATATTCTGATGCAGCAGCTTCTGCTGTGTTCTCCCCTACTCACAAATCTGCTCTTCTCAATCAATACCAACAGCAGCAGAGCATGCTATCACCCATTAACACAAATGTTTTCTCCCCAAAAAGTGTTGAGCACCATTTATTGCAGGCTTCGTTTGGTGTTCCATCCCCAGGAAGGATGTCTCCTAGGAGTGTAGAGCCGATCTCCCCAATGGGCTCCCGACTCTCTGCATTTGCTCAGCGCGAGAAGCAGCACCAACAGCTGCGCAGCCTCAGCTCACGGGATCTTGGAACCAATAACCCAGCCTCAATTGTTGGCTCTCCTGTGAATTCTTGGGGAAAATGGGGCTCCCCAAATGGAAAATTGGATTGGTTGGCTAATGGAAATGAAGTGGGGCAACTGCGAAGATCATCTTCTTTTGAGCTTGATAACAATGGGGAGGAGCCCGACTTGTCTTGGGTCCAATCTCTAGTTAAGGAATCACCACCTGAGATGATGAAAGAGAAGTTGGCAGTTCCGGTCTCAGGTGCTGCAGCGTCCGGTGAGGGTTTGAATTCTAATTCTCAAATTGAATCCGTTGATCATTCAGTTTTAGGAGCTTGGCTTGAACAGATGCAGCTTGATCAGCTTGTAGTTTAGCGAAATCGAATTCTTTTTTTACTCGATGAGATAGGGGAAAAAAATTGGAAGGTACATACAATTTTTTGTGGGTTACTGTTTTCTGTTCGGGAAGGTAACAGCACGGAAGTTTGAGATTGGTGGTGAAGGGTGAAGAATGACGGGATAAAGTTCTGGAAATGATTCAATATTTTTTTACCATTTATTGTTTACAGCAGAAGTATGGAGAGAAGGAAACCTCTCTCTGGGCTAATATTAAAGAAAACCAGTCCAGGTTAGGTATCTCTCTTTAAAGATATCTGTTCTTAGGGTAATTTTTTCTTCCCTGAACTTTCATTTCCTTCTTAGAGGAAGCTGAATGTTAAATTGCAACAAAATCATTAGCTTTGTAACTTCTTAAAAATGTTATCTTTTTTCTTCAATATTCCCTTGGGTTGAGCCATTATTGGTTGAACAAAGAAAAAGATTGTGGGGGAGGTTAGGTCTCAAGATGGGGTTCAAAATGGTTTTCGGGGATGTGTTTCCATTCAAGAATTCAATATTTTGTAAGGTTAGTGAGAGAAAAGTGGGGGGAAGGAAATATGTTTTATTTGATGTTGTAAAACTCAATTAAAGTTGTTATTATATCAATACCTTTATTTTTTGTTCCTTAAGAGTGCCTGTCCTGTTCTTATCTTTATCTTTTCCTACATTCACTTTGTTATTCTCCTTACTTGATTGTTTAGAATGTGGGGTTTATTATTTGAGAAAGTATGAGGATCCTGGTCCTACAAGTGGATATATATGGATTCTTTCAATCTTTCTTGAGAAGATCAGCAAATGGATGATCCTTCTTTCTTAACTATAATGACGGGTTTTTGATGTAGAGTGTGGTAGGGTATCATGTACCTTGTTTTTGATGCTCACCACTCACCATTTTTATCTCATAAAGTGGGTGGGTGGGTCATTATCAAGAATGAGATGAATAATGGTTGTGTTCATGCTTGGAATTTTTTGGTAGTGATATGTGGGGGCATCATGTGTTGGTAGGGTTTCCATGGCTTTTCTTTTAATGGTCGGTTGGGCATTTTGGATGCTTAGTTTCCAATTCTTTGGTGTGGTAGGTTATGTCTCACAAGTCACAACATTATCAAAATATACTGATCAGTCATCATCATTACAGCTTGGTGCTGCCCTGTCCAAAGCTTCATTATCATTAATGGTTACCAACACGCTTAGGTTTTTATAATTTTAGTGATGCTTTAAGCATCTTTTATGCTTTTCAAACATAGTGGTTAAAATCTTAAAATGGTATAAATGGGTCTCAAAACTATTGGACTTTTTGTTTTAAAATTGTCTTTATATTTGAAAGTGTTTCAAAATGGTCCTTATTGTCATTTGATTGAAAATTCTAATGTAACAAACAAGATTCATGAGACCAAGATCGATGACGTGACATGAAATCTATTTGTCATATTAGCAAATTTCATTCGTTAGATGATGGTAAGGGTATCATTGATAAAGTATTGGGACTAAAGTGAAACAAAGATCAAAGGTTGATAGCTAAATTTGCAATTTAACACAACCAAAAATAAGTACTATTGAGTGTGTTAGGTTTTTATGTGTTGGCTCATTTCATGACGTTTGTAATAAATTTCAAGTTCATTGGTGTAAATTTCAAGCTTATCGAGTTATTAGTGTAATTTACTCGGGTCAGAATTTGCTGCTCAAAGAAGAAAAAGTTTCTATCTGCTCAATAGGAGGAGTTGATCTTTTGCCTATTATCTTTCATCAAAATGAAATTTTGAGCGAAACTTATATTTTATTGGAAAGAAGACATTGGGGTTTCAAAACAAACCCAAATTCGACTTATAATTTGGATTTGAAACGAGTGAGAAATAGTAGTTTTTGAGAAGAGGTAAATTCCTACCATCACTCTTTAACTCTCATCGATCGGTTTTAGGTGGTATGTTGAAACCTTATAACACTTGTATAAAGCCTCCTAAACATAACTTTTCAGAGGTGAAGAGAGGTGCGAACCTTATGCTAAGCAAAGAGAAATAAAAAATAGTCTCCATCTCGATGAACCCTATGCAATAAAGAGAAAAAAAGAGAGTCCATTTTGGTGAACCCATGAATACAGTGTGCGTTTTAGTTGGTGTTATCAAAGCTTGAAACAACATAACCAACCAACCAAGTGTGGCACTCTCTGTCTCTGGTATTCAAAATTTTCAAGGAGGGTCCTTGGAGTCGGTTAAAAGGTCTGGGAGTAATCATTCATAAGGTTCCTTAAAAGGAATTCTTGTACCAAGAATTCAGAAGTTTTGAAGCTGGTTCGGGTCGCATTAGCGAGTTAAACTATCAAGCTATGTAGCACAGATACAAATATGATATGTAATACGACATGATATATAGTACGGTGACATGACATTTCTTTAAAAATTAGGATATAGTACGTCGAAGATACGACGATTAATTAATTAATATTTATTTTTAAGTATATATATTTTATATTTGGAATAAGATATGTTTGAATTTAAAAAGTATGTAACAATGATGAAATGTTTGGAAATATATCTAAAATTAATTTAAAGACAATAAAATATTGTTTAAGATATAAACAAAAGAGTTCAAATAAACTAGACACCTATAAAAGAGTTCAAATAAACAACATTCAACATAAAAAAATAGAACTGCTGAATTAAAAAATGATTTTTCAGTGCGTACTTGACACTTTTGTGTTTGTGTTAGATACGTGTCTGACACCAGTATGTTGGCAATTTTGCTGTGTCTATGTTTCCTAGATATCAAGTAGTGTCTAGGGTAAAGAGGTTTTAACTATATTGTAAAACTTCTCTTCTAACGTGAATTGGCTTATTGGGTTAGAGGCACTCTTATAGTAGTTTTTCCTTTAGAGTCGTTCTCCATCGGTTTTCCACTATGTAACCATATCTCTATGTTTGATTTGGTGACTTGGTTTGTGGTGCTTAAATTGCAATAACTATGACCACATAATTGTTTATTTTTATTCTTAACTTAATTGATAAATCCGTTGTATAATCAGCATAAAGTAAGTGTAAACTTACAAGGCAATGAAGTTTATAGAAGTGTAGTTCCACAAGATTGTATTCTTACACAATTTGCTTTGGATCTTCAGTTCTACTTCTACTAGTAAGAATTGGAAGCTTAAATTATATTCCAGAACTGTTAAGTTTGTTTTTATTACAATCATCTAGCCCAAACTATACCCACTATTAAGGTGTATTTGCAAAATGTTGATTACCAAACTGCAAAATTTGGTAAACAACACTTTTTAACTTAAAATTTCAGAATCAACACTTAGTTTGATAAGTGGCAATGTCTACAGCATTTGTAATATGTACTATTAAATTATTAATTTAGATTTAAATTTGGTTGGTAAGTTAATATTACTAATTATTCTCAAACAAGAGTGTTGATT
The DNA here is from genome assembly GCA_030445155.1 of Quercus variabilis. Lineage (NCBI taxonomy): Eukaryota > Viridiplantae > Streptophyta > Magnoliopsida > Fagales > Fagaceae > Quercus > Quercus variabilis. Next base: position 5,437,899 of record CP129448.1, on the reverse strand, counting down.
GTAAAATTTCAAAGTTTATGGTGCATATTATGATCCATAAAAGTTTCTCAGAATATCTTATTGGAGGTGGCACAGGTTAAGCTTTTGAAATAGTTTGCACTTTCCAATCTCAATGCAAAGACTCAGGTGTAATTGTGTAAACATCAATATGATTCATATAACAACACTTGAGCATGTATATTATAGCCATCATGCCAAGGGCAGAGATGGTAAAAATATTAACTAGTAGCTGAATCCAAAATATAAAAATTCATTACAATAGAGAGACATAATAAGCTTGTAGACTACAAATAATCCGTAGAATTCATTCTCTTGAGAAAACACTTCTTTGTTGCTGTTCACTGTAATTGTTGCTTAAAATAGTTTAGGACGAAAATTAGATGGTTCCAATGTGTCTCTCTATGTATCTTGTTGGAGGAGGTGTCATATAATGTTCATGAGCGTAGCAAATCTGCACGGTTTCGCCCTGAGGAAGCGCCAAGGACCAGTTGCTGTGCCCACCCTGCAATTGTAATTGCACAAGAGAGAAAAAAGAAGAAGAAGAAAAAAGCTTCAGAATCTTTCAATTTCCATGGTTCCAAATACTTTTGTGCGTACGTAAAAGTACTGAAACTAAGCATTCAAGGAATGGTGTAAATTAAAATGTGGAAATATTTTGTTCATGATTAATGTTTTAGACACAATTTTGTCCTCAAATATTCAAACTCGCTGAGATGACAAGTTTTTATTGATTTTCATATAGGCTTATCACTGACCCTACTTTATTTTCCATCATTGAAAACAGGTTGACTAAGCAGATGAGATTTTTTTTTGAAAAAAGTTAAAGTGTTTAGAGACTGATTGTTTGACTATAGATTTCATAAGTGAACAACAAATTGAATATAAGAAGGAGAATCACCTCCAAACACCAGCAATTGTACGCAATCCCATGTAGATAACTAAGGCATACCAGATTCCAAGATAACCTCTGTATTTAGCAAGGAGGTATTCTGAGGTAATACTTGCAATAGCCATCATAATCTGGATAAAAAGAAGAAGAAACTTATCAAGAACTATTAATGAAGGAAAAGTTCAGAAAGATAAAAATAAAAAATTATTGAGGACTTGTTTATAGTGTAATCAAAAGAGGGCTAGCTAATAAACTTGACATTGAATATGCAGTGTATGCAAAGTCAGCTGCTCCATAGTTCACACCATCAAGAACAAAAGCAAAGGTGTTAATAGGTTGTGTTCCAGCAATAAACCGATCAACCAAAAGGGAATATGTCAGCTATAATGGGTGAAAGAAATTATTAACATGTTATTATTTTAATGTTAGCGGAAATATACCGGAATGCCTAAATACATAAGGTGCAGAACATTTTTATCAGTGGTAAATACTCCAGCTCAAAGTATATAAACCAGATCCAACGAGAACAAGGAGCCCAAAACCAGCAACAAGACCCATCTGCATGGTCAAAAGTGATTGGCAAATTGAGTCTCATCTAAACACTTCAATGCTAAATGAAGTCAATGAAGCATAGTGTGCTAAACTACCACTTGTGGAAATGTTGAATTTAATCATTTAGCCATTATTCTAACTGAGTGAATGTACTTGTATGTATAGAAATATAAATACCTGCGATACCCGGATGGCAGTTTCTACTGCCTTTTTTAAGTCCTTCTCAGCAAATGCATAAGCTAGAATAGCCTAAAAGAAAGGAGAAAGTAAAGTGATATATCATTGGTCTCTGTTGGGAATAAAGCAATTAGTTAGAACAGGAAAACTACATGCTACATTATTTAGAAGTTGCCAAATCATTGTTAGTTTTTTCACACATACACACAGCATCAAGCTATATATATATGATTCAAACCCATTGAAGCATCTTGATATACATTAAAATATATTAAATGGTGACATTATACAAAGATTACTGTTAGGGACAACAATTTTCGCAACTATTGATATGGCTTGTTGTGATTGGAGTATCATCACCTTCTTTAGGGTCCATCATTGACATCACTTTTTATTATGCACTAAACACAACAAGCCATGTTTACAGTTGTGCAAAATGTTGAGTCCTATAATTCTTGTCTAATATAAAAATTAACTAGCTTGATGGGGGAAAAAAAGGCATTGCCTACCTGTCCAGCAACAGCCAAACCATCAGCAAGAAGTGATGATGTTAACCAGACCTGCAAACAAATCTGGAATGCAGCCATTGGAGTAGGGCCAAGCCTTGCAGCCAATGATGCGACAAAGGTCACACAAGATGTCACAACTATAACTCTTGACAGCATCAGAAAACTTGCATGATCAATCCAAAAGCATAAAGGGAGTTAAAATGAGCTATTGGAAGCACCTAAGAGTAAGTAATAATGCTTTGTGATAAATTAACATTTATCCCAAAAGTTTAAACTATTAGAAAGTAGTAAATTTAATCATCACTTTTGAAAGGGTTCGGATTTGTGTGAAAACCCAAGAGTTTGTTTAGACCCTCAATTAAAAATTATGCTTTAATTGCTTTTACTTTAACTTATTTAAGTGTGGAACAAGAGTAAATGAATCGCAATCACTGGATCTACTCTAGTGCATACACATGAACAACAAACAATAAAAGTAAAGTACAAGAGTAAGGGAAGAGAGATGCAAACACAAGATAATACCAAGATGTGTTATCGAAGAGGAAAACGAAGAACTTCGAAAAAAACCTCTCTGCAACTCTCCAAGTTGAAATTGATCCACTAGTGAATAAATTGGAGTACATGAATAGCAAAAGACCCTCCAAGCCTAGTCTACCCAATGTACTTGAGTTCTCCAAACTTTTGCTACCAACGGATTTCTTGGAGTTTTATCTTTACTAGTTTTTCGGATCCCGCAATACGCCCGATTGGATTTACTAAGCCTCACCGGCTTCTTCTGGCTCCAAAACACTTACTACACTATGAAAAGATGTGGGTTGTGTTTGAGTACAAATCTCCTCTCAAGATATGACAATGGGAGAGGGAAGGAGAAAAGGCTAAAATAATTTTTCACTGAGGATGAGTAGCTCTCTCTCTAAAGGTGGGTGTGTTGTATTGTAGAAAACCTATCTAGGGGTTTTCTCTCTGAATAGTCTCCTTTTACTTTTGTGGGTAATGAGGGTATATATGGTATGAGTGAAGGGTAAGAAAGTCACATTTAAAATCTTCCAGGTAAAATGTTTCGCGGGTACCTCATGAGATGGCTTGTCTCGCGGAGCACTTGCGAAATGCAACTTGACACTTGACTCTTCAGCTTTCAACATGTACTTTTCATATGGCCGTTTCGTGGGTTACTTTACTCGTGAGCTTCTTGCGAGTTAGTCGCAAAATTGCATTGATCTTCATTGCATGCTTTATTTTTCACGAACTTAATACTAAATCCAATACAATAAAATCCCACAAAATACAAGAAAATAAATTAATGCAATTACAACACTTTTTGTCATGGAATAAATCCAACATAAAACATAGTTGTAAATCACAACTTTACAACTTTGAAATCATAATGAATAGGAATGCTCATATATATATGTTTCACTTTTGAAGTTAAAATTCCAAATAGAGCAGACACTGGAAGAGGAGATGAAGCCTCGTAACATTTTTAAGAAACCGACCAAATTGTAACCCCTTCCATTTTGGAGCAAAGATATTTACTTCTTGAATCAATCTCAAGAAAAGAATCAGAGCAATTAGGTACCTACAAGGAACATCAATTACGTGAGAATGTGCAGTGGCTGGATAATCAAAAAGGATAATATTGACTTTTGATACAACTTACTGTGAAAGAGCATGTGCAATGGCTGCACCCTTGACTCCCATACGCAAAACAAAGATGAATATGGGGTCCAAAACCACATCCATTCCTTCTCCAATAGCTATATAGAATAAGCCCAAAAAAGAAAAAGAAAAAAAGAACCAGAGTTAGAGGAATTGTCCAACAATATTGTTGTGTGTTTGGAATGTGAAATGTCAGTTTTTTCCAAGCAGAGTGATCTGGTGACTTGGCCTCACGACTTGACTGAGTTGCGAGCTAACAGAATGGCCAGACTGGAAGTTTTGTCTTGCAGTGCTTCAGCTGGCGTGACTCTTCAGCTCCTCTGCATGCTTTACACGTGTGCCTCCTTTGGTGACTTGCCAGTCGCGAGATCTTGTCGCGAGGCTCTACTGAATGCACACTCTTGAGCTTTTCTTCACACTTTCTTACACAGTATCCTTACATGATTCCCACTTAAATACAGGGTTTCTAAATATTAAATTACAAGCAAATTGACACAGAATAAAGCCAACAAAATGGTTGATTAAATTCAACCTTACAAAATTTTTACCTCAAGAGGCATTTAAAAGTTGGCCAAATTTGAACTTTAATCAATCTTCAATGCTACATTAATGTGACTTAACAAAAGTATAGTAACAATAAATTCTATACTTAGGATATTACGAGTTTGACATTTAAATATTTTTTTAATAAATTTGGATTTAGATTAGATACTTTCAATCTAAACATGTCTTTTCCCATTATGTAAGTGCAAAGAAATAGATCAAAGTGGAGCAAAATGAATTGATGTGATCGGAATGGACCAGATTGGACTAAATGAACAAAGTGGACCAAATGAACATAATAGGACTGAGTCGGACTGAATGGACTGAGTTGGACCAAATAAAACAAGCAGACCAAATGGATAGGATAAGACCAAATAGGAACAAGGTGGATTGAATAAGATCGAATGGAACGAAGTGGATAGAATGGACTGAACGGGACCAAATTAGTCCGTCGTGGACCGAATAGGACCAAGTGGATTGAATAGGACTGAAGTGGAGACGGAATAGAACAAAAGTGGACAAAATGGACGGAATGGGACCAAAGTGGACCGAACAGCCTGAATAGGACTGAAGTGGATCAAAGTGGATAGAATGGACCGACTAGAACCAAAGCAGACAGAATGGAATGAGTAGGACAAAAGTGGACATCATGGATTGAATAGGACCGAAGTGCACATAATAGAACTGATATGGACCGAATAGAGCAAATGTGCACTGAATGAACCAAAGTGAATTGAATAAGATGGAATTGACTAAATTGGATTGAATAGAACTTTAGTGGACCGAATGGACTAAATAGAACTGAATGGACCGAATAGGACCAAATTGAACTGAAGAGGACATAATGGACCAAATAGAAGTAATGTGGACCGAATAAGAGTTTTGAATATTTATCATTTTTATTGCATTTTTTGGGCTCATATTTCTGATTTCTAATGTCTATGTTATTTTATTTTTTGTATTTTTTAACTCAAAAACTAAAGAATTTAGCCTAAATATAGTAAAATTTCATACTTTTCAACCCAAAAATTAAGAAAAAAAGAAGAATATTTTTTGAGCTAAACTTGAAAATAAAAACTACAAAAAGAATTAATTTAAGGCCCAATTAGTCTAAAATGGACTGAAGGGGGACCAAATTGATTGAGTGGACCAAATAGGACCGAAGTAGACCTAATTGGACCAAATAAAAATTGTTTAATTTTTAGGGAGAACAAATTATTTTCAAAAAAATTTTAGGGAAAAAAATTATACATTATATTACAATACAAACTAATTATTTATTCCTATGCATCATGTGAATTTGTGACTATTTAACCTAACAAATAAGTAGAGTTTTATATGTGTTAGTATGGGTTGTAGAAAAGAAAAGAAATAAAAATAGAAAAGTGAAGAGTGCCACTGGAGTGAAAAATAAAAAGGATAGCAGTCAGGTGTGTGATACAGTGAGCACAGTGAAGAAAGAAAAATTGTGATGCAATGAGTGCAGTGAAGAAAGAAAAGTCGTGTGTGTAAAAGCAAAGAAGCCCGGGAGATTTTCTTTAGACACGAGAAATATACAAGAAAAGATTAATTTGGAATTTTTCTCTAGGGATATATTTTGGGTACTGCAACCATGGGTAGTTGTTGTATTCAGAGTGTGATTGGAGATTTTAGGTTAGTTTATATTATTTCTAGAGAGATATTATTGTATTTGGTATGGATCTCAAGTTAGGCATAAACTTCAGAGGATATTGCATTTGATTTGACAAAAGTAAAATCATTGTAGCTCTATGAATATAAGCAAATTGTCGAATTATATAAATATTGTCTTGTGTGATTATTTTATTTTATGCATATTTTTTTTTTTATTTTTGCATCTCACAGATTTGAGAATTTACTACTATATGCCCTATAGTAAGAACCTCCCAAAACTTCTGACTTTAATGATCATTTGATCACTCTGGCAAAGCTTGATTTTGCTCGAGCAAGATTATTGTACTTTAACATCTTCAAGCAATTCTTTACATTTAAAAAAGAAAAAGAAAAAAAGAACAACCTTGATATTTGGAATTTGCCAATCTAAATAAGAACTTGGTTTGATGTAAAGAATATAGATAAATAGTAGTTTGTGAGGATTTAGTAGCTATGAAGACCTACTGAAAAAAGGCTTCAAGATTTGATAAGGAAGCTCTAACGCCAAAAAAGAAATTGCCAATTGCAAGAAGCAAGGTGGGAAAATAAATATAAAATTTATAAGGATGAAAGAACACATGCAATAACCTTTTTTTGGAATTTCACAGAAGAAGGAAACAGAAGAGTACGTCAATGGATTACGATTGAAACTCTCACCAATCTCCATGGTTATTGTTGGGCATATTATGAACCAAGTGACCCAAACCAATTGTAGTCACGTGTTCTTGTAGAACAAGTATATTAATCTCTGGTTAGTCTAGAGTTCTCTAGTATATAAAACTTACATTGAGTGCATTATACTGAAGTGCTTAATATAGTTGTTGAGGCCTTAAACACATAAACCTTTGTGTGTAGGGACGGAGGTAGCCTTTGGCTTGGGGGGCAATGGCCCCCCTAAATTGTTTTTTTAGAATATTTGAATATATATTAGGTATTAATTTTAGTAATTTTGTTCTATAAAATTACACTTTGCCACCTTAATAATATTATTAATTCTTTTAAAAGTGATATTATAGCCACAAAGTTTTTTACAATATTTTTGCAAACTTTTGAGGTAGCAGATTCTTATTGGTTCATATTTAGGCCCACTACTTTTTTACTTACCAATAATCACTCACCACATCACTAATTTGTAAAAAAAAAAAAAAAAATGTAGCTCTAGCATTTTCATAAAAAAATCTATAAATTTAAAATTTAAAACAAAATATACAAGCCCAAAAAATTAGCCCAACAACAAAAATTACTAATAGTAAAATTAAAAAAAAATTCAGTCTAATTAACCAATTTTATCCAAAACAAACAACGTGACCTTTTAAAAAATTTCAAACAAAATAATTGTCCTTACCCAACAACAAAAAATTAAAGTTAGGAAAAAAAAAAAAAAAAAAAAAAACCTCAGTAGCTAAGCCATCGTACACAACTAGTAGCAAAGTCACACATTCTAATTACAAGTCCTGACTCCGTCCCTGTTTGTGTACCCTCTCTTTTGTGCTTCTGCTTATCAATCAATTATCACACAGAATCACGTAACGGCAATAAATGCTAGCCTCTATTTTATTTGATGCAGAGCTACTGCTCATGTACAAAGTAAAAAACCTTTTGCCTTTTGTTTTGAATCTTTTGATACAAAGTTCAAAGAGATTGTCAACAATGACATTTACACTTGGTAAGGGAGAATTCTAAATACACACAGCTAGTTACTGAGAATACCAACAACCCTTGAATAATTACTTTCTATTTTGAAAAATTCCTTCTTCCAACATGCATCACTTAGGCGAAAGGCTGGTTAATATGTAGATTAAAGAGAGTTCCCTTCAACCTCCACACAACAACCCCCCCCCACAAAAAAAAAAAAAAAAAACTTTGATATGTTTAATGACGAATATAATCTATATTACTCATGACGAGAAGCCAAAAAAATATTTTACCAATATTATAAGATTTTAATAACATTACAAGTAGGTCCAAGGCTGATACAAAGAAGAAGAGAAAAAAAAAAGCAAGAAATAATTCTGACTGGGAATAAATTACATAACATGAGCAGAATAAAAGAAAAATAAAAAAACATTGACATAAATATATATGTAGCTCGACTATAAAAATTCGTGGAGCTTGCAATCACCTACTTCCATGATGGGTTCCTGAGAAAACGCCAAGGTCCTGTTCCAGTGCCCATCCTGCAAATTCAGAGGCAAGTCTATTACAATCAACATCAAAGTATGAAAGTTCTATATCATAGATACTTTGGAAACTTGTAGATTAACAATTAATAGAGCAATACAACATAGATATCGTTGTGCATTTGTTTCTTCCAAATATATATATATATATATATATATATTTTAAGTGGATGAAGGCGTGTAAACATTAAACTTATATTCATCTCGTTTCTTATGATGTAAGATATTTCCTATAGGGATTCTTAAGAGGAGTGGCACCTTATAATACATGATGTGGTTATTTCAGTCAATTTAGAGTGTTAAGCGATGTTATTTTGAGGATCCTGTATTTGTTTACTTAACAAGCGCCTTGTAGTTCAATTGCATTGTTTGTTTTTTGTTTACTAGGGGAAATAGAGTTTGAATCCTCCCTCTCTATTGTTGTTAAAAAAAAAAAAAAAAAAGTCCCAGCAAGTAAATGCTGACTTGAAACCACAAAAAAAGTGAAATTGTAACTTAATAATACTAACAGTGAAAATTACCTCTAAAAAATTCATCAAGATAAAGATAGATATAAAGAAATTACCTCCAAATACCAACAAATGCACGCAAAAACATATAAATGGTTAGAGCAATCCAGATTCCTACAAATCCGTTGCTTCTGTATAGAACAAATAAGGATGCAATGCTTGCTACAGCCACAAGAAGCTGAAAAAAGAAATTTGATAGGGAACATTTTATCAGTTAGAGAATTGGAGAGAATATATAACATTTTATCAAAGGGTGTATTTGTAAACTTACCAATGAGTATGCTGAATATGCAAAATCAGATGCTCCAAAGTTCACTCCATCAAAGACAAAAGCTAATGAATTTATCGGTTGTGTAGCAGCGACAAACTGTTGGATTGGAAGAGGGAAATTTGTGTTAATAGAGAGAAAAACTAAATAAATAATAAAGCAATGTTGTTTTTTATCTTGTAGATGAAAGTACCGGGAGTCCTATTTTTATAAGGTGCAGAACATTGACATCTCTTGAAAAGATCCCAGCTCCAAAGTACAGACCAATTCCAACAACAAGAGCAAGCCCCACCCCAAGAACAAAACCCATCTGCAGAACAAAGTGTTGCATAAATTAAGCATTCACTATGGATATTAAGAAATGAAACAATTTCATTATTGTTATCTTGATTAGTTCTGGCCATAATAACCTTGGTAATCACTAAATTCATCATTTTCTAGCAGTTTAGTCGTTTAAGATAAGTAGTAGTGTATCATGATACACAAAATTATTGAAGATGAATATTGACAGGTAAACAGAAGAAGTACCTGTAATACCCGAGTTGCAGTAGCTGTTGCCTTCTTAAGGTCTTTCTCAGCAAAAGCACAAGCTAGAATTGCCTACATAAAAAAGAAAAAAGAAAGCAAGACATGGTAATGATTGATCACTATATGTATTTCCAATAAAGAAGTTAGAATAGGAAATTTCAATATATGTTTACTTGATTAGTTATTAAATAGACAAGAAAAAAATGTCCTTTACCTGTCCAGCAACAGCCAAGCCATCTGAGAGAAGTGATGATGTCAACCAGACCTGTAAACAAGTCTGGAATGCAGCCATGGGTGTTGCACCTAGCCGTGCAGCCAATGAAGCTGCCAAGGTTACGCAGAATGTGACAGCTACAACTCTTAATAATAGCAGACCACCTGTGTCCATGCATATAAACCAAAGTTAAACAAAAACCAATTGTAAAGAGGTGTTTGGTACATGCATTTAAAAACTGAAAACATGTGTTTGCAAACATGTGTGGAAATATGTGTGAATGAAAAAGTGTGTGGAAATACGTGTAATGTTGTTTAAAAAATGAAAACATGTGTTTGAGTGAGTGTACCAAAATCTTCATGATAACTTAATTCAAAATTTCATATGTCATTAAATGGCAAACTCTTAAAGTCTAATTGCAAAGCCCCTTACCATTTTTAAGGAACCGACTAAACTGCAAATTCTTAAGACTTGGAGGTAGGAGATAGACTTTTCTCATTAATATCGACAAGAGGATTGCACAAATCAAGTACCTAGAAGGACCATCAGAATTTAATCAATTATCAGGGAAATACCAGTGAAGATGCCTCGAAACATCTCAAGAAATAAATCTGTCAATAACTGAACTTTGTAAAACATATTTGTAGTGCTTAACGGTAACTATTACTTACTGAGAAAGAACATGTGCAATTGCTGCACCTCTGATGCCTAATTTCATGACAAAGATGAATATCGGGTCCATAATGATGTTTGTTGTATATCCCAAAACTATATTTAGACCAAATGAAAAAGAGTTAGGGGATATGTCCATGAAAATAAGCTTAATAAAAAAGTTTCAAATCCAAACAAAGTAGTAGTCTAACTATGATTTTATTCAGTCAATTAACAAATAGTTTTGGTCTAATACTCCTTTATTGCATTCAATCCATAGGCACAACATCAAGTTGTCTTAAGGTAGCATAAAATCTGTAGTAGAAGTATTGATTTAGATCTATATTCTAATATGTGTTTAGAAAATAAGCCCTTTTTCTACATATTTTCTTTATCTTAAAGTTGTTGAAAGAGTAGGCCATCATAAGGAGGTTCTCCAATTCTTGTCCAAATGCTAATATATTATATCTTATGTATCTGCAGAGTGTTTCATTTCGTAACTAAAAATATTACCAAATTTAAAACTAAAGTACTATAATGAACATGCTTCAAATCAAGTAGGATGAGCATAGATTATAAACTCAACATACCAATGACATATAGAGGAGTTTTTGTATCCTTAAACCCTCGAAAGATCCCTTGCATGGCCAAGGATAGAAGAACTGCAGGAGCACCGAGTGATCGTAATTTCAAGTACTTAAGTGCTGGGATTAGCATGGGAGAACTCTATTGAGAGGGAAAGAGAGAGAGAGGAAAAAAAGCAAGAACAAAGAATGAGGGGTGCATTTGTCTACATATTCAATAAACAAGAGCTAAAATTGTATGCTATTATGGTTTGTACATAGAATGAAGACACTTACATCTTTTACACCCATCACACTCAAGAGTGGTTTGGCTGCAAATACAAGGACTACAGCTTGAATGAGGCCAAGAATTACGCCAAAAAGGAGAGCTGTTGATGCTGAAGCAATATGCCTCTTCTCTCTTTTGATTTTGGTCTTATTTTTTTTGCCACCAATAGTTTTAATGAAATCTGATAATTAGTAAATCACCAAGAATTTGACATGTCAAAATGAGTATATCAAAGATTTTCTGTCTTCATCTTCCCACAGCACACACTATTGACATGATAACCTGAACTTTTAAGTGATGTCCTACTTTCGCCATTTGAATATCAGACAGACATAAACAAAAACTTATATGCATACAGAGAGAGAGAAAGAGTGAGTACCAGTTTCTAGCTTTGAGTCTTTTGCATTAGTCTTTGCGTCTGCATCATTTTCCATATCCTCAAGTGTGTTTTCCTGCATGCACTCTTTCCCTGCACTGGTTTCAGCTGTGGCATATTCAGTTTCCCCACCATCTTCCATACCCTCAACCTTTTCCATGTTCTTATTTGTTTCTGCAACTTCATTTTCACTGTTTTTCGATGAACTCTTTTCCAGGTTCTTAGCCTTTTTTCCAGCTTCACCTTTCTCCATGTCCTCAAGCATATCTTCATCATCATCATCATTAGAGCCCTTTTCTGCTGCTTTGATGCTGGCTCTTCCAGCAACAGTATCTTCCTCAGCTACAAAAGAAGTAGTGATACTAACCAGTGGGAATATGGTAATCCTTGAAGCTTGATTGAACAAAGCAATAGAAACTCCTGCAGCAGCCAGTTCCACAGGTCCTGTACAGAAAAGAAAAAACTTCAAAATTAAATTTTTTCACTTATTGATTTATGATAATTAATTCAAACTTATTGGAAACTTCTCCCGCTGTGGCCAGGAATATAATGCAGATGATGGGTCTGGACCATCTTTTCAAATCTTTAATCTATACAATTTGCTGGCCATGAGTGTTGCTGTGGCTCTGTTGTCAACAAGTTCATTTTTTATTTTTATCTTTCATTCACACAAATATTTAATTAGTTATAAAGGATGAACCCATGACCTTAACCATCATGCACGGGTTTAGGATATCGATGCCAATTTTGGCTCAAATTAAGAACATTGGTCTAAAGTCCCGCTCATTACCTAGGTAGAGAAATCATATCAGTCACTATAAAACATACTGTCAATTTGTCCACTACAGAATTCAATGATGTTGGTCTGCCTTGAATGCAGAGCTTTTGTATATTATTTAGAGGCAGTTGATTGTAACACTTTCAAAGAGAACAATGCCATTGAGTAAGTTCATGAATCATATGGAAAACTTCTTTCAAATTATACAGTGACCAATGAAAAATGAGACTAAAGTTGTCAAATGCTGTAAAACTTTATTGGTATGTTTTGTTTATCACCATGCAGATATAATAATGAAAAAAGAAAAGAAAAGAAAAGACAATAATGCTTGTAAAGAAGCTACATACTCTAAAAATAGATAGAATATTTTACATGAAACATACCAATATGACCAATGAATGCTGTATCAATCAGAGAAGCAATGGGATCAGCAGCTACAGCAAGGGCAGCAGGGAATGCAATGCCTAGAATCTCCCAGCCAAGTATGTCCATCTTAAAAACGCTTCTGGAATCACATTTTGGAACTAAGCATTAGTTCATAGAAACATTATAGGTGGAGGTTTCTCTAACATGCATAAAAAGACATGATAATTAACATGACAGGAACTATCAACCTTAAATGGATGAGGTAAATGCTGCCTATAAATAAAAGAGTGAACAAGATAAAAAGGTATTGAATCCTTAGCTATGAATGTATTGTCTTGAAATAATTTCTCAACTTAGACATCCAACACCCGAAAAATAAAAAATTAAATAGAAGCATCTTAGACATCCAAATAGCATGCATATACTTCCAAACTTAAAACAGAGTTTCCAATGCAAAACCACATTGAAACTATACCTTGCATCTTTAAAGAATACAAAGACAGGCAACTTCTTCCAATTTTTCTCTGCCGGTACTGCACACGAATTTTCACTCTCAGCCATGATCTCAAATGCCAAACAATGTATAATAACTCCAAGTTGTTGTTTCAGTGAGAAGCAGCGGTTTCAGTTCCCCAGCATACACAATGCCACTGATAATTCACTTCCCACTCACTCAGCTATATAATCTGCAGGGTGCAACATAAATTAAATCTGTTAATTGATTGCAAAAGACACGACCATGTGCACTGTAATGTTTGTAAAAACCAAATGATCCCATTCCAAGGATAGTGCAGGCCTTAACAAGGATGGTCATTAATTGAAATGTAAACTTAATCATCAAGCAACAAGCTCAAAGAAGTAGTAATCCCAACCTTGTTTGCCCAGAATATCACAATGCAGCTATGATAGCCAGGATTGCAGATATCCAAAAACAAAGGGTGGCCTTAGATATTATCAATAGGCATGTGAAATGAAAGCCACAATTTAGGTGCCATGAAGTTGGAGTGAATTTAAACCCCATTTCTTGAAATTAAGTAATAGATAAACCCTCCCTCAGTCCTTTAATCAAGTAATATCGTAATTCCAAAAGTAACCCTTTTTTGTCTAAGAGATTCTTAATTTCTTATTACTAAAGTAGTAGAACCCTCCCTCAGTATAGAACACTTTTGTATGCATATAGGTGAACAAAGATTTTAATTCCTCGAATTCAACTTCTTTTTTGTTCAAACTAACAATGAATTTACGTGTCAGAAAACTGTGACTGACAAAGACTACAGGACTGTATATATATATATATACCTCCCTCAGTTCCATATATCCTTGGATGATTTCACAAACAAGAGTCTCTATAATTCATATACAAACAAATAAGAATATTAATCTTTTGGAGAAAGACCCACTCTGTCCATGTGTAGGTGAATCCTTCTTGTTACAAATATTCGACCCGTCTCTTCCTCAGGTTAACCACAAAGAAATGTTAAACTATGAACAAATTTATGGACCCCATGCAGGCGGGGTTCAATATAAAATTTGCATGAAAGGGTGGATATATAAAATAAAAATGGAAACATCACCGACTCTTTTTGGATTTTTCATACGTAGTGAACCTAGAGATGTGAAGAAGCTTCGTTTTAATTTCCTTTTTTGAGCTTCCACGGCATGTCTTTAATAATTCCATTGAATATAATATATGGTTCTGAAGAATCTGGACATCAATTCATCAAGTTCTAACCATTTTGAGAATGGAAACTCACATGAAAGTTCTTTGATATGCATGTGTTTTGGTTTGTAAGTAACATTCGTAGGTTTGTTTTCCTTTTCTCATGTTTTCTTAGCAACCAAACACGATTAATTTCTTCATCATCTTGAAAAGACTATATATCTACTAAATTAGCAAGTATATTTCATTGGACAAGAGGTTTGTGACTAAATAGTAGTATGTAAGAGAATTAGGGCTCAAATCTCGTCAATAAAAATACATGTATTTTTAGAAATAAAAAAGAAAAAAAAGAATTATTATTATTACCGCATATAAAGGAGGCATATTGGTTCCAAATTTTGAAAGATATTTGCGTTTGGAACAAAAGGGGATAGATAGTGGAAGGTAGAATATAGGAGAAAATGACTCCGTTAAAACACTATAATGATCATATGATTAAGCCTTAGGTAAAAGTCAATCTCTTAAATAAAAGTACGTGTATTTTTCAGAAATAAAAAAGAAAAAACGAAATATTATTATTATAACCATGTATAAAGTAGGAATATTGGTTCCAAATTTTGAAAGATATTTCTGTTTGGAACAAAGGGGGATATATATAAAGTAGGCATATTTATTCCAAATTTTAATAGATATTTGTATTTGGAACAAAATGAGATAAATAGTAGAGAGTAGAATATAGGAGAAAATGACTCCGTCAAAACGCTATAATGATCATATGATTAAGGCTTAATTAAAAGTCGATCTCACCCAAAATTAATCAACACTAGAGGATGTTGGATTTGAGGCAAAAAATCACTAACATTTACAAGTCCTACTTAGGAGATCAAATATATTGAAAATGACCATATTTATAATTTCCTTTATTTCCTAAACGTCACTTAATAAAATAAGCCACCAAAAGTAAATTACCAAACCAATACTAACTTAGCAAGACATTGGAGTACATCATGTGCACGGAGTAGAATAACTTGCCAAAAATTGTATCTCAACCAGTTAACATCTCTTGATGTTAATTATACGGCTTTCGATGGAGACATTTACAGTTGAAACCCTCAATAATTATAATTATATATATATATATATATATAAGCTAGAATTCATTCAACTAGAAAGAAATAGGAGTATCAATTATTACATAAACAGTCAAACTTAGTGAGACACCCTATCTTGTCTTTTTGGTCCTACCAAATGGGATGGGAATGGGAGGCAAAATTTTAACACTATAAACTTGATTTTATTATTATTATTATTATTTGTAATGTGAATTGATAGAAAGATCCGCCCTCTTCTTTTGACTTGGAGATTCCTACCTCTTTTTTGTAATTACTTTCATATATTTAATTGATTCCTTGACCCTAAGATCCCACCCAATACGTCAAAGACTCAAAGATGCTTAATTGTACCCTTTACATCGTGTTGAGGGCCTAATTTTCTTGGTAAGTCATGAAGTCCTACAGATAGTACCTTTCTTTGAATCTCCCATAGTACTTTTAAGTCTTTGTTGAATTGTTATATAAGTCTTTTTTTTTTTTTTTTCCTTATTTAACTATTCAACATGAGCTTGTTATGATTTTGCATGAACGTGATTTTCTGGGTGGAAACAATTGAAGGCCTTAATTAATTAATCTTATAAATTAAAAAATTATTTTTCTGTAGGTTGTTGTACTAGTCTCTTTCAACAAAGAATTTTATCGGATATGCTCTATAGATAGAGTTTTTTTCTTTCTTTGTTTTGTTTTTGTTTTTGTTTTTTTGTGTGGTTATTGGTAGTAGGGGACTAGGGGTTATTCTGCCAGTTTTATTAGTTTTTGGTTAAATGTGATATATTTTTGAGTTTTCATGCACATCACTCATATTGTCCTACCGTGTCCTTGTCTGTACAATACATGGAGCAATCAGTCAATTAATAAAACCATGTATGCATCACATATTTCACTTTCAGAAAGAGCATTCATAAGCAATCGGATAAGATTTCTAAATAATTAGAGTAATTAAAGCTATACTCTAACAAATTGGTTTCAAATAATTAAAGAAGATTGGATAATATTTTATTAAATAAATTAGGACTTTTAGTAAAATAAAGAAGAAGAAAAAAAGTCTTATAATGCAACTAATAAAAGTTGAAGAGACGATAAATTACTTCATAACACCCTTTCTTGCTATTAAAGAAAGTACTATGAGAAATTGAGATCATGGAGAGTCACAAAAAAAGAGTTTTAAGGAAAAACGTAAGAAAGTCAAAATTGAAAAATTGTGAGGATAAGAAGGACAGGGTTTCATTTATTTATTGAACTAACAAACACTGGTGCAACGTGTAGAAAAATATAGAAAAAACCCACAATTTTAAAGTCTCGACTCTTCCAAATTTTAATTCTAAAGCTCACCATTAATCTGCTCATTTCATAAATAAGTGAGGATAAAGCCATAAGTTGTGTTAGAATAACATAGTTAGTTAGTTTTTTTTTTTAGAGGAAAAATATCACAGTTAGTTGGCTATGATAAATACCATAAGTGGTTAGAATATCGTGGATTACCATTTTTCCACCGGTTATTGAATTTCTGTACATTTTATGGGTTTGGCTTGAATAAAGTGTTTCACTAGTTCCAACACTACATGGACATTATGTGTTTACATCGTACTATGTCTAGTATACTGGAATATTGGACTGAAAATTTAAACTTATATATAGTTTACAACATCAAATGAATTTAAAAAAAAAAAATACACTCATCTTCTTCTTTTTCACTTAACTATTAAAAGTATAGAACAAAATTTGTTCCTCACATTTTTTTTTCTTTCCTTTTTTCATTTGGGTCAATATATGGGTGCGTGAGTCATGTATTTAACTATTTGATTATATATATATATATATATATTTAAATCAAGTTGTATTTACATACATCAAAATAATTTATAATAAAAAATTCCCTTTAGGAAAAGGAATTAGACCATAGGAGGGAGTAGCTATTGACATTAATTTGACAGTTTTTGAAACAAAATAACCCTCCACAATGCTCGCCTTAAAACCTGGATTGTATCAACTTGAAATAAATAGTAATAGTTAGACATCTTTCCTATTTCTTATTTGATTTGCGGAGAAATACTTGTACACGGCACCAAAATTTTTTTACATACTTACAATCACTCATTTTTCAGTAAAAAAAGAAGAAGAAGCTTCTTGTTATATTTAACAAAGTTAAGACACCTGTGATATTTTGTAGTATTTCTTATACAATGACAAAGACAACCTTCTCTTATTCTCAATCCACCTAACACAACGTAAGCTCTGTCTATACTCTATACCTAATCTAGGGTTAGTTTATATGTAAATTTTTGTATGGATTTATAAGGTACAATTAAAAAAAGAAAAAAGAGTCTAGGGTTAGTCTTTATATATAAAATTTTCTATGGATTTATAATGCACAATTCAATATATTAAAAACTATAGTCGTTTATGTTTTTTTTTTTGGGTTGTAGACTTTACTTAGACTTTTAAGTTGAATCATGTTGATAAAATGTTAGTTCTACTTATGTTCTTTATTTCTTTTCCACTCTTAATTTCACATCAATCCTAACAAAATTTAAGGAATAAACCTTGCTCTAAACACCAGATCTATCTATATTGAAATGAATGTGAGTGAGAAAATTTATTTTTTTTGAGAGGAAGAGTGAAAAACTTCACAACATCAAATAAAATGGTGGGTTCCACGTTACACTGTTTTTATTGTATATAGATTTGTGACTTTTTTTTTTCCTCCGAACAATGAAAGTTTAATTGTGATATTGGAGGAGAGGAAAAAGGAAAGATGGATTGTCATATACAAATCAGAGAGGCAAAACAATTTAACACCCTTTCTTGTCATTAAGGATTTTCAGTTAGAGTCAAAAATTTGTTGAAGATTGAAGAACATTAAAAGGCATATTTTTTTGGCGAAAAGTGTTGGTAGGTCAAATCAATAGGAGAAAAGACAATAATCTGGGAGACTTATATTAAAATTTGTGATATATGAGGGAAGAAAATGAAAGCTCAATTTGAGAGATAGATAAAAGGAAGGTTTTAAAAACCGAAATTTGTTGAAAAATTTGAATGATCAAGAGTATTAGATTCAAACTGTAAGACAGATTATGTTCTACCCATAAGGTCGTAAACATATAAAATATTTATTTCTAACTACAATGAAATTATTATTTTTGTACAATTGAAATGATACAGTCTAAATATTTGAAAGAGATTTGGCCATATGCCTTCAGGTTGCCATGCTAGTGAATTAAATTTGGAGATCAAGATGTACAATGATCTTTATGCAAAAAATAAAAAAGGTTGAAGAGACTGGTCAGTTTCGATGAAGTACGTGTAACTTGATCTTGAAGGAAAGATGCATATAAGTTTTGATTTTATAGAAAAGTCATACACCAACAAATGTAAAGCTTTCGCAATTGTCTTTCCAATGTTTTTAGGAGTCTATTTTCATGATTATTTAGTCATGACTTTGATTGATTGAAACTGAGCGGGGTTACCAATTTTGTTAATATGATTAGGCAAATTCATTAGGCAGCTAGGTAGTTTGGTCATCGAAAATAGTAACTAAATCAGAATAGTACAACGTAAACTAGTAATGTTTTGTATATATATCGATAAGAATTAAAGAGAAAAATACAAATATTGATACCTTTCTTACCATTCAAGAGTGATACAAAAAAAAAGTGAGACATTTTTTTAGGAATGTTATAGAGCAAATGACAAATATAATAAAGATGTCAAACTATTGAATCACTATCAACAGTGGAGATATTGAATTTGAAGATTAGGTTTTTTTGGTTATGTTCTTTGAAAACAATTTTCTATTTTTTTTAAAAATAAAAATTTAAACCTTGTAATTTAGCTATATATTCTTGAAAATAACATATGTTTAAAAACTATTTTCTAAAAACACAACCAAACATACCCTGGAAAAGATGAAAAAAAAGTCAATTTGGGAGAAAGGGAAAGCAAAAGTGAGAGGCCAATACCAAGTAGAATTTGACTTGAATGACTAGAATAGGGAAATATATATAAAAGAAAATGGATTCAAAAAGCTAAAAAATTATTGAAGATGTTAGGTGCCATGCATATCATATCACAGTTAAAAGAATATTTTTGAGGTCTATGCATATTGTTTAGGAATATAACGTATTATAATTCGTGAAATATAAAGAAAAACATTATAATAGGTTTGGGGAATTTTTTTTCTATTGCAATATCACACAATATAAATGTATTGCATTATTCTTACAAACAATGGTCTGGTAGAAATGGATTGGGTCCAACTAAACCAAATGTAAAAACGATAAGAAGTTATGAGAGATATAGTATCATATATGGTGATGAAAAGAGTTAACCTAGTGGGGTTCGTCGAGTGGTTGGGTACTCGGTCTTAAAGTAGCTGTCTTGGAGTTGACAGGGAGCTCTCCAGCTTAAGTCCAAGCACCCGCACTTTAAAAAAACTCTTTGAGTCAGCAATTTATCCCCTTATAAGCCTCCCTATTGCAAACACAAATTAGTTTCTGATTGAAAATTTTAAAAAAATATTGTAAAAAACCAAAAAAGAAAGAAAGAAAAAGAAAAGAGTTTCTAGAATTTATGGTTAAATGTTTTCCTTGAAAATCAAAGCTTGGTGTCAACTTCCTTGTATATCCTAGATTTTCTCAAAGATCGATACCCTAGGGTATATACTTGGCACAACTGTAAACATTTTCTTAAATTATTTGTTTTGTAGTTAAGAGAGAGAGAAAGAGCTAGGTTCAAGAAAATTGTTCCCAATAAATAAGATTAGGGCATTGAATCAAAAGTACATGGACCCAAGGTGGTCAACTCAAATAGACAGCTTACCTAACCAGGGGAAGCCGTACAAATTTCAGTGGGCAAACGTTGTCAGCACTGACCACGCCCGACAAAGTGACTTTAAGATTTAGGACCCGGAAAGAACCATCCCCAGTTGATCCCAAAGGGCTTTGAAAAATTGAACTATATATTATATTCCTATTCCTTTTCTTCTTTTTCCTGAGTATATTCCTATTCGTGTGACATGCAGCCAGTTTGTCTTTGTGTTTTTAATGCATTATGATTCGTATTATCTAGATTTAACTAGATTTGCTCATTCACAATAACTAGATTTAGAGAGACTTGCGGGTAAAATTTCAAGACAATTAAAACTTATCCACAATACACATGTGATATCCAAAAAATTCACATGTTAAACTTCATATCTCTCAAAAACAATTGTGAGTATTAGACTGTTTTAATGTATATATACTGATATAAACGACATTAACAATATACATTAATGTATATATACTGATATACATAAGTACCATCGAGTCACTCATACACAATACCAAAACCTTTTTCCATTAGAAGGTCATGTGTTCATGTTATGCAACTATCTAATGCATGGGGAGTGTACAAAGGTGCGATTCATTATGTGGAATATCTACACGTACGTGTGTGTTTGTATTTGTGTGTGTTTGAGAAATACGAAATAAACTATAAAGTATATCCAATGAGTTGTCCAACATTGAATACATAGAATGTGGAAAAATTAAGAAAGAATACAGAGTAAGTCATCTAGATTTTGAAATGTTGATTGAAGAAATTAGCGTACCTTTGTATTCTCTTTATCAAAGAATGCAAAGCTCTTTAAGCCAACTTCTCTTTGCTCTTCACCAAATGCGACCTACTCTACCCTTTAAGTACCCTTTCCTCACTCTCTCACATCTATCACAAGCCATTATAAAATTAGTGTATGTGTAAGAGAGAGAAAAGACAGAGAACAGCATTTTCATCTTCTTTATGTCAAAAAAGTGACATATATATGAGAAGATATGTTTTGGAACTAAAAAGAGAAGGTAAGTTTGAATTCAAGGAGAGGAGGAATAGAGTTTACATGTTTCAATCCCCCTATGGATTTTATTATTATTATTATTATTATTATTATTATTATGGTTTTTGTATTCCTGTCCATTTAAAACTCATTTTCTCTATTATCTCAAAATAGGAAATTTTAAAAGAAGAATATATCTAGATTAATAAATTTTTATACATTCACTAAAAGAATATATGAAATTTTTTGAACTTTTCATTATTACCCTCAATTAACAATCCTTATTACCAATAGTTCAAACATTAAATAAACTAGCTTATAACCTCTGTATATACATGGATGTCATATATGCACATGCATGCATGCACAGGTGGACATGTGTAAGCATGCGTGCACCCCCCCCCCCCCCCCCCCAAAACACGCGCACACACACATCTACATTTTTTTTCCCCAGAAATAACATTTCTACTTGATAAGTAATTGACTATGTACATTCATAGTTTTATATAGAAGCATAATAAATTCAAATTGAGCCTTTATATATATATATATATTATATTAAGTTTAGATGCATAAATTTGCATATAAATATAATTGACACACAATTATTAGTGTATAATTGGAAGGAGACTTGACATGAATTTGGTGAGTGTTTAAAATCTAAAAATAATTTGAAGGAAACTTGGCATACTGTTGGAATGTATTTAAAATCTGAAGACACTTGTCAAATAATAAGACAATTAAAATTACACTTGGTACAAAATTAGAACGCAATTAAAATCTTATTTTAAGTCTTGATTGAATTTTCTCTCAATTTCTACTTTTATATATTGGAAAATTATTTAATACTCTGAGAGTATCATAAATGCATACTCCCCCTTCTCACATGAATTATGAGTCTCACCAAAAATTTAATTAGTAGGACACATAGTTATGTGAGAGAGTAGAGTACGCATTTATGATATTTTGGAAGTATCAATGATTACCCTTATATATTATATAAGACTAACACTCGTCATTTGTCTATGATCAACTGAATAAAGGGGTGGAAAAAAACTGTTTATTCTTATTTCTTTTCTCTTTTTATTTATCAAAATATCCAAACAAAGAAGTGAGCGATCATTCTCTAATTACTTCTCTCTATCTTTCTTTTATTCTATTTTCTCTTCTTTTCCAAATAGTAAATCTATGTACACAATTGGGTTTTAAGTGATAGTCACTAGTAATGACATACTTTGCGGTAATTAAAATATGTGGTTTTAACTTCTCTTCTCTCTCTCCTACTATCCAAAAAAACATAAGTACAAGATTGTCTCTTAAAATGTTTTATCACAATTAATTTTCCAAACTTTTTTGTCAATTTGTAGATATAACAAATTGTAATAAGTGAAAATTTGATGGTATAATTGTGAGTCATGTTCTCATTAATTACAACTTATCATCTTAACAATTTATGAAAAAAAGTTAGAAATATGTCGTATTCTTAATATTATTCTTTTCAAAAACTCAAATATAATTATAAACAAAAAAAAAAAAAAAAATCCCTATTGTCAAGTTGATACTAGAGCAATTTCACCAACGGTTGTATGAAAAATTATGGGTTTACACGTAATTTTAGCCCTATCCCTAAAGGTGGAGACCCACCCTCCAATTATGCAGCTATATATGATAGTTTTCTTTTTGTGCTACACATTTAAGTGCTTTAAAGTAGGTAGCAATCAAACTTTAACAGTGGTGGGCTACGTAGGATTCCCAACAAGCCATGCCTGTCAATGTGGTTGCCAGACCTAATTTTTTTACCGGTTAGACATGCTTATCGCAGATTATCATGAGCTTTGTTAAACCAATCCATGGCCAATTGATTGGTGAGAATTCAAGTGGCTCTGTATATGTATGAAAAAAGTTTTGTATAAAGAAGCATACATATACAGAGAAAGGTTCATGACAATGGCCTTTCTTTAGCTAACAATCATTAAGGCCTCTACTATACAAAGTGTTGTTTCCCTAATTTCAAGCAATTTTTTTTTGTACCCACTTTGTCTTTTCTGAAGTAAAACCTATATGAGTAATTCTTTTTTGAGAAGAACCTATATGGGCAATTCAATCAGCCAGATGGATTGAAATCATTTATGTAAATAAATTAGGTTAGACAACCATATAATTACAAGGTATGGCTTGATAAAACCACATACCTTGATAAAACCATTCACATGTTCTTTATTATATAACATATTTAATGAATCATGTGACTTATTTAAATAATAAGTAGTGAATAATTTTATGAGTTGCCACGTAGTTAATAAGTGAAAATTCCTTCAACCATACCATATAAACTTTGTCAATGTACATAGAATTGTGTGTACATGTATCTATATAAAATTCAAAGCATAGTCTTTTTTCTCAAAAAAAATATATAATTTATTGTTTAAGAAAATGCATTTATTTGTTGAATTTATCTAAACTTATTTTCAGTTTAGTTGACAGTAACAATTAAGAAGAGTAATTTTTCATTAACATTAAGAGTAATACAAATTTCACTTCATAAATATTACAAATTGATGTATCAACTTTTAAGCACATAACAAAAAAAAAAAAAAAAATTATATTATTAATGTGACACAAATCATATTTATTAACACGTTATTTTGTAAATCTTTTATAGTAAAATTGAGAATACCTTTTGTAGGGGCCTTGGGCCTCGGATCCCATTATTTGGGTATATAATGGATCTAAGGCCCAAGTCAAGGACTAAAAGTGTCCGAGAAGGGGGTAAACACTGTAAAAAAAGACCATATTGACAAACAGAGAAGTCAATTTAGATCATAACGACCCAGAAGGTTGTGTTCCGCAGGGATGGTCTGCTATTCGAAGAAACGTCATAGAAATACTTAGTTGATACGGATAAGCACTATGGAAGCTTAATACATGGAAGGATCCTAAAATATCTAAGGAGAAAGCTGCTACCTCAGCATTAAATGCACTGCAGCTAACTCCCTCACCGCATTAATGTAGAGATGATACATGAACAGTGGGTTTCAGCCTTACAGGTACTACATGAAGACTTATATACCCATTATTTAGGTATATAATGGACCTAAGGCCCAAGCCAAGGACTAAAAGCATCCGAGAAGGGGGTAAACGCTGTCAAAAGTGACCATATTGATAAACAGAGAAGTCAATTTAGATTATAACAACCCAGGGGGTTGTATCGAGAATAAGAGCCACCTCGGTTGACTGAGGCCGAGGTTCGTAAGGATGGTTTGCTATCCAAAGAAATGTCACAGAAACACTTAGTTGATACGAATAAGCACTATGGAAGCTCACGACATGGAAGGATCCTAAAATATCTAAGGAGAAAGCTGTTACCTCCACATTAAATGCACTGCAACTAACTCCCTGACCATATTAATGTGGAGGTGATATTTGAACAGTGGATTTTAGTCTTACAAGTATTACATGAAGATTTATAGGAAGTGCCGATGGGACAAGTATCAAGACCAACCATCTTCATTCTTTCACCATCAACCTACTTAATTTGTTGTTTGATTAATTAAAGCCTAGTTTTTTAACCCATTTCTCTATAAATTCATTTTTTTGGATTTTTGGGCCTAAGTCCATTTATATCTTTCGGCTAGGAATTCAAATCTGGTCCTTACAATTGGTGCCGTTTGTGGGGAATTACTGGTGTTATAGTGAATCCAACTTTCAACGATGGTAGGTTTAGGTCCACATCAGGCAGAATCTATGGGTTCCCAGCGTCAAAATCACTTCCGTGATCTTGAACGAAAAAGGGACGGGAGGGAAGTGTACATACTACCCATACCAGCAAGAGCCAATCTCGGGGTAAAAGCCATGTCTCCTATAAGGAGAATGCCAAAAACATTCAGAAGCAGATCGATCACCTAAAGAGAAGCCTGTGTCATGAACGGCGATGGTGAGCTCCATCCAATTCTAACTTCTCTTTTGATGGTAAGGAGGAAGGAAGCTACAGGCGCAAGTCAAGGACTCCCCATAGCGAGTCTTTCTCATATGATGATAATTATCATCATGAGCATAGAAACAGAAATTCGTCCTTGGTAGGTTTGGGAAACGATGCTATGAGTAAAGCACTTAATCAAATTTCCAGGTCACCTTTTACGTGTTGGATTGAGAGAGGGAGACTTCCTCGACAGTTTACACAACCTACATTTATCATTTACAATGGTAGAACAGACCTTGTGGAACATGTTAGCTACTTTAACCAAAGGATGGTCGTTCACTCCAAGAACGAGCCCTTGATGTGCAAGGTATTCCCATCCAGTTTAGGGCTTGTGGCAATGAGGTGGTTTGATAGTCTGAGGGTAAGTTCCATTGATTCCTTCAAGGAACTTACTCAAGTGTTTGGATCCCACTTTATTACGTGTAGCAGGGTTCCTCAGCCTTTAGCTTCCTTGTTGTTTTTGTCCATGAGGGAAGGAGAAACCCTGAAAACATATTTAGACAAATATTGGGAGATGTTCAATGAAATAGATGGTGATTTGAATGATGTCGCCATTAGTACTTTCAAGCTTGGCCTACTTGCTGAGCATGGCTTAAGGAAATCCTTAACGGAGAAGCCCGTAATTAGTATACGTCAACTCATGGATCGAATTGACAAGTATAAGAGGGCCGAGGAAGACTAGTAGCAAGATAAGGGAAAGGGCAAGGTTATCCTTCAAGAGATGAGGGATTTCAGGTCGAACTATTACTACAATAACAGACCTCAGAGTGCTTTTGCTGAAGAATATGGGTTTGCCGCCCCTTAAGTGGTAAACATTGTGTTTTGAAAATCGGTGCATCAAGTTTTAGAGAAGATCAAGAACAAGCCATATTTCCAATGGCCGAACAAGATGAGCAGAGATCCTTTGAGATGCAACCAAAGCCTTCTTTGCTAGTACCAACAAGAGCGAGGACATACTACTGAAGACTACCGAACATTGTGGAAACATTTGGAGCAACTGGTTAAAGAAGGAAGGTTGTAACAATTTCTGTATCGACCCAACGGGCAAGAGGACCAGACAAGGTCAAGAACTCAGGGAAATATTCCTTCAAGGCCCCCATTAGATACAATCAATGTCATTTTTGATGCACCTAGGAGAACGGGGTCTCATCCTTCCCGGGTGATGTCTGTAGCTAGATCACTGGCCGAGGACTCCAACTTCGAGCCGAAGAAAGCTAGACTAGAAATTCAACCTTTGTTGAGTTTCTCGAACGAAGACAAGGTTGGAACCATCCAACGACATGATGACGCTTTGGTGGTCACCCTTAGAATAGGGGGATATGATGTAAAGAGAGTAATGGTGAACCAGGGCAGCTGTGCAGAGATCATGTACTCGGATTTATACAAAGGGCTGAACTTAAAACCTGGAGATCTAACTGCCTATGATTCACCCCTGGTAAGTTTTGATAGGAATGTTGTCATCCCAAAGGGCCAGATTAGGTTGCCTATATAGACAAGCTCAAAGGCAGTGGAAGTGTTCTTTGATTCAAGGCTGGCAATGGGTCAAGTCCAAGGGGAGTTGGAAGCTAGAGATCTCAGAATGTAAGAATACCTAAACCAGGTTAGACATTTACAGTCTGGATTTTAAGTCTTCTATTTTATCACAAGTCCCTAGAAGTAAAAATACACATGCGGACTCTCTGGCCACATTGGCAACATCCTCAGCACAGAGTCTACCTCGAGTAATCCTCGTATAGGACTTGTATAAACCCATCGAGGCAAGAGGGACTATGGTTCATGTTCATCAAATAAGGGTGGGTCATAGCCGGATGGATTCTATTGTATTGTTCCTTAAGGAAGACGTTCTACCTAAGGACAAGTCCGAGGTTGAAAAAGTGCGGAGGAATGCTTTTCAGTTCTGGTTGTTTGAGGACCAAAAATTGTATAAGAGGTCTTTTTCTGGCTCGTATTTGCTGTGCGTACACCCTTAAGTAGTTGAGCTGCTCTTGGAGGAATTACATGAAGGAATTTGTGAAAGCCACACGGGGGGAAGATCTTTGTCCCATAAGGCCCTCACACAAGGCTATTGGTGGCCAAATATGGGGAAAGAAGCACAAGACTATGTGAAGAAGTGTGACCAGTTCCAAAGATTTGCACCAAACATTCACCAACCTGGAGGGGTCTTTAATCCCTTGTCCAGTCCTTGGCCTTTCACTCAGTGGGGCTTGGATATTGTAGGGCATTTCCCTAAGGCAACGGGGAATAAGAGGTACTTGTTGGGTGGCACGAATTACTTCACCAAGTGGGTCAAAGTTGAATCATTGGCAAATATCAGGGACGTGGATGCCAAAAAATTTGTTTGGAAGAATATTGTCACTCGGTTTGGAATTCCTCATACCCTCATCTTGGACAATGGACTTCAATTTGATAGTAAAACGTTTAGAAGATACTACTGCGATCTGGCAATAAAGAATAGGTATTTCACTCCGGCCTATCCACAAAGAAATGGGCAAGCCAAGGCTGTGAACAAGGTCATAGTGAGCAGACTTAAAAAGAGGCTGGATGATGTGAAAGGGAAGTGGGTAGAAGAATTGCCACATGTCCTTTGGACTTACTGGACTACACCTCGAAGATCTACTGGGGAGACACATTTCTCAATGACTTATGAGGCTGAGACTGTCATTCCTTTGGAAACTGGGTTCCCCACATTGAGAACAAGTTCTTTTGCTTTGATCGACAATGATAGGCTGTTGGAAAAGAGCCTAGATCTAATTGAAGAAAGGAGAGAAAATGCCATGGTCCAATTGGCTTACTACCAACACAAGCTTAAACAAAGATATGATGCTAATGTGAAGCTGATGCCATTAGCACTTGGAGACTTGGTTCTAAGAAAAGTTATGGGAATAGCTAAGAACCCAGCATGGGGGAAATTGGGACCCAATTGAGAAGGGTCCTATCGTATTACATCAGTGGCCGAAATAGGTGCATATTATCTTGAAGATCTAGAAGAAAAAGTTGTTCCGTGTCCTTGGAATGTATATAACCTTAGAAGATATTATTATTAATGGAGACTTTCTTTACCCTATTTTGGTCTGTTATGTTGGGTGTCATATGTTCTTATTATCTATTTTAGTATCAAACAGAATCTTGGACATGCCTAGCTCCTCGGACCACATGCCTTAGGAAAATTGATAACTTGTAACCATTATTTTAAGTATTAAATAGAACCTTAGCTATGCCTGATTTCTTGGACCACCTGCTTTGGGAAAATTAATACTCCTTGACATCTATCTAAGTATCAAACAGAACCTTGGTCATTCCTAACTCCTCAGATCACACGCCTTGGGAAAGTTGATAACTTTTAACCATTATTTTAAGTATTAAATAGAACCTTAGCTATGCCTGGTTTCTTGGACCACTTGCTTTGGGGTAATTAATACTCCCTGACATCTATCTAAGTATTAAACGGAATCTTGGTCATGCCTGACTCCTTGGACCACACGCCTTGGAAAAATTGATAACTTTTAACCATTATTTTAAATATTAAACAGAATCTAAGTTATGCCTAGATCCTTGGACCACATACTTTGGGTAAATTAATACTTTCCCTCGAATTGCTAAGTGCCAGGTCAAAGCCTTGGTCATTGTGGACGTGGTGAAATACATATTTTAAGGTAAATTAGTATCCTTTATTAATCACTTTGGTGCCAGGTATAATTACTCCAAACAGCAATGATTTTCATTGCAACAAGAGTCCCAAACAGATGCCCATGAGCATCACTTAAAGCATTTACAGGCATACTTGTGTTTGTGTAAAAATTGGTTGTCCCTTTGACCCTATAAACTTGTTGATGAGTAAGGGACAAAGTAATTTTAAACCTATACATATGTTGCAATACTGTGTATGTTCTTAAAATTAAGATTATTCTTTGTTGAGATGGTTAACTTAGTGAATTTCACTTGCTTTTGCTACTGATCATATGAAACAGGACAATTACTCTGTTACTTAAGTAGATTAGTGAGAGAAGTGTTACCTCATTATTATTTTTATTAAGGGTTAGCTAAAATAGAAATCATATCAACTTTAGTATGTAAATCACAGAGAGAAAGAAAATACCCATAACATTCATTAATAAAAGCATTAAAACAGGGCAAATTAAATACAAAGAGGCAAGTTGATTACAAATTGTGAAAAAAAAAAGGGGTAAAGAAAAAGACAATCTATTGCTTCATTTTTATTACAAGTTTTTCTTTTGGATCCTTGGAAGGTTGTGTGTTTGCTGCCGCGGAGGACACTTTGGCATTGTCCTTGGGATCCTCTTTTGGGGGTATGGCAAGAGTTGATAGTACCAGCTCTATATTTTGTGAAGTGTCTTTTTCCTGTGAGGGATCCTTTGGAGCAATTGGAGGAAGGATAGAGCCTTGGGTTATGACGTCCCATATCTTTGAAGTGTCCTCAACCTGCTCTGTCCCTTCTGGAGAAGTGTTGGCTACAAGAGGAGTTTTGGGAGGGCTGCCTAGAATTGTACCTGCCTCCGAGGACATTAGGTCGGCCCTTAGAGTCAGAAGAGCTTGAGGGGCGTATAGCTGGGGGTAGTAGATGCTTTCTGCCTTCCTAAGCACGGAAGAAGCCTCAACCTTGACTTGGTTGAGTTCATTCTATACCAAGGCACAATAAATCCTACACATGGCTGGGACCTCGGCCCCAAGGGTGTCTTCAATCTCAGCCACCCCAACATCGTACCCATGTTGCTCAGCTGCATCTTTGGCTTTCTCTGACTCATCTCAGGCCTTCTCGACTAGAGCTTTAGCTTTCTCAACCTCCTTCAGTTTCTTTTTTAGCGCAACAACTTGGGTCTTGGAGGTGGCCGGCTGGTCCTTAACACCACGCAGCTGCAGCCTTTGGCTTTTAACTTGTTTCTCAATATTTTCTAGGGCAACTGCCACATATTTTCTTTCTTTCTCCTCATTCTTCAGCTCTTGGATGCTCTTCTCGACCATGCTAAAGCCCTTCATGGCAGCGATATGCCTTCCTTCCTCTTCTTTCATTTGCCTGTGACATTAATTGGTCATTTCCTCTACTCGAAAGGAGGCTTGAATAGCCTACCAAAGAAAGAAACAAGGATTAGAAAAAGAAAGTTAAGGAAGCAAATTAAAAAAGAAAAGAAAATAAGAGATCATACCATGGCTAAATATCTCTTGAGGCTGAGGAAAACCTCGTGCCTCCTTATGGACTGTAGCTAGGCTATGTCCCTAGGGAGCAGTAGGGCCTGCTCTACCGCATCGGCCATATAGCCGGCTTTTCCTCCTTAGAAGTCTCTAATGGAGGCATTGGCTAGTAGAGGGGCCTCATCTAGCATTGGCACGGGGAGCCAGGCTGAAGGCTCGGCCTGAATATCGCATCCCCTCTCGACACCCCTCTATCCTAACTTGGCCTACTTAGTTGCCCTTTAAACTTCATCCTCTTGAGGGGGTTGGGATTTGATAGCGTCCATCACCTCCTTACCTTTGCTCTCCCTCTTCCTTTTCAGGTCAGTGGGTCCAGGCGGGAGAGGCAAAGTAGGTGGAGGAGTGGGAGGTTTGGTATGAGCTGCCTTCCTAGGTGCATCCCTCCCGGGTTAGGACTCTATCAAATCTAGCAAACTGGACTTTGGTTTGCGCTGAATGCCCATCTCATTGATTATTGATGAGAATGGAGGGCCGAGATTAGGGATTGAAGTTTCCGGGGACAAGGCTTGGTTGAAAACTTCAAACTTATCCTTGGAATTAGTTACTTCTACCACCTCTTCCTCTTCTGTATTGGTGGTACAAGATGACGTGGCAACTTTGATTGCTTGTTGTAACGACGAGGCTCCTACTTTTGGTATGCCTTCAGGTATGGGAGTGGTGACTTGGACACCCTCCGGTTTTGGACTAGGAAGAAGAATGGGCTCTGTGGAAAGCGTACCTTTTGGAACACGGCCGAGAAGGAGAAAACTTAGGGCCGCTACGCTAATGCGATGCAGCCGAGGATCGTTCACCTTAATAACACACTTTAGCACAAGAAAAGTGTTGCATATGGGCTTGTAACCCAATATCAGGTGGGTTGCCCTAAGTTGATTGTCGGAGTGGACGAAGACCTCGACCTTCAAGATCTTGTCTAAACTCTCCCGGTTTACGAGGCCGAAGTTGGGAACAATAGAATTTAGGTCTGCAAGATCATCAAGAAAGCCAAGAAGACAACATTAGCAAAATACAAGTCAAAGAAAACCTTAGATACATACAAAAATCAAAGAAAGAGAAAAATGAAATAACTTTGGAATTGTGAATCTAAGCCTAAAGCCCCACCTAGTTTGCCCTCCCTCATCGGACAAGGGAGGCCATCGTGCCAATCCCCTGATATAATCAGGAAGTCTTTATTTAAACCTTTATTGAAGTTAATGAGGCATTGAATGAGCCTAACCTTAGGGTACCTAGACTTAAGGCAATACCCTTACCTGGCAAGGTGATGGAGGTCGTAGATCCAGTTGACATCGTGGTGAGTCAACCTTAAACCCATTTTTTCATTAAGGGCATCTATACACCATAATATTTTTGAACATATTGGGAGCATATTGGGTAGAAGCTAACCTATGGGCCCTAAGGTAATCTCTAGTGACGACACTCATGGGGATTCGCATCCCACCTTCTATGAAAACAATCATTGGGATGACTACCTCTCCCTCTTTCCTATCTAAGTGCCATTGTCCCTTTTCACAGTACCTAGTGGCCGCCCCTGGAGGTATCCTATACATCGTCCTAAAATTTGCCATCCCCTCCTCAAAGTCCATTAAGCTCTTAAATCTATCCATTTCTAGGAAGGGTTAGGAAAGATAAGGGGATTGAGAAAGGAAAGTGGAGCCAAGGAGAAAAAGAGAGAGTAAGAAGAGAAGGAGAGTGTATAGAAATTTAAAAAGTAAAAGTTCAAGAAGATTTACAGAAAGAGTAAAGGTGTCCTTGGATGGGTCTTTGGTATTTGTAAGGGCTTAGGTGAGTTGAAAGGGTGTGTAGGTTTAAGGTATGTGTGCTAGAACGAAATGAATGCTAAAGTGGGAGGAAAAGTTGATTTAAGAGGTATTTATATCAAGGGAGAAGCTAGAAGCGAGAAAATTCCCGCTGGGTACCCAATAAAAACATCAGCCGCTGGATTTGCATCACACCGTAGAATGTGGGGAGAAAGAGGCCGTAAGAATTTAATGAGAGCGCATCTCGAGTGCTATAGTGCCAAAAACGTGCCTTGGGTAGTTAAAAAGGCATTTTCGCTAGTAGAGGAGAGAGGCAGGGAGTATGGGGCAACTAACAGTGACATCAAAATCCTATTTTCTTCTTGAGGATCCAGAAAGAAGAATCTCGAGGGACTATTATAGGGGTCTTAGGCCCCGGATCCCATTATTTAGGTATATAATGGACCTAAGGCCCAAGCCGAGGACTAAAAGCATCCGAGAAGGGGGTAAACGCTGTCAAAAGGGACCATATTGACAAACAGAGAAGTCAATTTAGATCATAATGACCTAGGGAGTTTTGCTGAGAATAAGAGCCACCTTAGCTGACCGAGGCTGAGGTCCGTAGAGATGGTTTGCTATTTGAAAAAATGTCACAGAAACACTTAGTTGATACAGATAAGCACTATAGAAACTCAAGACATGGAAGGATCCTAAAATATTTAAGAAGAAAGCTGCTACCTCTGCATTAAATGTACTGCAACTAACTCCTTAGCTGCATTAATATGGAGGTGATATCTGAACAGTAGATTTCAACCTTATAGGTACTACATAAAGACTTATTGGAGGTGCTAATGGGACAAGTATTAAGACCAACCATTTGGCATGCATGTGGAAAATAGGGATGAAAAGGAAAAGGAGTATAAAAGGATAGAAAGGTAGCAAGAAAGGGGGATTGGAAAATAGAGGGTGAAACACTATAGCAATCTAGAACCTAACTTGTAACCCCATCTAAGATCATTATATAAGAACCAGTCTCCTCGATATTGTCGAGGACATTTATTACTCATTCTAAAATTGTCCATCTTCATTCTTTCACAATCAACCTACTTAATTTGTTGCTTGATTAACTAAAGCTCAGTTTTTAACCCATTTATCTACAAATTCATTGTTTTGGGTTTTTTGGGCCCAAGTCCATTCATATCTTTGGGCTAGGAATTCAAATCTGATCCTTATACCTTTAATATTTTCCTTACTTTTTTCAAATTTTTATTCAAAAAAATGAATATAATTAATTTTTAGATATATATATATATATATTCATATTTCTTCTATAATTAATGTTGTAGATTATGATGGGGTTCAAGTGAAAGTTAAGTATCTAGTATAGTGACACATGTCTATCAAAAAATCTAGTAGTGATACCTTTTATGGTGTCTAATCTTTGATCTTTGTGATTTGAACACCACCTTCCACCTCCTCACTATCTATCAATATATCTATATACTAAAAAAATTGTTCTAGATTATAGTGACAGTGTGACCTATTAACTTATGGTACCTTCTTACTTTGTTCAAGGGTTTTAAACATTTTGAAAATCCTTACCATAAAACAAAAAATAAAAAATGAAACTTTGGAAATCCTTGGTGCTTCAATTGACACGACCAAGAATAACGAAAGGAGCCAGCGAGACTAAAAATCTTCTAGCTTCGTGTATGAGTTAAAAGAGATTTATCAAAGATACGTACAATTTGATAGTTCAAAATAAAAAGACAATATATCGATATATATATATATATATTCAACTTTTGTTGTAAATCAGCAATATCATCATTCTGAATTTGATTGATATAAGAAGATGGAGTCCACTCTAATGTGGAAGCCACAATGTTGCGATTCCAAGCTCGATGAAAAGATATGGTCCTTTCTTTCCCAGCATTTTTTTTATACGCTATTATAAAGCAATCCCATCGTGAAGTGAAACTTCTAAATTCGACTTCTTCATCAATTTATTACCAAATTAGAAGGAAAACAATTTAGTTAATAATTACTTACAAAAATATGTGTGTCCTTTTATTCCCAATACTTGAGGAAAAGAGGTTTAAATTCTGAATATCTTAATTAGAAACACTGAAACACTTTTTTTTTTAAGAGGAAAAGTGTAAGAGAGGGATAAAAATATGGTAAAACAAAAGGAAGATAGAATGCTTTTATTATATGTTTGGTAGAAGAATAAATATGCAGAGAGA
The DNA here is from genome assembly GCA_030445155.1 of Quercus variabilis. Classification (NCBI taxonomy): domain Eukaryota; kingdom Viridiplantae; phylum Streptophyta; class Magnoliopsida; order Fagales; family Fagaceae; genus Quercus; species Quercus variabilis. Next base: position 5,403,433 of record CP129448.1, on the reverse strand, counting down.
ATAAAAATGAGAGTGATAGGTGCTTTTAGTGTTCTCCATCATTTTGAATACATCCAAAATGGGAGGAAAAGTTAAGAAACAAATATCATGCATACCTAATTTGATAATTTTACTTTTCTAATTTATTAAAAATAATTAAAACTGGAATTTAATACAAGCTAATTTTCCATCTTTTTACTTTTACATTTCCATTCCTCCTATTAAACACTTGTAATAAAAATATCAATATCTGTTCTCTTTTCAAATTTCCATCTTTATCCTATATTTTTTTCTTTTTTGCTTCTTTTTTACCTCTTACCAAACATTTATAATAGAAAAGATTGACATGAGAGACTTATAAGTCTCTCAGGTCAATCTTTTTATAATTGCTTAGATATGATGTGATTATGTTAATAAAAATAATATGATAGTGACTCTATATGACTTATAAAAAAAAATACTAGTAATGAGCCTATATAAAAATGATGTTATTTCAATTACAGCTTATTATAAGTGAGATTTTTTTATTATTATTATTTATCTTCTAATGTGGGTGGATAAGAGTTTTTTGAGCAACGTAACACACTATTCTTTTGGGTTCGTGTAATCCCTTTGTTTCACATATAGTAGATTGTCTCATGTACATCCGATGATTATAGGAGAAAGAGTCGTCTCAAAAGGTTAGCAAAAAGTTTTGGACCCCATAACTTATTTAACATGTGAAAGCAGGTAATGAAAAAGACTGAAATGTTCGGTAAGGCATTCATTTGTGTTTCCACTGATAGCGGTACGTATGTGTATGCGCACTAATAATAGATAATTTGTTGGCCACCATTTATCGCAACCCATTTGTATTTGTTTTGCATTTTGTATTGTCGTACTTTGACGTACTACGGAGAAGGTTGTGAAACAAATTAAGAGCAATAACGAAAATGGAGGACCCCATGTTCACATCACATTTGAAGACTTTGTATTTGACGTTACATCAAGTTTGTGATTTACTATTTAATTACAAGATATTTATTGCTAAGAGAGGGTTTTTTTTTTTTTTTTTTTTTTTTTTTTTTTTTTTTTTCTGGTATATTATGCATGAATAATACTTCTATATTGCTTGCAGGCTTCCAGCTTTGTACAAGTTTGATTCTCAAAAACAATAACAAAAAAGCTTTGTATAAAGTTAGACTTTTCTAAGTGTTTGATTGTTACAAAAAAAGAAAAAAGAAAAAAAAGAAATCCATATATTTGACAGGTGGCATTTTGGAGGGACCTCATTCTTGTTTAAGGATTTTCTTTGGGTAAATTTCACAAGACTAGATTTGTGATAATACAAACTAAATCCAAAATATTTTAAAACCTACCAATTTGGTCCTCAAAAGACAACTTTGTCCCTAACTTTTACTCTCTCTCTCTCTCTCTCTCTCTCTCTCTCTCTCTCTCTCTGTGTGGAAAAACCCATGAACTTGGTCACTATCATTAGCAACACCACCACGCAACGGTCTTCCCTATTCCCACCACAAGTATGACGCCATTAGCGCCGTCAACGGACTCTTGTCTCTTTCCCTTAGATTGAAACCCATGTAATGGTGGTGGTGGTGCTTCGGTTTGGATCTCACCTTCAACACTTTGATCAAGGAGCAACTGATTGCAATCTACACGATCGACAAGGTTTTGTTGCCAGAGGAGCTGTTTAAGGCCCAGGCTGAGACTCTAGCGCTAGCTCCGGCTCTTGAAGAGGCCGCAGATTCTCCCAAGACAAGCAAGAAGAAGATGGGTTTTTGAAATGGGTATTTTCTAATTTTGGTTTAGAGAAAGAGAGTTTTGAGAGAGAGAACTCAGAGAAGAGAGTTTAAGAGAAGGGGAGAGGAACGTGGCAGAAGAGAGAGAGAAGATAGAATAAAAGTTAGAGATAAAGTTGTCTTTTGAGGACCAAATTGGTGGGTTTTAAAATGTTTTGGACCTAGTTAGTATTATCACAAACCTCAGGGTAGGTTTGTGAAATTTACCCATTTTCTTTTATCTTTGAAGTATTTTTAGTCTTCCATTTATGGGAGAGGAAAGGTATTTCAAACCTAGGGATAAAGCTGCATTGAAACTTGGGATTAGAGTCCCAAAAATTCTTGAAGTCCTCTAAACTTCTAGGCATTTTAGTAAATCAATTACAACAAGAATAATCACATACATGAGGCGAGGAATTGGTCACAAAATGAAAATTCAACAAGGAAAAACACTCAAAGGCCTAACTTCCACTTTGAAAAAGTTACAACATGCGTTGACTTGTAAGACCTTTAGTATAAGTAACCAAACATTGTATTTGAGCTCCTCGTTCCTACTGCAACTACTAATCTAGTCCTATCTCTTCTGGTGATCCAATGCCACAAGAAAATTATTAATTGTAGTTGAGGTCCAAAATAATACAAGTATTGAAATCCAAAACTAATGAGCCCTTAAGGATAGAAAGTCCCAATCCATAAGCCAAGACCCATTTAAAATAGGTAAAAGGAAACTCAAGCTCATGAATGGGGAAGCCTTGGGCTTTAGAGAAGGAAGAAAAAAGTAAAGGAAGCTTGGCCCAGCTTTTGTGAGAAGAACCCCTAAGGAGCCCAGAAAAAGACTGGACCACGATACTGAGGAGCTGCTAGAACTAGGAAGGGGATCCTTGGGAAGTGCATGAAAGAATCAGTTGGGAGATGGACAGCTCAGAAAAGCATGCTCATGGGCACAAGAAACAAAGAAAGACATGTCCTATCAGCTGCCTGCAACCTAGAAAAAAGGGTTTTGGAAACAGATAATGACTTAGGAACCAGCACCTATAAAGGGAAGCCTGGTACCTCGGGAAGAGTAGCAAGGTGAACCGTTAAGGAAGGTGCCTGAGGATCTTTCAGCCTGACAGGGGGGAATTTGCCTATTTAGAGCAAAAAGACAAAGGATGAGATAGCTAAAAGGGAGGTTCTGAAAAGCCTCTCTAGAAACCTTGGAAAAAGAGATTAAAAGTCAGTTCCTAGGACCCTTAAAGGGGGGAAGTCAGTTAAGAACTTTTTAGAGGGAAACCTCAAAAGAGAAAAATAGTGAGAAAATAAGGAAGGAACTAGCCACCAATGTTGTTGACACAACATTAGTTTTAATACCTAGAGTAGCAAATAGAGGGAATCAGTAGTACACCAAAAACCTTAGAAGGTGCTATAAAAGGGGGAGAAGCCATCAGCAAAAACCATTCAGCAATAATCGATCAGAGCCTAAAAAACCTTTGCAAAATTCCTTAAGATTCAAAAAGGGAGAAAATGGGAAAAACACCATCCGGGATCCTGAGACAGACATTAGAGGATACACTTGGATTCAAAGGGATTCAAACCTCACAAGTCTTCGAAGTCCAAAAGAGTTGTCTAAGTCTATGAATTTTGAACTTTTTTGGACCTTGTAACATATCTCAGTGTAAAAAGGACATAATGTATTAGAAACTCAAGAAATAATGAAGCTATTGAGGTCCAAAATTTCACAACAAAGCCCATTCCATAAAAAAAAAATAATAATAATAAAGAAGGCCCAAAGAATCGACGTCAAGGCCCTATGTATGTTCATATTTCCAACAAAAAAGGCCATTAAAAAGTCCAACAAATTCCAGTGAAAGAGCTGGGACGGGATCCCTAGAGGCTACCAAAGGCTCGGGATCCTCAGGACGTGCAGCATAGCTAAAGTGAATTAAAGCAGATTTGAAGAGAGAAAAGAGACAAAAGGCACGCGGACCTTATGACCCAGATACGCAATGGAAGTACAAAGCAAAACGCAGGAGCTTTGGTTCCAACCATTTGAAGAAAGAGACAAGGAAAAGTACGACTGGAAAAGCTAGAGCAAAAGCCAAAAAGCCTCAGGTCAGCCAACGGGAAAATTTGGAAATAGGAAGCTAGCTGGGAGACTTTCATCTGGTCGCAACAAAAAGAAAGAAACTATGAAGAAAAAGAAACGACATGATCCTGAAGCAATCAGGCACGGGACAAACTCTAAGGGGCAAAAGGGAGAAATCACCAGTACCTCAGAGCTCGATCTGTGCTATAAAAGAAGGCATGATGCAGAATAGAAAGGAAAGGAAGGGAATTGTTAAGATAACTCTGTAAAACTCAAGAAAAACAGAGGAACTGCTCCCGGTATCCCAGAGACAGCCACTATAGCATATGCTTGGATTCAACAAATTCAAATTTTGCAAGTCTTGGAAGCTTGAATAGCTATCAAAGTCTGTAACTTTTGAACTTAGTTGAACCTTGTATCATGTGAATATAGAACTATAGGAAAAGCTCTGTAAAAACAAAAGAAAACAGAGGAACCGCTCCCGGTATCCCAGAGACTGCCACTATAGCACATACTCGGATTCAACAAATTCAAACTTTGCAAGTCTTGGAAGCTTGAATAACTATCAAAGTCTGTAATTTTTGAACTTAGTCGAACCTTGTATCACGTCTTAGTGAGCATATTGTAATCCACAATCAAGAAAATAATGAAATACCTCATATTGATTTGAGGATCTCTAACAATTATTTCGTGCATTTCTTTATTGCATTGTCTTCCTTTACTGTTTCTTGCTAAAATCCTTCTCACCTAACTATCTTGGAAGGCAAAGCTCAAGCAAAGCCACTTGGACTTGAGTTCCAAATCCCACAAGTCTTGTGCAAAAGCACCAAGTCTGTGAGAATTGGGGCCAGGATCCTCGTGGCAGAATCATTTTCATGAAACTCATTTACATATATGTATATGTATTAAAATGTATATCCTAATCTAAGAAACTAACAATTATTTGAAGATATGTGTAGTGTGTTTTGTTTTGTTTTGTTTTTTTTGTTTTTTTTTGTTTTTTTTTTTTTTTTTTTTTTTTTTTAATTTTTTTTATGTAGTACCTATAGACATAAAGGGAAATGACAAAGCTCTATTACATAATAAACATGGAAAGGATCATATAGTTTAGAGAACCAGAGATTCTGGGTTCTTACAAGCCTCATATGCCTCGGGATCCCATGACAGTATGCCCGGGATCCCACGACAGTACGCCCTGAGGTACCAAGAGGAATTGCATTTTTCATCTTGAGGAGCTTTATATGACTTGTGCACAACTTGGTTCGTAATCAACCCCATTTAGCTGCGGTGAACCAAGCCCAGTCCACCAAAACAACAAGTATTTGGGCCCGGGATCCTTGTCTTTACTTGGGCCTGTGTGCTAAGAAAAAAAGGCACTCTCACAGAAGCATTATTTATTATTCTAAGGACCCCTAACGTTTTATTCACTTTTCTCTATTGTGTAATACGTATATATTTTGTATGTATAAGTGTGTATGTATTGTGAGATCCAAGTTTTGTGCACAACTTGATTCATAATCAGCCCAATATAGCTGTGGTGAACCAAACCTAGTCCACCAAACAACAAGTATAAGGCCCATGATCCTTATTTCTACTTAGGCCTAGGTACTATTCAAAAAAAAGAACTAACATTTTAAGACAACTTTACTGGGGATTGGGCATAAAAGAGGGAAGAAGCAATCCCTTTGCAAAGCATGGTTCCAAGGCTAAGGAATAGCAGGGGTACTAACATGCATACATGCCCAACCAAAGCTACTTGGACTTGAGTTCCAAATCCCACAAGTCTTATGCAAAAGCACTAAGTCTTTGAGAATTGGGGCCAGGAACCTCGTGCTTAACTCATTCTTATGAAATTCATTTATATCTATGTATATGTATTAGAATGTGTATCCTAATCTGGGGAACTAATAATTATTTGAAGGTATGTGTACTGTATAGTTGTTCTTAAGCAGGACCAAAGGAAAGGACAAAACCCAATAAACATGGAAGAAGATCTTATGGCTGGGGAACCAGCATTTCGGATTCCTAGATTAAAAGGCCCCATGGTTCAAGGAACCTATGTTTTGGGTTCCATGGATTAAAAACCTAGTACCCCTGGGAACCACAACATTATGCTTGGGGAACAAAAAACCAACATCCCAAGAATCGCCAGTGGAGGTACCACCACAACATCTTTCCCACATCCTAGGAATCATTGGTGGAGGAATCACTGCAACATCATGTAAGAACAAAGTGAAGGAACACTTTTTAAATGTTCACACAATAAAAGATAAGCCCTAAATATTCTATTTTAACCTCCTCCTCATTATGAATAATTATTTTACTCATTTTGCAAGAGTAACAAGTTATTTTGCGACACTAAAACACTTGCAATGATATTTTATTGCTTAGGAGGAAATTGCATTTTTGTTTTGAGGAGCTCTACATGACTTGCACACAAATCAGTTCGTATAACGACCCAAATAGGCGTGGAGAACCAGACCCAATCCAACCATCTACCTTTGGAGGCCTATGATCTCTTGTCACCAATGTTCCTAGGTACCATCCAAAAAAGGGAACCCACCAAGGATTGTCCCTCTTAGTGCATTCGACATTAGGATCCCAAAAGTGAGAGGTCCTCCAAAGAACTTCCCACCGACGGACCCTATATAGAATTTTGGCGAACTTCCCAATGCAAGATAAGTTTTATGCATCATTATTTTCTCCATTTTATATTTTGAACATAATGGATCATTGCTCTACTTTTTTTTTTTTTTTTTAAAAAAAAGAGGGTAATAATATTTAAACAATCATGATAGTGTCTCATTGCTTAAAAAAATGGAGAAGTGAGTAAAAAAAAATAAAATAAAAAAAGATTGATGAAATGAGGATTGTATGAGCTATATAGTAAAGAAATTGCCCCACATTTGGGGGCTAATATATTTTATTAAAAAAAAAATCATGATATTGTTTCATTTCTTTAAAAAGAAAAGAAGAAAGAGAAGTAAGCAAATCAAAGAGGTTTGATGAAGTGTAAATTACATAGCAAAGCAATTGCCTCATGTTTTGGGGCTAAAGAATTTTGCAGCAACTTGATAATAACATCATATAGCGCAGGTTAGCAAAATGGATTAGTTTTTCAGCTTTGGCCATGGATTTAGCAAAATGGAGTAGTTCCATGATCCTAGGAAATCCTTGACTCCAGGAAAGTAAAGCCTAAGAGATCCTTGATCCTAGCAAAGTTGAGGAGGTCCTTTATTCCAACAAGGTTAAGAACACCCTTGATTCTAGCAAAGCCTAGGAGATCCCTGACTTTAGGAATGCAAAGTCTAGGAGATCCTTGATCCCAACAAACTTGAGCAGTTCCTTCATACCAGCAATACTGAGCATATCCTTAATTCTAGCAAAGCCTAGGAGATCCTTGACTCTAGGAAAGCAAAGCCTAGGAGATCCTGGATCCTAGCAAAGTTTAGGAGATCCTTGATTCTAGCAAAATTAAGGAGATTCTCGATTCCAGCAAAGCTAAGCAATTCCTTCATACCAACAATACTGAGCAGATCCTTTGAAAGCTCGGAAATGTGTTGAAAACACTAGAGCAATTTAGACCCTTAATTAAAAAAATTACGGCTTGATAGATTTTACACTAACTTAATACTAAGTGTGGAATAGTGTAAATGAGAGCAAATGAACAAATAAGTTACTTTAATCCATAAACTAAGCAACATAGTAGTATAATGGAATATAAAAGAGTAGGGAAGAAGGATGCAAACACAGAAAACACCGAGACGTATTTTCGAAGAGGAAACCGAAGAACTCGACGAAAAACCTCTCCGCCGCCCTCCAAGCGAAAATCGATCCACTAGACAATTAGTTGGGATACATGGGTTAGCAAGAGACCCTCCAAGCCTAATCTACTCGATGTACCTAAGCCCTCCAAGCTCCTACTCCAACAAGGCTTTTCGGAACCGTGTCTTGTCTTAGTTTTTCGGATCTCGCAACAAGCTCCATGTTGCATCTGCCATCTTTGGCTTCTTCCAATACTTCCCAGCAACTCCAAAACACTCTCTACACTCTGAATAGGTGTGTGTTGTGTTTGGGTACAAATCTCCTCTCAAGCTATGATAATAGGAGAGGAATGGAGAAGAGACTACAATGATTTCTCACTAAAGATGAGTAGCTCTCTCTCAAAAGATAGGTGTGTGTGTTTTAGAAAATCTCTCTAGGGTTTTTCTCTCTAAATAGCCTCTACAAGATTTGTGGGTAATGAGGGTATATATAGTATGGGTGAAGGGTAAGAAAGTCACTCATTAAAATCCTCTAGGCAGAATGTTTTGCGACTATCTCGCAGGAAGGCCTTACTCGTGAGACACTTACGAAAATGACAGCCTTGCACGACTCTTTAACTTCCAGTCATGTGCTTCTCACATGGCTCTTTCGCGGGTTAGCTTCCAGCGACACATCCGCGAGATCCACTGATCTTCAATAAAGCTTGAGTCTTCACCAACTTGATACTAAAATTAACACAATTAAATCCTACAAAATACAAGGAAATGAATTAAAGTAATTACAACACATTTTGTCATGAAATAAAGCCAATATAAAACATAGTTGTAAATCACAACTTTACATCCTTAATTCCAATAAAGCCTAGGAAATCCTTGGCTCTAGGAAAGTAAAGACTAAGAGATCCTAGATCCCAGTAAAGCTCAGGAATCCTTGATTTCAGCAAAGCTGAGCAGATTCTTGATTCCAAAGGAGATCCTTGATTCCAACAAAGTGGAATAGTTCCTTGGTTCCAGCAAAGGTGAAGTACTTCCACAATCCAGCAAAGTAAAATGATTCAAAAAAGATGAAACCATCAAGAAAGTGGATAGAAGTTACATAATAGTATCAAGAGAAGGTGAATCAAGCATGATTCAACAACTGCCTCATGTCTTGGGGGTAAAAGCCTATTGTGCGGTGGATCTTGAATATATTTTGAAGAAAATCAATAAAAACACTATATGCAAGTCAGTAGAAAAAACAATATTATTGAAAGCTCAACAACTATATGGTGCATTTATTACAACTCACCAATTAGGGTCACGCATGGAAATAACAAGATTTGGAGGAGCTACAGAGTCCACTAAAAGACACCTACAACTAGCTCTAAGGGCCAACCATGGTATCACAAGTATCGTTTGATTCTTTCAATGTATCACTAGTACATGAAAGAGGGACCGAATAGGAAGCTCACAAAAATTGCTGCCAATCCTAGTCCCTTCATCTAGCATAAAGTAAATTTTATGAAAAACATATTCTATGATGAGTCGGCTCTAGCTGAAGAGTATCCTATCTTCAGGATCCCGGGGGGCTCCCATCCTAGAAGGAGAGGAAACCTGGAGGGAAGGTAGAGTATCACTTATGAAGGTTCGTGAGACTTGAATCTAACTTGCAAGAGGATCTTGAACCACAATTTTATATGATAGCCCAAGAAGAGATCGTAAAGGAACCCTAAGTTCAAATCCTTATTCAACCAGTTGGAATTTGGGCTAGAGGTAAAGAGGATTGCAATGAAATCCCTCATGAATATAGCAGCTAATGCTGGAATAGGGTGCTTTGCAACAGAAACTCAAGCAAGTAGAGCCTTCTTAGAAACCACCAATGTAATAACCTTCATGGACAAGGATATGGAGGTTGAGTACCCAAAACATGGAAGACTACTCTACCTAACATCCACGATAAATGGTGTCCAGATTAGGAAAGCACTAATAGATACAAGAGCCTCATTCAAACTCATTTCCTTGAGTACATCAAAGGCCATAGGCATGGTTGGTAAGAGGATCCTAGGGAAACTCGTGAAAATAATGGGATTTGGAGTAGGTGCATAATCCACTGAGGGAACGTGCAATAGGCTCTAAAAGTAGGCCCTATAGTAGTTTTACTCAATTTCATGTGATCAACTTAGAAGTTTCTTACCGCATCTTGTTGGGGCGACCATGGCCCAAAAAAATTGCTTAATTCCATCAACATAACATCAATGTATGAAGAGAATGTTAAGTGGAAGACCGGTAAGGATCTTTGCCAATCCTAGCCCTTTCAATCAAAGAAAAGTAAATTTTGTAGAGAACATGTTTTACAATTAACTAACCCCAGATGATGAGTGTCCTGCATTAGGGACCCTGGAGGCTCTTGTCCTACAAGAAGAAGAAAGAAGCAATGCTTATGGTTTGAGGGATCTCGTGGACAGAAAGAGATAGAAGAAGGAAACAAGTTCATTGGGATCCCGAGAATGTGTAGCTATTTGGAACTCGAAGGAAGACTAATATACAGCTTATGAAGGAACATAAGACCTGAATGTAGTTTGCAGGAGGCTCTCAAACCATGATCTTACATGATAGCCCAAGTGCAAATCCTGGAGAAATTTATGGATATGGAAAGGAAGGCATAGATCCTACCAAAGGAGAAATTAGAAGAAGTGAAGTTAGGGCTGACCCAAGGAACCTGGGGCTTATCCTCATCAGTAGTTAGTTATCGGTTCAAAAAAAAAAAAAAAATAGAGCAACTGGGGGAGCTATTGAAAAAATATGAAGATTTATTGGCATGGACTTCCTTAATTAAATAAGGCACATTCGAAGGATGAATTTCCTTTGCCTAACATCGAAATCCTCATAGATCTAGCTAAGGCAACAACAATACCAACCATGAAGAGGCATACCACGGTCAAGGAACTTAAGAGCTTCTTGGAAAGAGTTTCTTACATTAGAAAGTTCACATTAAGACCAGCCTTGGTAACTAGTGCACTATCCAAACTGTTGAAAAAAAGGAATTTTTTCATATGGGGAGTTGAACAATCAAATGTCTTTCATAAAATTTCAACAGATCATAAGTCATTTGCCTATCTTATGGGTACTAGTCCATGGCAAAATCACTATTGTTGTACCTGGGATCCTTGTCCCAAGCATACAGAACATTGAAGGACATCGAAATGAGGTATCCCAACATGGAAAGGGAGTGTTTGGCGATCTTGCATTTCAACAACTAAATCATTACTTTTCATCCCACTAAATCCTATTAGTGACAAGCTCTCATCCAATAACTCCTCCATTAGCCTTTGCAATCTTGAATAATAGCCTAGTGGCTAATATTAATTTTCCAATACAACATAGATCTGAAGGATCCTTAGAGCTGTCAAGAGTTAGGCTATAGCAGACTCATTGGCCTAGTTTTCCGAAGAAGAGAAGTACCTATTGAGTGAGAATATCCTTAGAAAAGTAGTAGCGGTAGAGATCCTTAGAAAGAAATAGATTATGAGGTTTGTGAAGTCAGCCTCTAATGAGCATGCCTAAAGGAAGCTTTCCTCTTCTAGGATCCCCGTAAAAGGATCCCCCACCTGAAGAAAACACCATGATAGAATTATCTTGGTGGAGCTCCTCCTATCCACCAGTTCACCAGTGAAAGCAAGCTTAGATGACTCATAAAAGATGATTATTTCCATGAAGGATTTGTTCACAGCCAAGAGAGAATATTTTAGAAGATCCAGAGATGGAAGCAAATCCTTAACCCTTTGAAGAAAAGAAAAGAAGTCAGTTCAGTGACCCCATTTAAGAATGGGGGGCTACAAAGGAACCTTTTTGAAGATTGAAGAATTCAATATCCATGAACAAATTCTCCAAGTGACATGGCCTAGAACTTGAGAATAGCAAACTTTCCATGTATCTAGCCCAAGACTTGGCTAGAACAGATTTTTCCAAGTGACATGGCCCAGGACTTAGGAATAGCAAACTTTACATGTACCTGGCTCAAGACTTGGCTAGAGAAAATTTTTCCAAGTGACATGGCCTAGAACTTGGGAAGAGCAAACTTTCCATGTACCTGGCCCAGGACTTGGCTAGGACAAATTTTCCAAGTGATATGGCGCAGGACTTGAAAGAGAAAATCTTCCATATACTTGGCCCAAGACTTGATTAGAACAAAATTTTCCAAGTGACATGGCCTAGGACTTGGAATAGAGCAAGTCTTCCAAGTACCTGGCTTGGGACTTGGCCTAGAACAAACTTCCTAAATACAAGGCCTAGAAATTGGCAAAGAGCAAAAGTTTCCAACTACGACCAAGAAACTGGTCAACAGCAAAAGTTTGTGGATACAAGCCGTAGCACATCCCAATAATGGGTGCAGATAATAAGCATATCTTAGTAATGGGTACAACCTGTAGCACATACCAGTAATGGGTATAACCCGTAACAAGTACCAATAATGGGTACAAGCCATTGCACGTACCATCAATGGGTACAACTTATAGCATGTACCAGTAATGGGTACAAGCTGTAGCATATCCTAGCAATGGTTACAACTCATACCACATACCAGCAATGGGTACAAGCCATATCACGTCCCAGCAAATGGTGTAAATTGTAAGCAATGCCCAACGAGGGGTGCAAAGAAAAAGAGCCTCAAGTGGGTATGAAAACCCAAAAGTGGGTGTATAAAGTGCACAAGATTAACCTCCTTAAAAGGAATTAGTTCAAGGGAGCCTAAGGAAATCATCTCAAGATTTATGTGGAAGAAAGGAAGGCGTAACTTAAAAATAAATTTTTTTTAAAAAAAAAAAAAGAAGAAGAAGGAAGATTCTAAGTGTACATCACTCGAAGCCGCAAAGGCATGGATAGTTTTGCAAATCTCTATACAATGAGATTAGTCAATGACATTGCAAACCAGCTAGCAACATTTCCCTCCTACAAGGTGCAAACTCGCCAAAGGCTCTAAGGTACTTCAATTCAACAAAAGAAAGGTACCCTTTTAGTAAGCCCATTCATTAATACCAAGTTTGAATATATCAAAACACTGCAAAATATGTGCAAGGGGTATCACCCATGCACTAATACTTTATTCATGCAGATTAAAATGAAAATCCCAATATTTTGGTCTTCGCATATGACCAATTATCAAAAATCAAAATTTGAAATTCTTACATGGTTGGGACCCCCACATGGTTTCATAAACATGAAGTGATCCCTATTGCTATGATTTATTTGGTAGTTGGGTTTTTTCTAGTGCATACACTAGGGGCTGAAATAAGATTAAATTTTTTTCCTTATATATATATATATATATATCTTTCACTTTACAAAAATTGAGAAATCTAGTGGAAACTTTACTTTACATAAGTTCAGCCATTGTTATTTTCTTTGGCTCATGAATTATATGGTATATAGCAACTCAACAACAATATAATTGGTGGCATGATATGTGAATAACTTGCTGCAATTTGAAATACTATACAATCTCTCACAATCCAAAAAAAAAAGAAAAGGGCAAAGATCAAGATCATCCACCAAAAGAGCAAGGTCCTTAGCTGAAGCAAGATGTGGGGATGTTCTTAAGCCTCCTAAGCTATGTCCTCAGGGAAGTTTCTAATCTCTTAATACATTTTGAGAAGAGTAGCTAGCCTTGATTGTATGATATTCTTGGACTCTAAATTAGCATGTTTATATGATTCAATGATTTATGATATCATGGTCCCATTGGTAAATCACTATCCATGGACTAAAAATTATCATGTGGCAAACATCTTTGAGTTATTCACCCTAGCCATAGCAAGCATGTACCACAATGAATATCTTTGGCAAAGTTCATGGGGGCTTCCCCCCACTCAACCTATTTTGTAAAACAAACAAAATCTTGTTGACAAAGCAATGCTATCTTATATTGAGATTTAATATGCATTCAACATGATTTTTGTACGCTACTTTCAAAAAAAAAAAAAAAAAATCCTAGAATTGCCAGCAAAAGCATTAGTGCTAGAAATATACTTTTAGCATCAAATGCAATACCAATATAATTTGGCTCTATATTCATTGTCGGCTTGACAAATTTGATTTTTTTTTTTTTTTTGGGAAATTTGAATACCAATCTATAGCTTAATACTAACATGAAGGTGAATTCTAATCTTTGGCAACATGTTAGTTCATTCCATGAAAGAAGTGTAGCAATTCCTTTGGAGTTTCCCTTAAGAATTACTTGGTCTACACATTGGTTCTACAAACCTAGAAAATGTCCAAGAACAATTTATTTTACTCACGCGTGGGCTGCAGGCAACCCACAAGCTTGAGGGGCTAAATGTTCAGGTTCAAAATATTACAAGTATTGAAATCCAAAACTAATGAGCCTTTAAGGATAGAAAGTCCCAATCCATAAGCCAAGGCCTATTTAAAATAGGTAAAGGGAAGCCCAAGCTCATGAATGGGTACACCTTGGGCCTTAGAGAAGGAAGAAAAAAGCAAAGAAAGCTTGACCTAGCCTTTGTGAGAAGAACCCCCAAGGAGCCTAGAAAAAGACTGGACTAGGATATTGAGGAGCTACCAGAACCAGGAGGGGATCATCGGGAAGTGCAAGAAAGAATCAGCTGGGAGATAGACAACTCAGAGAAGCATACTCATGGGCATAAGGAACGAAAAAAGACATGTCCCATCAGCTGCCTACAACCCAGAAAAAAAGGTTTTGGAAACAGATATTGACTTAGGAACCAACACCTATAAAGGGAAGCCTGGTACCTCGAGAAGATTAATAAGGTGAACCATTAAGAAAGGTGGCTGGGGATCTTTTAACTTAACAGGGGGGAATTTGCCTATTTAAAGAAAAAAGACAAATGATGAGATAGCCAAAAGAGAGGTTCTAAAAAGCCTCTCCAGAAACCTTGGAAAAGAGATTAAAAGTGAGTCCCTATGACTTCCAAAAGGTGAGGTCAGTTGAGGACTTTTTGGAGGGAAACCTCAAAAGGGGAAAAGAGTGAGAAAATAAGGAAGGGACCAGTCACCAATGTTGCTGACACAACATTGGTTCTGATACCCAATGCAACAAATGGAGGGAATCAGTGGTATACCAAAAACCCTAGGAAGGTGCTATAAAAGGGGGAGAAGCCATCAACAAAAGCCATTCAGCAATAACTAATCAGAGCCTAAAAAACCTTTGAAAAACTTCCTTAAGATTCAAAAAGAGAGATAAGGGGGAAAACGTCGTCTGGGATTCTGATACAAACACTAGAGAATACACTTGGATTCAAACCTCACAAGTCTTAGAAGCCTAAAAGAGCCGTCTAAGTCTATGACTTTTGAACTTATTTGGACCTTGTAACATATCCCAGTGCAAAAAGGATATAATGTATTAGAAACTCAAGAAATAATGAAGCATTATTTATTATTCTGAGGACCCCTAACGTTTTATTCACTTTTCCTTTTACTTATATCATTCTTTATTGTTCCTTACTGTGCAATACATATATATTTTGTATGTATAAGTGTGTATGTATTGTAGGATCCATGTTTTGTGCACAACTTGGTTTGTAATCAACTCAAAATAATTGCAGTGAACCAAATCCAGTCTATCAAACAACATTATAAGGCTCAGGATCCTTATTTCTACTTGGGCCTAGGTACTGTCCAAAAAAAAGAACCCATAAAGGCAAAAATGATCTCTTCCTTACTTCAAGACCACTTGAAGATTTTTGTCCTCTTTGTGGTTTCAAAACATCACTCTAGTAACGTAGGTGGTGTTCTTGTGTTTGGTGGATGAATTCTCCTCTCAAGGATTTTCACAATTGGAGAGGGTTGGAGACAAGAATAGGTTGACAGTGTTTTTCTTTTAGTTTTGGTAGCCATTCTCCTTCTGTAGAGATTAAGGTTTACATAGGGTTTAAATATTTGTATGCTTTATGCTAGAATTTGTCACAAAACCGACTCTTGCATCAAATATCAGATTTTTCAGTAACAAGATTTTGATTGACTAAGAGTTTACTAAGACTCTACCAAAAGTTTTTTTGTGGAGCTCACACAATCAAGATTGAGCTCGCACAACTAAGGGTTTGTTTGGATTGAGGAGGAAGGGAGGGGGGTAGAATAGAGTTAAATGAAAATAGGTTAATTTTGGGCTAATTCTACCCTACTCTACTCTATCCCCCTCCCTCCCCTCAATTCAAATGGACTATAAGAGTTCAAATTTCACATGACTAAGCTTGACTATAAATAAATTGTTTTTTATTTGAACCTCGTTTATATAATCCTAATTCTACTTGAGCCTAGTCTTCCTTAGGTTTTTATAAATATCATCCTTTGGATTTTATGAAGGGTTAAGTTAGGCAAATTATTAAGTACTCACAAAGTACAATAACATTATACTTTCTCCTTTTACATAAATGATGAGTCTTATTATAAAATGTTAACTAACATGCTACCGTGGAAGACTAAGCAGTCGCTTTAAATTTGTTAAAAATGATAAATGATTGCTTTGAAATTTAGACATTTTAAAGTCCTTCATTGGGGATCAAGACTAGCAAAGTCAGAATTAGTGTCTTCAACTTTGATGATATAATATTTAAACAACGTTGTTTTCTAAGTTTTGAGAGAAAGTTAGTTGTTATGGAAATTCACGACTAAGCAATTAATTAAAAAATTCATGGCACCGTGGTGGAATGCACTTTCGTGAGGAAGCCACGAGTTCATCATTTCGAGTCACGTTTTAATATGAAGATTAAACGCACTTTCTTGTGGAGGCCACGATGTGTCAGTACTTACTCCTTGGAATCGATGGAAATCTCTTTAGTCTTTAACCCATTTTTGTCTTTAAGCAAATACTATTAAATAAGAAAATGGAGTGCACATTAGCGTGAAAGCCACTATATTGCCCATTTCTTTACTCATTGAAAAGACATATCTTTCCTCTCCTAAATTTCTTTCTTAATCACCAAAAATTGTTTCTAGCTTAAATAATTTGCTCAAGTACAATAATTTGGACTCTTTTTTGGATTTGTTTGTATATTTTGATGTCTACAAGTTTTCTAATTTGGCAAATGCTTTTTGGACTAATGGTGAACACCACTTGAAAAAGACCCAATAATGTCTACTTTTTTTCCATTTACTTATTGTAGTGCTTGAGTCAAACTAATTGCACAAAGTACCATTCGGGGAAGGCTAATGTGTGTGTGTTTTTTCTTTTTAAAAAATTAACTGTTGGAACAAGATTATTATTGTCTTAATGGAACTATGCTAGATACTTAGCCGTTTAGAATTTAGACCATAAAAGAAAAAAGAAATCTATGGGCCTCCAAGACCATATTATAGTGGGTAAGAGATACATTTCATGGAAGAAAAGATTATAAGCTCATTTCATGGAAGAGGAGTAAGAGACAAGGTTTTGAAACCTGGACTGTTCATTGAACCGTAAAAGGGAGAGGTTCAAGGTTATTGAGGTCGAACCGAGGTTGAATTGTGGTCAAACCACGATGACGTCACAATTAATTTAATAATTATTTTAAATATATATAAAAATATTAAATTAATAAAAAATAGAAAAATTAACTAAAATAGTCTAATTTACCAAGGATTTAACTAACAAGCTCCAAGACGAGTGTTTCACCAAGCAAATCTTTTATATCATCTAGCCATCGATCCATCCCAAGGTTTGAAAGTAATCCACCAACAATACGTTTCACAGTAATAATGGCTTTCATAGAAGTAACATTGTGTGATCCATTACACATTGTTTCTTACAAAAATACATAAAACCAATGTTATGAATACCGTTTTGGTTTGTCTATTGGAATGGAATGTTTTGGTACCGGTTTGATACGGTTCATTTCAGTGTACCATTTTGGAACTACTGCAAATATATATATATATATATATATATATATATATATATATATATAATTTCATATCTTATTACTTACAAAAAAAAAATTATAAAAAATTATATTTTTAATACATTTATAAAACTTGTTATCTTAGAACTAATATGATCATTTACTTAAACTATTATTATTTTATTAAAGTATACTAATTAATTCTTTTAATGCAAAAAAAAAAAAAAAAAAAAAACCAAACAAACGTACAAAATGAAGGTTTATATTACTCCTTTTTTCCTCACCAATGTACAAAATGAAAGTTGGCTTGCACTCTGCCCAACCAATTATGTTTTCAATATTTTATATTACTTCTTTTTTTCCTCACCAGTTGGTTCACTCCTTTTTTCTTTTTTTTTCATCCACACACATCAAGTCACACGTACTCCTCGATTTCCACTCTTCTCAGACTCAGTTTTAAATTTCCTCTCATCTTTGTCATTTTATGTTGTCTTCCACTTTTCTCTACTTTTTTCCTTTGAGTGTGTCTTCTTCAACAGATGAAGCAAGTGCTTCATCTCATCTGACTTTTCTCCACTTCTCACTCAAGTTTCTCACCATGGTTTTTTTGTTTTGCTTTATTTATTTATTTATTTATTTTGGTAAGGTACGTTTGTTTACTTCATTTCTTTCTTCTTCTTTTTTTTTTTTTTGGTTGAGATTTTAGTTTTACAGTCCAAACTCCATGCTAGCTGAATCTTGAATTTCAGCCGGTATTTACCGAGGTTTCTTGATTGAAAGAGTGAGGCGAGGGTTTTTTGTTTGAGAGAATGATCTAATTCCAAAGTCTAAACAATGCCGTATAGGGGAAAAAAAAAAAAAACAAGGAAGAGAGTCCAAAATGGTGCCGTTTAAGGCTTGAAACAAAGGACTTGTGTGAACCGCTTGAACCGATCACGGTTCACAGAACTAGGCGGTCTGACCACAATTCGTACAGTTCACTGCTTTTTTTACATGGAACGGTTCTTCATGTTTAACAGACCGTAAAGATGGCCGGTTCGAGGTTTTTCCGGTCGGATTGTACGGTCCAGTTCGGGTTTCAAAACCTTGGTAAGAGATACTTCTTCATAGTTAGGGGTAACAACATCACCAATCTTATTCCATTATCATTTTAGTATTCATGCATGTAGAGCAAACATAATAATAATGAAAATAGTAATTGTAGGGCCAGTTTTTGTCGCCTAAACCCAAAAGAAATGGGTTAAAGGCCCAACGAACCCAGAACAATGAATTTGTAGAGAGTGGATTGAAAGAGCTGGGCTGGATATGAAGCACAGAACAGTTGGCTAGGTTACATGTAGTGATGATAACATGAACTGAAACTTAGATAACGCTATGCATGAATGTCCGAAGAGGTGTTTTATTGAATGGATCGTGATTACAAGATTCAGAGCTACAGTGGAGCTTTTCTCTCTCTTTCTCCTTCTTTTTTGCCGATCCCCTCTTATCAGGGACTCTTCTTCTTTATATAGCACCCTTTCCTATCATCTCCATCGTCCACTTGTTCTTCATCCACACATTCACTCAAGTGCATGTCATGTCGCGTGTTTACTTCAGTTCTTTGTGAGTGGCGGTAGCTGAGGTTGCACTGTTCAGGGGTCTTCTCCACATAAATGCGGCCAGAAAAGTTGTTGCATCACATTAAATGCGGTGGTAGCAGCTTTTCCCCTAGATATTTTCTTTATCTCTGATCATCCTTGGATCCACTCAAGATTTATCACGATCATTGGGATTGTGAGGAAGGCTATTCAGATCTTCCATATGTTTTCCTGATCAAGGCCATTAATGACCGAGGAGAAGGACGTCCTCGGACTAGCAGTGACCTCTTTGGAAGGCATTCCCTCTTCATTGCTGGGCTCCCTCCCTTCAAATGGGCCGCATCAACCACCTCTTGCTCCTTGGAAATTTAATAGCCCTTACCGGGGCACCCTAGGCCTATTAAGTGGTTTTGGGCTTTACTCCCCCCACAGCAATAATAGAAACTGAATAATATTTTTGAATATTATAATAAAAATGTTATTTACTCACCAATAAATATACTATTTATTCTGAATGTATCTAGTCTAATATTATTTGCTACTATATATATTAGTTCATTACTCATCATAATTAAAAAGAATAAAAGAGCATCTTTCATTTTCAATGTGAGATTAAACATTTCACTAACTCCTTATTTTCCATATTAACTCTCATATTTTTATATTTATGTTGTGATATTAATCCATTTTAATTATGTAATATTAAAATGCTCCAACAATTGCATTATGAAGACTGTGGGGCTAGGAAAGTGTGCAGCTTTGGCCCACTCCAAGCTAGGCCCAAATGGCCCAATCCGAGGAAGGATGACTATCCAGGACAAATTTGGGGAGAAGACTCCTTTGGATCCACGCCGAGGACCCCTTCATCCTCAGCATACTGAGGATAACTATAAAGGGGAGGGGGGGACAAACCCAGAGCGAGTGGTCACCTCAACACTTAATGCACTCACCTAACCCTTCTGGCCGCATTAATGGGGATGCAACCCCCGGGCAGGGCTACATCGATTAGGTGAACCACTTGAGCAGAGATACGACCTCTGATGGGACAAGCAGCCAGAGGAGAGGCCAATGAGCGATCAACAGAAGGAGGGGGAGAGTAATATATAAGTGATACGAGCAAAGTAAAAGAGGGGGGGGGGGGAGGAAGAAAAAGAGAAAGGGAGATCTGGGAAACAAGCCTCCTTGGCCATTGGCCGAGGAGCATCCCTCAGTTGTAAATTAGCCCAAGTGTTCTTTTAATGAGAGATAAAGTAGTTTCGGCCCGGTGAGGGCCGGCCAGTGCCTAAACCTTCGACCCACTCTCTACAAATTCATTGTTCTGGGTTCATTGGGCCTTTAACCCATTTCTTTTGAGGTTAGGCGACAAAAACTGACCCTACAAAGACCAAAAGGGAAAAAACCTAAAATGAAAGAAAGGGCAATAGATACCCACTTTCCTTGGTGTTTCACAAAATGACACTCTCTCTTAAGATTTGTATAAATGCGATAGATAATTTATGTTATCGCGTATAACGACCCCTTACGTACATTTGTCACTATTTCATTTTTATTTGTATGCATTTTATTGTGTCAATTTCATCATCTAATTTTCAAAATCAAGATTTTAACTATTAATAATATCAATACCCATTCATAAAATTAGAGTAGGTATTGGAGGGTGAAATGTGTATTTTGGCGTGCAAGGCGCACCCACCTATAAAAAAAAAATGCAATATTGTAATGGAATTGCAGTCACGTACGGAATACATGATAGGACTGGATGTCTGCCTAGTGAAATGTGATGTTTAAGAAGAAAGGTCTAATCAAATAAGTCCCCAAAGAAACACATATATTTGCTTCGTCCATGGAAAACATGATGGCATTTTAATGAACATTTTTTCATGCCAATATGGCCATAATAAGCACTCATGAGCGCAAGAGAAAGATGTGCAGACACTAGTGGTGCAAGTCACACAACATTATAACCAAAGCAAGTAATGGTTGGGGTAAAATTGGGGTCCCTTGGTGTCTGAAACTAGCACTGACTCGAGGGACTCTTACAGTCCAAGCCCAATGAACTTGGTGAAAAAAATTCTTGGGCCAACCACGATTACATATTGTCTCATATCCCCAATCAACCACCTGTGATGCATATATTCCAACGATGAACATTGCTCTGCTGCAACCTTTGGAGGAATAGTCCCTAACTTAATCAAGGTACCCTCATATCTCAGTGGCCGAGCTATCTTGGAACTTGATATAAGCCTATGAGAAAAGTCTTTGGTACCAACCAAGTGATCATTTATTACCCTGACAAAACCACTACTCCTACATTTAATACCAACCAAGTGTTCATCTATTAGTCTCACAAAACCGCTACTCCTTTTGTTAGAATTGTTGGGGGGAAGAGGGGAGGGGCGAGGAGAAACGAGTTTATTAAATAATAAATATAATATATAAAAATACACTTAAACTTAAAAAAACTTAAGTTTAAAGGGTATGAAGGGCTCAACTATATTATATTACCTACTTATTCCTTTCGTTATTATTCAATACGAGACTTCTCTCACATGTGTAAGCTCTTAGTGGGCTTTAAGACCTCTAAGTGGACTATGAACAAGCCTACTCGCTCTCCCTTTCCTAATAAGATTTTTCTTTCATTAATGCATCATTTATGGGTCTCCACTTGTCAACCCCACAATTCATTGTTGTCTAGCACTACTAACGATACTCTTTGGTTAGGCATTTTTTCAAGATCATTTGTGTGGGCTTTATGAGTTTTCCTTGTGTGCAATATATCATCCCTGCTTCAATCAATTGAAGGGGACCTGTCTCTACTCTATTTGCAAAATGGCTTTAAGTACATGCACTTTGTTTTCACTCTAATTGTAAAAGGAACCTCAATAACTTTGCTACCTTTGCCTCACACTCTCATAAGCTTTGATACCCCACTTGTTGGGAGATACCTTGAGAGCTTTCTCGAATAATTAATATAAAATCTAGAGATACATTTTAACTTAGAAAATGTAAACTCAATGGGTATGAACTTAACTATATTATATTAACCATTCATTCTTATTATTATTATTTAATGTAGGACTTCACTCGCGCATGTAAATTCAACAAGAATTCCTCACTTCATGGGAAACTAAAAACCAACCCCATTCAAGAAAAACCTATAACTACAGGTGAATTTGACTATTGGAGCAGAATATATATGAATGTTGGCTATAAGTTTTTGTCTTGGAGCACAACTATTTGGATGGTTGATTTGTTTTTGTTAGGTTCTAAAGATTTAGATCTAAATATTTAGAATCATATTTTTATTGTGTTGCTAAACCAAGAACAAAACATGTCTAGTTTAGGTTTTTAGGCAATACTTAAAAGTGGTTGTTTCAAAGTTCAAGTCTAGCTGATTGCAGAAAAAGGGAGTATGATTCTACTTTGCTCGATTGATTAAGAATTAGGCTCGACCGATTGAAAATCACAGGCACAAATTTTTTGTAGAATTTTTGAATAGGCCCAAGCACACAAAAATGTTTAGGGTTTCATCTAAACTTCTCCACATATAAAAGGGAAACCCTAGCCACGTTTTGAAGGCTCTTAGAAGACTTATGTGTTACTTTTTGTGAGATCTGAGAGGTTTTGTACCTTCTAATTACACAAGAATCTATTAGAGCCAAAACTACAATCGAGCATTGGTATAACATAGTTGCTATATCAAGATCATTATTGACGATGATCTGAAACCTTTGAGTGAGATCTTAAAGTCATAAGCAAGGTGGCTTGTGTTGGTGTAAATCCAAGAAGAGAAGGAGTCTGTGGATTCGAAGCTTGCACGCGATCGTGTTAGTAAGTTATTACTGGATGTAGCAATAGATTTAGGATAAATATGATTGTAAAAACTTCAATTCTCTTATAGTGGATTTGTTTTACTTTGAGGATAGCTAGGTTATATCCTCTCCAGGTTTTTACTTTGAAATAGTTTGTTTCATTAGTTTTTCTAGGTCATCATATCGTGGTGTTATTTATTTTTCACTGCTTTGCATGATATAATTTATTTGTGTTTAACCTAGATTTAAATAATTAATCTAAGTAATTATTTGGTTAATATAATAGGCTAAACAGTTTGGTTTTGCGGGGTCTAAACAAACAAACAGTTTTCATAACTCATCGACCATTGAAGACTGCCATCATTTCATTGGATATAAGATTTTGATTCTGAATGTAAGTGATTCGGCCCTCTTCTTGAATCCACAAATGTCTAATAGCTTATTTGATGTAAAAATTCTTCATTAGGAAGTCAACATTTTATGGCTCATGTTGTTTTCTCACCAAATGAAATTCTTGCATATTCTCACCATTCTGTTCACGTCCTATCGTTCAAAACATACCATAAGAATTGTATGGGGCCTATGAGTACTTGAAGTGACAACTGAGGGGTCTCAATCTGCCCATATGCAACAAATAATTACTTATTCTTTTTTGGTAAGTATAGGTATTTAATAACAAATGTAAGGGAAGTGACACATATATGCATGACATAGCAGCTTAACATGTTGCATTGGATTCCTCATAAAAATTAAAAATGTTTGTATTTGATTCATTCTTGCATGCCTGATAAAGCTAAATTGCAAGCAAATTAATATTTAAAGTAAGTACTTAGAATTTGTGTGTGTGTGTGTGTGTGTGTGTGTGTGTGTGTGTGTGTGGGAAATATATAGATTGTGAGGAGGAGTTGGTAAAGGAAAACCAAATCAGATTCTGAAAGCAACATCAGCATATTCTACAGATTAAGAAATGATTATTTATTTATTTATGCAAACTTCAAATACTATAATTTTATGTAACAAACCTATCAAATATATACTTAATTACTTATTACGTACTTATCATAAGCGCATACTTAGATCAATGTCAAGTTTAATAACAAACAACAAAAATTAAATAAGTCATTAAAATAAGTGCTCCAAGCTATTGTGCAGTCCTCTGTTATTGCTCCCTCATGATCGAGATCATATCGTTACTTTATTGTCCATTTGAGTGGGGCCATTAAATTTCAATTACTCAAATGTTGACGATTTGGTTGTGGCAATAGTCTCACTTCAATTATTTTCATGTAAAAAAAATTAGGGAAGTGCTAACGTAAGAGCACTCGTAAGCATTTTCCATTAAATAAATTTATAGATAGAGAATTATAGTATTTTATCAATGTTTAAAAAATTATATTAATTAATAATAATAATAATGAAGAGGAAAAATAACTTGTTTTTGGATGAGAAAAGACTCAAAATTAGTAAATAATGAAAAATAATTAGATGTCTTACCTGAAATTTAGTTTCCTTAGAAAGAAAGGGGGTAACCTAATCTTTGAAATAGATACTTCAAAATATATAGATGGAAATGCATTTCAAAGAAATACCAAAAATGGCTTTGGCAAGAATATTAGCCAGCATCACACTCAACAAACTCATTTAGGAACTAGATTCAAAACATATCCTGATCCTAAAAGCTTCAAAGAGAACATTTAATTTTTAGAAATAATTTGGAAACAGATTTTCAGATTTATATTATATTTGAAAAATTAAATTAACAATAAAAAGTTTTCATATTTTTATGGCATCTAAAGAGTAAGAACTTTATTATCAAAACAAATAATTTTTGACAAATTAAAGAAATATTATCAAACGAAGAAGATTAAAATGATACAATATTAGTGTAAATTATACCTTCGAAGTTGAATTTATTAAAAGTTATAACACTTTTATTCTAGATCATCTTAGTAGCTAGGGATCATCTTAAAATTATTAAGAATTAAAAAAAAAAAAAAAAACCAGCTAAACAAGAAGCTAACAGAAATTGAAATGTGTGCAATAATCCATGAATCCTAATTAATTATGAAGATTGGATTAATATAACTAAAAAAAAAACTTTAAAATTCTAGAAAAACACTTAAACCAAGTGTACGTGGTGTTCAAAAGATTCCAACCAGGGATTTTTTATGTTGTAGAAATAATCACTCCCAAATTAATGGCTTCAAAGGCACCTATTACAAGGTATATATACATTACCCTAGAAGAAACTAGATAATTTTTCTAAGCAGTCTGGATTCTCTGGAACCGACGAGCATTCCTTTTAAAATATCTTCTAGCAAATCTTCATTTTTTATTTATTTAAAATTTGATCTACACTAAGTGTGTAATTAATTGAGAATTGAGTAACAAATAGCTTTTTGTTGGGACTATACATAAATTTTTAGATCTTTCAAAAACTTGTCC
Organism: Quercus variabilis; assembly: GCA_030445155.1. NCBI lineage: Eukaryota > Viridiplantae > Streptophyta > Magnoliopsida > Fagales > Fagaceae > Quercus > Quercus variabilis. The sequence goes on along the minus strand of CP129448.1, from coordinate 5,378,186 downwards.
ACATCTATAGAGTTACAGTGATTTTACTTAAAAAAAAAAAAAAAAATTACAAGATACTATAGTACAACATTTCTCTCTCAAAATAGCACAACAAACCCTAATCTAAAACAACGGTATTTGTATCTCTCAAAACAACACAACAAACCTTAATCTTAAACAACAGTATTTGTATCATACTACAACAATTTTATATCAGATTGAGTCATAAATTTGAATTAAACACAAATTAACTACAATCCTTATAGCTCAATATGTTTTATCATATGTTCCTATAAACCTTTTCAAGATTATCCCTGGATTTCTTTGGTTTAATTGGACAAATCAATTAAACTTTATACCCAATAAATTTTTTATTTAACATCTTTTAATTCAAAAGAATTAACCATTTTGCTTTTAGATAATTCTTCTTCCTCTCCCCCCCCCCCCCCCCCCCCCCCCCACTTTTCTATCACATGTTGAATTTGTTATATGTGAAGGTTAAGTATTTTTCACCTTTTAAGTTTCTTACCTAGATAACTATTTTAATTATGATCCCTGTAGTTGTCACCACTGATCTTTTATTTTTTAATACAAATATTACAATAATTACTAAAAATTGATCCATCGAAAGATAAAAATTCATATAAGTTCAAACTTTAAAATATAGAATATACAAAGAAATCCTAAAATTAAACCTTGTTTAAAACTTAAACAACTAAAATGATGACAAGATCTATATTAGCCTTCCTCTGAGCCACCTTCTAAGCTGTTTTTGACTTCCATGTTATTGTATGAGTTGTCCTCTTCATCTCTGTTAGTACCATCTGTGGTAGTTGAATCTATGTTAGATTCTATATTAGATTGTTGTGGTGTGCCCATCGATTGCAACTTTTGTGCAAGCAATTGTTACCATTGATATACTGCAAACATGAAAATGTCAATTTTTTAGTATTTCTTCATGCAAATTGATATTTTTAATGGCTTCAATTCAAAGCAACCATCTAGCTTTCTAGCAAGGTTTTCAGACCCGGACCATTCATTGAATCGTAAAAGGGAGAGGTTTAAGGTTTTTGAGGTCGAATTGTGATGATGTCACAATTAATTTAATAATTAATTAAAGCCTAAATATAGATATTAAATTTATAAAACTAGCAAAGTTGACTAATTTATCTATATATGTAAGGAAAATTTAATGATTTTCAAGCATATATTTAATAATTAAATAAGAAAGTTAACAAAATAGAATAATAACTATGAAGACATTAAAATTTATGATTAAATTTTGAAGTAAAGTTGAATATCTTTGAAGGGTTTTAATTAATATTTTTTTTTATTCCTTATAAGAGATGGATAATTTAATTAAGTATAATAAAATTGTGTTAAGTTGCTTTAAAAAAAAAAATTGCTAAAGGGTTGGACCGCATGGTTCTCATTGGTTCGTGCGGTCCAACCCCGGTTTTAGGAGTTCATAGAATTAACAAAAAGTCCAGGTTTTTAGGCTTAAACAACCGGTTTTTATTTCGATTTTCGGTTCTCACTGTTTGACCTCTCGGTCCAATCCGATTTTGAGGACCGTGCTTTCTAGAACTAATACTTCCACCATTTATTACTTCATGCGATGTGATGTCCAACTAATATGTTTCCTCTTGTGTCTTTTTCAAACCTCATAACGGAATATTGTACTAAATAACTTTTTTTTTTTTTTTTAATGTGTTGTACTAGATAACTAGATTTCCATTTTCTCTTTTATATTGATACATTCTTTTCTATTTGTCGGCCATAATAGATTCTTATCTCATGCATCATGTACAGATCATGAGAATAAGATGGTATTGCAAATTGGAACACAAGATCTGGAACTTAACTAACCCACTAATTCTACTTATTTTATACGAAGATCTGGCTGTGTTCTTTATTTGGCCATGCAAAGTAAAACCAAAGACTGTGTTTTTTGAATATAATAATAAACTTGAGCATGCTAGATTATTTGCTTATTGTGTCATGGGGGGTTTAGCTTGGCACAATATACAATAAAGCTGATGCAAGTTGCTTTTTTATTGCTCCAATTAGGTAACTGAGTATTACGTTTAGTGGTTTAGTGGGCCTGTTAATTGGGATGAGTTCTTAAATCGCATCAGATTGTTTCTATACAATTTGGTATCTAAAAAGGACAAAATGATTGATTAAAACTTAACATTGTAGTGCTGAATGATAGAATGATCTTCAATATAGTAATGTTGATTTGAGCTGAATTAGTTCAAATAGCCGTCATTTAAAAAAACTTGGATGATGATTTGAATCCATAGGAATTCAATTATGTGTACTGAAGGAAACAATATTACCACCCCAACTGTTTACCCCTTTATTCCTCACTACCAAAAACAAAAAACTAGATTTAGGCGGCAACTGTGGGTCCAAAAAAAAAAAAAAAATGCATAAGAGACCTACAATTTGTAAGTGGCCATTCCATGGAGAGGACTTATAAGGTATTCGCTACTAAAATAGCGTCATGATCATTATCATATACCTTCTTTTCACATATTCAAGAATTGGTAAAATCTTTAATAGTTGAATAAAAAATTTAGATTTCAATCTCCACCTACGCTAAAAACTGATTGATGTCTTGGTATAATAATAAAGAGTTATCATCAAGAGTGAACACCATAAATTAAAACTCTCTACAAAAATGATATTATTCTATAACTTGCATATATGTACAACAATGTCATGATTAACTGTACCAAATAAGTGAATCTAAAACCGCCCCATAAACACCATGCTGTATAAAATGACGGAATTCCCTAACCTATCATTTTTTAAAGCATTATAAAGTGCAAGCTTTAATATTTTCTTAATTAGAATAATTTGGACAGTGTAATTCTATGTGATTAACCTATTCAACATATATAATAAATTTCAATACTGCTAGATCCCTTTTAAAAAGGGCATTGACATATATTATATAAACAAATGTTGTCATGTAATTAGCACGTTATGATAAGTGCTTGTTTTATGAGATTTAAATCATATAATCCTATTTGCTTAATTTGATTACTTAAATTTCTTCCACTTTAGCCAAATCAACATATATATATATATATATAATTATGGCATACAACTCCTTTTAAAAAGGGCAGTGGGATGTTAATGTTTCCCTATAAGTAATATGATATGATAAGTGCATGTTTAATGAGATGCACTTTTAGCAACTAACAAAGTTTGCTAAATTTAATTGCCTTTCTGATGTAAGTGTCAATAAATTTATGCATATTATAGGTATTTTCAGCCCCATTCACTCTGTGAATAACTAAAACGCACTAAATCATGCATAATACAAAAAGCTATCGTGAAATTGTTGGGTATAATTCTTCACCAAAAAAATAGTGAAGCACTTTTAATTTAGACCTTAAAAGTTAAAACCATTTGAAAAGAGACTAGCTAGCTTTTTAAGGGTGGTCCTATACTCCTATAGACAAGAAATCATGCTGCCTTTATGAAAGTAATCTTTTACTAATTCTTTTGTTTTTTATAATATCTTTTAGTTTTACTAATTATTTTTTATTCTTTTTTTTAAGTAATTCATTTTGATTGTTGGCCACGATATTCGTATATTGTAATTGAAGGGACCGAAAGAGAGCCTTTTTGCGCTTAATAAAGAAATGCAAAAAAGATAGAGTTATTTGGGAATATTAAACCCAACTCAACTTTACACTATGCAGGCATTAATGAATCAAAGAATTATATAATTTGAGGTGCTCCTGATTAGAGGTTCAGGTTGGGTATTATTTAAACCGGATTCAACTTTAGCTTGGATTTAAGGGACTTCTTTCACAAAATTTTAATAAAATATAAAGGTAAAATTTGAAAAGTTGGGGGTGACCCCAGGGCCCAAACCTCCATGTATTTCGTCCCTTTTGAGTCTCTCTCTCTCTCTCCCCCTCTCTGAATGGTTTAAAATTAGTAGATTTATCCCCCATAATGGAGAGGATTATATAAAGTTCTCATTCTAATTTTAAGAGCAAGTCAAATAAATTTTTTATTTAAAACAGTTCAATTTTAAGTAGAAAGGAAAAAACAAAGTCTTTGGAAATAATTCCAATGTCATTGTTACATGAAAAAAAGAAAAAAAAAGAAGAAAAGAAACACTAGTTTAGTATTTGTAATATGAGTTTAGAGAATATGTTATTACTGTAAACTTAATTTTTTGAGAGAAAGTTTCAATTTATAGCGTCTGCTTTTGATGATAGCTTTTTATCATTAGACTAAAACACCAATCAATTTTCAGTGTAAGCGGAGATTAAACCCTAGATCTTTTATTTAATCATCAGAGACTTTACCAATTAAGCTAACTGGAATCTACTATTGTAAACATAATTTATTTGGAAAACTTGATACGGTATCAGTCATTATCAAGTAAATAATCTCATCCCATTAATTTCAATGGTGCCTTGTAAATTTGGGGAGATTAGTTTAATTTCTCATTAGAAAAATCAAACAGTCCAATCATTTTTATCATTGAACCTAGATCTGTTGCAACTACATAAAGTCATAAACAACAACAACCAAGTCTTGGTCTCAAAATTTATATTTATAACCACATGTCGAACATCTTCGCATGCTTGATCATTAAACTTGTGTATTCTAAATATATATTAATAACAAGAATTAAGAAGTAATTGTGCAAGTGCTATATATCATATGCTATATCATATGCTTGGGTTCGATGTTTCTTATCATATGCACTGTTAAGGACTAATAGACATTCAGCTTGATGTTGACATTTAGGCATGATAAGGTTCAAGAAAACTTTGAAATTTGAGTTCAACCTCATGAGAAACATTGGTTGCAATCCCATTTCAGACTCTAGCTTGTCTTGCATGCTTCTTCCAGCACCATACATTGGCTTATTCCTTGTTTCTACATATAATTGGTACAATGTGGAGCCACTCTTAGCATATAGCCTTGGACCCTATACATAACAAACCCATTATCTAAGATTTCGGCCAAAATAATAATAATAACAGCAATAAGAAGTAAGAGGTAATTATAGATGGTCCCTCCAAACCCCTTTTTTTTTTTTTAACAGAACATATATATCAACATTACATACACATGAGATTCATATAGACGAGAACTTCACACTCTAACCGTAGTTCTTTTTTTCAGGCAAATTAAATTTTTGATCCTTCAAATATAGGGTATGTACAATATTGGTTCCTAAATTATAAAAGATCTAATCCAATTTTTTAAACTAAAAAGAAAATGGTCGTTGTCTCTTTTTTTGAAAATTTCTTATTTGAATTTTTAATACCTTAAAATATACAATAATTACGGTATACGTCCGGCATATACATCATTTGTCTCACAACATATGGACATGACATATTATTGGGATACACATATTGTGAAATAGAATATACATATGTCAAATGCATAAGTAACCTTCTCTAAAATATATTATTTGGAATAATAATAATATTAATTGATTTAGAAAATGACATTTTTCTTCATGTTTAGTTGCTTTCACAAAAATTGAAACAAAAGCCATCAAAAATTAAATATTGTGAATTCACTAAAATGAATCTTATCAATTTAAATTTTCTATATATATATATATATATATGTATGTATGTATGTATGTATGTATGTATTAATTATAAAATACATTTATTTTATTATATTAATTATTTTAAGCAGTGTATTAGTTATTTAAATATAATAAAATTTTAAAGTCATTTTTCTAAGATTTATATAAGAAATGATTAATTCAAAATATTGTATTCTTAAAGTTAATGTCATATTATATAAGAAATGATTAATTTTAAAGTCATATTATTTTTTCAACAACTGAAACAAAGTACAATAAAGAAAAATAATTAAATTTAATGGCATACAATCAAGAATGTTAAAAAAAATAATTGAAGGATATTTACATTTTTATTTTATCAAAACGATATTTTCATTCTTAAGTAGGCGTAAGATATGCCTATATATGTCAATCACTATATCATGCAATTTCAAAATTTGTAAACACATATAATATGATCAAATCATTACACTACTTTTTATTATCTTTCTTTAAAATAGAACATTAAATATTACAACTTTTTTTAAGTGAAACTATTGAAATATTAGAGGAAGCTAATAACAAATGCATTACATATTATGCAAAAACTTGACTAGTACTTACAAGCTTGTTGATATGAAAACTGCAGAAGATGGATGAGAGGCTATTGCAAAAGGTGTGGCATCCAAATTCTAAGGTTAAATGAGTTGTAAAATGAGGGATGTGAGCGATCTTGGTTAATCCTCACTGATTTTATTTTTCTCTAAAGGGAATAATTAATTTGCAATTTTCAACTTTTGTAAAGACGTGAGATAGTGCATCCTATTTAGTAATGATGTTAGATTTAAACACAAGCGAATTTGAAAATGTTTAAGTGAGGTGAGGTTGCTAATCGATTCTAGGATAGCCATCAAATTAAGAAGGTTTATAATTGTTATTAAGGACCCAAGTCAACTTACCCCATTAGGAAGTGATGAGAAATTAGTGAATCCAACAACTTCAAGCTCTTCAAGTGAGGTGAGGTTGCTAATGGACTTGGGGAAAGTCATTAAATTGGGAATCCCTATAATTTTCGATGATCGTAAAGATCTGAGACAATTGATTCCACTAGAAAATGATGCCAAATTAGGAATGTTTGAACATTGAAGTTGTTCTAAGCTTGCTAATGTAGAGTAATAACACGTTGAAGACCCGTAGGGAGAGACTACAAATAAAGAATCATTTGAAACTCAAAGAATGAAGGCAATTACGGCATCTCCATTTAATGTCATCATCGTCGTCCATGTCTTTATCATCATCTACGTCATTTAACGAATTGAACTCCTTGCAATGTCCAGTCTTAAGCTCCACAAGGGAGTTGAGATATGGCACAACTCTAAATAGAGGTGTTAGTCTAGGGCAATTCCTAATCTATAAACTTTTAAGAGAATTTAGATTTAATGCCCGCTCATCTAGTAGAGACACTAAATCTTCTATATATTGCAAAGTCATAGAATTTAATTTGGAGAGAGGAGAGAAAGAGGAAGTGGAGGAAGAGGGAAGTGAAGACACCATTGCCATTACTTGCTGCAAAGCTTCAAGCTAACCTCCAGATATAGTTGTCCTTTGGGATACAGAAACAGAGGCACGAACGTTAAATTTATGCAATAATAATGAATATCTAGAGAAGAAAAGCTAGAAAATGAAGGCAGTGAATAGTGACGTTGATTTTGTTGTAGATCTAGATTTGATGTGGATGTTGTTGCATCAATATCCCCTATCCACTTCCCCTATCCTTTCAGATTTTGGCATAATCAAATTTTGAGTGACTTTAGCGTATGGAATAATGGTGTTGACATTGTGGATAATACAGGGGCGTCCTCACTTATATCACTATCTAACATGGACTCTAGATCGTCCATGTGATCAAGAGATAAACATTCTAAATGTAATTAAGAGATAAACATTCCAATATAATTAGTACTTGCAATTTGAGTTTAGAGAATATGTTACTACCATGAACACAATTTATTGTGAAAACTTGATAGATATTCATTATTAAGTAAATAATTCCATCCCATTAATTTCTATGGTACCATCCTCAATTCAAGTAAATAGAACCATATCTTTTAGTCCTTGTAAATTTGGGCAGATTAATTCAATTTTTTATCAGACAAATCAAGCAGTCCACTCATTTTCATCATTTGTATCATTGAACCTAGCTAGATGTAGGTGTTGCAAGTACATTTATATGTATAATCAACAACAACCAAGTCTTGGTTTCAAAATTTATATTTATAATCACATGCCAAACATCTTCGCTTGCTTGATCATTATCTATACTTGTGTATTCCAAACACATATTACTAGCAAGGATTAAGAAGTAATTGTGCAAGTGCTATTACTAATTGGGTTCGATGTTTCTTATCATATGCACGGTTAAGGACTAATAGACATTCAGTTTGATGATGAAATTTAGGTCTGATAAGGTTCAAGACAACTCTGAAATTTGAGTTCAGCCTCAGGCACATTAGTGGCAATCCCATTCCAGACTCTAGCTTGTCTTGCATGCTTCTTCCAGCACCATACATTGGCTTATTCCTCGTTTCTGCATATAAGTGGTACAATGTGGAGCCACTCTCAGCTTATAGCTTTGGACCCTATACATAACAAACCCATTATCTAGGATAATCACAAAGCCTTCTTTTTTTTTCTTTTTTTTTTTACAGAACACACACAAGTACCAATATTACATACGCATAAGATGCATATAGATGAGAACTTTGCACTCCAACCTTGGTGTTTCGTTTTTTTTTTTTTTTTTTTTTTTTTAGGCAAATTAAAATTTTGATCCTTCAAATATATGGTATGTATAATTTTGGTTCCTTAATTTTTAAATGTTCTAATCCAATTTTTAATTTTTTTAAAAAAATGGCCTTTGCCTATTTTTTGTCAATTCTTATTTGCAACTTTAACATCTTTAAATATACAATAATTATCTTATACATTTAACATATACAATAATTATCATATGTATCACAGTATATGAAACATATCATTATAATATACATGTGAAATAATAGAAGTTACATATGTCAAATGCATAAGTTACCTTTTTTAAAAGTATGGGGTTGGTTCAGTTTTGGTCCTTAGCACTACAAAAAAGACAAAGGAAATTAATCGTTACAGTTTTAAAATATGAGAGACTAAAATGGAACTTTTGGCCAATGCTTCGTAATTCAATACAGAGTTTTTTTTTTTTTACTTGTGATGCACCAAAGCCCATTTAGGCCCATGGATTACCAAAATTTCTGATCCAAGTTCACAATAAGTACCTAACTTTTAGGTCCAAGAAAGGTTAGCTTTCCACAACAATATATTTTTACCGCATACTAACAATTAATATTATCTTTCCACAAAAATTATCATTCCAATAAATATTAGTTTCAAGTTGTATGTACAATATAATGTTTATATATATAATGTAACTTTTTGTTAATGTTACACTCTTCCATATCTATTTTTTATTTACAAAATCTCTGATAAAATTGTTCCAAATTCCAAAATAATTATTTTTCATTCAAAAATTAGTTGCCATGTTCAAGAAACAAAGAGTTCAACCCATGTAGATAAGAAAATTCATGATGTATTGGATTACTTACATATGACATTGCAAAAGTGAGGCGACCAAATGACATTTCCATTATTGGAGGATTAATGTAAAGGCCAAAGAGCTTGGACTTATTATCGCTTATCAATCACCTGAGGCATCCACTCCTTCCCCTAGCACAAATTAGCTGATTCCTGCAATCTGCAACACATTTATTACACATAAGAAAGAAGTGAATAGAAATAGTAGCTTTAACATATGTCTCTTTGACTCTAGATTAGCTTTATTATTATTATTATTATTATTATTATTTAAGTTAAAAAAAAAAAAAAAAAAGGACACGACAGCAAAGAAAATAACAAATGGTATGATTTTGAATAAAATAGAATGAAGGAAAAGAATGCATATGATTATTTTGACTAATTTGTTAAAGATCTCTAGTTAACTCCAAAAATTAGAATAAAGACTTTGGTAATCTTGTTACTGTATTTAACTTATTTAACTTATTTACATATGTAAAACTTTTTTAAATCCTCAACTCTCTCTCTCTCTCTTTTATTTTTTATTTTACATATTGCCCATTACTAGACAAATAAGTAAATCAAAATGAACACCTAGCCTGTCACTGCTTATGCAAAGTAATGATTTTAACTTTTAGGCACATGGACTGCTTCGTGCTGTGGAACCTGGGCATTTTTATGTTTCTTTTTGGGCTATTGCAACTTTAGTCAATTCAATCATGGGACTGGGCGTGTCAAAGAGATCGAAGTAAATCATCTTGATTAAACAATGAACAACACACCCCAGGAAACCGAGAACCCAGTGACTACCTATCTGAGGGATAATTCAAGAAAAAATTCTTATGCTGAAGCAACTTTGGATGCTGTCATGCACAAGACGGAGCTTGAAGACGCAGAAACTGATGAAGTTGACAAGGAGGTAGAATCTGAATCAGAGAGGACTGGAAAGACAGGAGAAAATGAGGAGCAGCCCAGGGAAGAGGACCAAATGAATGAAGAGGAGTGGGAAATACATGTGTCAGCAGACCTAAAACGGAAAATGTCAGGACCGTGGCAAACTAGCATTATTCTGAAACTTATGGGTAAACAGCTCGGATATCGCACTTTGCAAACCAGTTTAGCCGGTATATGGCACCCAGCAGGTAACACACATTTAATTGAAATCGGATATGGATACTTTATTATGAAATTTGATGCCCTAAAGGATTATCATCATGCGCTCATGGTTGGCCCATGGTTCGTGGGTGAACAATACCTCTATGTTCAAGCATGGGAGGCGGACTTCCATCCCAGTACTGCCAAAGTTACGACTACGGCTGTCTGGATAAGATTGGAACAATTGCCCATTGAGTATGGGTATTGCTACTAATAATATGGCAGAATTGGGAGCGGTGTGTCAGGGTCTCATGTTGACATGGAATTTGGGTTTCAAATTTATCCAACTAGAGCTTGATTATGTGATAATATTATCCTTGTTAACTACTTCAATGGACAATTTTCCTCCTGATGTATTTCCTTTAATCTGTGATTGCAAGAGTCTTATGGAGCGAGCATGGGTGATATAAGTGCGCCATGTCTACCATGAGGCCAATGAATGCGCAAATGTGTTAGTGAAAAGGAGAAACCACTAGTTGCAACTTTTGACCACCTATGACTAGGAACAGACCCAGGAATGGGGCCTAAAGGGGCCCAGGCCCTCCTGGGTCCAAAAAAAAAATTTAGTAGCTTAAATTTTTCAATATATATATATATATATATATAAGCTTGGGCAAGCTTAGGCCCCCCTTAGTTTTTAGCTCAGACCCCCTCATGAATTTCAAGGCCAGCCAGCTAGCCCAAGAGACAAGAGCCCATGACTCATGTAAATAAAATTAAAAAAAAAAAAAAAAACTCAGAGAGCCCATGACCCATGTAAATCAAAAAATAGAAAAAAGAAAACTCAGCAATAAACCTAACGGGGAACTGAGGAAGGAAAAAAAAAAAAAAAAAAAAAAAAAGGAAACAGAGAGATAGTGAGGTGCAAGACATAGAGATAGAGAGGCAAGATAGGGAGATAGTGAGCCACTGAGCCCAGACGCCGACGCAACGCGACACCATCATCATTATCAGTCATCAAGCCAACGCAACGCGAGACTCTCACCTAGTAAGGTAGTACCCACGCCGACGCGAGCGCGCCATCATCACGCGAGCCCTCAGCTGTCGCTGCCGTCGGTTGCTCGAGCCTTCACACTGTTTGTGAATCAACTGTTTTAACAGGTATTTAATCTATGATCCTTTCCTTCAAGAATCAAAACCTAATAAAATGTTTGTGAATCAACTGTTTCAACAATCTGTGCTTTTGGAGTGTTTGTATTTTTACTGATGACTAATGAGTGATGAACTAATTATTGATGTTGGTGATTGGGAATTGAATCTATGCTGTGGCCTGTGGTGTTTTTTTTTTTTTTTTTTTTTTTTTTTTTTTTTTTTTTTTTTTTTTTTTTTTTTTTTTTTTCTGTTGGCTTTTTGGCTTTGTGACTAGAGAGAGAGTAGAGTTTGTAGAGATTACTCAGATTAGGATTAGAGAATATTTTTTTGACTGTTTGTTTGTGCTTTGTTGACTGGTAGTTGGACCAAAAAAAAAAAGAAAAAAGTTAAGAAAAGTTTTTATTAGTAGTGCTATGCAAAATAAATTTAGAGTGTCGGTAGTGCCGTAGTGGGATTGGGTTAGATGATTGTATTAAGAAACAATAGTGTAGATAATTTTGAAAATTTGAAAGAGCGTTGAGTTCCCTTTTCATAGATGATTGTATTAAGAAACAATAGTTTTCGTTTCTTTTGTTTTTGTTGGTAGATGATTATATCTTAATATATTAAGAAACAATAATTTTTTTGGGTATTTGTCTTAGTTGATAGTTTATTAATACTATATGGATGCGTATTTGAAAAAAAAAAAATTCCACTTACCTCCACCCCCCGCCCCCCCAACTTGAAATCTTAGGTCCGTCCCTTTCTATGACACTTGTCCCTTTTTTTTATACCACTATTTTGTAAGGGATATGACAAGCCTAGGGATTAGTAGGGTATGTCCTGTCAAGCCGAATATAGCTGCGTCTATATAAACTTTGTTATGTTTAAATAAGACTTTCCCGTTTCTACCAAAAAAAAATCATGGGACTAGGCCAACCTTTTTATTTTTTGGTCATGATTTCCAGTCATACATCAATGTTTCAATTTTAAACGTTACGCCACCTTTTCTCCCCCAGAAAAGAAAAGAAAAGCAGAGGCTACCTTTGGGCCAATCTGCAGTCTAAAGTTTGGGTTCCTAAAATCCCTTTATAACTCTATGTACTTTATTGTCTTAAATACTATGAGACAAGTTGTGTAGTATGGGCCTAACAATGCAGAGAATTCTGTACCTATAATTTCGGACCTTGACACAAGACATTTTGGGTCTTCCTAAGTTTTCTGTCCATTAGATTAGCTCTTTACAGTTTACATTGACTAATGCTTTTTTTCTTTTCTTTTTTTGTCTTTTTTTTTTTTTTTTTTTTTTTTGTCTTTATATGTATAATTATATGTACATTGTTGCCTAATGCTTTCCTGCATGTAACAGACGATATCAACCAATTACAAATGTAGGGTTCAGATTCGTGGCATAAACCCAAAGACAATCAATTTGTAGAGTATGAGTCAGAGAACTAGATTCAGTAAGGGATTAATAACAATGAGCCATAACTCTTTAAACAATGATTAATATTGATCAGTTTGTAGACATTGATAGTTCGAAGAGCTCTCTTCTTGTTTTTCTTTTCTCTCAATTTTTTCCGGGGGCTAATTGACAGGTGCTCCCTTCTATTATATAGTCACTCCTACCCTCATCTCCATCGTCCACATGCTCCTTATCCATGAACTTGCTCAAGTACCTGTCACATCAAGCCTCTTCTTTTTAGCTCTGTGTGAGTGGCGGTAGGTTAGGATGCACTGTTCAAAGGTTTTCTCCACATAAATGCGGTCAGAAAAGCTGTTGCAATGCATTGAATACGGTGGCAGCAACCTTTCCCTCAGATATTTCTCCATCCTTATCGTTCCAGAACATGCTCTAAGCTTATCTTGATCAGGTGGAGTCCTCGGACAATCATTCTGGCTTTTCCCGTGCTCAATTAATCTATGATATCATGTTAGAGGAAAACATCCTCCTCGGACAGGAGATATCCTCCTCGGATTACGATGATCCTTCATTTTGAGGATCCCACTCCCAGCTGGGCCCTGCCTTTTTCTCCTCTCTCTTTTCGGATGTAAAATAGTCCTCTCGTGGGCCTTCGGCCCATTACCTTGGGCCTGGCCCCCTTTTCCCCCACAACAAATCTTTTGTGTAATTTTTTATATTCCACTTTATACTCAATTAATTATAGTTTGTCACGTATTTTTTTTTTTTTAAATAACCAAAGTTAAAAATGAGAAAAAAAAAAAAAAAAAAAAAAGACACATTAAAACATAAAGCAAACTTGGTATCAACCTAGTAAGATCAAGATAATTCATAACAAGGAAAGAGCTAGTCCTAGTGTGTGACACACTCATTGAATCATGAAGCACATTTATATTATTGTTTGGCACCAAACATATTTAATTTTTTTTTTCAACTTATTACATAGTGATTTATAAGTCTATTTATTATATTATTTAAACAAGTTATATGACTATACATAGACGATCTCTTTAATCGCTACACTATGGATTGAAACAAAATAACTTGAACGTGTCTGGAGCTAAACTTTTTCAACTGCATGGTTTTTTTTTTTAATAACAATCTCTATCTGCTTACATAAGCAATGTGCAATAATGTATTCATCCAAGGAAAAAGAAAGTAGCATGCGGCAGTTAGGGCATTTCCAGTAGCCTCTCTAAAACTATGTTTGGAGAGTGTCGGGGACGTTTTTGCGACAATGGCCGAAAATGCGAAAACGGCCCAAATCTCCCCTTGGGTTCCTTTGAAGTGTTTATTTGTGGAGAATTAAGCCCAAAATTCACAATGTATAGAAAACAAAGGCTAATGGTGCTTTGACAAGAGAGAATCAAAATGCTAATAACAAACGTGTAGAAAAAGCATAAAAAATAATAGGTCTGAAACTTCAACCTATTGTCACCGAGAAGAGGAAATTGAGAGAGGTTGTGAAAAAGAGAGGGAAGGTTCCCCTGTAACCATATTTCCACCCCTAGGGTTTGTGAGAATGGCTACTGGCTCAGTGGGTTTTGGCTCTTAAGTTTCAACTCTATGGGGAAAACGTAGTTCAACAGGTTTGAAAATTCGACCCACAGTCACCGAGAAGAGAAAATTGAGAGAGGTTGTGAGGAAGAGAGGGAAGGTTCCCTTGTACCCATATTTCCACCCCTAAGGTTCAGAATTGTGAGATTGTTGACTGACTGAATGAGTTTTTACTCTGAAGTTTCAGGTATGTGGGTAGAACGTGATTAGTTGATTTTGAATCTGATTGGGGCCTTTTGTATTGAACTTGGGGTGCTCTAAATGACTAGTTTTTGGTCAATAAAAGAGGCTTTGAACCCCAAGGTCTCAATCAAAGAGGTTATGGTCAGATTTGCTTTAATTGGGTAAGAGAGTTGGCTTGCTTTTTACATGATTTTGGAAATAAATTGGTTGACTCCATTAGCTATTCTTTCCTTGTCATTGTAGGCTTTCAACAGTTACATTTGGCTACAATAGGCTAGCTTATCAGTTTAGGGTCAACTGTATTTATTGGGTGGAAAAGAAAATATGGTAGCAAAATTAGGTTAGGGTAGAAACTTGGGCCACAATCACCTAGAGCATAAAAGCTTTTTTGAGGTGGAAATTTTGGGTACAAGACCTTCTCCATGAGCCTGAAATACTAACAGTGTCTCTTGTCCACTTGGTAGCACGCATGTGCTGGGCTCATGCAAAAGGTCCAAAAGGAACTAACGCATACCCTCCAAACCACATTTTCTCAATTTCCCCATAAATTGCATGGGTTTGGGTCATACTTAAAAGAATAAAATATAATATAATACATAAATTGAGCCCACAAGGAAGTTGGGCTTGTTTGAATCGAGTTTGTATGAAATGTGTCGTAAAAATAAGTATCAACAGAGAGCAAACCCACAAAAATTACCTCCAACAACCTTTCCAAATTGTAAAAAATAGAGTAGATAAGCTACATTACGCTCCACACATAAAGAGTTACTATTGCTCTTCAAATGAATTTTTATGACTAAATATTCAACCTCTCTCTCTCTCTCTCTCTCTCTCTCTCTCTCTTTCTGTGAACATTAAGAATAAAGAATGAAAATAATATTAAAGAAATAATGAAAAACTAATATTTAAATGTAATAGAGAATGGCAAAAAAGTCTGTTAGAAAATATATTTGAAAAAGTAGGTAGGTAAAATGAATATCATGATGGGAATTTACACAAAATTTCTAGATCTGTGAGATGCAATAATAAAGAAAAAAATATAGGCTAAAGAAAAAAAATCACACACAAGACAATATTTACGTGATTTGGCAATTTACCTACGTCTACAGAGTTGCAAAGATTTTACTATTCTCAGAGAAAAATATACGATGTGGCAGTACAGTTTTCTCTCACAAAAATAACATAAAACCCTAATTTCTAAAATAACAGTTTTTATATCATGTGCACAAGATTCACAATGAGCTACAAAACAGGCCAAAAAATTTTCTGCACATATCTAAAGAAGAAAAATCAATAAAATGAAACCAATGAAAAGTGATGTTGATGTTGTAGACTATCTAGTGTTGATGTGGGTATTGTTGCATCAATATCCCCTATCCTCTTCTACCATCCTTTCAGATTTTGGCAAAATCAAATTATGAGGGACTTTAGTGATTGAAAGAATGGCGTTGACATTGTGGATGATACAAGAACGTAATCACTTATATCACTACCTAAATATGTACTCTAGATCCTCCATGTGATTAAGACATAAACATTCCAACACTAATTAGTACTTGTAATCACTGGCGGAGCCAGAGGGGGGGCACTTGCCCCCCCTGACTCCTCAAAGTTTTTAGTAATAGGAGTCTAAAGTAGTTATATACTGACATGGAGGAAAAAAAAAGAAGAAAAAAAAAAGACTTTTAGTTGCTGAAAGTGACCAAATCATTGCTTTTGTCTTGTCTTACTGCAACTTGCACCTATGTCACTATTTTTTTATTTTTTATTTTATATCATTATTTACACCATTTTTACTACTTATAATACTTTTCACAGCATTTTATCCTTGAATGATGCTAGAAATACTACAAATTTTACAACTTATGTCTTACAAATTGACATGTCACAAATCACAAAAAAATCATTTTAAACATTTATTTATTATATTTTTTAAGTAACACTAATCACATTCTTACTCCATCAATTTGTAAATTTTTTAGTAGCTATGAATGGGTTATTTTTGTTTATTTATTTTAATAATATGAAATATATTCATATTTGCTTACAATTGTTTATTTATTTATTTGTTTATTTATTTTGTTATTATTGTTGATTAATATTTTTTTAGATTAATTTCACTTTTAATATCATCTTTTAATTTTGCCCCCTCTAGACTACAATCCTGGCTCTGCCACTGCTTGTAATTTGAGTTTAAAGAATATGTTACTACCATAAATACAATTTATTATGAAAACTTGATATGGTGACATTCATTATCAAGTAAATAATTCCATCCCATTAATTTCAATGGTACCATCCTCCATTCAAGAAAATAGAACTATATCTTTTAGTCCTTGTAAATTTGAGGAGATTAGTTCAGTTTTTCATTAGACAAATCAAACAATTTAATCATTTTCATCGTTCTTATCATTGAACCTAGATGTAGGTGTTGCAAATACATTTATATGTATACTCAACAATAACCAAGTCTTGGTTTCAAAATTTATATTTATAATCATATGCCAAACATCTTCGCTTGCTTGATCACTATCTATACTTGTGCATTCCAAACACGTATTAATAACAAGGATTAAGAAGTAATTGTGCAAGTGCTATTATATGCTTGGGTTCGATGTTTCTTATCATATGCACGATTAAGGACTAATAGGCATTCAGCTTGATGATGAAATTTAGGCCTGATAAGGTTCAAAACAACTCGGAAATTTGAGTTCAACCTCATTCGAAATATTAGTGGTAATCCCATTCCAGACTCTAGCTTGTCTTGCATGTTTCTTCCGGCACCATACATTGGCTTATTCTTCGTTTCTACATATAAGTGGTACAATGTGGAGCCACTCTCAGCATATAGCTTTGGACCCTATACATAACAAACGCATTATCAAAGATTTCGGCCAAAATAAATAATAACAGCAATAAAAAGTAAGAGGTAATCACAGCAATATTACATGTATATAAGTCCCAATATTACATACGCATATGATGCATATAGATGAGAGCTTTGCACTCTAACCCTGGTTTTTTCATGTAAATTAAAATTTGATCCTTCAAATATAGAGTATGTACAATTTTGGTTCCTTAATTTTAAATGTTCTAATCCAGTTTTTAAAATTTTTTTTTTAAAAAAATGGTCTTTCTTTTGTTTTTGGCAATTTCTTATTTGCAATTTTAATACTTTAAAATATGTAATAATTATCTTATGCATCCAACATGTACATTATCTCTCTCACAACATATAAACCTGACATTTATTGAAATATAAATATTGTGAAATAGAAGACACATTTGTGATATGGCGAATGCATAAGTTACCTTTTCTAAAATATTTGGTTTAGTCTTGGTCCCTTAAATATAGAGTGACTTAGAACTACAAAAAAGAATAAGGAAATAAATCGTTACATTTGTAAAATGTGAGGGACTAAAATCGGACTCTTGGCCAATGCTTCCTAATTCCATAAAGAGATTTTTTTCCTTGTGATGCACCTAAAGCCCATTTTGGCCCATGGATTTCCAAAATTTCTGATCCAAGTTCACAATAAGCACCAAACTTTTAGGTCCAAGAAAGGTTAGCTTTACACAAAAGTTAATATTCCAATAAATATTAGTTTCAAGTTGTATATACAATATAATGTGTTTATATATATATATATATATATAATGTAACTTTTTGTTAATGTTACACTCTTCCATATCATTTTTTAATTTACAAATATCTGATAAAATTGTTCCAAATTCCGAAATAAATATTGTTCATTCAAAACTTAGTTGCCATGTTCAAGAAACAAAGAGTTCAACTCACGTAGATAAGAAAATTCATGATGTCTTGGATTTACTTACATATGACGTTGCGAAAGTGAGGCGACCAAATGACATTTCCATTATTGGAGGATTAATGTGAAGGCCAAAGAGCTTGGACTTGTTATCAATCATTAAATTGATGGTACAATTGTAGGTGAGTATCTTAGTTGTAACACCTGAGGCATCCACTCCTTCCCCTAGCACAAATTGGCTAATTCCTGCAATCTGCAACATGTATTTATTACACATAAGAAAGAAGTGAATATAAATTATACCTTAACATATGCATGTCTCATTAAGTTAAGATTAGCTCTTTTTATTATGTTATTTCTTTTAAGTTAAAAAAAAAAATAAATAAAGACAGACATGTCAATAAAGAAAATTAAAAAGAGTATGATTTTGAATAAAATAAAATGAAGAAAAAGAATGCATATGACCAATTCTAACTAATTTGTTGAAAATCTCTAATTAACTCCAAATTTTGGAATAAAGACTTTAGTGTTTTTGTTACTATGTTTGCCTATCTACTAATGTAAAACTTTTTAAATCGTCAATTTTCTCTCTTTTATTATTATTATTTTGTTTTACATAATGCTCAACTAGACAAATAAAGTAAATAGAAATGAACACCTGGCCAGTCATTGCTTAGGCAAAGTAATGATCTTAGGCAAATGGACTGCTTTGTGCTGTGGAACTTGAACATTTTTATGTTTCTCTTGGGGCTATTGCAACTTTAGTCAATCCAATCATGGGACTAGGCCAAACCTTTTTTATTTTTTGGTCATGATTCTGGTCATACATCAATGTTTCAATTTCAACTGTACAGTCTACCTTTTCTCCACAAAAAGAAAAAAGAAAAAAGCAGAGGCTAACTTTGGGCCAATCTGCAGCCTCAACCCTCATTACAAGCTACCCATCCAGTCTAAAGTTTGGGTTCCTAAAAAATCCTTTATGACCATATACTTTATTGTCTAACACTAATGAGACAAGTAATGTAGTATGGGCCTAACAACGTAGAAAATTCTGTACCTATAATTTCGGCCCTTCATAGGAGACATTTTGGGTCTTCCTAAGTTTTCTGTCCATTAGGTTAGTTCTTTACATTGACTAATGCTTTTTTTTTTTTTTTGGTCTTCGTACGTATGATTATGTGTACACTGTTGCCTAAAGCTTTCTTGCATGCAACAAACGATATCAAACCCTTTACAAATCTTCTATCCCAGTTTTTACACTCCATTTTATATATACTTCATTAGTTACAATTTGTCCATATATTCCAACCAAAGTTTAAAATGAAAAAAAATAAAAATAAAAAACAAATAAACAAACCAAACACATAATATACCCCATTTTTTATTTATTTTTGGTTTAGAAACAATATATCACAATTGATATAGCATAAAATGAAGGGAAAACATAAAGCAACTCAATATCAACCAACCTAGTAAAATCAAGAAAATTCATAATAAAGAAAGAGCTAGAGCTAGTGTGTGACACACTCTTTGAATTGTGAAGCACATTTATTTTATATAGAAACAAAGTTTGGCTCCGAACATATTTAGAGTTATTTTTTCCAACTTATTACATAGTGATTTATAAGTCTATTTATTATATTATTTAAACAAATTACATGACTACAAATAAACGATCTCTTTAATCACTACAATCATGGGTTCGAACAAATTAGCTCGAACATGTTTGGAGCTAAACTTTTTTAATTGCATAGTTTTTTTTTTTTTTTTTTTTTTCATCAATCTCTATCTGCTTACATGAGCAATTTACATTAATGTATTCGTCCAAGGAAAAAAAAAAGTAGCATGTGGCAGTTATGCATATGCTCAAGGTCCCTTAAGTTGAAACGTACTGTAAGAGGAGATCCGACAACCCATCCTTAGTCAAATTCTTTCAATAGTCTCAATAAAGTTTCATTCCCTTTGTCTGTATAATATATATTTACTAAAAGTTTATTCCGACAATAAACCTTTTTTTTTTTTTAATTAATAACTTAGGCATGCGTCTATCCAGCCAATAAACAAATAAATTAACTTAGGCATGCATGATGCATCTACTAGATTTTAAATTTAAAGTCTCAACATCTTTTTTTTTTTTTCCTTAAAAGAGAGGTTTTATTTTGAAATAGGTTGACTAAATTGTCTATTAAAATCTATTTACCAAATCATAAAAATACAATAAATAATATATTCTCCTAAATATAGGGTTTGTGTTCATTCAGAAGAGCTCATTTTCATTAATAATAAATTTGGTTTAAAAAATAAACTACACAAAACTTTGATAGAATAAGTTAAAATAAAAAAGAATAAACTGTTTTTTTTTTTTTAAATAAAAAGCTTGACATTAATGATCCGTAAGAGAGAAAGATGTAGTACCTTGATGGATAACTTGGGTGGTGGTGGCTCTGTAGCAATGTAAAACACAAGCAATGCAATTCCCAAGCTCAGTATTGCCCTCCAACATATTTGCAAGCAAATCCACAGACATGAATCAGAATTACGATAAGTACAATACCTTCTCCAAAACCCTCTTCCTCTCCCATAATATAATTCTTTCTCATCATTCTCTTCCTCCTCCTCATCATCATCAACCCTTCCATGATGATCAACAATGATCAAACGGTTCTCACAATTCTCATGAGTCCCAGCTGTCCCATTGCTTTGAACATCATAAGCAATAATACTATTATTCTTTTTTTCAAGCAAGATTAGTGAGTTGTTTGATCCACGAGAGGAAGAGTAGCGTGAGAGAGTGAAACGTGAGGCTTCGATGCTGTGGTTTGGGTTTGTGGGGTTTGTGAGGAAGGTTTCTGAGCGAACTGGGGAGTGGAATGTGGATTCATCAATGTTGTTGGTTCTAATGTCAGTGCTATTGGCATGGGAAATAGTGGAAGGGCTTTGGACATAGTAGGCACAAGGGTAGGAGTGAAACAGAGCTTCTTGGTCTTCAACACCATCCATTCTATTGTTAGACATTGAGAGAGAGAGAGAGAGAGAGAGAGAGAGAGAGAGAGAGAGAGAGGATGATTTCTCTGACATGGGGAAGGGTCTTAATAAGTAGGGTTTATAAAGCTGATAAAGAGAGGTTGCTTTTTGGAGAGGGTGAGATGTTTGGCTTGGCTTTGAGAATTTGAGCCATTTTAGAGCCAAAAATTTTTAACATAATCTTTTTTGATAATTGTTGACATGTTGTTATTGGGTTATATTAAGATTCATGGTAATGGGTGACATTAAGGTAATTGTCAACAAATCATTTTTAAAAAGTTTTGATATCATTTTTATAAGAAATATAAAAAAATTATTAAAAAAATTAATATTTTTTTTTCATAAAAAATTTCTAAAAAATATTTAAACTAATGCTCTTAATACATTCATTTACTTTTTCTCTTATATTAAAAATGGTATCGGTCGTGTGTAAATAATATTGCGCCAATTACAATTTATCATATCAATAAGTTGTGAATGAAACTATGAAATTTATTGTTCTTAGCATTTTACTTTGCACTAAAATCTCTAAGGAATTCTCTTTGTAAACTTTTAGTACTAGCTAGTACCAATTAATAAAGAGTTTTTATTACAAAGAACAAATAATTCTCATTAAAAGAATATCATTAGTATGTGCCATTATTGTAGGAGCAAAATAGACTATAAACTATAAACTGTAAAGTATATATGTTCCAAAAGTGATGATATGAGAGCATGGTTATTGACTTATTGTGTGGGGGGAAAAACATGGGGATGATGATAACTAAATAGGGTAGGTGTATCCTTTACTAGTAAATGACGAAAATTGTTTTCTCCTTTCATTTTAGGAAAAAATGTTTTCAATTAATCACTGAAATTCATTAGGATTACCAATTTATGGGTTTAGGACATATATGTTTAGTTTAAGTCATTTGGGTTGGTTCAATAAGGTTTAACCAGCTAGGTGAAATTGATGGACCAATTAATATTATAAAGATGTTCGAATCGTTTTTTATTGTTTATAACAAATAAATATTTAATAATAAATAATAATAATTGAGGATAAGAACCTAAGTCTAGGTTCTTACAAATCCTTTTTATCAAAAAAGAAAAAAAAAAAGAAAAAGAAAAAAAAGAAGAGGTTCTTACAAATCCAAGTACTCCAAATTTATAATTCAACTTAATGATGCAGTCTTTATTATATGGTAAACCTTGTTTGACATTGTTATCATTATTAATAATAATGACCAAAAAATTAAAATATTTTCCCTATTCTTTTGGAAAACAAAAATCGCACCTCCAAAGTCACTTTAGTTTAGAGTGTGGCCAAGCCATACAAAAATTATATCCGATAATTAAGGGAGAGCCACTTCCCTAGAAACTAGCATTTGCTTTTACACCGAATTGTCTCTCTTTTTGGACATCTTAGGAATCATAGCAAAGTCCTCATTAAAGAATATCTATATTAAAAAAATAAAATAAAATACTCACAAAAAAAAGAAGGAATCATAGCAAAATAAGCACGCTTTAGCAATTCTTTTCCCTAATTTAGTCTCTTCTCAATTTTAAAGTCATCTTGCCCAAAAAGGTTCATTGATATATAATGAGTGTACTAATAAAAATATTACCAAAATAAGAGTACTAATTAATTCTTAAAATGCCCCCAAATATGGATCATATCAACTTATCTTACAAGAATGGTTTGTTATAGCTAATTTGTATAATTAGGTTTCCATGGTATTTGATGCCCTTGAGATCAAATTGCACATGCATGATTGAGTTCCTTTATTATTATAACTTTTAAATCCTCATTTATTTAAGAAAATAAAAAAAATAAAAAAAATTTAAATGTGAACAAATCAATGACATGCATACATTGTTTGTTAATTAGATTGGACAAGACTTGGATATCCCGTGTTCTTGTATATTGGATCCATTCAAATGTGAACATGTGACAAGTATAAGTGTATGTATCCTAACGAGCTCAATGCATAAAAACTCTAGATTCAAGCTATTTCTAATGAGATTTCTATGTAGTTTCAATGTATACTCACATGGATCTTTACATGTGGGCCTTAGTTTAGCTGTATCAAATAAAAATGTGCCATTTAATACTTGATGATCATCAAGAGAAAGAGACAGAGAGAAGTAATGAGCAGTATAAATGCAATTTGGGTTTGAATATTGCTTGCTTTTGAAGAGTGGTGATGGATTGAAATACAAGGGTGAGTGACCATACGTGGTCATGATTAAAGGCAATAATGTGAACATGAGGAAATAATCTAATCTAGTGGGAATGTATTGCTTTAGCTTTTATGCCAAGAGACATCATGAATTGCACTTCTCACTTCCATCATCACCGAATACATTTCCTTTCTTAGGCAGACCCGGATCTTGCATTAGCATAGCTAGAGACCTGTTGTAATTTATTTTCCACTCCTTAGCATGGGGTCCTTAGACTGATCACTGAAAAGTTAACTTGCTACACATGCATTACAGTGCAAAGACTTTTCACTGGAATTCCAAATTTCAGCCTGAGAAATTTAAGGTTGCATACTTTTTTCTTTAATAAATATAACTTTATTATGACAAAGAAACTATAGAGGGTCCGAGCACATCCTAACTTTAGGGATAAAAACTTGAGAAGGAAGAAAAGAGATAAAAATGAAAATGGATTCATCTCAAATACAAAAGGCGGCCCAATGGGCTAGATTGTGTGTAAAAGAGTGAAAAGTGGGAGATGCGAGATGGGAGATGGGCTTCACAAATATTCTATATTGTGTTTCAAATAACTGTGCAAATCTCACTACTTATATAGGCTAATTATAAACCAATTTTAGATACACGTATTAAAGTTGATGCAGAACGAACAGTACAAACTTTCCTTGAACATAGAGATAGCTAAAGTTAACACATAAAAAGTTTAATACATAAAAAAAAAATACTAATAAAAATCATTCATAACAGAATTGCGTGGTATTTGTTGACATGAAGGAAATCATTGTGAACATCAAAACTCATTACCTTATGACCATTACCTATATAGTTTTTCAAGAAAATATCTTCAGTTAGGCCTTTGATTTGTAATTTTTTGATCAATTTTGGCAATTTTTCCTCTTTCTAACTTAATTTCACGCTTTACGCAAACTATGACATTTTAGAGTCTTCTAGCTGTCCTAAGAATAGTTTAGGATTTCCTAAGGATCTCCTAGTAGCCTTGTGGTTTCTTTTCCTAATTCAAATGTATTGTAACTTTCAAGGCAATTCAATTTCATCAATAAAAATCCCAAAGAGTTTTTTTCCTTTCTTTTCTAGTAGATTTCAGAATACTCCTAATAGATTCAAGTAACCCTTGTGGATTTAAGGGTTATCATCTTGAAGCACACTTGTTCTTTTTCATGTGGCTTTCTACTTGCATAAAAAATAAAATAAAATCTTAGTGCTTGTTTGGAAGAGTTTATGTCTATTGATTTATTAAGCTTAAAATTAATTGGACAAAAATACAATTTCACTTTAAAATAAGGTTTTTAAAATTTGTGCGTAAACCAAATATATATATATATTTTTTTTTTAGAAGGATCCAAAGAACCTGAATAATTTGAAAATATGTTATGAGAAGCAGATACTTAATACAATGAAGACTATTCCCTCCAATTATATTTTCCAACTCCCTAGCATTTTTAACTAAATGTGTGACACATGACGTTTATTTGATTTTTAAATATTACATGTCTTATATCTAAATAAAAATTAAAAAGAATTTGAAAGTTCAATGTGGATGGATCCAATCCAAAAACAAAGGGCTTGGAACCCACATCTCTAATATAAATCACAAAAGACTACCATTAATTTTATATTTTAATTGATTTAACCAAAAAAATAAACATAGTTTAATGGTATTCTCCCTCTTTTAAAATGGTAACATGAGGTTACTTTATTCTTAATCCCAAAAAATAAGAAAAGGCCACATACTAAAGAACAAAAACATCAATCTTTTGCATATTTGATAATATTGGATTCTATAATTTACATGACAAAAGAGAAAGGACAAAAAAAAATTTGTTAATTAGCGGAATAACAAAGGTAGCATACTTTAACAGCTAAAGCACAACCAAAAAGTGAAATGAAAAATTAAAGTAATAGATTCACGAGAAAATTGCTGAGACTTCTTTCACAGTTTTTTTTTTTTTTTTTTTTTTTTTTAATATTAGAAATTTCTATTTTAACTTTTTCTTTTTTGGTAAACAAAAAATATAACTTAGCTAAGCTATGTCAACTCCCGAGTAGGGCACTCAGATTAAAACTCATCATTTTTTGATGCAACCAATTCTTATGGATGCCCACCAACGAAGGACTGTTGACAATGGAATTGATACCTAGGTGGGGTAAATGAAGTGCCTGAGCTTTACCAATTGAACCATCCCCCATTGACAACTTCTATCATAACTTACTACTTTAATATTAGCAAAAGAAATGTTATAAAATAAATAAATAAAGGCATTTTATGAAAAATTTATATCTCTAAACTATACAGAAAAATATATACAAAAATTGGTACTGACTAAACTTGAAAATTTTGTTAAACTATAGTTTGGTAAAAAAGAAAAGCCTGTACAGCTAAAAATTAAACTCATACTATACAAAATAATTAATGTGGATATGATATATATATATATATATATATATGTCAAAAGTTTTAACTATTATTGCATAAGATATTAAATTTGTATCCTTTCCTTTTCATTTCCAATTATTATTTATGTAACTTTGAGGAAGAACTCTAAGAATGTTGACTTAAAAAATATAGATAAATATATTTATGATGAACGTTCATCACACAGCGTCGCTTTGGCCGAGTGGTTAAGGCGTGTGCCTGCTAAGTACATGGGGTTTCCCCGCGAGAGTTCGAATCTCTCAGGCGACGCTTTACAATCTTTTTTTCTTTTCTTTTTTTTCCTTTTTATGGTCTATTTATTAAAACTGTTGCTTTATGTAAGTCAATTTATTCTACCTTTTACAACAACGAAAATTTAAATTTTCCTTGCACATTATTCAAACCCATATAATTTCTACAAACTAACATTTAAAATATATATATATATATATATATATATATATATATAACTCTAATAAAAATATTCCAATTTTTTTGTTTTTTTCTTTTTTATAGTCTATTTATTAAAACTGTTGCTTTATAAGTCAATTTACTCCACCATTTACAACAACGAAAATTTAAATTTTCCTTGCACATTATTCAAACCCATATAATTTCTACAAACTAACATTTAAAATATATATATATATATATAACTCTAATAAAAATATTCCAATTTTTTTGTTTTTTTCTTTTTTATAGTCTATTTATTAAAACTGTTGCTTTATAAGTCAATTTACTCCACCATTTACAACAAAGAAAATTAAAAATTTCCATGAACATTATTCAAACCCAAATGATATCTACCAAACTAGCATTTAAAAAATATATATATAACTCTAACAGAAATGGATTAGAAAACATTTAACTTCAAGTTTAAGGTACATCCAAAGTCAAAAGACCTTAGCTTGATGTTCTACCAGTCACCAAGGACATTTATGGACTCCCCAGTCCTCACATATTAATTT
Organism: Quercus variabilis; assembly: GCA_030445155.1. Classification (NCBI taxonomy): domain Eukaryota; kingdom Viridiplantae; phylum Streptophyta; class Magnoliopsida; order Fagales; family Fagaceae; genus Quercus; species Quercus variabilis. Next base: position 5,351,209 of record CP129448.1, on the reverse strand, counting down.
ATCGTGTGTTTATTAAAAATGTAGGTGAAATCAACCAATTTACTCTATTTTTACATATGACAAAGAAAATTAAAATTTCCAGGCACATTTAAACCCATGCATATAATTTCCAAAAACTTTACAACTAAGCCTGAAAAAAATTGGGTTGGCAAAATTTCTAACTTCAAATTTAAGGTAAATCCAATAAAGTCATAGACGTGAATTAGCTTGATGTTCAATCACTAAGGACATTCATGGGGTCCTCAATATCCTTACACTGATACTGATATGGACAAACATGAATATTGTAGTAGCTATGATGCTTGAAAGATCATTTGTCAAAAGATGCTGTTATCTTTTTCCTCTAGTTGGTACCTAATGACTTAGTGGAACCATATATTTTGTCCAGAAGTTGCACGCGTGATTCACATTAAAAGAAAAGTCATGAACATAAGAATTAAAAGAAAGAAATGATACAAGCAAATCCTAATTTTTGTTGGAATCTTAGTTATTAGATGAAAATGATAGGTAAACAGTGGTCTACTAACTAAGTCAATGTTGAATCATGAATGATGCAGTTTTTAGGAGATTATTAGTCTCAGTGCATGCAGGACTTAGAGTGACTGGATGTCCGCTGGTTTAAGTCTTGTTTCTCTCAGCTTCTACTCTGAAGTTTGTCGGCATATATGTTTAAATGTCCGGATGCAAGTCTTTGAACTTGATTAGTTTGTTGAGAGTCTATAACTAATGGTGTCTTTTTTTAACTATGTTTGAATGTATTCAGTGTTGGGTGATGAGTACTGGTGACCATTTTGAAGAGGTTGGTGCAGAAGAAAATTCTCTCAGATTGATCCTCTTTTGTTGATGTATCCACGCAAGATGGTCAATCAACATGTCACTTCAGAAGTTGAATTGGATGCATGCATGAAGACCTTAGATATTAACCAGTTGCTTACTGAACAGCTGAGGGCTGCGAAATCTTTGTTAGTTATGGACTTTTGCTGCAGAGCGTTCACGTTTCTTGTTTCGCTACTAAGCATTTCATCGGGAAGTGATAAGCATTAGTGTGGACGGGTGAAAAGGCCTCACATAAGCCAATTATTGTCCTCATGTCACATTCAATATATATATGTATATATATATTTTTTAAGGAAGATGTCATATTCAATGTTAAATAATCAAATTATGCGTAGGCGTCGGCGGCAGCTCTAAAATTTATTTTCTTCGTGGTTAGTAAAAAGTCGAATTTTAGGTAAGAGATAAATCTTACCATCAGGATGAGATTCTGATGCCTGAAGAGGTCTATTCTTCTTATTATAAATTTGTCTATAGTACTAGTATGAGAATAAATGATAAATAGTAAAAAGTTGAATTTTAGATAAGAGATAATTCTTACAGTTTACGCGGTCTTCTTATTATAAATTTGTCTATAGTACTAGTAAGAGAACAAATGATAAATAGTAATTTCATTTGACATATTCTTTCTTAATACAATGAACATATTAATTATTGTTACTAAAATTAAATCTTGGAAATTATCTCTTGTTTCTAAATACATTAAACATATTAATTATTGTTATTAAGTGAACTTTAATTATTACTGCTAAGAATACTTTTATCTATTAGTTTATGTCTACACTGTTTTACAATTTTTTATTTTACAATTCAACTCAACTTTGACAACTATTTTTCTTTATAATTGTATTAAGAAAAATTTTTGTTGTGTTAACATTTGTTTTTGTTTTTACTCAATCACTCTTCTGTCCCACGCGCTTTGTCTAATATTTTTATTTTTAGAATCATATATTGTTTAATTATATTTTATTATTAACATTTTCTTCCTACTGATTAACTAGCCCATGCACCTAGTTCCCACTCAACAAATAACAAATTAAAAGCACATTTAGATTCAACCAATCCACTCACATATTTGGTCAAAAGTTTAAATTAATTGAGATGTGCCACATGGGGATGACAATTTTGTCCCATCCCGCTTGACCCGCCCCTCCCCACATCATCTCGCGTCAGTTTTTTCCAACCCGCAAAGGTGGGAGGGGCGAGAATGGAGCGAGATTTTAGTCTTGCACCACGGAGCAGGATGAGGATGGGTTTAAATTTTTTAGACCATCCCCGCATTACCCCGTGTTGATAAGGGTTAAATTGTAAAATTTTCATACTCTAAAGCTCTACTATTTAAACAAACATATTATTAGCTTATTTTATTCTATCTAATATGGTTCTCTGCCTCTTTTTTTTCTCTAGCAATATTGGAAATAAGGTACCAATTTTAACGTTTTCTTTTATCTTTATTAGAAACAAATTTATATACTATTGAATCATTGATTTTATACCATGAAATTTTTGTTTTTATTATGATATTGTCTTGTTAAACGCTTGGATGACATGTCCAATTTTTGCTAAAAATTAGTTTGATTTGATGGGATAGATTTATTTGTAATTTCAAGTATAATTTTATTAATGAAACAAGTTTTATTAAAAAAAAATTGTAATAGTCGTGGGCAAATCAACAATAAGTAGAGTTCTATGGGGTGTAGGGATTGCAATAGAGTAAGGCGGGGCCAAAGGATGGGATCTTTGTCTCTACCCCACATGATTTTGTTTTGCTCCATCCCCGCCCCCCTGCCCCGTATGACTGAAAAAACTTTCTCACCCCATTCTTGGCCCTTAGGGCTCCGTGAAGCCCTGTCACACCTTATAAAACTCTACTTTTTGTTAATTTACCCTACAACTAGTACAATTTTTTTAATGATACCTATTTAATTAATAAAAATATATTTGAGATTACAACTAAATTTATCTCATCAAATCAAATCAATTTTTAGAAAAAATTAAATAATATATCTAAGCGTTTAACAAGACAATCACAAATAATAATAATAATAATAATAAAATTTCATAGTAAAACATATAACAAAATAAAGGTAGAGAACTACATTGGGTAGAATAAAATAAGCTAACATTGATATGTTTATTTAAATAATGGGGTTTTAGGGTATAAAAAATTTATAATTATAATCCTTAGCAATGCGAGGCAAGGAGAGGCAGGGATGGGGAAGGGCGAGGCTAAAATGTCTAAACCCATCATCACCCCACCCTATGATGCGGAGCTAAAATCTTGCCCCATCCCCGCCCTACCACCTTTGTGGGGTAGGGAAAACCCACGCAGGGCAAAGCAAGGAGGGGCGAGTTAAGCGAGGCAGGACAAAATTGTCATCCCTAATAGGGTGGGGCACAAATAGAACAAAACAAAACCATACGGGGTGGGAGCGAAAACCCCATCCTTTGGCCCTGCCCTGCCTTATTGCCATCCCTAGTTTCACATTCACAATATACTTTTACAATATATCCTAAGTAGTAAGCTATTACTGATTCTAATTTGAAAATTTTAAACCATCTTTGTGGGGTGAGGAAAACCCACGCAGGGTGAAACAGGGAAGGGCATGTTAAGCGGGGAGAGACAAAATTGTTATCCCTAATGGGGTGGGGTGGAGATAGGACAAAACAAAACCACACAGGGTGGGAGTGAAGATCCCATCCTTTGGCCTTGCTCCGCCCCATTGCCATCCGTAGTTCCACATCTACAATACTTTCACAACATATTAAAGGTGGTAAGTTGTTATTGATTCTAATTTAAAAATTTTAAACAACCACTAAACTTACTCTTTTGCCCAATAATAACAGTTAGTAATAATCTAACACTTAGGATTTGTTGTGAAATGTTAGGTACATAATATTTCTCAATTGATTATAACTTTATTTGCAAGAATAGGTTGTTAAGAAGAGCATATTCATGTTTTTGTGTTATTGTGTTAGGGGTAAAATAAAAAATAAAAAATAAAAAAAAAATAAAAACAACAATATTGTATATAAGAATAAATAAATAAAAAATTGTCAGCTCAGAGAGTTCATTGAACCCCCTAGAGATGCCGCCACCCCTGATAGCTGTCTTTGATAATTCGAACATAAAACGATCTGCGTAGATATCGTGGAATACTAAAACAAATAAGAGACGACAATTTAATCATTTAAATATTACTAAAATAGCATGTATGTATAAAAAACAATATAAGTTCCCGTTATGCTTCTTATTGACATGATCGTTTACATTATTGAGGTTACATTTTTTCTTTCACTTTCTGCCACTAATAACGACTTCTAGGGCCAAATTATTTCCTTTTGTACACTAAAGACAACTTAACAACTAATCTTTATTCCCTGTCTACTTCTATATGTCTATTCACATTTCTCTTCATTGGAACTATGATTATAGCACCAACTGTTAGTGCAGATCAACCAAAGTGCCTCACAAGGAAATTGAGATACATAAAAGAAACATCTCAGATCACCATCCTATAATCTTAATACATTGCAAATTTATTGCAGACACCTATCTAAGACCACGGGAGCATTGGTGTATACATTGTTTTTTCTAAGGGCTAAGAGAAACAACAGGTACTTATGAAACAAAAAGAACAAAGCAAGCCAAATGGGTTTATGTATGATTTGATGACTTTGGAAGAAATAATATTTGGCCAAAAATTTCCTATGGTATGGCTTTGGATAGTTTATGAGAGTGAGAGGAAGGATCCAAAGGTGGGATTTTATTCAACAGGGAAATCAAGGAATGGAAAGGAGGATAAGTCTTGCATTAATCCTTCAAAATCCCACTCCCCCATCTTTAAGTTTTCTCCTTGTCCATGATTTCCAAACCCAAACATATTTTCCACTTTAAAGCTCTCACTAGTATTGTTGAAGCAACCATTATTATTGAAGTGGTTGTTAGTGCTTTTCATATCCACCATTGCATTATTCTCTTCAATGCTTCTACTCTCTAGTGGAGGAAGTGAGAGGTCCCTTTCTAACCCCATAATATTAGGCCCTAAGATCCCATAGTCACCATAAAATCCATCACCCTTACCAACTTGTGGTGTTAAGCTTGTCGGCACGTTGAACAACCCGGCTGCACCCGTCATGTCATAGCAGTTATCGAGCATGGAAAATGGATCTAAATGGCCGCCTGCTGTGACCAAAGTTTGCATGGAGTTTGATGATGAGGAAAATGTGTCCATGCACATATTCATAATGTCGTGTTCATTCAAGGGTGTGACACCTATGACATCTCTAGGCTCTGAAGAATCACTGTCATTTGTTGAGGTTGAGAAAGTGTTATTTTTGAACCTTTTCTTCAATGTGGAATTCCAAAAATTCTTAATTTCATTGTCGGTCCTTCCGGGAAGACGTGCTGCAATCTGAGACCACCTGAAAATATTTGTAAAAAGAAAGAGAAATTAATTAATGGTTGAGAAAATTAATCAACACTATTTCAGCCAGATGCACCTAGAATTTAAAACTGCATGACTTATATATGGATGGTCAACTGCTTAAGGTACAACTGAAAGGGACATTCCAAGCCAAAAAAACAAAAAACAAAAAACTATATACGAAGTATGATATGATTAGAATATTAATGTCAAGGTCTAAACTCACATCGACTTTATTGTAAGTTAAATAAGATTATTTTGTTTACCAAATCAAATTATTAAGGTGGAACTTCTGGGCAAGTATTGGTCATGCCTCAAAAGCATGCATGCTGCTAGCTGGAGACTTAATTAGGCTCAAAACTCAGCCCTATAATAACAATAATTTTTAAGAGAGAGAGAGAGAAAATCCCAGATTTAATAGTACATGCAAACAAGTATTTGTTAAATCTGACTCAGAATTTAGAAAGGAGAAAGAGGATCAATTTTCGCTATATATATGTATATATATCACTTGGAATTGATAACTAGACTTTTCAAAGTATGTTTCTTGTGTTTTTTTATTATAAGTGGCTCGCTTGTGTGTGTGTGTGAATATCTGAACCTAAAATCTACCATATACAGCCACCACTCTTTATCACAAACCAAAATTCAAGAGTAAGCGAGTAGTTTCTCAAGGGCAAAGTGCAAGTGCTTTGAACAGTATGCTTTTAAAGTGGATAATATAAGTTCATTTGAACACTGTGTGTGTATGGAACTGTCAGAGATGAACTGCATGAGATTTATGAACAATATTGGATTCAACTATTTGCCATAGTCAACATTTTTTCTTTAGTTATTGTTTTGCTAAACACTATAGTAAGGTTGATCAGAACCAGGAAGATTTGCAATGTCAAAAAATGATTTTTTTTTTTTTTTTTTCTTTAGCTCTTGATTGGCTAATCACTACTGCATTTGGAGTTAATTTTCCTTGTTATATTGGTCATACAAAAATGGATAAATATTATTTACGAAGGTTGAAAACTTGAAATATATATTTGGACCCTTAAATTTAATCCAGGTTTGTTTTTCATCTCCAAATTTAAAAGGTTAAAATTTTGTTCTTAACAAATTTTTTGAATTGTTAACTTTGTCTTTCTATCCGTTTGTCTATAAAAGAATAACAGACATGATAAACTGATACTAATGTGACACGTAAAAAAAGTTTAGTTGGCTTAGATAAATTTCACAACAAACAAATAGAATGACGAAATTAATATATTTTAAAATTTTAAGACAAACTAATATTTTTAGACTTTGGAAGACAAAATTAAACTTAGACAACTTTCTTAATTAGGAGGAAAAATTCAAATAAGTGTATTTCAGCCTACTTACATATGGTACTAATTCCTTAAGTGAAAGAAGAGATAGAGAATAAGTTCAAAAAGTGTTTCATTCTAAGAAATCACCTGCAATATTTGTACACTATATTTGTTTGTGTGTGTGTGTGTGTGAGAGAGAGAGAGAGAGAGAGAGAGAGAGAGAACCTGTTGCCAAGAATTGCATGCAAATGGATGATAAGCTCTTCCTCTTGGGGAGAGAATGCACCACGCTTGAGGTCAGGTCTGAGATAATTGATCCATCGAAGCCTACAACTTTTCCCACACCTTTGAAGGCCAGCATTTCTAGCAATATCACTCCAACATCCTTGTCCATTGGTTAGCATGTACCTCATCAGCTTCTCATCTTCCTCAGGTGACCACAAACCCTTCCTAAGCTTACTCTTATTATTGGCACTGTTCATTCTCTCTTTTCCCATCTGATCAGGCTTCCTCATTGCTCAATTTCCAATGGGAAAAAAATGGTGAGGAAGGCCTTGTAAGACTTTTCTCCTTATATTTTATAAGATGGGGATCCACAAAGAAAGTTGTGTCTATGTATATTATGTTTATATGTATGACGAATAGAGAGAAGGCTTTATAGGGTGGTAATGGTGATGATGATTGTGATGGTTTGTGGGGTTTGCTTAGAATATGAATATGAAGTATGAGAGAGAGAGAGAGAGAGAGAGAGAGAGAGAGAGAAGGATTATGTTTGTTGGTTGATAGGTGGAGTGGAAAACGGATTGGAGGGGGACCTCCTTTGTGTGTGTGTGTGTGTGTGTATGAGAGAGAGAGAGAGAGAGAGAGAGAGAGAGAGAGAGAGAAAAGAGAGGGATGGTTGGTCTTCTTGTCTTTGACTCTATTCTTGTCTTTTTCGATACATTTTCCTTCACTCACAAGGTAATCATCATCTTTGTATGTGAGAATGCCGCACTTTTGCTTCCACTTCACATAATATTTCTCTCTCAAACTACACGTGAATTTGAAGTATAAACCTAGACCATAAAAAAAAAAGTACTAAAAGTACTTTAGTTTTAGGTACAATTCTTGCTATGGCAAAGGTTTTGCACTTTTGTTTTTCGGTAATATAAATGTGGCACATTTGGCATGTGTGTCGTTTTTCATTTGTTTTTGGTATGTCTAATTCTTGCATGACCCTTGTGCTAACAACCAAACATGCTATCAAAAACAAAAAGATAGAAAGAAAGAAAGAAAGAAAACAATCAAACATGGTTCACAAGCCAATTACATGAATTTATAATGTAAGAATTCCTCCACCCAAGTGATAAATTTAGATGATTAATTCAAAAGCTTAATAAGTTTCTAAGAAATAATTGAATTTAATCATCTAATAATTATTCTAACACCAAGAATCAATTATGTGTGTAAATAAGATTATTTGCAGTTTTGTTTTTCAATAATAAAATGTTTCTCATTTGACTTGGTGCGGCGTTTTTCGTTTGATTTTTATTTGTCTAATTCTTGCATGACCCTCGTGCTAACAACCAAATATTAATATGCAATCAAAATTGAAAAAAAACAACCAAACATGCTTCACAAGTCAATTACGTGCAATTGTCAATATGTGTAAGAATTTCTCCACACCCAATTAGTACATAATAAATTATAAATCAATTCAAAGCATAATTCGTTAGAAAAAAGTTGAATTTAATCATTTAAATTTTACTTTTAGCGCTAAGATTCTAGAACTATGTTTTTCTATATGTTTTCCCAAAAATTCCTTGCCTAATAAAATTGACCAAGAAAAGAAATAGAAGTGGTTAAAAGTTTCAGTTACCCCAATCATTTTTTTCTGTGTAAATTAGATTGTTTTCAAGGATCACCTCAATCATATGGGAGTAATTTTTTTCAGCTCCTTTGTTGCTAAATGTGCAAGGGATATTAATATTTAAAATTTTAAACCAATCAAAAGAGTACAACATAATAATATCTTCAGATAATTGTACAACATGAAATGAATAGGTAGTAGTTTTTCTTTCATCCCATGACAAGGATTTCTACTTAATTTATACTTGTTACTAAAGAATTTTACGTGTGATCCTATCCATATACTTGTAGGACCATCTGTTAATTAATGTTATTAATTGCTTCAACATGGAGTAGATTTGAAATTTGTTCTAAACATTGCATCAAAACGTACAAAACTTTAGTATATCTTAATATTTCATAAATTTCTTCTGATTATTTTCTAAGAAAATAGCTTGATTTGATTTCAATAAATTCTCCCACAACGAAATTATATCTTCCATTCTTCTTGGATATTCATTATTCTCAACCACTTCAATAATGTCAAATTTGTTCATGTACCTGGGGCAAATGATTTTCATATTTTTTTTTAATTCCAAAGTAACATTCCTGCAAATTACTCAATATTATTCATTATGCCATGAATAAATATCAGTTAATTTAAATATTATTTATCTTTTCAACTAAGAAGTTATACTTGAAAATAAGACTAATTTACAAGACTTTTTCCACAAGATTATAGTGCCATTACAGTTACACTATACCCCACAAGTTTCCCTATCCTATGGGCTATCATGCTAATCTTCTTTTGGAATTTCTTAAATTTCTTTACCTAATCCTCTCCTTGAAATCCTACATGTTAAAGAATTTTCTGTGTGAATCCTCACATGTATCATGCAAAAACACCCATCACCAATCCTCAAAGTCATTTTCCAAGATTGTCATGAGGATAGTCTTATTTAATACGCGAAAATTTTAAGGGCAGATAAATTATTTAAATCTATTTGCTGCTGTGCACCCAATAGGGACTGCTACAGTTTTCTGGGAAAAAAGTGAGAGTGGAAAACTCTCAAGTTACTCAAGTGTGTCAAAAGCATTGTTTTGTATATCCACAGCTGTCCATAGTAAATACCTATAACATGCTAAAGAGGCTGTTTGAAGCAACAAGCTACTTGGTTACAAAGACAAGAAAAACCAACTCACCCTGATTCAGTTAATACCTTGTAGTACAATGTGAATGTACAATTGAAAAATGCTGAAGTTATTATCAATGTTATTATAAAAGACTTATAAACTATTGTAGTATTTATGGATTTTAGTTAACTCAATTGGTATAGTATTTTATCGTTGAATAAAAGATCAGGGATCTAATCCCTACCTATATAAAAAATTAATTAGTGTCTTAATCTAATGATTGAGCTTGATTAGGAAAAATATTGTTTTACTCTTTAATGTGAAATGTTTCACACAATGTCACTTCCAAACTGGATATCCATATTTACAAATGATATGAAAGAATGTGTACATAATTTAAAAGAGAGTGGATACTATTATATGTGAAACAATTAATGTTCATATGATTAATGATATATCACGAATAAAATAAATTATTCTTTTTGTGCTTTGTATTTACAAACTAACACATTAAATTATAAAATTTATTTAGTAAAATTTGTAATAGATGTATCATCAAATGCATAACATCAAGAGAGCAAAGTTTTAGGAGTGCTTAAACAAATTATGAAATATAAAAGTTTGGCTCAAACAAAAAATCTTATTGAATGAAAAGTGAATGTTTATCAGTTTCCCAACGAAAAGCAAACATTAAAGTACAAAGTACAATCCTTTTTCAGCTTTTATCTGCAGGTATTTGATCGTCAGACAGACTCAAAATGAAAAGAAGTGGCATGATCAATCAAAATAAGGAAACAAGGTTTCTCTTGCTATGCCATGAGTTATTCATCATGGCATCTGCTTCTCTCTCTCTCTCTCTTTCTCTCTCTCTATATATATATATATATATTCAGCCGCATGGTTGCGAAATCATTTTTACTGATGAATGGGTTCCACATTTTAACTTTTTTACTAATTGTATCTGTTTCTTTGGCACGTCCTATTAATTTATAAACAATTTCTACATTTGTTCCATGATGAATGGATTCCACATTTTGACCTTTTTATTAGTTTTTCCTGTTTCTTTGGCACTTCAAATTGATTTACAAATGATTTCTACTTTTATTCTAGTTTTAGAAAAAATTGCACGTAAAATTATTAATAATTAAATATGAGCCATACAAATTTGTAATTTGAATCCAAGTCTTTAAATGTTCAATTCTATCAATCTGATAAAACTTTGTTGGATTTGGACATATAACATCCACTACATAATAATTGTAACTTACCATCAAGCCAAGGCTTCAATGAGTTTCTTTTTTGTGTTGACAAAATTTAATTTTAGGTCACTTATTTAATAATAAAAAGTTTAACCAATTGAACTAACTGGAATCTTTGAGTTTAATAGAAATTTGAAATGGCGGCAAAGTGGATAATTATACAATGAAGGTTGAACAAAACCATAAGAATAATATTAAAATGCATTCTTTTCATTTATAGTCTTCTTAGGAAATTGACTTTGAAATAGTAGCAAGGTGGATAATTATAGAATGAGTGTTGAACAAAACCATAAGAATAAAAATAGATATTAAAATGCACTCTTTTCATTTATAGTCTTGCTAGGAAATTGACTAAAGAGTAATAGTTTAGCATGGTTGTCCACAGCACCCGAAAACCCACTAGAACCGACCAACTCAGCATCATCCGAACTGGGTCTATGAAGTTAGAACCTGAAAGATGCGAGTCAAGTGGCGGTTTTGGATTTTGAAACCCGTCAGAAACTAAATCGACCGACAGTATATCTCTCTCATCCTTAGATCTGTCGAGATCTCGTCAAGATCTGAACTAGATCCGACAAGATCTCGACAAAACTCGAAACTTGATCAGACTTGAATTAGTCAACCCGACAAGAATTCTAGGTCGGTTTCGGGTTTTGTTTTTATCCACTGAAAATTTCAGATTGAGTTTGGGTCGGGCACAAACCTGACCAGTGGACAACTACTTTTAGATGATAAAATTATACTTTACAACCATAAACTATACCCAATTTACACTTTGCATTTTTTAGAGCTTGGTTATTTGTACGGAATGTTTAACAGTTTCCCAACAATGTATATGAATGTTTAATTATCAGCTATCATGGATGGTGAATGTTTATCAGTTCCTATATGTTAGTAGAGTATGATTGAGGGACATGAGGTTTAGAGATTAAATCATATGGTTTTTTTTATTATTATTATCGGAAAAACAAAAACAGAAAGTACTTGGTTATTTGTATATCATATACAAGAGAAGTTTAAAATTTTCATATTCCATTCAATTGTATTTCTAATATTTGTCAAAAAAATAAAATCAAACAGTGCGCAACTGTTCAACTATGAAACTGTACATACAAACCAATAAATTAACAAATATGTTTTTCTTTTTGAAAAGTGTACCTTACACTTCATAGTTGAATATTTATATTTCTTAGCATGCACTCTTACTCTTAGAGTACTCATTATCATCAAGATCCAATTTATTTTATGGTTTTTATGTATCACCTACACAAACTCCCAACAAGATTAGACCACTCCCAAATTTTGTAAAACTTACAATTCCATTAACTTTTTTAGTAGCCTTGTAATTTTCATCAACTTATAATAATTGCAAGCCACACAACATATGTAGCCATGAGAGCCGCATCACATCACCAAATTTATTTTTTCATCTTGAATGCTATGAAGCTTATATCTAACTATAACAAGATCCTCGTGTGAAATTTAAGAGTATTGCAGTGGTCAATTAGTTTTACTTTTACTAAAGAATACTAGCTCAAGTCCTATAAAATAAAATGCAGTGGAAATTTAGAAAAATAGATCTTGATTTGGGGTTCTCTGATTGGTACCAACCAATATGCTGAGAAACGGGCTTTGAAGCTACTCAAAAATCATGCAATGCATATCATGATTATGAGGCAGTACAGAGAATCCGGGGGTTCTTTAGAAGAATCTACAACTTGCAATAAAAGTGTGCCTCTTATCATTAAATATTTGAACAATATCCGAACAGAGATATTGAGTAGGTATGACCTTAAAGTTTCCGAGTAAAAATGCTCACAAACCCATTCAAAGAGTGTTGTACAATCAATTGCTGTGAACAGATGTGAAGAAGTAGCTTCTTATTTGCAAAGGATGGCATTCAACCATAGGTGAGTGAGTTTACAAGCACAAAAATCAAATAGGAAAAAAACCCGCCCTTCAAACATCAGAGGAAATTCATGTTAAACCCCTTTTACAGGTTGCCAAGGTTTGCTGGCTCCCTCAAGAACCTTTCCATCTGGCGTGCTCTGGTCTTGATGGACATATCAAAGACCTTTTGCCCAAATTCAACCACAAGCCCACCAAGTATGCTGGGATCGATCTGACAGACGTAAAAAAGAATAGTTATTGCTTCAATTCTAAGAGAATTAGTGCATGAAAATAACAAAACATCATGGAGGATATGCTACATACCTTTTGTTCGACCTTAACCTTCTTCCCCCGTCCAATAATATCTTGAAGTGTTTCTTTAAGTTCTTTCTCCTCTTCTGGTGGAAGGGCCTGGACGGAAGAAAAATAACAACAATTAGAACAGAATGCACAATTCTTAAAACTAAAAGATGTATATGACTATCAAATAGACCCATATAAGTGGGAGCGGCTCCTCTCCTGTTTTAAAGTCTCCAGTTCTCTCCTTTTTTTTTTTTTTTTTTTTTTTTTTTTTTTTTTTTTTTTTTTTTTTCAGATTAAAGACACGTGGAAACTAAATAATCTAAGGGTCATAACCATGGTTTTAAAAACCGGTACAGTGAAAAAACCGGTTGAGGAGCTAATTACCAGTTTTCTAGTTGAACCTACCGATGGTCAAACTGGTGACGTCATAAATAATTTAATTATTATTTATTTAAATTATATAAATAATTAATAATTTTTTAATTATATATATATATATATATTAACAGGTGTGTGTAAAAGTAAACCAAGTGTAAAATAAAGAAGTCACTCAGTCATCTCTCCCTACTCTCTTGACACTATGCTTTCTCAATATCAAAGTTTCCCTTCCACAAACCAAACCTCTAGCCTCCGATCCACTCCCAGATGCCACTCATCACTGGCCACCGATCCACTCATCGGCGCCACTCATCACTGATTGCATCTACACCGCCATCAACACCACTCACTGATTCACCCCCCCCCCCCCCCGAGTTTTTTTCTTTTTTCTTTTTTCTTTTTTCTTTCTGTTATCCTCCATCGTCGTCAACCCCACTGTTTCTTGGCCACCTCCACCGTCGTTGATTTGCAATATCAAAGTCTGGATTTTTTTTTTTCCCTTTATTGTTGCGTGGCTTTATCAATTTGGGTTTTTGGATGGTTTATGGGTCATGGGTGGCTGGGATTGTAGGATGTGTTGGATGGTTGGGATGTTTTGTGGGTCTTGGCGGTGGCTAAGTTGTGGGTTTTGGGATGGTAGTTGAAATGGTTTGTGGGTAGAGCAGACTAGGAGTGAGCTCAAAGGGCGAGGGCGTGCCGTTGTGCGTGAGGTAGAGAGAACAGAGTGAGGTAGAGAGTAGAGACTGGAGAGAGCTTGAGTTGAGTTGAGCGGCCTTGAGAGCCTGAGGTGAGTGAGAGAGTGAGGCAAATGAGAAGAGGAGGTGTGAATCGTGAGGTGAGAGTGAGATGGCTAATGAGAAGAGCGAGTCAGAGGACTTTAGGTTAGCTTTGAGGAGCAGAAAAAACAATGTAGTTTTGAGGAGCAAAAAACCTTAAAACAACATAGTTCAGTTTGAGGATCAAAACCGTTGACCGTGTCAGTTTTCGGTTCTCAGGTTGAACCGGCTGATTTTTACTATTTATCGATTTTTAGGCCATTTTCGGTTTTATACCATAACCGAACCGAATTGAAGTTCGGTTCTTGGTTGAACTGGTCGGCCGGTCTAGTCCGTTTTTTAAAACCATGGTCATAACATAGACACTTCAAATACAATTTTCATCTAATTTTTTTTTTCCTGTCTTTCTCCGCCCCTTTCTCCTTTTCCTCTCTCTCTTACATGAATCACCAAACTACTGAACAAACGAAGGCAAAAGAAGAAGACGAAGGAGAGGAAGAAGAATTGAGATCAATCTGGTGGCTTTTTGAGTGAAACGAATCGGCCAGGATTTAGGCATAGAAGAAGAAGAAGGCGGAGAAGGAGAGGAAAAAGAACTGAGATCAATTGGGCCTCTCTTCTGTGTTGTTTTGATCTTCTCCACCATGATTAGGACTCTAGCTAGCTAGCTAAAGTTTTGATTTAGGCTTTTTTTTTTTTTTTTAAAAAAGGAAAATCAAAATCTAATTCTAGGATTAGTGGGGGATTTAGAGCAAAATTTGCAGAAATTTCAAAGATTCTGTCCACACTTGCGAGAGCCAAGTAATTTACCTTGTAACCTCCTTCTTCGTTTGCACAGTGACTTGGTGACTTAGTGAGAGAGACAGAGGAAGAGAGAGGGGCAAAGAAGAGAGAAAGAAAAATAATGCTATGAAATTGTTTAGACCCTCAAATTGTTTAGTTTCCATGTGTCTTTAATCTTAAAAAAATAATAATAATAAATAAATAAATAAATAAAAAGGAGAGAACTGGAGACTTTTTGAAACAGGAGAGGAGTCCCTCCCCATATAAGTCAAGGGTAACCCACATATTTGATTATTGGTAAACTAGATAAGCAGGAAAACTAGCTGAACCATTTGATCTTGCTTTAAAACCTACACAGGGGTGGGTACTTTAAATGTTGATTTACATTTAACTTTTTTATGGGCTTCAAATGAACACACTTTTTTGTTGGCTTTTTAGGGTGCGTTTGTTTTGGCTGAAAAGGGTTTCAGGAAATCATTTTACACCCCTCTATGTGTTTGGTAAGCACAGAAAATTGGGTCAAACAGAAATCAATTTCCGCGTTGACAGTAAAATATCCCTCTTGGCCTGTAAAACCAATTCAGGTTGTATTTTACCTTCAAAGGATTTCTACCCCAAGAAATTAGAAGAGAGAGAGAGAGAGAAACAGCAAGCTACCCATCGCACCAGAAGCACCGACAAGTTGCACCAGAAGCACCGGCGAGTCACACCCCAGCGTCGTTGAGATCGCGCCACCAGAAGCACCACCGAGATCGCACCCCAGCACCGGTGAGTCGCACCCTAGCACCGGCGAGATCGCACCCACTCAACCTCACAGCCATGCTCCACCATTGCATGTCTCTAATCCATGACCGCCATCACCACCCCCGCCATCATCCAAGCTACCTCCATGAGCTCCGATCCACATCCAAGCTACCCATCTACCCACATAACCCAATCCCCATTTCGGCAAACCCACACCCACCTTGCCCGATCCACACCCACCCAATCTAGCTGCCGCCGTCCTCCGTTGGTACCTATCTCTCTCTTTCCCGATCTAGCCACCGTTGTCCTCCATTGATACCGATCTCTCTCTTTCCCGATCTATCCCTCACTCTTTCTTCCTCCTATCACAGAGTATATTATGTATATATTGTGAATAAAATTTGTTTGGTTGTGTTAAGGGTATATTTTGAAATTTTCTAGTATAAAATTTGTTTGGAAGCTGAGAAAATGTGAAGCATTTGTAGGAAAATAACATTTTCAGAATATTACCAAACACCGAAAATCGTTTTTCGAACTATTTTTCATTGCAGAACCAAACACCTAGCTTTCATGTTTCATTTTCTTTACGGGAATTCATTTTCCCTTGCATTTATTTTACACTCGAAATTCAATTTACATCAAACTAAACGCAGCCTTAGACTATGTTTGTGCTTAGTGGCATATATTTTGTTCACAGCTGGTCCCAAACCTAAAAAATGGAATAAGGGTGAGCAAGTTGACAGCCAATGTAAAATTTAGTCACTTTAATATAAATGGATCGCTTAAAGATGACGACGATCCTTATTGATGAGAAGATGGAGGATGGTCACCTAAGATTGTTTGGTTATGTGCAAAGGAGGAATTAAAGTACTAGCGAGGAAGAGTGAGTAGATTTAAGTCGAAGGAACGAAAAAAGGAGTAAGACTTACAATAATATTAGTAGTAGTAGAAAATGACATGTCAATTAAGGAAGTATCACAAACTAAAAGAATGACTTCAAATATAATAGAATGGCAGAAAAAGAATGCATGCAGCCAATTCTAATTACTCTATTAAGAATCCATAACCGTCCCAAAATTTTGGAACCAAGGCTTGGTTGTTGTTGTTATAGTTGTTTTTGGGTTGAAATTATTTTTAAGGAATATGGATTTTTACCTTCTCACCCCTTTATTTTTTGTTCATTTCATATATTTTTACATCTTTGCTTTAATTGGCCCTCTACCTAATGCACTAAAATCTTGTGCATTTATCTATAAAACCTAGCTTTCAAAGCAACGATGCTCACTGGGGATAAAACAAAGACCAAACAGCACCACCACCCCAGCACCAAACAGCACAAGCGTATAACACCATCACCACCCCAGATACCATACATTACAAGGGCATTACAAGATTCTGAGATTCATATGGACTTCCCTTTTCCTTTTTTAATAGAATGGCAGAAAAAGAATGCATGCAGCCAATTCTAATTACTCTATTAAGAATCCATAACCGACCCAAAATTTTGGAACCAAGGCTTGGTTGTTGTTGTTATAGTTGTTTTTGGGTTGAAATTCTTTTTAAGGAATATGGATTTTTACCTTCTCACCCCTTTATTTTTTGTTCATTTCATATATTTTTACATCTTTGCTTTAATTGGCCCTCTACCTAATGCACTAAAATCTTGTGCATTTATCTATAAAACCTGGCTTTCAAAGCAACGATGCTCACTGGGGATAAAACAAAGACCAAACAGCACCACCACCCCAGCACCAAACAGCACAAGCGTATAACACCATCACCACCCCAGATACCATACATTACAAGGGCATTACAAGATTCTGAGATTCATATGGACTTCCCTTTTCGTTTTTGTGCAGAAAACAAAGAAGCTAAAAAGGCTAAGTACCCGATGGTAATTATGTTAGTTTTCTTGTGGTAATTATGCAAGGTATAAAACAGTGTTTTATATACTCCTGGTAATAGAAATGTTGCCATCGAAGGGAGGAACTTACAATGACGGTAGTCACAATAGCTTTGACTTCTCCCTTATATGCCATGGTCAAATCCCCAAATCTCTTGGCAATGCTGTCTATGTTCCTTAGCCTCCCATTCTCAGCCAACACAACTATAAGAAATTAAAAAGAATTAGACTAAATACAAGCATTAAAAGACTTTTATCCAAAAAGAATGCAATTAAGCAACAGGAAAAGGAAATTAAATAAAAATAAACCTGAGTAGCAATGAATCAAGAAAATTGATAATATATTGAATATGATAAACCTCTCCACGGTCAGTGACACAGCATACATCATAGTATTTCAGTGTCAGAATCTTGCAAGAATATGCACTAAAATTATGCATCAACATAATCCACAAAATCAATAAAAGTTATTAAGCTCAACCACATAAAGAGAACACCAACAACACCCTTTTCCCCCACGACAACAATGGTAACTAAAGACGAGATATATGCAGCAGAGAAGTCACAAGCCCATTGCATTAAACATTTCACTTGAAGTATCAAGTAAAAGACTTTCTTTTTTTAGCTGTACAAGTAAATGACTTTTTTAGATGTACCAATCAATGACACTGGAATAATGATGATGTACAAGGTGGCATTCCCAGACAAAAGCAAGTAAATATGGGGTTCGAACCCTATATATAGGATGATTAAGATAACAATAGATACTCATCAGTAATTGACTCCAGAATATAGGAAATATACAAGAAGGAACTCCAGGTGAGGGGTTGAGGCTGGGGCAGAAGACAGCAAAATAGAAAAAAACCTAAAGCTCAGACCATCCTTTTTTTTTTTTTTTTTTGATAAGAGAAATCTAGATTGCAAAAGCTACTTTATGCAAAACGAGACAAATAGTAGAAGGGCAAAAGAAAAAATAAAAAAGAGATAAATGAGCTTGATGAGTTTGACCAAAAATATCCTCAAATGTGTGACTATTTCTCTCACACCAAATACTCCACACAAGAAAATGAAGAAATTAAGTTCACATGTTTAAATTGCCTACACCAGAAAAATAAATCAAATTCAAAAATCTAAATTACATATTGTTCATAGAAACAGAAGAGATAAATCAAGTTCACTTTGCCAAAGAATAAAGTGCAGTTCATCATACCTAAGAAATTCTTTGTAATTTCTGAAAATTTAGCTCCACCTGCAATTTCCTGGATAGCCTTCACTCTGGTCTTTGCCGGGACAGAGTGGTCCCTTGTGAACTGGGCAAAAGTAGGACTTCTCTTAATAGCCTCAACAAGGTCAAGAAGCTCAGTCTCAACCTTGTCCACAGAATTTGTTCTCACTGCTGCAATGTACAATGCAGATGCATAGTTTCCAGATCCCCCGAACAAAGCTAAAGGCACCTGCAATTTCATGAAGAAGCAGCATAAAACAATATCAAGTTATCAACAGGATGAGACTCTTGACGTGTGAAATACATGAACAGTTAAAAGATTTCAATTGTGCAAACCAAATTAAAATGTGTGCCACAACATTTTTTGATTTACGTCTGTGGCAGAAATTTGGAGCATGGAAACCTAAAACTTTTGCTTCTCTTTTTCTTTTCTTTGTTTGACAAAACAATAATTGTAGGTTACCTTATGCCACCTTTCACCAGACCATAGAGGGGGAAGGGGGGGGGGGGGGGGGGGGGGGGCACTTTTCTTGGTTACCCAAGATAAGCTGCTTACCAAAGGGGAGATGTGCTCATTTGCAATAAGGGACAGCAGAAAGACCATACACTTGCTTTTGAATATGCATACAAGTTTATACTTAAAAAATTCAATTTAACACAAGCCAAGAGTGACATCTTCACCAATCTAATGTGCCAGCTAGCATTCCCAAATTATAATAAATGGTTGGGCTCCAACATCAATAAACTTGTGAAAACCCAGATATCAAGTACAAATGCAATTATTTTATAGATCCAGAACCATAATGCAGCTTACACTGTTTTCAATTTGAATTAACTTGAATATGTTTGATGCAGGACAATTTCAATGGGGGAGGAGGAATTTGAACCCTGAACATCTCCGTTGGATCACCAAAAAGTGCCAATTGAGCTTACAAGGCTCTTGGCATTTGATGCAAGACAAATTTATAAGACTGACATATATCTCCCCAAACAAATAAATAGTAAAGCATACAATCAGAAAATAGATATTGAAAATTTACCACATAGTTTTGAGCCAGGATGAGGTCCTTCAAAATATTTATTTTCTTAAAATTCTACCTAACGAGTGTGCATGTTTGTGTAAAGACAAGATATGCTTAGAATATCAGAAAGTACTCCTGAGATTGTAGGCTAATAAATCAATTACCTTAACCCGCTCCTCCTTTTGCCCAGTGGCAGCAGCATAGTTCCTTGAGAACTGCTAGCAAAGAATGACAAGCAATTAGACAGAACACAAACAATGGAAAGAACAATTAAGCAAACAAAGGCATAATCTTTATTGAGCAGAACTGTCAAATTCATCAAGCAAGAACAATCTGCAAAACTATTTTACCATAGATGCTTCCTAACAACATATATTTTTTTTTTTGATAGGTAAGAAAGTAATATTATTAATAGAAAAGAATAAAAGATACAGAGAGTTCACGGTAGTGAACAAAGAACAAAACTTTCCTAAAATTAACAATTTTCCTAATGGCACCCAATAACATAACTATTTTTTTTTCCTAACAAAATTAATAAATAAAATTTAAAAAAAAAAAAAAAATGAGACCTTTAGAATGTAACCATACATAATAAAGGTCAACAAAATGGGCCATCAATGAATGATGTAATGTCTCGTATGTAGATTTCAAAGTAGAAATAGCAGCAATAAAAGAAAACAAGTTCTTACACTGCCCAATTCTGAAAAATTAAAAATGATTAAATACATTCCTGATTCTCAAATATTTCATGCAGTGAGTAAAGCAAGTGAATATGCTTTCATATTGATATTTGACATATTCAGAAACCGAGAAGTCAACATAGCAATTCAGAGGGTTATGGTGTTGGGTCAGAGGTAGATCTCCTAGGTTTTCTGGGCAGATTATTAATGGCTTAATTTTTGTGCTGCTTGTTTGTCTATTTTTAGTTTGAGTGTCCTCAGTATACTCCCTGTCTCGGGCTAACTTTACTTACTGATCCAAAGAAACATAACAATTCAGATAATGTCAGAAAAGAGAAGAATTCAACTTCTTCAATCATAAATTCCTTTGCTAAGGACCTTAGAATGTAATTTTAATTTATTAAAAAAAAAAAAAAAAAAAAAAAAAAAAACCCACTTAGCACCTATTCTAATACCATTATCTTACCGGTCAAACTAAAATTTCCCCCATCTTTCAGAACCTTAAACTTCAAAAGCAATACATACAAATTTCATTTCTCTTATCTTTTCCTTCACTTTCTCTATAACGAAACACAGTAAACTGCAGTTTCTCCATTACAAATACTTCAAAGAATTAAACCACTAATCTAATTCTGAAACCACAAACACACAATATAACAATTGCCTAATTTATCAATTCCCATCAATAACAAATTCATTAAAACTTAGCTCCATTTCACCCATTTCAACCAACCCCCCAAAAAAATAAAATTTTACCATTTCTCTAATTACATCAAAAGGCAGAACATCCAAATTTTGTTCATTAAACTAAACGTAGCCCATCCAAAAAAAAAAAAAAAAAAACTAAATATAGTCAATCAATATAACATTCGCCTAGTTTTTTTTATTCTCATCAATAACAAATTCAATAAATATTAGCTTCATTTCATTATTCAAATACCCCAAACAATAAAAAATGCCATTTCGCTAATTACATCAAAAGGCAAAACATCCAACTTTCATTTCTCTTATCTTCGCCTTCACTTTCCCCATAACCAAACGCAGTAAACTGCAGTTTCTCCATTACAAATCCTTCAAAGAATTCAACCAATAATCTAACTCTAAAACTACAACATACAATACAACAATCCCCTAATTTATCAATCCTCATCAATACAAATTCACTGAAACTTAGCTCCATTTCACCCATTTCAAACAACCCCCAAAAAAATAAAATTTTACCATTTTTCTAATTACATCAAAACACAGAACATCCAAAATTTTTATGCATTAAACTTAAAATAGCCAATCAAATCAAAAACTAAAAATAGTCAATCAATATAACAATCGCCTAATTTTTCTGTTCTCATCAATAACAAAATCATTAAATCTTAGCTTCATTTCACTATTCAAATACCCCAAAAGATCATTAAAAAAAAAAAAAAACCATTTCTCTAATTACATCAAAAGGCAAAACACCCAACTTTCATTTCTCTCATCTTCCCCTAAAATTTCTCAACATCCAAACAGGGACCAAACCAAAACCACATTACAAATTCTCGAAATAATAACAATATAATCAGCTCAGCTCAAAGTCAAATCCTATCTTTGAAAAATCAAAACTTTTTTCATTTCCCCAATTAAATTTCAAAACTTTCCTCCGATTATCTCGGAAACCAAACAAGCGCGTAACCAAATCAAAACCAGAGCAAATTAGCAAAACGAGACCGTTTTAGTTTAGAGACGAAGAAAGCACCTGAGAGTCGGTGAGAGCGAGCGCGGATCGGTGAGCTGAGAGGGAATCGGAACGTAGAGCCTTTGTGAAGAGAGGGAGACTCGATCTGATTCGTCCAGCCATTGCCATTTCTGCGATTAAACCCTAGTTTCTCTGATTCCTTTTGGCTTTGTGAGAGAGAGAGAGAGAGAGAGAGAGAGAGAGTGTGTTAAAATCACTGAAGGATGAGTAGTGTGTCTGTGCTACGTCACTGTTTAAATCTTCACACGTGCATGTGTGCAAAACTGTGCGTAAATAAATTACTTTACTAAACTTGATAGGAATAAATATAATGTAATACATTCAAATGGCCTAGTTGGTAAGATACCGAGCTAACTAACAAATTCAGGACTTGGGTTCGAGCCTCAACACTAGTTGTGTTTTGGTACTCTTTATATCTCATTTTCATCCTAAATGATTCAAAGAATAATAAATGAGTTTCTCACAGACCGAAAGTATAAGGTCTCACACGGATATGGGTGTCCACGGGTTGGGTCAGTTCGAGGGCTTGACCCAAAATCGACCTGATCCTATCGAGTTGTAGGACAACGAACTTGTCGCCAGTTGTGAAAACCACGGGTCAAGTCGAATTAGGCTCTGGTAAACGGTGGTCGAATCTAACTTCAACCAAAAAACACAAATCAAGAACCAAACTTGGTACAAATTTCACAAATCTAAAAGAACAAATCTATACTGACAAAAAAATTTACAAAACCAAACACCAATAGCCCACAAATCCAAAGAACACAAACAGATTTACAAACCTAAACACCAGTAGCTCACAAATCCAAAGAACACAAACAGAAATAGAGAGAGATGATGGCAGATTTGAACTATCAAGTGATTGAAATGAAGAAAGAAAATGACTAAAAGTCAAACCTAAGGGAGGTATTTACATATCAACGATGGGCGATAGAGGAGATTTGCAGATCGGCGATGGGCTGGAGGTGTTAGCTATTGAGTGTTGAGAGATCTTAGAGATTGAGAGAGAACAAGAAGATTGAGAAACAAATGGTGATGACTGAGGAGTGTAAGGCTTATATATCACAATTGGGTCAGGTGGATCAGGTTTTGGAAGGGAAGACACACCACTCGACATGCCGGAATTAGGTTGTGAAGGCAAGGACCCATCATCGATTGCCAAGTAGTCAGGTCCGACAATGGACAGTTCGAGTCTGGTTGGATTGGCCAAGCAAGTTGGGTATACAGTTTTGTTGGATAGCCCTATGCACGGGAGTAGGTAGGGTGCCACTATGGTCACACCTAGGTAGGTAAGTCACAACAATCGCCACCCTTTACTCCTAAAAATCCTAATAGGAACTTAAAATGAACAAGAATACTCTACTCTCTTTTTTTCTTTAGTCATTTATTCATTTTTTTTTTTACATTGAATTTTTTTTTTTCTTAACAAATTTTTAAGTAAGGTATACTCTTAGCAAGTGGTCATCTGAGTCCTATACTAACATAGAGAATTAAGTAAACAAGAACAAATTCATTAAACTCTGTCGAATTTACTTTTACCTCTTCCTCTTTCTACTTGTTTTTGTCTCAGATCAATGATCCATCACATTATCACCGTTGTGAATGTTATGTCAATGAGTCTTAAGATGGACACTCAACTAACAATGTCTAAATTCTATTAGAACTGCCGTCCTAGCCTAGTTTCTATTTAGGAACAATTTATTTAGTTTTTTTGTCAAAAATATGCTAAAGTGTGTTTATTATATATATATATATATATATATATTTGTTGATAAAATGATAAAGTATACTTGTACTTTAAAAAAGTGAATTTTTTTTTTTTTTTAAATATGATCTTAAAAAACTACACATAAAAACTAAAAACGGAGTTAGATAGTTTTAGCCAAACATACAGGAATTCGTAAAATTAAAAACGACTCATTATTATTATTATTATTTCTAATTGACTCATGTATTGGGTCAATTCCACAACAAATTAATGATTATAAGCCGAGCGGATCTATTGAATCGCTAGTTTCATTTTTATTTACAAGTTTTTTTTTTTTTTGGTGAAAAAGCTAATACATTAAAAACTAAGAAACAGAGCCAAGCTCATTACAGACCCTATTACACCCCATTCCATAGAGGTCATCCTCAACAATATCAATTAAGTCCACAGGCGGACTATCAAAAGTAGCAAAATCAGTATCTAGACTATAGCTCATCTTAGCAAGACCATCCGCACACCGGTTCGCCTGGCGGAAGCAATGCTTAATACAAAAATGCGGTATGCAAGAAATCAAGAGCTTGCAATCATCCACTAAAGGAGATATGATGTTATTAACATATGAGGGGTTTCCGAATGCATCCACAATAGACTTTGCATCAAGCTCAACTTCAAGAGAAGTAATGTTGAGATTACTGCAAAGAAGCAGCCCCTCCCTTAATCCCCACAGCTCAGCAGCAAAGCTGTTTGTCATGCCAATACTTCTACTAAACCCAATAATCCACCTGCCCGCATCATCCCTGACCACCCCTCCACAACCTGCCAAACCGGTGTTACTGCAATATGAGCCATCCGTGTTGAGTTTCCACCAGCCTTGCATCGGCTTCTCCCATTTAATCCTCATCATGACATTGCGGGTTTGCAACCTTGGAGAGGAAAGGCAATGATAGAATTCTAAGGCTTGATTAATACTCACCAAAGCAAGCTTCGGATTCCTACTTTTGCCATTGAAGACCAAGTTGTTTCTACTCTTCCAAACATTCCACACAGCAAAGGGAAAAACAACTTTCCAAGGCGGGTGGGTAGCACCTAAGTTGTGCTTAAGTTTACTATTTAACATCAGCCAATCCTGAAGGTTGCTCCTCCAAAAGGCTTGATTTGTTGGTAAGACCCCCAGCTGGTTCCAAAAGCCTCTTAACAAAAGGCAATCCCTAAGAGCATGCAAAATGCTTTCGGCTCCAGCTTGGCATAAAGGGCATGTAGTATCATGACTAATTCCTCTCCTCTCAAGGCAAACCTTGACTCCAATGCTATTATGAATGCACTTCCATAGAAAAGTTTTTATTCTTGGGAGAGTATTCATTTTCCAAATCCAATGTGCCGAGAAAGTGTTTGTGCATTCAGCCCCCATAGCAATCCTATAAGCACTTTTCAACTCAAAGATGCCTTTAGGAGACCCCGACCAAGCCAACTTATCAACACTTCTACTCAACATTGTCATTGGGGTAGCTTGAATCAACCTTTTAACATCAAGAGGCAGCTCAAAGGGAATCTTACCCCAATCCCAACCCGTTTCCGACATAAAATCTTTAACTTCTAGATGACTAGCCTCCCTTGTGATAGGACCCTGAATCAACTCTCTGAGGGAACCTCTATTTGTCCACTTATTTTGCCACACATTCAGCCCACTGTTTCTGCCAACCAGCCACCTGCTACCCTTATTGAAAGTATCCATACCTTTTTTCACAGCAGCCCAGATATGGGAACAAGGAAGCCTATTAGCATTTACAGCCACTCTTCTTCTCTGATTGCAATATTTCAGCTTCAGCACTTTGGCCCAAGGGGCCTCCTTTTCAGTATGGAGTCTCCAATTAAGCTTGGATAAAAGAGCTATATTCTTGCCCTTTGCTGAATGAAGCCCAAGCCCCCCTTCCTCCTTAGACTTTATCACCTTATCCCAACCAACCCAATGCATCTTCTTGGCTGCCTCTGTCGATCCCCAAAGGAAATTACGGTTAACTCTGTCTAAACCATCCAAAATTCTGCCAGGCAAATAGGTACACTGCATAACATACGCTGGTATAGCAGCCAAAGAAGCTTGAATGAGAATAGTCCGCCCCGCCAAGGAGAGCATATTAGCCTTCCAACCCGAGAGTTTTTGTTTTACTCTATCAAGGATGAAATTGTATTCCTGAGAAGAAGAGCCAGGGTGCCTTAAAGGAAAACCAAGATATTTTCCTAAGAAAGGCGTGGATGCAAAACCAAGAATGTCACATAGAGAATCCCTCGTGTCTCTATCCACATTTGGAGAGAAATAAACTCTCGACTTGGCTTCACTCACAGATTGACCAGATAGATCACAAAACTCATCAAGAACATCTCTAATGGCAGAACAATTAACCCAATCTGCTTTGGCAAAGAAGATGAGATCATCCGCAAAAAGAAGGTGAGAGAACTCAGGGCCACTTTGAGAGGCTTTGACTGGTTGCCAAGTCTTCATATTACACTTCTCTTCTATTAGCTGCCCAAGATAGTTCATACAAATGATGAAAAGGTATGAAGAGAGTGGATCACCCTGCCTTATCCCTCTCGAAGGTAAAATCGGGTCTAAGGTTTCCCCATTAAAAAGGATGGAAGTGGAAACCGTCGACACACAACTCATTATGACATCTATGAGCTTCACGGGTAAATTAATCCTTTCA
Organism: Quercus variabilis; assembly: GCA_030445155.1. Lineage (NCBI taxonomy): Eukaryota > Viridiplantae > Streptophyta > Magnoliopsida > Fagales > Fagaceae > Quercus > Quercus variabilis. The sequence continues at coordinate 5,324,584 of CP129448.1, read as the reverse complement.
AGTATGGTTCGAATAAATCCCCACTCAAGCTTATCATAAGCCTTCTCCAAATCAATCTTCAAGGCCATGTACCCCATCCTCCCTTTCTTCTTTCCAAGGGAATGAATTATCTCTTGAGCAATGATGACATTGTCAATACCTTTTCTCCCCGGGACAAAGGCCGTCTATAAGGGAGATATAAGCTTATCCAAGAAAGGTCTCAACCTAGCCACAATAATCTTGGTCACCACTTTATACACCGTATTACAAAGGCTAATAGGTCTATAATTTCCTAGAGTCTTAGGGCCCTGGATCTTAGGAATTAAGGTAATGAGAGTTTTATTTAAGTGCTCAGGCATTTTCCCATTCCTAAAAATCTGCTTGACTTCCTCAACCAAAGATCCTCCCACAACCGGCCAAAATTTTTGGAAAAACCCCGCATGCAGCCCATCAGGACCCGGGGCTTTAAAAGGCTTTAAAGACCACAAGGTAGCCTTAATTTCTTCTTCAGTAACCTCTCCATCGATGCTATCTCTATCCCCATCCGACAAACGAACCAGCCAATGCGAAGCGATAGGGTCTTCCCTTGAAGTACTTTCATGAGTTGTTGAGTATATCTCACTAAAACCCCTTCTAATAAACTCTTTAATATCGCCTTCCTCATGAATCCACTCTCCCACTGCATTCTTTATTGCCATGATTTGATTCCTTTTCCTCCTAACTAATGTCGAAACATGGTAAAAGGCTGTATTGCGATCACCCTGGACCATCCAATTAACCCGAGACTTTAGAGCCCATAGCTCCTCCTCTTGATTGAAAACAATTTCAAGATCCCTAAGGAGCTCCTCTTCTAACTTAAGAAGAAAACTAGAAGGTTTGATTGCAATAGCCCTCTGAATACCATTGATCCTAGCCAACAAAATTTTCTTCCTTGTAAAAATATTCCCGAACTGATTCTTATTCCAAACCATAACATCCCTAGTGAAGCTATCAACGGCCTCCACAAGATTATTTGCACCACCCCACGCATGAGAGACTACATCAGGGAATGTAGGGTCTAACAGCCAGCATGTTTGGAACCTAAAAGGCCTCTGCTTCCCACTGCTTGCCCTTGGTTGTAATTCTAACAGAACTGGGCAGTGATCAGAGTGATACCTAGGAAGATGGGTAATTTTTGCATCCGGGTATAACAAACACCACTAAGGATTCACAAAGAACCTATCTATCCTCTCCTGAATCAACGCTTGAATTTCCCTTCTATTAGTCCAAGTGTACCGAGGCCCCGCAAAGCCGATATCTATCATACTACATTTATCTAAACACTCCTTGAATAAAAGGGACCTGCTCACACTCACAGCTCTACCCCCGAATTTATCATCATTTAACAAAGGTTCATTAAAGTCCCCTGCTATAACCCAAGCCATATTATGAAGCTCTGCTACTTTCATGAGATTATTCTACAGAATGTGCCTTTCAGCATTCCTAGGACTAGCATACATAGCAGATAAAAGCCAAATTACATTAGAAGTTCGTACCTTGACCGTGCAGTGAATTTCTTGTTCAGTGCTAGCCAACTGGGCAACATTAACTCTATCTGAATTCCACAGCACCCAAACTCCACCAGCAAACCCAATTGCATCAGTGCGAATAGCTTCATCAAAAGGAAGACTTTCGGTAATTTCCCTTGCTCTGTTACCCCCAACTCGGGTCTCCATTACTACCAGAATAGCTGGATTATGATTATGAACCAGCTCCCTGACACGCTTCTGAAAGGAGGGCTTTGAAGCACCTCTACAATTCCAAATGATACAATTCATGGGGAAAAAGTGATCTAAGATCGGACAAAAATCAGAGGGAAGACCCATCTTCTCCTTCCCATCAAAATCCATTTGATCCATACCACATGTTGCAAGACCCCCATTCTCATCCTTTGAAGAAAAGTGACCAGATTGAGTACCTTTATCAGCTTCCTGTAATCCTTCACCGGTGCCGGAACCGCCGCCAGGAAACTCCACCAATTTTTCGCTATTTTCCATACCGGTTCGGATAGAAACAGCTCCCCCTCTTTCACATTCTTCTTCCACGCCTTCCTGAGCTAGACTCAATATAGGTTTGCACGCCTCACGGCCAACCCGTTCTCCACAAAATCCACTGGTTTCCCCTTCTCGATGCTGACCCATCTCTGTCTCGGCAACGGCATCAAATGTAAAAACTCCAGCGCTGCTTGCTGGGTTGTGGACAGCTCGATCACCCATCAAGGTGCGCTCCCTTATCCCCTTTCTTTGCACCACTTTCAACGCCTTCGTGCTTCCTTCCACAACGGCGCTAATCTGATGGGAACGACTAGCTTTAACGCGTGCAAGCTCCTTCATTCCTTTTACTGAGTTCCTCTGACTGTGAGCTGCATCGTTCCGGGCTTTTCCCAACTTGTTTTCTTTTAATTTCGAACCTTGGGCCGAAGTAACTTGGGCTTGGTTCACACTATCTTTTCCTAATCTATGTATCACCTCCTCCACTTGGGCTCTATCCAAGATCCTCAAGGGAGACAACTTTCTCTTAATCTCCCTATTCGGCCCACTGGAACCAACAGCCCTCTCCATGCCAGCCCATATCCTTCTATTTGCATCCTGATGACCGTTATTCCTCAGTTCGTAAGGCAGCCCTTGGTCAGGTAAGGACCCACCACTTCTCTGAGTTTTTGTTTCTTTCTTCCTGCGTGCCACGACCACCCATGGCCCATACGATCCTTCATGTGCGTCCTTACTAACAGCATTGTACTCCTTGCCATGTGGTCCCACCTTTGCCTCAGAGTTGTCAGCGCCATGCACAACGTGTGAACTTACTCCTCCAGGGCCTGCACCTCTCACCTCCGCTTCCTCACACGGCGGCATCGGCCTAACAACATGTGGACAGCTTTCTCTTTTATGGCCCATTCGCCCACACTCAAAACATAAATTATGAATTCCCTCATAGGTAACGGATTGTTGAAACTTTCCTATCATCACCGTAGTGATAAGTGGCTTGTCCACATCAACTTGGAGGCACAACCTTGCAAACTTACCCCTAGTCTCAGTCGCAGTGAATGTATCAATCCTTAACACATTGCCAATAGCCTTTCCGATATGTTGGGGTGCCTTGGCATTGTAATATTCAATTGGTAACCCACTGAGTCTTATCCAAACTGCAATGGAAGACACAATGGTTGATTCAGGCTTGAAATCCGGTTCCCATGGTCTGAGCGAGAGGAAATGGTCACCTATAAACCAAGGGCCGTTCTTCAAAACATTCTCAAAATCCTCTCTTAGTGACAACCTTGTGAGGAAGAAGCCATGCTCTAGATCAACCACATCCAAACGCCCTGCTGGCTTCCACATGGACAGTAGTTTCGCTTGAAGGAAATTTAATCCTACAACTCTACCGTACACTTTCACAATCAGAGCCTTCGCCCAAGGTCGTCGAATCTCCGAATCTCCTGCTTTAGTTCCTTTGAAAACTTCACAGCTACCATACCTTGCCTGAGCGCTTCCACTTCATCATCCGACTCGGCATCATCCTCCATGAACTCTTCAAAACAAAACGCCTGTGTGAATGCTCCTGGTATTTCACCCATAAGTTTGTCTTTAAAGGAAGCATTTTGGTCACCCAACCCCCTACCAAAACTAGGAGATGAAGAGCCCGAGCTTTGGCCTTCACAGAAACCAGCATGGTTGACATTTTTAACTTTCTTAGTGCTACGGGCAAGTTCCTCTTGCTCTTCGATGGAAAGAGAGCGTCCAGAGAGCATGTCTGTCATTGTTCCGTATATTTTCCAAACGACCCTATTTGCTATTCTTATCTCTGTGTGAATAGGCTCGACAAAATTGGGGGTAAATTGCAATTATTTTGGGATAGTTGCACTTACAGTCTTACACCCATTTACTTTTTATTTTAACCAACTAGATATCTATATTATGACATAGCTGGCACCTCTTATACCTCTACTGGTACTAATATTTTTATGGGTTGTGGCACTTCTTCTTCTTCTTCTTTTTCTTTTATTTTTGAGGAAAGGGTTGTGGGCCTTGTGGCACTTCTTTAGACTTCTATTGCTAAAACTTTTACAAGGGTTGATTGTGACGAATTTGCAGGCTTAGAGTGTGAGTTAGGTAACGCCTCAAAGTTAATTAAGAACATTTGAATTTGTGCTGATACAAATCATCCATTGGTGGACATGGAATGCAACAATAAAGAAAAGGAGGAGTTTGATCCTTTTCTTTGTTGTAAAAATAATAATAATAATAATAATAATATTAGAAATCGGGTATGATATAATGTTAAAGGTTATTTATATACAAAAATATTAATTTCAAATTTCACTACACATTTTAGAAATTTTCACTAATTAAAGAGACCATGAAATATGAACAGAAGCATTTAGGTGAGTGATTCTTTAAGATAATAGCATGAAATTCTAACCTAATGAACAAAAAACAATAAGATAATACCATATATACCTGCAGAGGTGTCAATCTGCAAAAAGAAAAAAAGAACACATTAATAAAAATCCTAAAATAATATGCCAGTGGGCAGCTTCGGGAACAATTGAACCTCAAATTATGTAGAGTTGTTGTGGTTGAAAGTTCCACATAAGGTGCAAAGTCAGTCAATCTCGAAAGTCTAGTGTGTCAGGCCTCCATGTGTTCAAGACACTCTAGCTAGCTCTTGTAAGCAGCTCCACACACCTGATAGTCGAAAATGAACATACTTTTTTTTTTTTTTTTTGGTTAAGAGGGATTTTATTAAACTTAGAAAGCCATGAAAGGCACAGTATTGGCTACACGCCTTACATAATACAGACTAGTGGCATCATCATTAACAAAAGCTACAATATCAGGGGTAGGGGGATAAAACAAAATAACAAAATCTTCTTGTTGCATACATCCCTTCTTTGCCAGTCCATCAGTTGCCTTGTTTGCTTCCCGATAGGTGTGATTCACCCTAGTTTGTTGGAACTTGCTGAGAAGGTACCTACAATCATTCAAGAGAGAGGAATAGTCCCTATTAGTGACTGAAGTAGACAGAACCAGATCTACCACCACTTTTGCATCAAGTTCAACTTCCAGGCAAACAACTCCCAACTGTAATGCAAGCTGTAGCCCATCCCATAATGCCCAAAACTCAGCAATAACACTTGTAGTGAATCCTATATTACGAGCATAACCTCTAATCCAGGCACCTCTATGATCCCGAATTAAACCTCCACCCCCTGCTTTCCCCGGGTTTACCCAACGAAGCTCCATCTGAATTTAACTTACACCATCCTTCCATTGGTCTATTCCATTTGACATGGGAATACCTTACTTGTATGGTTCTAAATGATTTCCCCACACAGTACACGTATTCAATGGTTTGCTTCAAACAAGAGTCATGAAGTAATGGGTTTAGAGTAGTGTTATCAAACACAACCTTGTTCCTATGTTTCCAAAGTGACCAAACAGCAAAAGTGAACACAGTCTTCCACGGACATCCTTTCACCTTGATCAATGAGTTGCACACACAATTGGTTTCAAGCCATTTAAGAATATCAAGACTGAAGGTGGATTTCAAATTAGGTGGCACACCAATTTTCCTCCAAAAGGTCGCAGCAAAGGGGCAGTCCCTCAACACATGAATTATAGTTTCAGCATCAGAGTTGCAGAGAGGGCACACGGCTTCACATTCAATTCCTCTCGCTGCAATTACGTCCCTAACTGGAACACTATTATGATGACACAGCCAAAGAAAGTGACAAATCCTTGGTAGTGTGTCGATTTTCCAAATCCAACTCCTTTGAAACCACTACTATGCACCTCCTCAGGTCTCGCCAAATTGTACACCGATGCCACAGTAAACTCCCCATCCTTTGAGGCTTTCCAATTCAAAGTGTCCCCTTTCACCCCATATAGCTGAATGGGCGTGGCAAGGATTCTTCCTTTTATACACAACGGCAAATCAAAAGAAATGGCATTCCACTGCCATTCACCTCCTTGTCTCATCTCTTCAATCGTGATTTCTTGCTCTATCTAGCGGAGAGGTCCCTGAATTAGCTCTCTAATTAATTTACCCTTGACCCAATTATCAGACCAGAATTTTAGCTTGGAGTTACTCCCTACATTCCATCCTATTCCCTTCATAAAAACCGGGAATCCTTGTTTGATTGCTTTCCAGTTAATAGAACAAGGAAGTTTGTCCGGGTCCCTAGCATTTCTTCGAGCTTGGGTACAATACTTGTTCAGTAAAATCTTCGCCCATAGGGAGTCACGTTCATGATACATTCTCCAGTTTAACTTAGCTAGAAGTGCTATATTCTTTGCCTTTGCTGCCTAAATGCCAAGTCCTCCTTCCTCTTTGGTTTTGATAATTTTATTCCACCCCACCATATGCATCTTCTTTTTTTCTTGCGTGGTGCCCCATAGAAAATCCCTACTGATCTTGTCAAGCTTTTCACACAGATGGGAGGGAAGGGCAGCACCTTGCATCACATAGTTCGGGGTGGCAGACAAGACAGATTTAACTAATACTGTCCTTCCGGCAAAAGATAGAAGTTGGGCTTTCCAACCAGCCAGCTTGTTAATGACCCTTTCAGCAACAAATTTAAACTGATTCCGATCTAAACCCTTATGCTTCAAAGGAAATCCTAGGTACTTTCCCAAGTTGTTGGTGGCTTGGATGTTTAAATTTTCACAAATCTTGGATTTTAGACCAACTTCCACATTATGAGAGAAGTAGATCCGAGACTTAGTTGAGCTGACTTTCTGCCCAGACTCATTGCAAAACCGATCCAGCACCTCCTTTATGGCTTCACTCCCTTCCTCATTAGCCTTTGCGAACAATAATAAATCATCCGCAAAAAATAGGTGTGATATCTCTAAATTTCCTCTAGAAGCCTTAATAGGGACCCAATCCCCTTCAATGCATTCCTTATCAATGAGGCTTCCTAAGTACTCCATGCAAAGAATAAACAAGTATGGGGACAATGGATCTCCCTGTCGGATGCCCCTTGAGGGTTGGAAGGAGTCCATCATGCTTCCATTAAATAGGATAGAGATACTTGTTGATGATACACAGCTCATTATAAGAGATATCAGCTTGCTAGGAAAATGATAAGCTTGGAGGACTTTATGTATAAAATTCCATTTAAGCCGATCATAGGCTTTCTCCAAATCCACTTTGATCGCCATGTACCCCTCTTTCCCCCTTTTGTTATCAATGGAGTGGATCAACTCTTGTGCAATTATAATATTGTCCAGACCTCTCCTGCCTGGAACAAATGCAGCCTGAATCGGAGAGACAAGTTTGTTGAGAAAAGGACGAATCCTTCCCACAATAATCTTAGAAACAACCTTATACACAGAGTTGCACAGGCTGATGGGTCTGTAGCTTCCAAATGTCTCTGGATGCTGACACTTAGGAAGAAGCGAGATTAAAGTTCTATTCAAGTAGTTAGGCATAGACCCTGAAGCAAAAATCCTCTTAATCTCCATGCACACAGAGTCTTTGACATCATGCCAGAAGTATTGAAAAAAGCCTGCATGTAGACCGTCAGGCCCTGGGCTTTGAAGGCCTTAAGAGCCCACAGGCCTACTCTGATTTCTTCCTCCGAAATTAGCTGAGTAAGTCTGTTTATCTCCTCTTCAGACAGAAAGCAGCTAGAGAAATGACTAACTTCTGAAGAGAAAGTAGAGTAAATCAGCTCAGTTGAGAATAGCTTTTTATATCCAGTCAAAATGAACTCCTTAACTCCCTCTTCCTCCATGATCCATTCCCCATTATTGTCTTTAATGCACCTAATTTTATTTCTATTCCTTCTTACCACAGTAGAAACGTGAAAGAAGGATGTGTTCCTGTCTCCAAATGAAGCCCAGTTTAGACGGGACTTAAGTGCCTAATACTCCTCCTCTTGAAGCATAATGAGGTTATACTCTTCAATTAGTTGCTTCTCAAGCTATATAAAGGATTCACAAGGATTATTTGCTAATGCTTTTTGTGCTCCATTAAGTCTTGCAAGCACTTTCCTTTTTTTGGCGAATAGATTACCGAAGACCTTAACATTCCACTGCTTGGCTTTCCTTGTAAAAACAGAAACTGCATTATTGAGTGAAGGTTCCCTATCCCATGAGTCTTTAACTACACTAGGAAATTCAGGATGCAACAGCCACATTGACTGAAATCTAAAAGGTTTGTTTCTCATCTCAGCTGGTGGTTTTGCAAGCTCCAGTAAAACTGGATAATGATCAGAAAAAACCCTGGGAAGATGCGTTACCAAAGCCTCTGGAAAAAGAATTCTCCAAGAGGGGTTAGCAAAGCACCTATCAATTCTTTCCAGAATTAAATCTGTCAACTGTCTCCGGTTTGACCAGGTGTATTTTGGCCCTAAGAAACCTAAATCCAAAAGGTTGCAAGAATCTAAACACTCTTTGAAATCCAAGGCTCTGTTAAGATTAATGCTTCTGCCCCCAAAATTGTCCTCACTAGAAAGCACCTCATTAAAATCTCCCAGAAGCAACCACGGCATATTGTGTAATTGAGCTACTTGCGACAAATTTGACCAAAGAATTTTCCTTTCAACTATACGAGGACTAGCATATATAGAAGATAAAAGCCAGGAAAGGTTATTAGAGCATACCTTCACAGTTGCGTGAATTTCCTGTTCTGTGGAGGAGAGCACTGAAATGTCCACCTCATCCTTCTTCCAGAGTAGCCATAATCCTCCAGAGTATCCTATTGTATCAGCCACAAAAGACCTATCAAAAGGAAGGTCTTCAATAATCTTCCTGGCTCTATTTCCCCCAACTCTTGTTTCAGTGATCACCATTATTGCAGGAAAGTGATTCACCATTATTTCCAAAACTCTTCTCTTGAAGTTTGGATTTAAAGCACCTCTACAGTTCCACAAAAGAACATTCATTTTGACAAAGCCTCCAATTGGTACTTCTACTTGATTAGGCATCATCATTGTTGTCTCTATCATGCTCCATCCCAGACGCCTCAGTATGTCCTTGGAGGCTACCCAATTCGGCATCCACACCATCAGGTACTTTAGTATACCCACTATGTCCTCTCTGCAACTCACCAAGAGGTCGCACCTTTGCACTGAGGTAAGGAGTTGAAACAGCTTCATTGTCAGAAAATTCCCCATGTAGGACGACACTGCCCCTCTGATGTCTACCACTTTCCTCTCCTGCACCAACCACCCCGATTCGTCCAAGTGAGGCACCACCAATAGCCTCCTTTGCTTGTTCAAGGTCTCTGCATCTTTCTCCGTAATCAGGGGGATATCTGAAAGGAACTGCCATCATTGATTGGGAGTAGTTCCCCATGCTGGATGCTCCAAGGCATGATCTCCCTCCTTTAGACTGGTCTGAGTGATGGGGAATAGACTCTTCCAAGCCTTCTTTAAATCCTCCTCGAGCCACCCCATGGTATCTGTCGGGGATGCTCGGATCTGCGCTATAATTTCATCTGGTATGGGTATTACTTGATTCCGGTGCTTCATTGCCCACCCTGTTCGGAGTAGAGTTTGTGGTACCAGGAACTGAATCTCCATTCTCAGCACTCACAAGGTAATCAGAAGCTCTTCGTGTAGTAGTAGCTTTTCTCCCTATGTTTTGACTTGCTCTTTTGAAAGCTTTAGTCTTTTTAGCTTTGGCAAGCTTCTTTTCCGTTGGAGGCTTAGAGTAGCTAGTAGCCTTTACATCAGTCCCACTCTTCTCGCTACTCGAAGCTGCAGCGCATACATCCATCTGTTCCCCAAGATTTTCTAACGTATCCTTTTGCGTGTGCAAAACAATTTCCTTTTTGAACACCTCGGCTTGCCCACCTTCTTTCTCCATATTGGACTTAATTGTAGAGTTGTTCACGTGATTGTCAGAGGCATTGGGCCCCATCTCTTGGCTTCCTCTTGTCAAATTGCTTTTCACTAACTTTTCTCCATGCTGGCTAGGAGTATTAGTTTCACGAGCTCGTCCATTCCAGACCGTATTCTTTTTCCTCGTGACTAACATCCATGCACCAAAAGTAGGATCTAGTTTGTCAACCACCTGATTGCTCTTTTGCATGGAACTAGTTTCTCCAACAACCTTAACTTCCATATCCTTCGGTTTCACCATGTAACTCTAGGACTCTTGCTTATGGCCAAGCCTACCACAACAAAAGCATAATGAGCCAATGCCTTCATACAAAACCTTCTGCCTTAATTTGCCCACTCTCACAATGTTAATAAGAGGTTTCTCCAGATCAACTTGGATACATAATCTAGCATAGCTTCCTCTAGTACCAGTGGCTGTAAAAGAATCAATTCTTAACACTGGACCTATTGCCCTCCCAATATCTTTTAAGACTTCCAAATCATAAAATTCTATAGGAAGCTCTGGGAGTCTAACCCACACTGCAACAGATGAGAGAGTAGCCTCCGAAGCTTTGAAATAAGGCTCCCACGGCTTAATAGCTAAGAAATGTTCTCCCACAAACCACGGACCTCCTTTCAATACCTTGTCATAGTCATCATCACTACTGAACTTGATAAGGAAGTAGTCTTTCCCTAAATTCACACAATCCATTCTTGCCGATGGCTTCCATAAAGTATTGATCTTGAAAGTGAGGTAGTTGAAACCCACCGTTCTACCATACACTTTCACTATCAAGGCTTTGGACCATGGCGCCCTTATCCTGGCCTTCATCTCTTTTGAAAGTTCGACATTAGCCATGCCCTCGATGAGGTCTTCAAGCTCATTATCAGAGTCATCTTCTTCTTCCTTAGACTCCGCAAACTGGAAGGCTTTAACATATGCTCCTGGTATTTCTCCAACCAAGCTGTCTCTGTAGCTAACTACCTTACGGGGCTGTGAGAATGCCGTTTGTCCACTGCTATCTTTGAACTTCTTCACACTTCTGTTCAGTTCTTCCTCTTCCTCACTAGAACTCTGTTTCCCAGACGCTGTCTCCACTTCCATAGTTCTCCTTTGTTACAAGTAGTCTTCTCTTCCTCCTCTTCGTACAGCTTGCACTCTCAAATGAAAATGAACATACTATGTATGTCATTGTTGTGGTCACTGAGGGCAGATGAGATATCTTTGTTACTATGACAATGGTGGCAATAGCTTATCTTTTGATTATGAGCAATCAGAGGAAAGCTCTTAGTTCACTGAATTGGCATGACTGACAAACACAAAAAATGAGAAAATCTCTCTTTTCGACCACTACAAGAAAAAAAAGTTCATTACAATGAAATTATTATTAAAATAACATCAAAGTCATTGCAATAGTTGATAAAAGGTGTCGCAATAAAATTGAGGTAATAGGTTTATATAACAAAAAAATTTGTTACGATAAAATGACAACTTTAATGCAATAATATATATGTTATGCAATAAAAAATTTATTGCTTCAAATATATTCACGAATCTTATTGCAACTGATGGCAAATAATTGAAAAAAAATAATTCAGTTGCAATGATATCTTCGTTAAAATATATAATTATTTTATATTTGTCATTGCAATAGATTGTAATTTTTTTTAGAAAAATTTGTAAAATAATTTAGATCAGGTTATTGCAATGATAAATTCATTGCAATAAGTTATCATTTTGTAAGCTTGCAAATAATTGAAAAAATAACTCAGATTAAATTATTTCAATGATATATTTATTGAAAGAGATTAAATTCTATAAAGACGGGGGTAAACCAAGGTTTACACCAGCCAATAAAGACATGCTACATCAGACTTTTATTTAAACTCATTGTAAAATCAACACATCCTAATACACTTAATAACATCTCAACAAACAAATAAACAAAACCTATTTCACGTTTCCCTAAAATCTCAATCCCTCTTCACCTCTTGCATCTCTAGCCAATCCTCGCTGGACCAATGTTTCCCGCTGCACTACCTCATCGGACTTCTGTCCGCTGCCGCACTACCTCACCGGACTTAGGTGATTTGTTCTTGTTCTCAAAATTTTTTGGGTTTTGCTAAAATCTCAATCTCTCTTCAGGGACGATTACTTCTTAATACTTAATTTAAAAAAAAAAAAAATTAATTTTTTGGGTTTTGCTAAAACCTCACCGCAATACATCAGATTTTTTTTTAAGCTTGAATACAGTCCCCAAAGTTGTTGACAGCTAATGTGAAAAATGAAAAGAAAAAAGTTCCATCATTATACTACTTGTCACATACCTTCAAGAATTTAATACTTAATTTTCCACATTAAGGAGGAATGTGAGGCATCAGCTGCATACTTTAGTTGAGAAGGCAGTGGCTCACTCTTATGTATTTTATGTGCAAACTCACACCTTAATGAGGATAGCAACTGTTTATGCTGTGATTCTTTTCTCTTTAGTACTTGGATATATGCATATAATCCAAGCCAACCAATTTCTTCTTCCCCCAACTGAAGTATAGGCCGAATATCAGAATAGCGGTATGCAGAACGCATCCGTTTCTTTATGAGCTTGTACATATACCTAACAAGACAATCAACAAAGACAATGATCTGAAAAAATAGTATAAGAGAAGTAACATTAAATTTTATAGTTGTTAAACTAAAATATTACTTATCAAAGCATAGACAGCCATTCAATTACTTTACATGGCCATTGCACATGGGGCTTCACAAATGCTAAAATATCAACTAAAATCAGCACAGGAAAACTGCATCTCAATAAACCAAGTTTAATAACCACATACACTGTAAGATAAACAAGGATTACATCCATACCTCACAGATTTTTGGATAATTTTGGATAGAATCCCATGCGAAGTTTTCATATGTATGATAAGTCACGAACATAGCAATGAAACTTCATTGCACATACCAAAAAAGCACGATATATATTTAATCTGACAACATCTGCAGAATTAATATTTGAACAGAAGAATAGAGGATGGCATTTAGGTCTCATAAAGCCACATAGCTTTGCTTCAGATGGTGACCTGGTTTGCCTTGCCAGCTGACAGTAAGAGTCGAACTATGGTTATTCATACCTGTTTAGTATAGGGAACACGTTAATGGGGGAAGAAATTGGACTTTCATAAAACTGAGATTCAAAGTTTACATTAGATAAACCAAAAGGCAAATCTAACTGCAACATGTAGAGCTTCAATAACAAGACAATGAAATATCCTTTTTCCTTTTTCTTTTTAAATGAGCCCAAAACTGAGTCAAACAATTAGACCTGGCTTCATTCTAAGAGCCCAACCACAGACTTATCTTAAACGAATCCTATTTAACAAAAATCTCAAAAGTACTTCAAAGAGGACTGGACACTGCTTGACTACTGCTTGCAATTTAAACATTTTAACTCACAACATATTGAAGAAGTCGCTAAGGATGGGATAGTGATAATTTGTGGCTGGAAATTCGATAAGAATTAGGTCCAATAATGATAAACAAAATGAAAACAAGCAAAAGGAAACTCTCAAGCATAATTGTGTGGAAGAAAGAGATATAAAACCGAATAAGAATGCTTCGAGAGTATAAAATGTACGCTTAATGAGTAGCATGACAATGATATGGAATGATTTCAAAGGTTCAAATGATTGTCCTAATCTTGACATCTGAAGCTAAGATCCAAAACAGAAGATTATAAGATACATCTAGCAAGTAGAATGACAAGAAGTATAAGTAAAATTATATACGAAAATTAACTTTGAGTAGTCTGCCTGAACTTCTAAAGTGGAACAATTGATAAGCAATCCACTCCTACTTGATGGAATCCTTGATAAGTCTTCAATATCAAAATTGAGAGAGAAAATTTGTTACCATTCATGTAGCAGTTGTACGCGTGAAAATCCTCTTCGCAACCTGGAAAAGAAGCTAGCAGCCAGCTTCTTTGAGGTTGAAATAAGAAGGAAGTCACACATAAATCTAAGTAGTGTATATCCATCCCCACTACTTTCCTATGCAGAAGCATCACTAGAAATATGTCTACTAGATATATCTTTAGCAGCAGCTTCACTTGCTTTCTCAAGATATGGAATGATCACATTTCTTTCCAGATGTCCATTGTAAAATGAGCAAAGCAGGGATGACACAATACTTCCTTGAGGAATACCTACACCTAGAACGAAAAACTTCTTCAGATGGTGAACCAACCATCAGTCCATCACTGCCTTGACTCACCCTTCAGCCACCAACTGTCACCTCCCAAAATCTCATAAAAATTCTATCAGAATTTCATATTGACACGTAGTGCTGATCAATCAAATCTCAAGTCAATATGCACATACATAAAGACCCTTTTGAAAACCTTAAACGATCCCAAATTCTTTCATATAAGCTTAAATTATAGAGAGAAATGATCGTGAACAAAAAATTCTAGAGAGACAAATATATAAATAATTTCCTTTGCTTAAAGAAAGACATTTAACCAAGTTAGCGCAGTAAATTGGAGGGTTTTTTTTTTTTTTTTTTTTTTAAGTGTCGTGAGCAAATTTGGAAGATAACAAATACATTTTTATATTATTTTTTCCTTTTCAGTTGAAATGATTAGAAATACCTACATATTGCAATTTCCACAGCTTGAACCCACTCTCCCGTACTCCCCAACCAGCCCAATTGGGCAATGGTGGTAATAGTTGCTTTATAAATTAGAATTTTAATTAAATTGTTAGTTAGCTGGTGATATAATCTTCCAAAAAAGGTGGTAACATAGAGTCTTTGACTAAGTGACTAACATTTTATTACTCCTGTCCTAAATTGTTGGCCCTTTAAGTCCAATTTAAAAATTGTACATATATCATTTAAAAATTTATGTGGCTAAAAGTATACATGAATGGTCTCTTCAATCGCCATGGAATAAGTTAGAGGAAGTTTTCTCCAAACTGTGTTGGAGGTAAATTTTTTTCATAAATAAATGAGAAACGTTATGTTCACAACATTTACACAACAAATTTTAAGTGACAAGTTGTTACTAGTAGAAATTTTTTTTTTTGTCAATAGTAAGTTCAAATTAGAACTAGTACCAGGAGCGAAACTAGAATTTTATGAATGGGGGACCAAAATAATAATAAATATAAAATTGAACCAATGTAATAGTGTCATACAAGAAATATGAAGGGTTTGGGAGGCTAATCATATTTCTTTTGAAAATTTAGTTAAATTTAGGGGTAAAAATCTAATATTTAAGAAGTTTGGGGGCCCAATTTTATATTTTTTTGAAAAATATAGAAAAATTTAGGGTTAATTTTATAAAATTAGAAAAGTTTGGGGGGTCATAGCCCCATCCTTCTAAGTGGGTCCACCCCTGCTAATAACAACCTACCATTAGCTTGCCATCAAGAATCTGGATGGTGTAAAAGCAAGTATAAATGCCCCGGCAATCACGCATGTTATGTATGCCAATGATATTGTCTTGTTTTCTAAAGCCACCAGGAGGAATGCTACAACCATTGCGGAGTGAATAGACAAATATTGCAAGTGGTCTGGGCAAAGCTTGAATAAGGCAAAATTTGGAGTTTTTTTTTTCTCAAAGATCCAAAGATCCATAAGGCCCCTACAGTCCCAAAGATCCATTAAGCACATCCTTGAGATGAAAAAGCTTAAGCATGATGCTATCTACCTACGTGCATCCCTCTTCCTTTCCAAATCCCCATCCAAGGTTTTCAAATACTTGGTAGACAGGCTTGAATCCAAGCTCACAAGTTGGAGAAGCGGAACGCAATCGAGGCCGAGGAGAACCACCCTTATAAAGTCTGTTGCACAAGCCATTCCAAACTATGCCATGTCCTCCTTCAAAATCCCTTTAGGTGTTTGTGATAAGCTAGATGCCCTATCTCGCAGATTTTGGTGGAAACCTAAATCCCAAAATGGCCCTTACCTAGCTCTAACAGCCTAGGATAACATATGCAAGCCAACTTGCAAAGGTGGCTTGGGACTTAGAAAGGCCAAGGAGTTCAATGATGCTTTCCTAGCTAAATTAGCATGGATGATAGCTTCAAAGAGGGATAGTTTATGTATGTCCATTCTAAGAGCTAAGTACAAAGTTCGGCATAGTTGGGTACATGATGACACCCCTTCAAAAGCTTCACCGGTTTGGAGGGCCATTGAGGGTACAAAAAATCTGATCATTAAGGGGGCATGCTACCTAATTGGAGACGGAGCTACCATTGATGTTTAGCGAGACCCTTGGGTTCCGTGGCTTTAGAACTTTATTCCCAAACCTCAACAGGCTTTGTATGCAGATTGTCCTATGATGGTTTCCATGCTCATTGACAACACCACCAATCACTGGAAAGTTAGGTTAATCAATGAAATCTTTGAGTCAGCCTTGGCACAAGCAATTCTATCTCTCCCTATTCCATAAAGGCGCAGACCAGATAAACTGATATGGATTCCAGATGCTAAGGGAGCCTTCTCCGTGAAGTCAGTTTACAGAGCCGATCACAATTTTAGTATTACCACCCCTCTGAACGAGGCTCAATGGAAAGGTTTATGGAAAATCAAAACCACACAAAGAATCAAAATTTTACTGTGGAGAATGGCGACAAACTCTCTACCAACCAAAGACATCTTGAACCAAAGGTTTGAAACCTTTATCTCCTCCTATGCTTTGTGCGGCAATGAGGTTGAGACCATCTGCCACTTGTTTTTCACTTGCCTAATTGCCAGAGCTGTTTGGTTCAAGTCTTGCTGGGGTTTTAGAACTGATTCTCAGAATGTACAGAGCAGTGGTGACATAATCAAGCTCATCCTTGCACTCCTTCCTTCCACCATCACCTCGGACGTAGAAAGTTGGTATGTTTCTTCAGCTATGACCTTCGTGGTTGATGGAATATGGAATTTAAGAAACAAAGCTGTTTTCCAAGGCGAGAAAGTTAACATCCGTGAAGCCTACTTGTAGATTCAAAGTAGAATCATAGAGTTCCGTACTGTAATCCAGGTAGCCAACAAAATTCATTGTGCACTTTCATCCCAGGTTTGGAAGCCACCATTGACTGGGTTCATCAAGCTAAATGTGGATGCTGAAACTGGACAATTAAGAACTGCACTAGCAGCAGTAGCAAGGAACTCCCTCGACGAGGTGATCAAAGTGTGGGCTAAACCTCACCATAGCTGCACACCCATCCAAGTAGAAGGAAGTGCAATCCAATGGGCAGTCAACCTAGCCTCTAATGAAGGATGGAGACAAGTACTCATCAAGAGTGATTCCAAGATGTGTATGTATTCACTGTCAGACAATCCTTCTGTGCCTAACTGGGCCATCAACAATGATATTGTTAATATCCTAAACTCTGTATCAGTTTTTCTTAGTTGCTCTTTTGTTTGGGTCCGTAGGTCTTGTAATTTTGCAGCACATAATGCTGCAAAGCTAGCTTTGAATTCTGCATCACCTTTGTGTTTTAACAAGGAGAATCTACCTAAGGTTATCCTCTTTGCTTGTGTGGTAGACTCCCATGTTGTAGTATCTTCCTTTTCGTTTGAATGACATTGAAGTTTAGCGAAAAAAAAAAAAAAACAACAACAACAACAAATTTTCACAATAGTTGAGGTATCAAATCTTTCATATGTCAAAATAAAATAAAATTAAAATAATAAAATATTAGACTACGATTACCACAACTAAAAACAAAAAATATTGTGAAAATATTGTCATATTTTATTGTATTTCCAAACTTTTTAAATTAGTGCTATTTTTCTTTAGAAAAAAAAAATAGTTCTATTTATACAATATTTTCATAACAATTTTATAATAAAGTTTATGCAATAACTTGTTATTAGTTCTCATCTAAATCTACTAGTGACATTAATATTTTTTGATCTACCATTAACGAAAAAGAAAAACTAATGAAAAAAAGATAGGAAGATCCAATAAGAAATTAAAAGATGAAGAAAGAAGATGAAAATTTGTAGCTAATCAAATAATCTTCCAAAAAAGGTGGTAACATAGAGTCTTTGACTAAGTGACTAACATTTTATTACTCCTGTCCTAAATTGTTGGCCCTTTAAGTCCATTATGAAAAATCAATAAATAAAATACAAGGTTTGAATAAGTGTTTATATATAAAACTATCTACATATATCATTAAAAAATGTATTTGACTAAAAGTATACGTGAATGGTCTCCTCAACCGCCATGTAATACGTTGGGGGAGGTTTTCTCCAAACTACGTTAGAGGTAAAAAAATTTCATAAATAAATGAGACATGTTATGTTCATAACATTTAAACAACAAATTTTAAGTGACAAGTTATTACTAGTAGTCAATTTTTTTTTTTAGTGGTAGGTTCAAATTAGAACCAGTAACCAGGAGCAGAACTAGAATTTTATGAATGGGGGACCAAAATAATAATAAATATAAAATTGAACTAATTTAATAGTGTCATACAAGAAATATGAAGGGTTTGGAAGGCTAATCATATTTCTTTTGAAAATTTAGGTAAATTTAGAGGTAAAAATCTAATATTTAAGAAGTTTGGGGGCCCAATTTTATATTTTTTGAAAAATATAGAAAATTTTAGGAGTAATCTTATAAAATTAGAAAAGTTTGGGGGGTCGTAGTCCCATCCTTCTAAGTGGGTCCACTCCTGCCAATAACAAGCTACCACATAAAATTTATTGTAACAATGTTATAAAAATGTTCTGGAGATAATACTTATTTTATTCAAAACATAAATACCGTTCTTCCACTACTTTAAATTCATGATAGTAGTTTTAAAAATTTGTTCCTTTTTTACTAATAACCAATGGGTTGTGTTACGGTGCACATTAATACCCAGCTTCTATGACAGTCTTATACACTTTATACAATCTTTTTATCAAATGTTGGGTCAGCTTTATAGGAAGAAATAAAAATTAATAAAGATACCAAAATGCTTTTTTTTTTTTTTTTTTTCACATCTCTCAATAACTCAAGCCTTTAATCATATTTTTACGTAAATACTTTTTTTTTTTTAAGCAAAATTTTTGAAAACTCAAGCATCTCTAACAAAAAAAAAAAAAAAAAAAAATCACAATCCTCTCATAGGAAACAACCAACATCAGTGCATCCCAAAAAAAAAAAACCATCTCACAAGAAAACAATCAACATCAGTACATCCTAAAAAAAACCATAAGAACATATGAGAAATGCTTGAGATGCCGCCAAAATCAGTGGCGGCGCCACGTTGAAGGGAGGGGCTTCAAATCAAGGTTTTAAATACCAAAATTGAGGGAGACGAACTGGGTTGATGATAAGAAAATCAAGGAGGAGACGAACTGAGTTAGAAAAGAATGCTATGAAAAAAAAAAATAAAAGACAGAGAAGTTGAGCCAAGAGTTTCATATGGGAGAACATAAAAATTTTAAAAGATGAGAAAGAAGAAGCAGAAAAGAGATAAAGGTCGATGGGAGAAGATAAAGGTGAAAGAAGACAAGGGTAAGGGTGAAAGAAACGTGTGATTGAGAGAAAAAAAAAAAAAAGAGGTAAAAAAAAATTAAATAAAAGTAAAAGGTGGGATACGTGTCCATCATGCAAGGAATTTTACAAAACAAAAATTACAAATTGTGTTACAACACAACAAATTATCACAAAATTTTTACAACAATTGAGGTATCCAATCTTTCATATGTCAAAATAAAATAAAATAAAATAATAAAATATTAGACTAGGATTACCACAACTAAAAACAAAAAATATTGTGAAAATATTGTCACATTTTATTGTATCTCCAAACTTTTTAAATTAGTGCTATTTTTCTTTAGAAAAAAAGAATAGTGCTATTTATACAATATTTTCATAACAATTTCATAATAAAGTTTACATAATAACTTCTTATTAGTTCTCATCTAGATTTACTAGTGACATTAATATTTTTTGATCTACCATTAACGAAAAAGAAAAACTAATGAAAAAAAGATAGGAAGATCCAATAAGAAATTAAAAGATGAAGAAAGAAGATGAAAATTTGTAGCTAAACAAATAAGGATGAATAAGAGAACATAAATTCACAAGCGCATTAGAGGAAGCTCAAGTCTTAAATTTTCTTCTTCAACTCTTTATCTTTTATTTATTCTACTATATGAGGCTAGGGGTGTGCAACCAACTCGTGGATCTACCAAAATCGATCCAATTCAACCTAACCTATCAGGTCGAGTTGGTTTTTAAAGCTTGGTGTCAGCAAATTCGCCTAACCCGATCCACCTATATTTAATATATATTTAAAAAATATATTATATAATTTTATTATTTATTCTTTTGTTTATCAATTGAGTTAGGATAGAGCTATATGATATACTACAACTTTGAAGCACTAATAAATTAGTTTGTGTTAGTTTGGTGGTATGCTCAAGTTTATTAGGTTATAAAATTTCTCTTATTTGTATTGGTGTTGTTTGAATGCTCAATTAAATATTTATATTTTTAATTCCAACCCAATCTAGGTGGGCTTAGTTGGGCTAGATCCTTTTTCAACTTGACTATGGTGGGTCAAATTGAAAATACACCTCTATACGAGGCAATGGTAGTGAGGCATGAGATAGTAGGGACTAAAGAAAAATATTAATTTTGAATGAATTGTTAATGCTAGGGGTACACCCAAAAAAAAAAAAAGTTAAAACAATAAAAAATACTAATAAGTTGTCAAAGTTGATACTTTAAAGACCAATAAGATACTTTAGAAACTAAAGCATTGGTAGATAAATATTAGAGACTAACAATGTAATACTAGCGTGGATCAGAGTTTAGGTCTGAATCCCTTATAAATGGGAAATTTAAGTATGATTTAAATTTCTTCAAGAATATTTAATTGATTTAGTATTTATTGAATCCTTAATAAAAATTTAGGTAAATTCTTAAAAAAAAAAAAAAAAAAGGAAGAAGCGTTTTAGTACAATGACATAATATTGAAAATGATAAATATTACTAGAATAATATTGTCAAAATGAAAACGTAAAACCAAAGAAAAAATAGACAAGAGAAGCGTCAAAATTAACAAAGGCATTATATTGTCATGGAGAAGCATCTTAGTCCAATGACATAATATTGTCAAAATTAACAAACACAATATTTTTATAGTTTTTTTTTTTCTTTTACAAGCTCAAAATTTATGCCTAACATTTCAAAGAAAATATTGAATTCAATCCCATTTCACTTGAAGTAAATTCGCACCATTTGAGGAAGTACAATTATCTTTCTCTGGACATGTTGAAATGTTACGGTCAACATGCTTGCAAAGGCAACAAGACTTCCTTTTCTTTCCTAATTCTCTTCCACCTTTCATTCATTTTTGCTTCGGGCGACCTTTTGTCTTTGAGAGTAGAGGACAATTAATGAAGCAATCTCAATCAATTATATCATTAACATTAGCATCAACCATATTTTCCTTGCCCGCTAAATTTTTATTATCCACCACTTGCAATTCTTTTTCACTTAATGACGCTTAACGACACCAACGTGGTGGTAAATACAAGGATGGAATTTGGTAACAATCTTTACGAAGGAATACAACGTTATGACGTTATGGCAAAAAGAATACACTAAGTACGTGATGATAAAGTATACCTCAAAATTCTTTGCAACTACAATATGTCATCTTACCATCCCATAATACTTTGTGCCTTTGACTAGTTTCATCTTTATAATATTGTAGCACAAATTCAATACCATTTTCTTGAAGCGTCGAATATTGTGTTGCTCTCCCAAACTCCTCTTGAAAAATCTTGAAAGCATAGGGCATCAAAACACTATGTGTTTGGTCTTCTAACAGTGACATTGATATTAAAGAAGAACCTCTATATGTCTCCAACTGTCCAACATCATATCATGTGATTGTATTTGCTCAATATCTTCAATGGCAAGATCAACCTAAATTTCCAAATAGTAAAATAAATTAAAAACTTTTGTATGACACATGAAGACTACAAATATTAATATATATATATATATATACAACAATAGAAATCAATGGTAAAGAATGACATAATTGTTTGATGGGTTGGATCAAGTTTGTGTGAAAACTAACAAATTGTTTAATAAATGCATTTATACTTACCAATCTTCCGGTTGTTGTCATTCCCAAAAAAATGCTGACAAAGATAATAGGGTACCTAAAACTGCTTGATTTGATATAAACCAATTGCATGTTTGTTAGAGAGCATGTCATATTTTGTCATAACTTGAAACCATTGATTGTCAAACTCTTCACATAACTTTAACTTATATAACATATAGAAGTCCATGCACTAATTTGAATATTGATTACGAAAAATTGATGTAAACCAACTGCTAAATTTAGCAGTAATATGCCATATACAAAAGGCATGCTTTGTAGCCAATTTTTTTTTTTTTTTTTTTTTTTTGATATTGCCTCTGTAATCCATAGATTTTGGTCCGTCAAAATTGCCTTAGGTTGATTCTTCATTAAGCATGCAAAAGTCTGCTAATCAAATACAGATTTACTAAAGCATGAAAATATTTTAAAGGATATACATTATTATTCTACTAATTAATCAAATAAAATTTAAAAAATAATTATACAAATTTATAAGACAAAGAATGTACCTTCATTAACCATTGAAAGACACTTGTTGTTTCATTTCGAAGAAGTGCACAATCAAAGAGAATTGTCTTTCCATGATTATTGACACCAACAAAAATATCAAAAAAAACATATTATAAGCATTCACCTTATAAGTAGTAAATAAAACAACATCCCCATATTTTTGGTACCAATCAAAACAATGAGTAGGTGACCCAAAAATATGCTCCAATCTATTTTCTTCATTGGTTGTAAATGCTTATTGGAATCTAGAGTTCTCTTCTTTAGCAACTTTGCAAAATTGTAAGAGATCCATGACATCATTCTTTGCATTCTTCCTCCTCATTTTCACATAAAGATTATGAATATCCCTTTGAAAAAATGGAAGTTGTCCATGTTTCAAATGCCTCTCAAGTTTCATATCACGTATTACCTCTCTAATTGAGAGTCTAGCTTCTTTCAATAAGAAAATGCATTTTTCATCATCTATAGTGATAACCTGATTGGCTGGAAGAAATCACATCTTCAAAGGAGAGATCAAATCATGACTGTGGTCTACAACAAATTTAGTGACATGCCATTCTCGAGGAAAAATATCAAATGATTTTCGCAAAATGATACTTAGATGAGCTTTACATCAACATTTTAAAGGCTTCCTATTTCGTTGCTTCTTACACGGATCAACTATTTTTAGTAGTTGTTTACCTTGTCAATGAAAAAAAAATCACATCTTACTATTTCTCCTTTTTTTTCCCCTCGGTACGACCTTTTCAAATGGTAAAATCATATCGATTTGCATAATTTTTATAGAAAATGAAAGCTTGTTCTTCGTTAGGAAAACATTGAACAACAAAAGGCTCTAACTCATTTTCTATTAAATTTATATCTTCATGTTCTTCAATAACTCCCATTTCATCTATTGGACATTCATTCCAATCAATTATTTCATCTCCATAAGTATTATTACTTTTTCCATCATTTGGAAGCTCATTTAATTCAACACAATTCTTTGAAAACATTCCATGAACCTCACTTGCAATCAAATCATCATCAAGTTGTGCTATATTAAAACAAAAATTAAAAAAACAATCAACATCATATTATATGATATATGAATTATATATTAAAAATAAAATGAAAATAATAATACCTTCTTGAGACAATTCATTTAAGTCAAAATAACTCATTGGAAAAAATTGATGAGTCTCGCTTGCATCTACATTGTCATCCATTAGTGCTATATTAAAACAAGCGTTTAAAATATAAACATCATATTCTATGATAAATGAAATGTAAATTTACAAATAAAAGAAAATTATAATACCTTCTTGAAGGGATTTATTTAAGTCAAAATAATTTTTTGGAGTAAAGTAGTGAGTCTCACTTGCAACTACATTCTCATCCATTAGTGCTATAATACATGTATTAGAAGTAAAAATTAACCTTATATTAATTTTGGTGCTATATTAAAATAAGAGTTTAAAAATATTCTATGATAAATGAAATGTAAATCACAAATAAAATAAAATACTAATACCTTCCTAAAGTGGTTCATTTAAATCAAAGCAATCTTTTGGAGCAAACTATTGACTGTCACTTGCAACTACATTCCCATCCATTAATGCTACAATATACATGTATCAAAAATAAAAATTAACATCATATTAAGTTTAACCTATTTTTAAAAAATAACTATGAATCAAATAAAATACAATAGTGGCACTTTGTTTAATTATTTTTCAATCCTTCATTGGCATTTCTTCATCCCTTCTTCTCTTTGATATTGGTAAAGGGGAAGAAATTGAGTTTAATATTGGTAAAGTGAAAGAAAATGGATAGCAAAATATTGGTAAAATAAAATTTGGTAAAAAATAAAAAGTAAAATAGAGAGAAATATGTTAAGAGGACAATTTTTTTCAAAGAAGAAAAATGCCCCTAAGCCGTGTCTTCTTTAAGAGGGCAATTTTATCCAAATTTTTATTGCAAGTCGTGAGGTGTTTTTTCTCGTATTTACTCAATTTTTTATTAATGTAGGACTCATGTTAGCAAACCTTAACAAGCACCATGAGTGCTTGTTAACTTTTGCCATAAACAATACATTGAATGATATATTATTCCCTTAAAAAATTGAATTTCTTAAACAACATCAATAATATATAGTTGACTAAGTGACTAACAATTTTTTTTTTCTTCTGATAAAATTATTATTAAAAAAAAAGTTGTAGTTTTTGTGACAATGGTTTTCTGGATTTTTCTAAACTATACACCCTTATCAGTTAGGTGTGAGAAGAAAGAAAATTAAAGAATCACCCTTATCCTTTACATAGATGTGACTTATCAAACAAAACCTTGGAACGTGATACACTCGCAGTGACCCCATAGATGAGAGCGAGACTTGAGAGGACGTATTAATGAGGGTATTATTCTCGTGGTCCATAATGGTCATAAATGACATCGACACTTTCAGCCTTCTTTTGGAACTCTTATAGCATCCACACTAGATGTGGGATATGTGCCAAATGCTAAATATTTGGCACATATCCCACACGCTAAATATTTGGCACATATCCCACACCAAACTCAAATTGAGCCCATTAGCAGATGTGGCTTATGTTATTTTTTTTGCAACATTGAACAGTACCGTGGCAAATTTGCCACAGTACGGAATGGTGTGGCAATTTTTTTTTTCTTTTTTTTATTCCTTTCTCTGTCATCTCTCTGTGGCTGTTGGTGAGTTGGTGTGTTGGTGTGTTGTAATAAATATTATTTTAATGTGTAGTAAATATTATTTTAATGTATAGAATTGAATTATAAAACATCTAATAAATAGGATGTTATAAAATGATGTGGTAAAATAATAAAGTAGGCCTTTAGTGTGGTAAAATGACATAATTTTTAGAACATCTGCTACGGATGCTCTAAGGATCACAAACAATGGGCTCCATCTACCATGCTTTCCGTGTGAACACCATTACAAACCATTCATCATCAATGCTTTGCTTTCCTTGTAAAAAAAACATACTTTATTGAATATAATAAACTTAAATTAATAAGAAAACAAAAAGTCTTTTCATCCTTCTATTTTTGGCCTAATCTTTGAGGCAAACGAAGAGGCAATTTTGGAATTGAGATATAGCTAAATTTCTAGATCTTAATATTCTTTCAGAAATGTTAAAATATGTTTTAAGGGCATTAGTTTAAAAATTATTTTTAAAAATATTTTATGAAAAAATGATAAAGTAATTAATTTTTTTGACAATTTTTTATATCATATACTATATAATAAAAGTTGAGTTTAAAAGTCGTGGTTGCGCCAAGTGGCAGTACCGAATTGCAATTTATTTAATTTTTTTTAAAGATTTTTAGATTTTAAAAAGAAAACATTTACGTAAAAAAGTCTAATGTATCTTAAATTGCAACAATGTAGACATAGTGTAATCCAATTCTTTTTTTTTTTTTTTAATTACTCCACTAAAAAAAAGTTTAATGCATTTTAAATAGTAGCAATCGTATACTATGCTAAAAAAGAAGAAGTCTAATGCATTTTAAATTGCAGCAATGTATACTACACTAAATCAAAAGGTCTAATGCATCTTAAAAGGTTTAATGTATCTTAAATTGCAGTAACTGTATACTACACAAAAAAAAAGAGGTTTAATGCATCTTAAATTGCTTCAATGTACACTACATTAAATCAAAAGATCTTTTTTGTTTTATTTTATTTTATTTTATTTATAAGATAGAAAGTCTACTCTAACCTAATCTAAGTGTACAAGTGTGTGAAAGTTTTCTCTTGGAGATTTGAACTCTGGCTCTTGTCCCTCACACCCCACACCCCACAAGTACTTATACTTGTAGAGTGATCATCGTACCAAGGGTGTGCGGTGGTTACTAAATCAAAAGATCTAATCCATCTTAAATTGTAACAACCGTATACTACACTAAAAAAACAGGGGTCTAATGCATCTTAAATTGTAGCAATATTTATAGAATATTTTAAATAAATATATAATTTAATTACAATTTTAGTAATAAGTGCTTTTAGAAAATTAAAACTTGCCACAATTTTTAAAAATATTTTATAATATATTTTTTTGCAAAAAAAAAAAAAAAAAAATTACATAATATACATTTTCCATGTAACTTAATTTTTAAAAATATTTTTACTATTTAATTTGTTATTAGATTTGATTATATTATCAAAAAATATATATTTTTAAAAATTTATATATAATTTTTTTTATCAAGCTGTGCATCACACAAGCACAATACTAGTTTATAATAAAAGTGGGGTCAATTTTTTTTTTTTTTTTTAATATGGTTTATTAACAATTGTCTTAAAGACACCCATTAACATGACTGTTTTTCTTTTACCAAAAGAAGGATTTTAACTTTCATATAATATGCCAAGCCTCGTGACTATATTTGCAGGGATGATCTAAAAACCATATAATTTAATTGATACTTCTTGTTGTGTTTAATGGAAACATTCAGAGTTCAAGTTTGGCCACTGTCAATTATATGTGTGTGTATATATATATATATTCACAAAAGGGTGGAGGGGGTTTTGTGAAATATTTACAATTGAAACTACACTTGATGGAAG
The DNA here is from genome assembly GCA_030445155.1 of Quercus variabilis. Taxonomy (NCBI): domain Eukaryota; kingdom Viridiplantae; phylum Streptophyta; class Magnoliopsida; order Fagales; family Fagaceae; genus Quercus; species Quercus variabilis. Next base: position 5,297,528 of record CP129448.1, on the reverse strand, counting down.
GTTGATAGACAAAACAAAGCCATACACAAAATTAACAAAGCACCATTATGTTCCTTTTTAAAAAAAAAAAAAAACAAAAAAAAAAAAAAAAACAAAAACAAAGCACCATTTTGTAATATTGTTGGAATTTTCTCTATTTCCTCCTTGCTTCCCTCCCCTTTTTTGTGGAAGAAGAAGGAAGGATATTGCAAGTTCCTAAGACAATACATTTCTTTCTCTACCAACCCAAACACAATTACTAACAAACCTCTATCTACCTCCAAGAGGGAGTTGAACCCTATTCCAAACAAAGTCATTTTCATTTAAAATAAATAAATAAATGATTAGAAGAAATGTTTACACTAATGCTTTTTATGCATATACCCAAGTTGGGTCAAAGAGAGTCTATAAATGGCTTTCCTTTATTTTTCTTGTTGGTATATATGTTAAAGTTTTCTTTGGAAATTGGAATCAATATGGATGTGTAAGTTTCTCGCAGAAAATTGATTTTATTTACTCCTTCTATCAAATTTTGTTTTATTTAGGACTGAAAAATACATCTCATTTTGCTTAATTCACCCAAACCAATGTAGGTTTTTCTAATCTTTAACAGGTGATGGAGCAAATTAAGACCTGCAAGCTGCAACCCCAAATACATATATGTAGATATGTATGTATGTTTGTATATAATTTATACATATTTTTTATTGTCTCTTGCAATTTTTTTTTTCTATCTTTAGCATTCTCATGGTTACTCGTCAATTTTCTCTTTCATCACTATCTCATAAATGACGGAATAACCTTATTTGAGATGACATAATACCTTTAACTTGTCTCATTTTCAACTAATCCGTTCCCATCCTCCTTTTCCCAAATAAGAGAGAAATGGAGCACTCATGATTCATTTACTTTCTAACCAACTTTTTCAAGGGAATATTATATAGCAATTTATTGTCTTTGAAAGACAGAAGGAAAAAAAAAAATGTAAATTTTCAAAATTAATATTAATTAGTCTGGTTGCCATTTTAGTTTCATTTACCTTCTAACCAACTTTTTCCAGGGAATATTATAGTAATTATTGTCTATGAAAAAAGGAAAAAAATGTCAAATTTCAAAATTACTATTTTTAATGTAATTGAAAACAAAGTAAACAGAAAAAAAAAAAAAGAAAAAAGAAAAAAAGAAAAAGAGTATTGACTATTGACTATTGACTTTGATAAGTTAAAAGAAGTGGTGGTAGGCATGTAGATACACATGTAGATAATATAAATTCAGTCTATACAAAATTCAAATAGTAGAGAAGACAGCCTCACGTTTTCAAGTTCCAACTACCAGTAAAACTTCTTCATTTTTCAACAAATCTGACTTCTTCGTATTTCTAGAAATTCATCTGCACTTTCTAGAGACCCTTCTTCTTTCTCTTCCTTGTGCTCTCAAAATTTCTACCAATCTCTCAAGAAAGTCCTTCTTTGTTGTTGCCTCGTCTTTCCTATCTCTTTGTAACGCATATAAAGAATCTTTGTCCAAGAACCTTTGAGATATCAAGTTCATTTCTTTGTGTCAATCTACAAATATCCCAGATGGTGTTGCAACTGTTCTTCACATTGGCCTTCTCTGCTGTGCCTCTGACTCTCTATGTTCCTCCTGTTAGAAGCTTGAACCTCTTTTTAGAGGCTGTGGAAGGTTTTCTAAGGGAATCAAGAATATATACCAATAGGGTGTATCCAAGAGTTCGTGTGGTTTGGTCTAGGCTTGTGGATTGTATGCTTTGCAGCAACATGAGGTAGATTTAGAAAGATCAGATCCTTGTTTTTGATAGTTTTTTTTTTCTTTTTTTTTTTCTCTTCAAATTTAGTTTTAGACTTGTTCTTTTCATTTTGATATGACTTAGATTGTTTATGTTTTCCAGAAAAGTTGTTTTTGCTTCTGGGATTGTGCCTTTAATTGTGGAATTATGATATTCCTTTTTCCTTTTTTTTTTTCTTTGGATAATTAGTGGAAGTATGGAGAATTGATCCCTGGTTCAAGGCAGTACAAGTGAATTGGGTATTATTAATTTCAAGGCAATATAAAGAAGAACGTTTTCTTTTCTTTTAACGTTCTTATGGTAATTGGTATATATTTTTGCTTCTGGGATTGTGACTTTTATTGTGGAATAATGTTTTTTGTTTTTTTTTTCCCTGTCTTTTTTGGGATAATTAGTGGAAGTGTGGAGAATTGATCCCTGGTTCAAGGCAATACAAATGTGTTGAGTATTATTTCAAGACAATATAAAGACAACACATTTTATTTTCTTTTAACATTCTTATGGTAATTGGTGTATGCATGATGCATCTATACATATTTTTCCTGGTATGTGCGGCCAACAGCCCAATGGTGTGGCAACACGCTGTTAATGGAGGAACTTAAACCCATTACTTGAGGCATGTTGGTCCTAGCCTCTTACCAATAGGCCAACCAATGTGTTGGTCCATGTTATAAGTTATCATATAGGATTAAGAAGTCTTGCTGTCTAGATCTGGTGGGCTATAAATTAACATATAAATGAAAATGGGACAAAGATTAATTACAAAATTAGTTGGAACTTAAAGTTACAATCTTAATATATATATATATATATATATATTTATTTTTTTTTTAATTTTTATTGGAAGTAAATTTTGATAAATTTACTATTAGATTATATTTTCTCCTTATATTCTTCATGTTTGCAAATTTTTAGAAAATTAAAGATTAATAATTATGTCATTAATAAATTATTTAAATTGTAAATTTTTGTAGTTTAAAATTATGCATAAAATTGTGTTAAAAAAATTATACATAAAATATAAGTTTATACATCGTATAGTAAATAATATCTGATTGATATAAAATTTGACGTGTATTGAAATCGTAAAGAACATGCACTCAATGGTTAGATTTTCAAAATATATAGTAGTATTTATTTTATTGAGTAAGGTTCCAAATTTGTAGCTAAATTTTATTCATAAAAATCTTATGTCCCATTTTTAGTGTTTCATATAAGTTTACCAATTGCACTATATCAATTTTTATTTAAACTTTAGTTATATTACTAGGGAAAAAAAATAGTATGTATGGCAGGCTCCAATTGATGGATTATATCATGTGGATACTATGGGAAAGAAGGTTTTTACTTTCAATATATCTTGCACACCAACTTATATGTCAATCCAACAAATAGAAAAGTAATAAAAAAAACAGGAACCTCAGCAGCTTAATTGAGCTGTCAAAACATGCACAACACTGTAGTGCATTGTGTTAAGAAAAGAGCAGAAGCATGGCAACAGAGAAAGGATCAAGCTTGGAAAGAGTGGATTTGGTTGCTGAGTTTAAATTAGGTTGCTGAGTTTGGCAGTTTGTCATTTAGCTTTCTATCCCTATCTTATCTGGAAGAACACCCACCCCACCCCCCCAACCACAAAATCTGAGTTGTCTTGTGTATAATAATACTAGGAAAAAGACAAGGAAAGAGAACCATGACACCAATTGTCTTCACTTTTCTTAGAACATTGGTGATATTGCCCTGATCTTAAGCTGGAGTTAGAGGTTCTAATCCAAGCTTTTGCTTTGGATTTCTTGGTAAAATATACTGTTTAGAGTTTGTAGCGAAAGGAGCACTCACAATCACCAATCAGCCTGAAAAGAACAAAATAACCCACTGATTGGTCTCATGAATAAATATGACACGCTTATTATGGTTGGTGTTTGACATGATAGAAAGGACTATTTGCAATAAAATAAAATAAAAAACCAATATTTTCACAAACATGGTCAGAAATACTCCATAGGAATGGAGATATTAAGATACAACATTTTATTGATGTAATATAATTTTGAGTACAATTATTGAGTTCTTTATTATTACAGTTATATTATCAACACCAAATGAATCATTAAGAAGAAAAACTATAAGATACAACAATGAGGCAGGTACACCAAAAAGAATGAAAGAATGAATTTGAATTTCTTGTTCAATTGTGAACCAATTAGTTGGATAGTGTGCAAGGCTTAAGGAACCAAAATACATCCAAGGCTCTTGCTTCTCTTCCTTCAACGATGGATTCAGGTCGGCCTTTTTCTGCAGATTCCTCTTTCATCACCTCCTTACTTTGCTCTACTTCTTGAAGTATCCCCCTCTCCTGTGTAGCCTGTAAAAATACAAATCAATCAGGAAATTGGTAATTCAAAGTTTTAAGAAAAAAGACTTGCATGGAATCCAGTCTACTACATATGTGCTGCTAGTGGTCATGCTGAAAGTCATAACATCATTGGTGCAACAAACATAATTACTAAGGTGGCAACAACCATAATTACTTCTTGAGTGCAATATGGAGCGAATTGTCAAACATACAAATAAAGTATCGAGCGAATTGTCAAACATACAATTGATCTTGTGACTCCCATTGACACACATTTATTGCAGGACCTACCTCCATAATTGAATAATCTGGATAAGCATATAACAATTGCTAACCAAAAGTAGTTTGCACTCGAGGATTAGATCAATATTCACGAGCTTTGAAGCTTAAAATCTCAATCTAGATGAGCTAGATGTGCCTCCTCCTAATCATGTTTTTCATTATGCTTTTAAAGCCAATATTGAACGAGTAGGAACAGATCAAGAACCCAAAAAGTAGTACATACCATCATCCTGGATTTGGAAGCCTTTGATGGGGTGGTTTTGGTTGGTCCACGAGTAGCAGAAAAGCATTGGGGAGAGGGAGGATTTGTCCGAATTTGCAGCAGGCTTTCCTCTCGTTTGTGCTTTACATTGTTCAAATCAAGAGAAATTGGAACATTCTCTGCCTCATCAGCTCTTCTGCACAGATAGTCATCACATATAATCTCATAATCATAATACCAAAAATGAAATATGGTCAATCATTTAAAGCTTTTTTTTAAAAAAAAAAAAATTTATTTATAAATAAAGATAATTTTATTTGAAAGAGGAGCTAACTTGAATACACAATTTGTGAATTGAACCACTGCTAAATAGCTCAATAGTTTAAACCCTTCATTTAACAATCTGCCTAATGAGACTTTCACAACCATTGGAAATCCATTTTGTGGACTCCAATGGTCCCAACTTTCCAACATTTGAGATTAGTCCCTTTTTTTACATTGTTCACCGATTAAATTGCTTCTCCAAGATCCATTATATAATGTGCACAATCATCCATCTTGCATATACTTCTTGTTGTTACTAATCACCACTCAATTAGTTGCATCAATGGTGGTTCTAAACAAAGGACTACGTGCACTCAATGGCAATTTGATTAGGTGATTATAATACCAATTTCATATACATTGTTTCAAATTTGTATGTGAACTTGCTCAGTTAAGTGAAATCATTCCATTACACACACAAACACAAACACTGGTACACAAATTGAGCAATATTTGTCTCATAGATCTGGCATATGCATGATTTGGTGTGACAGATATGATGGTTCATTTGCCACTAATAATCACCACTTAATTAGTTGCATCAAAGATGGTTCTAAACAAAGGTTTTCCTGCACTCAATATCAACTTCATAAGACCAATTCCATAATCTTTTGTAAGTGAACTTACCTAGCTAACTGAAATCTTAGAATTCATACACACAAATAAGATTGCAGATTTACACACACACACACACACACACACACACACACACACACACACATGTATGCACAAATTGAGCAATAAGTATCTAGTACATCTATAATATGCCTCATATCTCTCAAAAAATGTGAGTATCACACAATTGTATGTTGTGAGCAAGATGATGCATATGCTAGATGCACAAGATATCTTCTTAAAAATAAGAGAGAGCAAAACAAACTTACTTCTTCCTCCTCAGCTTCTCTTTAACACTGCTTTCCCCCATTCCTAGAGACTTTTCTTTATCCACTTCAAGCAATGGTTTCCTCTCCTTCTCTTTCTCCTTCACTTCCCCCAAAACTTCACAAGAACCCTCCTTCACCGCCTTTTCCTCCACAACCACATTACTCTTCTCCACAATCAACCTCTCCACAGTCTCTCTCTCCCTCGTCCTCGTCGCCATTCTCTTCAATTCATTGCAAAACTCAGTGATCTGATTAAGTATATCCCGCCCTGCAAACAAGTTCCTTGCCGAGAGAGTGCTTTTCAGCCTTGGCAACTCATTGTTCTGTGGCATGTCATTAACCATTTTCTTCTTCTCTGTGCTTGATTTGAATGCTGTCTTCGTGGACTTGGCAGGGTGAACTGGAGGAGTTGATAAATTTGGGTTCTGATTTTCGCTATCTTCATTGGATTTGGGATTGTTAAGCCCTCTTCTCTTCAATTTTGCATCTCTAAATTAATTGGAACAAAAAAAAAAAAAAAAATCATTTAGATAAACTATAGAAATACTCGAATTGAATTGGACTTTTTTAAAGCTAGGATTTTCATTAGTACCTTTTACTTTGATCACGGAGTGGAAAAGATTCAGAACCATTAGCTGAGCTTGTGAGCTTCACCAAACCCAAAAAAGGAAAAAACAATTGAGAAAATCAGCCAGTTATATAGGATTAAACTTCTGTTTGGTTACTAGGAAAAGTGAGGAAAAGAAAAGAAAACGAAATCTTGAATCTTCCATCTTTTTTTGAGTTAGTCTCTAAAGAAGCTTAAAAATGGTCCCCACATAAAGAATCAACCCAAGATTTAAACAAACTTTCTTCTTTATTTTATTACATTTTCTGAGCAACCAAACAATACTAGAGCATAAACTTAAAATGGTCACTTCAATCTAGCTCACAAGCCAAAGTGAAGGTTATATTGTTAATACATCTTAGGTACCCACTTAAAGAATCAACCCAAGATTCAAAATTTCAATCTTCTTCATTATTTTCCTCCATTTTCTGAGCAACCAAACAACACTAAAGTATCCAAGAAAGCTTCAAAAAAACCAAGACTACAAACCTTAGAAGGAGTTGACTTGAGAAAATCCTCAGCTGTCTTTGGATGCTTGCAATCTGAAAAATCAAAGACAATTTCACAAAACATTTCACATAAAAAAAACACCAACAAAATTCTCAGCTATACATGCATTCGAAAAACGTACAACACTACTACATAAAAAGAAACTTTCCCATTATAGTGTTACACATAAAAACTCAAAAAAAAAGAAGCAAATTTGATTCATTCGCTACAAAGTATTTGAGTATAGAGGTTGAGAAGGATGAAAAGCTTACTGGGTCTGCAAAACCAGGCCTCATCATCCACAGATTCGTGCGGAGCCAAGAAATCCACCCACTTGGGTGCGTTTATGTGCTCATATAGTTCGTCCTCCACAAATATTGACTCTATTCTCTTCCAATCAATTTTTGCTGGTTCCATTACACACACACACAGAAAGACAGAGACAGAGACAGAGAGAGCTTTGGGATTGGGAGAGACAGAGAGTGAGGAGGAGATGAAATATGACCGTTAGTGGAGTGAGGGAGAGAGAGAGAGAGTGAACGTTAAGTGGGGCTTTCGGTTTCACCAATTTTTTTGACCGTTGGAGATTTAATTAAATTTTTAGTGTTTTAATAAAATAAAATAAAGTATGGAAATTTGGGCAGTTTGGAACTATGTGGGTTTGGGTTTTTGCTTTGGAATTGGATCTGGATCTTGGCATGTGGGAGAGAGGACTAATATGCAGATGGGTGACTTTTATAATTTTTATGGTCAATGATGGACTCAATACATTCTGCTTTATGCTCTTGTGAAAAGAAAAAAATTAGGGCCTTTGCCAAATGTGTGGATTGTAGTGGATGGTAGTTCTGTGGTGGCCCACCTAGCTTTATATAAGTTTTTTCATCTAAAGACGGAGGCTTTTTTTTTTTTTTTTTTTTTTGAGAAACATCTAAAGACAGAGCCTAATATATCACACTTTTAAGTTAATATCAAACCATTATAAAACTTTTCAAAACTAATCCCTTTAGTCCGCGTGTAGAGGATACTTAGTACCTAAACAATGTTTAACTAGTTAGTTTTTTCTCAACAGTGTTTAAGGACTAAGTTGCCTATAGATATATAATTAATCAGTTTTGAAAAGTTTTGAACTTGTTTAGCATTATCTCAAACTTTAATGTATGTTAATGAAATTTACCTTTTTATTTTTATATAAAGTACAAATTTTACAGCATAAATAATGTATTTTCAACAAGAAAAAGTAATTCAAATGTTTATATTATCGTGTGTTGAGGTGATAATAAATATATTCATTGCAACATCTTTTTTTTAAAGAATTATATACATTGCAACATAATTAGACTAGGCAAAGTAATAAAAGACTTGTGAAGAAGAAAAATGGAAGAGAAAAACAGGTGATGGTTTTTTTTTTTTTGATAGAATGGGTAAATTACTTGTATCTGCAATTATGCATTTATATTATATGGGTCTCTCTCTCTCTCAGATTCAGATCCCCTAGATCTCTTAAGGTATTTTACCAGATAGATTTCTTTAAATTTTAAGTATTCTTTAATGATTTAATGGTTTAAATTTTACCATGTCAGCATTCCACTAATAATTTATTATTTTAAGAATATTATTAGTGGCATACTGACATAATAGAATCTAGACTATTAAGTTATTAAATAGTGATTAGAATTTAAGGAAATGTATTGGTAGAATATCCTAGGAAATCTAGATCTCTCTCTCTCTAAATACAAACATAATAGTACATGTTAGCTCATATTGGGAAACTAGCTACTTCAATTTTTTTCTGATTTAAATTAATGTTTCCATTTAGTAACATGACTTGGTTGACATGCACATTAAATGAGTTTTAATTGGGTGATTAAACAACATGGTATGATGCACTTAATAATCTCCTTTTCTAGACTACTAAGTAAGAAGGCCATTGCCGAACTCTTTAGTCAGAATTCATATTGATCAACCTAACGAAAAGCTCAAGTTTCTCCTTACATACAACGTTAGTCACCATGTAAACAAGGTTTTTCTCAATCTGAATGTTTTTTTTTTAACAACATTAATTGTTTATCAACAATAGCTTACAGTATATCAAATCAATGTGCTACGTATGTAAATGGTAAATAGCTTTCTTCCTTTGAATGGCGTGGGACAGTCAAAAGACTCAAAACCAATCTAGGATTATATATAATTTAATTTCTTTTACACATTTTATTTATAATTTAATTTTTATACATATTTTGATATCACCTCTAAGACATTAGTCACTATATCTCTCAACACTCTCTGTTCTCTTTGATCGTTTCAGTGTTGAAGCTACCTCCAATATGGAAACTTGGAAAAAAAAACTTGGGAAGAAAAATGGAAGAGAAATGGGTGATTTGAGATAATATTTTTTCCATTTGCTTTTGTTTAGTACTTCACCCTCAATTTTATTTTGATTTAATTGAGAAACTTTTTCCCCTTATAATAACATGACTTGATTGACATGCACAATACATTGGTTTTATTTGGGTGATTGGAAGACATGGGTACAGTGCAGTTTAACAATTTTGGTTTCTAAGCTACTAAGAGCACTCTCATCAGGTGTGCCAAATGCCAAATATTTGGCATTTGGCACACCAAATACCAAAAACTGACCCCCATGAGGTGTGCTAAATGCCAAAAAATTTGGCACACCGCTACAGTACTGTCTCAAATATGAGATGGTATGGACATGAATGCTATAATTTTTTTTCTTATTTTATTCACTGAATCACGTTTCTCTCTCCTCTCTGGTCTCCATCTCTCCATTGCTCTTATTCTCTTCTCACTTTCATTTTTTTTTTCTCACTCTCTTCCTCTCTTCGTCTACAACAGCTCTGTGGTCGGATCTTCGTCTGCAACAGCTCGTCTGCAACGGCTCTCTGGTCGGATCTTTGTCTGCAACAGCTCGTTTGCAACGGCTCTCTGGTCCGATCTCCGTCTGTAATGACTCTCTGGTCGGATCGCCGATCTCTCTCTCTCTCTCTCTCTCTCTCTCTTTTGGTGGTTGTGGCAGTATTGCTAATGGTGGTTGGTTGTGGGTATTATTAGTGGTTGGCTGATTATGGTTGAAGGTGGTGGGTTGATCGGGTTGTGGGTGTAAGGTTTGGCGGCGGCAGCGGGTGGGTCTGCGGTGGGTGGGTGTGTGGGATGCAGTGGGTCGGTGGTGGGTTGTGTTTTTTGTTTTTGTTTTTTTGTTTTGGTGGTTGTGATTCGAGTGGCTGTGGGTGCGGTGGTTGTGGGTGTGGGTGGGTTGATTTTGGTGGTTGTGATTGTGGGTGCGGCGATTGTGGGTTGTGATTCAAGTGGCTGTGGCTGTGGGTGCGGCAGTTGTGGGTTGATTTTGGTGGTTTTCTTTTTTTGTTTTTTCTGGTGGGTGCGGCGGCAGTGGTTGTTGGTGGCAGTGCTGGGTGTGCCGTTGTTTGTTGTTGTTGATTTGTTGAAGATGATGATATATTATTTTTATGTGTTGAAAATATTATTTTAATGTATAGAATTGAAGAATAGAACATCTGATAAATGGTATGTTGTAAAATGATGTGTTAAAATGATAAAGTAGGTGTTTGGTGTGTTAAAATGGCATTTTTTATAGAACAGCCGATGGGAATGCTCTAAGAAAATAGGCCATAGGCCCATAAAGGCCATAACCCAATTCTTCCAATAAAACCTGTACCAGTCAGCCCGATCAAAGCTCACATTCCTTCTTACACAGTACACACAACCTTGGGCATGTTTGACTATTTCAAAACGTGGTGTATTCACTTTTCATTTTTTGTATTCTGTATTCAAATTCTGAATTTGAATATAGAAAAAAGCATTCACCTATTTTCACATTTGATAATGTTTGGTAAGTTGTTTTTAATAAATAATTTGGGTATATAATTAATCATACACAGATTTGGCCATTATTTTCTATTATTTTTTAAAGAGATTTATTAACTTGTGCCATTAGGACATACATTAGTAAACCATTTTAGAAAACTTCTTATAAAAAAAAAAAAAACAAAAAAGTAATTAATAGTTTTGACAGTTTTTTCAATTCTCTATAAAAACTTTTCTAAAATAGATAGTTAATATGTGACCTAAGGGCACACATTAAACAAACCCTCAACTTTTTTAAATTAACTTCTCTCACTTACACACAATCACATCACTTAGAAGTTGACATGCACAATACATTGGTTTTATTTGGGGGCAAAATTTGCAGAAAAGCATCTGTTTGGAAAAAAAAAAAAAAAAAAAACTAGCAAAAAAGCATGCGGTTGATAAATTTTAGTAGGTTAGATTGTCTAAAAAAAAAAAAAAAAAGTGGGACTTGAGTTTATGAAACTCTAGTTCCAAGATTTTTCACAAGGAACTCGAGTTCCGTACGAAACTCGAGTTCTATTCAAATGGAAGTCGAGTTTCCTAGACTCGATTTCCACATTGTTTTTTTTTTTTTTTGTCAGACTTCGCACAAGACAAAAATAGTCCAACTTACTAATATATTTCATCTGCATGCTATGCACCAAAATTTTTTCTAAAAATCTACTATTTGGCAAATTTTGCCTTTATTTGGGTGATTGGAAAACATGGTACAGTGCAGTTTAACAATCTTGGTTTCTAGGAAGAAAATAGGCCATAGGCCCATAAAGGCCATAACTCAATTCTACCAATAAAACCTGTTACCAGTCAGCCCGATCAAAGCTCACAACCTTGGGCATGTTTGACGATTTCAAAACGTGGTGCATTCACTTTTCATTTTCTGTATTTTGTATTCAAATTCTTAATTTGAATATTGAAAAAAGCATTCACCTATTTTCACATTTAGTAGTTTATGGTAAGTTGTTTTAAATACATAATTTGAGTATAGAATTAATCATACATAGATTTGACCACTGTTTTCTATTATTTTTTAAAGGGATTTATTAACGCGTGCCCTTAGGGTATACATTACTAAACTATTTTAGAAAACTTTTTATAAAAAAAAGAAAAAAAGTAATTAATTTTTTTGACAGTTTTTTCAATTCTCTATCATTTTTTTTAAAAAATAAATAATTAATATGTGCACTTAAAACAAACATTAATCGAAACCTTAACTTTTTTAAATTAACTTTCTCACTTACACACAATCACGTCACTCAGAAGTCAAGAATGGTAACAACAGACATATATTAATTACTCTCTAAACCAAAACCACCAGAACACCTCTTTCATCTCTACCCCAAGCTTTTCTCAATATGAATTTTTTTTAAATAAAATAAATTACTATTTCTTAACAACTATTCATAGTTTATGGTATGTCACATCAATGTGTTTTGTATGTATTTGAGTGTTACCCCTCGTATTCTTTTTCTACATATATATATAAAGGATATGTAGAAAAAAGAAATGTTCTAAAGGACAACTTCTGAGATTTGTACGATATGATGAACATACGTGAAGCGTGAAGACGTGAATATTATCCATGCAATAGACTAAAAATCAGTGTTGTTTCAGTTATTTACAACAAATTAACATCGTTGGAGACAGAAAGATTTTTATAACAAGAAGAAGTAGATACAAGGGTGAGTCTCCAAATAGATTAAGTAAAAGAGAATATAAAAACAAAGCACTTACAAAATCATAGTAACTGCCACTCTTCTTAGATAAGATTGTTGGGTTTTGTGAAATCTAGTTGTGTTTGATTCAGATTATAACCCGACCCAAAATAATGTTGTTACAGTTTTTAATGGGAGATTTTCTGAGGTTTAGTTCATGGAGCGGAGACTTGGGCCTATTGGCCCAAGCCATAGTGCTTATTGTGAATCCTGTGCGCTGGATATATAAAATTTGTTGTTTTGAATATCAAGGGTTTTTATCTTGTTTTTGAGAGAGAAAAACTGTATTGCTGCACTTTGTATTTTTCCTTGAAAATAGTGAAATCCTTGCAACTCCATGGACGTAGGCAAATTGCCGAACCAAGTAAATACTGTCTTGTGTGTGATTATTTTTTTTGGCGTATATTTTTCTCTATTTTTTCATCTCACAAGTCTAGAAATTTCGTACATATTCCCATCAAAGATTGTGCTCTCTATTAAGCTACAATATATATATATATATATATTTTTTTTTTTCTTTCTTCGATTTTGACTTTCTTTCTTTCTTTCTTTTTTAGGAACCCATTTTTACTTTATTCCTCTTTGCAAGATTTATTATTATTATTATTATTATTATTATTATTATTGTAAGGACTCAATTTGGATTGGACCCAGAGTATGAATGAGTTTTCAGTCCAATAAGCCCAAACAATAAATTTGTAGAGAATGGATTGAAGGTTTAGGCGCTGGCCGTCCTTCACCAAGCATGAAGCCTTTTCTTTTATATAAAAAAAATACTTATAACTATTTACAACCGGGGGATGCTCCTCAGCCATGGGCCGAGGAGCCCTTTCTCTTCTGCCTTTTATTCCCCCCCCCCCCTCTCTTTTTACTTTACTCGCTCTTCTTATATAGTCTTCATTATCCTATCTCGTTCTTCCATCTGTTGATCATCCATTCGCCTTTCTTCTGACTGCCCATCCCATCAGAGGTCTTATCAGCACTCAAGTGGTTCACTCTGATCAACGTTGCCTTGCTAAGGGGTTATATCACCATTAATGCGGCCAGAGGGGTTAGGTAAATGCATTAAGTATGAAGGTGATAGTTTGCCTCGGGCTTGTTCCTTCCAAAAATTATCCTTGACATGCTGAGGACGAAGAGGTCCTCGGTGTAGATCCGAAAAAAAGGCTTTCCCCAATTTAGTCTCGGATGGTCAGTCTTCCTTGGCGTGGGCCTTAGGCCTTATACACGATGGGCTGAGGCTATCAGGCCCATGAGCCCCACAATTATTATTGTGCTCTTAAAAAAAAGAAAAAAGAAAAAAAGAGGAGGAAAGAAAGGACCCTTTCCTATTTTTTCTAATTAGGATAAAATACTATTTTAGCTCCTAAATTTTACTAAAAGTTTGTTTTTTATCCCTAAATTCTTAAAAGTTCTTTTTTCATTCTCACACTTTGTAAATACTATTAGGCTTAACCTTGATTTCTTTCTACTGTCTAGAAGTTATATAACAAATTGCGTTATTTCTAGAGAATGCCCTTAAAAAAACACTTTTAACTCTTAAAATTTGAGATTGTTTTCTTTTTAAATTTTTATTTTTTAAAATTTTCATTTAGCCTTTAATAGTTGAATGTGTTTTCATATTGCTCTTATCATCCGTTTCTATTAATAATCATTGAATACCATTCATATTTAATAAGTTTGTGAAATATTAACTCTAAAATACCATAGAATATAGAAATTTCATTGTTGTAGGTAATAATATATTTAGCGTTCAGTTATGAGAAATTGAACTACAATGAGAAAACCTTCTTTTATGTATTAGTAAAAAAAAAAAAAAACACTAGAAAGTGTCAATCAATTGAACTACAAGACTAGTCCTTTAATTATTGGAAATAACAAATTTGATTAGATTTTAAATAGAAATTAATGAGAATGTTTAATGAACCACCGAAGAAACTCAAATCCAACTATGTCAAACATATGACAATACTATCCCCTAGAATTGACTCAACAAGTTAGAAGTCATTCTTTTATTTATTTATTTTTCTTATCAACAAGCTAGAATTAAGAAGCCATCCAATAATGATAACTTTTTGCTGATACATTGTGTGTTTTTGAGTCGGTGCTATTCCCAATATATACTGATATATTTAGAATTTATGTTTTTTTTTTTTTTTTTTTTTGAGAAACTATTTAGAATTTATGTGATCTATAAATTCTTGTAACAAATGATCAATTATTCCAAAAGATTAACATGTTAAGAAATAATAATTTAATTAATGCCAAATGCCTGAAACACCCTTTGGGCTTCAGATTAGTTGCAAATTGATCTCTTGTACTTCTAATAATTTTTCCTTTAAACTTCACGAGGTTTTCATATTCATGAAATTAACCCTTAAGACTGATTTTTGTTTGGTCTTAGTGACCAAAAAAGAGAAAAGTGACAATCAAATGACACCTAGAAATTGATTCGCACCAAATGATACACAAATAAATAGAAGTTAGTCTTAATGATTAATTTCACAAACATCGAAACCTAAGGGATATTTTTTTTTCTTTTAAAAAAATTGAAATTCTGGGGAGTATATTTGCAATTGACCCAACTCTAAGGGGGTGTTTATGCACTTTGGCCTGGTGCAGATCCCAGAGAGACAGAGTCACAGAGGAAACGTGAGCACTTTTAAAAGATTTTTTTTTTTTTTTTTTTAAGGAAATAATATGAAAGACCACTTCTGAAATTTGTACAATTTGGTCGGATAAAACTTAGATAGTCACGAAGTTGTGTTCTAGACTTTCACGAAATGGGTGAACCCTACACGTGGGTCTCACCATGAACCTACCCACTTTAAGAGCTCAAAGCACTATTCCAAATTACCTAAGTAATACAAGATAGTGTGAACACTTGTCAAATTCGTTGGGAATAAAATGAAACATACACAGGTTTCCATCCAAAAGATTCCTTATTACGCACTTGCCATGTGCTGTGTGCAATTAATGTGTTGACCCAAAAAGCAAGCAAAAACCTTTTTTTACTATTTTTTTTTTTCTAGGTAATTGTTTATGCGGTTTGGGGAAGCTCTCGAGTTAACGGTTTCATAGTAAACTAGGTACCACTAGGACTAGAAGGCTCGGTGGTTTTTTTTTTACTACTTTGTTGTTGGCAGTTGGTACAGTATTTCCTAAATATAGTAATATACTTGTCCCACAATTGAATTGTCATATTTAATTATACCAACAATTTTTTTTTTCAAACTTTACTGTGGGGCTATAAAATTTTAGAGCATTTTTCTTAGTTTAATCTCTTATTGGGTAATTATAGAATACGCTCAAAGTTTTTAGATTTTGTGATATCTTGCTTGATCCATATTACCATATGTCATTTTGGTTAATGAGTTATCGAACGGAAGAAAATAGATAATTTTTGCCATAAAGTCATGAAATTCTTTGAATCTTGTATAAGTATCATCTAACCCTATGGTATATTAATTTCTCAAAAGAGGAGAATGATCACTGCCCAAAGAAGAGAATTTTGCAAAAGATACTTCTGGGGACAAATGATGGAGAACCTTCTACGATATGGTGGAAGGGATCATTGGCATGTAGGCTTTCAGTTTTGAGTGTTTTCTTTGAATATTTCTTCAAGTGCATGTATTCAAAGGAATTTTGCGATGTTTCCAAAGAAGAAAGACTGTCTTCTTCAGTCCAACTGGCGCGAAGACTTTCACTTTCTGATTCTTTGATTTTCTTGGCTTTGCGTTGGGAAGTTTTTGGAATTTTCTTTACATGCTTCTTTAGATGCGTGTGCCAATGGTTCTTTATCTCATGGTCTGTTCGTCCGGATAAATTTTTGGCAATCATAGACCACCTGAAAGGAGAACATTTCGCGTTCACTGAACAAGCTTATAAATGAAGGATAGCAAGAAAAAAAAAACGAACAAACAAATATTTTTACTTGTTCTGGTAAGTGAAAATAGATTTAGTTTCTAATTTTTTTTTGGTTACAGAAATTGTTTATCCTGACGTACATAATACCTATGGAAACTTGGGGAAAAAAACACAGTATTGTTTTATATTTTGGTTCATAAACTTAGTTCGATTTCATAATGCTAAAAATTTATTGAGGAGTTTCAAAAGTTAAAATGTTTTTATACATACTTGTTTCCCCTACAAGATTCTTTGAATCTTGTAAGGGAGACATTGATTGTCTGTTTGTCTCTTTGGGGTAACGGTTATTACATTCTTTGAATTTTTATTTTATCCAATTTATTTTATAACACATTTGCCAAATTGAGATTTCTTGTTGATCTATCGTTGAAACACACATGAATAAAAATTTCATTGAGTGAATCGGCAAATGGTGTCATGACATTTTCTCTCCTAGTTTAAGCTGATGAAAATTCTCAACAAAATTGTTTCACATTAAAATCAACGGAGCCTAAATGAATTAATTAAACAATAAGTTAGTAAATTAAATAAGAAGAAGTGAAAGTTCAAATGTGGTTAGTGAGTCTTAGGTGAGGGTTTAATATCTTAATTAAAAAAGTTTAATATCATCATGATAAGGAGAATGGCTTATTATTAAGTTTCTATATATCTTTAGTTAAAAAAAAAAAAATTTAAGTGTTTTAAAAAAATTTGGGTTAAGGGAATAAAATTAAACTATGAGAAAGTGTTTTAAATTCTATTAGACTTAATTTAAAGCATGTACATGCAAGAAAAATTGATCTAATCCACAAGCATATAGGAAAGTTGAGCACCAATACCAACACACAACTTAATATATCATACAAATGTTTCCGTTTGGATTGAAAGAGGAATGAAGAGTAAGGTAGAATTAGCTGCAAATTAATATACATTTTGAGCCTGATTACCAAAAGATGTTCAATGCAAGCAGGATTCTCCTCTTACCAAACAAAACCACCCTCAAGATCTTTTGAATGCAATGCTTATGAGTCATGACTCATGCTGGGTTATTCATGCACCTTGATGGTGGACAGGAGCTGACTTTTAGCCAAGCATCATCGAGAATAACTTGATTAATTAAGCTTAAGCCTGTATAATATGACTAATATTTAGTAACATTCATAAATAACTTGAGCACCTAATCCCTATATATGTTTGGGAAAGTTATCTGGGTGTATTGAGATTATGAATGGTATATATGACAATGAGACATATAAAGTTTTCACTTTACAAGTGTGTAAAGCCACCTTATAGAATAGTAACTATTCCAAAAGAGGAAAATTACATCAAGTAAAATCCAAAACTAATCTCAATATTTCAATTTCCTAAAATCACTGAAGTATCAATAGAAACAAAAAGTTCAAGCTCATGAGTTGAAAATACAATACTTAAAAAAAGTTCAAAATACTAGAAGTCCAATCTTATTCCAAATTTCTAAACTCATTTAATGTGCATAATCTCATCAATGAATGTCCCAAAACTTTGTGTTCTTCATAATCTAAATTTGGAAGGGGAAAAGCGGATGAGCTTGACAACTTAATAAGTAACCAAAAACCTAATTAGCCTTATCAAGCATTTAGATAAGGAAAATAATAAATTGTACATAAGATCAAATTATATAAGCTTAGAAATTGTTTCTTAGTTGGATGGGAAAGTAACATATAATTTGACATTAGTTTTACAAATATCAAGTTTCAAAACATAAAAAATCATAGTTTACTATGAGTTCTAAAAAATCAGAATTTATAATTTGCAATGAGTTAAAAAAAGATTAAAAAATTTTCATTGATTTTAACCGATTCACATATCTAATCATATTTATATTTTTAACAATCTTTATAATTTTGATTACGATTTTGATTACGCTGTATTCTCATTACTAGACCCATGTGTACACTGTACATAGACCAGTGGTATGTCCCAAAAACTGATTTCTATGTCAATATGTATAAGTCTCATTGACTGGATCCAAAGTATAGTTAATAAGATTATACATATAAATTTTCTTGAACTTATATAGTTTTATCCCAATCCACATAAAAAATCAAATATTAGAAATTTACGGTTCAAATGAATTTATCATTCAAATACTTTCACAAACATGACAAATCATAATCCAAGTTTGAAAAAAAAAAAAAATTCTAAATAACCCGTTGAATTCAACGGGTTCGCACCAAATTATTGTGTAGTATTTTAATGAGAAAGAAAATCTAGCCCTTCAAGCACGACTCTTTGGTGGTCCCTCCATTTGACTAATGATCTTGATATCTAGCAGTGGGCATTTGCAACTACTGCATTAGGTGGATTCAATTTTTTTTTTTTTTTTTTTTTCTAAACATCGTTGAATGCTGTGCAGATTGTGGTGCATGCATACTTTAGTGTCGCTATAGTAAAAAGATAATATATATACACAATTTAGTGCTTCTTTAAATGATTTTTTTTTTTTTTTTGGAGAAGGTAATTGAATTCTTTTTAATTAGTCTTTTCTTATTATGATTTTTTGGTGGGTGCAGGTTCTGTTTTGTGGTGAATATGTGTTTATTTGATTAAATGGGGATGGTCTGAGAAGATTTGGAGGTTTCTTTTGCAAAACAATTGCTGAAACTTTAGCAATGTGGGTAATTTTGGAATAATTTTACTAGTAAAAGTGTTCTCTCTCTCTCTCTCTCTCTCTCTCTCTCTCTCTCTCTCTCTCTCTCTCTCTCTCATACAAAATTCATTTCTTTTATTTCTTATAAATATTCATAAATACTGTTTCAGTAGATTTTACAAAGGAATCCAAATTAGTTTTTGAATATCATCTAATTTTGTGCCAAGCATCCATTATTATTATTATTTTATAATATATTTGGTATCAAGTTGTTCACTAATTCATTTATAATACTCATATGAAAGACAAGATGACCAAACCTCACTCAACTATAATTCATATGAGAGGGGGGAGTACGCATTTATGATATTTCCGGAGTATTCAATAATTTTCCATCTAAGACTACCTCATCATTACTACTGTTGAATGTTTATGTGCATAAATATCAGTTACAACATAATAATTATTAGTAATTATCATAAATAACTCGAGTTATAAGATGATTATAGTCATCTAGTAAAATCTAAAAAAACAATGCATATATCTTAGCAAAAAGTCACATTGGTCTTCCAATCAAAATTTCTTACATGGACACGCAAAAGCGATGACTCAAAATTATTGACCCACACAAGCACAAGACTACCAAGAGAAAAGTAATTGGACTTATGCTACTATAGTAGATGTAGAAATTGGTGAGGTGTATTTACACAACTTTCATCATCAACCAATAATCATCTTTTACATATATTGGATATAGCTATTACAGTTCCCCCCACCCCTCTCTCTGTCTCTCTTTGTCTCTCTCTCACAACTATCTCTTTCTTTTTATTTTTAATTTAGAACGAAAATTTGAATTCCGGATCTCTCTATTGAAAACATTAAGTGCTATTAGTTTAACTAAAATTTATAAGACTCTTAATGACCATTACAACCCTTTTAGAAAAAATAAATATTCATCAATTTAAGGAATAACTATTACAATTATCTTAGAAATGAATAATTATAATTATATCTCAATTTATGAAACAGCTATTCCTAAAGATATTACATGTAATGAAGGAATAATCAAACGACCAAATAACTATTACACATAAATAAGTGTTTCATTATATGACCTATTATTGCATACAAAACATGCTTTATGAGTTTCAATATTAATTACAAGGTAGCTAAGGCATCCTTCCATAAACTGAAAGGGATAAAGAAATCCATCTTTAGGGAATTGACAGTAAAGCGGGAATTCACCACTGCCAATCCACATAAATAGGCTAATTAAACGATATCATCTTGATCTTGTTTCTTTGTGCTGCCAAACAAAGAAAACTTTTGAATGCCTGGGATGTATGTTGGATCCAAGGTACTAGATTATCAGTTGTATGGCAGAGAATCTCATAAATTAGTTTGTACCAGCTGTGACGAATAAGCTCTACAAGGAATCCACATATATTAATGATGAGCAGCTTTAAGGGATTGAAGAGGATTGAACCAAGCAACTCGCATGAAAGAATTGCACAAGTGACACAAATAAACTTGAACAGTGGGAGATAAGCAGCATTTTGAGGTCCTATCTTTATCCCCAAAAATACGATGCTGTATATAGCTATTGCCATGATAAAGAACAACGTGATCTCATCGTGCTCTTTGAGTAGAGAGATGCCTGTGCCTTTAAAGCTTACTCTCAAGAACGTTAAACAAGATTATTATTAGAAAGTAAAGAGGCTCGTGGAATTCTATGGAAAAAAGGACTTCTTTCTCACTTGCACAATTAAAAAATAATTATAAATCATGGGTTAAAAAAAAAAAAAAAAAAAAGAGGCTAACAAAGATAACCTATAAAACGTAATTTGAGATTAACAAAAATTGCTAAAGTGAAGCATTTTCGTGAAACGCTTGATACGAAATAAGCAAAAACAGAATAAGACAATATACAAAGACTAAATATTGTTGCTACTCCTATATATAGATTAATTTATTATTTATTATTTTTTTATATATGATAAAAATTCTATTCTAGCACAATCTAAGTGCATATATGAGATTTTTTTTTTTTTTTTTTCTAAATAACAAAATCCCTCAAACAATTTCATTAGTTAGTAAAGTTTTGAAACTATTTAGCAATCTAACAAATTGAGTCCATTGTACACGATTCTGATGTGCTAAAGCGTTATCAAATCGAAAGACCCAGACAAGAAAAACAACGAATTAGAGGAAAACTTTCGCCTGGAGCTTCGTCGCCGCTACCGTCGCCACCTCCTCGAACTGCTGGTTTGTGTTTCTTCTTTGTTTAGTCTGGGTTTCTGGGTTTTCTTTTTTGGTTTCGCCTTCTTTGTGTAGTTCTTCAGTTTCTGGGTTTCTCTGGCCTCCTCATGGAACTCGAGTATGAAACACTCGATTTCAAAGTGCAAAATTGAGTCCCTTGAACTTGATTTGTTAGATTGCTAAATAGTTTTGAAACCTTGCTAACTAATAAAATTGTTTGAGGGATATTATTAGTTAAATGCAGGAATTTTGGGGCCGACAAAACTTCTCAAGATTTGTCCTTCGGGGTGGATAAAGTTGCTGAAATTGATACCCGATAGCTTATGAAGACACTGATTGGTCATATATTTATGTGATTATTAAAGCTGATTTCTTTTCTTAGAGAGGTTAAATGATTAGTTAATTTGTTAATAAGTGAGATATTTTCCTCACGTGGAGTAATTAATAGTGTACAAATACTCAACATCAATATATGTGATTTTTTGTATATAAAAGTTCATTTTCTCATAATATAATTCAGTACTGTTTTTTTCCTCTAAAATTCTAAATTCTGTGTGTAATTTTTTGCTGTATTGCTGGATAATTCTTTTTCACCAATCCCACCCAAAAAGAAGAGAGAGAGAGAGAGAGAGAGAGAGAATTAAACTGGTCCAAGTAGATGCTTTTTTTTCTTCTTCTCCGGTGTAAGTATTTTTTTTTTTTTTTTTAAATTACAAAGAAAGATACAAGAGTTGAATTTGGGTCACTTTACTTGTGGCCTTTCTAGAAAAGCTAAGAAGGTTGTTAATTTATTCATTCCACTTAAGTGTTTCAATTTTCATATAGGTAAAGGAGTGGCAAGTGAATTCCCAAAATTTAGCCTATTTTGATTGACATTCATTATTTATGCCCTTTTTTGTCATTGTTAGTAAATATATATATATATATATATTTTTTGGTATTATTAACTTCACCTTTCCCTTCATTTTATTTTTTTAATGATCGGTGATTATGTTATTTCTAATCTATTAAGAAACTCATATATGGATTGAATTGCCTAGTAATACTTCTGATCTATTAAGAAATTCATATATGGATTCAAATTTGGGTATTATACCAGGTGCAATTCTAATCAAGATCTGATAATCAGAAAAATTAGAAATTACAAAATCTTTTTAACCCATATATCTATATCCATTTGCTCTACAACTACTACAAGTCTTCATATTCATCGGTACCATAAGACAACACGGGTAATTTAAATACTTGTCCTGTCATTCTACTTGCTTGACTAGTAGTGGCTGGTGCAACGATGATTTCCCATTTGTGGATGAAAATATGAGGCCGAAAAAGCAATTCTATAAAGCTGCTAGGGCCATGAGATTGACTGTGACAGATTATGGGAGAGAGAGAGAGAGAGAGAGAGAGAGAGCAGCAACACTAAACAACAACAATACTAAGGTTTAACGTTTGACTCAGACTCTATAGGCGACAACTAAACTATCTCATAGGCCATAGCATTTGGGAACCTTCAAAAAATTCTTCACATGTATTTTTTTTATGTTTTTTGTTTTTTGTTGTTGTTGTTGTTGTTTTTTTTTTTTTTTTTTTTTTTTTTTTTTTGCGGCCATCTAGAACCCTTATCTCTAATCATTTCTTTCGAAATTATTGTGCACGTCTTGTAAAGAAGAACAAATATTTTGTTTTGTTTTAGGTGAGTATACCTCATAGTAAATATTTCTGTATTTATTGGAGACAGTTATTTGGCTGTATTCTGGTTATGGGCTAGGTAGGTGACTATCTCCAAAGGAGAAAATTAGATCAAGTAAACTCCAAAACTAACCTTGATATTTTAATTGTCAAAAATCTCTGAATTATCAACACAAACAAAAATTCAACCTCATGTGTTTAAAATACAGAAAATAAAAAAGTACACAATAGTACTAGAACTCCGATCTTATTCCAAATTTCTAAACTCCTTTCATGCATCCAATCTCAATGAAAGACCTAATACTTGTTATTCTTCT
The DNA here is from genome assembly GCA_030445155.1 of Quercus variabilis. Classification (NCBI taxonomy): domain Eukaryota; kingdom Viridiplantae; phylum Streptophyta; class Magnoliopsida; order Fagales; family Fagaceae; genus Quercus; species Quercus variabilis. The sequence goes on along the minus strand of CP129448.1, from coordinate 5,274,201 downwards.
TAGTCTAAATATGGAAGGGGAAAAAAATGGGTGAACTTGGCAACATAATAAGTAACCAAAAACCTAACTAGCTTGATCAAACATTTAAATAAGCAAAATAATAAATTGTACATAAGATCAAATTTTATAAGCTTAGAAATTGTATCTTAGTTTGATTGAAAACTAACATATAATTTATCATTAGTTTTACAAATATAAACTTTGAACACATGAAAAATCATAATTTATGATGAGTTCTAAAACATCACAACTTACAATTTTCAATAAGTTCAAAAAAAGATATAAAAAAATTTCATCAACTTTAAACATTTCGCATATCTAATCATATTTATATTCTTAATGATTTTATGACTATAATTACTCTATATTCCCATTACTAGGCCCATGTATTGACCCATGATATGTCCCAAGAAAAACTAGTTTTTATGTCAATCTATAACCTGCTAGATCCAAAGTATAATTTGGATTATATATGTGAATTTTCTTGAACTTATACCATTTTATTTCTGTCCACATAAAAAAAAAATCATATTTTAAAAATTTATAGTTCAAACGAATATACCATTCCAATCTTCGTTACTTTACAAAATTAAGAGGAATTTTGTAAGAAATGATTATATATATAAGAGACTTTTTCAAAAGTCTATAATTGCAAAGATCTAGAATTTGCAAGATAAAAATCCTAATTGAATGTTCTATAAATGATATTAGTTTATTAATTAATATCGTTCACACAAGTCAAAGGTCGACAGCCTCTCTAAATTCAATCATCGCGTTCCAACCCTTTCTTATTTGAAGAGAGAAGTTTCCATCATATATAAACAAATCAAGCAATAGGAAGCCAGATTTTAATGAATGTTCTAGAAATGATATTAGTTTATTTAATTAATGTGTGGTAGAGGTAGTGTGAGTCAGATTTTAAATTTCTTATTTTTTGATACAATTGTTGCAGATAAAAGTAATACAAATGAAAATTATGCCATTTTCATTATTATATGTAGGAAAAATATAATATAGGGCAGATATATCTTTACGTCTTATCAATATATGGACTTCTATATTCATGATGTACTCATTCTCAAAAAAAATATTTTCATGTTGTACTTTTACAAACGATGTAATGGTTAATTAAAACTTATAATTTAATTTAAGAAAATATTTTATTAACACAGTTGAAAATAAAGAATAAAATATACGATAGAACTATAGGGTTTAAAATGCAATTTATCCAAATTATTTTAAGCTGATTAGGATTTGCATGATTTTTGTTTTGAGCATTAGTTCTTTGAGAGAGAGTGAGAGAGAGAGAGAGAGAGGGGGGGGGGGGGGGGAGAGAGAGAGAGAGAGAGAAGCGTGAGCACTTTATAAGATTTTTTTTTTGGAAGGAAATAATATTAGAAATGAACACTTTTTTTTTTTTTTTTTTTAATTTATTTGGAAAGGAGCGGTACATAGTCTTAGATACAGAAACTTTGACTCGATAGGGTAGTTGACGTGTGTCGTTTGACTTTGTGAGATATCGGATGCTTCCTTCCGATTTCTTTGTTTTTTGTTTTGTTTTTTTTTTTTGAGATATTGGATGCTTCTTTTCGCAATTATTTAAATAAGTGCAAATAGGTCCACAGTGCTGGCAGGGTGCTTCCTTGGTAACATATACTTCCTCACCCACCATTTGCGCGCACACACACACAAATACACGGAGTAGCTAAGCATTGATACTCAAACAGAACCAGCAGAAGCAACGTTAACATGGAGATCACGAAAGAGGAAACAACCAGTCTTGGTTATCACGTTGGGAAACGACGTCGGTTGATCCCAAAAGGATTTCGTATGAAGAAGAAAACAAACGCAGCAAAGAGTAAAGCAGCTGCAAGGTACATCTTTGTCTGATGTCCCAAAAGGATTTTATTTCTTGAAATGAAACACTAGCACTAGCTATATATATACTACTGCTTACGAGTGATGACCACTTCTAAAGATACCAAGCCATCGCTGCCAAATACAACGGCATCGCCTTCCTCCACCAGCGATAGCTAGTGAGTTGAAGGGGCCACTCCACTTGCATCCCCCCGGGGGGGGGGGGGGGGGGGGGGGGGTTCAAATGAACCCCTCTGAAATAAAATTTTTGTTTTTGTTTTTGTTTGAACTCCTAAAATAAAAATTTTTGTTGTTGTTAAATTTTAAGAAGTCTACCTTGAATTAACATGGTAACTCTAGAAAATTTAAATCCAAAGGCAAACAATTCCATTGATTAATTTTTTTGTTTTGTTTTAATGGTGCCAGTGACAAAGGAGCTCATTCGTCCACGAATTTCCTTGCGCCTATCAGCTTTTTCATCATGGTCTTGTTGGGCATCCTTGGGCTAGGCGTTCCACGCGGTGCAATTATGTATTCCTTTATCATGGTAGTAGCTATGTTGTGCACTGCACTTATAGGGATGGAACTAGGACCTAAAGACGCAAACTACCTCCCAGTGTTCAAATATTTTTGCGCTTTTTGTGCATTTGTTGCAGGGGAGCTGCTTCTGTCAATCTCCGTCAATCGCTTGTGGCAGGTCATGATTACTTTATGTTTAGTCCTCCTAGAGCTTACTCGTCACATGTACAAACAAGTTTCTGAGCACCTTTGTCACATATCACGTTGGGTCCAACATAAAACCAAAGCATTCAACAAGTTCACTTTGTTTGGCGGCAGCACAAAGAAACAAGCTCAAGATGAAGGTGGTCAGATTGCAGATATGGTCTAGTCGGTCCATTCATGTGGAATTGCACTGGTAAAACAGATACAGATATAGTTTAGTCTAAATGGCAGGATAAGTATTTAAATTACCTGTGTTTTCTTATGGTACGTATGAATATGAAGACTTGTAGTAGTTGTAGAGCAAATGGATATAGATATATGGGTTAAAAAGATTTTGTAATTTCTAATTTTTCTGATTATCAGATCTTGATTAAAATTGTACTTGGTATAATACCTGAATTTGAATACATATATGAATTTCTTAATAGATCAGAAGTATTACTAGACAAATTCAATACATATATGAGTTTCTTAATAGATTAGAAATAACATAATCACCAATCATTAAAAAATAAAATGAAGGGAAAGGTGAAGTTAATAATACCAAAATATATATATATATATATATATATTTTCTTTTTACTGACAATGACAAAAAAAGGCATAAATAATGAGTGTCAGTCAAAATAGGCTAAATTTTGGGAATTCACTTGCCACTCCTTTACCTATATGAAAATTGAAACACTTAAGTGGAATGAATAAATTAACAACCTTCTTAGCTTTTCTAGAAAGGCCACAAGTAAAGTGACTCAAATTCAACTCTTGTATCTTTCTTTGTAATTAGGAAAAAAAATACTTACACCAGAGAAAAAAGAAAAAAGAAAAAAGAAAAACATCTACTTTGACTAGTTCAATTCTCTCTCTCTCTCTCTCTCTCTCTCTCTCTCTCTCTCTCTCTCTTCTTTTTGGGTGGGATTGGTGAAAAAAATTATCCAGAAATACAGCAAAAAAATTACACACAGAATTTAGAATTTTAGAGGAAAAAAACAGTACTGAATTATATTATGAGAAAATGAACTTTTATATGCAAAAAATCACATATATTGGTGTTGAGTATTTATACACTATTAATTACACCACGTGAGGAAAATATCTCACTTAATTAACAAATTAACTAATCATTTAACCTCTCTAAGAAAAGAAATCTGCTTTAATAATCACATAAATATATGATCAATCAGTGTCTTCATAAGCTATTGGGTCTCAATTACAGCAACTTTATCCACCTCGAAGAACAACCTTGAGATGTTTTGTCGGCCCCAAAATTCCTGCCTTTAACTAATAATTAATTGACTCAAGTAACTAGAATATCTGACCAATCTGTCTCTTCACACCTTATCTAGATCTCTGCCAACTATTTCAACAACACTGTCATTAAATTAATGATAATGATTGTGACTATAGTATTGACTGAACATAGCTCGGTCTCTGTTCTGCACAACTATAGATTCCGGCCTATTATTTCAATGAGTGGTGTTAACGTGTGCCATTATGGTGGGCCATTATGGCAGTTGTTAATGGGTCATATCAACGAGTGTCATTATAACAGTTGTTAATAATCATAGCACATTTTTGGTGTAATGGTCACTTCACAAGTATAAATGTTTGTGGGATATAAAGGCCAGATTCAAGTCTTTAGGAGGGAGCTTCACATATATATATACTGCGTGTTCATTCTTAATGATTAGTGAGAAGTCTTAATTTTCTAGTTAGGAAACACTGATCAGTCTTACAAGCACCTCTGAGAAGAAAGAAAACAAGTTTCTCAAAAAAAAAAAAAAAAAAAAAAAGAGGGAGAAAGAAAACAAAGAAATCAAAGCGTCGGTACGTGTTCATTCTTCTTTTACTTGTGACTAAAAATAGATCCTTAATTATGGGAAAGTACATAACAAATCAAGAATTATATATATATATATGTGTGTGTGGATTCAAATTATACCTGGTGTAACTCTTTAAAATTACATATTTTTTAAATCGTTGGATTTAAGTGTATCTAACAGTTAAAAAAAAAAACTGTTATTATTACAAATATTTTTATTAGGACCTCATTAATTACCCTCATTTATTACATTCTAAACCTATTTCTAAACCTAAAAATGTTTGACATCTAACTCTCTTTCTCTTTGTTTCTCTCTCTCTCTCCTCCACCATTGTTCTACCTCTACAGTTTGCCAGCAAAAAAAGAAAAAAGAAAAAACCAAGCCAAACACTATCAACAGAGGTTTGTGAGTGTTGAGTTTTTACTTGAATCGCCTAGCTAGGGTGGAAATATATATAGAGATTGGCCGGCTAAGAAACTCGTAGAACAATAGATGAGATGATTTTGTAAGCCACCTCTTATTTTGACCAAGAAAATTGAACACACAAGAGAAAGAAACGTGAGATTTAGACATTGAGATTTGAAAATCCAAATCATTGAATATAAAATCATCATATAATAAACATTTTATTATTGATCAGAGCCCTATATTAAAAAAAAAAAAAAATGTTTGTCATATATAGCAACATCAAGCACCTTCATTTATAGAATTCTTATATGCATCATAAATTTCTATATCCCATATCCAAATGTGCAATGTCATGCACTTGCCTCTCTGCGCCCGCTGCTCTTGACCTAAATTCAATTAAGTAGTACTATAACAGATTATTTTTGCTTCTATTGGCAACATGTGATCATTAGTGTTCGGCTAGGGATTTTTTTTTTTTGCTGCTGGCAACCTGTAGAGGTGGAACAATGGTGGAGGAGTAATGGTGGAGGAGAGAGAGAGAGATTTCAAACGTTTTTGAGTTTAGAGATAGGTTTAAAATGTAATAAATGGGAGTAATTAATGAGATCTTAATAAAAATATTTATAATAATAAGAGTCTTTTTTTAACTGTTGGATTTACTTAAATTCAATGGTTTAAAAAATATGTAACTCTAAGTGTAACTTGAACCTATCTCATATATATATATATATATAAATTTCATATCTTTCTTTATTATAAACTTTGTTTCCCTTTGTCTTTTCTCCCTTATAAAAGCCACTCCATAATTGTGCTTTATTTTCTCACTTTGGAAATATTTTGAATTATAAGTGGTGATTAATTATAGTATTTATTTGAGGAGGAAAGGGGTATGATGATTATAAGGATGACGTGATGAGCGATGAGGGGTGGTTGAGTGCACCATGTTGTGTAGGTCACAGTCACATGTTATGGGATTTGGAAGCTGATCTTATCTAATTCTCCCATCTCCATCTTCATGAAATTGTTCTTTCAAAAACTTCATTTAACTGAAAGACTTTAAGAGTAAAATAAGAGTAAAAACTTCACTCCAACCTGTGTAAGATTTTGAGTTTAGGTCATACAATTAATTGACAATTTCCTTCCATTCCTTAGAAAAACCCATGTGCATGAGCTATTTTGTTAAGGATATACCACATAACAATTGGATTCCTCTCTCTTTCAGCTTTCCTTATTTACATGTTTTATCTTTTGTTTAAGATATTTGAAATGGTGGACAAAAATTTGACTCCCAGAGTGTTTGGTCATCTTTTGGGTGAGTGAGGGATTGACTTTACTATTATTTGGTCATCTTTTGGGTTGCTTGCTTCTTTGAAAGCCTATTTGCTTTAACGTTAAATTAATGTGTTAGATTTTCTTTAATCATTATTTAGGATTGTATTAGTTGAATGTTGACATTACAAAATCTTGACCTCTCTTTCTAATGCCAAGCCAATAACTGGTCTATGTATATAGGGCACATCTTGGTACTTTGGTAACCCATTATCAACGGGAGAATTAAAGTAACAACAAAAATTTAATCACGGTACATATCCATAAACATCAAGCTAAACCAACTGGAGGTGGAGGGTTGTCAAAGAGAGTTTCATGAAAATATGCTAAGAGTGTTTTGTGATGGTATATGGTTTTTGGAATTGAGATTCAAGAAAAGGACCTCTATTTAATACTTGCATGTTTGTGTTTGTTAACAATATAAAGAGAGAGAGAATGACTGAATAGTCAGTATAATATTATGTGTAAAACAATGTACAAAAGAGAGTCTTATATAGGCTAGGTATGTGTGCAGTACAAGTAATATAAGTGTTGTACAAGTAATATACTGGGCTAAGCCCAATGGGCTAATATAGCCTAATCTATACACTAACATCCCCCCTCAAACTCGAGGTGGCAAGGAAGAAGCCAACTGAAGTTTGGATATAAGATCTCGAAGACGACCAGGCGGGTGAGACTTGGTGAAGATATCAGCAGGCTGGTCAGCAGATGAGATGGAGAACAACTTGAGATTGCCTTTCTTGAGATGCTGGCGAGTGATGTGGCAGTCGATCTCAATGTGATTGGTGCGTTCGTGGAAGACATCATTATGAGCAATGTAGATAGCACTACGATTGTCACAATAAAGAGGAGTAGCAGTAGGTTATGGAGCATCTATGTCAGCCAAGAGCCAGCGAAGCCAGACAAGCTCGCAGGTGGTGTCGGCAAGGGCACGATACTCAGCCTCAGTACTGGAACGGGAAACAACATCCTGCTTTTTGCTATGCCATGAGACAAAAGAAGTACCCAACAGGAAACAGAAACCTGTGATAGAGCATCGATCAGTCGGATCACCTGCCTAGTCCGCATCTGAATAAGCATGAAGCTCAAGAGAAGACCGAGAGGAGTAGTGAAGACCATGATAAAGTGTACCCTTGACATATCGGAGAATCCGAAGAATAGCAGCATAGTGGACAGAACAAGGGGCATCCATGAATTTACTAACCATACCCACTGCATGTGAAATATCTGGATGAGTAACAGTGAGATAGATCAAACTACCAACCAACTGACGATAGCGAGTAGCAATAGAGATAGGTTCACCATCCAAGGGTGTGAGCTTTGCATTGTATTCCAAAGGAGTGGAAACAGTCTTGTTGTCAGTGATACCTGCTTTGGAGAGGAGATCAGAAGCATATTTAGCTTGGGAAAGATAGTATCCATCAGAGGATGAGGTAACCTCAAGCCCAAGAAAATAGCTAAGAGTGCCCAAATCTTTCATCTCAAAATGCTGACTAAGGAAGTGTTGAAGAGAGTGGATACCTGCAGAATCATCTCCAGTAATAATCATATCATCAACATAGAGAAGGATAAGAGTGATACCAGCAGAGGATCTTCGGACGAAGAGAGCAGTGTCATGAGGACTTGAAGTGAAACCCTGCTGAGCAACAACTGAGCTGAACTTTTCAAACCAAGCTCGAGGAGCCTGCTTGAGGCCATAAAGAGCACGGTGAAGGTGACAAACTTGACTGCCTGAGTGTGGATAGCCAGGGGGTGGTTGCATGTACACTTCTTCTTAAAGGTCTCCATTGAGGAAAGCATTCTTCACATCCATTTGATAGAGAGGCCAACGGCGAACAGCAGCCACAGCAATGAGACATCTGACAGATGTAAGGCGAGTAACAGGAGCAAATGTTTCCTCATAATCAATGCCATACTCTTGGGTAAAGCCCTTGGCAACTAGGCGAGCCTTGTATCGTTCAATAGATCCATCAGCCTTGGTCTTGATCTTGTAAACCCACCTACAACCTACTACAGACTGACCAGGAGGCAAATCAACCATATCCCAAGTGTGATTTTTATGAAGGGCATCTAGTTCATCATTTATAACTTGCTGCCAAAGAGGGTCAGTATGGGCCTCACGATAGGTATGAGGTTCATAGAGAGTGGCAAGGACAAAAGAGCAGTGATAATCAGAGAGATAAGGGGGAGGAATGCTTACCCGAGTGGAACGATGAAGTTCAGGACCATCAGGAGACTCAGGAGAGGGTGGTGCCACAGGATCCAAGATAGGCGGGTCATATGCCGGGGACAGAACCGGAGATGAGTCATCTGGAGATGCAGCTGATGTTGAAGAATCCTCCACAAGTTCAGGATAGAGAGGGAGGAAAAGATCAGTAAAAATGGGAGACTCAAAGGAAGAGGATGTAGAAAACTGCTGAAGACTCGTGAAAGGACGATGTTCCCAAAACTCAACATGACGGGAGACACGAAGACGGTGAGAAATGGGATCATAGCGGCGAAACCCCTTTTGAGATACACCATAACCAAGGAAACAACAGAGACGAGCACGAGGTTGGAGCTTTGTTCGTTCATGAGGAGGAAGAGAAACAAAGCAAGCACAACCAAAAACCCGAAGAGAAGAGTAGTCGGAGGTTTGACCATAGAGAAGCTCAAATGGTGATTTATTGTGTGTAGTTGGTGAAGGGATACGATTAATGGTATATACAGCAGTGAGTGCAGCCTCACCCCAGAAGCGCTCAGGAAGAGAGGCAGAAATGAGAAGGGTGCGGACAACATCAAGAATGTGACGATGTTTTCGTTCTGCACGACCATTTTGTTGAGAGGTATAAGGACAAGATCGCTGAGTAAGTGTACCATGATTGTCTAAAAAGGATAGGAAAGATTTATCATTATATTCTTGAGCATTATCTGATCGAAAAACTTTGACGATGCGATTGAACTGTGTTTCAATCATTTTATGAAATGTTTGGTAAATAGACACAAGTTCAGACCTATGGTGAAGCAGATAAATCCAAGTATAACGAGAAAAATCATCCACAAATATGACAAAATATCTAGATCCCCCCTCAGTAGGAACAGGTGCAGGAGCCCAAATATCAGAATGTATAAGATCAAAAGGTGCAGAAGAAAATGAGTCACTATTATTAAAGGGTAATTTTGTTTGTTTGCCAAAATGACAGGAAGTACAATCAAATTTTTGAAACTGAACTGAACCTAAATGACCTTGAGAAGCTAACAACTAAAGACGAGATAAGGATGGATGACCAAGACGAGCATGCCATAAATCAGGTGAGGAGGTGGCAGTGGTAGTAGCTGTAGAAATAACTTGTGAAGGAATCTTCAAGTCATGAACCTCAAATATGCGACCAACCTTACAGCCTGTCCCAAGCACTTGACTCGTCCGGGGATCCTGCACATCCACACCATGATTAGTAAATAGAAGATCAACGCCTAATTCACAAAGTTGACCAACAGAAAGCAAATTGAGGGATAACTTTGGAATATGAAAAGTGTCACTAAGGGATAAACAAGGAGAAGAGATTGTTCCTTTATGACTAACAGGCATAGGAGTTCCATCAGCAGTGTAAATGGTGACTAGATGTTCTAAAGGTGTCTTATTAGAAAATTGGGATTCATCAGGAGTCATATGGTTACAACATGCAGTATCAAAAAACCAGGGTTGTTTACCTGAGGTGACAGAAAGGGCAGTGGAAGTGCGGGATAAAACCTGTTGAACAACTGCCTTAATATCAGCCGTAGTAAGTAAGGAAGCCAAAGATGGACCTGTAGGAACCGATGGATCGGAAGGACATACAGCAGCTGCCCGAGGAAGAGAAGCTTTATTTTGCTCTTGCATAAATTTCTGCAGTTTGCGACAAACTGAGATGTCATGGCCTTTAGCACGGCAAAACTCGCAGTGAATACCTTTGGAAGACTGAGAGGTGGAACGCCCAGAGTTTATCTGTGGAGGAGCAGTGAATGCAGCAATGGGAGGCTGTGGAGATGGTGTAGCCAATACATGATCAGATGATGACATGTGATAAGCAGGCCGACGGTTTTCCTCAGAGATGAGCTCCTTCACTGCAGCATCAAGAGAAGGAGTAGGAGACCGGCTAAGCAGAGAAGCCCTAGTAGGGTCAAAATCCTCACGCAAACCCATCATGAAGTGCATAAATTTACGGCGATCCCAATATTTGGCAAAGAGCTCAATGTCCTTAGAACACACTAGTGGAGGATCTGCAGCAGAGAGTTGTTCCCACATAGTAGAAGTCTGAGAATAAAAATCAGAAATGGACTGACCTGTCTCTTGTCGCATTTGATAAAGCTTTGATTCAATGTGGAACTCTAAGCTTGAATCATTAGTACAATTATAGCAATCGACCAAAAACTTCCAAGTAGCCTTAGCAGTCTCAAGACGAGGAAGAAGATTATGAATGGAGGGAATAGAGGTATTAATAAACCAAGACAAGATCTTACTTTGAATACTCTCCCATTCCTCTAGGCGATCTTCATAATCATCTGTTGTAACAGTAGTCGTGGAAGACTCTTCAGCAGCTATGACTTTGGACTTAGGGTTTGGTACTGGCTTAGGAATTGAACCAGTCACATATCTCCACAGTTTACGACCCTTGAGAAAAACAGTCATATTCTGAGACCATGCATGATAGCTAGTAGGACCATCCAACATAATGGTGATAGGACGTATGATGTCGCATTCATTTTGTTGAGTCATAATGAAGAAAATGACCAAAAAATGAGATTTAGAGACCTCAAATGCAGAAACAGAGCCCAAATCGGAATCTACGCGAAAAACTGAGCAAGACAGGTACTGTTGAAAAATTTTGACCTTGGTTAAAGTCAACGGTCAACGGTCTGGTCAACGGTCAATGGCTAACGCTGACGTGGGATGCTGACGCGAGATGCTGACATGGGATGATGACGTGGCTGAGTGACGTCACCCTAGGGCTGACGTGGCAGCCCGTGAAACGGAGCAGGGCGTGTGAGGCGCGTGGACGGCGCGTAAGGCGCGTGGAAGAGAGAGACGGCGCGTGGCGGCTCGTGCTCGTGAGGCAGAAACTTCTGGCGGCGCGTGGAGGCGCGTGAAAGGCTGTTTCTGGCAGATTTTTGTTGGATTTTGCTCGGGACTGTTAGATCTGTCAATGTAACGCCTTAAAATGTGTACTTGTTATATATTTATGTGGGCGTTATCTCCTTATTACTATGCTTAATTTGTATAATTAAGTCATGATTTGTATTAGTCCCTATTATTTATCTTTACATAATTTCTTGAATAAGATGCTATTCATTGTGTGTAATTTTCTACTTTCAGGAAATCATGTGAGAAAGATGAGTTTACAGGAATTTGTGAGAGAATGGAGGCCAAACTAGAATTAAAGTGGAGCTAAAGGACCATGCCTAAATGTCTAAGGAGGTGCAGCTGGAGTGCTTGGATCATCTAACATGATTGGAAGCTTCAAATAAGGAAAGAAATCAAAGAGGCAGAATCTGAAAAGGAGAAATTTGATTTGAGCACTGATCAGTATTTTGAGCGTATCTCTCTCCTCAAAAATCCAATTGACACAAGGCCAGATGGGTTGGAACCGTGACTTAAATATCTACAACTTTCCAGTTTTGAGTTTTTCCAAATTCTCAACTTTGGAAGGCCGAAATTAACTCACAAGTTACCGCTGTAAACCTGGACGGAAATTTAAATAGTGAAAAGTTTTATTTTCTTTAGACTTAGACATTAGGGTTTTAGAAGGGAGGCGGTGAGAACGAATTTTGGCAGAGAAAAAACTTGTATTTTCCTTTCTCTAATGGCAGCCTAAACTCTTTGCTAGGGCTAGGGGTATGTTTCTTCTGTGCGGTATGAATATTCAATGTGATTTTTTTTAAGATTTTATCAATAACATATTTGATTGTTTAATTAGATTTCTTTTGATGTATTAGTTCTTCCATGCTTTCAATAAGTTCAATCATGTTTTTCTTATTGTTTAGAGGAATTTCTAATAGTTTCAAATAGAAATCAGGTTTTAAAGTGAATAGGTTTTTCTGAAAACTTTTCTAACCGCATCATTAATCGAGGTTATCATGCGTTCTTGAATTGTCTCAGTTCAACCGAATCATAAGTTTTTAATTGTATAAGAACAATCAATTATGAAATAGATATTTTCTTAGATCACAAAGAATTTCATATTGATATAGGGAAACACCCCGATGCCCTAGTATTTACATTATTGATTTAAATCAGTTTTTATTATTATTCTTGTTAACAATCACCAAGCAAAAGTATTTTTCTTCTTCACCCAAATTTTTATTTTATTTTATTGTCTTTGAATCTATCCTGCTCTTTGTGGTTCGACCTCGGTACTTCGAGAATTATATTGCTACGATCTCCTGCACTTGGGAGTGAGCAAGCAATTTTGGCGCCGTTGCCGGGGAAGCTGTTGCGTGTTCAGAGGCAATTTTTAGGAGCAAAGCACAACCGGTGGAAATTCTTCTATTGGTAACTTCGTTCCAATTTTTTTCCTTTTTTTTTTTTTGTTTTTATTTTTCTATTTGTTTTTATTTTATTTTATTTTATTTTATTTTATTGTGGATTCATTGTTACATGAGCATTTGGGTTAGAAACAAGAGAGGCAGATTAGAAATTTTTGAAACTTATTTTGGTAATCTTTTTGACACACCTTTGCCTTCACCTTCTTCATCAATCATGGGTGATGAAACACGTAATAATCATGAGGAGAATAGAAGAACTATGTATGAATTGTTGCATCCCACACAAAATTCTGTTCCTTCATGCATCATGTTTCCACCTAATGCACCACATGTAGAATTGAAACAAGGTTTACTAGCAATACTTCCTGAGTTTAGGGGACAAGAAAATGAAAATCCTTATGTCCATGTTAGAGCTTTTGAAGAGGTAATTAGTAGTTTCTATGCACAAAATGTTATTGAGACTGCTAAGTTACGTTTCTTTCATTTTTCTCTTAAGGATAAGGCAAGAAGTTGGCTTTACACCTTGAAACTTAGGTCTATAGGTAGTTGGGGGGAGATGGCCAAAGAGTTTTTTAAGAAACACTTTCCTCCCCACAAAGTCCAGCAAGTAAAAAGAAGGATAGCTAGTTTTGTCCAAGGTGAAAATGAGACCTTATACCAAGCTTGGGAAAGGTACAAAGATCTTTTCATTTTCTGCCCAAATCATGGGTATGAAGATTGGAGATTAGTTAGCTATTTTTATGAAGGACTTACACCTAGGGACCGACAATTTATTCAACTCTCATGCGGAGGGGACTTTTTACAGAAAGAACCTGAAGATGCAATGGATTATCTTGATGAGATTGTTGAAAACTCTAACACATGGACTGGACCTAGCCCTATGGACTCCACTGATAGGACTAGAACTAACACTACCACTTCTAGTGGAAGTGTTTTCAAGTTGAGGGAAGATGATAACATGAGTGCAAAAATTAGCATGTTAACTAAAGAAATTGAAGCACTCAAAATGAAAGGAAGTAGGAGTGTTAGTGCTACCTTTAGAGAGGACCCAATGGAGGTGTGTAAAATCTGTCATGAGATAAATCATGCTACAAATGAATGTGCATCACTTTCATCATTCTTAAATGTGCCAGAAGAACAAGTACATGCATTTAATTCATATTGGCCAAATAATTCTTCATATTCTAACAATTATAACCCAAATATGCGAAACCATCCGTATTTGAGTTATAAGAGTGACAATGTGTTGAATCCTCCTGCTTCAAGGAATTTTAATTCACCACATGCATCATCATCATCTAGAACTTCCTTGGAGGATGCACTTAGTACTTTCATCCAAAGGCAAAGTGAACAAAATCAAAAGTTTGAATCTATGCTCACTAGGCTAGATGAAGAGGTAAGAGAGACTAAGAGTCATATAACTAGACTTACAAATTCATTGAGTGGGATAGAGAGAGGGAAGCTTCCTTTCCAAACTCAACCCAATCCCATCAATCAAAATCTAAAAATTGGCTCTAAGGATAAACATGAGGAAGTAAAAGTTGTGACCATTTTGAGGAGTGGAAAAGAGATTGATAAAAGTTCTTCTTTAGTAACTAAGAAATCTAAGGAGGCCCCAGTTGAAAAAGAGAAGGATGAAACTGAGTCACTTGAATTTGGTGAAATTGAACAATGCCCAATCCCTCCACCATTTCCACAAGCCTTAAAATTACCTAAGAAATTGGACACCGCATCTGAGATATTAGAGCATTTGCATCAAGTCAAGATAAATTTGCCATTATTGCATGTTATCAAGCAAGTGCCTGCATATGCCAAGGTAATTAAGGATCTATGCACCATCAAGAGAAAGCATCATGTGAAGAAGACCGCATTCCTAACAGAACAGGTAAGTGCAGTTATTCAACATAAAACCCCACCAAAGTATAAGGATCCAGGTTGTCCTACGATCTCTTGTACTATTGGAGATTACATCATGGAGCATGCATTGTTAGATCTTGGGACAAGTGTTAATTTGATCCCTTTCAGTGTATATCAAAAACTTGGACTTGGTGAGTTGAAACCTACTTCAATAACTTTACAGTTGGCTGATCGCTCTGTAAGGGAACCGAGAGGGATTGTTGAGGATGTGTTGGTGAAAATTGAACAATTTTATTATCCTGTTGATTTTATTGTTCTAGATTACTAACCTGTTTTACATCCTACTGTTCATACCCCTATTATTTTGGGTAGACCTTTTCTTGCCACAGCTAATGCTTTAATTAATTGCAGGAATGGAAGGATGCAACTCACTTTTGGTTCCATGACTTTGGAGCTAAATATATTTCATGTGGCTAAACAACCACATGAGGATGATGATTGTGCTTATGTGAATCTCATTGAGGCGGTGGTTCAAGAAGAGTTTAATAAGAATTGTTTTTTTGATCCTCTTGAAGCTCTTCTTAATAATTCTGTTGATTCTTATGATTTAGAATGTGATATTCATGTATCTGAAAATTTTTCTTTGTTGGATTCCTCACAGGTTTTGGAAGAACAACAGATGATGGCAATTAATAAAGGATGGAAGCCTTACTTTGAGGAGCTACTAGAAAATGAAAAAAAGCTCGTGCATTCAAGTGAAGAGGCACCACAGCTGGAGTTTAAGCCGCTGCCCGGTGATCTTAAATATGCATATTTAGGCCTAGGTAAGTTAAAACCTAGGTGGGATGACCCTTTCATTGTAAGGGAAGTGTTTAACCATGAAACTGTAGTAGTTGAGGACCCTAAGGATGGTAGGATTTTGAAAGTAAATGGACAAAGGGTAAAACCATTCTTAGGGGGAGTTATACCAGAGGAGAAGTCTATGTCACTGGAGATCCTTGCCTATTGGGATGCTACGTGAACTCTGAAAGAGCCTTATGAAGATGTACCATATTTGTTTTAATTTTTCTTTTCTTTTCTTTTCTTTTCTTTTTGTTTTTGTTTATGCTTTTTTGTTTTTTTTTTTTTTTTTGTTTTGTTATTATTTTTCTTTTGTGAGCTAACATTTGCAGGTGTGAAAGAAATTTCAAAAAAAAAAAAAAAAAAAATTCAAATGATTAAGGTAACTTCTTCCCTATATACTTGAATTTATTTTGGCTTTGATACATTGAGGACAATGCCATATTTTAGTTGGGGGGAGAGGTCTACACATTTTGCTACACCTTGCATGATTTTTTTTTTCCTTTCTTTTTGGTTGCAACTTTTCAATTAAAAAAAAAAAAAAAAACCCTTGAATTTGAATGCAGAAGAGTTATAAGCTTTATTTTTATATCATGTGATGGAATGAATAATGCTGAGTTGGTTTTACTATTTGTTATATTAAGACTCTTTCATGAAGAGCACAATTGGAAACTTTTGAGCACAATAGCCAAGTTAGTGGACGGTTGGATGTTGGATATGCATGGATCATGAACAAGCTAGATATAAGCTAAAACTCAACCCATATGGAGAGTTCTTGAGCCTTACTTTTCTTTGTGAGAGTATATCTTTGTTTGAACTCTTAAATTTCTGTCATATGCTTCAATTTTTGTAAAAGATCTCTATATTTTTTTGGTTGACTACTGGAAACATTATGAGGAGATATACCATGATCCTACTTATTTTTGTCCTTAGGCATGCTGGTTTATGTGGAATTTTAGGAGATGAGAGCCTAAGGCCATTGTCACCAGCTAAACAAATATTCAGCCTACCTTGACATTAACCATTGTCACCATCATTTGAGCCATAAGAAATATTTTCACAATACCACAAAACATTTTTGTTTATGGGTGTTCTCTTGGGGGTTCAAGTTTTGAGCAATTGATGTGTTTAGATACCGCCATTGTCTCTCTTTTCTTCCCAAAAAGAAAAAAAAAATCAAAAAGAAGAAAAAAAAAAAAGAAAAAAAAAAGAGAGAGAAAAAGAAAGAAAGAGAAGACATACATATAAATCATTGGTGTCTTACACATCTTTCATGTATTTCAGAAGGGTTGTATGGTTGAGTAAAGGTTGTTTTGATTCAAGTTGGTTGTTACTGCTATGAGTTGGGTTTGGCTTGAATTTTCTGCATTTAATTCATATACCTCATATTTCAAAGAGAGCAGTTTGTTTTACCTAGCCAAAAGATTATACTACCATTGAGCCTAAAGTCCTACTTGATCCTAAAGGTGCATGGCTGGTATGTGTTTGGAATAAAAACTAGGGATGAGAATGGTATTAACCTCATGTTTCCAGGAATTCAACATCCTTTCCAAGAGATCTTTTCCCGTTGTTTTAGCGGCTGTTTTTGTATACACATGTGATATTCTTAAAACTTCTTCTTTCCTTTTTGTTCACATGTGATTTGAAAAGAGAAACCATTACTTCTATGTGTGTTCTTTCAGAGTGTTGATGACCTAAGAGAGGTTTTGGAGTAGATGCTCTAAGCTAGATTATTCTTGGTCTATGCATATTTGGAAAAGCTGGTTTGACTGGATGAGCTATGCACACACACACTCCAAAAGTGAAGCTAGTGAAAGCTCTTTAATATGATGAATAGTATCCCAACTCAAAAATTGAAAGTTCATTTGTATGATATAATGATAAAGTAGACTAACATTTGTTGCAGGAATTTTCAAGGAACCTTTGACTTTTGTGGGTAGAGTCATTGCAAACCCTCACGAGAGTAAACTCGTCCACTAGGGTGACCTAGGGGTTCAAAGACTTGCTGCACATGGGAAGTGCAGTCGTGTAGCCTACGAAAGTGGCTTGTATTTTAGTTTTAATTTTTCACTTTTAGTAAACATAAGTGCTTTGTGGATTGCTAGGGACTAGCAAGATTTAAGTTGGGGGGTGTGATAACGCCTTAAAATGTGTACTTGTTATATATTTATGTGGGCGTTATCTCCTTATTACTATGCTTAATTTGTATAATTAAGCCATGATTTGTATTAGTCCTTATTATTTATCTTTACATAATTTCTTGAATAAGATGTTATTCATTGTGTGTAATTTTCTACTTTCAGGAAATCATGTGAGAAAGATGAGTTTACAGGAATTTGTGAGAGAATGGAGGCCAAACTAGAATTAAAGTGGAGCTAAAGGACCATGCCTAAATGTCTAAGGAGGTGCAACTGGAGTGCTTGGATCATCTAACATGATTGGACTCTTCAAATAAGGAAAGAAATCAAAGAGGCAGAATCTGAAAATGAAAAATTTGATTTGAGCACTGATCAGTATTTTGAGCGTATCTCTCTCCTCAAAAATCCAATTGACACAAGGCCAGATGGGTTGGAACCGTGACTTAAATATCTACAACTTTCCAGTTTTGAGTTTTTCCAAATTCTCAACTTTGGAAGGCTGAAATTAACTCACAAGTTACCGCTGTAAACCTGGACGGAAATTTAAATAGTGAAAAGTTTTATTTTCTTTAGACTTAGACATTAGGGTTTTAGAAGGGAGGCAGTGAGAACGAATTTTGGCAGAGAAAAAACTTGTATTTTCCTTTCTTTAATGGCAGCCTAAACTCTTTGCTAGGGCTAGGGGTATGTTTCTTCTGTGCGGTATGAATATTCAATGTGATTCTTTTTAAGATTTTATCAATAACATATTTGATTATTCAATTAGATTTATTTTGATGTATTAGTTCTTCCATGCTTTCAATAAGTTCAATCATGTTTTTCTTATTGTTTAGAGGAATTTCTAATAGTTTCAAATAGAAATCAGGTTTTAAAGTGAATGGGTTTTTCTGAAAACTTTTCTAACCGCATTATTAATCGAGGTTATCATGCGTTCTTGAATTGTCTCAGTTCAACCGAATCATAAGTTTTTAATTGTATAAAAACAATCAATTATGAAATAGATATTTTCTTAGATCACAAAGAATTTCATATTGATATAGGGAAACACCCCGATGCCCTAGTATTTACATTATTGATTTAAATCAGTTTTTATTATTATTCTTGTTAACAATCACCAAGCAAAAGTATTTTTCTTCTTCACCCAAATTTTTATTTTATTTTATTGTCTTTGAATCTATCCTGCTCCTTGTGGTTCGACCTCGGTACTCTGAGAATTATATTGCTACGATTTCCTGCACTTGGGAGTGAGCAAGCAATGACGTGGCTGAGTGACGTCACCCTAGGGTTGACGCGGCAGTCTGTGAAATGGAGCAGGGCGTGTGAGGCGCGTGGACAGCGCGTGGAAGAGAGAGACGGCGCGTGGAGGCGCGTGGCGGCTCGTGCTCGTGAGGCAGAAACTTCTGGCGGCGCGTGGAGGCGCGTGAAAGGCTGTTTCTGGCAGATTTTTGTTGGGTTTTGCTCGGGACTGTTAGATCTGTCAATGTATGCCTTTACTTTGGCGGTTTGATCAACAAACTGACGAAATCCGAGTGTTCTAGGGTTGTGGGCTTGACGGTGGTGACTCGCTTCTGACAGTGACTACCGGATGAAGGCGAGGGTAGCGGAAGAACATCGGAGATGTCCACAAGAACCAAAAAATCAGAGGAAATGCTCTAATACCATGTTAACAATATAAAGAGAGAGAGAATGACCGAATAGTCAGTATAATATTATGTGTAAAACAATGTACAAAAGAGAGCCTTATATAGGTTAGGTATGTGTGCAGTACAAGTAATATAAGTGCTGTACAAGTAATATACTGGGCTAAGCCCAATGGGCTAATATAGCCTAATCTATACACTAACAGTGTTATTCGTCTCTTTTTATATATAATGGGTTGTTATAAATATAATCTTGGATTTCTCATTAGACCACCTTAGATTTCTCATGTGAATCCTTATATTTTCTTTTCTCATTTGAGCATTTTTTGTTTTTACAACACTAGGGATCAATTTGTGAGTATACTTTACTTTGACTATTTAGATCTACCTCAAACTAAATAAATTAGTAGGCCAAAATATTGTCTGTTTTTTTTTTTGCAATGGATGTGATATGATGTTAGAGTTGCCATTTAAGAAATTTTGTTTATTTAAAAAAAAAAACGCATGTGTATAGAAATTGATTAATTCCATTAATATTTTCTTTTTATATAAATATAATGTTCTATTATTGTCACAGATAAATATAATGCTTAAGAGGTTTATTGAAATTGAAAAATAATGAACTAAGTTAATATTCACATAAAAATTCAAAAAAAATATTATAAATAATTTATTTGTTTCTTTGGATTCAGTTTTGTCAGCAATAATGTTAGTTATTTTTATGGTACACTAATTACAAATTATCATCCCAACAATTTTGAAATTTGTATTGATTATTTTGATGGATTTTTTTTTCTTTAATTTTTCAAAGTGTCTATGTAATCTCAGGTCATCATTGCATATGTATCTTGCTGACAAAGGATGACATGCAGTCATGCATGCATGTCACAAAGTGCACGTCATGCCCACAAAATTTAGTTTGACGTATAGTCAATGAATACTTTAAAATTTTTGGTTGACTTGTCAATGAAACTTTATTACTAGCCGTAAAATACGTCTTTTGTCAATGATAATTCATGGTGGACTTTGTTTTTGTAAATTAATCTATATAGCCGCCGCTCATTTTTAGTGCTTTGGTCACTTTAAAAGTATAAGTATTTGTGGGTGTGAAGGATAAGAGTAGGAACTCAGTCTTTAAAAGAGATTTTTACACACATATATACTTAGACTAGACTATAGTAGAATTTTTATCATGTATTAAAAAATTAAAAATTAATCTATATATAAGAGTAGCATCAATATTTAGTCTTTATATATTGTCTTATTCTGTTTTTGCTTATTTTGTATCACATGTTTCACAAAAATGCTTCACTTTAGCTATTTTTGTTAACCTCTAATTACATTTTATAGGTTATCTTTGTTAGCTTTTTTTTTTTTTTTTTTTTTTTACTCATGATTTATTATTATTTTTTAATTGTGCTAGTGAGAAAGAAGTCCGTTTCTCCACAGAATTACATAACCCTCTTTACTTTCTCATAATAATCTTGCTTAACGTCCTTGGAGTAAGCTTTAAAAGCTCAAGCATCTCTCCACTCAAAGAGCATGATGAAATCACATTGTTCTTTATCATGGCAATAGCTATCTACAGCATCGTATTATTGGGGATAAAGCTAGGACCTCAAAATGCCACCTATCTCCCACTGTTCAAGTTTATTTGTGTCACTTTTGCAATTCTTTCATGTGAGTTGCTTGTTTCAATCCTTGTCAATCCCTTGAAGTTGCTCATCATTAATATACGTGGATTCCTTGTAGAGCTTATTCGTTGCAATTGGTACAAACTAATTTATGAGCTTCTTTGCCATGCAACTGATAATCTGGTACCTTGGATCCAACATACATCCCAAGCATTCAAAAGGTTTTCTTTGTTTAAACAAAGAAAACCTTTTGAATGCTTGGGATGTATGTTGGCGGCACAAAGAAACAAGATCAAGATGATATCGTTTAATTAGCCTATTTATGTAGATTGGCAATGGTGAATTCCCTGTCAATGATGATAAGTAATCAAAGTTTGCTTAAACGCTTTACTGTCAAATGTCAATTCCCTAAAGGTGGATTTCTTTATCCCTTTCAGTTTATGGAAGGATGCCTTGGCTACCTTGTAATTAATATTGAAACTCATAAAGCATGTTTTGTATGCAATAATAGGTCATATAATGAAACACTTATTTATGTGTAATAGTTATTTGGTCGTTTCATTATTCTTTCATTACAAGTAATATCTTTAGGAATAGCTATTTCATAAATTGAGATATAATTATAATTATTCATTTTTAAGATAATTGTAATAGTTATTCCTTAAATTGATGAATATTTATTTATTTCTAAAAGGGTTGTAATGGTCATTAAGAGTCTTATAAATTTTAGTTAAACTGATAGCTCTTAATGTTTTTAATAGAGAGATCTGGAATTCAAATTTTCGTTCTAAATTAAAAATAAAAAGAAAGAGATAGTTGTGAGAGAGAGACAGAGAGAGATAGAGGGGTGGGGGGAACTGTAATAGCTATATCCAATATATGTAAAAGATGATTATTGGTTGATATAAAAGAATGATGAAAGTCGTGTAAATACACCTCACCAACTTCTACATCTACTATAGTAGCATAAGTCCAATTACTTTTCCCTTGGTAGTCTTGTGCTTGTGTGGGTCAATAATTTTGAGCCATCTCTTTTGCGTGTCCGTATGAGAAATTTTGATTGGAAGACCAATGTGACTTTTTGCTAAGATATATACATTGCTTTTTTAGACTTTACTAGATGGCCATAATCATCTTGTAACTCGAGTTATTTATGATAATTACTAATAATTATTAGGTTGTAACTGATATTTATGCACATAAACATTCAACAGTAGTAATGATGAGGTAGTCTTAGATAGGTGGGTGAGATGTGGTCATCTTGTCTTTTGCATTGAGTATTATGAATAAATTAATGAACCACTTGATACCAAATATATATATATATATATATATAATAATGGATGCTTGACACAAAATTAGACTATATTCAAAAACTAATTTGGATTCCTTTGTAAAATCTACCAAAACAGTATTTATGAATATTTATAAGAAATAAAAGAAACGAATTTTGTATTAGAGAGAGAGAGAGAGAGAGAACACTTTTAATAGTAAAATTATTCCAAACCACATTGCTAAAGCTTCAACAATTGTTTTGCAAAAGAAACCTCCAAATCTTCTCAGACCATCCCTATTAATCAAATAAACACATATTCACCACAAAACAGAACCTGCACCCACCAAAAAATCATAATAAGGAAAGACTAATTAATTAAAAAGAATTCAATTACCTTCTCAAAAAAAAAAAAAAAAAAAAATTCAATTAAAGTAGCATTAAAGTGTGTATATATATTATCTTTTTACTATAGCGACGCTAAAGTATGCATGCATCACTATCTGCACAGCATTCAACGATGTTTAAAAAAAATAAGAAATTTTTAATCCACCTAATGAAGTAGTTGCAAATGCCCACTAGTAGATATAAAGATCATTAGTCAAATGGAGGGACCGCCAAAGAGTCGTGCTTGAAGGGCTAGATTTTCTTTCTCATTAAAATACTATACAATAATTTGGTTCAACGGGTTATTTAGAATTTTTTTTTTCAAACTTGGATTAAGATTTGACATGTTTGTGAAAGTATTTGAATGATAAATTCATTTGAACTGTAAATTTCTAATATTTGATTTTTTATGTGGATTGGAATAAAACTATATAAGTTCAAAAAAATTTATATGTAAAATCTGATTATACTTTGGATTCTGTCAATGAGACTTATACATATTGACATAGAAATCAGTTTTTGGGACATACCACTGGACTATGTACACATGGGTCTAGTAATGAGAATATAGCGTAATCAAAATTATAAAGATTGTTAAAAATATAAATATGATTAGATACGTGAATCGGTTAAAATCAATGAAATTTTTTTAATACTTTTTTTTTTTAACTCATTGCAAATTATAAATTCTTATTTTTTAGAACTCATAGTAAATTATAATTTTTGATGTCTTGAAACTTGATATTTGTAAAACTAATGTCAAATTATATGTTACTTTCCCATCCAACTAAGAAACAATTTCTAAGCTTATATAATTTGATCTTATGTGCAATTTATTATTTTGCTTATCTAAATGCTTGATAAGGTTAATTAGGTTTTTAGTTACTTATTCAGTTGTCAAGCTCATCCAATTTTCCCCTTCCAAATTTAGATTATGAATAACATAAAGTTTTGGGACATTCATTGATGAGATTATGCACATTAATGAGTTTAGAAATTTGGCAATAGGCCATTAAAGAAAGATGAGTAACCTCTTGTCTTTATCATGGTAGTAGCTATGTTATGCACTGCACTTGTGGGGATGGAACTAGGACCTGAAAACGCAGACTACCTCCCAATGTTCAAGAATTTTTGCGTTATTTGTGCATTTCTTGCATGGGAGCTGCTTATGTCAATCTCCGTCAATCCCTTATGGCAGGTCATGATTACTTTATGTTTATCCTCCTAGAGCTTACTCGTCGCAGGTACAAACAAGTTTATGAGCTCCTTTGTCGCATTTCACATTGGATCCAACATAAAACCCAAGCATTCAACAAGTTTACTTCGTTTGGCGGCAGCACAGAAGAACAAACTCAAGTTGAAGGTGGTCAGATTGCAGATATGGTTTAATCGGCCCATTCGTGTGGAATTACACTGGTAAAACAGATATAGTTCAGTCTAAATCGGCCCATTTGTGTCATCAAATTGTAGATATAGTCCAATAGGCCCAGTCTGGGGCCATTTGTATGTGTATGCGCGCGCAGGGGCGTTTAATATGTAGAATGGGTCAATGGAACGGCTGAAAGAGGCATGCTTTCAGATGATGTGCATACAATCAACTAGTTGCTAACCTAGTTTTTAGGTCTTCAAAAGATTGAAGCAAAAGAGACCTAGTCTTTAGACATTAAATATCATCTTAAGCTTAAAAAATCTTAAAAGACAAAATCTCGTGAAGAAGATCTCAACAATGAAAATCTCAACAATAAAAAGATCGATGTATGTAGCAAAATAACGTCATCATCTAAGGTAACTCATTTATTTATTTCTTTTTTGATATTTATGTGCATCTAATTAGCGATGTGAGTGATTATCTTATTAAAAATGAGTACATACATACATATAAATTTCAAAAAAAAAAAAAAATGAGTACATATCAAGCTTGCATAAATAATCAATAAAAAAAAAAAAGGTATATAGTTTATGGGTTTGCAAAATTTATGAAATTTTCATAAAACCATCAAATGCATAAAGCACAACAATTGTGATGAATGTCATACCTCAATATTTAAGATTATCAATATTCTTTGAATAATGACGATTAAAATTAATTGTCAAAAAATCCAGTTTTAAATGAAAACATATTACACTACATTAATTATTTTCTTGAAAATATTTATGCACTATGATTAGCAACTATGTAATTCTTACCCCTAGCATTTTACAACTAACTACTCACATGAAATATTATCGTCACGAAGCTTATTTTGTAGAAGCTATAAAATGTATACCTAGTAAGATTTCATGCAAAAATGTAAGCACTATTAGATGAATTACAAAAGAAGTAAAGCTCTAGTATTACAAGAAAGTAATTGGTCCAATCAGAATTTTGGCCCAATAAGAAAAAGGCTAATTAAACCATTAATAACTTATTATTCATATATGAATTGTTCTAAAATTCTTGTTTAACCAAATTTTGGCAAGCACACGTGCTACTTAATGCAAATAATAACATGACCTTGAGAAGGTCCAAAACGACATTGGATCAAAGAATCTTTTCAGCAACAAATGATACAAATTCCCCAAGTGAGAGTATAAATCATACGACGAGCAAAATGATACAATTTCCCCAAGCAGGAGTATAAATCATACGACGAGCAAAATGATACAAATATATGATGAGTAAAATGATACAAATTCCCCAAGCGGGAGTATAAATCGCACGACAAGTAAAATGATACAAATTCACCAAACGGGAGTATAATCACACGACTAGCAAAATGATACAAATTCTCAAGCGGGAGTATAAATCATACGACAAGAAAAATGATACAAATTTTCTAAGCGGGAGTATAAATCATACAAGCAAAATAATATATATAAACCATAGGACAAGCACAAATTCCCCAAGTGGAAGTATGAAGCATTCGATGTGAAAAGTGATACGAATTCTCCCAGTGAGAATATAAATCATATTCTCCACAATGTAATCACTCAACAAACAACAACTAAAAAACATCAAGTCTTCTCCAAAGCTCCATTGTCAAAACATCCAAGTTAAAATAAATATAGTAGCATTAAAAGTTACTTTTTGTGAAAAAGTGATATTTATATTCAACAATACATTCTTTGTGAAAGAATAAAATTGTGAAATCAACGGATGATAAAAATTCTTCACACAAGAATATAAATCATGGAAGAATAAGATTGTCCAAATATCAAAATTCTTCAAGCTACAGAAGAATGATCAAAGGATCCAAAGAGGCCACTAAATCTCACACATGTTGTCCAAAGAAATCAACTTACTTTCAAGATCAAGCTATGATCCCTTACATGTCCAAAAGGACCTTCAAAAGGCAGATACTAAGAAATTGTCATAGATAAACTACCATTCTTGAAGAAGAAAGTAGTTAGAAGACAAAGAAGTTCGAATCTAAACAACTCAAGAACATTCGCTAAGCCTGACCAGCCCAAAGCAAAATTAGTCTTAGGAATGGAGGGCAATTGATAAGTCCATAAAAATCATTAAGATCATCCATCTTAATGGACGATTATTGCGTCATTAGTAGGCCATCAAAGAAAGATGAGTAACCTCTCAACACATTCAATAATGACCATCAAAAGTCTTAAACTCTCATCAAGACAAAGAACATTACAATTAGGGTAATAATTACCCTTATTTATGTGCTACAGCTACCTAAGTCACCTATAAAAAGGACAATATGTTTCACTTTCGAAGGTACATCAAAAAAGACTACAAAACACTATCTATATACAAAATATATGGGCTGATACTTACTCAGGCATCGAAGGCTCCCCCCACCAGGCACTACTCGGTGATCTCTTCGATCAACTCTTTTTATCTTGTAGATCCTACAAAACTGTCTAATGCTCCAGATTTGGACGAGAGATCCAATTGATGATTTTTGGCATTATCAATAACAAAATTCTTTTACATCACAATAGAACCAAGAGCATTAGTATAATGCATAATCCAATATAAGTATGAGGCTAGGAGTTGTACTCTACATTATTGCAAAAAAAGAAAAATAACTAATCTATAATAAAGAACAAACAGAGAGCTGATCTAATTAGTTAAGAAATCAAACATAAAAAACTCTAGCAGTGAGGAACAATTATAATCGTAACAAAAGAAATATAAAATAACACAACTTTACCGTCAATATGATTTCCCTACATCTACATCACACCCAATTGCTTTGTTTATTATTGGCTTTCACGGAAACTAAACAAAAATAAAAATAAAAAGCATAAATTAACATAGGAGAGAAAATCTTATAGAATCTATGTAAATAAACATACACACACAAATATATATATATATATATATATATCGGTACTGAGATTGTACCAGCCTTGTATTTTTTATATCATAACTTTCATAAGGTAAATAAAAAATCTTAAGCAAACATACTAAACAAAACATATAACAAAATCATTGTTGATTTAGTAATTATCAAAAAGAAAATTATTAGTTTACATTATACTATTCATGTAAAATTTACATTATAAACTAAATAAATGTAGATAATATATTAATATTATGCATTTTCATACAAATATATCAATATTGTACCCTTTATACAAATGTGTTTCACTTGACTAATATTATGCTCTTTTAAGGTTCCCTTTTGAAAATTCTACCATGTTAAATTTTGTTCATGAGATGGAAGTATATTTTTTAGTTAGATAGTCACATGATTGAATTTTATTTTTTGTTGATATATATATATATATATATATATATATAAACAAAACTAAAAATAAAATATAACAAATATCAATAAAAATTTGATTTTCGTGGTTTGTGGTAGTGTGGTGCACAAAGTGGCAGGCATCATTTACTAAGCTAGAAAGTAGAAACTACTTTTACCAAATAGATAGATAGACTACAACAAATAAAAGAGAGATCTCACTTATTAGAAAAATCAAAACAGTGAGAGAAGAGAGATCCCAATGCCAGTGCCCACTGGTTTGAGAACCATTTACGGTTATTAAACCTAGACAGTTCATCTGCGGTTCACATGGTTCACTGATTTATTTCAATAGGCTGGGTTTCAAAACCATGCCCACAAAAAGAGGAGAGAAGAATAATATAGAGAGGGGAGGTCTGCTTTTGCGTTTGCGTTCTGCATAATAGCATGAGCAGAGAAGAGGACTGAATTATCGGGTAGTTGAATGATAGGCTCAAGAAAATATGAGTGATGTGTAAAATTGTGGTGCTTTCAAAGCTGATGTGTCAAAATAATATGAAGTCAACAAAAAGTCAAAAGCTTCGGTTTTATATTTGAGCGACTGGAAATGGATTAGCCTTATAAATAGGGCTCATTTAGACCCAATTGACATCCAAGTCCCTAGGGTTTCAATGACCGCATTTTGTCCATCTCTATTTTGCATCTTAAAAATCCTGATTTTGAGTTTAGAAAAAAAAAAAAAAAAAACTTTGAAATCAAGCAATTGGTTCCAATTGAATGTCAAATTAACTAGCTTTATGAGCAAGGGATAGAATGGACAAAATGTCATTTGTTAATCAAATTTTGACTGATTAGACTAGCTGTCAAAAAATCAAAATTTTATCAAACTACTAAAATTTTTCTTTTTTACACAAAAATGCATGTTCTTAAACACCTTTCTCAAAATTTACATAAATGTGTACAATCATCCTTTTTGCATATACACAAACAAACTTGCAAACTTGCACACACAAATTGAACAATAATAATCCCATACATCTAGCATATACATCATATCCTTCAAAACATGTGAGTCCATACATATTGTGAGAGATAATGCATATTTGTTACTATTATTTAAAAAATGAAATAAAGATAATGCATATTTAGGATCTGTTTGTTACTATTATTTAAACAACATGTTTTGTTGTTTAATCAACAACAGTACACGTATTTTCACAACATTTTTTTACTCACACATATTTTCACACAATAACGTTATTAGAATTCACTTACCCGGTCCTTAATTATATATCCCAACATCATATCTCCCAGGTCCCAACAATAATAATCAGCTGAGCCGGAGCTTCACCAAACCCAAAAAAGGGTTTAGAAACAAGATTGAGAAAATCATCCAGTTATATAGGATTAAACTTTTGTTTGGTTACTAGGGAAAAGTGAGGAAAGATAAAATAAAATGAAATCAATGCTGTGTCTTTTTCTTGTTTTAGTCTGAGAACGTCTCCAATGGACCAATAGATTAGTTAAAGCCATTTTTTGGAGAGCAAATCCCAAAAATACAGCTCCAACAGACTTTCTAAAAAGGAAAATTTTTCCAAATTTTTTTTTAGAGTTGCTACAATAACTCTCTTGGAGAGCACTGTAGCAACTCTAAATGAATTTTTCTACCTCAGAGACTCAAACGTCTCACATAATCAAAACACAAAATACAAAACAAAATCTATTTCTTATTATAACAGCAAATTAAGTTGAATCAGAACAAGAAAATAAGGAAAAAAAAAAGAGTCAAGCCGATCTGACCCAGTCTGGCGGTAGGGAGGCAGATGAGGCGCGCTGCTTGGTGAATGCCGATCTCCGCCGGCTTTGTCTTTCCGGTGACTCTTGATCTCCACCGGCCTTCTCCTTCTCTCTCTCTCTCTCTTCTATTATCTCTGATGTGATAAAAGTGTAACTGTGCAGTAAATAGAATAACGTGTCTCATTTTTGTTTTGCAGCGAGTGCTTTAACTTAGTATATGGCCTACCGTAATTGAGTTCACTGCAATAGGGGCTATTATTTTTGCTGAATGGATTCAATCCTCCTAAAGATATGCTCTAATAATACATGTAGGCTAAGCCTAATCTGTTTGCTGTGTAGATAGTTTTTTTTTTTTTGGTAGAAAAGGAACTTCATTAAAGAACTAAGAACCAGAAATACAAGAAGGAATAAGGCGCTCATAAGATGTGCCAACTGAGTCCAACCTCAGAAGAAAAGCCACCTCCATTGGAGGTTCTAACAAAACAACACAATCTTGTGCTAAGAAAGCTCCCCTTCTGGCAAGGGTGTCGGCACACTTGTTTGCTTCACGATAGCAGTGCTGTATCTGAACCAAAGGAATTTCTTGAAGCCCTGCTTTGCAATCATTCACTAAAGCTCCTATACCATTCGGATGGCCCTCTCCCTTCTGAAGCAGCTCAACAACAAGTTTAGCATCAAGCTTAAAGACCACAGTAGGAATTTTTAAGGCAATACACAGTCTGATACCATCCCTTAGAGCCCATAGTTCCGCTGCCACGCTTGTTATGCTGCCAATAGCTCTCGCATAACCTCGAACCCATTCTCCCTTATCATTGCGGATCAAACCTCCACCTCTTGCTCGCCCAGGATTACCAAGCGTCGAGCCATCAGAGTTTACTTTACACCAATTCAGAGATGGACATTGCCAGCGAACCCAAATTTTTTGATGGGTCTGGGTTCTCTTTCCGTTGATACCCACATAGACAAACTCCGTGGCTTTAGAGATAACTTCTTCCCTCACATTCCGATTGGGTCTTTCACCCCTAAACAGGACCCCATTCCTTCGAAGCCAGAGACTCCAAATCCCAAAGGAAAACACGGTCCCCCAATTCAGGTTAGTCGAGACACAGTTCTTTGTGCTACCACAATTCAACCTCAACCAATCAATGAGGTTTGTCCCATAAAAAACAGCCGTAGGGATAGGGGAAGGGAAGGAGTCCCAGAAGCTTCGGGCAGAACCGCAATCTCTAAGAACGTGGATAACATTCTCAGTACCTTCATCACACAACAAGCAAGAAATAGACACCTCCATTCCGCGACTAGCAAGAACAGCCCGGACTGGAATACTGTTATAGTAACATTGCCAAATGAAACAAAGAATTTTAGGAATAGTCGGCACTTTCCAAATCCACTCACCATTAAATCGACCAGGAGAGTTACCCGTTTCCTCCATTTTTGCTATTTTGTAAGCCTCTTTCAGCTCAAATTTACCGCTTGGGGTGGATGACCAAGTGATTTGTTCAAAATTCTAAGCAGTAAAAGAGATAGGTGTTGCTTTAACCTTCATCAGAAGTTTATCAGGGAGAGTGAAAGAGCAGCTCTGCCAGTCCCAACCCAAGAAGTTCACCACTTCTTTTAACTTGATATGCTCCTCTCCACGATTCAAGGGGCCTTCGATCAAGCTTCGAAGAGCGTCTTTATCCAACCATTTATCATACCATAAGGACAGGTTGCTCTCTTTACCGACAATCCATTTTGACCCTTTCTTGAATACCGGCTCACCCTTGCGAATAGCTGACCACGTGACAGAGCAAGTTCTAAAGGGGATGAGAGGATTGGAAATTCTTCAAGGGGTACGATATTTCTGAGTCAGCACCTTAGCGCATAAGGAGTTGGGTTCCGAAGCAAGGCGCCAATTAAGTTTAGCTAGAAGAGCAATATTTTTGGCTTTGCTAGCCTGAATACCCAGACCACCCTCCTTTTTAGGCTTAGTAATCTTACTCCATCCGACAAGGTGCAACTTATTCTTGTTCTCTGAAGATCCCCAAAGAAAGTTACGACTCAGCCTATCCACATTAGAGAGAACCTTTGCAGGAAGAGCACAACATTGCATCGCATAATTAGGAATTGTGGAAGTGACAGTTTGTGTGAGAACAAGCCTCCCCACAAAGGAGAGCAAGTTAGCTTTCCACCCCGCAAGTCTCCCTTGCACCCTTTCCAAGATAAACCCAAAATCCTGTGGCATACCCGAGTGTTTAATGGGGAAACCGAGATACTTTCCGAGCGACGGGGTAGACCGGAATCCCAGCATATTACACAGGTCAGTCCTACCATCAGCTAAAACATTGGGGGAAAAGAAGACCCAAGATTTATCCTGACTAACCTTCTGACCAGAAAGCTCGCAGAAAGAATCCAAAACTTCCCTCACCGCCACACAATTTTTTCGATCCGCCCTTGCAAACAACACCAGATCATCAGCAAAGAACAAATGAGAAAAAGCAATCCCTCCTTGAGATGCAAAACATATTAGCAAAACTATCTACACAGGCTAATATGTTGGGCTACGCACGCATACCTTGACAGATGGGGAGTCCAAAGGGTAATTATGGAGGCCTTTTGTTTTATGAACTAGAGGCCCTTTATAAATTTTTAATACTAATGGGTTAGTCACATAGGTAAGAAAAAAAGGATGGTCTCAGTTGGGATGGTTAGTAAACCGTGACGTGCTTAGCCTGAATCATCAACTATGATCCAAGCCTTAGGACCTTTAGTAATGGATTTAAGTATTGTTGTTTAAGTTTCTCAAAAAGAAAAGTATTGTTGTTTAAAATAATGTGAAGACTGTAATTTAAAAAGTGTGATAAAAACACGTTTTTAAAGTACTTATAATGGAAAAAATGTATTTGATATTATATTTTTAATAACATATTTTCAAAAGTGAAAAAAATATAATTATGTGTTTAGTATGTATATGTGTTTTTTTTTTTTTTTTTAAATATCTGAAACTTTTCTGATATAAACGGTAAAATAAGGTTTTTCTCAATCTGAATATTTTTTCAACAACATTAATTGTTTATCAACAATAACCTACAGTATATCAAATCAAATTGCTTCGTATGTAAATGGTAAATAGTTTTCTTACTTGGGATGGGGTGGGACAGTCAAAAGACTCAGAGAGTCAAAACCAATATATCCCTATTTACATCCCTTATAGGAATGGCAAAATTGCCTCTTCTTACCTTGTTCTATATTCCATTGCGAGTTTTTCTCATTCTAAAAAGGGAAATGAGTTTTGATTCTTTTGATTGCTCTGATCGTGTGTGTATATATATATATAAAATTTAAATTATAAAAAATTTAATTCTTTTTACACATTTTATTTATAATTTAATTTTTATAAATATTTTAATACCACCTCTAAAACATTAGTTGCTATCTCTCAACACCCTCACAGCCATTCGTCCCTGTTCTCTTCTATCTTTTTAGTGTTGAAGCTACCTCCAATATGGAAACTTAAAAAAAAAAAAAAAAAAAAAAAAAAAAAAAAAAAAAAAAAAAAAACCTAGTAGGGAAGAAAATGGAAGAGAAAATGGGTGATTGTGACAAATTTATTTATTTATTTTTTCCATTTGCTTTTGTTTAATATTTCACCCTCAATTTTCTTTTGATTTAAATTGAGTAATATTTTCCCTTTATAATAACACGACTTGATTGACATGCACATTAAATTAGATTTACTTGGGTGATTGGAAGAAATGGTGCACAGTTTAGCAATCTCAGTTTCTAGGCTACTACGAAAGCAAGCCATAGTCCCATAAGGCCATAACCCAATTCTTTTCAATTAAACCTGTACCGGTCAGCCTGTTCAAAGCTCAAATTTCTTCTTGCACACAACATTAGTCACTAAGTGGACCAAAATTTTCTCAATATGAATATTTTTTAGTAGAAAAAATTACCATTTTTCAACAACTATTCATAGCTTTTGGTATCTCACATCAATGTGTTTTGTATGTATGTGGCATATGGGCAATCTTGCATGAGTCTAATGCACTCTAAAATAAAATTTCACATTTTTCGCAATATTGTTGTATTGAGTTGTGGTAGATTATGATAAAATTTATTTTGTTTTTGCTTATAGTAGGTTAACATAATATATTATGAAAATACTGTGAGAATTTATTATGTTCGTAAACAGGTTCATGGTTTTTTTTAGGTTCTCTCAAAAAGTATGGACAATGCCCTTAGGCTAAAATGTAAATATGGCAACTATGACATCTTTAATAAATGGCTGGTTACAATTTACCTCCTTATGTTTAGAGTATAAAAGTTCAATTGCAACATTTAAACCCCAAAAGTCTGGAATAAAACGAATAGGTTCACATTCAAAGATACCTTACTCCACATTCGCCACGCGTGTGTGCAATGTGGTGACCCAAAAAACAAGCTAAAAGCTTCTCCTTTTACTACTTGGTAGTTGGTAGCACAATATTTCCGACAGTATACTTGTCCCACAATTGAATTTTCATATTTGTTTCTTAAAAAAAAAGAAAATACTGTGTGGAGTTATAGAATACCAAAGCCTTTTACTTAGTTTAGTCTCTTATTGGTTAATTACATAATACTCTCTCATAGTTTTAAGATCTTTAATGAATATAAATATTTTTGGCATTTTGTGATGTCTTGCTTGATCTTTGTTACCATATGTCATTTTAGTTTTTTTTGGGAGAAACAATATCAATTTAGTTAATGAGTTATGAAATTGGAAAAATTCTTAAGTACTCTCAATGCATGGAGAAATGATACTCTCTCCTCTTACATTTATAGTGGACCACTATAAATTTAATGAGTAGACCTCACATTCACCATAAATGTGAGAGGAAAGAACACAATTTTCTGTACTCCAGAAGTACTTAAGAATTACTTATCAAATTGAAGAAAATTTATATTTTTTTCCATAAAGTAATGAAATTCTTTGAATCTAGTATAAGTATCTTCTAAGTATAATACGCACTGAACTTTTTCTCAAAAATAAGTAAACTAGACCAAGTCAATTTGGTTGGGCACCATTTTGATATTAATGGTATTTTAGTTTCTCAAATTGCAATTATAATTAATTATCTTTTATTTTTTGAAATTAGGGGCCAAAATGGGCGATATATTTGCTATAAATTCGATTGCCTTTTAACAAATAGCTTTGAATTTTGAACTAGTTTTAGGGTTCATGATTTGATTAGAATTCACTTAGGAAGGTACTAAATTCCAATATACTTTTTTTTTTTTTAAAGAATTCAAAATTAGTTAATTCTTATATTAATGGCCTATTTGCGTGTTACTCCCCTTCTGGGTTGGGATTATTTCGTAAATAAAGATTAAAGAGTACACAATTTTCAATCATTTCCCATAGGCCTGTTCATGGGTTGGGTTTGTTCCCAACCCGGAGCCAACTCGATAGGTTCGGGTCTCTCATTTTTGGACTCGCCCCCGATTGGTGAACGGAATTGATTTGGGTGGTCGGACCTCTTCGGATACTAGTCGGTCCTTAATCGGAGTTGAAAATTTCAAAACTATGCCAGATTTTGCCGGAAACCACCAAATTTGGTTAAGATTGGGCTGGATCTCGAAGAGATTTCAGTGGATCTCGAAGAGATTAGGCTGAATCTTGATGAGATCTCATCGGATCTTAGCGAGATCTCGTCAGATCTCAGTGAGATCTCGATGGATCTCAAAGAGAATAGGTCGAATCTCAAAGAGATCTCAACAAGATCTCAGTGGATCTCGAAGAGATAAGGCCGAATCTCGACTAATCGGACAAAACGACCAATGAAACACACCCATCAGTGGAGAACAACTAATTTTCTAGTGTACATACAATCGGATTGGTTGAGATCTCAGTTTTTATGCTCAAACCTATCATTCAACCTGCTGGTATCGAGTTCTAGGGACGAAGACCCACCGCCTACCATCACCGGCGTCGAGTCGGCCGGTTTTCGGGCCAGGTCAACTGGGTTGGTCGGGTACCAAGTCTGGTTGGACAACCCTAATTTCCCAAAATCTCTTAGACGTAAAGTTAAAGTGCTTAGCAAGTTGGCATTATATTCTTTTCCAATGGCATTTCCAACTCCATCAATGTCCATGTCAACCTTGGCTAATGAATGATGAATATAAAGGCGGAGCTAAGGGGTTAAAACAAAATTTATATTCAAACTAGTTGGAAGAATACTCCTTGTATATTTTTATATTAAGTGTGAATTTTAAAATTTAATCATTAGATTGCATGTTTTTTATTATATCCTTTATACTTGCAACATTTCAAAAAAATCAATAATCAATTGTTATATTATCAAACAAATGTTAAAATTTCAATTTTTTTAAATCTAAAATTGTGTATAAAAAATAAGTTTATTGATTGAATAGTACTTAACGACATCTAATTTGAATGAAATTTGATATACATGTTAAAAATATAAAGAACACGAAATTCAACAATTAAATTTTTAAAATTCATATTCAAAAGGGAAATATATAAGCAGTTTTTAAGAGAAACCTTTTTCCCGGAGGAGCCATGGCCCTAGCGTTTTCAAAATCTTATTTACGGTACTACTAAAATCATAAATTATCTCTAAAAATACTTACCTGGCCCCTAGGATTTTGTGAAAGAAAAAAAAAAAAAAAACTCTGCTTTATCTACTCAGTTACAGACTATTGAGATCCATTTGGGTCTTCTCAAATTTTAGAATAGGTTTAAATCCAAAGAAAGAAAAAGGAATGATACATGGATATAACAATACCCAAAATAAAAACCAGTCATCTGATTGCTGTGTGAAGGGCGTCTCTTTGTGTTTGATTGTTAATGTTTGAGATAGCATTATAGTGTTATCTCAAAAACTATTGATGTTTTATTACTTTAATTTATATTTTGTTTTTAGTTTTGTATATTTGAGATTGATAATAGTAACATGTATTCTTATTTATTGAAGTATTGAATTCATTTTAATTGGTTGGTTTATTATAAATAATTTTAGTTATATAAAAAAAAAAAGTAGGGCACAACTTTAATTAAGTTAAAATTAGTTTATGAAATAATTTTTTAATAAATATAGAATAGTATCTCAAATCTATGGGTTTGTTTCAAAATGATTATTCTTATCATTAGGCTAACATACTAATTGGATTTTTGTGTAAGTAGAGATTGAACTTTAAATCTCTTGTTTGACGACAAAAACCTTTACTAGTTGAGCTAATTGAAATCCACAAAAACATTTAATAGTCATGATTTTTTTTTTTTTTTTTTTTTGGCTATATTTAGCTTGACCCCCTCTAGAAAAAATTTATGGCTCCACCACTGTTTTTAGATGGTAATTGACAATGATCGATGCTACAAATGTAGAAACTTGAATTAAACTGAGTTTACTAGACTGACTCAGCAAATCAGAAACCTTTTTTTTTTTTTTTTTTTTAGTTTAGTATAAGATAGAGTTTGGTTCCTAACATGACTTCACTGGAGCCAAACCTTTTTCCTATAATATATAGTGATGATAAATCTAACCATTTATATGCATTAAAGCAATGCAGTCAGAGGTTTTCTTTTTTCTTTTTTCTTTTTTTTTTAAATTAAAAAAAAAAATTATCCAAGTAATTAAGGATAATATCTTGTTGAAGATAAACGAAAGGTATAGATTGAGTGGAAGGTTTCAATCCATAATTGCTCAGTAGAAACATCTATGGGAGATGAAGATGGGCCATCGAAATTTCAATTTGCAGGAGACGTGAGTACTTTTATATATAAGATTTGTTCTGTTGTTAAAGTCTAAACT
Organism: Quercus variabilis; assembly: GCA_030445155.1. NCBI lineage: Eukaryota > Viridiplantae > Streptophyta > Magnoliopsida > Fagales > Fagaceae > Quercus > Quercus variabilis. The sequence goes on along the minus strand of CP129448.1, from coordinate 5,237,513 downwards.
AAACTCACAACCAATTCATGATGTCAAGTGTCTTGTAGTGAGAAAAAATAGTGTGATTTTTTATATGATTGTGTAATGCACTAATGCCTCCCATCTTGGTATATGCCTTGTAGAGAAAGTTTTGTGACTTTTGATGTGACCCGTAGGATGTTCCTAAATTGGTGGGTTGAATTAAGGGAAACATTTTTCAACTAAATTGCTAACGACTCACTAAATTCCACAACCAGCAGATTGGTTGAAAGTTTGGACGGATTAAGTGGGTTAGCTTTAGCCATATGTTATATGCTAAAACTCAGATTTTTTTTTTCCTACCATTTAGGTATAAATTTAAGATGTACTTCCTCTAAATCCTATCAACTATTGATCAAAGTATACTAGTCTTAAACTAGGAGTACTCTATACATTCCCGTTATTATGTATGTTTACGGACAAAATTGGAAAATGCCCTGTTTGGGCAAAAATAGCAGCGGTATGTCCTTTTCTCCAAACTAATTAGGGAAATGCCCCTGTTTTGTAACTCGACAAACGGGAAATCGAGTTATATTAAAAAACTCGATTATTCAATGGGCGAGTTATGTGTAAACTTTGTGCCACTCTAGATTACCACTGTGGCATTTTGTTTCTGAAAAACTCGATAATTCAAAAACCGAGTTATATAACCGACTATGCAGCTATCGAGTTATGCGCTTGTTAAACATCTGTCTATCCTGTCTTGGTGTCAGGTGTACGGCACAAGTCTTGAATATAACTCGATATTTTATTAATCGAGTTATAAAGTATACTCGATCTCTGTAGAGTTAAGTTATTCTCGTTTATTATCCGCCCATCCCTTCCCATTGAGAGTGTCTTGCATTTCGGCTAAACTGGTTGCACTTTGCAGCTCTGCTCCACAGTTGCGTCCGGACTGAAGTAAAATTTGTATCACCTCAGGTAAAAAACTCACATCATAATTTTATCGCAATGGTATTTTTATTTGATATTGTAATAAATTTTTATTTTTTTGGCTAAATTTTTAATTTTATGGCAATGGTATTTTTTTTGGTTGAACAAGTACATTGGTATGATTTTGGTTGTTTGTTGTAGTAAATGTTGGTTAGAAGAAATTGTATTTTTTTGGTTGAATAAGTACATTGGTGTGATTTTGGTTGTTTGTTGTAGTAAATGTTGGTCACAAGAGGTTGAAATCTTGACTATAGCAACATTTTATATTGCACATAATCATTATTTTCTAAAAGTTGATGCACACTGTTAACTTGATCATTTGCTGTTATTGTATTCAGCGTCAATGTCTGGTTCTGGCAACCCAGAAATTTATAGGCCTCACGATGTGTTCATTGCTATGGGTCGTTGCTGGGTATTGGAAAATGAGTTCAGCTATCCAATTAATCCAAATCTGCGAAATAGTGCTTACGTTCACAATATCATGAGACAGGAGTGGGCTTGGTTATTTCGTGAACAACAGATGTTTTATGATGAGCTGGTTAGTTTTAAGTTGCCAGTGCCTCAACGACTTGCATCGCAAATGCCCAGAGACACGATCGACGAACTTCGTAAAGCATTGAACCGCATAAGAGAAGAAAATAATCGAATGAAAATACGTCTTAATTGATATCGTACCCAAGTTGAGATTCGAGAGTCAATAGAGGGAGGGTGGTACGAGCACGCACGATTCATGCAATCACTTCTTGGTGATCCTATTTATCAGTCAGATGTGGAGATGTCAGATGAAGAGTAATTGTGTCGTGGTGTAATCAGACTTTGTTAGAGAACTATTTTGGTTTTGGCTAACTATGTTTTAAATGTATGTGTGTCATTGTTGTTGAATTTGTACTATGTAAACCTTATTATTGATTTGTGAGGAGCATGCACGTTATTCGTAATTTAGATTATTCTCACATAACGCATAGAAGTTAAATATTCTCACACATGATGTTTTTCAATAAGTACCTACAACATAACACAGCAAACTTAAAATAACTTACACAATGTCACCAATATGCATGCATTGCATATTGAACACTAACACTACTAATATTATTAACTTAACCCTAGACATAACACATATACCACATAGGCATTCACTTTGACAGGTAGTCTTCGTAGTTGAGGACATTGTTACGTTTCGTCGGAGTGAGTTGCCTATTTGTTGCATCAGCCAACTCTTCTGCCAGTTGTAGCATGTGATACATGGACCTACGAAGTATCATCAGATTGTTCTCTTTTTTTATTTTTGTCACCGCACGCTCATATTGGTGCATGTTTCTCCATGGCAGTGTGAGCGAGGTACGGTCGACAAGAGGCGCTCCAAGTCGCACGAGATCATCGTGTAGAGCGTTGGACTCGTTCACGCGAAAGTCCCATTCCCGGCGCAGTCCGGCATAGTATTCCGTCTCGTTGGAATCTCTCTCCCTCCTATAGTTATCTGGAAAACGAGGTAGCATCCAATTGCGCATTGACATTGGAGAATGTGACTTCTGATTGGTATGTGTATATGTTTTGCAAGGGGTAGATGTAAATGGGACTTTGGTATGTGTAGATGTTTTGCATGGGTAGATGTAAATGGGACTTTATATAGGAGTTTTGCAAGGGCAATTATTCACGTTGATGTGACTGTAAGGGTAAGTATTCACGTGAATAAAGATGATATGACTCGACTTGGCTATATAGTGGCACCTGTTGATATAGCTATAGCTTGTGCTACAACAGTGAGTTTGGTGATGTGTATTGCAAAAGAGGTTGTGTATTTATTCACGTAAAGACTATTCAACATTTCTATGCTCGATCTGACATGACTGGACGAGATAGTGCTGAGTTGTGTTAAATGTATCATAACCTTTTCAGGGATGCTCTGCATCCTTGAAAGCGGTGCATTGCAAGATGATACATATCTGTGTATTGACATGCGTGTAGGTGATATGACTGTACAAGGTTCAGCAGTACGAACCTGTTGCGTAGCACACGTAGAACTACGAACATTAGTGTAGCAATGGTGGACAGCTTACTCCCAAAATTTGTGCATAAACTTTTCAGGGATGTTATGTGTATTCACGTGAGTGTGGATGGATACCGAGACAGTGCTGAGTTGTGTTAAATGTACCATAACCTTTTCAGGGATGCTCTGCATCCTTGAAAATGGTGCATTGCAAAAGGATACAAATCTGTGTATTGACGTGCGTGTAGGTGATATGATTGTACAAGGTTCAACAGTGCGAACCTGTTGCGTACCACACGCAGAATTGCGAACATTAGTGTAGCAATGGTGGACAGCTCACTCCCAAAATTGATGCAAAAACTTTTCAGGGATGCTATGTGTATTCACGTGAGTGTGGATAGGTATCGAGACAGTGCTGAGTTGTGTTAAATGTACCATAACCTTTTCAGGGATGCTCTGCATCCTTGAAAGCGGTGCATTGCAAAAGGATACAAATATGTGTATTGACATGCGTGTAGGTGATATGACTGTACAAGATTCAACAGTGCGAACCTATTGCGTAGCACATGCAGAACTGTGAACATTAGTGTAGCAATGGTGGACAGCTCACTCCCAAAATTGATGCATAAACTTTTTAGGGATGCTATGTGTATTCACACGAGTGTGGATGGGTACTTGTGGTTAAGGTTCAACAGTGCTGAGCTATCCTATGCAACACTTGATGATCCCTATGGTTGTATTTGGCAAGTGAGATTGAAGAAAGCTGATAACAACATTTGGTCTAGAAACTTGGCTGGTAGGATTTTGTTGAATATCATTGTATCTGTTATGGTTATTTTTTAGTCCTTAAATAAGAAGGAATTTTAAGCTTTCATGTTCTTATATTTGATAAGACTGCCACTAGGATTCAATATCCACCCATCAAAGAACTGTAAATTGAAAGATCATTAGGTAGATAGAATAGACTTAGATGAAGATGATACAAGCATATATCCCTCAGATGATTTGCCCAAAAAACATGAAGTTAGAGAAAATGGTTGTTACGAAAATATTTTATAGCAATCCAAGCAGCTGAAAAGTTGAAGCCTAAAAATCCTTCTTTCATGGGTATCTCGCGGCCGCATAATAAGGTGGTGAGCCTTTATACATAATGTGGTTATGATATTCTCTTAATGCCTAGTTGTTTCTCCTTCTTGTGCAGTATGTACGTGCTGAATTTTTTACCAAGTATATTATTGGGAAGCAAATTGTCACACTTCAATGTCTTGTGCTATTACCCCCCATGAAAACTTATTCAGCAACGAGATTCGGGAAGGGATGGGGTGCAGTTTCGAAAGACAATAATTTAGAACAAGGAGATGTTTATGTCTTCGAGGTGATTGAGAGGAAGCCTACTGTGCTTAGTGTCTCAATATTGTATTCCTAGTTGACCATCAGAGTTCGTACTAGGATAACCTGTTTAAATTTTAAAGGAGTGATGTTTATGTTTATATTGATTTGTCTTGTTGGAGACTATTCAGCACTCCTGTGCTTCATTTGACATGACTTGACTAGATAGTGCCGAGCTGTGTTAAATGTATCATAAACTTTTCAGGGATGCTATGCACCTTAAAAACGGTGCATTGCAAATGGATGCATATTTGTGTATTGACATGCGTGTACATGATATGACTGGATAGGGTCTAACAGTGCGAAGCTATTAAGCACTACATGCAGTACTACGAACATCAGTGTAGTAATGGTGGACGGCTCACCCCCAAAATTATAATGAACCAATTTAGGGATGCTCTGCCTCCTTAAAAACGGTGCATTGCAAAGGGTTGCACATCCATGTATTCACGTGAGTGGGGATGGGTATGTGTGGTCAGGGTTCAATAATACGAAGCTGTTGAGCATGACAGGCAGAATTGAAAACATCAATGTAGCAATGGTGGATAGCTTACCCCTAAAATGTTGCCTACACTTTTGAGGGATCCCCTGTATCAGTGAAAACAGTGCATTGCAAAACATTGCATATCTGTGTTTTCACGTGAGCATGGATGATATGACTTAACAGGGTTTAACAGTGACGAGATGTTGAGTAGCACATGCAGAACTGCAAACATGAGTTGGCTGAACAATTCCAACCGATGTATGTTAGCATTCTCCAACCTCACTTGCCAAATGCTACTATTACGAGTAGGGAGTGTAGCAACACTGGAGAGTTTTACCCCCATATTCACATGAACCAATCTTTCCAGCGAGTCTTTGTGAGTACAAGATGTAGTTACATTTTCTCAACATGAATGTAAAATTACATGAGTGCAATTATGCTTCCAATGTTTACATCAATGGCTTTTGATCATCACAATTGCAACATTAAGGGGCTTTGGAGCAATGCTACAACAAACCAATAACTTAAATGAAACATTTTAGAGGCTAAGCAGGCTTTTAGGCATTTGGCCTATTCCTACGTAAGCCAAATATCATCGTAATGATGACCTTGTGTGAGCCATATGGATTTTTAGTGAGTGAGTGGTTAGTTTTGTTTGGATGAGTTTGTATGTAATGTATTTATATGAAGTAGTACACTAGCAGAAATAAGATACACAAATACGTGTATATGATACAACGACTTAATCAACTCATATAAATGAATTATTCGTATTATTTCATCATATGTGTAGTTGGTCTGTGTGGTTTGGATGAGTCTGTATGTATTGAATCTATTAAATTTTCCTACAAGCAATGTGCAATAAATCTAATTTGGGTGATGAGTGTTATGTGTGTAACATTTCAAGTTACACAGGCAGAACATTGGAAACAATCCCATATCTAACCGGATGCATTTAATTTCTTAAGGTTTTTCATACATTAGAACGCAGAGGACATTGTCCAACCAAATCACAATAATCATATGCAGCAACAAAGAACAGCTGGGCAAATAAGAGAAACAACTTTACTTTTACTTAGCCAAAACTAATGAACAATTAATTTGTAGAATTGAAAAAGTTGAACGTATATAATCATCATTTGTCAAACATTAACAACAGCATTTTGTATTGTATAGAAGGATCTTGATATTAACAACAACGTCTAATGTTTGTAGGTAGAAATTTTTGGAAATCATCATTGCTTGAATCTGAGAAGTCTGAAATATCTCTTTCATCATCTAACGCATTAATTTCATTAATAGACTTACTGGCTCACTCTTGTGACTTCTCCTTTAGATGCTTCTTAGCTTTTTGGATTGCATGAAAACGGTCTAGTCGCCTTTGCATTTGATTGTTCTCTTGTTCAAGACGAGCAAGTATGTTGGCAGGTTCATCTCTAGGTAACTCGGCTGAGCGTGCCTTAGGAACTCATATCCCGTGCCATCGACAATACACCTCTAACTCACACCTCTTCTCATGTAGGGTTGACCATGGTGGTTCTGCTATAGTGAACTCTATTGCGGTGGTATCTGAACTTAGTTTTGTAGGTTTGCCGACCATGATGTGCCCGACGCTTCCAAGACTCTCATACGTGTATATTGGCATATTAACGAAATCTCTCTTCTTTCCAAACCATTTCCCTCCATAGTGGTCTGTGTATATCTGTAGTTGTTGATCTGTTGGAACTTGTGATGATTCATTTGTTGAAGTAGATTGAAACTTGTTTCGCATTGAACAATTTGATGTTGAGGCGTTGCGACGCATAGCTTAATCAATGTACGAAGTTAGCAGGGTAGAAAGAAGATCATTATTGTGTTGCATTGATACTGTAATGTCATGGTCCAAGCATTATAATGTCAGTTATTAGGGCTTGTCATGTCCATACAGGCTGGAAAAACATTATATCAACAGGATTGTAAAGGTTTCCAATGTCACATCAAACGTGGGAAATAGTTGCAACATTATTAGATGTAAATGGGACATCTATGCATCCAATTCCACAATTGTGTAGCCACGTGAGTGTGGGTGTGAAACAGTGCCAAGCTATTAAACATGACAATATAAACAACCGCATCCGTTGGCGCATGTGCTGCGATTGAAGGAATTTGATATGACTAGAGTTGGTGCTACAGCAGCGGGCTGGTGACATGCCCTCAAAGTTCGAACTTGGTCTTCTTGAAACTTTGCTATATTAATTGTGTATAGCGACATACGTTGAAATTACACTATATTAATGACTTTACTTGTGTTTGGACTTTCACAAAACATATCCTGAACATTACAGCGTTTATTATCTTCGGTCATTTTGAAGGTGTTTACACATCACGGTGTGTAAACTTCACAGTGTTTATTACCTTTGGTCATTCAACATTTAGAGGTTAAACACATCACTCTTAGAAATTATGTAGCGCCACCGCTTGAAACACTGAAATATCTGTTTTAATCGTACCCAATTATTGGAACACAGCGAGGACTGTGTGCGTGATTGGTCAACATCGCTCCCACTCTATTTTTGTTTGTTTGTTTGGGAATGACTTGGCGTCCGTTGTAGTTATTATTGCTATTGTACTTATTATGACTATCACTGGTGACTAACCTGTGCGATTGAACAACACAATGAAGATTAACATTCTATAAAATTACCATTCGTATACTCCATTGCAGTAGCGCGAAATCAATACCCTCCATATTTGATTAAAAAGAAAACCGTTAGATCTAATGCAGTCCAAGTCATGACGTCATGGCTGGAATGCAATCACTTCTTTTTGGATGAGTCTGCACTGCAAGGTTTCATCAATAAATGTTGTAATAAAATATAATGCATGATGTATAGTCCAAACAGGGATCAAATTCAGAATAATATAACTGCTGATTTAAGACCAACAACCATATCCAATTACCCTCTCTAAAATTCATCACTAAAAAGCAAAACCTCCAATAAAAACAATTGCCTGAAGTCAATATATAGGTTGAGCCATTGCGCCAAGGAAAATCTCCTAGGTGGTTCATCGGCAATATCCAACCCTATAAACCAATTGTGCTTTCACAAACCTTCAATTTGTATTACTAATTACTATAATGTAATAACACATGAGCGCCGTATAGAATTATGAAATAATTCTTATTTACATATTCGGATGTCCTTTATATTATATAGAATCACATAATAACATAAACAATTGTTACAGTTACAACCATTTCAATATTACTAATAACAGTAACGATGAGCATGAAACTAACCATCATGTGCACAAAATAAAATTACTTTCCACCATATGATGTTCTTCAAACCTGCCACTAAAATAAGAAAATATACAATTGGCTGAAAGCCACATCATAGTTGGTGTGAATACAATTCTCCAAATATGCTACAACAAGTACTAAAAAGGAAGTCCCCCCTTGGGTACAATGGCCAATGGCAATCATGAAGAGTCAGATGATGGAGACGGTGGAACCTGACGTCTAAAGTCAGCTACATCTGCCCGCAGAGCTGCAATGTCGCCAAGCAGACCATATAAAACCTGCCCATGGGTTGCTTGAGTCGTCATAATGGTTTCCATCATAGCACGAAGAGATGGAGGAGGAGGGCTTGTTTGCGCTGCAGCGGTAGTGTCAACATCTACCTCATCATCACCATCCTCGACAACAGCAGCTATGGGATCTCCATGCATGTCCTCATTTGGAACATCATCTCCAGTAGTAGACTGTACTCATGGTCTCTTGGGTGAACCAACACTGGGTTCGGCAAACTTCTTTTGGGCACTTCGCTGCTTCAGAAATTTGGTTCCTATGGGAGCTTGGATGTGAACCACCTCTTGGGAAGGAAAGTTCCGTAATCCTAAATATTTGAGGACCCTATGGATGAGAACTGGAAAGAATAGACCATGCCTCTTACACTTGCTCCTACGCACCTCCACAATGGTTTCAATGAAAAGGGAAGGAAAACAAATGGAACTATCGGTGATGAGGGCGTAAAGAAAGAAACACCTATCTATAAGGATTGTATGGATATGAGAGATAGGAAAAATGTTGTGACAAGCTATCCTAAAGAAGATATAATTAAGCTCAGTTAACTCACTCGAGCTAATACTTCGGTTAGAAACCCGAGTGACTGATCGTCCACAAAGAACATTCATAACATCATCAATACGAGGAGACACAGAGTATGGATAAGTAGGTGTGCGAATTCTAGGTACATCAAGAGCTGTAGATACGATGGCCCTAGTTATTGTAAACCGTTCACCACGTATCCACGATGCCATTGTGTGACCACCGCACTCCTCATGCACCGAGATATTCGAATAGAATTCTCTAATCAAGTCAGCTGGAGGGGGTTCTATGTTTGTACACAGGGACAGCCAATGCCTAGACTGTAGCTTGTCATACACAGAAGGATGCAATTCATGTAGATTGATTTGCCTTTCTCCCCAAGTACGCCTATGCTTAATCAAGGTTTCAAAGGTTTGCTCATTTTCAGGCTTGTTGAACCTTAATTGATCAAACACCACTTTAGGCTTCGATGCAGTTTTGGATTTTCCTCTCTTACCCCTCTTCGGAGCCATAACTAATTGATGGTCAATCGTGGAAACACGATCAGGCATCAACAAAACATAACCAAAATCTGCATTTCGAAGAGATAAACACAACATTCCTACTACCTAACCCATTCATATTTTCATAGCCAAACATATCATTTCATCACAATCTACGTAGGCAATGAAGATTTTTTTCTTTGAAGCAGAGAAGAAAAAACCATTGAATAACGTACTGCCATGTGTAGAAAATCATTCATACAATGTACCAACTAGAGCAGTTTACAACAATACACTGAAAAAACAATATTCTTACCAACATGTTGTTTAGTTCGTGAAATATTTGTAATGCATTTCGCACCGACTCAATAATTTGAAGATCTCTGACCTATGGTATATACACTTCAGTTTAACTCAAAGAGTGAACATGCAACTTGTTAACATATTGAATTTTTTCAAAATGATCAATAATGTCACGCACCAATAGCAACCATTCTAACAGCAATAATATTGTATAGGAAACATACAAGTGGATGTAAGACCTGAAACATTGAGAAATTCGGATTGCTGCAGAAAAGTAAGTTTCACCAACTTGTACAAAAAACCTTAAATTGCACAATGTACCAACTAAGACATAGAAACAGCATAAGGACTACCACACACATATGGAGCCCCTGGCAAGTTCGTTTTGTGGAAGGAGACTAGTTGAAGACAACCTAAGAGATAAGCAAGTAACCTTACTAACAACAAACCAGTTAACCTATTTCATCCCAATGTACATAGACATTGAAGTTTGAAGCATTATCCAAAAATGAATATATTTGATTAACGCATCACCAATGTGTAATTATAAAGACAATAAGCAATGAAACAAGTCTTACCATGTAAAACCTTCGCAAATTTTCAGTGGACAAATTGTCAATTCTAGCGGATGCAGCTGCGAGCTAGCTCAGATGTAATTTCGGACTGCTGCACATTCTGCACAACAGGGGGAGCGTTAATAACTATGGGTAATCACGTATCTCGATTACATAAAAGTCGAGTTACCTTTATACTCGATAATATGTAAATCGAGTTATGTGCTGTCCCCCAACCAAGCCCAGCCCACTTATTTGGACTGATCCAGATGCAGTCCAAGAGGATTCCAACTGCCCAGAAGGGTCTCCCACATAACTCGATTATTTTAGAATCGAGTTCTGTGCAGCATACCACTCCTTTTAGTCCTGTCAAACCACATCGGTCCAATTTACAGCACTTCGGTCCATTCAGTGAAGTTTGGTCCATTTGGTTCATATGGGTCCATTCAGTCCACTTTGGTCTTGCAGCAAATAGAATTGGTCCAGTGAGGTCCACTTCAGTCCGGAAGGTCTACTTTAGTCCATTTGGTCCGCAAGTCCACCACCTTACATTCACTCTTTATGGTCCATTTTGGTCCACTTCCGTCCCTTAGGTACACTTTAGTCCATCAGGTCCTTTTGCTCCATTTCGTCCACTTTGCTCTCTTAGGTCCCAAATGATTTGGTCCTTTTGTCCACTTCACTCTATTAGGTCCACTTCGGTGAATTCAGTCCGCTTCTGTCTAATTCAGACCATTTGCTACTATTGGCTAGTTTATGTAATTATTAATTACAGCTTTATTGGCTACTTGTGTAACTATTGGCTACTTTATTTCCTAATAATTAAAGAGTATAGGATAGCTATGTAAGAGGACAACCAGTTTTTCATGTGAATTGAACTTTGTTTCAGACCTGGACAGCAACATTGTTTCTCCAGTTGCTCTGTAATTCTAGCTTTAATTCTTAATTTTAATGCAAGTCTAGTTCAAGTTCTCATCCAATTGATTTTGGTTTCCATCACTTTGCAATCAAGTTTACAGTTTATGCAAAAGCCATTAAACTTCACTAATTGCATATTTGCATGTATTAAGAAATCATAATATAGAACAACTGATATCAAATCATAACAGGATTCAACAGTAAATAGATCATAAATACCAACACAGAAATCACACAAAACAACTCAACCGCTATAGATCATAACTCAAAAATACCAACACATAAATCAGCCATCCAGTCTACACATAAATACTAGTAAATACTAACAACCCAAAAAGTTCACAAGTCTTGACATTTGTTCTGCTGAAACATAGTCCAGAACAGTACATATCCAACCTTTTACAAATCCTTGCAAAGTTAGTAACCACCTACTGAGGGCATCTGAAAATGTGGACTTTGAACACAACTTCGTCCCTCATAATCACTTCAAATACACACACATCTCCTAATTGCAATGCATTGTCCCTCGCAAATGCAGCCCAACTAGCAGATACGACACAGGATGTGTATTTTCCTCCATAAATGTATAACTTCACAGGCCATAGTCGGTCCCCAACCTCGATCTTCACAGTGAATGTACTTCCTTTGGTGGTGTAGTCCTTGGTAAAGCCTTGTCTTGGTAAGTAGTTGATAATGCCATGGGGTAAACTCTGTACAAAAAATGCCATCGGACATACAATTAAAAAAGAGTTACCCATTATTATGAAATGCAGTTTTCAGGCAGTACTATTGATGTCTTTCTACCACCTAAATATGATACTATTTGAACTAACACAATAATGCAAATCAACAAGTCTCTGCTACATGCTTTCTAATTGATCTATGGAAAATCAAAGTTAATGAGAGTTGCATTCCTAAAACCCAACAATATGTTCAGCTGGGAAAGCTTACCGCACAATCCTTCCCATTAATGTATGATGGATGAATGGTAACCGTAAAAAGGGGATTTTCTGATTTCAAAGCATTCGCTCTCACAAGAGTTTCAGCTATACCAGCAACCCCATGAGCTGATCCTGAAATGACATGGAAATATGAAGTCATGCACATGAAATTTATAATGAACAGGCTTACAAAATCAACCAATTCCTTACAGAACTGTAAGATTCATACCTGAACTCTCTCCCCTAGTCAAATATACCCCAAATGGCATTTTCGATTTCTCTAACCTTGACCCCTTAGAACTTGATGGATTGGTTTTTGCCCTCTTCTGAGGTAGAGGTACTGGTGGTTTCTCCCCTGTCCTATATTGGAGTTTAGCTGCAGGATACTCTATTTCTGTTGCAGTGGCGTCAAATATGAGGACATAAAATTCTAAATTTCCATCATATCTGAACACTAGGAAGTGGCCTAGGGCTAGAGCATGAGAGCTTGCAAATTCACACCAGCCATTTCCGAAACAAACCTCCCCATCAGACTTTGTCAACTTCACTTTCCATTTTGTACCATTTGGAATTGTAAGATAGGCCATATTTGACAGATGACTGCCATATTCCCTTATAAACTTCTTTGGAATCCACTGTAAAAAGACGAACATAAACATAAATGCAAGATTTGTAACTAAACACATGCAATCAATCAATTGAAATTTGAGTTGTGCAGTCAGTATCAGTACCATTACAAGAACAGTAATTTTCCCCACATATATTTTACAATAATACTTGTTGGATGAAACAAAATCATCCACATAACCAGTTCATGTGGCAGAAACATGTCATTCAGAAATTAAAATAAACACTAATGGGATATTTTGTTCCCATCTCTGCACCGCATTACATACTCATTGATTTTATACATGTAACATGAATTAACATTATCACATATTTTGCTATAATCATATCGTCAACCAGAAATGTACATTTGTTCAATAATCACAAGTAAAAAACATAAAAGCTGATGCCGTTAATTCCCATATGATTTTCAACAATGAAATTCGGCAATGAAATGAAGTTTACTTACAAGCTTTCCTTCTTCAAGTGTTTGAGGCATAATAATCTTGAAAAAGTGTGTCGGAAGATGAGCAGGATCATCCACATTGTCCCTCTACCATTGAGAAGTCATCGTTCTGGTGTTCTCCAAACTGTTGCTTCGTTGAGATTCGTAACTGTTGTTGAGAGACTGTGCACTGGGGAGTACTGAAACAGAGTATCAACGATGGTGTTTAATATTCCACATAACTCGATTACCTATTAATCGAGTTAAGTGCAGTGTAACTGTAACGAATCCATGTCGTGTGCGCTGTAACTGAAAGGAATCCATGATGTGGGAATTGGCCTGCACATAACTCGATTTCTCAAATATCGAGTTATTTGTAACAGTACTCGATAACTAGTTAGCCGAGTTATGTGCACTGGGCTGCCATTCCGAGCCCAGATATTTGGACTGATCCCAATGCAGTCCAAGTGGAATCCAACTGTCCAGAAGGATCTTCCACGTAACCCGGCTATTCAATAATCGAGTTACGTGCACCGGGGCATTGCAAGGAACTCGATTATTTATAAATCGGGTTATTCATTATTACTCGATATTACAGTAATCGAGTTATGTCTACTGGGCTTCCACACCCAGCCTATATATTTTGACCGGTCCATATGCAATCCAAGTGGAATCGAACCGTCCAAAAGAATCTTCCACGTAACTCGATTAGCTAATAATCGAGTTCAGCTTTAAACCACTTCGGTCTAAGTTTGTTGATTTGGTCCAACTAGGTCCATTTCGATCCAGGTTTTGTCACTTCGGTCTATTCAGTCGATTTTGGTCCATTATATATGGGTCCACTTGGACTGATCCATATGCAGTCCAAGTGGAATCCAACCATCCAGAAGAATCTTCCACATAACCCGGCTATTCAATAATCGAGTTACGTGCACCGGGGCATTGTAAGAAACTCAATTATATCTAAATCGGGTTATTCATTATTACTCGATATTACAGTAATCGAGTTATGTCTACTGGGCTTCCACACCCAGCCCATATATTTCGACTGGTCCATATGCAGTCCAAGTGGAATCCAACCGTCCAAAAGAATCTTCCACGTAACTCGATTAGCGAATAATCGAGTTCAGCTTTAAACCACTTCGGTCCAAGTTTGTTGATTTGGTCCAACTAGATCCATTTCGATCCAGGTTTTATCACTTCGGTCTATTCAGTCAATTTTGGTCCATTATATATAGGTCCACTTGGACTGATCCATATGTAGTCCAAATGGAATCCAACCGTCCAGAAGAATCTTCCACGTAACCCGGCTATTCAATAATCGAGTTACGTGCACCGAGGCATTGCAAGTAACTCGATTATTTATAAATTGGGTTATTCATTATTAATCGATATTACAGTAATTGAGTTATGTGTGTTGGGCTGCCACACCCAGCCCATATATTTGGACTGGTCCATACGCAGTCCAAGTGGAATCCAACTGCGGAGAATAATCTTCGACGTAACTCGATTATTTAAGAATCGAGTTAATATTCAACGCACTTCGGTCCGAGTTTGTTGATTTGGTCCAACTATTTCCATTTGGATCTAGGTTTTATCACTTCGGTCTATTCAGTCAATTTTGGTCCATTTGATATGGGTCCACTTGGACTGATCCATATGCAGTCCAAGTGGAATCCAACCGTCCAGAAGAATCTTTCACGTAACCCGGCTATTCAATAATCGAGTTACGTGCACCGAGGCATTGCAAGTAACTCGATTATTTATAAATTAGGTTATTCATTATTAATCGATATTACAGTAATCGAGTTATGTGCGTTGGGCTGCCACACCCAGCCCATATATTTGGACTAGTCCATACGCAGTCCAAGTGGAATCCAACTTTGGAGAATAATCTTCGACGTAACTCGATTATTTAAGAATCGAGTTAATATTCAACGCACTTCGGTCCGAGTTTGTTGATTTGGTCCAATTATTTCCATTTGGATCCAGGTTTTATCACTTCGGTCTATTCAGTCAATTTTGGTCCATTTGATATGGGTCCACTTGGACTGATCCATATGCAATCCAAGTGGAATCCAACCGTCCAGAAGAATCTTCCACGTAACCCGGCTATTCAATAATCGAGTTACGTGCAGCGGGGCATTGCCAGTAACTCGATTATTTATAAATCGGGTTATTCATTATTACTCGATATTATAGTAATCGAGTTATGTCTACTAGGCTTCCACACCCAGCCCATATATTTCGACTGGTCCATATGCAGCCCAAGTGGAATCCAACTGCCCAGAAGGATATTACACGTAACCCGACTATTGAATAATCGAGTTACGTGCAACTCACCCAGCACTGTTCATAGCCATACTAATTGGCATCCACTTTCGTCATAATAAAGTTGGACCTGTACACAACCACATTGGTGAACAACTCATTCATATTTTTCCAAATACTTTTATAATCAAATCATCCATGCAATTCCAACCAAATCCATAACCAAATCACTTCATTAACCAATCACATGAAATGAAAATCATCCACACAATCTACAATGGAAATAAGGAGCCATTATCCACCATAAAACCATTGAACCAAGTTGTTGACAATGTAAGTACAAGCATTTACATATAAAGGTTGTTTTGTCATATTTAGTTTACAAGAAGAAATATGAGTTGAACTACTGCCACAGCAACAGCCCCTGCCACAAATCCCATATCTGCACAAGTACAACAAAAAATACCTCAATACCACATGTTGTACTCATATTTGAAAACCATACTATCATGGTTACAATGTACACATTAGTAGCAGGACTTGTGAAATAACTTATGAAATATCTCCCCTCCTTACTAGGACTTGTAATTGGTACCTGCTATGTACAACCCCGGCTTGTTGATTCCACGTTCCGAGTCGGACATCTACGACGGTTATGACCCTCTTGGAGACACAACCCACACTTGGACTTTGGTCCGTTCTCAATCCACAACGAGGTTGGCAACTCCCTATCCTCGTCATCCATCTCATTGCAGATTCTTGTCGACTTAGGGCGCCCTTTCTCTCGAATCAACCGCGGGTTCGGCATCACTTTTCTCCTTTCTGCTAGCTCCGGCCATTCTAACCTATCTTTGAACGGTTGGAATATCGGCTCGTAACTCTGATACCGTTCGAACACACGGTAGAAACGATCCATAAACTCCGTTGCATCGTGGTTGTACTTGGCACAAACTACTATCAAGTGTGAACATGGGATCTTGTTTGCTTCCCATTTCCCGCACGTGCATGTCCTGTCCATGAGAGAAACCCTATGGGTGTGAGCTCCCCCACCAGTTCTCAGTAGTGAGGACTATGTCTCCACTGTATATAAGCGATGTTGCGTACTCATCCTTCTAACCATATGACGCTTTGCCTTCTCTTGATTTGCCTCGAACTTGTCGTAGGCATATTTGCACCACTCTTGCCCCTCTTCCAACTACTCTAGGGTTTTGTTTCAGCGGTCATCAAAGTACGAGTTCACTTTGTAAAATGTGAACTTCACCATTGCAGTAATGGGCAAGCAACGTGCACCCTTAAGCACCCCATTAAAGTACTCTAACAGGTTTGTTGTCATTGCCCCATATCGGTGCCCATGGTCATGTGCAAGTGTCCACTTTTCAAAACCTACGTCGTTTAGATAGTCGTACGCATCTGGATTGACATTCTTGATGCAATCCATGGTGTTTTCAAACTTCCTAACTTGGTTTGCGGTTGCTGCCTTCCATACCAAGTTCTTCAACACCACGCTATTGAAGTTAGTGTTAACATTGCTTACTAAATGGCGGATGCAATACCGGTGATGAGCTAACGGCGCTTGCAAATAGCCCCTAGTGGTGTCATCAAAGCATGATTGTATCCCACGGTGCCTATCGGAGATTATACACAAATTGGTCTGATCCGTAACTCTGCTCAGCAGGCATGCCAAGAACCATCCCCATGTCTCCGTGCTCTCACTTTCAACAACGGCAAACGCAAGTGGAAAAACCTCATTGTTACCATCTGTTGCCATTGCTATCAACAACTTCCCTTTGTACTTGCCATACAGGTGCGTTGCATCTATGCTTATCACTAGCCTGCAATGCTTGAACCCTCTAATACACGGACCAAACGCCCAAAACACGGAGTTGAATATGCAAGTCCCTGGGACACGGGGGTCACATTTTAGCAAAGTTACAGTGTCCGGATCTGCATTATCCAATACCGCTAGAAACTGTGGCAATTTCGCGTACGACTCATCAAAATCCCTGTAAATACGCACAACTGCCTTCTGTTTGGCTTCCCAAACCTTGTACATAGTTACGTCATGCCCATGCTTCGCATGCAGCATACTACGCAAGTCCTTTATGGAACGGGTTATGTCGTCCCGTACATATTGCTCAAGTGCAATAGAAATGAACCTTGAATCCATCATCCGTCCATCGGTCACTACCTGGATGGATGTGCAACTATGGGGACCTGTACATTTACTGATTAGCCACAACTTGTGCTTTTTGCTGAAAATAGCCCGAATTGACCATGGACATGCGTCATGTGTGCACCGCACAACTAGCCTATTGGTGTCAGACTTGATGACCTTGTATTGCTTATTATGCTCCACAGAGTAAAGGGTCAACACATACTGAACGAAGGCTTTATTATTGAATAGCATCCCCTTCGTCGGCTGGTCACCTTTGTGCCAACTTGTAAGCTCTTCTGGAGCCAATGCAAGTGATGGGTCATTAATATTGTCCCATGTGTTTGATGTGAACCATCCGGGGATCACTGTAATAGGGCAATCCTCCTCGTTGTCTTTCAGCTGTGTTCCATCTCCATCTAAGACCTCCGCTTCGTCCACCGGTCCATCAGTATCAATGAACTCTTCGTACACATCTCGGCTGGCATCAATATCAATCCCCCTGTCCATATAGGCTTCGACATGTTCATATGCGTGAGTAGACCCTCCCACGTCATGTGTCAGGGTGGCACCCAACAGTTCAGTGTTGTCCAAATGGTCAACTGCACTGCATGGTTCAGTATTGTAGGGCAATGGCATGGCATCGGCAAAGGAAGGTTGCACATGAAGATATCCTGAGCGTGGCTCTTCCACCCCACTGGCATGTTGCGAATTTCCACCATCATGGAACCCAATAGCCTTAACAGTGACATATAAGTCGGACGCTATGAACTGGGGGGGTCCACTTAATCACTGCCCACATCATGTCAACATCGGCGTCGCCACACAGCGGATTTGAGTTGTAAACAACCTGAATATTCATAAGTAGCTAGGGAGCACGGTACACGATGGATATCTTATGTGACTCCTTATCCAACCCTAGTGCTTCCATTATCTTCCAGTGCATTTTATTGAAGTGTGTTTTGCATTTCAACTGAATGAACTTCTTCTTCACTGACTCGCCTCCATAGGACAGCCCATGCAAGTCATGGAAATACTGCTCCCCATCATAGTAAACGTAGAAGCAATGACGACCCATGGCAGACCTGGATAAGGACATATAATTGTGGTTATCATGCAGAAGATAAGGGGTTATGTTAACGCAACAGTAATTAATCTGGATGCACGGGAACGGACAATATAACTTTTACATACGCACTATAATCATATCGTAAGTATTCAGTGCAATCATTGATTCGTTTGTACACAAACATTTATTCCAATACAGTCAGCAAAACTTGTTCACCTCGTAGGCTTTCTTTTTTTAGAACCCACACACTGAAGCCTTTTAGAATTAAAAGAGCTATACAATTTAAACCAATTATTGCAAACATTACATCATAGTTGATACCTATCAATGAATGCATATATCATCATCATAGGGTGGCCATACAATGTTTGTTTAAATATATATTCTCAGGTTTCTATACATACATTACTATATATGTGTGTGTGTGTGTGTGTGTGTGTGTGTGTACAGTGTCACACATATACATACACACACACACATGTTATTGAACCCATTTTATGTGTTATTGATTTTGATAATGTGGTATATCTCATTTTTTGGGAAATTTGCATTATGAATTGATTGAGTATTAACAGGTTTTGCAATTTCAAACAAAATTCAACAAAAAATACATGGTTTAATATGGCACACATTATATACAACAACAATACCTATATGTTTATATATAGATATATGTACACATACATATATATAGATATATATAGCAACATGTGTGTGTGTATATCAGTCCACATATATATATATATATATATACACACAGTTACACATACATAATGCTGAAGGTAATGACATTTATACCAACATCTTTATCCAAGTGTAATCACAGTTTTTTGTAAGAATAGATATACCTTTTGAGGAGAGATGTGCCACAACAATGAGGAAGGGACCACAACAATAACTTGTGACAATTGGTGAGAATCCAGTACGAAGGAAGAAGATGCTGACTTGAAACTTGTTCAGCTTGTAGGCTTGCCTTTTTCAGAACCAACTATGTAATGGTGTTTAAAGCACACGTATTGCCAGACACGTGCATGGGGTCTGATCAACGTAACTCGATATCTAGATAATCGAGTTATAGTGAAACTCATCAAATAAGTCATCGAGTTACTGCTGGTATAGAATCTATTGATGGGATGGCAATACAGTCACTCGATAATTGATAAAGCGAGTTACTTACAACTCGATCACACAAAAGCCGAGTTATTTGGTAAGTTGTCTTTCTCATAATCGAGTTCTGTGGCCATTTTTCCTTTAAGAACCCAGTATTGAACACCAGAATGGTATGCATCCACCATTCTGGTGCAATAACTTCCCACAATTGTGTGTTCGTGGAGGAAGATGGGACGTACCTATGTTGTGTTTAATGGTTGTATTCCAGGCATATACGACAGTTGGCTAGCTGCGAGCAGACAAGTTCATAAGTTCCCAAATGCTAATCATAAATCATATAAAGATCGAAGGGAAGCAAAAGCTGCATACATGGAGTATTTGCATTGTCATGGTATGGACGGGCAGGGTGGTGCATCCGCATCGTGGGCAACTCCGAACATGTCAACCTCAACTCCATCGGGCACTTCTCCAAGCGAAGGACCAACTACTGCAGTGGAGACATTACAAACACAATGTTAAGGTATCAGTTGGAAGTTGCCATTGAGGAGCGTGACCACGCAAGGAGGATTGCAACCTTGACTACGAACATGTTGAATAAAGTGGTGGCCCATGTTGTGAGGGATGATGAAGTTGATGCACCTACGAGGCAAGGTACAGAGAAATGAACGTGAAAGTTATGAGTTATAGACCTATAACTCCTTCTTCATCACTCACAACTAGTCACGTATAATGAGTTGTACTAAAGGTTATGTAATTATTTATGATCTTGCGTTATTCAAAATGTTGTCCTAGCATATACTGTAGGTGGTGTGGGAAAAGCACGTGCATCAAAGCAGTAACACGATTAAGATTTAACGAGGAAATTGAGCAAAATATCATATTTATCACAAACCACCCCCCTTCCCCCCAATGGTTTGTATTAATCTATGTAATGTGAAATAATTTGAATGGTATTTTGGGTATTTCTACTAGTTGATGGATTGAATTTTATTTATCTACATAAGAGCATTCACATCAGCTCGTTTAAAGTCTTCTAAAATATATATACAATGCAAATTTTACACATTTTGAGTAAAAAAACACCCACATCAGTGGGTGTAAAAATATGTTAAGCTAGCCATATTTTTCCATGTGCTACAGTACCCGTGTAAATATACATGGGTACTGTGGCACATGTAAACATTAAAATAATAATTTCATAGTCCACACGAGTAAAGTTGGCCATTACTTTGATTGTACTTTGTGTTAGTGTCTCTCATGCATTTTATAGCCTCTGGTTACCCATTGGGAGAAAGTACAAGTTCTAAATAAATAAATAAAATAAAGACCTGATAAGAAACCACCTGATCAAGCAGACAGCATAGAAGAGTTGTACAAGCCCAACATTTTAGGACTTCAAAAATATAGTAATTACTACTTTGGCACAAAATTCCCACCAAATCAGTTTGAAGTAACATCCTCCAACTCATTATATGACAAATAAATAGACTCCAAGATTAGCACAATTGGCTGGAGACCTCACTTCATGACCGACGTTCGTCGAGGCCACAATTTTAATAATCCACCCACCGGTGGGTCACTATTTGGCGGTACGGTGGGCGGCGAGACCAATCCGGTGACGTTCGCCGGAGCCACTATTTTGGTGGTTCGGCCATTGGACCTCCAACACGAGCGACTCCATTGGCCGAGCAACTGGTGTTGGTAGTTTACTTAAAATAGAAGTTTAAATTATAAAAATTATGATCATTAGAGAAATAATAAAAAAAATGGAGTATAATGAATATTTGATTGAAATATCCTGTAAAGTAAATGAACTGATGTGGGTATTTTGTAAAAATGAATGTGTAAAATAGAAAATGTAGGTTTTTAGTGTAAAAATGGATGTGTAAAATACACATACTGATGTGAATGCTCTAAGATGGTATTTCAGTGTGACCATTTTTGATACAATTTTACATTAATGAGAAATTGATGTTAATTTTCCAAGTTATATTTCGGGTTCAATATAATGGTCTCACACTTAAGTGTAGTTACATATAGTAATTTAATATTCTAAACGTAATAAAACATACCCTTTTGTTTAGTTTATATGGTCTTTGATTCTATACCTTTTTTTGTAGTAGCTGTAAAAGCTTTTTTCTTTTTTCTTTTTTCTTTTTTTTTTTTTTTTTTTTTTTGTTTTTCCTTCCCTTAAAATTGTAATGAACTAAACAAAAGGGTCAACAAAAGCAAGTGTGCAAAATCACAAAAGAAAGCAAGCCAGTTTGTAATGAATTGAATTTGGGTCGGGTTTGAAATGATTATAGAGATGATTTCTTTTTCTTATTTATTAATTTCGCCTCCCAAACCACCTAGTAACTAGGTAGGTCCTCAACAACCCAAGTAACATGCTACAAACAACCCAAGTAACATGCTACAAACATCATTTTCCTAGATCATTTTGTGAATCTTCTTTCTCTGTTGTTCAAGTTCTTTAACCGTCTTGAGGTTTTAACGGTATACTTCCTATGTTATTTTGAATCAGCAATTGCTTGAGAGCAAAGACTGTCAAAGTGTCAGGTATTCTAGGTGATTACATTTCATGTATCGTAATGTTAACAAATTACACAGAAAATAAAAATTCATTAGACATTTTCATAATGTTAATAAAATATCTCATATATGACCACTGTTCAGCTAAAAAAATACTCAAACATGTACACACAAAACCAACATCTTTAAGTATCTTCTAAGCCAACTACAGAAAATACCAAAAAGTTGCTAATTTTCTCATAAATTAGCCAATTGCAAAACCAACATATTGTAAGTATCATAAATTTTCTGAAGAGCAGTCTAGTATGAAAGTGGTAACTGGCCTTAATTCTACTTGTGAAAATAAACACTCTATGCCAACAACAAAACACTCTTTTGCGTGAATTTAGATATGTCTAGTATCAAGTGTCTTGTTCAAACAATGGCAAAACTAAATAGCAATTTTGTTTACAAATTTAAAAATAATTTTTAAAAAAGTTCCACGAAATGTACCATTGCGTGATGAATTGCCCCTTATGTAGCTATGATGTTGAACTGCTTATACGTATTATATGACATTGTGACTCCACATGCAATTGGCCATCTTCATCTTGTGTAAAGGAATAAAGGCCTGTACCACACTAACATCAAGTCCTGTCCATATGCTTAGTTGAGAAGAGTTGTTAAGTTAAGATCTTGGTGAATCAGAAGTTTAGAAGTAGAACAAAGGAAATAGTTACTTCAAGGGTAACCAACATCCTGAATTGAGAGAGAAAGAGATAATAACAATTTGGTTAATTTTATGGATGCTTCTCATTATGTTGCTTATTAGTTTATATACAAGAATTCCTTAATCCTTTTCCCACAAAAACTAACCAAACACCTCAACTAACATAGCAGTAACTAACATACCAACACATACCAGCAATTTAGTAATACTAATATACAATGTAATCCACCAATCTTTCAGTACACCATTAAACTAGACTCCTAACATTACCCCCTCCACTAAAACATTTTGCCCACAACATGTGGAAATTGCGACTGAAGAGTAAACAAGTCCTACCGGTGTTGGTAGCATCATCAGAGGAGCCCCCTTGCCACTAAATCAAAAGCTGAGTAATGGTTCTATTGCGTAGCTGGCATGATCTACTCTGTAGAACAACCACAGGTTCAGAGGGAAGGATGCCTTGAGAATTGACAGAAGGCAAGAGTTAAAGAGGCGCTCTCTTGGTGGCCCAATTTAGATTTCAAACAAGAGACATAGAACACGGTTGAAAGCATTCAACAACTGAAAGAGGCCTGCTACAAACGTATAGAATTATGAAAGAATTCAACAAATTTTGTTGTTCAGCAACAACATATTCTCTGTTTTTTTCTAAATATTGATCCGACTGATACTAAACCTGGAAAAGAAAAAGTGCATGGAGTTAAGATACTTTAATAGCAGCCCACACAAGCAACCAATAAACAACACAGCAGAATAAAAAATCCAACTTACCATATCTAACTACTCCCCTGTATGTCCAGTGTATGCAATAAATCTAATTTCGGATTCAAAGCATAAAACTATGATTTATTAAAAATCATACAAGACAACGTGTTCAAATCTGTCTTGGCAGAAATTCATGCAACTTAAAAATTAAACCATTATTTTTCTACTCATCCAATTGCTGTGAGACCACTTCCATAACAACCATATATGTGTTAGAGTTCATAAAAACTACTGCTAGCATCATAATTCACAGAGAATGATTTAATACAAAATTTTCTTTTTGTAAACATCGAATCTGTCACAGTGACAACTTCAGCACACATTCTTTCGAAAATCATCAACAAATAGCATTTGACCTTAATTTCATTTGAGTATTTTTATACCTATACAATACATATTAAAATACCCTAATAAGCATCCAATAGACCATTACACCATAACTCTTTCAACTTACAAAAACAGAATCACAAGTTCAGCCTAAAAATCAGAACAGAGGATAAAGAATGAAAATAAACAAAAAAAATCATATTATCCAAGTACACAAAATCAGATGAGGTTTACTTTACTTACCCTCACACTTTGAAGATGAAATATTAGTTTTTAGCCTCTTGGGTTTCTCTTTAGAGTGAGATTTCCATGATTTTTGGTGAAAAAGAGAGAGAGGTTTGGCCGTGTAGGAGCAAAAGGAAATGAACAAAAAGAACAAGGAAAGATGAGCTAGGAGCTGTTCTGGAGCAGCAAAAGAAGGATAAGAGCATTGACTTTGGGGGTGAAATACGTGTGATGCTAGGAAGAAAAATATCACACCCACCTTTTTCCAACTTTTGGTAATTATAATATTCACCCCTTACAAGCATATATATCTAGAAAGTCCCACACAATAAAATAACTTTTCATATATATCCCTACCTTTATAAACTTCTTTCTACAACACTAAAAATAGCATAAATCTTCTATAATAACACAAAATCAAAGTTTCATGCACTTAAAAGTAATTAAGATAACAACATGCATATAAACTCATAAGTTAATTATGTAATTAGGTTGGGGTGTGACAATTACACACAAGTTCAGCAGCAACATAAATGTCCATAACTGATAGACACACAATAAGCAATGAAGGATGAAACTACAACACATTATGAGTTGAGGGTCTTGACAGTGGATTTGACCTTGAGTTTCTTGAGGTGTGTATATGACTGCCCACAGCCGATCCACATGACTGGTGCCCCACATATGTAAACCATTGAAATTGCAACTCCAACCTATAACATGAACAGTTACACACAACCATAACATCAACCAAGTATGTTGTACACCATGAACATGATAAAAGTATAAAGCAAGAGAAAATGTAAATACTCCTTGCAGTTTGAAAAGTGCCTACCTTATCATCAATTGTATCAAACTTTGTGAGCAATAGCCCATCTATCAACCTGGCACTAGGTGAAGATGAAAGGTGGGCTACTTACTGCAGGCACATCAAGAAGCATAGTTCAGATAACTTACTTATGATGAAATAATGATTCAATGGATAATGTTTTAAAAAGAGCCGGAAAACAATTTATGAAATCCTGGATAAAAAAATCAAACATGATCGAACATGGAAAGCTGATCAACTGCATCATTTCCAACCAGTGCCTCTCCAACAAACAAGACCAGATCTGGCTTGTGAAGGGAAATAAGCTTTGAGAGTGCTCTCATCAATGGTTCATTCTCCTAAAAAGCATACGAATTGTATCATAGCAAAACAACAAAGAAAGAACACGTAAGAAATACTTATATAGCCCTGACACATACACATAAATAGAATTATACATGTAGCATAGAACACTGCAAAATCTTGCTGATAATACCAGCTAAGAGCATTCTCATCAGGTGTGCCAAATGCCAAATATTTGGCATTTGACATACCAAACCCCCAAAAACCCTTCGCATGAGGTGTTCTCACAAGTACGGCATATAAACAAATCTAGCTTAACAACCCTTGAAACATAATAGAAATAAAAACAGCTAAGAAAGAAAAGACAAAGGGGAAATAGTTGTTGGGTCAAATTCAGGACCCACTTTTCCAATCCAGCACATCCTTTTTGTCATTGCTGTTTATGTTATTAATTTTATTACAACAATTAAGAACAGAACCAAAAGCTATTCTTGTACCTCAAAACAGTATCTTCAACTTCAAGCAGTCCATCACAAAATAGAAGTACTAAACTAATATTATGCCTGGTTGGTCTTTCTCTTTCTTCTAAGTTTTTTTGCAGTCCATTACAAAATACAGTAAGCAGTCCAAAAACTAATATTCTACTTTACTAAGCAGTCCATCACAAAGTAATTAGTCTACTAAGCAGTCAATCACAAAATACAAGTACTAAACTAATATTGTACTTTACTTTCCTCAAACCATTTATTCTTTTACTTTATTCGTAGAATTTTTGCACTCAGATAGTGCAATAGGGATATATTTTCCTGAAGCTGCAATATCCATAAATACTCTGCTGCCTTCTGTGTTTCTGGATTTCATTTTCCACACACTTTGCATGCTTATTCCAGTCACCTATAGATAGGAAGTCTAAACACTCGATTACTGATTACTACGGGATCAATGGCCTTTTCGTTTCCGCCCATATGCCCTCACAGGTCTCATCTTACCTATTTCATCAGACACACAGCTTAATTAAATGAACATATTCAATATAATGCACAGTACAATTAGCTAAATATGATGGGCAATGTAGGGGAAGAAGATACCGTCCCCGGTCCCGCAATCGGGAGCGTGCGCAGGAGGGCGTCGCGATCTCTGCAAACCCTCCACTGGCTGAATGTCCTCACCTGGTATCTGCTCAATTTGTACAGCCTCTTCTTGGGGGTTTGGAGGTGAAGGTCCTATGGTGGGCTCCGCATGCATTAGAGGTGGGGTGGGCATGCCTGGTGCGGGGACAAATATGCAGCCACCATCATGGGCAGATCCACTGAGCACTGGGGGCGACATACGAGGGGCCTCGTACTCCTGGCTAGCACCACAGGACATAGTACGGGATGGCCCAGCAGCATCACCGGCGAGGTGGGATGGCCTAGCGCCATCATCAGAGAATACCCAATCATCCTGAAGCCATGATTCTTCTGCGGCAGACTCATCCCCTTCCTCGTAGATGGGTTCCGGCTCAGTCGCACGTTCGGGACCAGCTCGACCACCTCCACGGCGTCGACCCCCTCGAGACCCACCACTTTGCCCGCTGCGAGCCGGGACCTGTGTATGAACGTCGGCTGCTTCCGCAAGCGCATCCGCCAACTTAAGTCGGCCCAGCTCATCCACAACCTCTAGTGTAAACTTAAGGTCATTGTACATGTCGGACCCTCGGTTGCATCTCCATAGAGACCGAAGCATGGTCCGAACCTGCAAAACAAGGGCATCATAAAATGAGGAACGCAGGTATGATGCAAAACTATAATAGGGGGTCATGTGAAATTATCTTTTGATGAACTTATAAGTAATTTTGGTTACAACACAATGACAGTTGAAGGGTTTTAAACGGTCCAAACTGAAATAACTTTAAACTTAAAATGTAATTAGCTTGCACAATTCATATGTTTTCTCAACAGTCAAGTAATTCCAAGTTCTTTCCAATGTCTTCCTCAAATCCCAAGCAAGGATGAATCCTTACCACTTTTTAATATAACGCAAGGCAAATATTACACAAATATCAAGTATCAATATATTGTTAGCAAGTATCAATTAAAAAATGACCATAAAATTTAGGGATAAGATAAGATTAAGGGTGCATTGGCCTGATTGCAAATCTAAGGAAAGAATGCATGCATGTGCATGGTGGTGTAATCAATGAGCGCGCATAAAATGAGGATGCTTTGAGTACTTCCTCATAATAATAGCTTCACAATTATAATTGATGGGAACATAATCATAGTCTTATAAGCTGTAATCTCTCTCTCTCTCTCTCTCTTTCTCTTCACAAAGAAAAAGAACTTCAAATTATTGTAATGAATCTATTAATCTATAAGTTTCCAAAGTTTCAACATTGCAATATTCACATGAACCAATCTTCTTTGGTAAGGAAAACAACCCATGTGGGAGCCAACATATAAGACTACGTAAACTCCAATGATAAGTATAGAATACAATGTACTTTTGGTTAACCAAACAGAGATGCTAACATAGGTTTGCACTCATCCAACTCAATAGGCCACATCTCCATTCAATAAAGGAAATTCTCTAATCAAATCACTAATCAAATTACTCTCTTTTAAATAGGACACAATCCTCTTCAACCACCTCCTACGGCCAAGGATGTTAAAGCATAAGCAACATGACCAAGGAAAATGTATAGGAAATGAAGGAAAAGTAAAAAAGGGGGTACTATCTTTATTTTCTAGGGAATCTAGGATTATGAAGGAAATGAAGGAAAAGTACAAAAGGGGGTACTAGCATCAATTATAGTTATTGTAATATAAGTTTGTTTTTAGTAAAATTTGTAGCTTTCCCCTTCTTTAGTTTTTTAAGCTTAAGTTTTGGGTCACTAAACTAATTTTATGTTTTCACTAGAGAAACTTTGGAGGCTTACTTATTAGAGTCACAAAGAGTTGCTATGCCACTTTTTGGTTATTTGGGAGAGCTCGTAGAGAGGAAAATGGGAGAGATGGAGGAGTTGTTTGAAGATGGGATGCAATCTGTGAGGATGACATACTATCCTCCATGCCCACAACCAGAGATGGTTGTAGGTGTCACACCTCACTCAGAAGCAGCTGGTATCACCATCCTCCACCAAGTTAATGGAGTCGAAGGTTTTCAAATAAAGAAAGATGGTGTTTGGAATTTGGATACTACACATTCACTAAGTTAGTGAAGAGCTTAAATCATAGTATGTTTCTCACTTTAAAATATAATGAACGATGAAACTCATTTTCAGTTAACGACAACAATTATTGTGAAGTTTTAATTACCAGATAAACATGCTGAAGATATTTAATCAAACAATGGTTTCAACAAAGGTTCAAGAATTGTTTCCTCACCATGAGTTCCCAGTACGCAGACTCTAATGTTATGTACCTCCTTGTGCTGCCATTGTACCATGTCATGTACTCAGCAAGGTATGTCGTATCACCGTCCAGGAGAGGGGAAGCGTGAACAAGTTGCCCTCGGTTGGCCCATTGCTGAATATGGGCATCATGTTCTGCCACCCAATCCTTCTCCCATTTACCCTGGAGGGATATCTTGTGAAGGTCGATTGACGTATCCACGACCATTGGAACCGGTTGCTTCATTCCGAATTGACGGAGGACCCGCTCGGGATGATGCCCCTCCACTATCCAAAAGTAAATCAGTGGCACCTCGACCCTCCAAATATGCTGGCCGGCAGAGCAATATGCAGGCAGGGAGGGTAGTGCAAACGTGTACGACTCCCACACAATCTGTATAAATGAATCGTTATTTTAGTGATTATGTCAAGATGGATGGTTGACATTTGCCATGGAACTTAAAGAGTATTTATCAGCACATCATTTGATTACTACTACACCGCAGTTTCAGATTTGAAATATCTAAACACAAGCAGGTTTATGACAACATGGACTTATTCCCCATAAAAACACTAGAAAAATGCATATAAATTAGACAAGTTGCATATAAATATAACTCTCAATATAGGCTTTTCATAGCAACTAGAGATATCAAAGATGAAGGTGTGCAAAACCAATCATTGCGGAGACCTCAAAAGTAGGAAATTGTAAATGTGATATACAAGATACAAAACACTAAAATCTAGTTTATTACCAAAAGGTTGAGACAAAAAGCACAAAAGTTTAAAAATAAATAAATAAATACAATAGGGAAATAGGTTAGAGCCAAACACACCAATATGTTAATTGGGTTTCATTGACATTCTAACCATACACTAACACACTAATATTTTCCCTAGTTTCATTGACACCGTACATAACTAACTGAAATTTAGGGTGTTTAAGCTCAAACGTGAAAGGTTAAAATTTATTCTTCGCACTCGGTATTTTTTGTCAACTCCAACTATTTTTCAAGTACTTTGAGCAGAAAAATATATAGAAGGACTCATTATTGTACTAATGGTAGCAGGACCAATAGTAATGGGAGTCGGTGCATTCACTAGTAAACTAAAAGCCTAATAAGGTAATAACTAATAAAACACTTACTAGGACTCGTAAGAAAATAAAACCTACGATACTTATGATCTCCTAGAAAATCCTTGACTCAACTAAATTACTAAAATATCCCTAATCCACAATAATTGCAAAAACTACAATTTGTCAACATCAACAAAATTTACCATGACTTTTAAAATACAACTACAAACCCAAATTAAATTTCTTTTTTGAACCTTAGGCAAATATAACTGGGCCTTTCAACCACTCAATTTTTAGTTCCATTGGACTGCATACTTGAACCCCAATTAAATATTGAATAGACAAAATAAATTGCACTATTAAATGAAGGTAGTATTAAATCAATCTTATCTGGAGCTCACAGTGAATGCACTTGTTCTTTGTTTTTGTGTGCATAATGAATTAAAATTTGGTAAGCTGGATATGGGTTTCAGCGGATGGTACTTGATATTTGAGTCCAAGTCTAGCGGGGGTGGGGCATATTGCATTTGAATATGAGTCTGTATGCAAATGTCCTTTGGAACTTAACTCAGATAGCAACCAGATAGCGGTAAAAAAGAAACAATTAATTTTACTATATGTTATGGCTTCTTATTTCAAGATTCAATGCATGATTGAATTTGGAAGAAACTGAGAGTAATGAATGTCTTAAAACTACAAAAGTCTCAATATACAAGATATTAAAGTTTTCTGTCATCAAGGTTTATTTATATATTGAGTACCATGAGCAAACTCTATTTTATTGCACCATCTATGTAATTGAGATGTGAAAGTTGGTCACAATTCAATCATGCATCACAACCAAAATTGGAGGGTTGACTTGTTAATGTGCAGTGTAATGGCAGGTGTGTCTCCTGCTGAACTAATTGAGAATGTAGAACATAACAATTTGATGGTCGTAAAATTTGTTCATGCTCAAGTAAGTTTAGATATTTCGGTCCAGCACAACCAACCTAGCAAGGAACCAAAATTCTGCGATCAACTCGATTGAGGGAAACAAAAATAAAAACCTCAAATTGTGGTGGATTGAGGTCGTAAGTTAACCGAATACGAATACCTGCTCTGCCCGTACTGTAGCCAATGACGTCCGATACGCAGCAAGGACGTGTGTGGCATGCTGTGCTGTGCTCTTTGGCCCGCTCCACCTAGCAAACATGGGGTTTAGACGAATGGTCATTAGTGAACTTTCGTGTGATGAACTATGAACAATGTCATTACTGAGAACAATACTTTATATTTTTAATCCATATAAGCATTAGCAAAGTTTCATTTCTTTGTTAGTTTGGCATATTTTTAATTATATCAAAGAGGAAAATTATATATAATATACTATTACACTTAAATAATAAGAACTCAATGAACGTACCTAATGGCAAGGGGCCCTGAGTGCACTGGCGGTAAAGGTGGCCTCGCAATTGGGCATATTCGTGGGAACCTTGAATAGGCCCACAGCTGCACCAACACCAGTGCTCCTCCAATCTGCATCGCATCCTTCATGGATGCTCTACAAAGGTGCCTGTACAGCCAGGCCAACGCTGCACTACTCCAGTTATATTGTCTCACATTGCTGATTGGGTTGAGGAGCTGCAGAGGCAGGAGTGAGACCCGGTCCGCTGACTTGTCCATGAACAACAAGGCCCCCAACCAAACAAGTAGGTGGTAGCGGGCATGTTGTTGCACTACTTCATCACCAGCGTCAGCAGCTAAGGGGGCGGGAAACCGTGCATCAAGCCACTTGTATTTTATCCTCGCCCCAGTAAGTGTAGACTTGTTTGAATTGGGTATCGAGGGCGGAGGTTCATGGCCCAACAACTCCTGGCACAACCGACTCCAGTTCATGTCTGTCCTTCCAGTGACAGGCAACCCATCCACCGGAATCCCCAACATCACCTCTATATCTTGCAAGGTGATGCCCATTTCTCCATGGGGTAAGTGGAACGTGTGTGTCTCCGGACGCCACCGCTCGACCAAGGCCGTGATCAAGGTGTGATCGATTTCCATGTCGGGAACCTTGAACAAGTCAGTGAAGCCTGCAGCATCTATGTACTGCATGATGTGTGGGTCTAGCCCACCTTGCGGCAGTTCACATTTGCGGCATCGAACCTTTACGATGCCAGGCACCTCCTGCACACAAACAAGCATTGTGTTAGGTAGTACACACGAAGTAATTATAAAACGGAGATGTACTAATAATACAAATACATACCTCATTCGCGGTGTGCCTCCAAAGCGGAGTTGACCAATGATTCGGCTGCTGGTTCAACTGCTTATCATCGTCAGGTCCAGGCTGCAATTTATCCAGTGCCTGCATATCTGACATGGCAGCAAATAGATTGTTAGCAATTATTCATGATTCACTCTATGACAAGATGTAATTACAATAGCAAATCATGAAGTCGGGCATAATCATATAGTAATCAAGTTGTGGGTAAAAACTTATAAAAAAGAAAGATGACCATATAATGATCAAGTATTGCCATAAATGAAAGATGACCTCCAAGAATTTACAGTTCAGATTCCAAAGTTCAAAACCCTTATCCCCAAACTATCAAATAAATGCATATTACTAACTATCATAATTATCCAATTTCATATTTGGACAAAATTTAAAAGAGAGAAAAAGTAATATTCAATAAAACTCTTCTTTGGTCAGGGTTACCGACTAGTTAAAATAAAAATAAGAATCAAAGAAATTAAAAAAGAATCAAGAAACAAAACATTCAGATAGACAAGGATGACCTTTCATATTTTAGTGTTATAAACTACTTTACAGACTTCCTTCACTGTCTTTTATTAAACTGCAACTATGGGGACGGTCTTATACATTCTATGACCAATATAATGAATTTGTAGTTCAAATCACAAAACTCAACCTTAAGCCTCTGTACCAAACTGCTGCCTCTCCCACTTTAAATCAATCAATTGAAGAGAAAAGAAGAGAATAGATGGGGGGTTTGATTTAAGGCAACTCACACAAGTATCAATATATTGGTCACGGAACACAAACCCTTGATGACAAATTTATGATACCAAGGTAAAGTAGATCATCTCAAGACAAAAAAAATGGAAATTACAAGCTATATATATGCACATCCTTCTTAAAAAACTGACTTATAAAAAACCGATTGCATTTGACAATAAAATGATAAATGGTAATAATTTCGAAGACAACCAATTGTTCACACATAGTGAGTCTTTGTGAATTATCTTTTTCAATATCTCATTTTATTACACTTCATTGTATGAACCATGGGCTACTAGCACATAGTATATAATGAAGCTGTTCCCACATAGTATATAATGAAGTCAAATAAAAGGCCAGCACACATATAGTAGAAATATAAGGCTTTTCTTTATCTCAACACTGAGGCTACAAGGGTTGTTAAGCAACAAAATGAATTAATATTTTCGTAGGTAGGTGATTCTTATCAGGTTTTAAGACTTCTACATGTTGAACACTTGCGTACACAAAGTTTAAGTTCAAAGTAGAGACAATAGCTAATCCATTTTAGGCAGCCAGTTACCTATCCTATTGTGGACTCAGCTGAATTAACCATCGTAACTTAATTAACATATTTTGTTACCAAGTATCAATCTATTGGTCACATAACACAACTCTTGATGACAAATTTCATCTCAAGCTATATTCACATATCATCTCAATAGTTTATTTATTAACAAATCAGACCAACAGTTATTTAAACCCAAGATGCCAAGATCAATAAAAATTTGAGGCACTAGGATTCGGTGCATACATTATGCATTCAGCACAAAAGGAGCAGTCAAATTTGTACAGCTTCATCAAAATATGAAATCGTATAATGCATAGAGGTGAATTATATAAAAGCTACGACAACTGTTCAGAAATGCTTAATTAAAAAACAAAAGGACAATAACAAGCAAAGATAACTTTTTTCGTAATAGGGATTGAATATACAATTATACACTTCCTCTTCTAACAATAGAGATAGAGGTGATGCATGATTTCAGACTACTGTAACTTCACTCTTACACAAAACAAGAATTGTGACAACTTTAATTTCATAAATCTGATACAAATTTCGATGCAAGAATTTTAAAACTCAGCATTCAGTTAAGGTTCTTGAATAGGGTTTTGATGTTTAAGGGTTTACCTAGGTTCCCTAAGCAATTTTTACAAGTTAATTTTCACACACTATGCAAAGTATTTAAACAAAACAATCACATTACATTTATAATGTCATCATTGCAGTATATAAAACACAACAAAATTCTCATCTTTATTATTAAAATTACTACTTTTGAGTAAGTTTCAAAGAATGCACTTTGCCAAGAGACACGGACAAAAAACATCTTTCACCATTGTCATCCAAATATCTCTACTTAAAGCTAAAATTCATGAACCCAGAAACACAGAGATCACAGGAAAGTGCAAATGAGCACGACCCATATAAACAGGAAAGTGTAAATGAATCAAGAAGACGTAGGTAGCCATTGATTGGAGTTATTTATATGGTCTCTACACGGGTGCACACACACAAGATTGATTGAAAGCCCAAAATTCCCACACAAAATACCGACACACAACAAAAAATTGCTTCGTATGTGTGAAACAGAGATTTCCAGATGACTTTTTCTAAACCAACAAGATGCATGCAAGGCTAATTATGGTCAGTTGTGATACACAAAACAAGAGAAAGAGAAGAGCAACGTACTTGTAATCAACGGCGGCAGTGACGGTTCGACGGAAGCACCATGGAGAGTGAGAGGGTGAGGGAAAGTGTAGAGGGGGAGTGAGAGGGTGAGGGAAAGTGTAGAGAGGTAGTGAGACTAACGGAGAGGGAGACGTTGAGGCAGAGTCCAGGAGAGAGTGATGGCAGAGCGAGGGAGAGTATGAATGAGAGTGAACAGTTTCTGAGACGTTGGGGTTTGAAATGGCAACAAGTTCAGAAAACTCGATTTACAAGTTACCGAGTTATGTGTGCATACATAATTGGAACAAGCCACTTCTGTTTTGTCCGCGTGGCACAAAGTTCACACATAACTCGCCCATTGAATAATCGAGTTTTTCAATATAACTCGATTTCCCGTTTGTCGAGTTACAAAACAGGGGAATTTCCCTAATTAGTTTGGAGAAAAGGGCATAACGCTGCTATTTTTGCCCAAACAGGGCATTTTCCAATTTTGTCCGTATGTTTACACTCATGTTGAGGAAGTATGATTTATTTTTCATTTTTAGATATGTTACTTATTAAAGAGAGAGTAAATTAAGAAGTAACAGAGGAAAAAAAAAAAACCCTCAAATTTGATATGAAATGGAGACTAAAGGGAAATGAAAACAAAATCCCAACCCAACCTTAAGTTTTGGGTTTTAGCGGTTTTAAAAAAACTTAACCCAGCATTTAACCCGATTGGCTCTCCATTGCATTTGCTAGAAAAGAGTAATTGAACAAACATTGCAATTTCACTTTTATATGGAGTTACCGTTAACAACATTTTACTGTACCTCAATCATAATCATTGAAAATATTGTTGAAAATTTAAGTGATTTTTTCATATTTATTTATTTACACTGTCTAGAAGCTTAACCTTAGTTTAGTTATTTACACTGTCTAGAATTTATATATAAAAAAAAAAAAAAAAAAAAAAAAAAAAAAAAAAAAATCTTCTAAAAAAAAAAAAAAGAATTTATATAACAAAGCACAAGTTCTAAAAAAATTGGAATCCTTCACTTGAGACAGCTCTAGAAATTAATCTGACAGATGAAGTTATTTAGTCAAAGGAATCTCCTCCTCATCATCCTTATTCAAACCCCAAAAATATCAGTGGTAAATAAATTCAACGAAGAGACTCGTCAAGGAGCTTTAATTTTTTTCAAAGGCAAATGCATTCTAAATACGTTTTTTGTGCCCATCAAATGATTCTTTTTTTTTTGCCGACAATGACAAGAGACCCATATGGATAACTGGATAAGAATCGTTCCCTTTTCTTTTCTTTTCTTTTTTTGGATGTCCCCGGAAGGACAACCATACGATGATATGAATCGTATGATAGATTTCCATAATAGTTGCACTAAAAATTGTTATTATTATATGAGATTGAAAAATGCTATATGATCTATAACATTTTTTTTTTTTTGGTTGTAAAACTTGTATAATCTATTTGTAATCTTATTTATTTATTTATTTATTTTTGGTTTCTTTGGCATGGTCTCGCACCAGAACCTTCCTTTTTGTAGTTCATCATACTCATTAAGTCCTAATTAATTTGTACTGTCATCCACGTGAGATAAGAAGAAAACCAATATCTTTACTTATTGATGTATCCACTTTTAAATCAATCTGACCCCTCAAACGGACTCTTTCCAATTCATGGTGAAGCATAGAGTTCATAGTCCACAACATAAAAAGTCTTTTTTCTCAGCCCAATTTGTGGTAACGGACAGGACTCATGGAACTCTATGAAGATCAAGTGGAGACTTATGGCAAATGAACTCGATAAGGTTACACCAATGACTGGGACATATATAGCTAGTCATTAATTACCATTTTTGGGACTTTTTGTGCAATTAATTTCGGGGACTTTTTATTTATTTTATTTTAAATTAAATGGAAGACGTTTTGAGATTTTTGGAGAATTCGGGATCTTAGAAACACTTTTAACTCTCAAAGTAGCTATTAAAAGTCTCATAGTTAAGTGAAATTACCTAGTCTTTTCTTAATAAGATGAACTAGGGTTCAAATCCTTCTTTCATTATTAAAAAAAAAAAAAATCTCTAAAAAATAGCTTAAACACCTATAAATCCCATACCCAACTTATTTCTTGTGAAAATTTGGTCAAAAGCATGTGCCTTTAAAGTAAACTCTTCAAAAAAAAAAAAAAACTTATATATCAAAGAATATTTAACATGATAGAATAGTTGAATTAATGTCTCAAAAAAGAATAGTTGAATTAACTTTGACAAAAGAGAAAAAATGATTCATTTTAAATTTTTATTTATTTATTTATTTATTTTTTTTTTAGTTCGTTCAGTTTCATATATAGTCTAGATAAATTTTGTATATTTAAAATGTACAAATCTTATAAAAAAAAAGAAAAAAGAAAGACCCGCTTAGTTTTTGGAGAGGCTGACATGAAAAATAAAAGTAGCTTGGAGAAACAAACCAAAAATTTGTATTATGATCATTACCTAAGGTGGCAAAGGTTTACATGGACATTGATGGAGTTGGAGATTTTTGGAAATGATTGAAAATTATGGGCTCTTTATTTTCTAACCATTAACAAACCCAGAATGTCAGCTTTCGTACGTCACGTTTGGATCATAGTTGATGATTCAGGCTTAAGTGCGTCATGGTTTACGAAGCCTTCCAACTGAAACTAACCCTTTTTTGGATTGTTTAGAATAATATATAAGGACGTACAGACGGGGTGGGCATTAAATGATATATGGATTTTATGGTACACATTAATTTTTTTTTTTAAATTTTTTTTTTCAAGAATTGAAAAAGTGTCTCGAGAAAAAGTTTTTAAAAGTAGAAGGTTTTAGGGCACACATTAATTAAGGGCACACATTAATCGGACTCATGATATATAGTCACATAGAACTGATAGAAGTGACAGAACCACCAGAAAGAACATGGAGATACAAGAGGGGACAACAAGTAATGTTTTTCTCGTAGGGAACCGTACTCGATTAGTCTCACTAGGGTTTCGTAAGAAAAAGAAAACAAACCTATTAAAGCATGGAAGGTATGTCTCAGGAATGAAATTGGAATTTAACCATAAAATCCCAACTATGTAGTTAATAGTCATTAGTTTCAAACTATATTTTTTACTAGCATCTTGAGTATAAGAGACTCGATTTAGGAGCTATAAATCAGGTCTTTGAGGGTCGATTTTCATGTTTTGATCGGGTCTAAGTTGGCACTTTTTTCACGTGGCGTCCATATGGAAATCGAGTCTCTAAGACTCGATTTATAAGCCCATATATATTATCACCACAGCACCGGCAAAGGAAGAAATCAGAAATCATAGCACAAAAAAAAAAAAAAAAAAAAAGGTGAAGAAGAAAAGAAAGCCCTAGGCAGCGGCGACCCAAACCGGCGTGACCTAGGGCCAAGCCGTGCAAGGCCCAGGCGGTGCGACCCAGGCCCAGGCTGGTGCAACCCGGGGCCAGGTCGTGCAAGGCCCAGGCGGTGCGACCCAGGCCTCGCGCGAGCCCAGGCCGCGCGGCCTCTTTC
Source organism: Quercus variabilis (assembly GCA_030445155.1). Lineage (NCBI taxonomy): Eukaryota > Viridiplantae > Streptophyta > Magnoliopsida > Fagales > Fagaceae > Quercus > Quercus variabilis. Next base: position 5,199,392 of record CP129448.1, on the reverse strand, counting down.
CTCTCTCTGATCTAGTCTTTCTCTTTCTCTCTGATCTAATCTGATCTTTCTCTCTCTCTGATTTGGTCTTCCTCTCTCTCTCTCTCTTCTCTGATTTGGTGAGGTGAGACGCGTTTGAGACTTAAAATTTTTTGAAATTTTTTTGGTTTAGAAATCGAGTCTTTGAGACTTGATTTCCACGTAGTTGCCACATGAAAAAAATGCCACATCAACCCATGAAAATCGAGTCCCAAAAACTCGATTTATAGGCCCAAAATCAAGCCTTTTAGGCTCGAGATTCTACTATGTTATTTACTTTCCGAACCGGGCCAACTAACTATAAAGTTTGATACTTATGCCTAGTTACCCAGATTCCCCTATGTCTCAGACTTTGTCCTTGATTCTTCATTTTCTTTGTTTTCTAGACTAAATAGTTAGCAGTTACTACTTCTAGTCACCACTGTTTAAAGCTATATCTGCCATTACACATGATAATACTACTCGCATATTTCAGTAACAAGACAAAACAACGTACACATATATATTAACCGTTAAAGTTGGAGCTAGAGTGTAGCCAGTGAGAGTTTTTTGAAAGTGTATTTGAGAGAATTTTTGTGATGGGGGATGAGATTGGAATAAGGGTTTTAGCTAGGGTCTAGGGAATATAAAGGACGACAAGAAATCACCCTCAAATTTAACTGTTTAGGAAGTGTAAACAGGGTTAAACATGTAAAATAAATAATTTAGAACTCCTAAGTTTGAGATAAATTTGAAAAAACTGTTTCTTCTATCCATGTTTAAATTTTAAACCTTTTTAAAAAATTCATAATTTTTAAATAGATAATTTTAAAAAGAAATTATTCTCTCCATCATGTCTTCTATTTCTTAGACCCTCACGATCTATCAACTCCTTAGAATTAGGCTACAAATTTTTAGCACTCATCCGGACATCTCCAAAATGCTCTCCATGTCTAACCACTAAGCATTAACCACCTCAAAAAGTTTTAAGGGTTTAAACTTTAACTGGTTTCTATTGCTTTATCCTTTCCCAAAGAAATCACTAATTTCTATATCATCCATACTTACTCACTCTTCTCCTCCTAAATGAAATTGAAAATAAAAAACACAATCCTCTTACATTCTCTTCATTCCTATCCTTTTTACTCTTTCTTATTGGAATTGAGAAAAAAAAATAAAAATAAAAAATAAACACAGATTGTTGAAGCTTGCTGGGAATTTTAGATTATTGCTCCTATTTGAAGTTTTCTGAGTATGTGAGAAGAGGTGCCTCCTTTGTCTTTCAAGAAGAAATATATTCTCTGGGTTGTAGTCTACGGCTTCACTTACTTAAATCACTCATTTTAGCAAAGGGAACTTTGAAGTTTGAAGGCATCCAATTAAATGAAATTGTATTCAAAAGGTATGTATGTTTGAGATTGTTTTTTTTCTTTTCTTTTCTAATTGCTTAAATAAAAGCTCAATACAAATCTGAAAAGGAAAAACTGTTTACTATCTTACATTCTTCTTTCAATAAGTTCCAGTGTTGTGTAATGTTAAATAATGAGAATGATTATTCACCCAGTAAATTAAATAAATTGAGGGAAGGTAGTAAAAAAGAAAAAATAAAAAAAGAAGACAATTAGAGAAAGATATCACCCAGGAACGAAATTGACCAAATTTTGACAAAAATCCAAACTTCCAATTGTAAATTGAAGCGAGGAAAAAAACCCAAAAAATTATTCACAAAATGTGAATCAATATCCAAGCAAAAGGTTGGGGAAAAAAACCAGAAAGATAGAAGAAGAAATACACCGGATTTAAGCCAAAATACAATGGTGGTAATAATAGGCTTTGTATTATTGAGTCTTTCCTTCTTTTCTTCTTTTTTTTGAAAATGGATTATTAGGTTATTAATTGAGAAGCATGAAGCCAAATATTTGATTCCTTTATATTTCTTTTCCACGTTTTTATTAGTAGCCACATGGGACTTAAGGAAGGTTATTCATTTTATCTTATTTTGCACGAGTTTAGAGGTTATGCAAGGCGCAGTTAATTTATAGGAGAGTATTGGAGCTTAATATTCAGAGGGAAATTAGCTAGGTTATCGTGACAGTTTGATAGTTAACATTTTTTTTTTTTTTTTTATGAGAGAGATAAATAGTTAGGCTCCTAAAGTCAAATAAGTAGTTTATATGGCTATGAAGCTTCGTTTCCTAGATTGTTCAAATTTTTGGTTAGATTGTTGATAATTTGAAATCTGGATTCAACCTTTCTTCTACAGTGAGTAAGTATAAGTTTCCTTTTGTGTATAGTGAAATGATAGATTTTTTTTTTCTAACATGTTCAAAAAAGAAATTACAGTTACTGCTTATCTCTAAAGTTTATCTTTTTTATTTGTTTAAAAAATAATATGTATATATATATATATATATATATTTCTAATCATAATATATGTAAATTATTAACGTTTACTCAAAAAAATAAAAGAGTCTTTGAACATACGCGTAAATGCGTGCTCAAAGGCTACTATAATATAATATGATATAAATGAAAGAAAAATTTCAATGTTAGCCACAAATTAAAGGCACAAACAAAACTAAAATGCTTTCAATATATAATCACATCATATCATTACGCTGATCAGAATGGAATGTCAAAAATAAATAAAACTAAAAAAAATTGGTATCAAAGAATTGGTACAACTCAAATTCAACAATTCCAACTTTGCTTTATCAAAGAATCAGAACCTTAAAAACAAATTTACAAAATAAAAGAGAGAAATCTTATGCGCTTCGAAGAGGGGGACACGAAAGTGAAAAAACCTAGAGATCAAGAAGGTGGGACATCGAATTAATGGTTGAAGAGATGAGCAATGATGAATGTGACCATGGTTGTCAAAATCGCGATTCGGATCGTAAAATCGCACGATTTTACGATCCCACCCTACCAAAAAATTTAAAATCGTAGCAGAATCGCAAAAATGGTAGGATTGTATGTAGGATCATGTAGGATCACATAGGATCGTAGGATTGTATGGGATTCTACCGATCCTACCATTTGGCTTGATTTTTTTTTTTTTTTTTTTTTTTTTTAAGTGGGATTCATTTGGGTAAGATAATCCACCTAAACCCACAAGCCCAATGGGTTATCAAAAGCCCAATAATGAATTGAAGTCCCAAATTTACCCCTATATTAACATAAAATCTCAAAAAAAAACCTATAGTACCTAAGTTTACCGTTTTCAAAAACAAAATTTAAAATATTTAGATGATGAAATGGGATATGACAATGACGATGATTAGATTATAAGAACCTTAGAATGAGAATTCTTTTTTGGATTTCATATTTGTAATTAGCTAGTTTACCTTAGATTGAGAATTCTTTTTTGGATTACATATTATAAATTTGTAGTTAGCTAGTTTTTATATGCTAATTAGCCTAACTTATTTTTGATTTGGAACTTAGAATTTGGAAAACATTTTCCATATGTGTAGATAATATTTTGGTACTTAGTTGCTAATTAAATATGTATTGAACTTTTTAGATATATTATGTCAAAAGTAAAATATATTTTGTTTTGTTAAAATGACATAAGAACGATGTAGTGTGTGCAAATTACATTTTATGATGCAATTTTTTTTAATGGATGGATTTATATTTTAAGTGATTATATAACATACAAAGTCACTATCAATAGGTTTTTTGCTTAAAATCTAAAAATAAGTAGGATCTTACGATCCACGATCCGATCTTATGATCCACGATCCTACTTATCTCTCACGATTCTATGTAGGATCCCGATTTTGACAATCTTGAATGTGACCATCTTTTTTGGTGGGTTCCGGTCAGTCGAGTCGATTTAGTGTGTTTAGATTTTTTACACATCCTTCAAATTTCAAGCTAGGCATAAATTTAAATATGTAAATTAAAACTCTTACACTTTAAGGCCCACAAACTCACGTACGTTTTGTAGTTTCTATTTCACTTTCTATCTCTCATTCTTCTTCAGATTGAAGACATTTAGTTTAGCTTTACATCCTCCTTTCTTTTTCTTTAGATTAAAGACATTTACATTTAAAGGTTCCAACAAATTTTCAGGTTCTATCTTTTGCAAGTTCATCTTTGTTTTCTTTTCTTTTGTTTATGATTGACTTTCTTTGAGTTCTACTTTTTTTTTTCTTTTTAAATTTTTTTTTTGTGTATCACGTTGACTCTTTTTTTTTTCTTTTTCTTTTTTTTTTTAAGTGTAATTTTCAAATGAATGGTTTCTTCATATACTCTACCCCTGTACTTCTTAATGAATGAATAGTTCTTTTTCATGTTGTAGGTATTGTGATCCAAAGACTGGGCTGCTTTATTCAAAATTATTCGTGAATAGTTAAATAGTATGACTTCCCTTACCTCCTTTAGTAGCCTTTGTTTACATTTTATTTAAAAATTTTGAATTGAAATAAAAATAGTTACCATCAAAATTTAATGATCAAAATATAAATGATCAATTACTATTTCCTTCTCCTTCCTCACTTTTTTTTTCCCTTCTTCATATTTTTTTTTCTTTTTAAGAAGTTTTTTTTTTTTTTTTTTTTTTTTTTTTTTTACGATTATTGTATATGTTTTTGGCATTAAAATTTTTTATTTAGGCATGTAGCGACCTTGAGTTCTACTTTTTATTTATTTTTTATTTTTTATGTATCACGTTAACTCCCTTTTTTTTTCTTTTTTTTTTTTAAATGTAATTTTGAAATGTTAACTCTTTTTTTTATTTTAAATGTAATTTTGACACGTTAACTCTTTTTTTTTCTTTTTTTAAAATGTAATTTTGACAGGTTAACTCCTTTTTTTTTTTTTTCCTTAAATCTCCATTAGTTATTTAATTTAAATAGTTAATGATGTGGTGATAAGATTTTAAAGAGTCCATGATAGAGTGAAATTCCAAAAAAAATTTATCTTTTTTCTGAATAATTTTTATAGGATTTTCAGGAAAAATGATCTCATCAAAATTTAAATCAAACACAAACTCTAACAAACTCATGTTATTATTTTTAATAACACACACATTAACTTTTATTTGTTGATTAATTTTTTTTTTTTTTTAATATTTAAGTATGTAACGACCTTGAGTTCTACCTCTTTTTATTAGTTTTCATTTAAACTTACCATTAACATCATTTTTTCATTTACCAATTATTACTCATTGCATTAATAATTTATAAAATATATTTTTTTTTAATTTGTATTTCTAACCTTAATTAGATCAATAAGTACCTTGTTAAAATTGTTTATTAACAGCGCCGTCGGTTATCTCAAACAAACGACATGATGTAACCAAACCCACTCTGCCACGCTTTGGTCAATGCGATGCACAGTACGACACCTGTTTGCTTCCTCTTTACCTTAAAAAAAACGGATCAAATCTTGATTCCTCTTTGATTTTCGAGCAAAATTATTGTGCTTTGGTCAATGCGATGCACAGTACGACACCTGTTTGCTTCCTCTTTACCTTAAAAAAAACGGATCAAATCTTGATTCCTCTTTGATTTTCAAGCAAAATTATTGTATTTATACTTATAGTATCACTTACAGAGACACCCATAAATAATAGCATCTCGCGAAATTTCCATGTGCTGCTGCAACAACAGCAACCACAAAAAAGCGTGCGTAAAAAAACGGATCAAATCTTGATTCCTCTTTGACTTTCAAGCAAAATTATTGTATTTATACTTATAGTATCACTCACAGAGACACCCATAAATAATAGCATCTCGCGAAATTTCCATTTGCTGCTGCAACAACAGCAACCACAAAAAAGCGAGCGTAAAAAAAGGGATCAAATCTTGATTCCTCTTTGATTTTCAAGTAAAATTATTGTATATATATTATTACTCACAGAGAAACCCATAAGTAATAGCATCTCGCGAAATTTCCATGTGCTGCTGCAACAACAGCAACCAAAAAAAAGCGAGCGAATCACGTTTAAAATTTCAAAAAAGAAAAAAAAGTTGTTATGTTTATAATAATTTTACAATATTTTTACCATAAATCACAGATGGTTAATTATTATTGGTTCAAATTTGAAATTAACACTAAGATTACTTTTTTGTTCCAACAATAACAACCAGTAATAATCTGTCACTTAGGATTTGTTATAAAAATATTGTAAAAATGTTATAGACATATTATTTCTCAAAAGAAAAAACTTTTGACATTTTATGTAGAAACAAAATTAAAGGATAGTTGGATAAAAATGTAATTCTAACTCCTACTAAAATATTACCTAAAAAATAAGATCACTCTCCTATTAGTTTTCAAATTGATTTTTTTACTTATAAATTAGATTTTTAAAATAAAAATTATATATATAAAAAATAAAAATAACACAAATTTTTTTTTTTTTTTACAAAATAAGACTACTAACAAAAATTTCGGTGGACCCAGCATTTTCCGGGGTGTAAAACACGGTGATTGAGTGTGTCCTATGCGTCAAAGCTTGTGTTCTGTAGGCCACCTATCTACTTTTTTCTAATCAAGTTTCATTCCTTGCCAAAAAAGAAAGCCTCTATCAAAATATGATGTTTGGTAGTGTAAAATAAATCATTTTAAAAAATCCTAAATTTTAGATAACTTAAAAAAAAAAAAAAAAAAACAACAACAACAACAGCAACTACAAACAATTTCTTCCATCTCCTCCCTCTCCTCCACGTATTGTAACATTTCCACCATTGAAAAAAAAAAAAAAAAAAACACTTGCCTCAAATCCACGTTCAGATCTTATCAAAAAAGCAAAAGAAAAAAGAAAATTACGTTCATTCAGATAACAACTTCTAAAAAAATTGAAGCAGTTATAAAAATCCATGTTGCCATTTTAATTTTTAACCCAAGGGGTGAAGGTCTTGCCACTATTTGACATCAAATATGATGACTACCCAGTAACCACATATAGTGGATGGCACTTTAACAATAACATTTTCTCTTTCAGTGTTTGAGCCTTCATGTGTAGGTGAATCTCATTTATAGACACAAGAATACAAGATCATGGTGGCCCTTCATATCAAAGGTCATAATTTTATTTATTTATATATTTTTCAAAATATTTTTTGTTAAACTATGTTTCTCTTTTTGATCTTACGTTTACTAACACACCAAATTCTTATCCTCTGAAACTTTTTTTTTTTTGGTGACAGACTTATCCTTTGAACCTCAAAGGCTACAATTCTAATGAAAACTTTTCACTTTATCATACTAGCTTGTGAGCCATGCTTAGAGGCTATTCTATTTTTGTTTTGTAGAAGTTAATAGTTTTCATTCATAATTATTGAAAGTTACTATATTTTTCAACTACAAAAATATATGGGGGTTTGATGATATTTATACCAAAAAATTTTTTCACTCATAGATGCATAAATTTCATCACACCCTAGGTTTTTTTTTTTTTTTTTTTTTTTTTTTTTTTTTTGTGTTTGAAAAATGTAGCAATTTTGAATAATAATAAATGAAATTGTTTTTATGATTCAAACCTCACATGAACCGGTTGTTATGTAAGAAATTTTTATAAAAAAAAAAAAAAAATTTGTAACAAAAACTATATTTATCATTTATAAAGTTTTCATTCATCGTTATTTGAAGTTACTATATTTTTCAATTACAAAAATATTTAAGGGTTTGATGATATTTATACCAAAAAATTATTTCACATAGATGCATAAATTTCATCACACCCTAGGTTTTTTTGTGATTGAAAAATGTAGCAACTTTGCATAATAATGAATGAAATTGTTGTTATGATTCAAAGCTCACATGAAGTGGTTGTTATCTAAGAAATTGTTGTAAAAAAATTTCTTTTGTAACAGAAGGCACATATATATCATTTGTATAATTCTATGTGAAATTCAATTTAAATTTTTTAATTATTAATAATTCATCAAAAATGTTATGAAGTTAGTTGCTAAAATTTAAATTTAAGCTCTTTTTAACTTTTGTTATGGATGTGTAGTAAGTGGCTAACTTTTAGGATTCAAAAACTAAATTTTAGGATTAAAAAAAATTTGATAATCGTTATTAAGTGCATGTTCAGAGGCTCTTTTATTTTTTTGAGTAAAAATTAATAATTTTCATCTATTATAATTTGGGATTACTATATTTTTCAATCACAAAAAAATCTAGGGGTGTGATGAAACGCATAATACTTATCACACCACAAACGCATAATAATCATCACGCCCTTAGATTTTTTTTGGAATGAAAAATGTAGTAATCTCAAATTATAATAGATGCAAACTATTAATTTTTATCCAAAAAAATAGAATAGCCTCTGAATATGTGTGCTCAGAAGCTAGTTATTATTATTATTATTATTATTAATATTTGTGTTTGAGTTATGTAAATACAACATTTTTCACACGTTTTTACAGTGTTAAGTCGTTTCATGATTTTCACATAAACTCACGACAATCCATTTTATTGTGACCACACCAATTCAACAATTAATGAAAATTTTCTTGTAAAATACATTGGAAACTTGTGGTTTTGGTTTTTTAATGGATTTATTTGATTTATTTTGTTGATTGGGTAAAACTAAAAGGACGTTTATAAAGTCCTACACTTTTGATTCATTTTAAGGCTATGCGAAGGGTAAAAGTGTAAAACTAAAAGGACATTTTTAAAGTTCTACACCTTTTAAAGGCAACGCGTTTTTAAAGTCCTACGCCTGGATATAAAAGACAAATACCTCAAAGAAAGGAAGGTCAATCAAACACTGCATCCAAAAATTCAGCCAAAAAAGAAAAAAACACTGCATCTACTATCTCAGGTTCCAACATCCAACTTTGTTCAATCTTAAACTCTTCGAGTTCTTACCATCCCATGTCGAATTTTGGTGTTCAAGGCCAACTACTTGAGGTCACTGGTAATAATACTCAATATTTTTCCTCCAATTTTGCACCTTTTTATTTCTGTTGTTAAATAACAATGTTAACAACAAACTCAACCCCATTTCCATATCTGTTGTGCTCAATCTCGTTTATGGTTTGGTACAGTTGTTGGGTGTAACAAATTGAAAGACACCGAGCGGATTTCACGCCAAGACCCGCACGTGTGCCTAGAATATGGTAGTACCAAGTTCCGCACCAGAACAAACACTGCATCCACTAATTCAGCCAAAAAAGAAAAAAACACTGCATCCACTATCTCAGGTTCCAACATCCAACTTTGTTCAATCTTAAACTCTTCGAGTTCTTACCATCCCATGTTGAATTTTGGTATTCAAGGCCAACTACTTGAGGTCACTGCCCATTTCCATATCTTTTGTGCTCAATCTCGTTTATGTTTTGGTACAGTTGTTGGGTGTAACAAATTGAAAGACACCGAGCGGATTTCACGCCAAGACCCGCACGCGTGTCTAGAATATGGCAGTACCAAGTTCCGCACCAGAACTTGTACCAGTACGTACCCAGAACTTGATTTTTTTTGGGTAACCCTAAACTCTCTTAAAAATTTGTTTTTTTGTCCCTAAATTTTCAGAAGTTTATTTTTTGCCTCTAAACTTTGCTGAAGGTTATTCTTTTCATCATTCTATTTATATTCGTTAGTTTATATCCTTCTTGGCTTAACAAAGTGCGGACGTGGTTAAATGGCTGTAATTCAGCTAAGTGGTGAGTTAATCCAGAGTCTCTTATGGGGCTCTTGTCTCACATCGTTTAATTTTAGTTGTGTATGTGAGTTTAAAAAGTCTTGCTTAAGCCTTCAAGAGTTAGACATTTTTGAATGTTTAAGTATTGTAAGTCTTTATAATCAAAAAAATAAATGGCTGTGATTTAGCTAAGTGGTGAGTTAATCCAGGAGTCTCCTATGGGGCTCTTGTCCCACATCGTTTAATTTCAGTTGCGTGTGTGAATTTAAAAAGCCTTGCTTAAGTCTTTAAGAGTTAGGCCATTTTGAAGGTTTAAGTATGGTAAGTCTTTATAATCAAAAAAATAAATGGCTGTAATTCAGCCAAGTGGTGAGTTAATCCAGGGGTCTCCTATGGGGCTCTTATCCCACATCGTTTAATTTTAGTTGTGTGTGTGATTTTAAAAAGCCTTGCTTAAACCTTCAAGAGTTAGGTCCTTTTAAAGGTTTAAGTATTGTAAGTCATAATAAAAAAAAATAAAGGCTGTGATTCAGCTAAGTGGTGAGTTAATCCAGAGGTCTCCTATGTGGCTCTTGTCTCACATCGTTTAATTTCAGTTGTGTGTGTGAGTTTAAAAAGCCTTGCTTAAGCCTTCAAGAGTTATGCCCTTTTAAAGGTTTAAGTATTGTAAGCCTCTATAATAATTAAAAAAAAAAAAAAAAATGCGGAAGTGGTATTGACTTAGCCTAAACTAATTTATTTTTTCATTTACAAACATGTTGCACACAATGATTGGAACACATGGATTTAAATTTTCAGTGAGACAAAATTACCCTCTTCCAGAATCCCCAAATTTGAAAGGACGAACACCAGGACCCCATCGCCATAGTTGCTATGTCAATTTGCTCAAAAGCATCAATAGATCTCCTTATTACCTCATCATCATCATTATCTTGACTTTCAACAATCTCCTTCCTGAAACGTTTTCTAGTGGTAATTTTGTCCCACTGAAAATTTTAATTCATGTGTGTCAATCATTGTGTGCCACATGTTTATAATTTAAAAAATAAATTAGTTTTGTTCAAGTCAGATACACTTTATTAAGTCACGTAGGACATAAATTAATGGATATAGGCAAAAGGATGAAAAATATAACGTTTTGCAAAGTTTATGGACAAAAATGATATTTTACCTTTTTTTTTTTTCGTTAATTGAAGGCCTTATAGAGATAAATGTTGCAGTTTGGAACAGCAATACCCTTACAGTAGACGATTTCATCGGCAGCGGAAAGTAATTAAATTTGCCTTAAAGTTTTGTTTTTGAATTGATTTTGTGTGCTTTTTAGACCCTTTTGGATCAATTTTGTTAATTGGATGTTTTTGTTTTTTGATAGGGTTCAATTGGGGAAGGTTCCTTCACAGGGTTTCGAAGACACCACTAGGCCTCTGCAGACTAAAACTGGGAGGTAAGTGCTATAAATTACTAACCCTTTTAAGTTTATAATCAGTTTCCAAAATTTAAGTGGATGGAGGGGTTTACCTTTGCTCAAATTAACTGAATCTTCACATGTTCTTGTATTTATAAAAAGTGTACAATATTATACATATTTACATGAAAGTGTACTGTGTTGTAAGTATTTATTTAATTTATTATGTAAATCTTGCTTTGATAGTATATTATAAATAAATAATTTTCTTTTTTATTTTTATTGTTATTATTTTGCTTAAAAATTGATAATATTGCGTTAATTTTTGAAATACTATAATGAAAGTTGTGATATGAAAAATACATTTTAAAGATGGTCTTTATATTTATTTGGTTTATTTTAGTCAAATTTTCACTTATACTAATTTAATATATTTATTTATATTTTAAATCATTATTAAATTAATTATGACATCATCACGGTTGAACCTCGGTTCGATTTCAAAAATCTAGAACTTTTTCTTTTAACTCGATAAACGGTCAGGGTTTCAAAACTATAGTAGGATTGAAAGTGAAAATATCATTTAACAATTTCAAAATATGAAACAGTAGAAAGCAATTGTAAAACTAGGACCTGAAAACAGTTCCATTGATTAATTTTTTGTTTTAATGGTGCAGTGACAAAGAAGCTCGTTCCTCCACGAATTTCCTTGGGTCTATCAGCTTTTTCTTCATGGTCATATTTGGCATCCTTGGACTAAGCGTTCCACTCGGTGCAATTAAGCATTCCTTTATCATGGTAGTAGCTCTGTTATGCACTGCACTTTTGGGGATGGAACTAGGACCTGAAAACGCAGACTACCTCCCAATGTTCAAGAATTTTTGCGTTTTTTGTGCATTTCTTGCATGGGAGCTGCTTATGTTAATCACCGTCGATCCCTTATGGCAGGTCGTGATTACTTTATGTTTAATCCTCCTAGAGCTTACTCGTCGCAAGTACAAACAAATTTATGAGCACCTTTGTCACATATCACATTGGGTCCAACATAAAACCAAAGGATTCAACAAGTTTACTTTGTTCGGCGGTAGCACAGAGAAACAAGCTCAAGATGAAGGTGGTCGGATTGCAGATATGGTCTAATCGGCCCATTCGTGTGGAATTGCACTGGTAAAACAGATTTAGTTTAGTCTAAATCGGTCCATTTGTGTGGTCAAATTGTAGATATAGTCTAATAGGCCCAGTCTTGGGCCCCACCATACGATCGTACCTTCTATTGTATTATGCCACGTACCACATTGTATTTTTTTTAATTTTTTATTTATTTTTTTATGGGTACCACATTGTACTTTTCACCTAAATAAAGATACCATTAGAGTATTTCCAACAGGCTAACCTTGTCCAAATTTTGTAGAGCAAAAGTTACTGTTCCCACAAAATCACTCATCTGACAAACTCAGCATCTCTAATTTTATTTTATTTTATTTTTTATTATTAATTTTTTTTTTTAAAGATTTGCTACCATCGGCATCTCCATTTTTTTTAGATTTACTACAATAGCTCTCCAGGTATGGAGAGTACTGTAGCAATTATTGTAGCATATCTAAAGAATATTCACGCTTAAAATAATACCCGATTGAATAAAAAAGTCATTCTTTCTCTCTCATCCATTTTCTCTTTCGTTCTTCCATCTTCACTTCCCTATCTCAACGGCTACAATTTAAAACATACCACAATCAAAACAAAAACCCAATCGAAAGATTTGAAACACAAAAACAATCTTTCTCATAAGCCTAATGAAATCTGAATAGTAAAATAAAACTAATCAAACCAGAGCAAAAAAAAAAAAAAAAAATCATGTAGAACGCCGATCTGACCAATATGGTGATTAAGCTGCATGTTCTTAGAATTGGGGAGGACTCTAATTTTTGTTCTCTGCCGGTGATCTATGCGTGTTTGAAAGAGAATTTGTTTGTGTGAGATTGAGGGAGAGAAATTTGCGAGTGTGTGTGTGTGTGTGTGTGAGAAAGAGAACGAAAAAGAGAGGGAGAAGGGGAGAAATGTTTTGGAGATAACTAGTGTGGGGCCAGAAAGAGTCGGCAACCCCGGCCCACTTTGAATCAGGTCCAAAGGCCCATGCCGAGGACCACCTGGGATCCGAGGACGCGTCTAAGGTCCAAGGACAAAGCGTGAAGGTCTAGTGGTCCAAGAAGCCATACCGAGGATGATTACATCCTTGGAAGTCCGAAGTCAGGAAATATGCAAGTAGCAGTCCCTCAAGGAGAATCTCCCAGAGTATCCAAGGAGCATATAGTAGGTGCCAAGCACCGGACATGGAAGCATGGTGGAGGAGCAAGTCCCAGACGAACTGTCACCTCCACATTAAATGCCCTCAACTAACGTCCTGGCCGCATTAATGAGGATAGGACCTCTGAACAGTGCCATCTTGGGCGCCGTAACCTACAGAGGGATGGGAATGCGGCTGATGGGACAGGCACTCAAGTGGAGACCGGATTGATCAACAAATGTAGGGCTAAGATCAGCTGAGAGAGGGATATATAATGTAAGAAGTCCCCCTTGAGAAGGGGACGGAGGAGGAACCAGAGAGAAATATATGCTGTAACCGTGTGTTTCCTTTAAACCATTGTAAACTTATTTGAGGGAAATAAGAGCAACTCCAACCTCTATAATCCCGTCCGAGAAGCCCTGCTGTGCCCTCTAACCCATATTTAGGTTATCATAGCCCACGAATAACCATGCATGGTCGTTGCATTCTTTACTAGGGCCTAGCTCTTGAGCCCATACTTTACAAATTTATTGCGGGGTTAATTGGGTTTGGATCCGCTCTCCCAATAGAAGGAGAGTGCTCAAAACCGGTCCCTACAATTGGCGCCGTCTGTGGGGAGAACTTGTGCGCTAGTAAGGACGATAGTCAAGCATGGTAGGATCAGGCCCTCACCAAAAAACTCCCAATCGACCTGAACCGGCGAAGTCGCGGCATCAGGGCAATTATGGCGACCCCGGGGGCGGTCAGAACGACAACGGGCGATTTCGGGAAGGAAGCGTGCATACTTCAACGGCAGGCGGAAGCTAAACCCGTCGGGATGGGCACGTTCCCCAGAAGCGCGACGATGGCCAGGTCGCGCGATCACAAGAGGCCCACAGCCACACTCCCTAGAGAAGGGATGATAAGGTGGCCATGCAGCGTGAGATAGATGATCTGAAGAGGAAGCTGCACCGTGTGCAGCGAAGACAGTTCCAGCCCAGCCCTGACCCATTCTCCGACGACGAAAGTGATGATGAATACAGGCAAAGGTCAAGGACGCCCCCCAGCGAGACTTTCTCCCACGAGGAGGAGCGCTACCAGAAGCGTAGGCGTGCCAACCCAACCCCCAGGGGCTTAGGAGGCGACGCCATGAGCAAGGCGCTGGACCAGCTCTTCAAGTCGCCCTTCACGCATCGTATAGAGGAGGCGGAGCTTCCTCGGCGGTTCCAGCGGCCAACCTTCGTTGCTTACAACGGCAAGACGGACCCTATGGAACACGTGAGCCAGTTCAACCAAAGAATGGCTGTCCACTCCAAGAATGAAGTGCTGATATGCAAAGTCTTCCCATCCAGCCTGGAACCTGTGGCGATGAGGTGGTTCAACGGTCGAAGGACGAGCTCCATAGACTCATATAGGCAGCTGACCCAGGCTTTCGGTTCCCGCTTTGTCACAAATAGCAGGCCTCCTCGGCCCATGAGCGCGTTGCTGTCCCTGTCCATGCGTGAGGGGGAGACCCTCAAAGCTTACTCTGAAAAATACTGGGAGATTTACAATGACCTGGACGGCAAGTACAACGCTGTCGCAATCAATACATTCCAGAACGGACTACCAATGGCGCACGGCCTGAGAAGTCCTTAACTGGTAAGCCCGCCACCAGCGTGCAGCAACTGATGGATCGGATCGACAAGTACAAGCAGGGAGAGGAAGACCTACTGCAGGGCAAGGGGAAGGAGAAGGCTATCCCTCAGGAGAGAAGGGATTTTAGGTCGAACCGTTATGACAACACCCGTCCGAGGAGGGATTTCGGTGGGCAATCTGGAACAACCAACACACAAACGGTCGGCGCTGTGTTCTGAGAACCCATACACAGGGTGCTAGAGAAGATAAAGAACGAACCGTACTTCAGGTAGCCGACCAAGATGGCTGGGGAGCCTGATAAGCGCAATCAGAACCGCTACTGCCAGTACCACCAGGACCACGGACATAATACGAAAGACTGCAGGAACCTCTGGAACCACTTGGACCAGCTAGTCCAGGAGGGAAAGTTGAAGCACCTCCTCCACCATTCCAGCGGCCAGCAAAACCAGACCTACCAGGAACCTCGGAGGGACCTCGCAATGAGGCGGCCCACAGGGACGATCAATGTCATCTTGGCGGCACCAGGAAGAACAGGCACGCAACCTACGCGAGTGCTGTCTATAGTCCGACAGCCCGCCGAGGATTCCCGGACAGAGCCAAAGAGGGCCAGGAGGAGTTGTCCACCTGTTTTGAGTTTCTCGGAGGAAGACAAGACTAGGACCATCCAGCCCCACGATGACGCTCTAATTGTTACCCTTAGAATTGGGGGCTACGACGTGAGAAGAGTGACGGTGGATGGTGGCAGCGCGGCCGAGGTCATGTACCCAGACCTCTACAAGGGGCTGGGGCTAAAACCGGAGGACCTGACGCCCTATAGTTCCCTCCTAATGACTTTCGACGGAAAGCTCGTCACCCCAAAGGGCATGATCAGGCTGCCCATACAAACGGGCCCAGAAGTGGTGGAGGTGAACTTCGTGGTGGTGGACACATACGCCCCCTACACAGCCATCGTGGGGAGGCCCTGGCTCCACACCTTAGGGGGAGTTGCCTCCACCTTTGCACCAGAAGGTGAAATTCCCATCCGGGGATCAGGTCCTAGAGATCCGAGGTTGCCAGCCCACGGCGAGGCAGTGCACAGTGGCCGCCATATCCTACCGGCTTGATGCATAGCCCTCGGCTCATGCCGAGGAAGGTTTATAGCAATCAAAGACCCCGGTGGCGCCTCCTGATGCACCTGCCGAGGGTGCTAGGTGTGAGAACCTGGAAAAGGTGTTAATCGGCGATAGCCCAGAGAAGTTCTTCCAGGTCGGAACCCAGCTGCCTCCACAGGAAAAGGAGGAATTACTTGAGTTCCTCAAAAGGAACCTTGATGTGTTCGCATGGGACTCCTGCGATGCCCCTGGGGTCGACCCCTCTTTCATCTGTCATCACCTTAACGTCAACCCATCTGCGATCCCGAGGCAACAGCCACCTCGGTGCTCGTCGAAGAAGCACGCTGATGCGATTAGAGAAGAGGTCAATAAGCTTAAGCGTGCGGGGGCCATCAAAAAGGTCTTTTACCCCAAATGGTTGGCCAACACTGTGATGGTCAAGAAGAAGAGCGGAAAGTGGAGAGTCTGTGTGAACTTCATAAACCTGAACAAAGCATGCCTGAAGGACCCCTTCCCAATGCCACGGATAGATCAGCTAGTAGACGCCACGGCAGGCCATCCTCGGATGAGCTTTCTTGATGCCTTTCAAGGCTACCATCAAATCCCACTGGCCTTGGAAGACCAAGAGAAGACAGCCTTTGTGACGCCCATCGGGAACTACCACTACAAGGTCATGCCGTTTGGCCTGAAAAATGCCGGATCCACCTACCAAAGGATGATGACAAGAATGTTCGAGCCGATATTGGGCAAGAGCATCGAGGTCTATGTTGACGATATGGTGGTAAAGAGCAAGCTGGTGCCCAAGCACTTAGAGGACCTCGGCCTCACATTTAACGTCCTAAGGGAGCACAAGTTGCGCCTTAATGCCTTAAAATGCTCTTTTGGCGTTAGCTCTGGCAAATTCTTGGGGTACATGATCACCCATCGTGGGATCGAAGTCGACCCTGACCAAATCAAGGTCATCCACAACTTGAAGCCTCTGCAGAAGCCCAAAGAGATCCAAAAGCTTGCTGGGATGATCGCAGCGCTGAACCGATTTATTTCCAGGTTGGCTGACAGGTGCAGGCCCTTCTACCGCCTGATTAACAAATGGAAAGGATTTGAATGGTCCGAGGAATGTATCGAGGCTTTTCGGCAACTCAAGGAGTATCTATCTCGGCCGCCTATCATGTCCCATCCAGAGGCCGACGAGGTCCTATACGCGTACCTTGCTGTGGCGCCCCATGCGGTGAGCCTAGTATTGATACGGGAAGACGATGGCGTTCAAAAGCCAGTTTACTACGTCAACAAGTCGCTGCACGAAGCGGAGGTGAGATACCTACCCCTAGAGAAGGCCATCCTGGCTGTGGTCCACGCCACGAGAAAGCTCCCCCATTACTTCCAAGCTCACATCGTGGTTGTCCTAACCCAATTGCCTTTGAAATCTGTGCTCCGAACCGCCGACTACACGGGAAGAATCGCGAAGTGGAATACGATTCTAGGGGCTTTCGACGTCGAGTACATGCCTCGGACCTCCATAAGAGGCCAGGTTCTGGCAGATTTGACAGCCGAGTTCGCCGAACCAGCTGTGGAGGTTATAGCCGAGGAGGAGAGTCGTGGTGAGAAGTTAGTTGGGGCAATCTCCATCCTAGAGTCACCATGTTGGAAGGTATATGTCGATGGCGCGGCTAACCAGCGAGGTTCTGGAGTGGGACTAGTCCTAGTATCCCCTGAAGATCACGTCATAGAGAAGTCCCTAAGACTCGGATTCACAGCCACAAACAATAAGGCCAAGTACGAGGCATTAATACAAGGGATGACCATGGTGCAAAAGATGGGAGGAAAGTCGATAAAGATGTTCTCAGACTCGGGGTTGGTGGTTAGACAGGTGAATGAGGAGATGGAGGCCAGGGATCCACGAATGCAAGAATACCTGGGCCAAGTTAAGCGCTTGCAATTGGGGTTTAGTCCTTACAGTTTGTCTCATATCCCCAGAAGCGGGAACAGCCATGCCGACTCATTGGCCACGCTCGCAACCTCCTCGGCAAGGTCTCTGCCTCGGATAATACTTGTGGAGCATTTGGGGAGGGCAAGTGAAGCGCCAAGGGGAGGGATCCCCGTCCATCAGATTGAGGTGGGTTCCAGCTGGATGGACCCCATAGTGAGATTCCTCAAAGATGACATCCTGCCCGAGGACAAGTCAGAAGCTGAGAAAATTAGAAGGAAAGCTACTCGGTTTTGGTTGTCCGAGGATCACAAGCTGTATAAGCGCTCCTACTCTGGACCATACCTGCTGTGCGTCCACCCCGGAGCGGCGGAATTGCTACTCGAAGAGCTACACGAGGGAATATGTGGAAGTCACACAGGGGGGAGGTCCTTGTCCCACCAAGCCATCACACAAGGCTACTGGTGGCTAGGGATACAGCAGGAGGCCCAGGAATATGTCAAGAAGTGTGACCAGTGCCAGAGATTCGCCCCGAGTATTCATCAGCCAGGAGGGGTCCTAAATCCCTTGTTCAGCCCATGGCCATTCGCCCAATGGGGTTTGGACATTGTGGGGCCTTTCCCCAAGGCACCAGGGAATAAGAAGTATCTGTTGGTGGCCACGGACTACTTCACCAAGTGGGTCGAGGCCGAGCCGCTAGCTAATATTAGGGACGTAGACGCAAAGAAATTCCTTTGGAGGAACATTGTTACGCGATTCGGGGCTCCTCACACCCTCATCTCGGACAATGGGCTCCAATTCGACAGCAAGGCCTTCAGGAAGTACTGTAGCGAACTTGGGATCACAAATAGATACTCGACGCCGGCCTACCCCCAGGGAAACGGACAGGCCAAGGCTGTTAATAAGGTCATCGTGAATGGGCTTAAGAAAAGACTGGACGATGCCAAGGGGAGATGGGTAGAAGAGTTACCCCATGTGCTATGGACGTACCGAATCACGCCTCGGCGATCAACGGGGTAAACGCCTTTCGCCATGACTTATGGTGCCGAAGCAATGATCCCCCTGGAAACAAATTTCCTGACACTAAGAACGAGCTCCTTCACTCCAGCCAACAATGATGGATTGCTGGAGCGGAGCTTGGACCTAGTGGACGAACAAAGGGAGCGAGCGATGATCCAATTAGCCCACTACCAGCAGAAGCTCAAACAAGGATACGACGTCAATGTGAAGCTCAGACCATTAGCACCGGGGGACCTGGTGTTGAGGAAAGTTGTTGGAGCTGCCAAGAACCCTTCTTGGGGAAAGCTGGGACCCAACTGGGAAGGGCCCTACCGGATTACCTCAATAGCAGGGATAGGAGCATACTACTTGGAGGATTTAGATGACAAGCCTGCACCTCGTCCATGGAATGTAAATAACCTGAAAAGGTACTACTATTAATAAAGAAACTATTTCGATTCATATTGTTAGCTTTTTTTAGTTATGTGCCTCGCATCCTAACTGTTTAAAAAAAAAATAAAAATAAAATAAAAAGAGAAAACTAAGTGTTAGACAGAACCAAGGAACTTTATGGTCCTCGGACTCAGTCCTATGGAGAAACTAACCAGTTTAAAAAAGAAAACTAAGTGTTAGACAGAACCAAGGAATTGCATGGTCCTCGGACTCAGTCCTATGGGGAAACTAACCAGTTTAAAAAGAAAACTAAGTGTTAGACAGAACCAAGGAACTGCATGGTCCTCGGACTCAATCCTATGGGGAAACTAACCAGTTTAAAAAGAAAACTAAGTGTTAGACAGAACCAAAGAATTGCATGGTCCTCGGACTCAGTCCTATGGGGAAACTAGCTACTTAAGAATGCTAAGCGTTAGACAGAACCAAAGAACTGCATGGTCCACGGACCCAGTCCTATGAGGAAACTAATTGCTTCAGAAGACTTAAGTGTTAGACAGAACCAAAGAACTGCGTGGTCCTCGGACTCAGTCCTGTGGGGAAGCTAGTTACTTTAAAAGACCCTAAGTGTCTGCTTCGAAAATTCTACCTGTTCCTCAGGACATGTTATAACAATTGATACCGCGATTGGCTGAGATATAATTTAAGTTAGAACTATACGAATAAACAAAAACGGATAATATACAAGCAAGGAAACAGCCACAACACAGAAAAAGAAACAAAACTCTCATTTCATTAAGCCCAAAAGGATTATACAAGAGGAGTCACATTACAGATTAAAAAAAAAAAAAAAAAAAAAAGAAGGGTGCGAAGGCTAAGTAAGGCAGGAAGGGTCCTTCAACTTAGTTGTCCGCTTCGCTGGGAGGCTGGCCCATAACTACCTCGGTGTCCTTTAGGCCCTGACCGAGGGGGACGGCCTGCAAAGGCACGGCAGGAACAGCTGCCCCCTCAACAGATGGGGCTTGAGTGTCAGGGGCGGACTCTACAACCTGCTAGGGCTTGTCCTCATCAGAGCCGCCGCTCAATTCGATCACCGGGGAGGGACCACTCCCTTGGACTGGCTCGCCAGTGGCTCCAGCATCCGAGGCCCCCTCACCTGGAGTTGCAGCAGTCTCCACAGCGGCCTCCTCGGCCTCCGAGCCATCTGTGGCAGCCTCGCGGATGACGGGGGGGGAGTATACGCTCTCCTCCTTTCACAAGGCAGAAGAGGCCTCCACCCCAGCTTGTCTGAGGGCCTCACTCCAAGTTTCAGAGCAGTAGCGCCTACATAACCCTGGGTCTTGGGATTTGTAGGCAGCTGCTGTCTCAGTTGCCCCAGCGACATAGGCCGCCTCCTTGGCGTCCTCCTTGCTGGCCAAGGCCTGCTCCCTACCCTTCTCCGCCTCAAGTTTGGCCTCCTTGGCAGCAGCCTTCTCCTTCTGGAGGTCATCTATCAGCTCTTTGGCGATCCTGAGCTAATCCTCAGCCTCACCCAGGCGCCTCGTCTGCTCCACGGCCTGCCTCTGGGCACCCTCAAGGCCTGATATCGCGCTGTCCCGTTCCTGGGTCATCGCCTTCAGCTGCTCCCTGGCCTTGGCAAGGTCTTCCTCAGAAACCTTGAGGACCTGAGTGGCCTTCAAGCGCCTCTCACGCTCAGCGTCCATGGCCTTCCCATGGTCGTTGGCCGCCTCCTCCAACCTGTAAGTGGCCTAGACAGCCTGCCAAACAAAACGGGTATAAAGCAAGTTGAGCTCAAAGAGAAAGGAACGCAAAACTAAAGTCAGATAAAACATAAGTGTTTAGGATCTTACCATCCCCAAGTATCGCTTGAGGCAGAGGAAGACATCCCTGCTTCTCATGGTCCCCAGCTGCGCCATGTTCGCAAGAAGCAGTAGGCACCTCTCCATCGCGTCGACCACATACGCGCCCTCGCCCTCTCTGAAATCCCTAAGGGAGGCGTCATCCCTAAAGGGACTCCCACGGAGCATTGGGGCGGGGAGCCATGCTTGAATCTCAGGCTGGTCCTCGACCTGCTTGTCCTGGTCTTTGAGGCCAATCTTCAGTTGCTTTGATGGCCACCGAGCAACATCGCCTTCCCGCGTGGGCCCAGACTTATCCTCCATAATCCTTTTGCCCTTGTCCTTTTTCTGCTTAGGATCGGCAGGTTCGTGCCTTGATGGCGAGGTCGTCTAAGGCGGAGAAGGGGGCAGCCGAGACTGGGATGAGCTCGACTTGGTATGGGCAGCGCGGGTCTTGGGAGGAGGAGGAGGCAGCTTCGGCTTAGACTTCCCCGGCTGCCCCTCGATCAACTCGGACAGACTGGGTTGGAACTTCTTTTTGTAACCCATCTTAGACCGAGAAGATGTCCCTGACTCTAGTAGTTCTGCTCCGGATAGACGAGGATCACCCAAGTCTCCAGAGGGGTCCTTGGACTGATGAAGTTGCTCGAAAACGCCAAAATCGTCTTAGGTGAAACCAGAGTCGGCAGCTCCCCCTTCTCTCTCTAAATTCTCTCCCGCAGCCCCTGGGAATGTGTGGGAAGGGGAGGGGACTGCTACTGTGACGCCTTCGGAAGTGGAGGGATCCTCGGGAAACGTGAACCCTTCCTCGGTCACTTTTATTTTCAATAGTCGAGGATCGTTTGCTTTGATCACGTGCTTAGGGGCCGCGAATGACTTTTGGAGCGGAGTGTACCCCAAGATCTTGTGAGCAGCTCTGACCTGGTGGTCTGCCTCGTTTTCAAAAGCCACAGACCTGAGCACCGTCTGCAAATCTTCCCTGTTGACCAAACTGAAGTTGGGCGCGAGGGTGTGCGGATCTGCAAAAGGAAAACACATCCACATTAGTTGCCAAACAGTACAAAAAGGAATGACGCAGGAAACAAGTTAGAATCTTTGAACCCCCTCCTATTCCCACTGCCCCACCTGGTATCCCCTCTGTCATCGAGCAATGAAGGCCATCGTGCCACGCTCTAGACACGATGAGAAAATCCTCGTTCATCCCCTTGTTGGACTCGGGGAGGCACTGGATAAGCTGAACCCTGTCGTCCCTCGTCCTCATGTAGTAGGACTTGCCCTTCAGATGTTGAAGATTGTAGCAGTAATTCACATCATGATGGGTCAGCCTTAGACCCATCTTCTCATTAAGGGCATCCACACTGCCCAGTATCCTAAACATGTTGGAGGCGCATTGGGTGGGGGTTAACCAAAAGTATATAAGGTAACCCCTCATCACCGGCCCTATGGGGATCCTCATCCCCCTTTCAAGGAAGGCGATGATGGGTATCGCCACCTCGCCCACCTGCCTCCGGAGCAACCACTCCCCCTCCTCACAATACCTTAAGCCCATGTTGGCCGGTATCTTGTAATCGGCGATGAATTTCTCCATCGCCTCCTCAGTAAAAACGTACTTCTTAAGTCTACCCATCCCAAACAACGCCTTAGGGAACTAAGGGAAAAGCGAATCAAAGGAGGAGGAATAGAAAGGAAAAAGCTCAGAGAGGGATAGAGCGACTTACAGGGATGAGGAGGAGCTCCTCGGACTGGCTTTTTATGCTAAAAGTATAGGTGGAGATTTGGCTGGACTCTGATTGGAGGCGCAAGAGCTCTTGATTGTGAATGAGAAGGGAAAAAGCGGTTCAAATGGGTATTTATACCCTAGGCGGAAGAGCCGCGCGAGTTTTCCCGCCCATAAATGTCAGGTCCGTCCCCACCGTTAGATCGCCATCTGCCCGTTGAATGTGGGGAGCATAAAGCCGCCCGAATTTAATGCAAGGCACGATACCCACACCGAAGCGTCAGTAACGTGCCTCGAGCAAGTGAAAAGTCTTCGACTCTGACGAGGGACAGGACTCGATGGGACGCGGGACAGATCCAAGGGTGTCAAAATCCTCCTCTCAGCCCGAGGATGCGGACAGCAAGATTTTGAGGGGCTATTGTGGGGCCAGAAAGAGTCGGCAACCCCAGCACACTTTGAATCAGGCCCAAAGGCCCATGCCGAGGACCACCTGGGATCCGAGGATGCGTCTAAGGTCCGAGGACAAAGCGTGAAGGCCTAGTGGTCCAAGAAGCCATGCCGAGGATGATTACATCCTCGGAAATCCGAATTCAGGAAATACGCAAGCAGCAGTCCCTCAAGGAGAATCTCCCAGAGTATCCAATGAGCATATAGTAGGTGTCAAGCACCGGACATGGAAGCATGGTGGAGGAGCAAGTCCCAGACGAACTGTCACCTTCACATTAAATGCCCTCAACTAACGTCCTGGCCGCATTAATGAGGATAGGACCTCTGAACAGTGCCATCTTGGGCACCGCAACCCACAGAGAGATGGGAATGCGGCTGATGGGACAGGCACTCAAGTGGAGACCGGATTGATCAACAAATGTAGGGCTAAGATCAGCTGAGAGAGGGATATATAATGTAAGAAGTCCCCCTTGAGAAGGGGACAGAGGAGGAACCAGAGAGAAATATATGTTGTAACAGTGTGTTTCCTTTCAGCCATTGTAAACTTATTTGAGGGAAATAAGAGCAACTCCAACCTCTATAATCCCGTCCGAGAAGCCTTGCTGTGCCCCCTAACCCATATTTAGGTTATCATAGCCCACGAATAACCATGCATGGCCGTTGCATTCTTTACTAGGGCCTAGCTCTTGAGCCCATACTCTACAAATTTATTGCGGGGTTAATTGGGTTTGGGTCCGCTCTCCCAATAGGAGGAGAGTGCTCAAAATCGGTCCCTACAACTAGAAAGACAAAAGGTCAAACAAAGAGTGAAGATAGATATTAAGAGTAGGTAGACGTGTGTGGAGGAGAAAAAACCAAAAAAAAGAAAAGCAAAAAAAAAAAAAATAACGAATGGATGAAAAAAAAAAAAAAAAACAAAAAACGTATGAAAGAAAGGAAACTAATATAAGGAATAAAAAAAATCAAAATTGAGTATCATTTCTACGATATTTTCATAATAAATTTTAAGTGATAAATTATTATTAGTTAATATTAGTGAGTAAAAAAATAATTTAAATAATGAGTTCAAATTAAAACTAGTAACAACTTTCTACACAAATTTTATTGTAAAAGTATTGCGTAAAATATCGTGAACATGACACTTCTTATTGAAAAATATAATTGTTAAAAAAAGGATAAATAATTATTAAAAAAATAATAATAAATGAAGAAATAATATTTAAATGAGATAGAAAATGAAATAGAGAATCTATTAGAAAGTGTATTTGAAAAAATAAGTAGGTAAAAACTAAAATATCACTATTCATTTTCTAAACAGGCAAAAATTTAAAGAGACTGTTAGAGATGCTCTTATACTGGTTGCTAGCCCCCCTCTCTCTCTCTCTCTCTCTCTCTCTCTCTCTCTCTCTCTCTCTCTCTCTCTCTCTCTCTCTCTCTCTCTATATATATATATATATATTTATGTAATGGCCAGTGGCGACGCCACGTTTGGTTCAGGGTGTTCCTGGCCCCCCTCTCTCTCTCTCTCTCTCTCTCTCTCTCTCTCTATATATATATATATATATATATTTATGTAATGGCCAGTGGCGACGCCACGTTTGGTTCAGGGTGTTCCCAGGAACACCCTGACCTGAAAAAAAAAATTATATATAAAAATTAAAAATTTTTTATTTATCTACCGTTAAAAAAAATTAGGAACACCCTAAAAAAATGAGGAAATGCCAAACAAATTTTGAACTAAAATCTAAAAAAAAAAAAAAAAAATTGTAACAAAGAATCTGGAAAAAAAAAATTGTAACAAAGAATATGTGAGAAAATGATTATGAAATAAGAAATATCTCTTAATTTGGGCGAGGAGCAGAACAGGGCTTTGGAGGAAACAGAGAAAGAGACGAAACTGCAGCTCTGCCGCTACTACTTCTTCTTCTAAATGTTCAAAGTGAGAGAGAGATTTTAGCAATTTGTTTAGACTTTTTAGACAAGGAGAGGAGAGGACAATATGTGGGTGGATATCCTTTGGCCATGTTGATAGTTAGGTGGGAGAGGCAGACTACTTTACTCTTTTTTTTTTTTTTTTTGGATAAATACGTTTGTGATATGGCTTATGTGGGTACAGTGGGTTTGAGTGGTCAATCAAATTATTTGCACTTCGTACACCGATAAGGTTATTGCAACATTCAAGACTAGCATAAAATATTTTTATACTAAATACAATATTTTTAGAAGAAATATTTAGATGTGAAATTATATTAACATAGGTAAATATTTTTAAATTAAATAATGGTTTTGTTAAAAATACTTAAAATTATATATGATTATAAAACTTTAAAACCACAACCTTTTTTTTGTGTAGTTTGTTTAGGTTAACTTCTTTTTCTTCCTCTAAAAAAATGATAATTTATTTTTCTTTTAATTTGAGTTAAATTTAACATGAAGATACTTCTAAAATTTTATATCTTTTTTTAATAAATATCAGTATCTATATTCTTATTTATTTAATTTTATTATTTTTTTTATAATTATTTATTTATTAGTTAAATTATTTATGACGTCACCGGTTTGACCACCAGTCGAACTCCGGTCTGACCAGAAAACCAATAGCTACTCATTTTTCTGGTTCTTTCACTGCACCGGTTTTTAAAACCATGGTGGGCAGTGGATGGGGGCATGGGGCCGGGGTGGAATATTTGAATTGAGGGAAGTAAATACACATGGGGTGTGTGCTAGTGCAACTAATAAACAATAATTTAATTAATTAATAATTAATTGGGAGAATCAACTAATAAACAATAATTAAAAATTTAATTAACCAATATATTATAAAAGACAAACAAATTAAATTATATTATGCTAAACAACAATTAATAATTTTATAATTAATGAAATAACAATATAACAAATTATAATTTATAAAAGACAAGCAAATTAATAAAACAACTAAACAACAATAATTCACCCTAAAAAAAAAAAACTAAACAACAATAATTAATAATTTTATTAATATTTCAAACGAACTTATAGTTTATTGTTTATTATTTTGCTAAAATTATGAACAAATATTTGATAAGAAAACCACATACCCAAAAAATTATAGGGTCTTCTGGTAGACCACGTCATTTGTTCACTATTCCACTAAAAAACTTCTACTTGCTTAAAATTACTGAGTCATTAATTAATTTCTGTTTAAAAAAATTTTCTAACTAACAATTTTAGACTAGTGGCAGTTTTTTAATGGAATAGTGGATCACATCACTTATCCACCATGTGAATCTTATAATTTCTCCACATACCTAAGGAACACTCTAAAAAAAATTTCTAAAATCGCCCCTGGTAATGGCTCAATGGAATGGCTGAAGGAGGTATGCTTTCAGATGATGTGCATACAATCAACTAGTTGCTAATCTAGTTTTTAGGCCTTCAAAAATTGAACTAGAACTAGAAGAGGCCTGACAGAGTATTTTAAACCCATATTTTTTATTTTTAAATAATATTATATATATTTTAATACAATTTTCCATCCATTCATATTTGAAAAAAATACAAACAACTTTACTCAATCTCTCCTACCAAACTACCAATCGGGCCCTAATTATATATCCCAACATCATTTCTCCCAAGTCCCAACAATAATAATCAGCTGAGCCGGAGCTTCACCAAACCCAAAAAGGGGTTTAAAAACAAGATTGAGAAAATCAGCCAGTTATATAGGATTAAAAACTTAAGATTGAGAAAATCAGCTAGTTATATAGGATTAAACTTCTGCTTGGTTACTAGGGAAAAGTGAGGGAAGATAAAATAAAATGAAATCTTGAATCCTGTCTTTTTCTTGTTTTAGTCTAAGAGCATCTCCAATAGACTAGTTAAAGCCATTTCTTGGAGAGCAAATCCCAAAAAACAGCTCCAAAACATAATCAAAACACAAAACACAAAACAAAATCTATTTCTTACTATAACAGCAAAGTTGAATCAGAACAAGAAAATAAGGGAAAAAAAGAAAAAGAAAAGTCAAGCCGATTTGACCCAGACTGGCGGTGGGGAAGCGGATGAGGCGCTGCTGCTTGGTGAATGCCGATCTCCGCCGGCTTTGTCTTTCCGGCGACTCTTGATCTCCACCGGCCTTCTCCCTCTCTCTCTCTTCTATTATCTCTGATGTGATAAAAGTGTAACTGTGTAGTAAACAGAATAACGTGTCTCATTTTTGTTTTGCTGCGAGTGCTTTAACTCAGTATATGGCCTACCGTAATTGAGTTCACTGCAATAGGGGCTATTATTTTTGCTGAATGGATTCAATCCTCCTAAAGATATGCTCTAATAATACCTGTAGGCTAAGCCTAATCGGTTTGCTGTGTATATGGTTTTGCTAATATGTTGGGCTACGCACGCATACCTTGACAGATGGGGAGTCCAAAGGGTAATTATGGAGGCCTTTTTTTTTATGAACTAGAGGCCCTTTATAAATTTTTAATACTAATGGGTTAGTCAAATGGGTAAAAAAAACAAGGATGGTCTCAGTTGGGGTGGTTCGTAAATCGTGACGTGCCGAGCCTGAATCATCAACTATGATCCAAACGTTAGGGCCTTTAGTAACGGATTTGAGTATTGTTGTTCAAAATAATGTGAAGACTGTAATTTAAAAAGTGTGGTAAAAACATAATTTTAAAGTACTTATAATGGAAAAAATGTATTTGGTATCATATTTTTAATAACATATTTTCAAAAGTGAAAAAAAATATAATTTTGTGTTTAGTATGTATATGTTTTTTTTTTTTTTTTTTTTTTTTTTTTTTTTTTTTTAAATATATGAAACTTTTCTGATATAAACGGTAAAATAAGGTTTTTCTCAATCTGAATATTTTTTCAACAACATTAACCTACAGTATATCAAATCAAATTGCTTCGTATGTAAATGGTAAATAGTTTTCTTACTTGGGATGGGGTGGGACAGTCAAAAGACTCAGAGAGTCTTTTTTTTTTTTTTTTTGTTGAGAAACCAGACCCTCAGTCTGGGCTTTATTGAAAGCAAAAAATTAATGAACATCAAAGCCCACCAGAGGGGCAATGTCAGCAGGCATAACAGTAGACCATACTTGACAACCAACCAATTCCTTAGCTTTTTTGGCCAAGGCATCAGCCACAATATTACCACTACGAGGTACATGGACAAACTCAAATGACAGGAAAACTGACACAAGAGTATGAATATCCTCCACAATAAAACCATACGAAGACAATGCTGCATTTTCCTGTGAAACCGCATTGATAACAGTTGCCAAATCTCCTTCGAAGATAACTCTGTGAAGACCAAGATTTGCCGCGAATTGAACCGCCTGACGGCACGCTAAGGCTTCCATATCCGAAACTGAATTAGCCAACGGCATTGACATGGATAATGCTCCAATGGCATGGCCACCCCAGTCACGAATAATGACTCCTATACCAGCCGTATTAGAAGCCTTGAAAGTCGCTGCATCGAAATTCACCTTATAGGTTACATATTCCGGAGGGCGCCACTGATGCAACACAGCTGACTCGGATAAGCTGGGAACATCATCTTGGATCGCTATGAACTCCTGTAGCAAGGCACCAGCTCTGATGCTGACCGAATCCAGAGGTTGAGAGGAACGGCCAAAATGAGAGGCATTACGTCTGTTCCATATTAGCCAGGCAGAAATCACAAAGATTTCTTTACGGTAATCTTCTTCTACCTACAAAAACCGGTCCATTAGTTCACAAAAAGTCAGGGGAGGGGGAGATGCTGCGGATTGAGTCCAGTGGTATTCTTTCCACACAACCTCTAGCCCTTTGCAAAGCTAGAGTGCATGAATAACATCCTCGGCAGCACCATGACACAGCTCACAGGTATCCAAGCTAATAATTTGCCGTCTCCTCAAGTTACACTTAGTTGGTAGAGCATTGTTACAAGCTCTCCAAATAAAGTGTATTATTTTGTTAGGGACCCGTAACCGCCAAATTCTTCTCCAAAAGCGATGTACCTGATCAGAACTGGAGCTTCCTGCTTGACTAGCTGAAGCCGTGGCAGCCAATAATTTGTAGGCACTGCTAGTGGAGAAATTACCAGATGGCGTGAGGGACCAAGCCACACGGTCAGCTGGAAATCTGGAGCTGAGAGGGATGCCCAAGATCAGCCGTGCTTCATGGGGTAGGAAAAGTTGATGCACCAAATCAGATTTCCATATGCCCAAATCATGATTAATTAAACCACCCACCCTAGGATCAGGTAGCACAACAGATAGCGGAGAGGCAGGGACCCTACCAGGCCTTGTTGGAATCCAATTATCTTCCTTAATCCGTACTGACTGGCCATCCCCAATTCACCAGACCATGCCTTTCCTGATGACATCTCTCGCACTTAGGATACTCTTCCATGCATAGGACCCCCCGACTTTTTCTTCCATATCAAGAATTGAGCAATTGGGAAAGAACCGCGCTTTGAAAACTCTAAAACACAACGAATCTGGATTATTCATCATTCTCCACACCTGTTTTGCCAAGAGAGCATTATTAAAATTTTCAATATCTTTGAATCCCATGCCGCCCACTTCCTTTGCTTCACATAATCTTTCCCAGCTCACCCAATGCACTTTTTTAGCATCTCCACTATAGCCCCACCAAAATTTACGAATGAGAATTTCAATTTCTGTAATTAAAACTTTTGGAAGTTTAAAACAACTCATTGTATACGTTGGGATGGCTTGGATGACTGACTTAATGAGTACTTCCCTCCCTGCTTGAGATAACAACTTTTCCTTCCATCCTTGAAGCTTTTTCCACACCCTCTCTTTAATGTAATTGAAGCTTCTCTTCTTCGCCCTCCCCACTAATGCTGGTAACCCCAGGTATTTCTCATATTGTCTAATTACTGGAACACCCAATAGTTGCTGAATTCGAATTTGGAGGTTGGGGGGGGGGGGGTGTTTGAACTAAAGAAAATATTAGTTTTCTCCCGGTTAATCTTTTGGCCCGATCCTCTCTCATAGGTTGCCAAGATGTTCAAGACTCGTTGGCCTTCCGTTTCTGAAGCCTTACAGAACAGCACACTGTCATCTGCAAAAAATAAGTGAGAAACTCGAGGGCCATTTCTACATATAGCAACCCCCTTAATACTCCCATCAACCTCCGCCTGCTGAATTAAACTTTGAAGCCCCATGGCACACAAAAGGAACAAGTAGGGTGATAAGGGATCACCTTGGCGGAGACCCCTTGAAGGTTTGATGTTTCCCACCAGTTGACCATTAAGAATCATGGAGTAGGATACAGTTTGCAAGCATGACATGATAATACGGATCATCTTACTATCCAAACCCACATGGACCATTAATTTCTCCAAAAAACTCCACTCTACCCTGTCATAAGCCTTGCTCATGTCCAATTTAAGAGCCATATACCCCTCCTTCCCTTTAGTTATCTGTTTCAGATAGTGAAGGGTCTCAAAAGCCACCAAAATATTATCAGTAATGAGTCGCCCTGAAAGGAAAGCACTTTGAGAATCTGGAATAGTATTCATCAAAAACTTCTTCAGACGATTAGCCACTACTTTAGCAATTAGTTTATAAATAACATTGCATAAACTAATAGGTCTAAAATCAGAGGCTTTTTTTGGGTTTTTAATTTTTGGAATCAAGGAGATAAAAGTGGTATTAATAGCTTCAGGCACTACCCCAGAATTTAGTGCATTAAGAACTACTGTAGTAACATCCTCACCCACAATATGCCAAAAAGTTTTATAAAAGATAGGCGACATACCATCTGGTCCTGGAGTAGTGAGCGGAGCCATTTGCTTTAGTGCTTGTTGAACCTCACCAGCATGAAATTCTCTTCCCATACCATCATTGGAATCCTCCCCCACAGTGGTGCGAATGCCATTGAGGATCTGATCAAAATCTGTAGGGTTTGTACAGGTAAAAATATTTTTAAAATACCTTTCCAATACCCCCCCTAAGTCAGCCTCCCTTTCAAGCCAGTTGCCATCTTCATCCTTCAATCCCAAGATCAAATTACGACGGTTCCTCTGATTAGCTCTACAATGGAAGAATTTTGTATTTCTGTCACCCTCCTTCAGCCAATCAATTCGAGCTCTTTGCTTCCACATACATTCCTCCTTAGACTGCAATCTTTGAATTTCTTCTCTCAATGCATGAATCTGACTTGGACAGCTTCTATACAGCCCACCCTCTTCGGCTTCCTTCAATAGTTCCAGTTTCCTCCTCAGTGTGTTTCGGACATGACCGAAAGTCTTATTGTTCCAAACTTTAAGATTTTCCTGGCAAGCATCAATCTTTTGGATAAACTCTCTAGCTGTGGTTGCATGTTGCACAACCCCCCAGGATTCTTGAATCACCGATTCACAAGAATTTTCTTTCAACCACATGGCTTTAAACCGAAAAGGTCTGCCTCTTTTATAAAACCTGTTGAACTCAGAGTCTGAACATAATAGCAGAGGTTTATGATCAGAGTGAAAAGCATCCAGATGGTGGATATGTGAAGAAGGGAACCGCAAAATCCACTCCACCGAGGCAACCCCTCTATCCAAACGAATCTAGACATTTTGATCACTAGGTCGCCTATTACACCAAGTAAAAGGGAAGCCAGAATACCCTAAATCCTTAAGTCTGCAAAAATCAAGAGCCTCCCGGAATCCCTGCATTTGTCTCTCCGGTCTATCTAGCCACCCCTGTTTTTCGTCTGCAAACAAAATTTCATTAAAATCACCAATACAAACCCATGGAAAATTGAACCGAGTACTTAAGGTTCTAAGCAATGACCAGGAGACTTCCCGGCTGGCGGTTTCAGGGTCTCCATAGAAACCCGTAATCCTCCAGGCGTCATCCTCTCCAAGGTCAATAATAGCATCAATATGGCGGTCTGAGAAGGATTGCACATCAACTTTCATATTTTCTGGCCAAAACAATGCTAAACCACCCCCTAAATTATGACGAGGAACCACAAAAAGATTAGGAAACTGAATTTTCCTACCAACTCTCTCCAAGACAGATTTATCAACCTTTGTTTCCATCAAGAACACTAACCTGGGATCTTTGTTGCGGACTAAAGCAACGAGTTCATCTTCTGTCTGTGGGTTCCCAAGCCCACGATAGTTCCAGCTTAAGCAACTCATTGTAATCGGTGGTGCTGGGACCCAGCCACCACCTCAAAATTTTCGTTATCAAAACTGCTACTAAAAACCATGCATTGTTTCTTACCTCCAGATTCCTCATTAACTTCTAGAGTAGGACGTCTATCAATGTGCATAGGATCACTGTTTGAGATAGGAGTGCCTACTTGACGAGCCAATCTCTTCCACTTTCTTGGGCTAGTGGCCGTACTATTCACAATCATGCAATCACTTCGTGGCTTTGGGAGAACACTCGGCACCTTGGTAGTAGGGATAGTTGGATTTCCTTCCACCATAACAGCATTATTTTCCAACCCCAAATGCTTCTTATTTATTAATCCCTTCACCACTTCCTCAAGGCAATGCACGTGTGGACCCACTCCCCTATTATCACCTTGCTGACTAGTAGTTTCCACATTGCTATCTAGGTGCACCATGTGATCCTCCATAGAAGAATTATTTTTCATCACTTCATTATTGCTCTCAGATTTTTCTTGCCCAATTCCCGAATCACCGTCACTGTGCTGATCGTTACTCTTCGTCCCATCACCCTCCATACCAGCTTGGCGAGTTGGTGGAGCCCGTTGAGTATTCTTCCTCCACCATGGGGCTCGGTTGCGGGCTGCACCAGAAATCACTGCCACTGTTTTTCGGCTTGGGTGGATGGGGTCAGCTCGTAGCCATTCTCCATATTGTTGGTCCTCCCTACGAAGTTTTCCTTTACCACAGAGCCAAACCTCGCAGTCCCGTTCTCCATGCGTAACCCGGTCGCACCAATAACAAAAATTGGGCAGCCTTTCATATTTGATGCCCACCAAACCCAGTTGCTTGCCTTCAGACCTCAGTTTTGAGCACCGAGGGAGAGGTTTTGTTATGTCCATGGTTAAACGGACTCTCAAGAACTCCCCACCAGACCCGTCGTCCTCTGGATCAGCCACTGCCATTACTGTTCCAATCGTTCTACCAATCAATTCACCGGTTTCATGCGTTAGGTTCTTCAATGGGATATTATGGAGTTGCACCCAAAACGTGACATTGGCATATTCAAGAAAAGGAATTGACTCCATGCTCTGAACTCGTTGAAACGCCACAATACTTTTGTCGTAAGCCCATGGTTCGAATTCAAGTACTCGCTCCATGTCTAAACTGTCATCAAACTCAAACAACAGAATATTCTCACCCAAATCTCTAATCTTCAGTTCTCCACTGACTCTCCACAGTGGTTTGAATGTGCGAGCCACAGCGTCTACGTTCAACACTCGCTTCGTGAAGAACTTTCCAGCCAGTCGATGCACTACTTCCTCTTTCTGTCTTGGTACTTCAGCGCCACCCTCCTCTTCCTCAGTAAGGGAAAAATGTGACCACAGATCTTCCATGGTTGCCATGAGGGACACAAGAATCAAAACACAGAAAAAATATACTACCACAACGAGACCCACCGTCCTATCAGACTAGAGGATTGAAGGGAACAAGAGACCTAAACGGCGTTAGGGACAAATTCTACAGGCGGGAGAGTGGGAAACCCTAACCCTAGCTGCCAGAGAAACCTTTAGCGTAAAGCCAAATTTACCAAATCGTATATCCCTATTTACATCCCTTATAGGAATGGCAAAATTGCCTCTCTTACCTTGTTCTATATTCCATTGCAAGTTTTTCTCATTCTAAAAAGGGAAATGAGTTTTGAATCTTTTGATTGCTCTAATTGTGTGTGTATATATATATATATATATATAAAATTTAAATTATATATAATTTAATTCTTTTTACACATTTTATTTATAATTTAATTTTTATAAATATTTTAATACCACCTCTAAAACATTAGTTGCTATCTCTCAACACTCTTACAGCCATTCGTCCCTGTTCTCTTCTATCTTTTTAGTGTAGAAGCTACCTCCAATATGGAAACTTGAAAAAAAAAAAAAAAAAAAAAAAAAAACTAGTAGAGAAGAAAATGGAAGAGAAAATGGGTGATTGTGATAATTTTTTATTTATTTTTTTCCATTTGCTTTTGTTTAATATTTCACCCTCAATTTTCTTTTGATTTAAATTGAGTAATATTTTCCCCTTATGATAACATGACTTGATTGACATGCACATTAAATTAGATTTATTTGGGTGATTGGAAGAAATGGTGCACAGTTTAACAATCTCAGTTTCTAGGCTACTAAGAAATTAAGCAAGCCATAGTCCCATAAGGCCATAACCCAATTCTTTTCAATTAAAACCTGTACCGGTCAGCCTGTCTCAAATTTCTTCTTGCACACAACATTAGTCACTATGTGGACCAAAATTCAAGATTTTCAGATCCGGACCATTCATTGAATCATAAAAGGGAGAGGTTCAAGGTTTTTGAGGTCGAACCGAGGTCGAACCGGGGTTGAACAATGACGATGTCATAATTAATTAAATAATTAATTAAAGCCTAAATATAGATATTAAATTTGTAAAACTAGCAAAATTGACTAATATATTTATATATGCAAGGAAAATTTAATGATTTTCAAGCATAAATTTAATAATTAAATAAGAAAGTTAATCAAATAAAATAATAACCATGAAAACATTAAAATTTATGATTAATTTTTGAAGTAAAGTTGAATATCTTTGAAGGATTTTAATTATAATTTTTTTTTAGTCCTTGTAAGAGATGGATAATTTAATTAAGTAGAATAAAATTGTGTTAAGTTGTTTTTATATTAAAAAAAAAAAAAAAAATTGCTAAGGGGTTGGACTGCTCAATTCGTGTAGTCTAACCCCGGTTTTAGGGGTTCACGAAATTAATAAAAAATTTGGTTCTTTAGGCTTAAAAAACCGGTTTTCATCCCGGTTCTCGGTTTTCACGGTCCGACCTCTTGGTCCGGTCTGGTTCTGAGAATCATGCCAAAATTTTCTCAATATGAATATTTTTTAATGGAAAAAATTACCATTTTTCAACAACTATTCATAGCTTTTGGTATCTCACATCAATGTGTTTTGTATGTATGTGGTACATGGTCAATCTTGCTTGAGTCTAATGCACTCTAAAATGAAATTTCACATTTTTCGCAATATTGTTGTATTGAGTTGTGGTAGATCATGATATAATTTATTTTGTTTTTGCTTATAGTAGGTTAACACAATATATTATGAAAATATTGTGAGAATTTATTATGTTAGTAAACAGGTTCATGTTTTTTTTTTTAGGTTCTCTCAAAAAGTATGGACAATGCCCTTAGGCTAAAATGATATGGCAACTATGACATCTTTAATAAATGGCTGGTTACAATTTACCTCCTTATGTTTAGTGTATAAAAGTTCAATTGCAACATTTAAACCCCAAAAGTCTGGAATAAAACAAATAGGTTCACATTCAAAGATACCTTACTCCGCATTCGCCACGCGTGTGTGCAATGTGGTGACCCAAAAAACAAGCTAAAAGCTTCCCCTTTTACTACTTGGTAGTTGGTAGCACAATATTTCCGAAAATATACTTGTCCCACAATTGAATTGTCATATTTGATTCTTAAAAAAAAAAAAAAAAAAAAAAAAAAAAAAAAAAAAATACTGTGTGGAGGTCTAGAATATCAGAGCCTTTTACTTAGTTTAGTCTCTTATTGATTAATTACATAATACTCTCATAGTTTTAAGATTTTTAATGAATATAAATATTTCTGGAATTTTGTGATGTCTTGCTTGATCTTTGTTACCATATGTCATTTTAGTTTTTTTGGGAGAAACAAGTTAATGAGTTATCAAATTGGAAAAATTCTTAAATACTCCTAGTGCATGGAGAAATAATACTCCTTCCTCTTACATTCCTCTTACATTCATGGTGGACTCCATCATAAATTTAATGAGTAGACCTCACTATGAATGTGAGAGGAAGGAACACCATTTTCTGTACTCTAGAAGAACCTAAAAATTACTTATTAAATTGAAGAAAATTTATATTTTTTTCCATAAAGTAATGAAATTCTTTGAATCTAGTATAAGTATCTTCTAAGTATAATACGCACTGATTTTTTTCTCAAAAATAAATAAACTGGACCAAGTCAATTTGGTTGGGCACCATTTTGATAATAATGGTATTTTAGTTTCTCAAATTGCAATTATAATTAATTATCTTTTATTTTTTGAAATTAGGGGCCAAAATGGGCGATGTATTTGCTATAAATTCGATTGCCCTTTAACAAATAGCTTTGAATTTTGAACTAGTTTTAGGGTTCATGATTTGATTAGAATTCACTTAGGAAGGTACTAAATTCCAATATACTTTTTTTTTAAAAGAATTTAAAATTAGTTAATTCTTATATTAATGGCGTATTTGCGTGTTACAGTGTTACTCCCCTTCTGGGTTGGGATTATTTCGTAAATAAAGATTAAAGAGTACACAATTTTCAATCATTTCCCATAGGCTTGTTCATGGGTTGGGTTTGTTCCCAACCCGGAGCCAACCCGGTAAGTTCGGGTCTCTCATTTTTGGACCCACCGCCGACTGGTGAACGAAATCGATTTGGGTGGTCAAACCTCTTCGGATATCGGTCGGTCCTTGGTCGGAGTTGAAATTTTCAAAACTATGCTAGATTTTGCTAGAAACCACCAAATTTGGTTAAGATTGGGCTGAATCTGTTGAGATTTGGCCAGATCTCAGCGAGATCTCGATGGATCTCAAAGAGAATAGGCTGAATCTCGACGAGATCTTGCCAGATCTCAACAAGATCTCGGTGGATCTCGAAGAGATAAGGCTAGATCTCGACTAATCGGACAAAACGACTGATGAAACACACCCATCGGTGGAGAACAACTAATTTTCCAGTGTACATGTGGTCGGATTGGTTGAGATCTCGGTTTTTATGCTTAAACTCATCATTCGACCTGCTGGTATCGGGTTCTAGGGACGAAGACCCACTACCTACTGTTACTGGCATCAAGTCGGCCGGTTTTCGGGCCAGGTTAGCTGGGTTGGTTGGGTAACAGGTCTGGTAGGACACCCCTAATTTCCCAAAATCTCTTAGACATAAAGTCAAAGTGCTTATCAAGTTGGCATTATATTCTTTTCCATTGGCATTTCCAACTCCATCAATGTCCATGTCAACCTTGGTTGATGAATGATGAATATAAAGGCGGAGCTAGGGGGTTAAAACAAAATTTTTATCCAAACTAGTTGGAAGAATACTCCTCATATATTTTTATATTAAGTGTGAATTTTAAAATTTAACTGTTAGATTGCATGTTTTTTATTATATCATTTATACTTGTAAAATTTCAAGAAAATCAATGATCAATTGTAATATTATCAAACAAATGCTAAAATTTCAATTTAAAAAAAAAAATCTAAAATTGTGTATAAAAAATAAGTTTATTAATTGAATAGTACTTAATAACATCTAATTTGAATGAAATTTGATATACATGTTAAAAATATAAAGAACACGAAATTCAACAGTTAAATTTTTAAAATTCATATCCAAAAGGGAAATATATAAGAAGTTTTTAAGAGAAACCTTTTTCCCTGAGGAGCCATGGCCCTAGCTTTTTCAAAATCTTATTTACAGTACTACTAAAATCATAAATTATCTCTAAAAATACTTACCTGGCCCCTAGGATTTTGAGAAGAAAAAAAAAAAAAAAACTCTGCTTTATCTACTCAATTACAGACTATTGAGATCCATTTGGGTCTTCTCAAATTTTAGAATAGGTTTAAATCCAAAGAAAGAAAAAGGAATGATACATGGATATAACAATACCCAAAATAAAAACCAGTCATCTGATTGCTGTATGAAGGGCATCTCTTTGTGTTTAACTGTTAATGTTTGAGATAGCATGATAGTGTTATCTCAAACACTTTTGATGTTTTATTACTTTAATTTATATTTTGTTTTTAGTTTTGTATGTTTGAGATTGATAATAGTAACATGTATTCTTATTTATTGAAGTATTGAATTCATTTTAATTGGTTGTTTTATTATAAATAATTTTAGTTTTATAAAAAAAAAAAAAAAAGTAGGATACAACTTTAATTAAGTTAAAATTAGTTTATGAAATAATTTTTTAATATATATGTAGATGACTAAATTTCTTAGTTCGAAATAAATCAAACAAGTAAAATAGTTGCACAAATGCGAATTTGTATTGATGATTGTGGTATAATTCTCTATTGATTACAAAAGAGTTATCCTCTGATTCGATCTCCTTGAAAGACTTATTGATTGGAATTGTAATAATGTAATTTTGATTTGAACACAAAATATCCTTCAATTTGGTTGAGGGATGGATCGAAGATCGTTGAAACAGAATTACAATGAATCTCTAGCTATGAGCTTGTTAGAAATCCTTTGTTCTTCAGGTTCTTCGCGTTCTTCGTGTTCTTAGTGTGTTCTTCGTCTTCGAAGGTTTGTGGTGGAAGTTCTTCGGTGCTTTAGAGGCTTGAATCCGTAGAGTTTTGATTTATGGTTTGTTGATGTTTTCGGACACTTTAGGCTTGATTCCCACAGACTTTTGGATCTAGGCAGATGATTTGGATGATTTCTCTTCAAATGTTTTTCGTATTTGAAGTTGAAGTTCTTGAAATTCTTGGAGGCTTTAGAGCTTGGTTCTGATAGAGTTTCAATACTTCTGAATCTTCTCTGATGTTGCTTGTGCTTCAGATGGTTTGGTGTCCTCCTAAATGTCTCAGGAAGGCTTCTATTTATAGGAGTTTTGGGGTAGGTAAGTGACACGTGGCGGAGTCTGATTGGTGACACGTGGTAGAGCCTGATTGGTCCGCTTATGTTATCGCTTGCACATGCTGGACTGATTGTGTCATTGCTTACACATGAGAGGTTGCTTGGGTCATCGCTTACACGAGCCGATGCATGATTGGTTCTTACATGACACTTGGCAAATTTCTATTAGCTTTTAAACAGCAATAGTAAAACCTAGCAGCAGTATGTGGCGCTTTGCAATTGGTTGTATTTTGTGGACTTGGTAGTTTAACGTGTCAGCTTGTGATAGGTTGGGAATTTTCTCTCTATACAAATGCCCCCTCGAAACTCGTTCACGCACACAGTTTTAGAGTGTGGTGTGAGAATGAGTTTTGAAAACAGATTTTTACACTTGGTTCTTCAAATGAAGTAATTGAAGGTGGTGGAGCTTTCAGCAGGATGAAATAATTTTCGAGGAGTAGACCCATCCATATGAAAGGTTTTGTTGAGACCGAAAAGAGGCCTGCGAGTATTTGAATGTACCTGCATGACCAAGCCTTCTCAACAGAGGTTAAGTTGAAGTAACTTCAGAAAAGTGTTTTTGGATTATTGGCGGCGATCACAGGGTATAAAAGATGGGAAAGATGCGAGGATGGTGACTGGGTACAACATACAGTGTCATGGGGCTAGCCTCGTGTTTTCAAGAACCGCTGGTGAAGTTATCTCAGAAGAGTATACTTTGGATTACGGCGAGGCCATGTGGGAAAGTGATTGAGTGCGCATGTGTCATTGTTTCACTCAGGTTAAGTTGAGGTAGTTTCAAAAGCTTATGGATTCTAGCGATGATAGTGTTGGTGGTAAAGAAGACGGGGATGAAGCAAAGCGAATGGGTGAAACACACACCACCATGGTGCTGGCCTTGTATGTTTCTGGGGGTCTGACAGTAAGTCATTGAATGTGCATATGTAATGGGACTAAATCGACAGACATTAAGTTGAAGTAATTTCAGAAGAGTACCTTCTGAAATACCTCAAGCTAGCTTTAAGTTGGAGTAATTCCAGAAAATGTGTTTTGAGGTACCAGCAATGATGACCTTTGAATCCCATAGTGGTGGGAACATGGAATAAGGCTCTGGTAACCATTTACCGGCTCCAAAGGCTGAACTCTAATGAGCTGGTGCCTTGAAGGTTGCCTCAAATGTTGGGTGGAAGACAATTTGTAGGATACCCCAACACTTTTCACCATCTTCACTTACTGCTACTTGTTGGAAAAGCATAGAAAAATGAAAGATGGAGCTAACTTGTGATTCTGGTCTTAGAAACCAGCCAAGTTGCTGTTTGTTCTGAACCACTGCTTCTACTGGAAGACCAAGTAATTGGAGAGAGGCTACAGGAGACCTGAGGTTAGGAACAGGCGTCTCTGTTGGACTTGGATTTCCTAGCCAACCAAATCCACGGAAGCATGGAAGGTCGATACAGGCCTTGTTATGAATAATTTTATGGACAAAGGTGGTCGTTAAGTGGAGAAACAAAATTTGTTTAGCTCTCAAAACTACAATGATGTTGTGAAGAGGGTTTCTACCGAACCATGAGAGGGTTGATTTCAAACTGATTATGAAGCAATATTGGTTGCTAAGTGTTGAGAACGATGAAACCATAGTGAGAAATGGCTGTGAGAAGGAGGACTTGGAAATTTGAAAGAAGCAAATCTTCATTTCATGACTCAGTGTGTTTTTCTGGATGAGTTCTTCATGAATCTAGCCTTTCTATTTATAGCGAAGAGACGAAGAACGGTGGATGGGTAGTTGAGAATGGCAGATGTGAATTTTTGGTGAGACCAGTGGATGAGAATGGTAGGTTGGAGACCGGTAGAGAACGAGAATGGTAGGTGAGAGATGAAGAATGGTGGGTGGGAATGTTTGGCACCGAAAGGGGAATGGTAGTTGGACGGGTGACTCGATGTAATTTCAAGTTCGAGACACACTTGTAAGAGTCCATCTATACTTTGAAAGAGAAGCCCTGATGGAGTCTGGAAAATAACATTGAGAGGATCCAAACTAAATGGATGAATCTCAAATTTTGATATTGAGAGCTTTAGTTTTGGATATTGTCAGCACTCCACTGATGTAGGTTAGATTGATGATTTCCAAGTCACGAAAAACTATGCAAGACAAGTCTGGCTCGAAAATCTTGACTTTGGGTTGATTTCAACACAAAAGACAACTATCTTGGAATTGAGTTATTTGTGCAATTTCTGAGTCTCAAATGATGGAACGGACTCCAAAATTGGAATGTATGTGAAGAATTGAGCAAGATAGGTCCATCTTAAAAATTTTGACTTTCGGTCAATATTTACGCAAAAGTCAACTTTTTGGAAAATGGACGTTTACACAATTTTCGAGTTTTGAATGAAGAAACGGATCCCAAAATCGAAATGTATTCAAAAAACTGAGTGGGACAGGCCCCTTTTGAAAATTTTGACTTTTGGTCAACATTTACGCAAAAGTCAACTTTTTGAAAATTGGACGTTTGCACAATTTCCGAGTTTCGAATGAAGAAACGGATCCCAAAATTAGAATGTACTCAAAAAACTGAGTGGGATAGGCCCCTTTTAAAAATTTTGACTTTTTGGTCAAAGTCAAAGGTCAAACTTGGTCAAGGTATTTTTTTTTATCTCTTTTTTTTTTTTTTTTTTTTTTTTTTTTTTTTTTAAGGTGGTTCGAACCGGGTCAAATTTCCAGGTCAAACCGGTTCAGGTAAAACCGGTTCAAGTAGTGGATGGTGACGTCACCCATGATGTCATAGGCCTGAGTCAGCGCATGTACGCGCTAGGCGTGTGAGATGCTCCCAGCGCATGTAAGCGCGTAGAAGGCAAGAGTGGCGCGTGGAGGCGTGTGAGAGAGAGAGCCAGACCTTTTGGCGGCGCGTGGCTCATCGTTTGGGCCTGAAATTTTTGGGTTTTGCAGAGTAAAGGCCGTAGAAGACCATGGTATGGTCTGTTTTCTGAATTGGTGGCCTGATTTGCACAGATTTCAAGGATTAAACCGTTGGTCATCGCGAGTTTCTGGCGGCGCGTGGTGGCTCTGTGGTTGATGACCTTTCTGGGTTTTTTAGATCGAGGGCCGTTTGAGATTTCTGTAGGGTCAGTTTTGTGAAATGATGTCTGGATTTTCATAATTCTGAATGAGAAAGCCACGAGTCTTTGTTGGACTTATGGCCTTTTTTGGTCTAATTTTGCGGTGGCTGCCTTGACAGGATCCCAGGATTCAGATTTGTGAGGAAGGAAATGAGCCAATATGTTCTGTCTCCATGGCTGAATATCCTCCCTCATTTCAAAATTTGATGCAGTCTTTTTTGACTTTGAGTGCATGTGAGTTGCAAAATCTGACTTTGAACTCCACAAACCTCTTTATATAAGGCCATCCGAGCATGAACTGAATTACACAAGCAGAGTTTCTATGAGTAACATAATACTCTGAAGAGAAATTATGCATTCTCTTCTTTTTCTTTTCCCTTTTTTTTTTCCTTTCTTTGTGTTTTTTTTTTTTTTTAACATACTCAGTTTGTACTAACTTTTTTATTTTTATTTTTATAACAGGCTTGAGATTACATTTGAAGCTCTCTCTTTCTATGATTTTTTTTTTTTTAAAAAATTTATTTAGACGTGTTGTGAGATTTTCTTCTAACAAGTTTTTTTTTTTTTTTTTTTTTTTTTTTTTTTTTTTTTTTTGTTGCTTGTTTTTGTCATGCAGCATGCTTTCTTTGGCAATTAAGCCGCACCAACACTTGTCTTTTCAATGCAGCCATCTCATGAGTTTTTGCAACATAGCCACATCAAGAGTCTTTTCTATGAAGATATGCCAGCATTTGTCTTTGTACTGAAGCCATGCCAACATTCATTTTTGCCATGAAGCAATATTTGCACTTACATATGTCATGAAGTCGCACCACCATTTGCACTGAAGCCGTGTCAACCTCCATCTTTACCATGTCAACACTCATCTCAGCCATGAAGCCATGCCAACCTCCATCTTTGCCATGAAGTCATGACAACACTTCATTCGCACCGAAGTTGTCCCAATGCTCATCTTTGTCATGAAGCCACGACAACACTCCACACTAGCACTTGCACTCGCATTTGAAGTTGCACCCATATTTGCCTTTATAATAAAGCTACAACAACATCAATTTTCAGAGGCAACATAGCTCAAACATCAAGTTTTGTTTAATAGTTAAAAAAAAAAAAAACTATTATTACTTGTTAATTCATGATATATTTAATTCACATCTCTTTCTATTTTTTATTCTGTTTCCTTATTTCTTTCCTCCTCCCTCGTGTTTTCTCTCTCTCACTCTCTCTCTCTCTCTCCCATTGGCATCCGCCCTTCTCCATTGATTCCCACATCAACCTTGGCTAGATCACCATCTAGCCGTCGAGTCCTATAAGTACAACATCTACTAGTGTTTTTTTCTGTAGCTTCCAAAATTTGGGGAAGAATAGAATTTGAATTTTTCTTTTGAGCTAGTGGATATCATTTGAAATGGACTTTTGGAAAAATTGTGTCTATGCCTACAAATGTTCGTCCTTCGTGCATGTACGAAAGAGTTCTTTCCTTCCCCGTAACAGTTTTGATCAATCTGGTGAATTAATTATTGGTCTACGTCGTACTGTTGAATTATGTGGTTTTTATGACGAGATAGAGAAAGGTTGCTAAGTCGTTCATGTGGCCGACTCTAAAGCCAAATGGGATGCTAATATCTTGGAGACGTTGTTGTATATGGTTTCTTTGTCATGTCAGCATATATAAAAGGTGTGGGTTTTAGACTTTTGGAGTGATGTGGCAACTATATTGAAACCATGTTTTTTATGCATGTGAACCAATACAAAAGGACAATAGTGGGGGAGGGAGATGTGAGATTCCAACTACCGCCACATATATATATATATATATATATATATATATATATATTGTTGTTTTTATTAGAGAAAAGTACTAATAAATTAATGATTTTTGTTAATGAGGGTATTAAGAGCATATGTTAAATTGCATTTAATGCTCTATTATCCAGGACTCTTTTTGTCCTAAATTGTAAGTTATATTTAGAATATATATATTTGTGTGGATAATTTGATAATTGGAGGTGGAGAGATTTAAACTCTAGATGTTTCACTGAAAACACTAAAAAGTGCTAGATAGTTAAGCTACAAAACTTTTGGTTATTATTTAAAATATAGTTAAAGATGTATATTGACTTTTTAAATAAAGCTAAGGGTGAGTTTGGAAATAGATTTATTGACTTTTCCAATAAATTTTGTGGTCAAATCAATGAATAATTGATAAATGTAT
Organism: Quercus variabilis; assembly: GCA_030445155.1. Lineage (NCBI taxonomy): Eukaryota > Viridiplantae > Streptophyta > Magnoliopsida > Fagales > Fagaceae > Quercus > Quercus variabilis. Next base: position 5,154,931 of record CP129448.1, on the reverse strand, counting down.
TTTTACTATTGGAAAACATACATTTCAGTTCATCATTGAATGGAAAAGAGGCCTGCTCGTCTACCGAATTTCATGAGCCTCTTAACTTTCTCATCATGATCTTAATTGGCATCCTTGGAGTAAATTTTAGAGGTTTGGGCAAATCTCCACTCGTAGAACATGATGTAATCATGCTGTTCTTTATCATGGCAATAGTTATCTATGGCACTGCATTTTTGGGGATGAAACTAGGACCTAAAAATGCGGAGTACCTCTCCAAGTTCAAGTTTGTTTGTGTCGTTTGTGCAATTCTTGCATGTGAGTTGCTTGCATCAATCCTTGTCGATCCTTGCAAGGTTCTGATTATTAATTTCGGTGGAATCCTAGTAGAGCTCATTCGTCGCAAGCACAAACAAATTTGTGAGCACCTATATCGCGCAGTTAACGTGGTACTTAATACATCATGTAATTCGTTCAAAAAGATATGTAAGCATACATCCAAAGCATTCAACAAGTTTACTTTGTTTGGCGGCACAAAGAAACAAAATCAAGGTGATGATAATCAGATTGCAGATATGGTCTAATTGGCCCATTTGTGTGGAATGGCAAAGTTAAATTCCCTATTAATGATGTCAATTAATCAAACAATAGATTACATTGTCCCTTTCTTTATGGAAAGATGCTTAGCTACCTTGTACTCTTAGGCTTATGAACTATCATTGTCTTGTATTGTACTGTACTGTACCATTATATGTAGATTCTGTACTACTATATATATGCCCTTTTTGTACAATATTCTGCATTCTAAACATATATAGAATACCATTTGCATGATAGTGCTCATTTACTTCCAATAAGCACCGATGTTTGCTGCATACAATTAGAAAACCTTAGCTGCCTTAGCACCTCTCCCTTTCTCACGCCATGTTCTTCATAATCAGTCAAGGGTTCCATTGAGCATGAAAAATCCTAGGAGTTGGTCATCTAGTTTAGAGGGTAAGTGTATATTCTCATAGTTTATGGGGACAAATATAAAAATTGGTATAATTTAAAAAGGTAAAGTGTAGTTTCATTTTTTTTTTCTATTTAAAACTATGTCAGAACTTGGAGTCATATTTAAACTACATTAGTGTGATTTTTTTTTTTATCAGTCACCGTTTTAACTCATATTAGTATTTAAAATTCACATCTCTTTCCTTTTTTACCCCACATTGGCATCGATCCATCCCACATCCACCTTGCTAGATCTACATCTAGCCGTCAAGTCATCCCTGGTCACTTCAAGGCCTACACGTACTACATCTGCTAGAGTGAATGTTTGAAACCCTAGTGTCCACTGTTTTCTTTGTTAGTTGCCAAATTTTGGGAAAGAATATAATTTGAAATTATCTTTTGAAAAAATTGATTTTATATTTTTGTTAATTGTGTCTACGCCAAATCATGTTTGTCCTTGATGCATGTACGAAAGAGTTCAATCCTTCCCCGTAACAGTTTTGAATTTTCATGTGGTGTAACTAATGGCCTAAGAGGTATATGTTACTCTTAAATTATGTGGTTTCTATGACTTCTGGTCAATTTTAGATATAGAAAGATTGCTAGTTTATATTTTGGAGTTTTTATTGGATATAGTTTCTTGGAAAAAGGTTATGGTATAAAATAAAACATTTTAAATTTTAGAGACAAAAACTTAAATTTTTGATATAGGTTGATAGTGAGGGAGGGAGATGTGGAGTTCAAATTACAAGTACAAGGTATTACAAAAAAAGCTCTTACTATTGGATTATCACTTGAAACCAAAATTATCTTAATTTTAGTATGTGCACTTTGCATGGTGTAACTTGTTGTTTTCTATTCATAAGTCTATGTACACAATAAATTTCATAATTGTGGAAATAATAGGTTGTGATTAGTATACAATAACAATGATGTCAATGATGGTCCCATTGTTGTAACCACAATATACCATCTTAGATGCGAAAATATTGTGAAAATTTTCTATTTGTATGATTATTGTTTTTCTATTGCTTAAAAAGGAGTGAAAAAAAGTAATATTGATGTGTATTAATAACTTTTGTTAATGAGTGCTCTAAGGGCACAAGTTAGTATGTATATAACACACTATTATGTGATTTTTTTATATACTTTTTGAAAAAGTAAAATCAAATTTGCACATATAAAAAAAAATGACACATACAACTACAATTAAATTTATGAGGCAAACCAATAATTGGTAAGTGTATTTTTAATTTTGAAAAAACTGGAACTTCAAGTTTCAGCTCATTATTGAATGAGAAAGTGGTTCGCTTCAAAATTTAGGAGGTGTCATGATAATTTAAGCTGATAAAAATTCTAAACATCATAAATAACAGTTGTTTTTTGTGACAAATTTTATCAATGTCTAAAGTTAAAAATAAAGATCGTCTGCCAGAAAAGAGCGAAGTAGCAATACCAAGAAGAAGCAATTTCGTCTAAGTAGAAGGTAGGTCATCTAAAAAAGATAGCCCTTGGACAATGGATGGACATTGCAAATTCTAAGGTGTTCACTACAAATCAAAAACGGTTACACCACGGTCAACTCCGATAATTTTTCTTTCTTTTTCGAGTTGTTGATCCACCTTAGTATTCGGAATTTGCAGCCTATTGATTTCATACTCTATCAAGTACTATGCTATTACAAAATTGATATTTGTACATTTTTAGACCCCTTAAAACACAAGTTATTTAACCTAATTATTTAGTCAAGTGATTACTTAGATAAAATATTCAAATCTAAGTTAATACAAGTAAATCATATCAAGTAAATAATGCGGAAAATAAAGAACACAATGGTATGATAACCTAGGAAAACCAAACCAGTAAAAAAACTTGAGGAGGATTTAACCTAACTATCCTCAAAGATAAACAGATCCACTATGAAAAAAATTGAAACTTTACAACAGTGACTTAGACCACTGACATCCTATTGCTATCTCGAATAGAAAACTTATTACTACAACCACGTGATAGCTTCGAGTCTACGGACTACTTTTTTCCTTGATCCACAATAACCACAAGTACTCCCACTTGTGTTTTTCTTTAAGCTCTTTATGCAGCAACTGAAGCGATCACCAAATTTTTGACATCAATCTTGATCTTGATAACCCTAAGTGTGTATGAAGGCAAATACCTCTAGATTTCACAAGAGATTCACACACAGAGCATATCAACAACCTCTAAGACGTGACTAGAGTTTTTCTTTTTATACTTAAAGTAAAACATAAAATCCTACAAGTCAAATCGGGCTTAGGCTGAGTTGGAAAATTCTGCAGAAAAACAATATACACAAGTTTCGATCGATCAAGTCTAATTTTCAATCGATCGAGCCTTACAGAAATTGAATAGTAATTTCTTGCAGTTACTCGATTCCAACTTTACACATACACACACTTTGAGCAGCCTAAATCTAAACTAAATGTTTTGATCATAGTTTGCCAACATATACATATTATTAGTTCCTAATTTCTTAGAACCTAACAACATTAATTCCTTATCGGAATTAACCAAGAGCATCTAATCTTACCCAATACTTTATATTAAAAAAAAAATAAAAAAAATAAAAAATGAAAAACAGTATTTGGCATTTGATATAAAAATGAGTTGGTCTATGACGGGTAGTATACGCGCACTCGTAAGTTGTGGTTACTGTGTATTGACAAGTTATTGGAGTTCGTAAAGGTCGTGCATGGTGGCCGCTGGAATGTATATATTGGAAAGACATTGTGGCACAAATATATTGGAAAGACATTGTGGCACAACTTTCTTCTGTTGCTTGAATCTCAATATTTTTGATGTTGTATGTGTGTTTCATTGTTTTTCTTCAAAAAGGGAGTAAAAGTTTTATCTAAGTAATGCTAGAAGCATGAACTATTTTACAAACCTATAATGTGACATTATGCACGTTACCTGTAAAAAAAGAAAAAAGAAATAAAGAGATAAATGTCAAAATTAAAAGAACTAAAATTAATTACAAAGTATTAGAAGAAAAAATCAAATCTTAAAAAACATTAGATCAGCAACTTGTATAATAGTTGGGAATGGCAACACATTAAAGTATGGGAAGACCCATGGATCCCAGCTTCTCCACATTTCACCCCATCTGGTGCAAACTTGGATGACGCCATTGTGGTATCTCAACTCACAACAAGCAATAGATCTGCTTGGAACGAACAGTGAGGAGCGTGTTGTTGCAATTATTCACATCCCAATTTCTCAAGTTGTGCAAAGGGATGTATGGGTATGGGCCAAAACTAGTTCAAGAAAATTTTTAGTTAAATCAGTTTATTTGCTCAATAGATACTCCTCCCCTTCTCAGCACCGGAATACAGTCAGAGGGCTCATTTGGAAATCTAGAATTCATGAGAGATTAAAGATGCTTTTATGGAGGATAGCAAGAGATTGTCTTCTCAGAAGAAGCAAGATTGGCAGGTTTGTTGATTTGTCTGATATTTCTTGTCCGTTATGTAGTTATGATGATGAATTTGCTCTCCATCTCTTCTCTAATTGCTACATGGCTAGAAGTTTATGGTTTGAAAGGAAATGGGCGATTATGATGGATTTTTTTTAAAATCTCTCATCTCTTTCCCAGTTTAGGAGGGGACTTGATATTTGCTTGCTCAAATAAAGCAAACACCAACTCCCTTCTCTAGGCTAAAGTTGAGGCGTTAAGATGGGTTGTATCTCTTGCTGACGAGATGAATTCATTCACTACCATCTTTGAAGGAGATTGTCAAATTTGCCTTAACGTTGTTTCTAAGCATTGCTAGGAGGCTCTGTGGAGGATTAAAACAATCACTCAAGAGACTATTGCAGCACTAGAGTGGTAAATTTGGCAGCTCATACTTTGGCAAGATGGTTCTTTTGATGTTACAAATTGCCCCCCCTGTTTTGGTAATGTTATTAAGGTGGAGGCAAATTTTCTTTCTGCTGTATAATCTCCTTGCTTTTTGCTTTGTTTTCTTCATTTGGAGTTTTTTTCTTTGTAATAAAAATTTGTTGTTCATAAAAAAAGAAAAAGAAATAGATGAACGTTTTCCATTTCTATGCTTCCTTTACAGTGTTGGTCGTAAGAGAGACATTGGCTGTCCGTGTGTCTCTTTCAATTAATCAATGGAAGAGAATGATATTAAGATATGGGTCCGGTTAACAAGTGCCTTTAAGGGTGTGTTTGTTTAGAGGGAAATAAGGTGAATGGAAAAATTTTTTTTGAAGAGAAAATGAAAAGAAAAACTTTTTTGAGAGTGTTTTGTTAGGTGAAGAAGAAGGAAAATAAATTGCGGAGTTCAGGTGTTTTCTCTTCGGACTCACCAAAAAATTTTCTCCTTAAAATAAAAAGAAAACTGAAGAGAGAAATTGTGCATCAATTTTGGACAAAAATGCTCATGTGCAATAAATTCATCCATGTTACTTTTCTTCTCATCTTTTATTTCCTTTTTTTTTTTTTTTTTTTTTTTTTTTGACGTTGCTTGCCTCCTTTTTTTTTTTTGTTTGATTATTTTTTATTTTTTATTTAGATGTGATTTTTTTTATGGACATGATTTTTATTTTCTTAATAAGTTTAGGTTATTGATTTTTTTTTATCACTTTTTTGGTTTTAATTGGACGTCATTTTTTAATAAGGGTATATGCGTAAATTTATAAAAACTCACTTTTTCTATTCTTCAATTTTCCACTCCCAACTAAACAAGAAAAAAGGGAAATTAAAATCTTTTCTATCCTCTCACTTTTCCATCCTGTCACCATTTTCTATCTTTCTACTTTTCCACCCCTCCAACTAAATAGATCCTAAGACATTTGTTAATAGAATATTTTAGGAAAATTTTATACCACTTCTAAGAAAAATACAATAAATTTTAAAAAAATTGTTACTTTTATCTTTTCCAATAAAAAGTTTTTCAAAATATATCCTAAACTAATGCTTTTAAGGCATCCATTAACTATTTCCTATTAAGATACTACAAATTTTACGACATAGTCTTTACAAAGTGATGTATCATCAATTACAAAAAAGCAATTGAAAATTACTAAAATACTACAAATTTTGCTACTAAAAATTTACAATATTTTTTTTTATTGAAAGGTAAAATTAAAAAAATTACAAATTAATGTGATTAGTTTCACTCTAACAAAATAATACATGAATGTTTGAATTACTTTTTTTAATTGATGACACATTAATTTAGAAGACTATGTAGTAAACTTTGCATAGTATCTTTATTCTAAAGAAAAAGTAATCTAATATTCATTTATTATGTTGTCAACATCCACCAATCACATTTATTGTCATATCAATTTATAAAGATTATATATGTAAAATTTACTGACCAATGAAAAATGATAAAGTTATCATAAATTTTATTACAAAACGCTTACAAATTGATATGGCAAGAATATGATTGACGCCACTTAAAAAATATGATAAATAAATATTTGAATTATTTTTTGTAATTGATGACACATTAATTTTTATGTTTTTTATTGTAAAATTTATTGTATTATTGAAATCACTCAATAAATTAAGTATTTTACTAAAAAAAAAAAAAAAAAAAAGAAGAAGAAAAGAGAGCGACCACATAAAGGTATAGCAAGTGTGGGTTTTTTAGTTCTTGGCCATTGGACACGAAGGGCTAGGACTAATATTGTAGGATCTTAGTGTTGGTATAGTCCATGCCAATTTTCCTTGTATTTTTATCAAGAATATTTCCATTATAATGCGTTAAATATTTTTCAAACTATATTTAGGGATACTACCAAACACTAGAAAATAAGCATTTTTCTTTAAAAATAATTTAAAGGGAAAAATGTGATGATACTCCTTTAAATTTGGGATAGTAGTCATTACACCCTTTGAACTTTTATTTTAGTCAATTCGAACTACACACATTTGCCAAATTGAGACTTCCATTGGTTTACCGTCAAGTTTGCTAACGTCCTCATGTGATGTGGATGAAAAAAAAATAGTTGAGAGAGAGAGAGAGAGAGAGGATCTACCTCAGTAGAATAGTTGTTGATGTCACCGTTCGTACTCCCTTAAAAGTTTACTATATAACCCTTACAAGTTATACCTCATCAATAGCAATGTCCATGTTTGTGCTAGTTTCTGAGTCTAGAAGTAGTGGATGCCCGGAAGAATTGTTATGAAGATTTCATGGTTTAGAAAATCCTAGTGTTGTAGGGAGTACTGGGAGCACGAGCAGCGTCGGAATTGAGTCCTTAAACTGCGAGATCAATGACAATCCCATTAAGGGAGATCCTTTCGTTTCTCTCTCACAAAGACTGAAACCCAAGTTTTTTTTTTTCCCTCTCTTTACCTCTCTCAATCAGGTGAAACTTTTTTTTTCCCTAATCCACGTGTGTGTCACATGAGGATGTTAGTGAATTTAACAGCAAACCAAAAGAAATCTCAAATTGAAAAATTTGTATGGTTCACGTAGTGAATTACTTAAATTAAAAATTCAGAGGATGTAATGCACTATGACAGGCCAAGAATGTGTTGACCTCTTATGGTTAATTAACCAATTAATTTATTCAAGTGAAATTAATTAGATTCAATTACATGCAATAAACGTAGTAGCACAAATAAATCACCAATTAAACTAAATGCAGCGGAAATTAAATTTGACATAAGTGATTTTTTTACGAATAAGAAAAACCATCGAGGCAAAACTCATTGGGTGAATTTAAGGTCACCACTTCCGAAAATTCACTATTATCAAAACAAGTGGTTACAAATGAAGGAATCCTAGTACTTTATACCAACCTACAGTTGAACCTTTACCCTAATACACAATTAGATTTGTAATGTAGTAACAATCTTTCATTTTCAATGCACCAATCGATGCATAGATCCCAGTACGTGACTAACACACCAATTTGAGATGGATGTTGGCTTCAAAGTTCTTCAGTTTATCCACACGACGAAGATCAAGAAACTTCTTGGTTACAAAAACCCTATAGCGTACAAATGCAACAGTTTCTTCAAGAGAAAGATGAATTAGGGCAAATTGTCTCTAGTCACAATATGCTTACAACAAGCGTAACAACTTTATGACGGCTCTTAAAATAATCCTTATATATGTTTAGGATTGTAAGAGAAGAAAACCTAAACACATAGCTTGAATATGCATGACAAATAGTTTTGAAAAATAGATTTTCGTAATTCTCAATAGATACAGCCGTTGAGCTTATCTGTCGAGCTTCACATTTTAAGTCTCAACAGATATATCTATCGAGCTATTTGTCGAGTTTTAAAACACAACACTTATTCACTTGACTCTTAGACAAATTTGCATAGCTTTAATACTTGGACTTGAACTCTTGTTCCTTGAAGTATTAAACACATCCTGATCTACCCAATTACAAATTAAGTGCGTTTTATCAAAATATTAGTCAATTCTAAACGACATATATTCTTAACATAATCCACATATGTTCTAACATACTATTACCCCAAAATTTAAGGAGTGTCATGACATTATTTTCTTAATTTAAGCTGATAAAAATTCTAAAAAAAAAATAGTTTTACATTTAAATGAATGAAGCCTAAATGAATTAATTAAAAATAAGTTAACAAATTAAATGAGAAGAAGTGAAAGTTTAATGTGGTTAGTGAGTTTTAGGTGAGGGTTTAATAAATGTTGATAAGGAGAGTGCCCTTATTATTTTTAAGTTTCTATATCTTTAGTTTCAAAAAAAAAAAAAATTAAGGGGGTATTTGGTTATGTTATTTAAACAACATTTTTCGTTATTCAAACAACATAATACGTATTTCTAAATCACTTTTTCACTCATACGTATTTCCACAATACTTGAACAACGTTATTAGAACATTACCAAACAGGCCCTAAGTATTTTAAATAAGGGAAATACTAACGAATATACTTAGAGTATTGGTTAATAGTTCATTTAAAGAAAGTTTTTATGGGAAAAGAAAAAAAAAATATTTTAACAGTTTTTTTTCCTCATAAAAATAGTGTCAAAACTTTCCTAAAATAAATTGTTAACTAATATTCGAAGAACACTTGTTATCACGCTTGATTAAATAATTAGACTTAAGCATGTAAATGCAAGGTGGATTGGTCCAATCCTCGAGAATATTATGAGACAGGTATGCAGCAATCCCAACACACTGCACTCAAACTTTTGCATGTTTGACTCTACCACAAAATTTCGACTTAAGAGCCCTTTATATATTGATTATTTGTCAATGGTGAGACTGAGACCGCCAAAGAGCTGTGCCAGAAGAAGCTTTAAACTGTAACTTTCAGATGGACAGATGATGAGGGACATAAATTGCAGTCGTTTTCCGAGACAGATTTGATCAACGTTTAATATTATAAAATTACACAATGTTTCGTATCGTATGACATTAATTCCTTATTGACCAAGAATATCTAATCTTACCCAATACTTTATATAAAAAATTATAAACAGCATTTGGCATTTTCCACAGACATAATAATCACATACGTTTTGCTAAAAATGAAAATTCACATACGAAATGTTTAGTATATACATATGCAGATATGGGGTCAGCATGTCTAGATGTGGGTTTACACCTCTCTTGATCAGCCTTGAATTGTTTTTCCTGTCCCAAGACTCCCAACCAAATGGTTATCATTTATATATATATGTATATATCAGATGATTATTCTTTTACAATTGCACTATATCCCCCGAACGTGGCTAAACTGTACGTGGCCCACTGTCTCTTGTAGATGAAGCATTTTCCATTTCTATGCTTCCTCCTCATGTGAGATGTGTTGGTCGTGAGAGAGGGCATCCGTGGTCCATAAGTCTCTTTGGATTAATAAAGAGTAAATAATTTTATGTGTTAGAATATTATAAATGGATATTATCAACGAGGAAAAGTTAGTACATAATCTAGGAGTATTGTTCTCTCCTTTCACATGAGGGTGGGCCCTGGCTCACCCTTCATATAAGAAGAGGAGCAATATTTTTAGAGTATTTAATAAATTTATATTAACGAGTGTCTTAAGGCATAAGTTAAAATTTAATAAATGCTTAGTTATGAGTTGCAATTAAGACTGGTCACGAATCGGTTCGGGTAGATTTGGACTTAACTCGAAACCAACCTGCTCAGGTCAAGTGGAAGATGATGAGACCTGTTGTTGGCCATTGATCACCACATGGCTAGCTGGATTGGGCTTAGGCAGGAGATCCATCAATTCAGGCTTAACCAATTAAGGAGTGGCGGTGGGCGACGATCTATAGATCTTCATCGAATTTGAGTGGAGCAGAGCAAGATGTTGCCAGAACTAAGTGGAGGAGAGCATGACATTATTGAATTTACACCAAAAGTGGCTGAATCTGAGCAGAGGAAGGGCCAAATGCAACTAGATTTGAGCATAGTAGAGCAAGATGTTGTGGAACTAAGTGGAGGAAAGCACAACATCATCGGATCTGTGCCAAATGAGGTCAGATTTGGGCGGAGGAGGGCCAAATGTAGCCAAATTTGAGCATAGGAGGCATGATCTTTGCTGGATCTAGGTAGATTCAGCCTTAATTGGAAGGGTTTCTCAATCAAATTAGGTGGCTTAGGTTTTAAAAAAGGAACCCACACTCGACTTGCTAGAGTCAGTTGTCAACTTCGAAAGGAGTTACATCGGGCCACAACAAGTTGATTCTGATTGTTTTGGTTGGTTTTCCATGTTGCTTGTACAACCCTAGCTGCAATGCATATTTTTTTCAAATATATATTAATGATCTATATATTGGATTGCACATACAAGTTCATTGTGGTTGTTTGTTATTTTTAGATACATGTGTACAATTTAATTTATTTTTTTTAAAAATGTATAATATTAATAATATTAATAATAACAGCAACAACATTAAATACACCTTAACCACTGTCTCTGTGACATTGGTTAACAGAGGTCATTATAAATTTTACAACATAAATTTTACAAATTGATACATCACTAATATACAAAAGGAGTGATGTTAAGGTTACTAAAAATGTTACCATAGAGTTCTCAAAAATTGACGTGTCACTAATTACAAAAAATAATTCAAATATTCACTTATTTTTTTTGTTAGAGTGTTGCCAATCACATTTGATACAACATCAATTTGTAAGTTTTTCTTTTAATAGTAAAATTTATAACAATTTCAGTTTTTTGTTTTAAAGTTATTTTTTGTGATGAAGAATGCTAAAATTATTATACTAAAATTTTACTACAAAAATCTTATAAACTAAGATAACAAAAATATGATTGATGTCACTTAAATAATATAATAAATGTTATAATTGCTTATTGTGATTCGTAACTTTTATATTTTGTTGGTATAACTTACATTATTTTATAAATTAAGTGTGTGGGTGGGGGAACATCCAAACATATTATAGAGTTGTCTGGTTTGACTCTGGCTAGCAGAATGTTCATTAGTATTATATTATTCCTTCATTATCTTAGGGTAGGTTTTACATTCCCGACCAAATGGAGTGAATCACTGAATCTAGATCTAGACCATCTTACCAAATACATGATATAATTAAAAATTACAAAAAACTGTGCAAGCATTTTCTACTGTATCATAAGAATTATAGGAAATGTTCAGTATATAACAGATACGGGGTTGGCATTGATACTCATGAGTTAAGGAGAAGAATAGCATGATCAGCATGGAGATGAAAGATGAAAGAAGTCTTGATAATCTGGTTGGGAGACGTGAATTAGTCCTACGAAAGAAAAAGAAAACAAAGATATCAAAGCGCTATGAAGGAAGGTATGTCTTTTATCTTTCTTCATTTTCTGGAAACTGAAGTACGTAAAACACTAGCTACGTAGTAGTTAGTACTTACTAGCCAGTTCATACCAAGCCAAAGTTGCCAATACCATGGCATCTGATTCTTCCTCAACTAGAGGAATACCATAAGCAGTACCTAGCTTGGGATGTAATTATAAACCCAAACTCGGCAGCTTTTTTGTTGAATGGTCAGTGTGACTTTTCTACTTATGCGTGATTATAGTAGCATTCTAACAGTTCAAGGCTAAGATTCTACGCTACAGCTGCTGATAAGTTAGGTAAATAACTTGCATGTAGGGTATAAGAACATTCACAGCAGTGGTGCTAAATAGTTATATTGCTATTTTTTAGCACCACTGCACATAAAAAAAGCTCACAGTAGTGGAGCTATAAGTAAAATTTTTTGCTGCTCCGCTACAGTGCACATCTATATTTAGATGTGCAATGTAGCACACAACTAAAAAAAAAAAATTTTTTTTTAATCCACTTCTCTCACTTCTCCCATTAAATAAACTTTTCTCTCTCTCTCTCTCTCTCTCTCTCTCTCTCCGGCTTCTCTTCTATCTTTCTTTCTTCCTCAATTTTTTTTTCTCTCTAGCTCACTGGACAGTCCCTTATCTCCCTCATCCCTCATCGCCGGCCGGCTAGCTCCCTCATCGCCGGCCTATTTCGCCGATCTGTTCCGCCAGCCTGTTTCGCCTTCCATTCAACACCTCACTCACTCAACACCGCTTCCACCTCACTCACTCAATTGCTCGCCGGCTAACTCCCTCTCTCTAGCTTGCCGATCTGTTCTGCCGGCCAGCTCCCTTATCCCTCATCGCCGGCCAGCTCTCTTTGCTGTGATTGAGTTTTTTTATTTTTATGTATTTTCATATGGGTTTGGTGGCTGTGGTGGTGGTGGTGGTTGATTTTGGCTATGGTAGTGGTGGTGGATGATTTTGATAGTGGGTTTGTAGATTTTGGTTGTGGTGGTGGTGGTGGTGGATGATTTTGGCTTTGATAGTGGGTTTTGTGTATTTTGGCTTTGGCAATAGCTTGTTCTTGGTTTTGTTTTTGTTTTTGTTTTTTTTTTTTTTCTATTTTGTGTTGTGGTTGCTAAAGTAGAGTGGTGGTTATGGCCGGTGGCCGGTGGTGGTGGTGGTGATTGTGATTGTGGATGATGGTAGAGTCGGTTGCGGTGGGTGCTGCAGATGTATTTTCAGTCGGTAGGATATTATTTTTTTTGTAAGGAATATATTATTTTATTATGATGTTTATATTATTTTATTGTGTTGAAAGTTAAAATAGATTCACTGCTGTAGTATGTGTGTAGGTATAATAGATAAAGTAACTTTTGGTGGAGCTAAAAAGCCAAATTTTTTGCTCCACTACTGTGGATGCTCTAAGAAGCCATAACACACTCCTAGTGGAGGAATTGAAATCCATGCTTGGATGCATGTTGGCCCAAACCCTTGCCACCAGGGCAACCAACTTGTTGGTGCAAGGCCCTTCTTATTACCTAGTTTATGAGTTTTTTATTTTGTTTTTAATAGGGTATTAATGAGATTAAATTTTTTTTTTGAGAGAATAGTATTGATGCGTATGTGTGAGACCTTTTGTCTTATATGGCATATTGGTATTGGATGATGTACATAAGAGTGTTTACTTGAGATTGCTATTGAATTTAAACTCATACTTTAATTCTGCAAAAATCATTTTTATTTTTATTTTATTATAAATATTATAGAATTTTAATTTATGGTGTCTATAACATGATGATTACTCTTTATCATTAGGTCAAAATTTTGTATAGGTGGAATTTGTATCTCAAATCTCTTACTTGACAATAAATTTTTTTACCAATTAAACTAATTAGATCTACTAATATATAAAAATGTAATATGACACGCTGGTATTTGAAGGTTCAATTGTGCAAATTAAATAGGGTTTTACAACCCGAGATCTTTATTGAATGTAAACTTGGGAGGTAATGGGGGAGTGAGAAAAGAACCATAAGAAAGCGCTAGTCTTTGTTGCATGTATTTGCATAGTGTTTTCTGTTGTTGTTGTTGGTGTTGTTGTTGTTGTTGTTGTTGTTTTTTTTTTTTTTTTTTTTTTTTTTTTTTTTTAATTTTTTTAATTTTTTAAATTTTTTTTAATAATAATTTTAACAACTAATAAATATTTGGACTATACTAAAGATGTGGATTAATTTAGTCTCCGTAGTTCATTATGGGCTTCATTTTTCTGTTTTTAATGAACAGTTTTTGTTTATTTTGTATCACATGGTTTACCTATGAAAGAAAGTACGTGCTTCACTTTAGCTATTTTGTTAAAGTTAAATTTTATAAGCCACTATCTTGCCTTTTTTGTTTTTCCCCACTTTGATCAATGAAGGTGTAGGATCATAAGAAATTGGCTAATGCGACAAAATCGTGTGCATAAAATACGGAGAGGACATCCAGATTCCATACTCTGATATTGGACTAAGCCCAAGATTGTGTCCCGTATATATATTCAAGGATTTTTTTTTTTTTTTTTTTTAATTTAAAACAAGAGTATCCAAACTTCTTTAAATTTGAGTCTATTTTCTTAAATTTATGCAGTTCTCCCGTTTCACACACGCACTAAGTTATTACATGAAAGAATCTCATGAAAGTGGCCCTCAAATGATAGATTTTGACCCTCAAAAAACCAACTTTTCCTTACTAGTCTTATAAATTATGGAACCGGTTAATATATATATTTTTTGGTGTCATGCTACCATAATTTAAATTGATTTTTTGTCAACAATTATAGTAAAATTTTTTTGGTTGACTTCTTTCCAATAGCGTTTGTTTTACAAACTAAAGGAAATTTCATCCTCTCCAACAATTGAGCCTTAAAATGCCTCTTTTGTCAAGCATAAATTGTTCTACCCCGAATGAACTTTGAACTTTTTTTTTTTTTTAAAAGAGAAATTTGAACTTTTTGAAGAATAAAATTATTTTGTTAATGGTGATCTGCGCTGGTTCAGATTTTTCTATTTCTTAAGGGCCAGAATATATATATATATATATATATATATGAGTGATGCTAGGTAATATAAATTTTATATTATTTATGTATGAGTTGCTAACTTTAAAATACAAAATAAAAAGTAATTAACAATATTTATTCATTATATTATCAAATTGTCACCAATAATTATATATACATCTTGTTTTTTAATTGTGCAAGTGAGAAAGAAGTTTCCTCCACGAACTTCCACGAGCCTCTCAATTTTCTCATAACGATCATACTTGGCGTTCTTGGAGTACACTATCAAGGCTTGGGCATCTCTCCACTCAAAGAACATGGTGCAATCATGTTGTTCTTCATCATGGCAGCAGTTATCTATAGCATTGCATTTTTGGGGATAAAGCTAGGGCCCCAAAATGCAAACTACCTGCCCATATTCAAGTTTCTTTGTGTCACTTGTGCAATTCTTGCGTGTGAGCTCCTTCTGTCAATTCTTGTCAATCACTTAAGGCTGGTCATGATAAATTTATGTGGGATCCTTGTAGAGCTTCTACGTCGCTGGTACAAACAAATTTATCAATACTGTTTTCAGACACCTATTATGATACTTAATACCATAGTTCTAAAAACCAAACTAGACCAACCGGTTGAACCAAGAACCAAAAATGAAAACAAACTAGAAAAATCGGCTATTCAACTCTGAAAACCACCGGTTCAACCGGTAAAACCTGGAAATAGGACCCATTTGCGGTTTTTTGACCATTCCGGCTTTTAAAACCATGCTTAACACATCCCGTAATTTGTTCCATAAACTTTATAGGGCATTCAACAGCTATGCATATAGTTGTTTCCTATGTATTTACTATTTTGAACTTGTGTCCTTTATATATGGTCGTTTACTTGCGTGTATCTAGGTGGGTGCATGATGGACAAGTGTAAGGAATGTCATTTATGTTTGAAAAAGGTATACATGTAATTGGTAAGTATAGAATCAATTAATGAAAGAAGAAGAAAATTACAGCCTCATTCTCTCTCCCTTGTTCCGAAAATATTTGTTGTCTTCCTAGAAAAAAATTATCCTTGATTGAAGAATCATAAGAGAAACTTATCAAAATCATTGGTCCCTTCTATTCCAAAGCCAACATGGTAGTATTAAAGCTTAATTTGAGTGAAAAAATACACTAGGCGTGAAGATTTATGACCGAAAACAAGCCCTAACGAAAGCAGTGGCAATGGCGACCAAATATTGGAGTTTAACTACCTTCATCTCCTATTTTTGATGGGGTAAACTATGATTTTGGTGTGTGAAGATGACAATTTTTCTTTCACATGAGTTTGGGAGTAGATACTAGACAGAAGATGGGTATTAAAAACTGGAGGATGTGGCAACTTTCTCCGATGCTCAAAAGAAAGAATTGGAGTATAAGAAGAAAGAGGCAAAAGCTCTTTGCTTGATTCAACAAGGGGTAGCCAACACAATTTTTCCAATAATCTTCAATGCAACTAATTAAAGCAAAGGAGGCTTGGGATATGATGGTTTTAGACCCTTGTTATGTAAATTAATATTTTAAAAATCTTACCACTAGATCAATATATTACATTTTTTTTAACATGCAAGCCAATAATATCTTACCGATCAAATGTTATTTATTGTTCAGACTATAAACACATCTTTTATACATAAATTTAAAATACAAAAACTTGAAAATTTAAATATTTTATAGGTAAGATTTCTATATAGTTTTAATAATCTTGAAATTTTGCAAGCACAAACATAAAAGAAATACAAAGAAAATGTAACCATAGGGTGTAAAGAATATTTGGTCTCACTTGCAGAAGTTTGTAGAGATTATATAAAAGCACTAGCATTAGGGGTAAAAACCCCTTAGTTGCTATTTTGCCATCTAAATCCTTAAAGTCATACCACATCCGGAAATGCAAAACCAAAATATTTTGCATCCTAGCTACAGTAAGAATAAGGTTGCATATATGCAACTTTTTTGTTCACAGGTTTGTATAAATAAATAATATTATTTTATCTCCCACTTCACTCTCTCTCCTCTGACTCTCCCTCTTCTCTCTTCTCTGTCTCTCTTCACTGTCCCGCCCTTTCTCTTTCTCTATTTCTCTCTTCTCCGTTCCCCCCCCCCCCCCCCTTCTCTCTATTCTCTTTAATTCTCTCTAATCTATCTCTTATTATTTGTGGTGGCGTTTTGATGGTGGAGTTGGGTATTGATGGGTGGCGTTTCAGTGGTGGGTTTTGTTTATGGGTCTGTTTCGGTGGTGGTGAGTCTGTATCGGTGGTGGGTCTCATTTGTGGGTTTGTTTCAGTGGTGGGTCTCACGTCTGTGGGTCTGTTTCGTCTGTGGTTTTGAATCGGTGTCTGGAGTTGAATTAGTGGTTGGCGTTTCGGTGGTGAGTCTCGTCTGTGGGTTTGTTTTGGTGGTAAGTCTCGCGTCTGTGGGTTTGTTTCATCTATGGGTTTGTTTGGTGGTTGCTCTGTTTGGTTAATCGGGGGTTTGGGGTGGTGCTGCTAGGTCTGTTTGGTTGGTCGGGGGTTTGGGGTCGCAGTGGGTGGCTTTTGTTTGAGTATTCTGTATCGGTGGTGGGTGGTGCATTGGATTGCTCTATGGGTGGCTGAGTGAGAGACAGGAAGAGACCGATTAAAGAGAAGAGAGAGAAAGGAGTCTTTTGGGTAAAAATTGTAAAAAAGGAAGTTGATTGGTGTTATAGTTAGTGTTAAAAGTTATTTGGCAAAATGAAGAAAGAGGTTAAATTTTGGCAACAATGATGCTAAAATCCTAAGAAAAAGTATAATGCGTCAAGGGAGAGAGAAAATTGAATTTCTGTAATGAGATTACCGAAATTCTTGTCCTGCCCGTACAGCTTGAAATGGAAACCAATTGTGGCAATAACATTGCCGAAAATAAGAGAAAAAAAAAATTTGTGGCAACTAAGTTGCCAAAAATGGAGAGAAAAAATGCTACGTTCACAATTTTTTTCACAACAAATTACAAATGGTTACAACATTTTTCACAACGTGTCACAACATTTTTTTTTTCTCTATTTCGGCAATGTCTTTGCCATAAAACAATTTGCCGCTTTTTTTCTTCTACATAAAAAAATTTGCCACTTTTTTTTCTTCTATTTTGGCACCACAATTGTTTTTAGAAATGATATGTCCACAACATTTTTACAATATTTTTACAATAAATCTTAAGTGGCAGGTTGTTACTGATTGTTATTATTAGAGAAAAAATGTAATCTTAATGTTAGGTTCAAATTTTAACCAATAATAACTAACTACTTATAATTTGTTGTGAAAAATGTTGTGGATATAGTATTTTTTTTCCTCCATTTTCGGCAACTTAGTTGCCACAGTTTTTTTTTTTTTTTCCTCTTATTTTCAGCAATGTCATTGCCACAATTGATTTCCATTTCAGGCAGGACAAGAATTTCGGTAATCTCATTATCGAAATTCAATTTTCTCTCTCCCCTGACACATTGTACTTTTTTTTTGCAATTTCAGTAACACCGTTGACGAAATTCAGTCTCTCTCCTCATTTTACCAAATAACTTTGAACAGTACCTATAATAACAATAAACTCTATTTTTTGCAATTTTTAGCCAAAAGACACGAGAGAAAGAGAGTGAGTTTTTATATTTATTATTGTATAGTTAATATTATTTTAATGGGTTAAATGTAAAAATAAAAACTAGGATGTAGAGTGTGTTGTAAAGTGAGTTGGTATATTAGATAAAGTAATGTTTTAGATGGTAAAATAAAGACTGATTTACAAACTTGGATGCTAAGGGGGTGTTTGGTAGAGTAGTTTGGAAATTGTTGTTTATAGTTTTTTGAAATACGTGTGGGTGAAAAAGTGTATTGAAATGTGTGAAATGATAAGGGCAAAAGGCCTATGGAGGATAAGACAGTGGCCTCGCAAGAGGAGGACAATACTCTGTGGCCGTCCAAGCAGTTTAAGATAGGCGACAAGAGCCAAGACAGACAGGTCATCGATACCACGTCCAAGGCTCAGGCCTGGCTCCCAGCCCCGATGCTCCATGGGGAGCCCTTAAGGGATAACGTCTCCCTCAGAGACTTCAACGAGGGCGAAGGTGCGCACGTGGCCGATGCACTGGAGAGGTGCCTGCTGCTCCCGGTGTACATGGCCGAGCTGAACTCCTTAAGGAGCAAACAGGTCTTCCTCAGCCTTAAGCGATATATGGGGATGGTAAAGGCTATAATTTCGACTCCCCTCCCTTTCCTTTCCTTTTCCCCCTTCTTCTTTTATTGGGCTTATACTGCATCGGTTACTCTGGCAAGCTGTCTAGGCCATCTATAGGTTGGAGAGGGCAGCGAACGAACAAGGGAAGGCCCTCGACCAGGAGTGTGATTGGCGCTTTCAGGCTACCCGAGCTCTGAAGAACTTCGAGGCTGATCTTGCCAAGGCCCGAGAGGACTTGAAGGCGATGACTAAGGCTCGGGACAGTGCGGAGTCTGGTCTTAAGGGTGGCCAGAACCAGGCCAAGGAGCAGACAAAGCGCCTGGGCGAGGCAGAGGAGCAGCTGCAAATCGCGAGGGATCTGATCGCAGATCTGCAGGCTAAGGTGACAACAGCTGAAGGGACCTAGAGGGAGGCAGAATGGGCCAGAGACCAAACTCAGCGGGCTAAGGACGAGGCGGATTTCGGCAGGGAGATGGCCCTGTCTGCCAAGGAGGAGGCTGAGACCGCAGCCTACGCTGATGGGGTGGCTGCGGTAGAGGCCTTTTATAAAGCTTAAGTTCCGGGGGTATGTAGGCGATACTGCCCCCAAGTCTGGGCTAAGGCCCTCAAACAAGCCGAGATTGAGGCCACGTCCGACCTGTGGAAGGCGGAGAGCGTGTACTACCCCCTGCTATCCGCAAGGCCGCCCCTAATGGCGCTAAAGCCGAGAAGATTGTTAAGGAGGTAGGGGCCTCCGAACAAAGGGAAAATCCGAGCGAGGAGGTGCCCCAAAAGGTAGCGGAGGTCCAATCTGAAGCTCAGATCCCCACCACCGAGGAAGCAGCCCCTCTCGCCGTACCCCTGCAGGCCGTCCACTCAGGCCAGGGCTCGGAGGAGTCGGAGGTTGCCCCTGTCCAACCTGAGCAAAAGGAGTAGATTCCCTGGCGTCTCGGTTCATCCTACTTTCATGTCATTTCATTTTATTTTGTTGTGCTTCTTTTTTTTTGTAATGTAGCTCTTGCCACGCAACCTCTATGGACTCATTATTGTAATGGCAGTTTAATTTCCCTTCTTGCCTATTTTGGGTTGTTTGTTTGTTTGAATGCTATCTGCTTCCTTTCTTTTCTTTTCATTTGCATGAATTCTATCTCGGTCAGCTATGCCAGTAACCATGACGATGGGGAAAGAATGTATGCGTGGGCAGTCCCCTTATGTCCCAGGGTCAGGTAGGATTTTGGTCCTTTCCTAACTTAGGGTATTTTGAAGTAGTTAGTTTCTCCATAGGATTGAGTCCGAAGACCATGCAATGCCTTGGTTCTGTCTAATGCTTCTGTTGCTTCATATCTTTTGAGTTATATGAAGTGTTTATCCTTCTTTATAACTTGAAGCTCACTGTCTTCTTCAGGAACCATAGATTTCGAGATTTGAATTATCATTTAAGTGCAAAATGGATGTACTTTGGATGGTTGGGTTCGTTGCAGTTTTAGACAAAAAATCCACAACTCGACCCTATCTAATTGAGTTTTATTGGTACCAACCCACTGCCAACCAAACCAATTCGCAGAGCCAACCCTTTTTAGATGCTAAGTGAGTTAATTAGTCCTAGCCTGGGCACATTTCTTACGTTATATAAAAAGAGATTATGAGTGTCAAGAGTTACTTAACTGTTTGATACCTCATTGTCTGTCCCAGACAACTATTATTCAAATCCTATTATCTCGTTATAACTATTAAATTATCGGGAAAGAAATGAAAAGAAAAAAGTATTAGTCAATAGTGAGATACACCAGAGTAGTAGCAAAGCAAAGGCTTGTGAAGATCATATTTTTCCTTGTATAAAACAAATGGGGACCCTTGCGTCCGGTTGACATGACGTTGGCCAGCCGATCGAACCAAATTTTGCAAGAAAAAAGACAAATGTTTATTGCTATATTATGCATCAAGACGTTATGGAGATAATAGATTTCCTTACAGTTGTATTTGCATATATATAAAATAGTTATTATTATGGATAATATTACAAATTTGGTATTGATAATAACCATTTGGTATTTTCTACAGTATAATAATAATTATAATGTACCAAATGTTGAATTATATATACTGTGAGTTACTGACGTATGGGGTATTGAGATTAAGCAAAACAGCAAACATGGAGTTGAAAGGAGAGGGGGAAAGAAGCTCCGGTTACTCGGTTGGGAGACGCCGATCGTTACTTTTACGAGGAGTTCGTAAGAAAAAGAAAACTAAGATATCAAAACGCCATGCCAGATGGTGTGTCTTTTTACCTTTCTTCATTTTCTGGTTAAAGAAAAACACTAGCTACTTCGTAGGTACTAGTTGGTTCAAGTTTCCAACTACGCTAGCTAGGTAATGATATGAAACTGAATTATCAAAAAAGTTGTAGTTATGAAAAATGTAGTAACTAGTCAGAGAGAGTTTTATGAAAAATGTATTGAAAGTATCATGTGAAGTGTTTTAGGGGAATGGGATTGGGAAAGTTGGACATGAAAGCGAAAGTCCATGTTCAACTGTTCATACTTGCATTTTAGTAGTGCTTTTCATTTTTTTAGAAGGGTTTTTATAAATAACACCTTGATTTCTAATGTAAGTCCTTTTTATTTTTATTTTTATTTTTTTTTACAACTAATTCTTTTGGAAAATACTATATATGCAAATCAATTTTGTCTCTGAATTTCATCTGAGCTTTGTTTTGTAAAGTAATCTCAATAAGTAGCACCAACAACACCCATTGCATGTTCTTTTTCTTTTTCTTTTTTTGCTTATGAAAATGCTTCACTAGCTTTTAATTAGTGCAGTTCGAAATAGAATTTACAGGTAACCATATATGTTGTCTATTTATTTCTTGGCATTAGTGACATGTTATGGTCTTTGTGTTCCAAGTGTTACTCATGTCGGTTATAAGAAGACGAAAGGCAAAATGTATCATTAAACCAAAACAAAGAAGCAAAACAAAAAAAAAAAAAAAAATGATGAAATTAAGGCAAGTAATGACAAACTCATATAAGGATTCGGACATCAACCCTAGTAATTCGTCACCCCGATGACACCCCACGTCACCCTCCAACCATGGCGTAGCCTGATAGCTCAATTAAAGTCGGCTGTATGATATAGGCGAATAAGACGGTTGCGTAAGACCCTCAAGTAGAAAAAGACCCATATTTTAATCAATATGAGTATTTCTTTCATTGTAATAATATTAATTAAAACAAAATATTAGTTAATAAATAAAATATTATTTTTTTATCAAATGAAAAAAAAAAATGTAATATCTACAACATTTTTCATAACAAATCTCAAGTGTCAAGTTGTTACTGAATGTTATTAGAAGGTAAAAAAATAATTTTAGTAGTAGGTTCAAATTAAGAATAATAACAACCTAATACTTAAAATTTATTGTGAAAATGTTATGAATGTAGAATTTGTCAAAAAAAAAAAAAAGAAGAGAAATATACAAAAAATTTCACAACATTTTTACAATGGTTGAGTTTGCAAAATTTTATTAGTTCTCATCTAGGTCCATTACTAACATCACATTTTTACCTACCATTATCAATCTGTAACATCAATAAGTGTGAAAAGTTTTGTCAAATTTTTTTTTGTATATATGGGCTTTCTGGAAAAAAAAAAAAAATATATATATATATATATATACACGTGGTTAATTAATAATTTTACATCTAAAATAAGATAATGGAGTTTAAGTAATATTAATTTTTTTAAAAGTCATATTTAAATTTATAAAATGTCTCAATTCAGTTTTCGCCTAAGACCTTCAAATACAACAAGTCACTCCTATACTCAGTGAATATTCACTTAACTTAGCCTGCAAACCCTTTTTATTTTTATTCTTGTTTTTAGTCGGGTAAGGATTAAGGATACAAACAAAGGATACTCTGCCTGTTAACAGGTAATGACAAATGAAAATTCTCTATTTTTGTTGTGTGCATGGTAGCTAGTAATCCTTGGTCCAATTGTTTCTTTCCTTCTTATATATTATTATTTGGCGTAGAGAAGGGGTTAATAACTTAATCGTATATATATTAGTAGTAAACATAATTACAAGAGCAAAAGCACAAATGTAAGCTTGTCTACTTCATGCATTCTGTAGACTATTGTTTCTGTTCTACAGGACAAGATACAAAATAAGTAAAAAAATCTTCTAACACAGATTGGTACCTTTTTATATGTCCATGACATATAGCCAAGAAATTATATAAATATGTCAAAAAAAATTTATTATTATTATTTTTTTGGTTGCTAAAATGGAGCAATCAATAATGAGCATTTTGCATTTCTTAAGAGTTGTAACCTTTTAAAACATACATTAATAGTATTAATTAAACTTAGGTATAAATGTTTCTTTTATATATATATATATATATATATATATATATATATATATATATATATATATATTTATAATTGTGATTATTTTTAAATGCAATGTACATTTGTAAAGATTACATGCTAGTAACATAATAATAAAGCACAATCAATTTCATTGATTAATGTTTTTATTTATTTATTTTGCAAGTGAGACAAAAGTTCATTCCCCCACCGAATTTCATGAGCCTCTTAACTTTCTTATAATGGTCTTTCTTGGCATTCTTGGAGTAGACTTTGAGGTTTTGGAATATCACCACTAAAAGAATATGGTGCAATTATGCTGGTCTTTATCATGGAAGTAGTAATTTAGGGTATTGCATTTTTGGGGTTTAAACTAGGACTTCAAAACGCAGTCTACCTCTTCTTCTTCAAGATCATTTGTGTCATCTTTGCAATGCTTGCATGTGAGCTTCTTGCTTATATCCTTGTTAGTCCCTTGAGGTTGCCCTTGATAAATTAATGTGGAATTTTAGTAGAGGTGCAGCGTCGCTGGTACAAGCAAATCTATGTGCTCCTCTATCACCCAACAACTCTAGGACTTAATATGTTCCATAATGGGTACAAAAAAAAAAATTATATAGCATTCAAAAACATGTCTTTAACAGGCAGGACAAAGAATCAAGATCAAGATGATGGTGGTCAGATTGCAGATATTGTCTAATTGGCTCGCTTGTGTGTGATTATCAAAAAAAGTTTGCTTCTTGGTTTTCCAGCCATTCTCTAAAGATGAATTTATGAAAATACACCTTGGCTGATTCTGGACCTGCTTTGTTCCTACCCATGGGTCCAAACCCATCTCCTTATCCTAATGTGGGTCTTCTTCCCTTCCAAGGGTAGATGGGTTGGGCCTTGGTTCTCTTTTGTAATGTTCGGATGAAAGTGTATTCAAATTTCGAAGACCCAATCCCACTTTTGGGCTGGGTGTACTTGACTTTTGTAAAAATTATTGATTTATTTAGTTATATAATTTTTGTAAGGGAAAATCAAATTAGAAATAAAAACTCTTTTATTTATAAATGTAATTGTGTGGATAAGAAAAATGGTTTTTGCTTTACTAAGGACAAGTTCAAGGTCTAATTACACCATGGAAAGGCGTGAAGTACCTTTGTGCACTCAGTGCATCCATCATTCTTTACGAGCGAATAAGGGCAATCAAATATTTAATGTATTATTTAATGGACACATTATTATTCACATTACAGTAATAATTTTATTATGGAAAGCATGCAAAAGGGTTAATTCTTCTAAGTTGTTATTTGCACGTTAGAAGTTTAATTATCTGGTTTTGGATTGCATTTGTAAGTTTTGAAAGAAATTTGGCTCTTTGATTGAAGTTGAATCAATCCATGATATCAGTTTGGTCCAAGTGAAAAAAAGTGTGTTTTGTCTTTTTAATAAACGTTGGTTTGAAATTAAATTCCCATGAAAGTGGGTAGGGTTGGTTGAGCATTGTCGTTCAGTCATGTAAAACCTATAAAAATGCAAAATAGAAAACACTATAGCTAAAAAGAGAGAAAAAAAGGCAAGCTTCATCCAGTTGTTTATTTTGTATAAAATTATATACAATCTATTAGTACTTATTTAGTATACACGAGCACTTGTAAAACATTTTCCACATTTTTTATTACACACAATTTCTATACATACTTCAATTTTGACCTGAAACCCTTGACTTGAAATCACGATTTTCATTGTAAAATGGAGTGTGCGTAAAATTTTTTGTGTACAACAAATATTACCCAAAACAAATTTCATCCACTTATTATTGCATTAGCCACATCATACTAGTCTGGCAAGTAAATATCCGACCTGAAGATACTTTACTATCCATATACCATTACAACAATTTCTCCGTGTAATTTTTTGTTTAAAGAAAATTATTTTGTTAAAAAAGAAATTTATATTTTCTAGCAAGAAAGTAGGACCAAATCTCTAACTTATTAAAAGGGATTTACATCCATCAGTATACTTCTAGAAATCCAAGGTGATCATTCTTTAACTCATATTATAATTTATAGCATCTAATTGGACCTACTTTATCTTTTACATTTGAATGCAGATAATTGTTTAAGTTGTCTAAAGAGGGACAAAAAATATGACACATTTGTATCTATCTCTGTTTTCAGTCAGGAATTTTTAATATTAAGCTATATGACACAACTTGTAGACATTACATCCAACCCAGTAGATTACATTTGTACCTCTTGGTTAGGAAGTTTTAGACTTTTTGCCACATAAATTGATATCTGGATTTTTTTTTTTTTTTAATCAACCAGTTTGTGTTTAACTCGTGGTTTTCAAAAAAATTCTTCCTTTCTTCTGAATTGCACGTTGAGTTAACAAACTTGGTTAGATTTCTAGAAGGCAATTTACTATAATTCAATGCATGAACGAAGATACTCGAATCCGCTTCACACAAGTCCCACTTCGATCACCATCCAAATATATACTTTCAAAACCATATTTTTCAAACAAATTGCTTTTCAGCTTTGACCTGATTATTATCATCATCGAGTTATTTATGAGTATGACCAAAATTTAGTTGATCATACATGCTTAAAAGGAATTTTTCCCACATATGATGTTGGAATAATCACTTGTTCGAACAGTTCTTTTAACGAAAGTAAAATATAAATTTTACAATTTTTATCACAACGTAAAAATTGAAATGTTATTAAGTTCTATGGGTTTATCATTTACAATGACAATGAAAATAAAAATAATGGTTTGGAGCAATTGTTGTACCTCCTCTCTAATCTAGAACAAAACACCTATATTTCTTAAAATGCAAACTATTTTACACTGACTTTCTTTGGATTCTAAACAATGACTATAAAATTTTTCAAAAGAAAAAATCAATTAGAAAAATTCTGAATTTCTTATTAGAAGAGGTGTGAATGATAGTTTAGGTGGACAGTAAAATAGATTCAGATGTTGAACATCTTTATTCAATTCTTTTGGAGAGAGAAAAAAATAGTTTTAAAAAATAAGAATTTGTATCTTCAATAGAACCACGTTTTCTCTATTTTTTTTTTTTTTTTTTTTTTTTTTTTTGGGATGAATAGAAATATATCATTGAAGAGAGAAAACCAAGAACCGACTGGGAATAAAAAAAGAAAATTAGGTATCTAATAATAACAAACAGGAGAGGGACATGTTGGAGAAAGCTAGATAACACCTGAATTTTCAATTGCTCATTTCCAAGTAAATGGGGTCCATAATCCCATTACAAGATTTGGGTGTCCAAGAAAATAAACAAAATTCTAACTTCAATTTTTTTTTGCTAATAATAACAAACACTCATCAATCACATATGCAGTAATAATCCATTCAAAAGCATCATTTTCGCATGTCATATCTACAACTTATGTCTATAAAAACCAATGTAACTTATTGGTCGAGTATCGTTGCAAGATTGTGGTTTGATCATTTGATCGCTAAGTATATAGTATAACTAATATTTTTGTTATAAAAAAAACTAATATATATATTTTTTTGATAACATATAGTATAACTAATTTGGGATTGATGGAATTGGGTCATTGTATAACAATTAGTTTTAGGTGGGACTTGTCACTTTGTGGATCTTAGAAGGTTT
Source organism: Quercus variabilis (assembly GCA_030445155.1). NCBI lineage: Eukaryota > Viridiplantae > Streptophyta > Magnoliopsida > Fagales > Fagaceae > Quercus > Quercus variabilis. Next base: position 5,127,946 of record CP129448.1, on the reverse strand, counting down.
CAGGTTTAGATAGGTACAAAAAATCTGTACGTCTGCTTGGCCTAGGTAACCTTTTCTTAACTAGTTATATATATTTTGCTAAAAACAAAATGTTTTCTTTATTAATTAAATATTTTTTGGTGTTTACTTAAAATTTTATTTAATTATTTGGGCTATATAGCCTATATTGTTTTAGGAAAATTCATTTGTATAATCTAATTATACTTTGGATCCAGTCAATGGGGGGAGTTTATACATTTACTTAGAAACTAGTTTTTCTTCAGACATATCACAGGACTGCACATGGGTGTAGTCATGGGAAAATAGAGTAACCATGCATAGTAATAAAACCATTAAGAACATGAAAATGATTAGATATGTGAATCGTTTAGAGTCCATGAAATTATATATATATATATATATATATATATATATTGTGGGGCCCGAGGGCCTAGAACCCCCGGCCTACCTTTAGGCTGGCCCAAGGCCCAAGCCGAGGAGGACAATCATCCCAGATAATCGGCCAAAGGGTTTTAGCCCTTCTCAGACCCGAGCCGAGGACACACCCCTCCTCGGCACACCTAGTCTAATCCAGGTAGGGGGCAAACCCAGAATAGGTGGTCACATCCACACTTAATGAGTTCGTCTGACCCTCAAGGCTACATTAATGATGACAAGACCCTTCACTAGCGCAACCTTGGAGGCCGCAACCCCCAGTATGGTGAAGAACCTGTCTGATGGGACAAGTTCTGGACCAGTAGCCCGGATGGCCAACAGCTGTAAGGCCAGGATCGAGCTAAAGGGCGTATATAAGGCAAAGAACCCCCCTTGTAAAGGGGGGGGGCCTCCTCGGACGCCAGCCGAGGAGCAACCCCAGACGAAGAGCGACAAAGGAAAAACGCAAGGAATAACCGGCGAGAGGCCGGCCGGAGCCAAACCCTTTGCCCCACTCTCTACAAATTCATTGTCAGGGGTCCACTTCCGAAAAAGGAGCCCCCACAATTGGCGCTGTCTGTGGGAAGGGTTAGAGCACCGGCTGGCGCAATCGGTGGTCGTTCCATCGTTCCAAAGTAGTTGCTATGCAAAGTTGACGGTGCAAAAAAAAAAAAAAAAAAAAAAAAAAAAAAAAAAAAAAAAAGGAGAAGAAGAGAAGAATTGCAATACGAAAAGAAAATTCAACAGCAAATAAAGGAAAAGTTCTTTATTATTTCAGAAGAGATTACAAGTACAACAATCTTTATTATTTCATAAAAGAAAAGTTACAAATACAATCAGAGGCTCAGACAGGCATGTTTTACAAAAAATCCTACCAACTAATCCTACAATCAGAGGCCCAGGCGGACCGGTCTTGGAACTGGCCAGGCAAGAGGCTCGCAAAGAATTAATATCAGGAATGAGGGAAGTGTCAACCCGTGCTTTTACCGGCGTCCAGAGAATGGGAGAACTGGACAGTAAAAGCACGGGAAGGGGGGCTGGGGCCTGGCTCGCCTTCAAGCCAAAGCTTGAACAAAGTAAGGAGCCGACCCCGAGACCCCGGAACACCTTCCCTCGTGATGCTTCCTCGACCCTCTCCAAACTGCACGAGCACTGACCGCCGGAGACGGCAATACTCGAGCACCAGCTGTGACGGGAGTTCGCGTGCCTCCTTCGCCGGAGGTGCGCTCTACGGAGGGGCGTTAGGTACTTCAATGACGTCCCCCCTGGCCACTATACAAGGCCCTACCAGTGTTACGCCTAAACTCTGCCGCACCAGCAGCCTAGTGGGGGCTGCGGCCACGACGGCCCTTAACTCCAGATCTCCTAACTGTGGTCACAATCCTGGTGGCGGTGTCAAAGGGGCTCAGGAAGGTGAAAGTGTATATTTCTGTTCATGGTGGAAGATTCATGGAATGAGGAGAAACACTCCCCCCAGAACGCCTTTTATGGAAGGCGAAAACCGGTGGGAGTTGAGCCGCGTGAATTCGAAGGGAGAATTGTCAAAGGGAATTAATTCCCACCCAATTCCAAGGGAATTGCCAGCTGCCTGATTCGTGTTAATTCACGAGGGCATTAATGGAGGCACGTTACGGGCACCGAAGCGTCAAACACGGAGCGCGGAAGGCCAAGCGACGCCTCGTAAACCAAAAAGACGAGGAACACGAACCAGAGGCAAGATCAGCCCCACGTACGAAGTCACAATCCGACCCGAGTAAAAACAGCTCACAGAAAAAGACCCGTGGACGTCTTCACACCAAAGCAAAGTTCTCGGATCCGAGGACAAACTCCTATTGAAGGCAACTGTGCAGTAGTGGTACACTAACTCTTGCTCCAGCAGCCTGCAAGGGGCTAATGGGAGGGACTTCTACCCGACGTGAGACTGAGTTGCCCAAAGAGGTGAACATTGTGTCCTCATACTCGGGGACGAAGCCACTTACCAAACGATGGCAACAACTGTACCTAGGACTTGCATGGTCCTCGGACCCAAGCCTACGGGGAGCTGGCCACTCGTTCTGAAGGCAGCAATTGTACCTAGGACTTGCATGGTCTACGGACTCAAGCCTATGGGGAGCTAGCCACTTACCAAACGATGGCAACAACTGTACCTAGGACTTGCATGGTCCTTGGACCCAAGCCTACGGGGAGCTGGCCACTCGTTCTGAAGGCAGCAATTGTATCTAGGTCTTGCATGGTCTACGGACTCAAGTCTATGGGGAGCTAGCCACTTACAAACGATGGCAGCAATTGTACCTAGGACTTGCATGGTCCTCGAACCCAAGCCTACGGGGAGCTGGCCACTCGTTCTGAAGGCAGCAATTGTACCTAGGTCTTGCATGGTCTACGGACTCAAGCCTATGGGGAGCTAGCCACTTATCATCGGGGGCAGCAACTGTACCTAGATCTTGCATGGTCCTCGGACCCAAGCCTACGGGGAGCTAGCCACTCGTATTGAAGGCAGCAATTGTACCTAGGTCTTGCATAGTCTACGGACTCAAGCCTATGGGGAGCTAGCCACTTATCATCAGGGGCAGCAACTGTACCTAGGTCTTGCATGGTCCTTGGACCCAAGCCTACGGGGAGCTAGCCACTCGTACTGAAGGCAGCAACTGTACCTAGGTCTTTCATGGTCTACGGACTCAAGCCTATGGGGAGCTAGCCACTCACCAAACGATGGCAGCAACTGTACCTAGGACTTGCATGGTCCTCGGACCCAAGCCTACGGGGAGCTGGCCACTCGTTCTGAAGGCAGCAATTGTACCTAGGTCTTGCATGGTCTACGGACTCAAACTTATGGGGAGCTAGCCACTTATCATCGGGGGCAGCAACTGTACCTAGGTCTTGCATGGTCCTCGGACCCAAGCCTACGGGGAGCTAGCCACTCGTACTGAAGGCAGCAACTGTACCTAGGTCTTACATGGTCTACGGACTCAAGCCTATGGGGAGCTAGCCACTTATCATCGGGGGCAGCAACTATACCTAGGTCTTGCATGGTCCTCGGACCCAAGCCTACGGGGAGCTAGCCACTCGTACTGAAGGCAGCAACTGTACCTAGGTCTTGCATGGTCTACGGACTCAAGCCTATGGGGAGCTAGCCACTTATCATCGGGGGCAGCAACTGTACCTAGGTCTTGCATGGTCCTCGGACCCAAGCCTACGGGGAGCTTGCCACTCGTACTGAAGGCAGCAATTGTACCTAGGTCTTGCATGGTCTACGGACTCAAGCCTATGGAGAGCTAACCACTTATCATCGGGGGCAGCAACTGTACCTAGGTCTTGCATGGTCCTCGGACCCAAGCCTACGGGGAGCTAGCCACTCGTATTGAAGGCAGCAACTGTACCCAGGTCTTGCACGGTCCTTGGACCCAAGCCTATAGGAAAAGCCATTTACGACAGAGCCAAAGTGCCGCATGGTCCAGAACCCTAGTCCTGTGGAGAAACTGACTACCTACTAAAGGGTCTGAGAGTCGAATCCAGCCGCTCGAGGAAGAACCAGCCAGCGGAAGGCCTTCCGGAACATAAGGGCCGAGGTTTGCAAAACCCTCCTTCCCGTCCGAGGAGACGTGCAGCAGGGTTTTGAGGGGCTATTGTGGGGCCCGAGGGCCCAGAACCCCCGGCCCACCTTTAGGCTGGCCCAAGGCCCAAGCCGAGGAGGACAATCATCCCAGATAATCGGCCAAAGGGTTTTAGCCCTTCTCAGACCCGAGCCGAGGACACACCCCTCCTCGGCACACCTAGTCTAATCCAGGTAGGGGGCAAACCCAGAATAGGTGGTCACATCCACACTTAATGAGTTCGCCTGACCCTCCAGGCTACATTAATGATGACAAGACCCTTCACTAGCGCAACCTTGGAGGCCGTAACCCCCAGTATGGTGAAAAACTTGTCTGATGGGACAAGTCCTGGACCAGTAGCCCGGATGGCCAACAGCTGTAAGGCCAGGATCGAGCTAAAGGGCGTATATAAAGCAAAGAACCCCCCTTGTAAAGGGGGGGGGCCTCCTCGGACGCTAGCCGAGGAGCAACCCCAGACGAAGAGCGACAAAGGAAAAACGCAAGGAATAACCGGCGAGAGGTCGGCCGGAGCCAAACCCTTTGCCCCACTCTCTACAAATTCATTGTCGGGGGTCCACTTCCGAAAAAGGAGCCCCCACATATATATATATATATATATATATATAACTCATTGATCTCATTGAAAATTGAAAATTCTTATGTTTTAGAACTCACAGAAATTATTATTTTTGATGTTTGGAACTTGATATTTGAAAAACTAATGTTAAATTATATGTTATGTTAGTCTCCAATCAAGCTAAGACACAATTTCTAAGCTTAAAAAATTTAATCTTATGTAAAATTTATTATTTTTCATATCTAAATATTTGATCAAGCTAGTTAGGTTTTTGGTTACTAATAAGTTGTCAAGCTCACCCCGTTTTCCCTTCAAATCTAGATTATGAAAAATGTCAAGTTTTTGGGGCTTTCATTGAGATTATGCATATAAAAGGAGTTTAAGAAGTTAGAATAAGATTGAACTTCTAGTATTTTGTATTTTTATTTATTTATTTATTTATTTATTTATTTTATGATTTGTATCATGAGGTTGAATTTTTGTTTTTGTTGATACTTCGGAGATTTTTGGCAATTAAAATATTGAAGTTAGTTTTGGATTTTACTTAGATGTAATTTTCTACCTTTGAAGATAACTACTAGGAAAAAACTTTATATATGCATCATTGTCACCTATCTAGCTCATAACCACGATATACCCAAATAACTTTCTAGAACTAATACAGAGATTAGGTACTCAACTATATAAAACAAAACAAAAAATAATTGTGACACTCATCCACTGATCAATAAAAAAAGCAACAAGATTTTTCTCCAATCTTGATATTGAGAGTCATTATTAGACCAAAAAAACAAAGCCACCCCCTATAAAATGTATCTAGTCATTATTAAACAAAATTACCTCATCAGTGACCAACTTCTAATACACTGAAGAGCAAGGCCCCTTTTATGGGATGCGCTTCCGTGTAATGCTATTAAGGAACACTTAATATTCAAGCCATTATTCGACAAGCTTTTACGTGATGATTATATTTATCATGTAACTCAAGTTATTTATTACATATTAGTATCATTAAATGAATAAAACCTGTTTCACACACTGTTACACACCCATTTTGTGAATTGAAACTAAACTATGAGTTGAAAACAATGTGTATGTAACAAACACTACATATTAATCAATCATACATGATTAATTATCCTGAATTAGTCAAGTTATTCGTGATGATGCAGAATAAAATGTATAAAGTATTTGCATGAATAAAATTTCTATCGATTTCCTTAAATATAAATATATATCGCAAGTTTTAGAGAATGGAAATCCTTCACTCCCAAGGAATCCTTCAATTCAATGGTGGGACTCACCAAAGAGTTACGTAAAAGGGGCATCATATCGTTGTAGGTTTCCTTGTGCCAATACCTAATGGTTATGGTTATTATCTCAGAGAAAAAAAAAAGGTTATTATTTCAGCAAAAGTCAAATGTTAATGCCTAGCACTCGGACACAGTTCTTACATTTTATTTTAAATGAAGGTATTGTGAGCTGTACATGAAGGTCATAGATTCTTTTTTGTTTTTTTGTTTTTAAGGTCATAGATTCTTAAGTGCAAAACAAATCAAATGTTTATAAATTATAATACCAAATGCCAATGAGCTGCACGGTTTGATCCTAGCCTGGTCAGCCCAACTGAATGCAAGAAAAAAACAAAAATGCTTCACACACAAAGCATGCGTAATACAGAAAATTTTTAGGTACTTCTGAAATATAGTAAAATCATAATCTTTTTCCTCATATTTATTGTTGATTCTATCATAAATTTAACAAGTATAGCCTACCATGAATATGAGAGGAGAGAACACAATTCTTCGTACTTCAAAAATACCTTAAAATTACTCATATAATTCAAACTTTACTTCAGCTATATATATCCAATAGGTAGACATTAATACAATAAACATTCCATAGGTTACTGATATAATAATAAAAGAAAATATGGCATTTAGGCTAGCAAATTATTACGTCATTATTCAGCCAAGCCATGATGACAAATTCTCTTTTAGGTCATTGACTCATATTGTTTGTACTGATATAATTTTGAGCATCCATGAGCATAGTTGCTGAGGAGTTAAGAGATGGGCTGATCCATTGCTTCCATCTAAACCTAGAGCTATAGAAATTGAGCTGGATGCGCAGGCAGTAGTTTGTCTATTAAACAACAACTCTGAATCTCTCGGTGAATTTGCAGGGACTTAATCAGACGCATACCTAGGAAGAAAATCTTGCATTAATTGCTACAGATTATAGAGAGGCAATAAATGTGCCGATGCTCTAGCAAGAAGACGAGTTAGATAAGAACAAGATTTTGTAATTTATGATTCTCCTCCTTCTTATGTTTTGTTATTGCTTTATTATGATAGCGCCTATCATAATAAATGCTTGTGTCTAATGTTCAAACAGTTTAGTTCTTAATGTTATATCCTTTATTACCCAAAAAAGAGAGTATGCCAGCAAATTAAGTTAATTTCACAGTTTAATATCTGTTACATTTATTTAGTTATGAATTAGTCTCATTTGATATTTACATGTGATATATATATATATATATATATTGTCTGTTAAGAACTTGAGATTTTGATATGTCATGTATACCTAAGAGTTGAAATGTTAAATTCTGGATCTAGTTAATGGAAGTTGTATTAGATGCAAACTCAAGCCATATACATAAATTTTAATAGCCCCAATTAGAATATTAAGCGCTAAAAATGATTATTTTATAGAAGTAATTTTTATGGCCCTCCATTGTCAATAAACTAATATTGAATTAATTAAGAGGTTGTTAAATCTAGTCTAGTAGTTTATTTTTATTTTTATTTTATTTTATTTTTTATAATTTACATCTTTGGAAGATAGGTGTGAGTATGATTAGTGCAAGTGTTGGATAAAATAGCAATATAATTTTTGGAGTACATACATGAATTTGAGTACATTCGTGATACAACATACATAGCGTAAACCCTTTTTTTTTTTTGGGTAGTGGTTTGATCTTAGCCAAATAGACATGAATACTAAAATAATGCAAAACATATTTAATTTGCAGGCTAAAAGAAGTTCAGGAGGAGACGTAGATAAATTAAATAAAATTAGAAACATGAGATGAAAGAATGACGTATAGCATCTATTCTTCTTTACACAAGATGTTCTCCTAAATTTCAAAATAAATTATTAGAGATAAAGGTTCTAGATGTATTAGAAGTATGTGATTAAATTTACCATTTTCAATAACATATTTTTTTGGAAGAATCGCTAATTTAATATGATACAAGAGCAAGAGTTCTTGAGTTAAATTACCTAAGAAGGGAAAAAATGCATGCTTTTTTTAAAAGTATAGTATGAAGACTAATAGAGCAAATGAATAAAAATGGGTTAGAAAGTTGTTTTACTTTCTAATTTTTCTGATCTAAGAACTGAGAAATTAAAAAGTTAAAAGGTTAATTTTTAATACCAGATTATTTTTTTTATCTGATATAGAATTGTACTATAGTCTAATATAAACATATGTAAGTAAAGCTTTTTCCTGAAAACTTTAACCTTTTCTCTTATCTCTCACATATCATAAACACTTATATATGTAAAAAGTGATCATCATACTAAAGGTGCACAATAGTTAATACCAGATCTTGATTACAATTGCACCCGGTATGGTACCCCAATTTCAATCCATATATGAATTTCTTGATAGATTAGAAGTATTATTGGACACGCTATGCTCATGGAAGCAATAGCATAATTAATCACCGATCATTAAAAAATAAAATGAAGGGAAAGGTGAGGTGAGGTGAGGTGAAAAATACCCAAACCTTTTTATTTTTTGAGTGACAATGACTAAAAAAGAATAAATGATGTTCTAATATAAAAAGAAGCGTAAATTATGGAGGTCAGTCACAATCGGCTTGGGAATCCACTTGCTAGTCCTGTACATGAAAATTGAGACACTGAAGTGGAATGAACAAACTAATTACTTGCTTAGCTACTAGAAAGGCCACAAGCAAAGTGACTCAAATTCAACTCTTGTGTTCTTCTTAAAAAAAAAAAAAATCAACTCTTATGTCCTGCTTTGTAATTAAAAAAAAAAAAAAAATTATTTACGCAAAAAAAAAAAGAAAAAAGAAAAAGAAAAAGAAATCCACTTCGACCACTTCAACTCTCTCTCTCTCTCTCTCTCTCTCTCTCTCTCTCTCTCTCTCTCTCTCCGTTTTGGGTGGGATGGGTGAAAAAAAAAAATCAAGCAGTACAGCAAAAAATTACACAGAACTTAAAATTTTAGAGAAAAAAACTGTACTGAATTATATTACGAGAAAATGATCTCTTATATACAAAAGTCTCACACATCGATCTTGAGTATCTATATATACACTATTAGTTACACCATGTGAGGAAAATATCTCACTTAATTAACAAACTAACTAATTATTTAACCACTAAGAAACTGAAATCAGTTTAAATAAGGACAAAATTGGGAAATGTCCCATTTGAGCAAAAAAAGCAACATTATGTCATCTTTTCTAAACTAAATAGGGAATGTCCTTCTTTTGAAAATCGAGTTTTTTAAAATTGATTTAGGACCTATAGCAGCGTTTTTTAAGAGCATATAGTGACGTTTTTAGGACCTATAGTGACTTTTTTTAACTCGATTTATATGAAATCAAGTTATAGGTAAAAAAAAATTAAAAAAAATTGCCTATAACTTGATTTTATGGAATTCGAGTTACAAAACGTCATTATAGGTCCTGAAAATGTCACTATAGGTCCTTAAAAACGCTGCAATAAGGCTCCAATTTTTTTTTTTTTATAACTCGATTTTGAGAAAATCGAGTTACAAAAGAGGGGCATTTCCCTACTTAGTTTGGAAAAGATGGCATAATGCTGTTTTTTTTTGCTCAAATGAGGCATTTCCCAATTTTGTCCGTTTAAATAATCGCTGAAAGTGCACTAGTCCTAATTATTAAATGCAAGTACAACTTTCAAATTTTAATTATAGCTTGTTCAATTAAGGCTAATTAATTATTGATGCAGAAATTAAAGTAATTAACCAATTAATCAATTGAATCACCAAACAATTGCATGAATAAACATAATTTAATATGCAATTAAGAAAAGCACATAAGACAAAAGTAAAGAAAACACAAGGTAACAAATGATGTGTTGTTGAAGAGGAAATCCAAAGAACTTGGTGTAAAAACATCTCTACGGCCCTCTAACCAAAAATGATTCACTAGTAACTCAGCTAGAATACATGGATACAAAAAGGCTCTCCAAACTTAGTCTATCCAAAGTACTTGAATTCTACAAGCTCCTGCTACCAACCAACAAGTTTGACAAAGTCTTGTCTTCACTAGCTCTCCAAATCCAATAATACGCCCGATTGCACCACTAAGCCTTACTTGCTGAATATGTGGTTAGCTCCAATGCTTCCTAAGACTCAAAAACTCTCTCAACACTCAAATGGTGTGTGGGTTGTGTTTGGATGAAATCTCCTCTAAAGAATTGGTAAATTGAAGGGAAGAGAGTAGAGAAAATTTTGGAGATTGGTGTAGTAGATTGTAGGTTCACAATCACTAACTCTCAAATTAATGTTGTTTCTACAATTTTCTCTTTAAAACTCTTCTTACATTTTACTAAATAATAAGGGTATATATAATGTAGGTGAAAGGGAGGAAGAGACAAGCAAAATCTAGCTGTCAAAGTGACTCATTACTCACTTGCAAATTGGCCTTACCCGCGAGCGACTCATAAGACATCCTAGCATAACAGACTTTTGAACTTCAGCAAGTGCTTCTCACATGATCTTTCATGACATTGCAATCCCGAGCTACCCCCAAGTTAATTGCGAAATGCAAAGATTTGAGCAATACTACACCAACTTGAGACTATACTCATATACAATAAATCCCACAAAATATAAGGGGGGGGGGGGGGGGAGTGGGGGAATGAAAGAATTACAATCAAATTGACACATAATAAAATCAACAAAAACAACAAAAAATAAATCACAACTTGACAATCACAAAAATACAATTCAGCAACTTCATCCACTCCCAAAAACAATCTTGAGGATTGACGGCCCAAAAATTCCTGCCTTTAACTAATAAATAACTGACTCAAGACATTTTTTTTTTCATTGAGTTGCTTTTGTTATAAAATCAACAAAAGGAAGAAGGCCCTTCACATTTTTTTTTCATTGAGTTGCTTTCGCTATAAAATCAACTGACTCAAGTATATATCTCTGCCAACTATTTCAACAACATTCGTTAAATGATAATGATATAATGTTACTATAATATTGACTGAATATGGCTTGGTCGCTGTCCGTCTCAACTATAGATTACAGCCCCTTTTTTCAACAGCCATGGACTGATGGACGTCAATATGATAATGATGACATAAGTCTTTTGTATCATATAATAATTATATACCAAATGATTAACATTAGAATAAATAGGGGTTGCATGCAATTAGATATTCATATTCACCAAGCAGCTATGGAGATCATTGAGATAGAGGAAGTGAGAAGTCTTGAATTTCCTGTTGGGAGACATCGATCAGTCTCACCAAGGAAAAAGAAAACAATGAAATCTAAGCGCGGGTATGTGCTCATTCTTCATTTTCTTGTGACTAAAAATAGATCCTTATGGGAAAGTACATAACAGTTCAAGAATATATAAATATATATATATATATATATATATTTATATTATTTTTCATTCTATTTAATGGCTTTAGCCCATAATCTCTTTCTTTACTATAAACTCTGCTACCCTTTTGTTTTTTCTACCTTATAAAAACCACTCCATAATTTTATCTTTTTTTCTCACTTTGAAATATTTTGAATTACAAACGGGGATTTGAGTAAAATAAAATTATTCTAATCACCATTTATAATAAACTTCTTTTCAAAGCTGGTCTGAGAAGATTTTTGGAAGCTGGTCTGATCATCTAAATCCTCCCATCTCCATGTTCATGAAGTTGTTCTTTCAAATACCCCAATTAACTTAAAGACCTTAGGAGTAAAAACTTAACTCTTATCTGTGTAAGATTTGAGTTTAGGTCCTTTGGGCATGAGCTATTTTGTGAATGATAGACCACACAGCAATCTTATTCCCCACTCTTTCTGCCTTCCTTAGTTACATGTTTTACCTTTTGTTTAAGATCTTTGAAATGGTGGACAAAATTTTGACTCCCCAAAGTGTTTAGTCATCTTTTGGGTGAGTGACTTAATTATTGACTTTTAGTATAGTTTGGTCATCTTTTGGCTTGTTTGCCTCTTTGAAAGCCTATTTGGTTTAACGTTAAATTAATGAGTTTTGAGTTTTTTCAATTTGATCATTATTTAAGGATTGTGTCTATTGAATGATGACATGACAAAATCCTGATCCCTCTTTCCAGTACCAAGCCAATACCCAGTCGATGTATTCTGGTGCATCTAGGTACTTAGATAGTCAACTGGTCGGTCATGGGCAATTAAGCACTAGTACTACTTACCCATTAATAAAGGAGGGGTTAAAGTAACAACACAAATTTAATCAAGGTACATGTCCAGAATAGGAGAGCTACTTTTGTCCTCCGCTCCTATCTTTTTTGTTCATATTATAAAAGGGGTACATATCCTTAAACATCAGCCTAAATCGACTAGAGGTGGATTGGGGAGAGTTTCATGAAAATATGTTAAAGAGTATTTTGTGATGGGATAGGATTTATACTAGCCTCAAGTTTGTGTTATTCATCTCTTTTTATAGTTTATATTTTTAAGGATATATATATATATATATATTTACAACCACTATGAATCAATCTATTCTCTGTATCTCATTATGTGTCTGTAAGAATACTTTACTTTGACTATTAATTTAGTCTACCTCAAACTAAATAAATTAGTATGCCAAATTTTGTCAGTTATTGTATTAGCTTGCAATGGATGTGACGTTTGAACTGCCATTTAGATGTAACAAAACGCAAGCGTATAGAATGTGATTAATTCCATTAAGAATTAATTTATTATTATTTTTTATTTTTTATTTTTTTGCAACAGAATGTTCCATTATTGTTTCATAAAAATAGAATTTTATGGAGTTTATTGAAATTAAAAATAATGAAGTTAATACTCGCATAAAAATTCAAAAAAAAAAATTATAAATTCTTTTCTTTGTTTCTTCTAACAAAATAAATTTCACAATTTAAAAGTTAATTGAGATGACATATTGTGATTTGTAACTCATCACTTTCATATAGGATTATTATTAACATTACTTTTACATTACACTAATTACAAATTATTATCTCAACAATTTTAAAATTTGTTGTGAAATTAATTATGCTTTTAAACTTATGATCAAGTTATTATCAAGGTTTTGTTTTTTGTTTTTTCCTTTTTTCAAAGGGAAAAGTCTAGAATCACAAATTTTTTTTTGCAACTTCTTGCCACAATTGTAATGTGGCAAAGTATGATTGATGAAAAAAATAGTAAATTTATATATAAGTAATGATTAACCACTCATAATCTACCACATTAAAATTATGACGAAAGAATTGTAAAATAATTTGTTGTGCAATAACTACTCCTTTTAAAGTTTCTATACCTCTTGTACGATAGTTACTTCAAAAGTATAAGTGTTTGTGGGGTGTGAGAAGTAATGGGTTAGATTCAAGTTTTCAAAAGAAAATTTCACACACATATACACTCAAATTAAATTAAAATAGAATTTCTATTTTGTAGAAATTTTTATACAGTCATGGGTGATCATTTATGGCATATGTATCTTGCTGACAGGGATGAAATGCACGTCATGCATGCATGTCATGAAGTGCACGTCATGCCTACAAATTTTAGTTGACGTATTGTCAATGAATAGTTTGAAATTTTTGGTTCACTTCTGTTTGCAACTTTCACTACTGAACCTTAAAATGCGTCTTCTTCTTTTTCTTTTTTTTTTTTTTTCTTTTTTTTTTTTTTTGACTGATTAAAATGCGTCTTTTCTCAAAGCCTCAAAGGCTAAAATATTGTAAGGCATTAATTTAGGATTTAATTTTAAATATATTTTATGAGAAAATAATAAAATAATTGATTTTTTTAAATATTTTTTTATAAAATTGGGGACAAATTTTTTTAAAAATAATTTATCAACAATTGTCTTAAGAATACTTGTTAACATAATGATTTTTTAATATTTAGCCTCTGAATATTCTCTTTTTATTTTGCTTATTTTGTATTGCATGTTTGATGTTTTACCAACATAATGCTTCACTTTAGCTTTTTTTTGCTAACCTCAAGTCATATTTTATAGATCAGTATTATGTCTTCTCCTTCTCTCTTTTTTTTTTTTTTGTTTTTTTGGGGGGGGGGGGGGGGGGGGGTGTTGATAAATGAAGGTGTAATATCATTTATTAAGGAATTGGCGGGTGATGTGAAAAAATCATGTGCATAAAATACTGAGATTGACTCCATTAAAATTTAATGGAAATTTTTTTTATAGAATATTCCATGTAATTAAAAAAAAAAGAATAAGAAAATTATCTTTAAAGAGTTACTTAATTATTAGAATTTAAAATGAGAAATGGACTAAATTAATACTCACATATAATACCCAAAAAAAAAATTATAAACCCATGATTTTTTTTTTTTTTTCAGTTTTTATGGAAGCTTGTAAATTTTTATCTTAAATTTAGTAATTAGTGCTCTTTCCGTGTTAGTGTAGATTTGTTGATTTCTATCAATAAGTTTATATATAAAATAAATTTCACACGGTTGAAATGACATGTTATGATTGATATACAATAAAAATAATGCCACCAATAATTCCATATGAAGATAATTTTTGTTTTTCACTTTATATTCTACCAATCATACTTTGTCATGCATTCTTTTAACTTTCCTTATAACATAACCAATGTTTAAAATGAAAGAATAAAAAATAAATATATCAAAAATATCACATACCACATACCACATTTTGTAACATAAAGGAGAATACAAAAATATGTAACAAATGATTTCCATTTAGTACTGTGAAACAAGTTGTGAAATAACAGTGCTTTAATTTTATTGCTTGAGCCTTAAGAGCTCAAAAAATTGAGAATAGAATAAAACTCACAGAGTGATTTTGTTCATTATTATTATTATTTAGTTGTGCAAGTGAGAAAGAAGTCCGATCTTCCACAGAATTTCATGATCCTCTTAACTTTCTCATCTTGACCTTACTTGGCGTCCTTGGAGCAAGCTTTAGAGGCTCAAGCATCTCTCCACTCAAAGAGCATGGTGAAATCATGTTTTTCATTATCATGGCAATAGTTATCTACTGTATTGCATTTTTGGGGATGAAACTAGGACCTCAAAACGCAACCTACCTCCCAATGTTCAAGTTTATTTGTGTCACTTGTGCACTTCTTGCATGTGAGCTCTTTGCTTCAATCCTTGTCGATCCCTTAAGGCTGTTCATCATTAATTTATGTGGAATTCTTGTAGAGCTTATTCGTCGCAGCTGGTACAAGTTAATTTATGAGCTTCTCAACCATGCAACTAATAATCTGGTACATTGGATCCAACATATATCCCAAACATTCAACAAGTACTTCGGCACAAAGAAACAAGATCAGGATGATATCGTCTAATTGGCTTAGTTATGTGGATTAGCAATGGTAAGCTCCCTATCAATGATGATAAGTAATTAAAGTTTGCATAAATCGTTATAATGTCATTCTATCTCTAGAGATGGATTTCTTTATCCCTTTCAATTTATGGAAAGGATTCCTTAGCTACCTTGTAATTAAATAAAACGCTTAAAGCATATTTTGTATTCAATAATGGGTCATATGATGAAATGTTTATTTATGTGTAATAGCTATTTATACGTTCATTATATGAAATAGTTATTCTTTAGGAATGGTTATTTTTTAAATTGAGATATAATAATTCTTTTTTAAAAGGGTTATAAACTTATAATACCTATTCTTTAAATTGAGGGAAGCTCAACAAACACCTTTGATATTTTCGACAGAGACATTCATTGTTCAAATCCTCCATCTCTTTCTAATTATTAAATTATCTATTATTCCAAAAGTTTAAACTATTGAGATATTGTAAATTCAATGAGCAATTGGCAATAACAACATTCAAAAACGTACATTAATGGTATTAAACTTAGGTATAAATGTTTCTTATGTATTTATAATTGTAATTATTTTTAAATGTACGTGTATATTTGCAGGGATTACATGCTAGTAACATAAAGCTCAAAATTGATTTCTGTAATTTTTTTTTTAATTGTGCAAGTAAGAAAGAAGTCTGTTCCTCCACCGAGTTTCATAAGCCCCTTAACTTTCTTGTAACGATCTTTCTTGGCATTCTTGGAGTAGACTTTCATGGCTGAATATAAGCATCACTCCCCTAAAAGAATATGGTGCAATTATGCTGGTCTTTATCATGGTAGTAAACTAGGACCTCAAAATGCAGCCTACCTCTTCTTGTTCAAGATCATTTGTGTCATCTCTGCAATTCTTGCATGTGAGCTGCTTGCTTGCTTACATCCTTGTTGGTCCCTTAAGGCTGTTCATCCTATTCTTGATCAATTTATGTGGAATTCTAGTAGAGGTGATAGCATGCTTCATCATTGGTACAAGCAAATTTATGCACGCTTCTGTCACCCAACAACTCTAACACTTAATATGTTCCGTAATTTATTAAAAAAAAATTATATAGCATTCAAAAACATTTCTTTAACAGGCAGAGCAAAGAATCAGGATCAAGATGATGGTGGTCAGATTGCAAATTTTGTCTAATTGTCCTATTTTTGTGTGATTATCAAAAAAGTCTGCTTCTTTGTTTTGCAGCCATTCTCTAAGGATGGATTTCTCTATTTATTTCATTTTATGGAAATACACCTTAGCTACCTTCAATGTTTGCGGGTGATCTCATTTTATGAAGGACTTTTATTAAAGTATAGTATGAACACTTTTAATTGCCTTATGTTCATGGCTCAGTAATCTAGGCTTGCTTTGATTTTACCCGCACGGGCCTGAACCCATCTCTTTATTCCAATGTGGGTCTTCTTCCCTTTCAAGGTAGATGGGCTGGGCTGGGCCCTGGTTCTATTTTGGAAATTATAATGTTCTGATGAAATAGTGCATTCAAATTTCGAAGACCCAATCAAACTTTTGGGCTTAGTGTACTTGATTTTTGTTAAACATATTGAGGTGTTCACCTATATATTTTTTTTTGTAAGGGAAAACCAAATTAGAAATAAAAACTCTTGTATTTATAAATGTCATTATGTGGATAAGAAAAACGGTCTTTGCTTTGCTAAGGACAAGTTAAGGGTCTAATTACACCATGGAAAGGTGTGAACTATGAAGTACCCTTGTGCACCTTGTGCACCCATCAGTATTTACGGAGTAAATAAGGAAAATCAAATGTTTAATTAATTATTTAATGAACACATTATTATTCAAATTACAATAATTTTATTATGGAAAGCATGAAAAGAGTTAATTCTTCTAAGTTGTTATTTGCATATTAAAAGTTAAATATTTTGGTTTTGGATTTCATTTGTAAAGAAAATTTAGGATCATGTTTTGAAAGAATTTAAGGGCCCTAATTCCCATGAACCGATGAAAGTAGGCCTTGTTAATTGAAACTAAAGGACCCAGTCCATAATTGCTCAGGAGAGAAACATTCATGGGATATGAAGATGGGCCATCGAAATTGCAATTTGCAGGAGACATGAGTACATTTTATATATAAGATTTGTACTGTTGTTCACAACCAATTCAAAATGTCAAAGTGTCTTGTAGTGTAGAAATATTGTGATGATCGTGGAATGCCTCCCATCATTTTGATAAGGGAAACATTTTTCAACTTGAAGTACTATTAGCAGATTAGAAAACTTTTAAATCGCCACTGACTCACCAAATTCCACAGCCAGCATCGATTGAAAGTTTGGACGGTTTTGACTGACCATTCTTTTATGTAATATTCTTTTATTCCATTCTAGAGAATGGAATTCCTTCACTTGATGGCCCTTTTCTTTGACCCATTCAATGGCTAAGTTTGCTAGAAATATGACAGAGGAAGCTTAGAAGTATCTCCTCCTCCAACCATGGAGGCTTGGTATTGATTCTCAAAAATCTTTCTTAATGAAATAACATCAGTATCACCACCACACACCTTTAATGTAATGGTCACTTCATAAGTGCAAAATTTTTGTAAGATAGAAGAGGTAAAAGCCGGAGTAATATAGAGAGTTTTACACACACATATCAATGATAAACAAATTTAATGGTGAGAGTAGTCAAAGAGTTTTTTTTTTTTTTTTTTTTGAGAAACTAGAAAGTAGAGACCTATATGGGATTCATTGGATATAAATCCATCCCCCTTTAATTTTATCATCGCATGTCCCCGAAGGTACTGCCATATAAATTATATGATAGATTTCCAAAGTGGCTAACGTGCCTTTGTGGCCCATTGTTCCAACAAATAATATAATAGTATGATAATATTATAAGTATGGACGGAACTAGAAATCTTTCTTTTCTAGGGGACAATCTATGATGTAACTATGACGTACATAATCTTATGTTCTTGGTTGGGATTATTTCTAATTGTATGTCTTTAGGTCATATATTAACCATCAATTTTAGAAAACTTTTATGAAAAAATTTAAAAAGTTGTTAAATTAGTTAGTTACTTTTTCATTTTTTCATAAAAAATTTTCTAAAATAGTTTAATTAACATATGCATTTAATTAGAGTATACGTTAGTAAAACCCTTTCTAAATATAGGGCGCAAAAATTTAGGATCATAAAATTTTTCACAACCTTTTATCATAATGGTGAAAAAAAATGGTGAATATATGAGTTAGTAACTCACAATCTACCATGTTAGAATTGTGGCAAAATTTTGAGTTGTGGCAAATTTTTTTGAAATAAAGGGCATACATTTTTTCATTGATTTGCTCTCATATTCTCTCGTAGCATGCATGAAGTCAACGTACCTTTAATTAGCAAGCTGTGGTGACTGGTGAGACTCTGAAACCCAGAGGAGGTCAGTCAAAGAGAAAGTGATTTTCCGGTGTAAAAATAGGTGTGCAGCATAATTGGAAGTGTGTGTTTTTCTCCAAGATTGTGAGCAAAAAGATATGTATAAAATTATTCGCTATTAGCGTAGTTTTATCTTTTTGGAAGCATAAAATTATTCGTTATTAGCGTGCTGCACTGGCTGCAGTTATATATTTCAGTCATAGTGTTGGGATTGGAATAAAATTTTAGAACGTATCAATTAAGAAAATTTAAAAGGAGTTTGTGCCTTTGTGGGATATTATATTTTTTATTATTTTGTAAATTTACAACCTTTTAACATTTAAATATTTAATTATAGTCTCTTTTATTTGACATCATTTTTAGTTTCACCATTCTATTTATTTATGTTGAGGACAGATCATAAAATATCAACTTAGCTAATAACGACATGATTTTTCTATTTAAAATTATGCAGTTAAACTTTGAAATCAAAAACAAAATATGTATAAAACTGTGTAACAATTTGTATGCAACAAGTATTACACAAAACAAATTTCATCCACTAAATACTGCACTAGCCGTGTCATATTGGTCAAGCAAGGCATCATTCGACCTAAAAGATTCTTTACCATGCATAGACCATTACAATAATTTCTTCATGTAATTTATTTTTTATAAAAAAATTATTTTGTTGTAGAAATTAATAAAATCTCCTTTCTAGCAAGGAAGGTAGGACAACATCTTACCTAATCTAAGGGATTTGTATCCGTCAATACACTTCTAGAAATCAATTTAAAAAATTCCTAATTTCTTATTAAAAGAGGTGTGGTCGACAGTTTAGGTGGACAGTAAAATAGATACAAATGTCGAACATCTTGATTCAATTTTTTGAACGTACGTTACGGTCAAGATCCAAGAACAGAAATATATCATTGAAGAAAGAAAACCAAGAACAGACTGAGAATATATATATAAAAAAAAATGGGGTCCATTACAAGGTTTGGGGGTCCATGAAAATAAACAAAATTAAAAGTCTTTTGTTAATAAGAAACACTCATCAACCACATCTGCATTAACATATCCAGTCAAAAGAATTAGAGTTTTGCAAAAGATCTTCCACACAAATGAGACAATCTCCTTCAATAAGTTTTATATCTCTCTTCTCTTCCCTGATATTGAACATATCTACAACTTATATGTTATGTCTATAGAAAACTCCTTAACATAGAATATTAGCAGCTAAAAAACAGAACGTAACTTAATGGTTGGGTATAATTTCATTGCTAAGTAAATATATAGTACCACTAATATGGATTGATGTAATTGGATCATTGTATAATAATTAGTTTTAGGTAGGTTTAGAGAGGGTTCTTTCGGTTTACATTGGCCACCTGGTATTTCTTCTCTACTTCTCACTCTCAATTCACTTAAAATAACTAATCACTGCTAGATCAAACTCACTGATGTAAGTTGTACAGGTTTGTTTGAGTCTCTAAAGAGTTTTTTTTTTTTTTTTTTTTTTTTTTTTTTTTTTTTTAAACACGTATTTTGGCTCGTTTTGGCACCTGTTTCGACCCAATATGGCCCGTATCAGCCAAATTGAAAAAAAAAAAAAAATGGTGAGGACTCACCACGGACACGCGTGTAGTTGCATCCATGCATGTTGAGTGCAAGTACAACGCCCTTGAAGCCACACTCGTGCTTCCTAGATGTTTAGAGTCGTAATTTGTTTATGTTAGCAAACCGAGAACAAAAAAATGTCTAGAATATGTGTTAGACATTGCTCAAGGTTATTCAAGTCAAGTCTCAAAAACATTCAAGCCACATGAAAAAAAATTGAAATTCAGTGAAGCCCGACCAATTGAAGAATAGGCTCGGCCGATCGAAAATCACAAAAAAGCAGTTTTTGCAAAATTTTAAATTAGGCCCAAGCCCACGAAAACATTTAGTGTTTCAATCAAACATTTCTAAATATAAAAGGAAAAGTCTAACTATGTTTTGAAGACTCTTGGAAGACTTGTAAGTTACTCCTGTGAGATCTTAGAGGTTCTGTGCCTTTCAACTCCACAAGTATAAACCAAAACAACATCTACAATCAAGTGCTGGTGGAATCTAGTTGCTACTCCAAAATCAACAAATGATGACCTGAAATCTTTAAGTGGGATTTCAAAGTCATAAGCATGGAAGCTTGTGTGTTGTAAATCCAAGAGAGAAGAATCTGTGAATTC
This sequence comes from Quercus variabilis, assembly GCA_030445155.1. Taxonomy (NCBI): domain Eukaryota; kingdom Viridiplantae; phylum Streptophyta; class Magnoliopsida; order Fagales; family Fagaceae; genus Quercus; species Quercus variabilis. The sequence goes on along the minus strand of CP129448.1, from coordinate 5,107,130 downwards.
AGAGCTTGTACGTGGTCTTGTCAGTAAGTTACTACTAGAGTTAAAAACAGATTTAGAGTTAAATCTTATTGTAAAAACTCAAATTCTCTATTAGTGGATTTGATTACCTTGAGGATAGTTAGGTCAAATCTTCTTCAGGTTTTTACCTTGAAATGGTTCACTTCATTAGTTTTCCTGGGTGATCATATCTTTGTGTTCATTATTTTTCCACTAATGTGCATGATTTGATCTTACACTATTTAACTTAGATCACATAATAATCCTAAGTAATTACTTCGATAATATATAGGTTAAACAATCTGTTTTAAGGGGGTCTAAACAAACAAACAGCAACCATGAACAAATTACAACCTTTAGAACTTAGTTTGTCTAGTTGTTTAATTTATAAATATTCATTTAAACAAGACAAATGATGTTCAACACGGACAAAGACTTAAAGAAATCAAAAGAGTATGTGCGGATAAGTTTTACTTATCTCGACCGATCAAGATGCACATCTTGACCGATCAAGATTCTAGCCAGATTTCAAATCTTGCTTTTATCTCAGTCGTTTGATTTAGGGTTTTGATGGAACTTAAGGATATATATAAATACAAACTCTAGAGCACGTTTTTACATATTCAAGAAGGGAGTGTTATGTGCACAGATCTAGAGATTTTCCATACCCTTTTGAAGTTACAGCTGTGGACCTTGTGCAAACAACAAATCTAGCTTTAGAAGAAAGTTGCTAAAATCAAATGAACCACAGTTGATCTAAACCTTTGAGTAGAGTCTCAAAGTCACAAACAAGTGCGTTTGTGTGCAACATTTTCACAATAGAAGAGTCCATGGATTCAAAGCTATGTGTGGTCACGTTAGTAAGTACCATATGTGGTAGCTGTCGATTTAGAGTTAAGTCTATTGTATAAACTTCGATTTTATTAGTAAAATGTTGTCTTAAGAATTGTTTAGGTTAAATCCTCCCCGGGTTTTTGACTTTGAAACTACAATTTCAAAAGTTTTCATGAGTCATAATTCTTGTTCATGTGATCTACGCTTGTTTGATGTTTGTTTAATTCAGACCTACTACATGATTGATCTAATTAATTATTTGGTTAATATTTGATAAAATCTGAGACAATTAGGGTCTAAAACCCTAACAAATGTCTTTTGATTTGTTAAGTCAGTTCTAGAATGGTTTTTGAAATGAGTATTATAATCACCTAATTAAGTTGTTATTGAGAGAAGGAAGTCCTTTCTTTAGAGTCATTATTAATGCTAGTAATTAAATGGTGTTTGGTAAGGATGGAGTGTGAAACCCATGTTATACACCATTTAATAAGAAATTATCATATCAGTTTTTTACTTTAAACTCAATACATTCTATCACATCTAAATAGCATCTCAATAAACTCAATTGGGTTGAATTTTCATATGGGTATTAGAATTGATTGAGTGTGATCGTAGCTATTCTTTTAATATGTGATATGACGATGTGACATGTCAAGATTAAAGGATGTAAAACTTTAGTTTTACACCACATCTTTGTAAAATTTAACCTATATGCAAAATGGATGATTGTACACATTAATATTTGAGAAAGGTGGTTGACAACATGGATTTTTATGTAAAAAGATAAATATGGTGATTTGATAAAATTTTGATTTCATTTGACTATTGGAAAACTCAATCAAAGTTTGGCTAACAAATGACATTTTGTTTTTTTTTTTTGTTTTTTTACCCTTACTCATAAAGCTAGCTAATTTGACATTTAATTGGGATAAATTGGTTAAATTTTGATATTCTCTAGATTTCAAAGTTTTTTTTTTTTTTCCTTGAGCTCAAATTGCGATTTTTAACATGCAAAACAGAGATAGACAAAATGCAGTCCTTGAAACCCAAGGGACTTGGATGCCTATTGGGCCTAAATGAGCCCAATTTATAAGCCTAATCCCTTTCTACTGGCCATCGTGTGCACATCATCTAAAAGCGTAACTCTTTTAGCCATTCCATGGAAATCAAATTTGTCAAATAGCACCATTTTAGCAAAATTTTAGGAGAATAACGTGAAAAAATTATTTAGTTATAAAGCACATTTTTTGAACTCAAATTTATCCAACTCAAGTTCTCAGCATCTCACATGGCACGCCAAGCAATGAAGCCAATATTGTTTGGAACTCAAATTCCAAAAAAGATAACTTTTGTCAATGTTTTTCATAAAATTTCGCTATTAGGCAAATTTGGCCTTCCATTGACCCATTCTATCCACATAACAAAAAATGATATTTTATAGAAAGGCCAAAGAACCTATTACAACGCGGAATTAAAAAAATAAAATTAAAAATAAATAAAATTAAAAACAAATTAAAAAAAAAAAACCTAGTACAATATGTTATCGTAGCATAGTATAATAAAATGTATGATTGTATGTTGGGGCCAAGACTGGGCTTAGGCTTCCCAATACGGTAAGAGTTTCTCTTATTTTACAAGTGTAGACATGGAAAAATTCCCGACCTATCACAAGCTGACACGTTACACTACCAAATCCACAAAATGCAGCCAATTACAAAGCACCACATATTGCTGCTAGGTTTTGCTATCACTATTCAAAAACCAACAGAAATTCGCCAAGTGTCATGCAAGAACCAATCATGCATCATCGCACGTGTAAGCGATGACATAATCAGCTTCGCACGTGTAAGCGATGACATAATCAGCCTCACACGTGTAAGCGATGACATAAGCAGACCAATCAAGCACTGCCACGTGTCACCAATCAAGCTCCGCCACGTGTCACTTACCTACCCCTAAACTCCTATAAATAGAAGCCTTCCTAAAGCATTTGGAAGAGAGCTAGAGATTTGGAGGAGACCAGGCCATTTGAAGCACTCAGAAGTCCAGAAGCTCTGCCGGAATCAAGCTCTAAAGCCTCCAAGAACTTCAAGAACTTCAACTTCGAATACAAAGAACATTCGAAGGAAAATCATCCAAATTATCCGCCTAGATCCAAAAGTCTACGGGAATCAAGCCTAAAGTGTCCGAAAACATCAACAAATCACAAATTAGTGAAGCTCTACGGATCAAGCCTCCAAAGCCCCGAAGAACTTCAAGAACTTCAACTTCGAATACAAAGAACATTCGAAGAGGAATTATCCAAATCATATTCCTAAATCTCAAAGTTCACTGGAATCAAGCTCAAAAGCTTCCAGAAACATCACAAACCACAAATCAGCGAAGCTCTAAGGATTCAAGCCTCTAAAACCCCAAAGAACTTCCACCACAAACCTTCGAAGACGAAGAACACATCAAGAACACGAAGAACACACGAAGAACACGAAGAACGTGAAGAACAAGGGATTTCTAACAAGCTCATAGCCAGAGATTCATTGTAATTCTGTTTCAACAATCTTCGATCTATCCCTCAACCAAATTGAAGGATATTTTGTGTTCAAATCAAAATTACATTATTACAATCCAAATCAACAAGTCTTTCAAGGAGATCGAATCAGAGGATAACTCTTTTGTAATTATAGAGAATTGTACCACACAATCATCAATACAAATTCACATTTGTGACACTATTTTACTTGTTTGACTTTATTTCGAACCGAGAAATTTAGTCGTCCACATATTCTGGCACGCCCGGTGGGACTTCTCTGCCTCTCATCTCATTCTCCTTCAAAGAAAGAAATCTTCATCATCTTGCTACCAGCTCAAATGGCCTCTAGCAAGAACATCCAAGTTTCGACAGCTACTTCAACTAAACTTGGTACGGCTACCACCAACAACTACATTGGTGTAACAAATTGTAGCCAACCCAAAGCAAACAATCAATTTCAATTTCAATCAACCAAGGAAGCCAAGGTCCAGACAATCATCTCCTTAGACCCTCTTGCAAGAAACAAGGTCATCAACAAGGACGTCTCCACCTTGGAACACTTCAAGTATGGGGGCAAATCCCCTCCTTCCTTCATAAGAAGTTGGTCGCACGATTCCTCTCCCACAAAAGGGAACCCAAAAGATGAGATTTCACGTGCTCACTTCAATTCACTTCCTTCTCCATCATCTTGGGAAGTTGTGTCAGTCATGATGACTAACACATCTACCATGGAAGAAAAGATGGTTGAAATGGAGCAAAGGGTCGTCCTTCTCACAAAAGCACTTGAAGATAAGGACCTCCAAATTGCAACTTTAATGAACAAACTTGAAGTACAAGATCTTGGTGAATCAAGCCATGGTCATAAATTCACATCCGCGAAGGATGACGAAGGGAGAGAAATTGAAAACGCTCCCCGACGAGAACAATCTACTTCGGTTGCTTCGTTGTCAGTCCAACAATTACAAGACATGATAACAAATACCATCCGAGCACAATATGGAGGTTCTTCTACAAGTTCTCTCACATATTCAAAACCTTACACAAAGCGCATCGACAACATGAGGATGCCAAATGGGTATCAACCCCCCAAGTTCTTGCAATTTGATGGCCATGGAAATCCTAAGCAACACATTGCTCACTTTGTAGAAACTTGTGAGAACGCAGGGACTCAAGGAGGCCTCCTTGTAAAGCAATTTGTCCGTTCGCTCAAAGGAAATGCCTTTGATTGGTATACAGACTTAGAACCCGAGTCAATTGACAGTTGGCAACAACTCGAAAGAGAGTTTCTTGACCGATTCTATAGCACGCGTCGTACAGTGAGCATGATAGAGCTTACTAATACCAAACAGTGGAAAGATGAGCCCGTCATTGATTACATCAATCAGTGGCGTTCTTTGAGCTTAGATTGCAAGGATAGACTTTCTAAAATTTCTGCTATAGAGATGTGCATCCAAGGTATGCATTGGGGACTTCTTTACATCCTTCAAGGGATAAAGCCTCGAACATTTGAAGAGTTAGCAACTCGTGCACACGACATGGAGTTGAGTATTGCTAGCCATGGAAGTACAAACCCTCCCATACCTGAGGAAAGCAAAAGGGAAGTAAGGAGGAATGATAAGAATGCAAAAGTTAGCCTCAAAGACCCAATGGTTGTTAACACTGTCGAAATCAAGACTCCAAGAAGAGGAGCGAAGGCAAATGAAAAACAGCTTGAAGGATGGCAAAAGAACGAAGCGCATCGCCTGACTTTTAAGGAACGTGAGCAAAAAGCATATCCGTTCCCTGATGAAGATGTGCCAAACATCTTAGACCAATTATTGCAATTGAAGCTAATTGAATTGCCAGAATGTAGGCGACCACAAGACATAGGGAAAGTTGATGACCCTAACTACTGCAAATATCATCGCATCATTGGCCACCCAATCCAAAAATGCTTCATCTTCAAAGAACAAGTCATGAAGCTTGCCAAAGAAAACAAGATTGATCTAGACTTTGATGAAGTTGTCGGGTCAAACCATGTGACCGTTGCTTGTGATGTACTTCCAACTTTCAAGCAGGAGGCAAATACCAATGAAACTTACAAATTGATCAACAATGATGATGCAAGGATCGGCCCCATCAATGGGAAGTTCCTTAAACACTTCTCTGCTTGAACAGCAAGGATTGCTCCTCGGCAAGAGCTTAAACTGCCCACTGTAATGCTGCAAGGGTACATGATGTCTTCCCATTACCTTTGAAAGCATACCAATAAAGAGAAATCAATCCCACTCTATGTCACCAATTGCTAGTGTGGCGTAGTGGTTGGATGCCCAAGTCGCCCTTGAGAGGTCTCGGGTTCGATTAGTGGTGATACCCACTATTACACACTGAGCCCTCCTTTTTTGCCAAAAATAAAAAAACAAAAAAACAAAAATAAAAAAACAAAAATAAAAAAACAAAAATAAAAAACAAAAAAATCCCACTCCATGTCACCAATTGCTAGTGTGGTGTAGTGGTTGGATACCCAAGTCGCCCTTAAGAGGTCTCGGGTTCGATTAGTGGTGATACCCACTATTACACACTAAGCCCTCCTTTTTTGTCAAAAAAAAAAAAAAAACAAAAACAAAAACAAAAACAAAAACAACAACAACAACAACAACAACGAAAATTTTTTTGAACTACGTGATGACTTGATCCCTCTCCGGGGTACGTAGGTAGCTTCGTGCTTGTCACTAAGTTCAGTCACATGAAAAAGAAGAAGGATTGCCAGTCTAGCTTAAAGAATTTTTCAAAAGTCGTCACTATGCTTTTGAGATCCCTTTAATTGGCAGGCGTTGCTTAGGATCAGTCAATTCCTTACTACATGATACTCAAAGATCATTGTGATAGAAAAAGATAGTTGCAAAGAATTGGTGTTACTCGGCTTTCCTTGAACTAATGATAAACATAAGTTAGTTCTTGGCTGTGGAGTAAAGTCTTCAACCTCTTTTGCAAAGAATGAAGTCTTCATGGCATTGCCCCTCTTCTGTGGACATCCTCACATGTCTCTAAAGTATGTCTTACATAACTTATCTTCTGGGGGCATCTTCTTGTACCTTGCAAGCCTAAGCTACACCGTCTCTCTTCTAAGTTGTACCACTTCACAACTCCGAAATTTGAACCACATCATCTCCCTTCTGAGTGGTGCCATTTCACATCATGTCTCTGAAATTTGGACAACGTCACCTTCCTCTAGCATCTGAAGTTGGTGTTGTGTCATCTCTCCTCTAAAGGCATGTTTATGCAATGTCAAAGTCTTGGTGGCATTCTTCTTGAAACTTCAAGATTTCGTGGGCATCGTCAAAGTCTTGATGAGAGCTCTTTGCATCTTCAAAGTCTTGATGGGAGCTTCTTGAAACTTCAAGGTTCTGTTGGTACCTTTATTGGCATCTCCGACGGCTTGATGAGAGCTCTTTGCATCTTCAAAGTCTTGATGGGAGCTTCTTGAAACTTCAAGGTTCTGTTGGTACCTTTATTGGCATCTCCGACGGCTTGATGAGAGCTCCTTGCATCTTCAAAGTCTTGTTGGCATCTCTAAAATCTTGATGTCTGGCGATAGTACTATGTATCCTTGATGTTTGAACTTTGTCGCCTCTAAAAATTGGCGCTAATGCAACTTCAAAGGCCAATGTTGGTGCAACTTCAATGCAAATAAGGTGTTGACGCGATGTCATGGTGAAGACAAATATTGGCATGGCTTCAGTGCAAATGAAGCGCTGACGTAGCTCCATGGCAAAAATGGATGTCGGCGCGGCTTCGGTGCGAATGAAGTATTGACGTGACTGCATGCCAAAGATGAAGGTTGGCATGGCTATGGTGCGAATAAAGTGTTGACAAGGCTTCATGACAAAAATGAATGTCAGCGTGGCTTCAATGCAAATGCAAGAGCTGGCCCAGCTTCATGACAAAGATAAGTATGGATCACCTTCATACAAAAACAAATGCTGGCATATCTTCATGGTAAAGACTTTTGATGTGGCTACGTTGCAAAGACTCTTGAGATGGCTGCGTTGAAAAGACAAGTGCAAATATTGCTTCATGGCAAAAATGAATGTTGGCATGGCTTCAGTACAAGGACAAATGCTGGCATATCTTCATGGTAATGACTCTTGACGTAGCTTCGTGTTGAAAAGGCTTCATTAAAAAAGACAAGTGCAAATATTGCTTCAATAGACAAGTAATGGTGATGCTTCAATGCAAATGCAAGAGTTGGCCCAGCTTCATGACAAAGACAAGTGTAGACCACCCTCATACAAAAACAAATGCTAGCATTACTTCGTTGCCTACATCAGAGCCAGAAAATAATGTGACAACATGAAGGCATACATTGCTGCAAGAACATTGCTATCAATGAAATACAAAGCCACCAAATGCATGCAAACACTTCTATGAGAACGTCAATGTAAAGTTTGATGTCGAAGCTCAAAGATCAAAGAAACTGTGCTGCAAAACAAAAGCAAGCAACAAAAAAAAATTGTTAGGAAAAAGTCTCATAGCACACATTGAAAAAATAAAAAAAAATAAAAAATAATCTTGAAAGCAAGAAAAGAAAGCTGAAGGTTGAGCATGTGCCTCAGTGATGAAGGCAATAACATGCCTTTATATAGAAAACTTCTGAAATAACAGGCAAGAAAAATGAAGAAAGTCAGCAAACGAGTAAATGGTTCCAACAACCAAACAGTGGAAAAAATTGTGTTCACATGAAAATGGCAGAACCTCAAAGTCATTTTTGCAAACTCAAAAGCCCTCAAAGTCAAGGAAGTCTGCACCGAATTTTGAAGATAAAAGATGGCGTTCAACAAAGAGAAACAAGAAAATGGTGGCTTATTACCTACCTTCTGACCCTCAAGACTAAAACCAAGCACAACCTTGTCAGAATGGCTACCGCAAAGGTAGACTAAGGCCAAGTAACCCGTAGCTTTCTCACACAAATTTGTGCGAATCTAGATCTCGTATCAGAAAACTAAGCATACCAGTCAATCCGGTGCACAAAAATCTACAAAACCCAAGAAAGCTTAATCTCACCGGAGCAAGGACGTGCTTCCACGCGCCGCAAAGAGTTTCGGAAAATCGCGCCCTCATCCTTCAAATCTGTGCAAATATGATCGAAATTTCACAAAACTGACCCTACAGGGATCTTCAACGGCCTTAGATCTATAAAACCTGAAAATTTCAGGTCCAAAACATGAGGCACGCGCCTACACGCGCCACCAGATGCGTCGGAGGTCTTAGTCTCAGAAACACGCGCCTCCACGCGCGGCCACAAGCTTCAGAAACCGCGGCCTCCTTCTTCAAACCTGTGCAAATATGCTCCAAATTTCAGAAAACAGATCACACCAGGAGATTCTAAGGCCTCCGATCCACAAAACCTGAAAATTTCAGGCCCAAATGAAGCTTCACGCGCTGCCACGCGCTTCCAGAAGTTCCGGCGCAATCTCACGCACCTCCCTCAGTTATCACGCGCCAGCACATCTCTCCCACGCGTGACGCGCTCCCACGCGCTTTGAGACGCTCAGTTCTGTGACGTCATGCATGACGTCATCTTATCCGGTTTGACTGACCCGGTCCGACCCGGAAATGTGACCCGGTCCGAACCGCCTTAAAAAAAAAAAAAAAAAAAAACCTTGACCAAGTTTGACCTTTGACTTTGACCAAAAAATCAAAATTTTCAAAAGGGGCCTGTCCCACTCAGTTTTTCGAGTACATTTCGATTTTGGGATTCATTTCTTCATTCGAAACTCGAAAATTGTGCAAACTTCCAATTTTCAAAAGGTTGACTTTTGCGAAAATGTTGACCAAAAGTCAAAATTTTTAAGATAAACCTATCTTGCTCAATTTTTCGCGTACATTCCAATTTTGGAGTCTGTTCCATCATTTGAGACTCAGAAATTGCACAAATAACTCAATTCTAAGATAGTTGTCCTTTGTGTTAAAATCAATCCAAAGTCAAGATTTTCAAGCTAGAATTGTCTTGCATAGTTTTTTTTGCGACTTGGAAATCACCAATCTGACTCACATCTCCGAAGTACTGACAATGTCTCAAAACTAAAGCTCTCAATATCAAAATTTGAGATCCATCCACTTGGTCTGGATTCCCCCAAGGTTATTCTCCAAATTTCATGAAGACTTTTCTTTCAAAGTTTAGATGAACTCTCACAAGTGTGTCTTGAATTTGAAATTGCATCGGGTCACCCGTCCAACTACCATTTCCCTTTCGGTGCCGGACATTCCAACCTACCATTCCAACTTTCGGTGCCAAACATTCCCACCTACCATTCGGCATCTACCAGTCGAGAACCTACCATTCTCATCTGCCGGTCTCACCAAAAAATTCACATCCACCATTCTTCATCTCTTCGCTATAAATAGAAGGGCCGGATTCACGAAGAAATCATCCAGAAAAAAAAAAAAAACACACTGAGTCATAAACTCTTTCAAATTTCCAAGTCCTCCTTCTCACAGCCATTTCTCACTATGGTTTCATCATTCTCAATACTTAGCAACCAATATTGCTTCATAATCAATTTGAAATCAACCATCTCATGGTTCGGCAGAAACCCTCTTCACAACATCATTGTAGTTTTGAGATCCAAACAAATTTTGTTTCTCCACCTAACGACCACAGTCGTCCATAAAATTATTCATAACAAGGCCTGCATTGCGGTTCCATGCTTCTTCAGATTTGGTTGGCCAGGAAATCCAAGTCCAGCAAAGACACCTGTTCCTAACCTCAAGGCTTTTGTAGTCTCTCTCCAATTGCTTGGTCTTCCAGCAGAAGCAGCAGTTCGAAACAAACAGCAACTCGACTGGTTGTTAAGACTAGAATCACGAGTTAGCTCCATCTTCCTCTTTGTTGTGCTTTCCCAACAAGTGTCAAGAGGTGAAGGTGGTAAAAAGTGTTGGGGTATCCTACAAATTGTCTTTCATCCAACACTTGAAACGACCTCCGGGGCACCAGCTCATCAGAGTTCAGCCTTTGGGGCTGATAAAGGGTTGCCGAAGCCATATTCCCTGTTCCCATCGGCGTGCAATCCAAGGGTCATCATTGCTGGTACCTCAAAACACATTTTCTGGAATTACTCCAACTTAAATTCAACTTGAAGTATTTCAGAATGAACTTTTCTGAAATTACTTCAACTTAACGTCTGTCAGTGAGGTTCCATTACACAAGCACATTCAATGACTCACTGTCAGACCCCAAGCAACATACAGGGTCAGCACCATGGTGGCGTATGTTTCACCCATTCGCTTTGCTTCATCCCCGTCTTCTTCACCACCAACACCGTCATCTCTAGAATCCATAAGCTTCCGAAATTACTTCATCCGGGGCAAAACAATGACGCAAGCGCACTCAACCACTTTCCCACATGGCTTCGCCGCAATCTGAAGTATACTCTTCTGATATAACTTCACCAGCGGTTCTTAAAAACACGAGGCTAGCTCCATGGCTCTGCACGCTGTACTCATCCACCATCCTCACGTCTTCCCCATCTTCTACACCATGTGATCACCGCCAACAATCCAAAAATACTCTTCTGAAATTACTTCGACTTAATCTTTACTGAGAAGGCTCGGTCATGCAAGTACATTCAAATACAGGCAGACCCCTTTTCAGTCTTACCAGATCCTTTCATATGGGTGGGTTTACTCATCGGAAATTATCTCATCCTGCTGAAAGCTCCACCACCTTCAATTACTTCATTTGAAGAGCTAAGAGTAAAAGTCTGTTTTCGAAACTCGTTCTCACACCACACTCTGAAACTGTGTGTGAACGAGTCTCGAGGGGGCATTTGTAGACATGGAAAAATTCCCGACCTATCACAAGCTGACACGTCACACTACCAAATCCACAAAATGCAGCCAATTACAAAGCACCACATATTGCTGCTAGGTTTTGCTATCACTATTCAAAAACCAACAGAAATTCGCCAAGTGTCATGCAAGAACCAATCATGCATCATCGCACGTGTAAGCGATGACATAATCAGCTTCGCACGTGTAAGCGATGACATAATCAGCCTCGCACGTGTAAGCGATGACATAAGCAGACCAATCAAGCACTGCCACGTGTCACCAATCAAGCTCCACCACGTGTCACTTACCTACCCCTAAACTCCTATAAATAGAAGCCTTCCTAAAGCATTTGGAAGAGAGCTAGAGATTTGGAGGAGACCAGGCCATTTGAAGCACTCAGAAGTCCAGAAGCTCTGCCGGAATCAAGCTCTAAAGCCTCCAAGAACTTCAAGAACTTCAACTTCGAATACAAAGAACATTCGAAGGAAAATCATCCAAATTATCCGCCTAGATCCAAAAGTCTACGGGAATCAAGCCTAAAGTGTCCGAAAACATCAACAAATCACAAATCAGTGAAGCTCTACGGATCAAGCCTCCAAAGCCCCGAAGAACTTCAAGAACTTCAACTTCGAATACAAAGAACATTCGAAGAGGAATTATCCAAATCATATTCCTAAATCTCAAAGTTCACTGGAATCAAGCTCAAAAGCTTCCAGAAACATCACAAACCACAAATCAGCGAAGCTCTAAGGATTCAAGCCTCTAAAGCCCCGAAGAACTTCCACCACAAACCTTCGAAGACGAAGAACACATCAAGAACACGAAGAACACACGAAGAACACGAAGAACGTGAAGAACAAGGGATTTCTAACAAGCTCATAGCCAGAGATTCATTGTAATTCTGTTTCAACAATCTTCGATCTATCCCTCAACCAAATTGAAGGATATTTTGTGTTCAAATCAAAATTACATTATTACAATCCAAATCAACAAGTCTTTCAAGGAGATCGAATCAGAGGATAACTCTTTTGTAATTATAGAGAATTGTACCACACAATCGTCAATACAAATTCACATTTGTGACACTATTTTACTTGTTTGACTTTATTTCGAACCGAGAAATTTAGTCGTCCACAACAAGGTAGCTACGCTGTCTTTCCATAAAGAAATGGATAAATAGATACATCCTTAGAGAATCACAGGCAAATGTAGAAATAAACTCTGGTTACTTATCATTATTGATTGGAAATTTTACCAGTGCTACTCCACGCAAATGGCCCGATTAGACTATATCTGCAATCTGACCACTTTCATCTTGATCTTGTTTCTTTGGGCTGCCGCCTAACATAGTAATCTTGTTGAATGCTTTGGTTGTATGTTGAAGCACCACATTAGTTGCATGACAAGGGAGCTCATAAATTTTTTTGTACGTGCGACGAATAAGCTCTACAAGGATTCCACATAAATTAATCATGAGCAGCCTCAAGGGATCGAAGAGGATTGAAGCAAGCAGCTCACATGCAAGAATTGCACAAATGACACAAACATACTTCAACATGGGGAGATAGTTTGCATTTTTAGATCCTAGTTTCATCCCCAAAAGTGCAATGCCATACATAGCTACTACTATGATAAAGAACAACATAATTGCATCATGATCAATGAGTGGAGAAATGCCAGAGCCTCGAAAGCTTAGTCCAAGGACACCAAGTAAGATCGTGATGACAAAGTTGAGAGGCTCATGGAATTCCGTGGAGGAAGAAACTTCTTTTTCACTTGCACAATTAAAACAAAAAATTAATTAAAGGAACTGTTATCTAAATTTTCTAGAGTTACCAATTTAATTCAACTGTAGACTTCTTTAAATCTAATCCATATATCTCAAAATAGAATAGGTAGAATTCTTGCAAATTCTAAGATAAAGTTGCCCACGGAATTCTAGCAGATTTTAATAAACTTTTTTATTGTGTTACTGCACAGATTAGTTTGGAAATTATTTGAAAAGCTTATATGTTTATTAATAACAGTAATTAAATTATTATTCATGTTGTTTTGGAGGTTTTATGCGCACACGCGCACACACACACATATATATTGGTCAATTTAGATGTTTTGCTTTTTTTTTTTTTTTTCCTTCTTTTTTTGTGGTTCAAGAGATATTTTAGTCATTTTGACTATTAGGTAGAATTCTTGCAAATTCTAAGATAAAGTTACCCAAAGAAGTCTAGAAAATTTTAATAAACTTTTTACCATGTTACTACATAGATCAATGGGGCAATTATTTGCAAAATCAAAAACAAAAACATAAATTAAAAAAAATAATAATAATAACCCAAAAAGAAAAAATTCGACATGAAATTATTAGTAAGAACTGAAATTTTTATTAAAAATTTATATGTTTATTAATAACACTAGTTAACTTATTATTATTGATGATGTTATTGGCTTGATCACAAAATCAAAACCAATCCTTTTTCAATTATTTATCTAGTTCAATTTTGAAAATCAAGCCAAAATGACCAAAATGCACTATCAAAACCTCCAAACTGACCATGTTCAAGGTAATTTAGGTATTTTGTAAATTTGGTGGTTTGGGGTATTTTGATAATAGATCTTTATATTTTTATTTTAGTAATTTTAGATGTTTCAAAAATATTTTGATTATTTTAGGGTTTCCTATATATATTGTAGGGGCTCCTTTTTCGGAGGTGGGCCCCCGACAATGAATTTGTAGAGAGTGGGCTCAAGATCTAGGCCCTAGTGAAGGACGCAACGGCCATGCATGGTTATTCGTGGGCTGTGGCAATCTTAGTACTAACTGGGAAGGCACAACAGGGATCCTCGGACGTGTTGGAAAGGCGGTAATGGTTCCTCTTTTATTCAAATGAGCTTCACAGTCTATCAAAGAAAAGGCCCTGTTACAGTATCTCTTCTCCCTGATTCCCCCCCCCCCCCCCGTCCCCCTCTCAGTGGGGACTTCCTACATTATATATCCCTCTCTCAGATGATCCCAGCCCTACATTTGTCGATCAATCCGGTTCCCACTCGAGTGCCTGTCCCGTCAGCCGCATTCCCATCTCTCTGCGGGTTGTGGCGCCCAAGGTGGCGCTGCTCAGAGGTCCTATCCTCTTTAATGCGGCCAAAACATTAGTTGAGGGCATTTAATGTGGAGGTGACAGTTTGTCTGGGACTTGCACCCCCACCATGCCTCCGTGTCCGGTACTCGGCGCCCGCCAGGTCCCATTCGGGTCTCCTGGGAGGTTCTCCTTGACGGATGGCGTCTTGTGTGTTTCCTTACTTCGGGTTTCCAAGGATGCACCCATCCTCGGCGAGTCTTCTTAGGCAGCAAGTCATCTGCGCCTTGTCCTCGGACTTGAGGTGCGTCCTCGGATTCCAGGCGATCCTCGGTCGTGGGCCTTTGGGCTTGATTGAAAGTGGGCCGGTCATGCCAACTCTTTGTGGCCCCACAATAGCCCCTCAAAATCTTGCTGTCCGCATCCTCGGGCGGAGAGGAGGATTTTGACATCCTCGGATCTACTACACGTCCTATCGGACCCTGCCCTCTGTCAGCGTTGCTGACTTTTCGCCTGCTCAAGGCGCGTTATTGGCGCTTCGTCGTGGGTGTTGTGCCTTGCATTAAATTCGGGCGGCTTTATGCCCCCCACGTCCAACGGGCTGATTGCGATCAAACGGTAGGGATGAACCTGGCATTTATAGGCGGGAAAACATGCGCAGCTTTTCCGCCTAGGGTATAAATACCCGTTCGAACTACTTTTCCCTTCCCATTCGCAGTCACAAGCTCTTGCGCCTTCTATCAGAGTCCAGCCAAATCTTCACCTACACTCCCAGCATAAAAAGTCAATCCGAGGAGCTCCTCCTCATTCCTGTAAGTCGCTCTATCCCTCTCTGAGCTTTTTCTTTTCCTTTCTTCCACCTTTGATTTGCTTTCCCCCTTTTAGTCCCCTTAAGGCGTTGTTTGGGGATGGGTAGACTTAAGAAATACGTTTTCACTGAGGAGGCGATGGAGGAATTCGTCGAACGATGCAAGATACCGTCCAACGTGGGCTTGAGGTACTGCGGGTATGGGGAGTGGTTGCTCCGGAGGCGGACGGGCGAGGTGGCGATTCCCATTATCGCCTTCCTTGAAGGGGGGCTGAGGATCCCCATGGGGCCCGTGATGAGGAATTATCTGATATATTTCCGGCTAACCCCCACCCAATGCGCCTCCAACATGTTCAGAATTCTGGGCTATGTGGACGCCCTAAACGACGAGATGGGTCTGAGGCTGACCCATCACGACGTAAATTACTGCTACAATCTTCAACATTTGAAGGGCAAGTCCTACTATATGAGGACGAGGGACGACAGAGTCCGGCTCATCCAGTGTCTCCCCTAGTCCAACAAGGGGATGAATGAAGACTTTCTCATTGTGTCCGGGGAGTGGCATGATGGCCTTCACTGTCCGACGACAGAAGGGACACCAGGTGGGGTAGTGGGAGTAGGAGGGGATTTGGAGGTTCCTCCCTATTCATCGCATTTTTTCCTTTTTCCTCAGTTGACAACTAATCGTGGATGTGTTTTCCTTTTGCAGATCCGCACACCCTCGAGCCCAACTTCAGTCTGGTTAACAAGGAGGATCTACAGAAGGTGCTCAGGTCGGCGGATTTCGAAAACGAGGCAGACCACCAGGTCAGGGCGGCTCACAAGATTTTGAAGTACAAACCCATCCAAAAGTCGTTTGCGGCCCCCAAGTACGTAATCAGGGCAAACGATCCTCGGCTGTCACAGATAGAAGTGACCGAGGACGGATTTAAGTTTCCCGAGGATCCCTTTACTTCCGAAGCTGTCACCGTAGCGGTCCCCCCACCTTCCCCTACATCCTTAGAGGCCGAGGGAGAGGATATAGAGAGAGAGAGGGAAGCAGCCGGCCCTGGTTTTGCCGAGGAGGATTTCAGCGTCTTCGAGCAACTCCACGAGTCCGAGGACCCCTCCGGAGACTTGGGCGATCCCCGTTTGTCCGAAGCGGAGCTTGAGGAATCCGGGCCATCTACTCGGTCCAAGATGGGTTACAAAAAGAAACCCCGACCCAGTTTGTCTGAATTGCTTGAGGGACAGCCTGGGAAGTCCAAGCCGAAGCTGCCTCCTCCTTCCCCCAAAACCCGTACTGCCCATACCAGGTCGAGCTCGTCTCAGTCTCGGCTACCACCTTCTCCGCCTAAGACGACTTCTCCGTCGAGGCGTGAACTTGCTGACCCCAAACAGAAAAAGGATAAGGGCAAGAGGGTCATGGAGGAGAAGTCTGGGTCCACGCGGGAGGGCGACGATGCCCAGCGGCCATCGAAGCAACTGAAGATCGGCCACAAGGACCAGGAGAAGCAGGTCGAGGACCCGCCTCCGGCTGAGGCGTGGCTCCCCGCCCCAATGCTCTGCGGGAGCCCTCTAAGGGACGACGCCTCCCTTAGGGATTTCAAAGAGGGCGAGGGCGCGTATGTGGCCGACGCGGTGGAGAGGTGCCTACTGCTCCCTGCGGACATGGCGCAGCTTGGAGCCATGAGGAGTAGGGAGGTCTTCCTCTGCCTCAAGCGGTACTTGGGGATGGTACGTTTTCGAACACTCGTGTTTTACCTTCTTCTTTCCCTTCAGTTTTGTCTTTCTTTCTCCGTGAGCTAACCTCGTTTGGTACCTTCTTCGTTGGGCAGGCTGTCCAGGCAACCTTCAGGTTGGAGGAGGCGGCCAACGACCATGGGAGGGCCATGGATGTTGAGCGGGAGAGGCGCCTGAAGGCCACTAACGTCCTCAAGGTCTCCGAGGAAGACCTTGCCAAGGCCAGGGAGCAGCTGAAGGAGATGGCCAGGGAAAGGGATAACGCGATAGCCGGCCTTGAGGGCGCCCAGAGGCAGGCCTTGGAGCAGACGCGGCGCTTGGGTGAGGTCGAAAAGCAGCTCGGGATCGCCCGAGAGCTGATAGACGACCTTCAGAGGGAGAAGGCTGCCGCCGAGGAGGCCAGGCTCGAAGCGGAGAAGGGGAAGGAGCAGGCCATGGCCAGTAAGGAGGCTGCCGAGAAGGCTGCCTTTGACTCAGGGGCAGCTGAGGCGGCAGCCGAGTATAAATCCCAAGTCCCCGAGTTATGCCGGCGCTACTGCTCAGAAACTTGGCACGAGGCCCTGAGGCAAGCCGGGGTGGAGGCTTCTTCTGTTCTGTGGAGGGAGGAGGGTGTATACTATCCCCTCGCCATCCGCGAGGCTGCCGCAGGGGGGTCAGAGGTTGAGGGGGTCACCATGGAGACTCCTGCAACTCCAGGGGAGGGGGCCCTGGATGCTGAGGCCATTGGCAAGCCGGTTCAAGGGAGTGATCCCTCCTCAGCGATTGAATTGGGCGGTGGCTCTAATGAGGACAATCCCCAGCACATCGAGGAGTCTGCCCCTGACACCCAGGCCCCACCTGTTGAGGGGGTGGCTGTTCCTACCGAGCCTCCCAGCGAAGCGGGCGATTAGACGGAGGCGTCCCTTCTTCTTTTCTTTTCTTCTTTTGTTTTTTTTTTTTGTTTTGGGGAACCCCCCTTTTTTGTGTAATATTTTGAACTTAATGAAATGAAAGCTTTGTTTCTTTTCCTGCGTCGTGTTTGCGTATTATTCATTTTACTTAAAAAGCTTTGTATATTATTCATTTTGCTCACCAACCGTGATTCGTGACTTAAAATTTTAGACCGGGAAAAGTTTGTATTAGTGAAGTGGTTTACAACGTATGTTATATCCCCAATCATAAGTTGTATGGCGCGTCCTAAGGAACAAGCTAATTTTACGAAGTAGATACTAAGGTTCCTTTGAAGTAGAAAGCTTCCCCGCAGGACTGAGTCCGAGGACCACACAGTTCTTTGGTTCTGTCCAACACTTAAGCTTTCTGAAGCAGCAAGTTTCCCCATAGGACTGAGTCCGTGGACCATGCAGTTCCTTGGTTCTGTCTAGTGCTTAGCGATCTTAAGTAGCTAGTTTCCCCACAGGACTGAGTCCGAGGACCATGCAGTCCCTTGGTTCCGTCTAACACTTGGTTTTCTTTTAAATTGGTTAGTTTCCCCACAGGACTGAGTCCGAGGACCATGCAGTTCCTTGGTTCTGTCTAACAGTTGGTTTTCTTTTAAATTGGTTAGTTTCCCCACAGGACTGAGTCCGAGGACCATGCAGTCCCTTGGTTCCGTCTAACACTTGGTTTTCTTTTAAATTGGTTAGTTTCCCCACAGGACTGAGTCCGAGGACCATGCAGTTCCTTGGTTCTGTCTAACAATTGGTTTTCTTTTAAATTGGTTAGTTTCTCCACAGGACTGAGTCCGAGGACCATGCAGTCCCTTGGTTCTGTCTAACAGTTGGTTTTCTTTTAAGTTGGTTGGTAGGTGAAGAACGTAAGCAAGGGAGGACAACAATATTAACTGAAACAATTCCTTCATTAATAGTAGTACCTTTTCAGGTTATTTACATTCCACGGTCGGGGTACAGGCTTGTCATCTAGGTCCTCCAAGTAGTATGCCCCTATCCCGGCTATTGAGGTGATCCGGTAGGGCCCTTCCCAGTTAGGTCCCAGCTTTCCCCAAGAGGGATTCTTGGCCGCCCCAACAACTTTCCTTAGCACCAGGTCTCCCGGCGCTAACGGTCTGAGCTTAACGTTAGCGTCGTACCCCTGTTTGAGCTTCTGTTGGTAATGGGCTAATTGTATCATTGCTTGTTCCCTTCGCTCGTCTACCAGGTCCAGGCCCCGTTCCAGCAGTCTGTCATTGCTGGCTGGAGTGAAGGAGCTCGTCCTTAGTGTCGGGAAGTTTGTCTCCAGGGGGATCACTGCCTCGGCGCCATAAGTCATGGCGAAAGGCGTTTCCCCTGTTGACCGCCGAGGCGTGGTTCGGTATGTCCATAGTACGTGGGGTAATTCTTCTACCCACCTTCCCTTGGCGTCGTCCAGTCTTTTCTTAAGTCCATTCACGATGACCTTATTGACGGCTTCGGCCTGCCCGTTCCCTTGGGGGTATGCCGGCGTCGAGTATCTATTTATGATTCCGAGTTCGCTACAGTACTCCCTGAAGGCCTTGCTGTCAAATTGGAGTCCGTTGTCCGAGATGAGGGTGTGAGGGGCCCCGAATCGTGTAACAATGTTCCTCCAAAGGAACTTCTTAACGTCTACATCCCTGATATTGGCCAGCGGCTCAGCCTCGACCCACTTGGTGAAGTAGTCTGTGGCCACCAACAGATATTTCTTATTCCCCGGCACCTTGGGGAAAGGCCCCACAATGTCCAAGCCCCACTGGGCGAACGGCCACGGGCTGGACAAGGGATTTAGGACCCCTCCTAGCTGATGGATACTCGGGGCGAATCTCTGGCACTGGTCGCACTTCCTGACATATTCCTGGGCCTCCTGTTGCATCCCCGGCCACCAGTAGCCTTGCGTGATGGCTCGGTGGGACAAGGATCTCCCTCCTGTGTGGCTTCCACATATTCCCT
The DNA here is from genome assembly GCA_030445155.1 of Quercus variabilis. Lineage (NCBI taxonomy): Eukaryota > Viridiplantae > Streptophyta > Magnoliopsida > Fagales > Fagaceae > Quercus > Quercus variabilis. The sequence continues at coordinate 5,087,477 of CP129448.1, read as the reverse complement.
CATGCAACTCCTCGAGTAGCGATTCCGCTGCCTCGGGGTGGACGCATAGCAGGTACGGCCCAGAGTAGGAGCGTTTATACAGCTTATGGTCCTCGGACAGCCAGAACCGAGTGGCTCTCCTCCTGATTTTTTCAGCTTCTGACTTGTCCTCAGGCAGGACGTCGTCCCTGAGAAATCCCACTATGGGGTCCATCCAGCTGGGACTCACCTCAATCTGATGGATGGAGATCCCTCCCCCTGGTGCCCCACTTGTCCTTCCCGAATGCTCCACGAGTATTGTACGAGGTAGAGATCCTGCCGAGGAGGTTGCGAGCGTGGCCAACGAGTCGGCGTGGCTGTTCCCGCTCCTGGGGATGTGAGATAAGCTGTATGGGCTAAACCCCGCCTGCAAGCGCTTAGCCTGGCTCAGGTACTCTTGCATTCGGGGATCCCTGGCCTCCATCTCACCATTCACCTGTCCTACCACCAACTCGGAATCCGAGAACACTTCTACTGACTTTCCTCCCATCTTCTGCACCATGGTCATTCCTTGTATCAATGCCTCGTATTCGGCCTCGTTGTTCGTGGCCGCGAATCCGAGTCTTAGGGACTTTTCCATGACGTGTCCTTCAGGGGACACCAGGACTAGTCCCACCCCTGAGCCTCGTTGATTGGCCGCGCCATCAACGTATACCTTCCAGCAAGGTGCCTTAAAGGCGGTGACTGCCCCAACCAGCTTTTCATCATGATTTCCCTCCTCGGCTGCAACCTCCCCAGCCGGCTCGGCGAACTCCGCTGTCAAATCTGCCAAAACCTGGCCCTTTATGGAGGTCCGAGGCATGTACCTGATGTCGAAAGCCCCTAGAATCGTATTCCATTTCGCGATTCTTCCAGTGTAGTCGGCGGTTCGCAGCACAGATTTTAAAGGCAATCGGGTTAGGACGACCACGGTGTGAGCCTGGAAATAGTGGGGGAGCTTCCTTGTGGCGTGCACCACGGCCAGGATAGCCTTCTCCAGGGGTAGGTATCTCACCTCCGCTTCGTGTAGCGACTTGCTGACGTAGTAAACTGGTTTTTGAACGCCGCCGTCTTCTCGTATCAATACTAGGCTTACTGCATGGGGTGCCATGGCCAGGTATGCGTATAGGACCTCATCGGCCTCAGGATGGGACATGATAGGCGGACGAGACAGATAGTCTTTGAGTTGCTGGAAGGCCTCGGCACACTCTTCGGACCATTCGAACCCTTTCCATTTGTTGATCAGGCGGTAGAAGGGCCTGCACCTGTCAGCTGACCTGGAAATGAACCGGTTCAGCGCTGCGATCATCCCTGCAAGCTTTTGGATCTCCTTGGGGTTCCGGGGAGGCTTCAAATTGTGGATGGCCTTGATCTGGTCGGGGTCAACTTCGATCCTGCGGTGGGTGATCATGTACCCCAAGAATTTGCCAGAGCTGACGCCAAAAGAGCATTTCAATGCATTAAGGCGCAGCTTGTGCTTTCTGAGAACGTCGAACGTGAAGCCGAGGTCCTCTAAGTGCTTGGATTCCTGCTTGCTCTTTACCACCATGTCGTCGACGTAGACCTCGATAATTTTACCCAACATTGGTTCGAACATTCTTGTCATCATCCTTTGGTAAGTGGATCCTGCGTTTTTCAGGCCAAACGGCATGACCTTATAATGGTAGTTCCCGATGGGCGTAACGAAGGCTGTCTTCTCTTGGTCCTCCAGGGCCAACGGTATCTGATGGTAGCCCTGAAAGGCGTCAAGGAAGCTCATCCGAGGATGACCTGCCGTGGCGTCCACCAGCTGGTCTATCCGCGGCATTGGGAAGGGGTCCTTCGGGCATGCCTTGTTCAGGTCGGTGAAGTCCACACAGACTTTCCACTTTCCAGTCTTCTTCCTGACCACCACTGTGTTGGCCAACCATTTAGGGTAAAAGACTTCTTTGATGGCTCCTGCACGCTTAAGCTTATTGACCTCTTCCTTTATCGCGTCAGCGTGTTCCTTCGACGGGCGCCGAGGCGGCTGCTGCCTCGGAATCACGGATGGGTTGACGTTGAGGTGATGGCAGATAAAAGTGGGATCAATCCCCGGAGCATCGCAGGGGTCCCATGCAAACACGTCAAGATTCCTTTTAAGGAACTCCAGCAATTCCTCCTTTTCCTGCGGAGGCAGTTGGACTCCGATTTGGAAGAACCTTTCCGGGCTATCGCCGATCACCACCTTTTCCAGGCCCTCGCATATGGCACCCTCGGCGGGCGCGTTAGGAGGCACCGCCGGGGGCTTTGACTGCTATAAAATATCCTCAGCGTGAGCCGAGGGTTGCGCATCAAGTCGGCAGGATACGGCGGCGACCGTGCACTGCCTAGCCGTGGGTTGGCATCCTCGGATCTCCAGGACCTGATCCCCGGACGGGAATTTCACCTTTTGATGCAAGGTGGAGGCGACTCCCCCTAGGGTGTGGAGCCAGGGTCTCCCCACGATGGCTGTGTAGGGGGAGTATGTGTCCACCACCACGAAGTTCACCTCCACCACCTCTGGGCCCGTCTGTATGGGCAACCTTATCATGCCCTTTGGGGTGACGTGCTTCCCGTCGAAGGTCATTAGGGGGGAGCTATAGGGTGTCAGGTCTTCTGGTTTTAGCCCCAACCCCTTGTAGAGGTCTGGGTACATGACCTCGGCCGCGCTGCCCCCATCTACCATCACCCTTCTCACGTCGTATCCTCCAATTCTGAGTGTGACGACTAGAGCATCATCGTGGGGTTGGGCGGTCCCCGCCTTGTCTTCCTCCGAGAAACTCAAGACCGGTGGGCAACCCCTCCTAGCCTTCTTCGGCCCCGTCCAGGGATCCTCGGCGGGCTGTCGGACTATAGACAGCACCCTCGTGGGCCGCGTGCCTGTCCTTCCCGGCGCCGCCAGGATGACATTGATCGTTCCCGTGGGTCGCCCCATGTCGAGGTCCCTCCGGGGCTCTTGGAAGTTCTGGTTCTGCTGGCCGCTGGAATGGTGGAGGAGGTGCTTCAGCTTTCCCTCCCGGACTAACTGGTCCAGGTGGTTCCAGAGGTTCCTGCAGTCTTCCGTATTGTGTCCGTAGTCCTGGTGGTACTGGCAGTAGCGGCTCTGATTGCGCTTGGCGGGCTCCCCAGCCATCTTGGCCGGCCATTTGAAGTACGGTTCGTTCTTTATCTGCTCCAGCACCCGGTGTACGGGTTCTCGGAACACAGCGCCGACCGTTTGGGTGGTAGCTGTTCCAGACTGCCCACCGAAATCCCTCCTCGGACGGGCGTTATCATAACGGTCCGACCTGAAATCCCTCCTCTCTTGGGGGATAACCTTCTCCTTGCCCTTGCCCTGTAGCAAGTCCTCTTCTACCCGTTTGTACTTGTCGATCCGATCCATCAGTTGCCGCACGCTGGTGGCGGGCTTACCAGTTAAGGACTTCCTCAGGCCGTGTCCCATCGGTAGCCCGTTCTGGAAGGTGTTGATCGCGACAGCATCGTATTTACCATCCAGGTCGTTGTAAATCTCCCAGTACTTGTCCGAATAAGCTTTGAGGGTCTCCCCCTCGCGCATGGACAGGGATAACAATGCGCTCATGGGCCGAGGAGGCCTGCTATTTGTGACAAAGTGGGAGCCGAAAGCCTGGGTCAGCTGCCTGTACGAGTCTATGGAGCCCGACCTTAGACCGTTGAACCACCTCATTGCCACAGGTCCCAGGCTGGACGGGAAGACCTTGCACATCAGCGCTTCATTCTTGGAGTGGACAGCCATTCTTTGGTTGAATTGGCTCACGTGCTCCACAGGGTCCGTCTTGCCGTTGTAGGCGATGAAGGTCGGCTGCTGGAACCGCCGAGGAAGTTCCGCCTCCTCTATGCGACGCGTGAAAGGCGACCTGGAGAGCTGGTCCAGCGCCCTGCTCATGGCGTCGCCTCCCAAGCCCCTGGGGGTTGGGTTGGTACGCCTACGCCTCTGGTAGCGCTCATCCTCGTGGGAGAAAGTCTCGCTGGGGGGCGTCCTTGACCTTTGCCTGTATTCATCGTCGCTTTCGTCTTCGGAGAATGGGTCAGGGCTTGGCTCGGACCTTCTCCGCTGCACACGGCGTAGCTTCCTTTTGAGATCATCTATTTCACGCTGCATGGCCACCTTGTCATCCCTTCTTTGAGAGGCGTGGCTGTGGGCTTCTTGCGATCGCGCGGCCTGGCCATCGCCGCGTTCCTGGGGAACACGCCCCTCCCGGCGGGTTTGGCTTCCGTCCGTCGTTGAGGTGTGCATGCTTCCCTCCCGAAATCACCCATTGTCGTTCTGACCGCCTCCCGGGTCGCCATAGTTGCCCTGATGCCGCGACTTCGCCGGTTCGGGTCGATTGGGAGTACTTTGGTGAGGGCCTGATCCTACCATGCCTGACTGTCGTTCCTGCTAGCGCACAAGTTCTTCCCACAGACGGCGCCAATTGTAGGGGCTCCTTTTTCGGAGGTGGGCCCCCGACAATGAATTTGTAGAGAGTGGGCTCAAGATCTAGGCCCTAGTGAAGGACGCAACGGCCATGCATGGTTATTCGTGGGCTGTGGCAATCTTAGTACTAACTGGGAAGGCACAACAGGGATCCTCGGACGTGTTGGAAAGGCGGTAATGGTTCCTCTTTTATTCAAATGAGCTTCACAGTCTATCAAAGAAAAGGCCCTGTTACAGTATCTCTTCTCCCTGATTCCCCCCCCCCCCCCCGTCCCCCTCTCAGTGGGGACTTCCTACATTATATATCCCTCTCTCAGATGATCCCAGCCCTACATTTGTCGATCAATCCGGTTCCCACTCGAGTGCCTGTCCCGTCAGCCGCATTCCCATCTCTCTGCGGGTTGTGGCGCCCAAGGTGGCGCTGCTCAGAGGTCCTATCCTCTTTAATGCGGCCAGAACATTAGTTGAGGGCATTTAATGTGGAGGTGACAGTTTGTCTGGGACTTGCACCCCCACCATGCCTCCGTGTCCGGTACTCGGCGCCCGCCAGGTCCCATTCGGGTCTCCTGGGAGGTTCTCCTTGACGGACGGCGTCTTGTGTGTTTCCTTACTTCAGGTTTCCGAGGATGCACCCATCCTCGGCGAGTCTTCTTAGGCAGCAAGTCATCTGCGCCTTGTCCTCGAACTTGAGGTGCGTCCTCGGATTCCAGGCGATCCTCGGTCATGGGCCTTTGGGCTTGATTGAAAGTGGGCCGGTCATGCCAACTCTTTGTGGCCCCACATATATATATATATATATATATATATATATATAGAGGGTCGTTTTGGCAGTTTAATACGTATTTTGATCAATTTAGACATACTGGGTTTTTGTCCCCTTCATTTTTGTGGTTTATGATATATTTTTGTCATTTTGACTATATGGGGGTATATTAGTCATTTTTGATATTTTAGAGGATAGTTTGGTGAGATTAGTAGTTTTAGGAGTAATTTAATTTTTTTTTTTTTTTAAGTCAGTTAGGATATTCTAAAGATATTTTGATCAATTGTGATATTTTGAGGGTATTTTGATTGTTTTAAAAATTTTGGGAATATATTTTGGTCATTTTAAAAAATTCCAGAAATATTTTGGTGATATCAATGATATTTTAATTATTCTGATAATATAGACGATATATTGATCATATAATTAAGTGAATCTGTAAGTAATTTACAATTTGAAAGTACAATGATATTTTAGCCATTTTAGCGGCTAGACGACAAGTGTTTTGTTGGCTTAGGTACAATTTTGCCTCCAAAAGCACAAAGTGTATCCAAATACTAAGCCCACTACTAAAAAAAAAAAAAAAAAAAAAAGGGGGGGGGGGGGGGGGTGGGAAAGAAAAAAAGAAAGATATCTACCAGCTACTGTTTCATCTTTTGAAACAAAACAATTAAAAATGAAAACATTAAAGAGAGACATCAAACAAAGATGACATACGGACCTTCCAGCAGCTTGGCGCTTTGATACGTTTGTTTTCTTTTTCTCTCAACATATCTTCTCTCCCAAATGCAGAAATGACTATTGAATGGAAGCTGGCTCAATGCTCTAATTGGTGCCAAATTTAGACATAAGGATGCTGGGATGCTGGTTGTCTAAAGAAGGAAACAACACAAAAATGAATCCCTAGGGGAACTAAATGAGATAACAAAAGATAACAAGAAGTCCCCATTGATTTACTAGCTGAAAACCAGCAAACATTACAAAATTAAAGACAGATTACAAAAGATAACAACAAGTCCCAAGAAGAGACTAACAACAGATAACAACAACAAAAACATGAGAAAAACTCCTGATATAATTAGAAGCAACCAATAGCAGATTATAGACTTCTAAGAAAGTACTTGCGTAAGAAGCAACCAAGCTATGCGAAGTCCACCATGTTGACGTTGCGCTCTGCATTTGATCACCAACATTTCTGCATTTGATCACCAATCATATAAACTTATCTTCTCTCCCAAACGAATTTTACCACGTACTCACACTATCCTAATGAGTCAATTTACCAATTGTATAAATCTCACAAGTTCTCCTTTCTATATTTTCCTCAACCAAAAGAAACAAAAAATCTTACAACAGTGCTTACGCTCTCTCTCTCTCTGGGATAGCCAATCGTCATCTCCCATAGTCATGACTCATGGATATGATTTTTGTCAACTTATCAGCAAAAAAAATTACCATTATTGAATAGCTTCTGAATTCTGACTTCTTGTTAAGAAAAATAAATATATAAAAGAATGGCTTCTGATTTGTTGAGTCAGTTCTAGACTAGTACATAGTATTGTCATATGTTTCACATGCTTTTTTTCTTCTTCTTTTTGGCGAATCATATGTTTCAAATGGTTTTCTTTTCTTCTTCTTCTTCTTCTTTTTTTTTTCTTTTTTTTTTTTTTTTTACCGCTAAATAAAATCACATTCAGAAGAGCCTTGTAAAACATATTGTCGCCATGTTTGCTAGTCCCTGAACTTCTTGGATTGAGGAGCAACTTGGATGTGAATGTGCTTAATCATCTTTTTTAATGTTGCAATATCATCTATGATGGGAACATTCTCTAAGCTAGTAAGGTGATGTGTCCGAATTAGCTTCACTCCTTGATTTGATTTTAGAAAAAGAATTATCTCCTTGAAACCTTGCTTCCATTGTTGGAAAAATACATGTTTGTATCACATTTTGAACATTCATATAATTTTCCCTCTAAAGTGGTACCAACATTTAGAACATCATCGTTATTATTATTTTGTGTATTTTGTATCAAGTGATCACATATGAAAATGCTTCACTAGGTATTAATTAGTTCAATTCAAAGAAAAAAATTTAGGCACCCCTAATAGCTGTTAAATGAGTCATGTGTATTGCCCATAATATAAATAATTGAACACATATTAGCTCCAAACATGATTGGAGCCAAACTTTATCCCAATTCCAACTATATCTTACAAATCCCCTTACTGTCTTTTTCTTTATTGGCATTTGCAAGTCAGCGACATGTTCGAGGTCTTTGTGTTCAAAGTGTTAGTCAGGTAATGAAGCAAAACAAATGGTTGAAATTAAGGCAAGTAATGACAAACTCATCTATGGATTATTTGGAAACTAACAAAGAAACAAACCCTAGTAAACCTTGATCGTATCTAAGAAACCATGATCCAATTTGTTTCTTTACTTCTTCTTCATATATATATATATATATATATATATATATATATATATTATTATTATTATTATTATTATTATTATTTGGAAGAGGTATAAAGTTTGGAAACAGGATAAAATTAATCATAGTCTTCTTCCCACAATAGAAAATATTCCCCTAAAAATTAAAACTCACGAGTCACAACACTTGAAAATAGTCTTTTACGTCAAGGCCATATATATCACAAAAGATTTTATCTATTGCGTAAGAGCGAAATTATCTTCCTATTGTTTAGTGAAAAAGTAGCCTACATCTACGTCCATATCCAATAATTTAAATTAAAAAAAAAAAAAAAAAAATTGTCTATTTGTTGACCACTTCTAATATCATCACATAAATTTTTGAAAGCACTTTTTTTTTTTTTTTTCACATCATCATTTTAATATAAGTTTCTATTTGATTTTTAAAATTACAAATAATGCTAAACTATACTGTTTAAACTTATTGGAACTCATCATATTCTTGGATAAAGTAACCCAACAATCAATAAATTCTTATCAAAATATATTTTATCTTCTCTAAAAAAATTATAATTAACTTTCATAAGTAATTTTCTACAAATTAATTTGATTTTTATTTTATTAATACTAATTAATTAAATATGCATCATATATTTTTTATCAAAGTTTCTTCGGTATTGAATAGATTAACAACTATTAATATAAAAACGTGGAAGCTCAATAGAGAATGTAAATTAGATTCTAATTGCACTCTAATGTTATGGCAAGCGCCATTCAATTAGATTTCAAATACTCTCTAGCTTTGTGCTAAGTGTTTTTATAATTTAAAACTAGTTCATTCCTTTTTAAAAGTAATTTATAGCCTATTAAAATATAAATAAGTTTTCTATTTTGGAAACTTAAACACCATCCCCTTTACCCCCTCACCCCATAAGAATTTATACATATGGAGTGAAAATTACACCATGAATTAGTAACATTCAAACACATACATTAATAATATTAAACTTAAGTATAAATGTTTCTTATGTAATTATAATCGTGAATATTTTTTAATGCACGTGTATGTATGCAAGGATTATGTACTAGTAAAATTGATTTATGTCATTTTTTTTTTAAATTGTGCAAGTGAGAAAGAAGCTCATTCCTCCACCGAGTTCCATGAGCCTCTTAACTTTCTCCTATCAATCTTTCTTGGCATTCTTGGAGTAGACTTTTGAGGCTCCGGTATCCACTAAGAGAACATGGTGCAATCATGCTGGTCATTATCATGGTAGTAGTTATCTACAGTATTCATTTTTGGGTATTAAATTAGGACCTCAAAAATGCAAACTATCTCCCAATGTTAAAGATTGTTTGTGTCATTTGTGCAATCCTTGCATGTGAGCTACTTGCTTCAATCCTTGACGATCCCTTAAGGTTGCTCCTGATTAATTTATGTGGAATCCTAGTAGAGGTGTTGTGTCGTTTGTACACACAAATTTATGTCTTCCTTTGTCACCAAACAATTCTAGTACTTAATACATCCAGAAATTTGTTCCAAAAGATTAGCAAAGCATTCAGCATTTTTAGCTTAAAGGACATGATAAAGAATCGAGATCAAGATGATGGTGGCATTCCGCTTGCAAATATCATATAATTGGCCCATTTGTGTGGGATTATCAAAAATTGCTTCTATGCTTATGAATCATATAGTAAATAACGTTTAATTGACACAAAATTTAAGGTGACTCTTTGATTATGAAAGACTTAAAAAGTAGGTTGAATTCTTTTTTAGTTAGAAGAAAAGCTAATTGCCTTTTGCTTGTGGCTTAGCAATCTACACCTGCTTTGTTTTTACCCATGGGCCTAAACCCATCTCCTTATCCCAATGTGGGTCTTCTTCCCTTCCAAGGAAGATGGGTTGGGCCCTGGTTCTCTTTTGTAATATTATGATGAAATAGTATATATGAATTTTGAAGACCCAATCCCACTTTTGGGCTTTGTGTACTCAGCTTTTGTAAAAAAATATTAAAGTTTTCACTTATATATATATATATTTGTAAGGAAACCCAAATTAGAGATAAAAACTCTTTTATTTATGAATGTCATTTTGCGATAAGAAAAATGGTGTTTGTTTTATTAAAGATAAGTTAAGGTTCTAATTACATCATGAAAAAGTGTGAAGTGCCCTTGTGCACTGGTACGTCCATCATTCTTTACGGAGTAAATAAGGGAAATCAAATGTTTAATTAATTATTTAATGCACTCATTATTATTCAAATTATAGAAATAATTTTATTATGGAAAGCATGCAAAAGAGTTAATTCTTCTAAGTTATTATTTGCATATGAGAAGTTAAATTATCTGGTTTTGGATTTCGTTTGTAAGTTTTGAAAGAAATTTGAATCTTTGATATTAGTTTGGTCCAAGAGAGAAAAAAAGTGGGCTTTGTCTTTTTAATAAACGTGGGTTTGAAATTAGATTCCCATGAAAGTGGGCTGGGTTGGTGTTATTTATTATTGAAAGTAGGCCATGTTAATTGAAACGGTGAATTAGATGGAGCTTTTTGTCAGCTTGAAGTTAAATTTGTCCCCCCTTAAGACTGGTTTTTTCCTTTCAAAATATTTTTATTAATCTGTCTTGCAAATTCAAAGAAAGGTAAATCAAGAACAAGAAAAACAAATATACTAGGAAAAAGTTGAAATTCTTTTGGAGAGGAAATTAAAGTTCCATGAAACTTTTTGGGTATTTTCTCTTTATTTTCTAATTATTCTCCCAAGAGTCTTTTTAAGGGTCTGTTTGGATTGAGGGGATAAGGAGGGAGAATAGGTAGAGTTAATTAAAAATAGGCTAATTTTGGTCAAATTCTACTCCTCCTCCCTCCTCCTCAATCTAAATGGACCATAAGATTTTCAACATAGCTCAGTGATTAAAAAGCTCTTTGAGGCACTTTATCTAATTTTCTTGTTTGATTCTGGTGGTCAATTTTAAGTGCACTATAATGTCTACACGCCTAATATTGTTTGTACAACACCATTAATTAGTTAAGATTATTATTATTATTATTACTTTGAGTTATGTTTACTAATTATAGTTTGGAATTTGGTCCACGTCGGTCTATTCGGTCCACTTCAGTCCATTCAGTACACTTTGGTCCAATTTTGTCCACTTCAGTCTAATTCAGTCCACTTTGGTCTAATTTGGTCCATTTTAGTCCAATTCAGTGTACTTACTTAAGAATGGGAGTAGACAAGTTTGGGTTGGTAGTACTATTAATTATTTAAGTAATATCAATTGTAACTATATGTTAAGTTTTGATTATCATGATAATCTTCTTAATAGAATGAGAATTTGAATAATAAATTTGAAACTTAAAAATTTTAGTTATATACCTAAAGAAATTAGGAAAAACCAATGCATAATAACAATAATTAGAAAAATACAGACTACTTTAAAAAGGAATAATATCAATTAAACACACCAAAAATTATAAAATTATATATTTGTAAAAATAGAGAAATAGAAACTACTTTTAGAAATTGTTTAATTTTTAGGAAGAAAAAATTATCTACAATAAAGCTTAGAAAATAACTTATACACTATACCATATTTCAAAATAAATTTATGTTCCCATATCTTGCGTGGATATGCAACTAGTCCATCTTAAAGGTTGAGCATTCTCATTTAGTCATGTAAAACCCATAAAAATGCAAAATAGAAAACACCATAGCTAAAATGAGAAGCAAATCCTAGCTTCATCCAGTTATTTATTTTGTATAAAATTATATACAGTGCATTACATTAGTGCTTTTTTAATATACAAAAGCACCGTAGCTTTTGTAAAACATTTTCCCCATTTTTTATTCACTTTTCTCTTTTCTTTGAACTTTTTTTGAAAATAATAAGATTATTTTAATATGATGTGATGAGTTGAATGGATTTTTTTTTTAAATATATATATATATATATATATATTATTTTAATATGATGTATCTAAAATGAAGAACGAGATGTATATAAAGGTGATTATGTAAAATAAAAGAAAAAACTTATTACTCTCTTTTTACCCTTAGAGCAATAAACTTATTGAAACAAACGGAGAAGACAGAGAGAAAGATAGATTGAATGAATTCACCTTAGAGTAATAAAGAAAAAAAAATTAAATACACTGAGTAATTCTAAGAATCCACATTGCCATGATGCCATACCCTATATTTTGATTATTTTCACATTGGCCTTACTCCGATACAATTACTTCTGAAGTAGGCACCTACTTTCTTCAATACACATCTTGATGCAATGTCATTAAGTACATCAATCACAACACCATTTCAAATACTTAATAAACAATAATTCAGCAAGAAAAGAGCTGTTCAATTTCAATTTACCATTAAAAAAATCTGAAACTATAATTCCATTATCTTTTCTGCATGCCATTTCAACAATTATTTGAGTTCATCAAAATGTTTTCATCAACATTCCTTTACCATAAGAAGAAGTTTAGTTGTTGAGCACCAATATATATAGTTTAAGTGTGGTTTTTATGTTGGGCTTTGTAGAGCCTAGTTGTGTTTGATCCGGTTGAAGCCCAAGCTCAAGCCCAAGCCCGAGAAAAATTTTTGGCCCGTTTTGTAGCCCATTGTGAATCATATGCATAGGATATAGAAAATGTTTTTTAGTGATTAGGGTTTCGGTCTTGTTGTTGTTTTTGAGAGAAAGAAACATTGTAGCCACACTTTGCATTTTTTCCCTGATAATAGTAAAATATCTGCAACTTCGTGGACGTAGGAAAATTACCAAACCACTTAAATATTGTCTTGTGCGTGTGATTGTTTTCTTTGACGTGTATTTTCTCTATTTTTGTTTCTTATAAGTTGGGAATTTCAGTTGAATTCCCTACATTCTAGAAAATCTAACTATGAGATGCAAGTAAAGCACAAAAAGGGGTGAACGTGCACCTATATGGGACTCAAACGATGACCTACTTTTTAGTCTTTACCCAAATAGCCCCTTTTTTGGCAATTCAAACCATTTTACTTGACTTTACTGACTTAACCGATGGATGCATCAGCACGACCTTATATTAGAATGACTTTATGAGCTTCATATTTTAACTAGTGATTTTCACTCTACTCAGTTTTACACACCATATATTTGAACTGAAACTATGACTTCAAGTCATGATTTTGAACTTAAAAATATTCATGACTGCAAGTCACGATTTTAGTTCAAAAATATGGTATGTGCAAAACTGTATAACAATTTACGTACAACATGTATTACTCAAAACAAATTTCATACTGTCATTGCACCGGGCACGTCATACTGGTCATTGCACCAGCCACAACAATTTCTCCATGTAATATTTTTCTTAAAGAAAATTATTTTGTTCAAATTTATTTTTTTCCTCTTTTTTCTAGCAAAGAAAGTTGGACCACATCTAGCTTAATAAAATTACATCCGTCCGTACACTTCTAGAACTCCTAGGTGGTCATTCTTCAACCCATAGTATAGCACCTTGGCCCTCCTTTATCTTTTGCATTTGAATACAGATAATTGTTTAAGTTTAAGTTGACTAGGGAGGGACAGCAAAAACGACACATTTGTACCTTAAAGTTTCTTTGTTTTCAATGAGGAATTTTTTTTATATTATGCTACAGTCGTTTAGTTGCTTGGTTAGGAAGTTTTAGCCACAGCCACACACACGAACATCAGTGGTTTGCAAAATTTTCTTCCTCTTTTCGGAATTTCACGTGGAGTTAACGAACATGGTTAGCTTTTCTAGAAGGCAATTTTAGTAAAATGTTCAATGCAACAAACGAAGAAACTCGAATCCAATATAGATACACAAGGCCCACTTCACCAACCAAATATTTGCAAAATTTCAAACAAATTGTTTGTCAGCTTTTGCCCGATTATTGTCATCATCGAATAAGTAGTAGCTCGAGTTATTTGTGAGTATTACTAAGAATTTTCCTTACTAAAATTTAGTTGATCATACACATAGATGCTTAAAAGGAATATTTCATACACATGATGGAATAATTACGAGCTAAAAGAGTTCTTTTACCCAAAAATATATATATATATATATATATAATAAATTTTTCAATTTTTTTTCTCAACGTAAGAATTAAAGTATTATTAAATTATTTGCATATGTCATTTACTATGACAATGAAAATAAAAATTATGGTTTGGAGCAATTGTTGTATTTGTGATAATAATAATAATAATAATAATAATAATAATAATAATAATCACCTCCTCTTTAATCTATATAACAAAACACCCACCTTTTTAAATGCAAGCTATTTACAAATGTTGAACATTCCGATTTAAAAAATTCCAAATTTCTTATTAAAAGAGGTGTGGATGACAGTTTAGGTGGGCGGTAAAATAGAACTAAATGTTGAACATTCTGATTCAATTTTTTGGAGAAAGGAAAAGTGAACTCTCGTACGTTCAAGATCCAAAAACTAGTTTTTAAATGTAAGAATTTAGAGGTTCAATAGAATCACATTTTCTCTATTATTTTTTATTTTATTTTATTTGGATGAATAGAAATATATCATTGTAGAAAGAAAACCAAGAACAGACTGGGAATAAATAAATAAATAAATTAGGCAGCCTCTTCCTTCCCTCACGGCAGCACAAAAGGGAGAGGGATATAGAGCAAAAAACTATAGTCAACACCAGAATTTTCAACGTTCCATTACCAAGAACATGGGGTCCATTACAAGATTTGGGGGTCCAAGAAAAAAAAAAATTTCAGAGTCTTTTGTTATTATCAACCACATCTGCAGGAACCCAGTCAAAAGAATCAGATTTTTAAAAAAGGCCTTGTACACAAATGTGACAAAATCTCCTTCAATAAAAAGCCTTGGTCCTACTTCTCTTCTCTTTCTTGATATTAAACATAATTACAACTTATGTCTATAGAAAACTCCTTAAAATAGAATATTAGCAGCTTAAAAAAGCTGTGTAACTTGATGGTCGTTATTGTTGCAAGATTATAGTTGATTATTTAATCGTTAATGATCCATTTGGATTAAAGAAAAAGGAGGGAGAGTAAAATAGAGTTGGCAAAAAATTATGCTAATTTTCTACCTACTCTATTCTGCTCTTCTTCCCTTTCCTCTTAATCCAAACAAACCATTAGTAGATAGTATTATTAATATTTTCTTTGATAATCAAATACTATTACTAATATGAATTAATGGACCATTTTTCCCCTCCCTTGTATGTGTATGTTTGTCTCTCAAAAAAAAAAAAAAAAAAAAAGAATTAATGGAATTGGGTCATTGTATAATTGTATAATTAGTTCTAGGGAGGATTTGTGGATCTTAGAAGGAAAGGTTAAGAGAGAAGTACAAAAAAATCTTTACGTCTCCTTGACTTAGGTTACCTTTTCTTGATTAGTTATATTTTGCTAAATATAACGTTTATTCATTAATCAAATATTCTGGGGTGTTTTCTTACAAATTTTATTTAATTATTGGAGCTATATTGATTTAAAGAAATGAGCCAGATTTTCTTTCTCATTAAAATACTACACATTTATTTGGTTCAATGGATTATTAAGAAGTTATATTTTCCTTCAAACTTGAATTAAGGATGTGTTAAAGTAACAAAGTGTGAATGAATATTATTGACTAAATGGCATGTGTCTTACCATTTAAATTCATTGGTGGGACTCGCCAAAGAGTTGCATCAAAGGGACATGGGCATGTATGCATCATTATAGGATTCCTTCTGTACCAAATGTTTATTATTTCAGGAGTGGTTCTAGGACCGAAAAATTATTTTATAATTTTTTGTCATTATTTTGATATGCACGGAATATTGTAAATGATTGTCTTTCATTTACACATAATTTTTTTTTTTTTCACAATTCACACTTTACCACATTATAATTGTGACAACATTATAATTGTAACTAAATAATTGGGTAATAGTTTGTATCACTAGATTTCTTTTTTCTTATTTCAGCAAAACAAAAAAATGTTTAATGCCTGGCACTTTGGACACGTTTATTTATTACATTTTAAATAAAGGTATTACGAGCTGCGAAGGTCATAGATTCTTTAGTGCTAATCAAATGGTTATAGCCAATGACCTTTGTGTCTGTGTGGGTACCTACTTCCTCGGTTTGACCCTGGTCAGCCCAACTGATCGAATGCAAGGAAAAAAACAAATGCATTATTCATTATTATATTTTTGCTTCACAGACAGAGTATATGAAATTCAGCCTTTACTTGAACTATAACCAATAGGTAGGGACGTACTAATACAATAAATATTCCATAGATTACGGATATTATAATAAAAGAAAAGATAGGCATGTAGGTTTGTACATTATTATTCGGCTAGACCATGATGACAAATTCTATTTTAGTTCATTGACTCATATTGTTTTGTACTGATATAATTTTGAGTATGCCAAATTAAGTTAATTTACAATATAATATCTGTTATACATTTATTTAGTTATGAATTCAGTCTCATTTAATATTTACATGTAACATATTTTTGTCTCTTGAGATTTTGATATCTCATGTATACCTAAGAGTTGAAATGTTCAATTCTAGTTCTAGTTAATGGGAATTGTATAAGATGCATACTCAAGCCATATACATAAATTTTAATAGCCACAATTAGAATATTAAGAGCTGAAAGGGATTCTTTTATAGTAGCAATTCTTATGGCCCTCCATTGTCAATAAATTAAAGTTCTATATATTGAATTAAAATTTTGTTAAAGCTAGCTAAAAGGATAGACTAGATATTAGTTTAGTAGTTTTTTTTTTTTTTTAATAATAATTTAGTTCTATCTGATAGGTATGAGTATAATTAGTGGGAATGTCGGCTAAAATAGCATTATAATTTTGAAGTACATACAACAAACTTAGATAAAGTTGGCACCTAACCAAATAGACATTTACACTAAAATAATGTAAAACATATTTGATTTGAAGGCTAAATAAAATAAAATTAGAAACATAAGATGAAAGAATGATGAATAGCTTTTATATATATATATATATATATATATTGCAAGACGTGCGCATTAATCTCAAAAGAAATTATTAAAGATAAAGGTTCTAGATGGCAAAAAAAACATGACAAATTTTTTTTATAAGAAATTGAAAAAAGAGCCGGTTATCTTATTCCGTCTCTCTCTCTCCTCACCTTCCCATAATCTGTCACACTCAATCTCATGGCCATAGCGGTTTATACGTATCCGTCAATTTCATAAAATGGCTTACTCGGCTACATATTTTCATCCACACATGGGCAATCATCATTGCACCAGCCACTACTAGTCAAGCAAGTGGAATGAAAGGATAAGTATTTAAATTACCTAGGCAGGGAAAAAACAAAATCTCATGTTTGCATGTGGTATAAGTGTGGAAACTAGTAAAGCACGAGGATAAAGATGGGTTAGAAAGTTCGTTTACTTTCAACTTGTTCTTATTTAAGAACTGAGAAAAGAAAAAAGAAACAAAAAAGTTTTTTTTTTTCTCATACGAGTTAAAAATTCTATTCTATCTTAATTTAATTGTATATACATGTGAGAGTTCCTTCTCATATTGTTGTATTAGAAAAGTTTTGCTGCATATAAGAGTATATGACAGCAGAAAGAAAGGGGCATGTGTTCAAGTGTCTACTTGGTCAATTGCATTACACACATGTCCTCTTCTTTTTGCTGTCACATACATACCTCTATATGTAGCAATTACTAAGTACAAATATGCAGTAAAACATTTCCCATCTTGTACGGATTCTTTTCTCTAATGCCCCTTTTTTTTTGGGTCAACAATGTCTAAAAATGGCCTAAATCTTGCCCACTTAACAGTCTTACCTGAATGAAAATTGAAATACTGACGTGGAATAAACAAATTAATTACCTGCTTCGCTTCTAGAAAGGCCACACACAAATTAAGTGACTCGAATTCAACTCAGTCAAACTAATTGCGTCTAGCTTTGTCTCTTGCTCTCTCCTTTTCTTTTTGGGTGGGATGGGTGAAAAAAAATATCAAGCAATACAGCAAAAAAATTACAGAGAGAGAGAGAGTGTGTGTACTGAATTATATTGTGAGAAAATGATCTCTTATATACAGAAGTCTCACTTAATTAACGAACTAACTAATCATTTAACCTCTCTCAGAAACTGAAATCAGCTAAAATAATCACAGAAATATGTGACCAATCAGTGTCTTCATATGCTATTGGGTCTCAATTCAGCAACTTCATCCACTTCACAGAACAATCATGAGAAGTTTTGACGGCCCAAAATTTCCTGCCTTTAACTAATAATTAATTGCCTCAAGTAACTGGAATACTAACCAATCTGCTAACTATTTCAACAACACTGTTTTTAAATGATTATACTGACTATAATATTGACTGAATAGCCTGGCCTCTGTCCTCCACAACTACGTAGATTTCAGCCCCTTTTTTCAACAGCCATGAACATCAAAATGATAACGATGGAATAGGTCTTTTTGACTTTTTGAATCATATAATAATAATATACCAAAATTCAAATGATTAACATGAGAATAAATAGAGATTGCTTGCAGCAATTAGATATTCATTTTCACCAAGCAGCTATGGCGATCATTGAGATAGAGAAGTTGAGGATTCATGAATGTTCGGTTGGGAGACATCGATCAGTCTCACAAGCACTTCCAAGGAGAAAGAAAACAAAGAAATCGAAGCGCCGGTATGTGTTCGTTCTTCATTTTCTTATGACTCAAAATAGACCCTTATGGGAAAGAACGTAACAGTTCAAGAATTTTAAAAATAAATAAATAAATAAAAATTTACTACTCATTCTATTTAGTGGCATTAGCCCATAAATTTCATCTCTTTCTTTACCATAAACTCTGCTACCCTTGTCTTTTCTACCTTATAAAACCACTCCATAATTTTATTTTATTATCTCCCTTTGGAAATAATTTGAATTATAAATGGTGATTAATTATATTATTTAGTTGAGGAGGAAAAGGGTATTATGATTAATAAGGATGATGTGATAAGCGATGAAGGGTGGTTGAGTGCACCTTATAGTGTAGGTCAAAATCACTTGTTATTGGATTTGGAAGCTGGTCTGATCTAATTCTCCCATCTCCATCTTCATGAAATTGTCCTTTCAAAAACTTCATTTAACTGAAAGACTTTAATGGCTTGTTTGGAAGTTTAGAGAGGAAGGAAAGTAGAGGGGAGTAGAGGGAAGGGGAGTGGTGGAGAGTAGAATAGAGGAGAATGGTTCACCTCTACCTTATTTGGATGTTTTTAAAATTAATAAGGGGGAATGGAGTAATTAGCCCTTCCCCTTGTGTAATTTTGTTAATATAATAAGGATAAATTAGGTAATTTACTTAATCAATAGTTTATGTACTCTACTCTCCCTCCAAATCTCTCCAATTTGGGGGAATTAAAATTGGGAGGCTAAAGAGAGTTCAAACCCTTCCAAACTCCTCTAAACCCCTTCCCCTCATTCTTTAAAAACTTCCAAACAAGGTAATTGTATTACTCTCCCTCTCTCTACTCTACTCCCCCTCCTTTTTTAAACATCCAAACATGCCATAAGAGTAAAAGCTTCTCTCTTTTTAGTGTAAGATTTGAGTTTAGGTCATTCAATTAATTGACAATTTCCTTCCATTCCTTAGAAAACCCATGTGCATGAGCTATTTTGTGAAGGATAGACCACATAACAATCTGATTCCCCTCTCTTTGAGCTTTCCAAAATTACATGTTTTATCTTTTGTTTAAGATCTTTGAAATGGTGGACAAAAATTTGACTCCCAAAGTGATTGGTCATCTTATGGGTGAGTGAGGGATTGACTTTACCATAATTTGGTTATCTTTTGAGTTGTTTACTTCTTTGAAAGTCTATTTGCTTTAATGTTAAATTAATGAGAGGTTGATTTTTTCACTTTACTCATTATTTTAGGATTGTATCAGTTGAATGTTAACATTACAAAATCTTGACTGCCAAGCTAATAACTAATCGATGTATTTAGCGTACATCTTGGTACTTTGGTAATCCATTATTAAAGAGAGAATGAAAGTAACAACACAAATTTAACCAAGGTCCATGTTCATAAACATCAAGCTAGACTGATTGGAGGTCGAGGTACATATCCATAAACATCAGGCTAAACAGAGTGGAGGTGAAGGGTTGTTAAGGAGAGTTTCATGAAAATATGTTAAGAGAGTTTTGTGATGGTATAGGGTTTTTGGAATTGAGATTCAAGAAAAGGACGTATGTTTTGTACTTGCATGTTTGTGTTATTCTTCTCTTTTTATATTTAATATTCTAAGGGTTTTTATAAATAGAATATATGATTTCTCATTAGAACACCTTCGATTTCTCATGTGACTCCTCCTATTCTCTTCTCTCATTTGAGCATTTTTTGTTCTTATAACACTATGAATCAATCTAGTCTCTGTATCTAATTGTAGGTTTGTGATAATACTTTATTGGACTATTTAGATCTACCTCAAACTAAATAAATTAGTAGGCTAAAATATTGTCTGTTTTTTCACTAGCTTGCAATGGATGTGATATGATGTTAGAATTGCCATTTAAGAAATTTCGTTGATGTAAAAAAAAACGCATGTGTACAGAAATCGATTAATTCCATTAAGATTTATTTTTTTATAAAAATATAATGTTCTATTATTGTCACAGATAAATATAATGTTTTTTTTTTTTTTTTGAGAAGGGATAAATATAATGTTTAAGAGGTTTATACTGAAATTGAAAAATAAAGAACTAAGTTAATATTCACATAAAAATTATAAATCCTTTATTTGTTTCTTTGGGTGTAGTTTTGTTATTCATTATTTTTTTCAAAGTGTCTATGTAATCTTAGGTCATCATTGCATACGTATCTTGCTGACAAAGGATGACATGCACGTCATGAAGTGCACGTCATGCCGACATATTTTAGTTGACGTATTGTCAATGAATAGTTTAAAATTTTCAGTGGCACTGAGCCTTAAAATACGACTTTTCTCAAGGATAATTCATCATGGACTTTGTTTTTGTAAATTAATAAATAGGAGTAGCATCAATATTTAGCCATTGGATATTCTCTTTTTTTGTTTTTATGCTTATTTTGTATCACATGATTCATCACGAAAATGCCTCACTTTAACTATTTTTTGTTAACCTCGAATATTTACGTTTTATATGTCACTATCTTTGTTAGCCCTTTCTTTTTTATAAACTCATGATTTATTTTTTATATTTTTTAATAGTGCAAACGGGAAAGAAGTTCGCTCCTCCATAGAATTCCATGATCCACTTAACTTTCTCATAACGATCTTGCTTAATGTTCTTGGAGTAACCTTTAAAGGCTCAGGCATCTCTCCACTCAAAGAGCACGATAAAATCACGTTGTTATTTATCATGGTAATAGCTATCTACAGCATCGTATTTTTGGGGATAAAGCTAGGACCTCAAAACGCAACCTACCTCCCAATGTTCAAGTTTATTTGTGTCATTTGTGCAATTCTTTCATGTGAGTTGCTTGCTTCAATCCTCGTCAATCCCTTAAAGCTGCTCATCATTAATATATGTGGATTCTTTGTAGAGCTTATTCGTCGGAGCTGGTACAAACTAATTTATGAGCTTCTCTGCCATGCATCTAATAAACTGGTACATTGGATCCAACATACATCCCAAGCATTCAAAAGTTTTTCTTTGTTTGGCGGCACAAATAGACAAGATCAAGATGATATCGTCTAATTGGCCTATTTATGTGAATTGGCAATAGTTATTTGGTCGTTTGATATGCGTAAAATTAATGTCAAATTATATGTTACTTTCCCATCAAACTAAGAAACAATTTCTTTGCTCATGTAATTTGTTCTTATGTACAATTTATTGTTTTTCTTATCTAAATGCTTGATTAGGCTAATTAAGTTTTGGTTACTTATTAAGTTGTCAAGTTCATCCATTTTTCCCTTCCAAATTTAAATCATGAAGAATATAAAGTTTTGGGATAATCGTTAATGAGATTATGCACATTACATGAGTTCAGAATTTGGAATAAGATCAAACTTCTAGTATTTTGAACTTTTTTAAGTTTGGTATTTTCGACTCATGAGGTCGAATTTTTTTTTCTATTAATAGTTTGATACTCCAGAGATTTTTGGAAACTGAAATATTGAGATTAGTTTTGGATTTTACTTGATGTAATTTTCTCCTTTTTGGAATGAATACTATTCTACAAGGAGACTTTACGCACTTGTAAAGTGAAAATTTTATGTCTCGTTGTCACATGTACAATTCATAACCTCAATACACCCAAATAACTTTCCCAAACAAATATTGAGATTAGGTACTCAAGTTATTTATGAATGTTACTAAATATTAGTCACAGGCTTAAGCTTAATTAATCAGGTTATTCTCGATGATGCTTGGCTAAAAGTCAGTTCCTGTTCACCATCAAGGTGCATGAAGAAGCCAGCAAATGAGTCATGAGAATTGCATGCAAAAAATCTCGAGGGTGGTTCTGTCTGGTCAGAGGGGAATCCTGGTTGCATTTAGCATCTTTGGGCTCAAGATGTATAAACTACTATATAGTATTTGCATGAATAAAATTTCTATAGTTTCCCTTAAAAAATATATGGGGTTAACAAGAATACCTGTTAAAAAATTGTTTTATATCAAAATTTTTTACTTTATGTCAGATTTTTTTTACTAGCTTTATATGGTATGGAGTCAATGAAGTTAATTTTTTGAATTCCACTTACTACTTTAGTCATATTTTCAATTCCCTCATATTAATTGAACTCCACGATAATTCATTTTTAATTTCCCAAATATATATATATATATATAGAAAAGTTCTAGAATGGAAAACCTTCACTCCTAAGGAATCACAGCTCATTAATTATTAATGGCACGTGTCTTACCATTTAAATTCAATGGTGGGACTCAAAGGGGCAATGGCATGCCCAAAAAATAAAGCACTTCGAAGAAATTTTGGAAAAGAAATTGAAAAAAATAGTATTTTATTCCTTCTAGAGCTTGGCTTTGTTTAAGAGGTTACTGCGTGTTCTATAAGCCTAAAAGTTGTAGGCCAGTGTCTAAGTCAACAAAAAAAAAAAAAAAACTTCTTTTTGAATGAGGCCAGACATTCAACGAGGCAAACTTAAGTGTGCATACTATGGCTTAGGCTGAGTCTGGTTCAGCTTTTTGTAAAAGTGTATAATGAAAAAATTGAGTTTTTAAAAAGTGCATAATGAAAAAGTGCATTTTTAAAAAACTGAGTGTTTGGTAAAAGCTGTTAAAAAGTTCTTTTTGAAAAAGCTGAGTGTTTGGCTAGCACTTATAAAAGTGGCAGTTTAAGGGTTAAATTACCAAAAAGGACAATGTATATATAAAGGAGTTTATTTCATACTTTTTTTTTTTTAATATGAGTTTATTTCATACTTAAATCAACTACTTCATATACTTAAATCAATTTTTCTCTTTCTAAAAAAATTAATTTTTTCTCATCAATATTAGCTAATAATAACCTACCACTTAAGATTTATTGTGAAAATATTGTAAAATTATTGTGATAATTGATACTGATTTTAATTTTAACGTACTATTAAAATTATTTTTTTCTCTTTCTAAAAAATTATTTTTTTCTCACCAATATTACCTAATAATAACCTACCATTTAAGATTTATTGTAAAAATATTGTGATAAAAATTAATACAGATTTTAATTTTAACGTACTATTAAAATTATTTTTTTCTCACTAATATTAACTAATAATAACCTACCTTTTAAAATTTATTGTGAAAATATTATACAAATATTGTGACAACATTTCCTCTTTCTTCTTTTTTTTCCCCCTCTTTTTTCTCCTCCACCCACGTACCCTTCTCTTTTTTCTTTTTCTTTTTCTTTTTCCTTCTTTCCCCTTTTTCCCTACCACTTCCCCTCCAAGACATTCCACTTTTCACTTTTTTCTTCATCCCTTTTTTCTTTTCCCCTTTTTTCCTTTCTCTTTTCCTCCAGAACGTTGTTCCACCGCTGAGCTCTTTTTTTTTTTTTTTTTGACAATTCGAAAGCCGCTCTTTCACTTCCTCCAGAGAAGATGATGATGATGATGATGATGAAGATGAAGACGATTGAAACATTGGGTTTGTATTTTTTTTTTTTTTTTTTGATTTTGGGTTTGGGTTATGGGTTTTCAATTAATTGTTTAATTTTGAGTTGATTTTCTGTGGATTTTGGGTTTGATTTTGAGTTGGGTTTGAAATGGGTTTTGTTGATTTTGTTGATTGTGGTGGTAGACCGGGTTCACGGATGACTTACCACGGAGAGGGCAGAGAAGAGATGAGCGTGAGAGTGAGAGAGCTCAGGGCTTGACAGTAGAGCAGAGAAGAGACGAGAGAAATAAAAGGGAAAGCATGAGAATTGAGGTATATATCTGCAAGGGTAATTTGGTAAACAGCAAGAGCTAACGGATAAAAATGCGCGTTTCCTTTTGTTTATGGACCTCTACTACTGCATATTTGTTGCACGTTTCCGGACCATTTTTTGCCTTGGCCCAAAACGCAACTTTTTTCAAAAAGTTGCGTTTTGGGTTAAGCCAAACGCAAATGACTTCTCAGCATTTTGCAAATGCGCATATTTGGTAAAAGTGGGCTCAAAACGCCCAACCAAACGGGCACTTATGAGTTATGAGTATTAAAAACTAACCTACCATTTAAAGGCAGCTATTGGCTGGTAAGCAAGAAAAAATCATCTACAGAAAAAGCCAAAAAAATCAGCTAAAAGTTTTCAAACTTCCATGGATAATGATGGTAACAACGGTTTTGAATTTGCCCGTAAAGTACAAGAATAATACACAAAAGAATTAATTAGCATATTGTTTAATTTGATTAATGATAATGATTAATTTTCTATTAAAAAAATATTGATTAATTATTAGGGTCAACAAGTAAAATTATTCATTTTCAAAATCCTATTTTATTGGGTTTTTTTTTTTATTTAAATTTTAAACAATTAGAAGCCTGAAAAAAACAACTTCCCAGTCCTTTAATTTTTCTACTATCTTCAAATTTCAATATAATACAAATAAACTTAAAATAATTACCATTAAAATTTTCTTTATCCTCTACCTTTTATTTTTGTCTTCCACCATCACTACGGTTACCAATAAATGTGTATGATGAACATAAGGAGGATGTCATTAGCAATTTAGGTCACAGTCGACATGTTATGGGATTTGGAAAGTTGTTCTGATCTTATCCTCTCATCTCCATGTTCTTGAATTTGTTCTTTCAAAATCCTCATTTAACTAAAAGAGGCTAATAGTAATAACTTCACTCTTATTTTTGTATAATTTGAGATTAGGTAATTCAAATTTCAAACTTCATAGGATTGCCTCTTGAAAACCCTACTCTCTTTTTTTTACTTTTTATTTATTTATTATTGTGGGGGATAAAAACTCAGAGCTACTTAACGGGCCTGGAATACCGAGTTAAGAAGTATTATATTTCCGAGGAGCAATAGTTGGGTGGGGACGGCCCATCTGAAGGCAGGAAGCCCAGAAGTAGAGGGAGTACCGTCCGAAGAGGTCACTACTGGTCCGAAGATGTCTCACTCCTCGGCCACAAATAGCCTTGATCAAATAAACATATGAAAGGTCCGTATAATCTTCCTAGCAATCCCAATGATGATGATAAGTTCTGGGTAGGTCTGGAGATGATCAAAACAATGAGATATCTAAAGGAAAAACTGTCACCACCGCATTTAATGCACTACAACAGCTTTTCTGACCGCATTTATGTGGAGAAGACCCCTGAACAGTGTAACCTCAACTACTGCCACTCACAAAGAACTAAAGTAAGTACATGACATGACATGCACTCAAGTAGATATGCGAATGAAGAACAGGTGGACGATGGAGATGATGGAAAAGGATGCTATATAAAGAAGAAGGATCCCTGATAAGAGGGAGGGAGAGAAAGAAAAGAGAAGCTTTACTGTAACTCTGAATGTTGTAATCACTGTTCACTTAATAAAACATCTCTTCGGACATTCATTTAGGGAGTTGTTCATGCATTATTTCATGTTATCATCACTGCAAGTAACCTAGCCTATCATTGTTTACTTCATAACCAGCTCAGATCTTTTACCCACTCTCTACAAATTCATTGCCCTGAGTTCATTGGGCCTTCAACCCATATCTTTTGGGCTTGGGCTACAAAAACGGACCCTATAATTGGCGCCGTCTGTGGGAAGAGCATGTGCAGGGGCGAAGACAACGATAGGTGATGGCTGGACACGGTCAACAAGAAGCGGAGTCTAGGGCATCTCAGCATGTGGACCCTTTTCTTAACCTGGAGCGAAGACAAGACCGCGAGGGTAGCGTACACACCGTGCCCCCTAGTCAAAATCAATCACATGGTGGGAGTCGCATGTCCCATGCAGAGAAGAACCAAAATTTGCAGCGGGAGATTGAAAAGCTAAAAAGGGAGTTATGCCATGCAAAGAGGAAACGGGTGTCCTCGTATTCTGACGAGGGCCCAAATGACGAGCCGGACGTCACTTACCAGCATAAATCTAGGACACCAGCCAGCGAGTCCTATACCTATGAAGAGGAATCTCATCGCAAGGAGCAATGTAGAAGTCCATCACGGGGAGACGTGGGACACGATGCCATGAGCAGGGCTCTAAACCAGATCTCCAAGTCACCCTTCACGCGCAGGATTGAAGAGGCGAGACTTCCTCAGCGCTTTAACCAACCAACGTTCACCATCTACAACGGCAAAATAAACCCCGTGGAACACATAAGCCACTTTAACCAAAGGATGGCTGTCTACTCCAAAGACGAAGCGCTGATGTGTAAGGTTTTCCCTTCCAGTCTTGGGCCAGTTGCCATGAGGTGGTTTGATGGGCTGAACCCAAATTCCATCAACTCTTTCAAAGAGCTCACCCAAGCCTTTGGTTCACGTTTGTCACCTGCCGAAGAGTGGCCCGACCCTTGTCTTCTCTACTGTCTTTGAGCATGCAGGAAGGAGAAACATTGAAGGTGTATTCAAACAGATATTGGGAAATGTTCAATGACATAGAGGGCAATTTTGATGCAATGGCCCTAGAAACGTTTAAGCTCGGCCTCCCTACTGACTATGGTTTAAGGACATCCTTGTCTGGTAAACCCGTTACTAGCATGCGTCAGCTAATGGACCGCATTGAGAAGCATAAGAGAGTTGAAGAAGACCAACAACAAGGGAAAGGCAAGGAGAAGGTTATCCCCCAAGAGATGAGGGATTTCAGGTCGGATCGATACGCCAACAGCAAACCAAGGAGAGATTTTTCGGCATAGTCAGGAGCAACCAACCCCCAGACTGTCAACACCGTATTCAGAGATCCAGTCCATCAGGTTTTAGAAAAGGTCAAGAACGAGCCGTTCTTCAAGTGGCCGAACAAGATGGTAGGGAATCCTGATAGACGTAATCGCAATATCTATTGCCAATACCACCAGGATCATGGACACACGACTAAGGACTGCAGAAGTTTGTGGGTTCATTTGGACCAACTGGTCGGCGAAGGGAAACTGCGACATCTCTTACATCACACTAGTGGTCGAAGAGGTCCGATGAGTGCAGAGTCCCGGAGGGATGATCCTTTAAAACCCCCTCTGGGAACTATCAATGTTATCTTTGCAGCCCCAGGGAGGACAAGGTCCTGGCCGTCCAAGATCATGTCGGTGGGTCAGCTACCTGCAGAGGAATCTGGTCAAGATCCGAAGAGGTGTAAACTGGGCGATCAACTAGTTTTAGGTTTCTCAGAGGCGGACAAGGTGGGTACTGTCCAACCTCATGATGATGCGTTGGTTGTCACCCTCAGAATTAGGGGGCATGATGTGAAACGGGTGATGGTTGACCAAGGTAGCGCTGCAGAAATAATGTACCCTGATCTCTACAGGGGCTGAACCTTAAACTTAGTGACTTAACACCATATAGTTCTCCGCTGATAAGTTTCGAAGGAAGAGTTGTTACCCCGAAAGGCCAAATACGACTACCTGTGCAGACTGGCTCAGAGGTGGTGGAGGTGGATTTCATAGTTATGGACGTTTTTTCACCCTATACGGCGATTGTAGCCAGACCTTGGCTGCATGCGCTAGGGGCGATTTCTTCCACCTTGCATCAGAAAATCAAATACCCATCCGAAGGCCAGGTTTGTGAAATCCGGGGGGATCAATCTATAGCTAGACAATGCTTGGTAGCTGCCATTCAACATGAGCCAGGAGCCGAGTCATCAACCAAGGCCGAAAGGGGCTTATAGCAACCAAAGCATCAGTCATCGCCCACTGAAGATCCGGACAAGGACGCAGGGTGCGAAGATTTGACAAAAGTCCTCATTGGAGATAATCCCGAAAAATTCTTTCAAGTTGGATCCTAGTTACCTTTGCAGGAAAAAGAGGAGTTAGTACGACTTCTTAAGGAGAACCTCGACGTATTCGCCTGGGATGCTTATGAAGCCCCAGGGGTGGATTCGGAATTTATATGCCACCATTTGAAAGTAAACCCCATGATCACCCCTAAAAAGTAGCCCCCTCGGCATCGATCGAGGGAACACGCTGAAGCAGTCAGAGAAGAAGTAGTAAAACTCAAACAAGCTAGAGCTATTAAAGAGGTTTTCTACCTAGAGTGGTTGGCAAATACTGTGGTGGTGAAAAAAAAGAATGGAAAATGGCGAGTATGTATGGACTTCACTGACTTAAATAAGGCATGCCCTAAAGATCCATTTCTCATGCCAAAAATTGATCGGCTGGTAGACGCCACTGTCGGACACCCCTGAATGAGCTTCTTGGACACATTCCAAGGCTATCATCAGATACCCTTAGCCCTGGAAGACCAAGAGAAGACAGCTTTCGTGACTCCCATGGGTAACTATCATTATAAGGTAATGCCATTCAGTTTGAAAAATGCGGGTTCTACTTACCAAAGGATGATGACGAGGATGTTTGAACCACAGCTGGGAAGAAATATGAGATTTACATAGATGACATGGTGGTGAAGAGCAAAGTGGTGGCCAAGCACGTGAAAGACCTAGAAAGTACCTTTGAAGTTCTCCGGAAATACAAGCTACACTTGAACGCTTCTAAGTGCTCATTTGGTGTGGGATCAGGCAAGTTTCTAGGGTATATGGTGACTCACAAGGGAATTGAGGTCAACCCTGATCAGATAAAGGCCATCAATGAGTTGCAAGCTCCTCGGAATCCCAAGGAGGTTCAGAAACTGACAGGGCTGACGGTAGCCCTAAATCAATTTATCTCTCAATCAGCGGATAGGTGTTGGCCCTTCTTTTCCTTGATTAACAAGTGGAAAGGATTCAAGTGGACGGAAGAGTGCGCTGTGGCCTTCCAACAGTTAAAATATTATCTAGCTCGACCACCAATCATGTCCAGCCCTGAGCCCGACGAGGTCTTGTTCGCGTATATCGCTGTAGCTACCCATACTGTAAGCTTGGTACTGATCCGAGCAGATGGCAGTGTGCAGAAACCCGTTTATTGTGTAAGCAAGTCGCTGCATGATGCTGAGATCCGTTATTTACCGTTGGAAAATGCTATTCTAGCAGTTGTACTCGGCACACGAAAGCTCCCACATTACTCCCAAGCCTATACAGTCGTCGTTCTCACCCAGCTTCTGCTCAAGGCTATACTCCGAAATGCAGACTACACGGGAAGAATTGCAAAATAGGGGGCAATCCTAGGGGCTTTTGATATCAAATATATGCCACGCACCTCGGTCAAGGGCCAGGTGCTTGCTGATTTGGTAGGCGAGTTCACGGAGCCCTGATTAGAAGAAGTGAAGCTGACATCAGACATGGATGAAAAATCGATTGGTATGATCTCATACCAAGGCCCTTCCCATTGGGAGGCGTACGTGGATGGTGTTGCAAACCAGAGAGGCTCTGGAGTGGGGCTAGTGCTGATATCCTCCGAGGGAATCGTTATTGAAAAAGCATTAAGGCTGGGTTTCTCGGCAACAAATAATGAGGTGAAATACGAAACCCTGTTGATGGGGATGAGTATGGTCCAAAAGATGAGGGGAAAGACAGTAAAGTTATTCTCGGATTCAAGGCTGATTGTGGGTCAAGTACAAGGGGAGTTTAAGGCAAAGAACGAAAGAATGCAGGGATACTTGAGTCGAGTCAAACATTTGCAGTCAGGGTTCGAGTCTTTCAGCTTGCTGCATATTCCTAGGAATGGTAACTCACATGCTGACTCCTTGGCCACTCTAGCCACCTCTTCGGCACAAGATTTGCCGAGAGTTATCCTCGTTGAGGACTTACATAAACCCACCGAAGCAGGAAAAGAAGTAACTCAAGTACATCAGGTTAGGGCTAGACCCAGTTGGATGGACCCTTTAGTTAAGTTTCTAAAGGAAGATATCTTGCCTGAAGAGAAGGGAGAAGCCGATAAAATTCGGAGGAAAGCAGCTAGGTTCTGGTTGTCTGAAGATCAGAAACTATACAAACGTTCCTATTCAGGACCGTACTTGTTGTGCGTGCATCCTGAAAAGGCTGAGCTATTATTAGAGGAACTGCACGATGGAATCTGTGGAAGCCACACTGGAGGTAGATCCTTGGCTCACCGAGCCATCACTCAAGGGTATTGGTGGCCAAACATGCAAAAAGAAGCCCTGGATTATATTAAAAAGTGTGATCAGTGTCAGCGATTCGCCCCACACATTCATCAGCCAGGAGGGACTCTCAACCCGCTATCTAGCCCACCCTAAACATCAGGCTAAACAGACTGGAGGTGGAGGGTTGTTAAAGAGAGTTTAATGAAAATATGTTAAGAGTGTTTTGTGATGGTATAAGGTTTTTGGAATTGAGATTCAAGAAAAGAATACTTTTGTTTTGTACTTGCATGTTTATGTTATTCTTCTCTTTTATTTATATTTAATATTCTAAGGGTTTTTAAATATAGAATCTTGGATTTCTCATTAGACAACCTTAGATTTCTCATGTGAATCCTTCTATTTTCTTTTCTCATTTGAGCATTTTTTTTGTTCTTACAACACTATGGATCAATCTAATCTCTGTTATCTCATTATGGGTTTGTGAGAATACTCTATTTGACTTTTTAGATCTACCTAAATAAATTAGTAAGCCAAAATATTATCTGTTTTTTCACTAGCTTGCAATGGATGTGATATGACGTTAGAATTGCCATTTAAGAAATTTCGTTGATGTAAAAAAAACGCATGTGTATAGAAAATGATTAATTTCATTAAGATTTATTTTTTTATAAAAAAATAATGTTCTATTATTGTAACAGTTTTTTTTTTTTTTTTTTTTTTTTTTTTTTTATGAACAAAAGGGGAGGCGGGGGCGACCATTTGTGACTAAGCCCCCAGGGCGTGACCTAATAGGGGCACCCCCCGCTAGGGAATGTTGGATTGAGTCATAGCTACTGTGACAGGGGCACCACAGACCTCACCCTAACACCCCAATAGAGCCAGCAGGAGAGGCACATTGCAAGCTAGGAACCCTCCTCCCACACGGTACCCGCCACGACTCGAACGAGAGACCTTGTGCTTGCATGTGGGATCTCTTCCAACTGGGCCAGTTTATATTCACATAAAAATTATAAATCCTTTATTTGTTTCTTTGGGCTTAGTTTTGTTATTCATTACTACCTCCATCCCATTTTTTTGTCCTCTATTCCATTTTGAGATGTCCCAAAATGTTGTCCTGTTTCTAAAAATAAAAGTCATTAATTTACTAATGTTCCTATTATACCCTTATTAATTTATTAATTCAATTTTTTAATAAATTTTTTTAAGGGTAGTTTTGGAAACTTATACATTTTTAAAAGATAGATAAGACAATAAATGATGTTTCCTTAAAAAGTTTGACTTTTCAAACAGGACAAAAAAAATGGGACGGAGGGAGTATTTTTTTCAAAATGTCTATGTAATCTTTGGTCATCATTGCATATGTATCTTGCTGACAAAGGGTGACATGCACGTCATGCATGCATGGCATGAAGTGCACGTCATGCCGACAAATTTTAGTTGACGTATTGTCAATGAATGGTTTAAAATTTTTTGTTGACTTGTCCATGCAACTTTACCACCGAGCCTTAAAATACGACTTTTCTCAGGATAATTCATCCTGGACTTTGTTTTTGTAAATTAATAAATAGGAGTAGCATCAATATTTAGCCATTGGATATTCTCTTTTTCTGTTTTTTTTTTTTTTTTTTTTTTGGCTTATTTCGTATCACATGTTTCATCATGAAAATGCCTCACTTGAGCTCGAATTAAGTTTTATAGGTCACTATATATCTTTGTTAGCTTTTTTTTCTATAAACTCATGATTTATTTTTTTATATTTTTTAATAATGCAAGCGAGAAAGAAGTTCGCTTCTCTAGAGAATTTCATGATCCACTTAATTTTCTCATAACGATCTTGCTTAATGTTCTTGGAGTAAGCTTTAAAGGCTCAGGCATCTCTCCACTCCGAGAGCACGATAAAATCACGTTGTTCTTTATCATGGTAATAGCTATCTACAACATCGTATTTTTGGGGATAAAGTTAGGACCTCAAAATGCAACCTACCTCCCAATGTTCAAGTTTATTTGTGTCATTTGTGCAATTCTTTCATGTGAGTTGCTTGCTTCAATCCTCATCAATCCCTTAAAGCTGCTCATCATTAATATATGTGGATTCCTTGTAGAGCTTATTCGTCGCAGTTGGTACAAACTAATTTATGAGCTTCTCTGCCATGCAACTAATAATCTGGTACATTGGATCCAACATATACCCCAAGCATTCAAAAGGTTTTCTTTGTTTGGCAGCACAAATAGACGAGATCAAGATGATATCGTCTAATTGGCCTATTTATATGGATTGGCAATAGTTATTTGGTCGTGTGATTATACTTTTATTACATTTAATATCTTTAAGAATAGCTATTTCTTAAATTGAGTTCTAATTATAATTATTCATTTTTAAAATATTTGTATTAGTTATTCATTAAATTGAAGAATATTTATTTACTTCTAAAAGGGTTGTAACAACAGTTAATAGCCTTGTAAGTTGTAGTTAAAATGACAATTCTTAATGTTTTTAATAGAAACATTGGGAATTTAAATATGCATTTTGAATTAAAAATATAAGAGAGAGAGAGAGAGATGGGATTGTAATAGTTATATTCAATGTATGTAAAGCATGATTATTGGTTGATTAGAGTTGTGTAAATACACCTCATCAGTCATCAACTTCTACATAAGCTATAGTAGCATAAGTCCGTCAATTACTTTTCTCTTGGTAGTCTTGTGCTTCTATCAATTATTTTGATCCATCTCTTTTGTGTATACATATGAGAAATTTTGATTGGAAGACCAATGTGACTTTTTGTTAAGGAATATACTTTTTTTTTTCAGCTTTTATTAGATTTATGCACATAAACATTCAACAATAGTATTGATGAGGCAATTTTAGATAGGTGAGTGAGGTGTGGTCATCTTGTCTTTCGTAGTATTATGAATGAATCAATGAACCACTTGAGAGAGAGAGAGAGAGAGAGAGAGAGAGAGAGAGAGAGAGAGAGAGAGAGAGAGAGAGAGAGAGAGAGAGAGAGAGAGAGAGAGAGAGAGAGAGAGAGAGAGAGAGAGAGAGAGAGAGAGCACTTTTACTAGTACAATTATTCCAAAATTACCGATATCGCCAAAGTTTCAACTTTTTTTTTTGCAAAAGAAACCTCAAAATCTTCTCAGGCCATCCCTATTTAATCAAACTAAACACATATTCACCACAAAACATAACATGCACCCACCAAAAAAAAAAAAAATCATATCAAGGAAAGACTAATTAAAAAAGATTTAACTGAAGTATAGCGACACTAAAGTATGCAAAAATCATACTTTACTATAAATTATCTTTTAAAGAAGAATTAAAGTGTGTATATATATATATATTTATCTGTTTACTATAGCGACACTAAAGTATGCATGCATCACTGCTATCTGCATAGCATTGAACGATGTTTAAAAAATAAGAAATCTTAAATCCACCTAATTAAGTAGTTGCACACTTTCCTGGCTTCCTATCATGCTCACTATTAGATATCAAGATCATTAGTCACATGGAGGGACCGCCAAATAGTCGTGTTTAAAGGGCTAGATTTTCTCATTAAAATACTACACAATAATTTGGTTCAACGGGTTATTTAGATTTTTTTTTTTTTTTTTTTTTTTCCAAACTTGGACTAAGATTTGTCAAGTTTGTGAAAGTAACCAAGATTTGAATGCTATATTCATTTGAACTATAAATTTCAAAAATATGATTTTTTATGTGGACTGAAATAAAACTATATAACTTCAAGATATTTTATATGTATAATCTTATTAAACACTGGATCCAGTCAATGAAAGTTATACACACTGACATAGAAATTAGTTTTGGGGACAAATTAATCACTGGTCTATGTACACATGGGTCTGGTAACGAGGATATAGCTTAATCATAATCATAAATATGATTAGATATATATATATGTAAATCGGTTAAAATCAATGAAACTTTTTTAATCTTTTTTTGAACTCATTGCAAATTGCAAATTCTAATTTTTTTAGAACTCATAGCAAATTATGATTTTTGATGTTTTGAAACGGCATATTTGTAAAACTAATGTCAAAGTATATGTCACTTTCCCATCAAACTAAGAAACAATTTCTTGCTTATATAATTTGATCTTTTGTACAATTTATTATTTTGCTTATCTAAATGCTTTATAAGGCTAATTAGGTTTTTGGTTAGTTATTAAGTTGTCAAGCTCATCCACTTTTCCCCCTTCCAAATTTAAATTATGACGAATATAAAGTTTTGGAACATTTGTTGATGAGATTATGCGCGTTAAATGAGTTTAGAAATTTGGAATAAGATTGGATGAATTCTAAAACATTAGAATTTACAATTTACAGTGAGTTCAAAAAAAGATATAAAAATTTTATCGACTTTAAACAATTCACATATATCTAATCATATTTATATTCTTAACAATTTTGTGACTATAGTTGCTCTATATTCCCATGACTAGGCCCATGTGTAGACCCGTCATATGTCCCCACAAAAACTAGTTTTTATGTCAATCTATAACCCCAAATGGCTAGATCCAAAGTATAAATTAGATTATATAAATGAATATTCTTGAACTTATACAGTTTTATTTTTGTCCACATAAAAAGTCTTGTTTTAAAAATTTATAGTTTAAACAAATATATCAGTCAAATCGTTGTTACTTTCACAAAATTGACACATCCTTAATCCAAGTATGAAAGAAAATAAAACTTCTAGATAACCAATTGAACCAAATAAATAAATGTGTAGTACTTTAATGAGAAAGAAAATCTAGCTCATTTCTTTAAATCAATATAGCTCAAATAATTAAATAAAATTTGTAAGGAAACACCAAAAAATATTTGATTAATGAATAAAACATTATATTTTTAGCCAAATATAACTAGTCAAGAAAAGGTTACCTAAGTCAAGGAGACATTTAAATTTTTTGTACTTCTCTCTTAATCATTCATTCTAATTAAGATCCACAAGCTCCACACCCAATTCCATCAATCCAACCACTATGCACTCTTGGCATGATAGTTACTCCACAAGTACGAAGTTCTTGTGAGGTGTGGGGGCAAAAACCGAGATTCAAGTCTCTAAGAGAGAGTTTCACATACATATACGTTTAGATTATATTAGAGTAAAATTTCTATTTTGTATAAATAAATAAAAAATTCCATCAATCCATATTAGTAATACTATCTACTTAGCGGTCAAATAATCAACTATAATCTTGCAACAATATTAGTATACTAATATTGTTGGAAGATTTTTTTTTTTAGCTGCTAATATTCTATGTTAAAGGAGTTTTCTATAGAGATAAGTTGTAGACATTGTTCTCCAAAAAAAAAAAAAAAAAAAAAAAAAGAAAAAAGAGAGAGAGAGAAGTTGTAGACATGTTCAATTTCAGGAATGAGAAGAGAAATAGGACCATGACTTTTTATTGAAGGAGATTTTGTCACATTTGTGTACAAGGCCTTTTGTAAAAATCTGATTCTTTTGACTGGATTATTGCAGATGTGTGGATAACAAAAGACTTTGAATTTTGTTTATTTTCTTGGACCCTCAAATCTTGTAATGGACCCTTGAAAATTCTAGTGTTGACTATAGCTTCCTCCTCTATGTCCCTCTCCTTTTTGTGCTGTCCTGACCCGTGAGGGAAGAGGCTTCCTTCTTGGTTTTCTTTCTCCAATGATATATTTCAATTCATCTCCACCACCACCACCACCACCCCCACCCCCCACCCCCCCCCCCCCCCCAACAACACACACACACAAAATAAAAATATAAATATAAATATAATTAATGCAGAAAATGTGGTTCTATTGAAGATCCAAATTCTTACTTTTTAAAACTTTTTTTTTTTTTTTGGGTATAAAAGAGAATTTCAAGCTACGTACTTTTCTACCCTCCAAAAAAATTAGATCTATTTTACTATTCACTTAAACTGTCATCCACACATTTTCTAATAGGAAATTCGAAAAAAAAAAATTTAAGCTGTTTTTTTTTTCTTTTTTTAATTGAATTTTTAAAGCCACTTTTCAGTATTTGAGAAAGGTTGGTGTAAATAATTTGTATTTAAAAAAAAAGGTTAGTATTTTGTTCTAGATTAGAAGAGGGAGGTAATTATAATAATAGAAAACTTTAGAGAGAATGCCAATGCATATTCCATCATCATCATCATCATCATCACTACTACAACAATTACTTCAAACCATTATTTTTATTTTCGTTGTCATAGTAAATGATACACCCAAATAAATTAATAATATTTTAATTCTTACCGTTGTGAAAAAAATTATAAAATTTTTATGTTTGTATTTTTGTTTTCTATTAAAAGAATTCTTCAAACACATGATTATTCCATAAGCGTATGAAAATTCCTTACGTGTTAAGATCAACTAAATTTTATTAATACTTATAAATAACTCAAATTACTCGATTATGATAATCATCAGATAAAAGCTGACAAACAATTTGTTTGAAAAATATGGTTTTGCAAAGTATTTGGACGGTGAATTTGGCCTTGTGTGTAGCCAAATTGGATTAGAGTTTCTTCGTTCGTGGCATTGAACATTATACTAAAAACCAAACCAAGTCCGCTAACTCCACGTGCAATTCAAAAAAGAGCTAGGAAGAAAATTTTGAAAACCCCTTGTTGAATACAGATGTTCGTGTGTGTGGCTGTGGCTAAAACTTCCTAACCAAGCAACTATACGACTGTAGCAAAGGTACAAATGTGTAATTTTCGCTGTCCCTCCCTATTCAACCTAAACAAGGAATTATCTGAATTCAAATGTAAAAGATAAAGGAGGGACAAGGTGCTATAACGTGGGTTGGAGAATGACCAATTTGGATTTCTAGAAGTGTACGGAAGGATGTAAATCCCTTTTATTAAGGATGTAAATACCTTTTTGTTCTTCCTACTTTCCTTGCTAGAAAAGATTTTTTTTTTTTTTTTTTTTTTTGCTTGAACAAAATACTTTTCTTTAAAAAAAATTTTCATGGAGAAATTGTAGTATTGGACTATGGATAGTGAAGTATCTTCTAGTCAAATATTACTTTGCATGACTAGTATGAGATGGCTAGCGCAATAATTAGTGGATGAAATTTGTTTTGGGTAATATTTATTGCATGCAAACAATTTTGCACACACTATTTTATGATGAAAATCATGACTTTAAGTTAAAGTTTCAATTCAAAAATAAAATTTGTGTAAAACTGTGTGTAATAAACACCAACTCATTTGTTTTTACTAAAAAAACTATTGGTAAAAATACGAAGACCAGAAAGTCATTCTAATGTTAGGTCGAGCTCATGCATCCATGAGTTAAGTCAACAAAGTCAATAAAGTTGTCTGAGTTGCCAAAAAAGGGAATTTCTCTAAAAATAAAACAATTTCTAAAGGGAATTTCCATTTCTTTTCTTTTTTTTTTTTTTACAAATATATACATTTTATCATTTTTTGTGTTTTTAATTGATATTATTCTTTTCTAAAGTACTCAATATACTTCTAACTATTGTTATTATGCATTATATTTTCTTAATTTCTTTTGGTATAACTAAAATTATTTTAAGTTTTAAATTTATTATTCAAAACTCATTCTTAAGTTCCAAACTTGTATTTTCTCGTTCTTAAGTACGTACACCGAATTTTACTAAAGTGGACCGAATGGACTGAAGTTGACTAAATGGACCAAATAGACCGAATAGAACTAAATTGGACCGAATAGACTGAAATAGACCAAAGTAAACCAAATGGACCGAATTCCAAACCGTACTTAGTAAACATAACTCTAAAAATTAATAATAATTAAAATCTTAACAAATGGTGTTGTGCAAACAATGTGAGGCATGTAGACATTACAATGCACTTAAAAGTGACTACCAGAATCAAACACGAAAATTAGATAAAGTGCCTCAGAGGGCTCTTTAATCACTGAACTACATTGAAAATCATAGAGAGACTCTTGGGAGGAGAAGTAGGAAATAAAGAGAAAATACACAAAAATTTTCAAGGAACTTTAATTTCCTCTCCAAAATAATTTCAACTTTGTCCAAGTTTATTTGTATTTCTTGTTCTTGAATTACCTTTCTTTGAATTTTGCAAGAGAGATTAATAAAAATATTTTGAAAGAAAAAATCCACTCTTAAGGAGGGAAAAATTTAACTTCAATCTGACAAAAAGCTCCACCTCATCCACCGTTTCAATTAACATGGCCTACTTTCATGGGAATTTAATTTCAAGCCCACGTATATTAAAAAGACAATACCCACTTTTTCTCTCTTGGACCAAACTGATATCATGAATTGATTCAACTTTTCTTTCAAAACTTACAAATGAAATCCAAAACCAGATAATTTAACTTGTAATGTGCAACTTAGAAGAATTAATTCTTTGCATGCTTTCCATAATAAAATTATTACTTTAATTTGAATAATAAAGTGTCTATTAAATAATTAATTAAATATTTGATTGCTCATATTTACTAAAGAATGATGGTCGCACTGGGTGCACAAGGGTACCTCACACTTTTTCATAATGTAGTTAGACCCTGAACTTGTCTTTAGTAAAGCAAACACCATTTTTCTTATCACATTCATAAATAAAAGAGTTTTTATTTCTAATTTGGGTTTCCTTACCAAAAAAAAATGTATAAGTGAACACTTTAATATTTATTTACAAAAGCAGAGTACACAAAGCCCAAAAGTGGGATTGGGTCTTCAAAATTTGAATACACTATTTCATCGTAATATTGCAAAAGAGAACCATGGCCCAACCCATCTTCCTCGGAAGTGAAGAAGACCCACATTGGGATAAGGAGATGGGTTTGTGCACATTGGTAAAAACTAAGCAGGTCCAAATTGCTAAGCCATGAGCATAAGGCATTTAGCTTCTCTTCTAACTACAAAAAAGTTTAAACTACTTTTTAAGTCCTTCGTAATCAAAGAGTCATCTCAAATTTTTTGTCAATTTGATACTATTTACTATATAATCCATAAATGTAGAAGCAATTTTTGATAATCCCACACAGATGGGCCAATTAAATGATATTTGCAAGCTAACCACCACCATCATCTTGATCTTGATCTTGATTCTTTGTCATGTCCTTTAAACTAAAGTTGTTCAATGCTTTGCAAATCTTTTGGAACAAATTTCTAGATGTATTAAGTACTAGAATTGTTTGGTGACAGAGGAAGGCATAAATTTGTTTGTAACAACGACGCAACACCTCTACTAGGATTCCACATAAATTAATTAGGAACAACTTTAAAGGACGAACAAGGATTGAAGCAAGTAGCTCACATGCAAGGATTGCTCAAATGACACAAACAATCTTTAACATGGGGAGGAAGGTTGCGTTTTGAGGTCCTAATTTAATCCCCAAAAATGTAGTGCCATAGATAACAACTACCATGATAAAGACCAGCACGATTGCACCATGTTCTCTTAGTGGAGAGATACCCGAGCCTCGAAAGTCTACTCCAAGAATGCCAAGAAAGATTGATAGGAGAAAGTTAAGAGGCTCATGGAACTCGGTAGAGGAACGAGCTTCCTTCTCACTTCCACAATTAAAATTTTTTTTAAAAAAAATGGCATAAATCAGTTTTATTAGTATGTAATCCTTGCATATGTACACGTGCATTAAAAAATATTCACAATTATAATTACATTAGAAAAATTTATACCTAAGTTTAATATTATTAATGCACATGTTTGAATGTTACTAGCTCATAGTGTAATGATCACTTCAAAAGTATAAATTTTTGTGGGATGTGGGGGGTAATAGGGCCGAGGTTTAAGTCTCCAAAAAAGAAAACTTATTTATATTTTAATAGGCTAGAAATATTTTTAGTTGGTGTTGAAAGTGTTTTTATATGGACATAAATTACTTTTAAAAAGGAATGAAGTAGTTTTAAATTGTAAAGGTACTTAGCACAATGTTGGAGAGTATTTGAAATCTAGCTAATTGAATGGCACTTGCCGTAAAATTAGAGTGCAATAAGAATCTAATTTATATTCTCTATTGAGCTTTCACTTTTTTATATTACTAGTTGTTAATCTATTCAATACCGAAGAAACTTTGACAAAAAATATATGATACATATTTAATTAATAAGTATTAATAAATTTAAAATCAAATTAATTTGTAGAAAACTACTTATGTAATTTAATTATAACTTTTTTAGAGAAGATAAAATCTAATTTGATAAGAATTTATTGATTGTTGGGTTACTTTATCCAAAAATACAATGAGTTCCAATAAGTTTAAAAAATATAGTTTAGCATTATTTGTAATTTTAAAAATCAAATAGAAACTTATATTAAAATGATGATGTGAAAAAAAAAAAAAAAAGTACTTTCAAAAATTTATGTGATGATATTAGAAGTGGTCAACAAATAGACAATTTTTTTTTTTAGAGTTCAAAATTATTGGATATAGATGTAGATGTAGGTCACTATTTCACCAAACAATAAAAATATATTTTGGCTCTTACGCAACAGATAAAATCTGTTGTAATATACATGGCCTTAACGTAAAACACTATTTTCAAGAGTGTCGTGACTCGTGAGTTTTAATTTTTAGGGGAATATTTTATATTGTGGGGAACTATGATTTTATCCTGTTTTCAAACTTTATATATATATATATATATATATATATATGAAGAAGTAAAGGAACAATTTGGATCATGGTTTCCTAGATGCGATCAAGGTTTACTAGGGTTTGTTTCTTTGTTAGTTTCCAAATAATCCGTAGATGAGTTTCTCATTACTTGCCTTAATTTATCCTTTTGTTTCGCTTGATTACTTGAATAAACTGTGAACACAAAGACCTCCAATATGTCACTAATGCCAATTAAGAAAAAGACAATAGGGTGGCCTGTAAGATCTAATTATAATTGAGATAAAGTTTGGCTCCAATCATATCTGGAGTCAATGTATATTCAATTGTTTATATCAAGGACAATGCACATGACTCACTTAATAGCTATTAGGGGTGCTTAAACTTTCCTTTGAATTAAACTAATTAATACCTAGTGAAGCATTTTCATATGTGAATATCACTTGATACAATATAAACAAAATCATAATAATAATGATGTTATAAATGTTGGTGCCACTTATAGTGGGAAAATTATAGAATATTAAAATAAAATAAAAATAAAATACTTCACTATTATATGAAAGGGAAAAGTATGCATTTAAGATTCTCTTAGAGTATTTTATAATTACCCGAATTACTTTACAAAACAAAGCTCAATATAAAATACAGAGAATAAATCGATTCACAAAAGAAAATATTAATTAGTTGTGAAATAATAAAATAAAATAAAATAAAAAATAAATCAAGGTGGTATTTAAAAAAACTCTTGGAGAAAAAAAAAAAAAAAAAAAAAAACAACCAACATGCAAGTATGAACACTGACTTGATTTTGTCCAACTTTTCTCAATCTCGATTCCCTAAAACCCATTATTCTCATCGACATAATACTGTACATTTTCATAAAACTGTGTAAAGTGTACTTTATGAGCATCGAGCTGGGTTCTCCATAAGGGTACCTAATGCAATTAC
The DNA here is from genome assembly GCA_030445155.1 of Quercus variabilis. Taxonomy (NCBI): domain Eukaryota; kingdom Viridiplantae; phylum Streptophyta; class Magnoliopsida; order Fagales; family Fagaceae; genus Quercus; species Quercus variabilis. The sequence continues at coordinate 5,045,678 of CP129448.1, read as the reverse complement.
ATCAGGAAACACAAGAGACTAATAAGGCATCTTGAACCTGTTGGGTTACACGTGTGAGTGAAGTCCCACATTGAATAAAGATAAGAAGAATAAGTGGTTAATATAACATAATTGAGCACATACCCATTGGGCTTAGGCCTTTTGGGTTAAAGTATGTCTCTATATGTTATATTAATTACTCAAAGGAAGCTCCCCAAGGTATTCATCTCCCTAACAAGTGGTATCAGAGCTCATGGTGGTGTGCGGCAAAGGTGGTGAGGTGTTCATGGTCCCTACCCAGCAGGGACAGAGAAAGCCTAAAATGGCCCACACAAAAAGATCCTGGAATATTGCTAATGGTGCTAAATAATGGTGTGATGCGAGATTCCCATGGACATGGACGTGCGGAGTTCCCATGGATGTGCGTGCAGGGTTGACACGTGGTTCCCATGGATGGCGTACGAGAGACTCATGGATGACGCATTGATGAAGTGAAAAGCCCATTAGTCAAGGGGGAGTGAATAGGACTTGTTCAAAGCTCACAGAGAGGCAGAGACTCACGTGGTGCTAAATAATGGTATGGTGCGAGGTTCCCATAGACATGAACGTGCGGGGTTCTCATGGATGTGCGTGCAAGGTTGACACGTGGTTCCCATGGATGACGTACGAGAGACCCATGGATGACGCGCTGATAAAGTGAAAAGTCCATTAGGCAAAGGGGAGCGAGTAGGACTTATTCATGGCCCACAGAGAAGTCTTGAAGCCCACAGAGTGGCAGAGACTCACACGTGAGGGGGAGATTGTTAGGTTACACGTGTGAGTGAAGTCCCACATTGAATAAAGATAAGAAGAATAAGTGGTTAATATAACATAATTGAGCACATACCCATTGGGCTTAGGCCTTTTGGGTTAAAGTGTGTCTCTATATGTTATATTAATTATTCAAGGAAGCTCCCCAAGGTGTTTATCTCCCCATCAGAACCAACTAGGTTAACTAAACTAAGCAAAAAATGAAGAAAGATATAAAAGATATTCTTTTTCTTCCGTAGTCCTCGTAAGACTAAGTACCGACGTTTCCCAACCAAGTAACCAGAACTTCTTTCCTCTTTCAATTCCACGTTTGCCTTGTCGTTGTTATCAATGCCTACCCCAACATCATATATATATATATATATATATATATATATATATATATATATATATATATATAATTAAATGACTATTTACTATATTATTTGTGTGAAATAGTTCATATTGATTGTAATTTCAGTTTTTTTTTTTTCTTTTTTTGATAAGGATTATCACTTCAGTTTATAAGTCTTTTATAATAAAATTTGTGATACCTTTAATTTTTTTCATAATAATAACCACACATATTAAATTAATACAATTGCAAGGAAATCTATTATATCCATAAGGTTTGTGAAAAAAAAAAAAAAAATTCACTTCGGTATGAGCCAAGTTATAACATCATGCTTCCCTGATGCAAGGGTCACCATTTGTTTTGTACAAGGAAATCGATGATCTTCACAGCCCTTTGTTTTTCTACAGCTCTGGTGTATCTTACCAGGCCTTTGACTAATACTCATAATACCTTTATTTATATAAAATGTAAGAAATGAGCCCTAGGGCTAGAAGCCTAGAACAATCAACTCACACTTAGCATTGGATAAATCCGCCAAATCCAGAACCACCAAATCTGAAAAGGGTTGATTCTGAGAATTGGCTTGGTCAGCAACCTGCATATGCTCACATTCAATGAAGGGTAGAAGAAATAGGGACCCAACGTGATCAAGATTGTTGACAAGTTAACACTAGATTGAGCCCGATCGACCTGTGATTACCCCTACAAAGGATTGAGAAGTGAAAGAATTCCATTTTTTTTTCAAGAACTTGTGCTCTTTTATATAAATGCTACACAGCATAATGTGACACTCAAATTTGTGCGAATTGAATTGCATTGGGTTGTTTGAGTGTGTGTTATGTAGGCATATGCTAAGCCCCATATTAAAAGTTTGTTAAGCAGATTTTGAATTTAAGTGATTATGAGTAACTTCAATTGTAACTTGACTAATCATTTTAGGATGTAAGAGAAACTCAATACATGAAATTATAAATATATTCAATATAAACAATAAAATGTACGTATAAGTGGAACAAAACTTCAAATAAAGAAGACCCTTATTATGCAGACAAAAGACCTCTTAGTTTTTGGAGAGGTTAAAGTTTTGCCTTGACTTGAAAAATAAAAGTCCCTTGGAGATCAAGTAAAACCAAAAATTGTATTATAATCATTAACCAACATGGACATTGATATAGGAGTCAGGAGATGCCAATGTTGAATTCATGCAGAGAGGTTTTTGAAATTGGAACGATCCGTACGAGAAAGGGTACGTAGGAAATGATTGAAAATTGTGTACCCTTAGGAGCCATCCCAACCCAGTACATCAGCTTCCGTACGTCATGGTTGGATCTGGTTGATGATTCATTCAGGCTACACGTGACAGGAAAAGTCCATGACTAGTGACTACATAATTTTTCACAACTTCTTGTTACAATTGTGACGAGACAAAGTGTGATTAGTGAAAAACAAATGGTGGGTTCATGTGCAATATATTGATGGTTAATTATACTCACAATCCACCATATTAGAGATTTGGTAAAAAAGTTATGAAATATTTTGTGATCTTAGAACTACACTAAAAGGTCATGATTTACAAACCATTCCAACCACACTCAAAATAATAATTGTTATTTTAAATATTTATAGTCTACTTAATAATATAAAATTTACAAAAGAAAAAAAAATGAAAAAAAAGTTTACCCAATACTTGATTTCTTGAAAGTAAAGTACTATACCAAAAAAACTAAAAATAAATCAATCCACGGTCCACACTCTAAAAACTAATTAATACTTTAAATATTTATAATCCACTTAATAATATAAAATTTACAAAAAAAAAAAAAGTAAAAAAAAAAAATTTACCTAGTACTTGATTTCTTGAAATTAAAGTACCATACAAAATTAAAAAAATAAAGATAAATCACTTCACAATCCACACTTTAAATACTAATTAATATCTTATATATTTTTAATCCACCTAATAATATAAAATTTACAAATGAAAAAAAAAATACTCAATACTTGATTTCTTGAAAGTAAAATACCATACAAAAAAAAAAAGATAAAAAAAAGATAAAGATAAATCACTCCACAATCCACACTCTAAATACTACTAACTATCTTAAATATTTATAATCCACTTAATAATATAAAATTTACAAAAAAGAAAAAAAAAAGTGAAAAATAAATTTACCTAATACTTGATTTCTTAAAAGTAAAGTACCATAAAAAAAAAAAAAAAAAAAAAAAGGGAGATTAATCATCCCACAATCCACCCTCTAAATAATAATAACTATCTTAAATATTTATAATCCACTTAATAATATAAAATTTACAAAAGGAAAAAAAAAAATTCTCAATACTTTATTTCTTGAAAGTAAAGTACCATACAAAATGAAAAAAAAAAAAAAAAAAAAAAAAAAAAAAAAAAAGATAAAGAAAAATCACTTCACAGTCCTCGCTTTAAATACTAATTACAATCTTAAATATTTATAATCCACTCCATAATATAAAATTTACAAAAGAAAAAAAAAAAGTGAAAAAAAAATTACCCAATACTTGATTTCTTAAAATTAAAGTACCAAACAAAAAGGAAAAAAAATAATAAAAATAAATCATTCCATAATCTACATTCTAAATACTAATTACTATCTTAAATATTTATAATCTACTTAATAATATAAAATTTACAACAAAAAAAAAAAAAAAAAAAAAAACCTACCAAACTTTGAATATCTCCTAATTTAAGTCGAGCACCAAGTCTAAATATTTTTGCTTTCTAATTTCAATTATTCACTATCCTGCATGTGATTTAAAGTTGCTTCTATATATTTATTAATTTTATTTTAAAGGGCATATATATCCAATAGGGTTAAGACAAAGAAATTCTTACTGGATTGAATAAACATTATGATCAGTAATATATACCCATAAAATAACTTATTAATATGACCACATATGATCTCATGATTTCAAAGCAAGTCCGCTGATTGATTGTTCACTCCCACCTCAACCCAATGCAATCTTTACGCTCTTCATACTCTTTTTTCCTTTCTTTCTAAAGCAATGAAAGCTGAATCCTGTTATCTTTTGCTTATGCTGACATGTCCTTGTACACTTCCAACACCATATTTGTAATTCCAGAATCACTAGTTACAGAAATATGTATTCTTGACTTCTTATTTATCAAATGGACAATCTGGTTGTATATTGAAAAAACAACTGTAAAAGCTCATAAAGATAACAATGATTTTCAACTTTTCTTTTTGGTGATGGTCCCTGCAGCGTGTTTGCTCTACATCTTTAGCATTACCTGCAGAATGTGAAAGCTAGTCACTGAGACCACTGAGTGTTATTATTAGTAGTTTTGACTTTCAATTAAGAGGGCTAACCTGGCCTGTTTGATGAATATAAAAAGATACAATCTTCCAATGAAGATCACTTGTAGAATTAAATGAAAAATTAGCTTATATATAATATATGTCTAGGATTTGAGTATGATAGAATACCATTTTTGAAGTGCTCATGTGTTTAAGGAGCTCAGTTCCCTTAGCAAGAGAGTCTTGGCAACAGAAGCCTTCATGATTCTCTTCATATGCGAGTTCTCCACTAGTCACTAGAGCTGATACTAGGATGACCATTAGTGCCATTACAACAAAACCCAATTCCCATTCCTCTCTCTAGAGTTATAACTATCTGCTACAGCATTTCATACGTCCTTTGGTTCGTTTGGAATCATTGGATTGAGGGGAAAGAAAGGAGAGTAGAGTAGAATTTGCCGAAAATTAACCTTTTTTCCGACCGATCCCTTGCTCCCCGTCCCTCTCCTCTCAATCCAAACAGGTCATTATTGCTCTTGCATTTTCAAGATAGCTACCCTGCATAGAACTGCATGCAAAGTAGTGTAAGAATAGGAGTTGACATCTTATCCATTACGTCATAGCTATAGATTAAATTCAATGGCAAAAGTAAAACTTGATGCTTTAGATATGTCCTAGATTCATGAGTCATGAAAGGATCTTGTGATGGCAAAGTTACAACCTACAAACTCAGCTTGATTTACTGTTACTTGTCATTATGTGTTCTATATTTCAAATAGAAATGTACTGAATCTCTACCACTTAATTATTTGAACCTCTAAACTCACTATGATGAAAAATCTAAAAACCGACCTTACAAACAAGCTAATATCATTGTCCATAGTCTTGGAGCACTACTCCAAACTCTTACAAAGGGGTGTGCCCCCATGGTGGATCTCATGTGTGGGACTCACTCCCTTTGTGAGAGAGCCTTGAGCAATGCTCCAGGACCATCTAAGTATTGCCTTAAAAAAATTTCAATTCAATAGACCTCTTGATACAATCAAATAGAAAGATCCAAAAAGATATTATTTTAAGACTTCAAATGATTTGATTGAATAATGCTTTTTGTATTTGTAATAAACTAAGAAATAAACTAAGAGAAAAGCAATATAAGTAATAAACTAAGAAATAATGATAAAGTGAAAAACTTATTGATAATGTCTCCAAATGAAGAGCCACTATAGGATAATCTACACCAACTACGATAATCCACTGTATGAGAAGAAATTTATTTGGATTTCTTCCCCCCCGCCCCCTTTTCTCTCCTTATTTCCTAACACATATCACACGAATGTTTTCTTTTAATTTCTTACTCCTTTTTACTTCTTACTTGTTTCCCTTCTCTTCCTTTAGCTCTAACCAAACAAAGTATTAGTTTATATATTAGCCATTCACTCACATGGTCGTGTTATATGAAAGTTCGGTAGGTGACCTTCCTATGCACGTGTTATGTCCAAATAAAGTCATGACATATAGAGTTTGAATAAATTAAAGATTTTCATCTCATAGGAACTTATCTGATTAGATTAGATTGGTCTTGTTAGATTGTTATTATTTTCAATTTCAATTTGCTATGAGATAGGACTGGTACCTTATTTGATCCAGGCTATTTTTGCACCTAGAAGTTGTTAGGATAGGGCAAGGAGAATAGCCCAATTCAATTTCCTTTTGCCATCCTAGGAGGAGAACAGCCTCATTACCATGGTTTTAAAAACCGGATTGATCGGTTCAATTGGAAATTGGACCCTAATCTGGTCTGTTTAAACTGTCACTCAAATTCCAATTGGACCCTAATCTGGTCTGTTTAAACTGTCACTCAAAACCGGTATAAACTGAGAAACCAGGCCCTTTTCCAGGTTCTAAAACCATGCTCATTTCCCTTCACTGATATAGGCCACTTCACAGTTCACATAACTAAATTTATATCAATCTTGTGGTTCCTGCACATTGATAAGTACTTGGAGTCTTTTAACATTCTTGCGGAGCACATGCATGGATCTGAAGGTTTTTGGCCAAACCTAGAAGTAGTGCTAGTTCTTAATATGTATGAAGTTGCACGCTTGTGTTTCCCTTGTTTTAACAGCCTTCACAATCTACAAACAAGAGAGATAACACCAAATATTATTGGAAACAAGTGGGAAACCAATTGAGTATCCTAGACCATAGTTCCTTGTACTCAAGCCTGTTCCTTCACCTTTCCTTTCCTATGTTTTAACCAAAAAGACTGTTGGCACACACGACACTGCCAATTGTACTCGGCAGATAATAAGAATCACTCATATTCACTGTAACATGTGCAATTTCTGATTCCTTATACTGACCCCCATTTCTTCTATGATATTTTTCATTTTTAACCTCCATGTAATCTGTGTTTCAGTGTTTACAAGCAAGCAAAAAAAAAAAAAGATAATGTCAAGTCTAGAGAACTAGGACTAATTCAAATAACAATCCTTCACTATATATTTACAGACAGCCCAGCCACAGAATCCATTCTGAAATTGAAGTTCATTTAAGAAGCTAAAATTATAAGATTCTTTTTCTACTGAACAAAGCCTGTATGAAAAAAGAGGAAGCCACTATAGTTCTTCACTAGCCCGAGTTGTACCAAAAAGGGGGAAAAATAAATATATAAATAAATAAGAAGGGCAAAAAGAATGAAAATTCAAGTATGTGAACACTGGATTCCTTCCATTATTCTTGCCCACTTGATGCTACATATGTCTTTGGATTCCTAGCCAAATACCTCAGTGTTGCAAATTGGGCATATCTGTCAAAAATACAGTAAGGTCAGATAAAAAAATATAGGCACAAGTAATGCAGATCTAGAAATCTGAAAAAGTTCAGCTTTAATAAAAGCACTACTGACCTTGTTAATGCTAAGCCATTTGGTGATGCAATCACTATGGTAAACATGCTTGCACGGCAATTTTATTTGCCGATCACCTCTTTTGTACCTCATCTGGCAAACCACACATCTGTTTGCAGACAATACAAATACATTATGAATCAGCTTACACAGACAATGATAGAAATGAGGGAAAGACCACAATTAAAAAAGAAAGTAATGCATCTAGTAACAATTTTTCTGAAAGGTGGAGCAAGACCTTCAAATCAAATCTACAAGTAAAAAAACAGATACAATGAAGAAATTACTGTTCAAGGAACCCTATATATGAGGAGCCTAAGAGCAATATTTAGTTCAGTTTCTTTAGAAAACATGGTTCTAATTCACACAATGAATGGCATCACCAGATTTTTATTTCTTTTAAGGGGCCAATCCATCTTAAAGGTTGTGAATCCAAATTTCTAGTTCTTTTTCTCCCCACTTAGAGTAATAAACTTATTGAAACAAATGGAGAATACATAGAAAAAAAAAAAAAAATCTGAACTAGGCACCCACTTTCTGCAATACACTTCTTGTTGCAATGTCATAAAGAAACATCAATCACAACATTGCAAATGCTTGATAAACTAAAATTCAGCAACAAAAATAGATTTTCAGTTGCAATTTACCATTAAAACAATCTGAAACAATAACTCCATCTGTTCTCCATGTCAATTCAACCATAATTTGAGTTCACTAAAGTGTTTTCATCCACATTCCTTTACCATGAGAGAAGCGTAGTTGTTGAACACTAGCTAAGTGCTTTTCTGGAAAACCTAAACTATGAGATGCAAGATTAAAAACACAAAAATGGGTCCACCTATGGGATGCAAGTGATGACCTTAACATTAGACAAACAGCCCCCCTATGGCAACTCAAACAACTTTACTGACTAAACCCATGGATTCATTAGCACGACCTAACATCAAAATGAATTAGTGGTCATTTTGATAACACGAGGGTATGTTAACACATGGGTAAACATCACTGCACCAGCCACCAGACTGGTCAAGCAAGCAGAATGATGTCAACTTTCATTTTGAGGTTAATATTCAAGTTCAACCCAAAGATACTTTACTATCCATAAGGCATTGCAAAAATTTCTCCACGTGTTTAAAAAAAAGACTCGTTTCTAGCAAGGTAAGTTGGACAGACCACATCTAAAATACCAAGGGCAATGCAGGAAACAGAGAGTTGTTTATCTATTACATGACGTCACTAAACTTCTGGTTAGAAACATTTGAGTACAGATAAATATTTAACTTGCCTAGGGAGGGAAAAAATGACGCATGTTGAAGACTAGTAAAGCAAATGGTTTGATGGGTGAGATCTGGTTTATCTCCATCCATAAATGAAAGTTGGGAAGATTAAACAAATTAGCTACGAACAATAATTACCTCTTTCTAGCTTTCTTTTCTGAGAATAAGTTTTTAAATTTGTACTTTGAAGTTGGAAGCAAATTAATAAGGTCCTGTGAAAGACCTCGACTTTGAGTTCCAACTGCCTCACCTAAGTCAAGTAATTCCTGCATAACAGGAAAAAGAAAATTTAATGCGCCTAACATCTAACCATTGTGATTTCCTAATAATTATTTTACTAAAAAAACACCAAATTTGAATCACCAATCTACTTTGAATGGTAGTTACATACCCTCGCTAGGCCCCTACTACCAGTGCTTCTACTGCTCAATAAGAGAATATCATTCACACAAAAAAGGATAAATATTGCAAATCTTCCAAACTGCAAGTAAAAATTATAGTACAAATTACTTTATATAAATATATATATATGAGATGGGTTCAAGTTACACCTGGTGTAACTTTAAAGAGTTATACCTTTTTTAAGCCATTAGATTTAAGTAGATCTAATGGTTAAAAAAACATCCTCATTATTATAAATATTTTTAATAAAATCACATTAATTATCTTCATTTATTACTTGTTAAATCTATCTCTAAACCCCCCAAAAAAAAAACGTCTGACTCACTCTCCCATTATACGTTTGGTTCGTTTGTCTCTCCGTTAGTCTTTCTCTATTTGTTTTTTTTTTTTTTTTTCGGTACACACTCTCTCTCTGTCTGTCTCCTCCTCCATTGCTCCTCCGCTTCCACCTCCGCAAGATGCCGGCAGAAAAAGAAGAAAGAAAATAAAAACCAAGCTGAACCCTGTTGAGAGAAAATTCACAATTGTCTTCAATGGGTTGTGGGTCATTTTCCTCCATGCCAAACAAGACGTTTTTCTGCCAAAGGTGGGTCATCATCTCCGACTTCCCACTCGGCAGCAATGGAGACTTGGGCACTACCCACTCATTTCCGCACGAGGTGAGTCCACTTTCCCCTTCTTTTTGGCCAGATGAAATTCTAGGATTTTCTTACCCCATAAAATAAAATGTTCTGCCATAGGTGTTCTTGATTTTTTAATTATTTGCTTTTCTTTGATTCCCTTTGATAATCATGTTGATCTATTTGATAATTATAGTTAAGTCCTTGATAAAATGGTGTATGTTGAGTGATTTTTGTACTGGGTAATTAGGAATTCATGGCCAATTGATTACACAACTTTGGCTCATTCCTTTTGTGCTCCAACTGTTTGATAAAATGCCCCAATGATTTTTTTTTTTTTTTTTCCATTTTAAAAATTTTGGTTATGGTCTTTTCATGAAACTTGCCTATTTCTAGATCATGCTAGAAGTTATATTTTTTTGCTTAGATATGATCAAGATGGGTTCAAGTTCATTTTGACACCTATGTATACGTGCACTACAATGTGCAAAGTGAATCTGAGATATATGTGGTGAGGACAACATTTGGTTAGATGATTTTGTGTTTGTTGTTTAGGCTTATTTTGATGTTAAAGAGGTGGTAAATGTGTGATTGATGGCTGTTTATTATTGTATTTCGAAATGTTCTTTATATTTATGGATGTAGTATTTTCACCCATCCACAATTATTGCCATTTGGATGTGAAGGCCACTTAGTTAACCTCTCTTATGTTGCTTGGAATTTGATTTTGCAGCAGTTAACCTCTCTTTAAAATTATCAACCTATATAATTCTCTTTGTTTGGCTACGGTTGGTGGCTTTGGGGTAACAACCATATGGTTTAATTATATACTATTTTGTTCTACCAAAAAAAGAATTTATTTAAGTTGCCTTTCTTTGTCACAGGGATTATACAAAGCTATTGAAGGACTCTCATTGCTAGGCTACAGAATTTAAACTGAGGGTGATATAAAGGAATTTCTCAAATCCTTATGGGACTGTAGTGATGTCCAACCTATGTGGAATATACTGTTCAGCTGGGTTAGATGTGATTTCCCGGCCTTAAATTCCTTTTCAGACTTGGTTGAGCTGGTTGGGCAACGAAAGCAGAAATTGGACCTGATTGCAGTAGTTGCCTGTTATGTTTGGCAGTGAAGAAATAAATTGAGAGCAAATGAATCAATTATCCCTCTTTAAGACACTTTGATCTCGACAGCTCAACTGCTGACAGATTTCCAAAAGAGAAGACTAGTCATTCCATCTTGAAGCCTGATGTCCGATTCTGCTCCTGGTATTGGAGTGTATCAAGACAAAGACTTGGGCAGAGAGGCAAAATGCCATAACTGTGCATTGGAAGAGTTCAAGCCAAGACTAGTTTTCTGTAGTTTTAGGATTAGTTTTTAATTGTTAGCTGTGATTTATATACATGTGTAATGATCTGATTTTTTGTAAAGACTAGTTCCATATTAATTCACTTTTGAACTAGTCTACAGTCCTTCAAACGTGGGGTTATAGCACTTCTTGATTTGATGCTTGAAATTTGTGGCATTTTATTCATCCAAACTTTTAAAATGCTTAGGTGAAAACTTGAAAAGTGGCTGACGTGTATTTTTGTTAGAAACAATTGTTTGGAGTCTTTGGACAGCACAAAGTAGTTTTACTAGAGAAATCATTGGAATTTTAGGATTGTTGAGGTGCCTACTTGAGTAGGTGAGCTAAGGGCTTTCTATGATCTCTATAAGATTGGTCCATTGGATTCAAGAGTGTTTTTATTCTTCTTGTATGGACTTCATTGACTACCTTTGATTGTATTCGGGAATTTTTTTTGTATACATCATGGATGCTTACGCTTCTACTTCTATCAATAAAAGTTGCCTATTACTTTTAAAAAATAACTTGACATAGATTCTTGGAATTTACACACTATTGTATCGAGAAAATTGCTGAATTAGCAATTGTAACTTCTATAACAAGCACTTATTAAATTAGCATATATTAAATTGTAACTTCAAGTAGCATTACCTAACATAAGAGGATTCAGAGGCAATAAAGTGCAGTAAAGTGCAATGCAGTGCAGTTATACTAATGCAGTGCAGAAATAGAAAAGTGCAATAAAGTGCAGCAGCTATACTAATGCAGTGCAGAAATAGAAAAGTGCAGTAAAGTGCAGTGCAGTGCAGCTATACTAATGCAGTGCAGAAATAGAAAAGTGCAGTAAAGTGCGCAACTAGACTAGTGCAGTGCAGAAATAGAAAAGTGCAGTAAAGTGCTGTAAACAGTGCAATAAATAGTGTAAAACTACTAAGGCAATGCAGTAAACAAAACGGTGCAACAAAATAGTGCAATAAAGTGCTGTAAACAGTGCAGTAAACAGTGTAGAACCTCCTCAAAACAAGAGGTGAACAGTAAAAAATCTGAAAAAAAGAAAAAGAAAAAGAAAGTCATATGTCCTTAAATAACAGTATTCCAACACAGGTCCTTACAAACACATTGTTAATGACATTAAATTGAATCAAAAACATTATTCAAACATAGGTCCTTAAAAAAACAAAACAAAAAACCAAATAAAACTATTTTATCATGATTAACAACATAGGTCCTTAAACATAGTTCCTTCAGCTACTTGGACTCAATATATATATAAATTCCACCAAGAAATGATAATTTTGTGATTCTCTTCAGCCACATGTACCTACAGTAGAACAAAAAGAGGTATAAGTAAATTTCAAACATGAGATATATACTATTACAATAAAAAATTCTTTGAAAAAAAAAAAAAACTCGAAAAATGTAAAGAAAGAACTCACTTTATGCTAAATCATCAATATCATTGTCATCAACCTCTGCAATGTTTTCTTCATCTTGGTAATCACTTCCTTCGCCATTATATTGTTTACAAGTACGACGATTATGACCATAACCCCCACAAAGTTGACAAGATCGTCTTTTTGTCGTTGCACGAGCTAAGGATATTTCAAGCCCACCTTTAATTCTCCCACCAGGACCCTGTTTCTCAGTACTTTTCTTTCGACCTTTGGTTTGTGATACATGTGGATCTTTTATATTCAAAGGAACAATGACAGAGCAGTCTTCTGCTTCAACAATGTCAGCTGATTCACCACTCTTGTGATGCATATCCATTTCATCATCTTCCTTATCTTCAAGCAATTCATTTTCCATTCCAAAAGCTTTCTTAAGGGTGTGATCTAAGTTTGAGATTATCATTTTATATATATCTTCAGATTTTTCAACAAGGTTAGACAATTGACTTACACGTTGACAAACATGGATGCTTCGTAAGGCTCTTGACATATGATGCTCATCCTCAAAGCTTGATCTATATTCAACACTTTTGAGTTCTTTATTTGCTTCTTTTGTCCAACGTTGTAGGATGTAGTGGCTAGGAATCTGAAAAATATTTTTAACCTGGAAGATTAATAACATGTGCCTACAAACAATTCCCATAAACTCAAAAAGTTGGCAGTCACATTCACAAACTTTTGATTCCAAGTTTAGCTTCACAATAAATGCATCATCTGGATCAAAGGAACTTGTTACTTTGTACCTATAAAAAGTTCCATTTTTCTCAACCTTTTCCTTTGTAAAGTGATTACTACTCACCAATTCTTTTTGGAACTTGCTAAATATGGTTCTCGTGTATATAGAAGCAGCTTGATGCTCTATTTTTGAGCCAATTACCAAAGAAGGTGTTTTATGTCTTGAATCAAAGTCTTCCTTCCTTTCTTTCTTATAACGACTGTCCACCGCCTTTGCAAATTTAACCACAAAATCCTTTAATGTAGTTCTCGAGTTAACAAAGGAGTCAAAGAACGCATTGATGCTTTCACTTCGCTGGGTAGTGTTCATTCCTGCAAAGAAAGTATTTCTATTGTAAACCGGTACCCATGACTGTCGAATATTATATAATCCTTCAAGCCATTCATTTCTCTCCAAGCCATAAGTCAATATTAAGCTCTTCCAAGCTTCCTCAAATTTTTCCACACTGGGTGACTCACGTATGCATCTCTTCAACTCACGTTTGAATATTGACTTCTTATGATATATATGGGAAAGTTTCTCTGGAAATTTCTTCTTAATATGCCAAAGACAAAGACAATGTTGAGTTCTTGGGAATACCTTTGCAATAGCTGCACCCATGGCTAAATCTTGATCCGTAATAATAGATTTTGGTTCCTTCCCCCACATTGCTTGAAGCCAAGTTTCAAATAGCCACACAAAAGTTTGTTCTGTCTCATCTTGCAACAATGCACAACCAAATAAAACTGATTGACAATGATGGTTTAACCCCGTAAAAGGAGCAAATGGCATGTCATACTTGTTTGTTTTGTAAGTTGTGTCAAATGTCACTACATCCCCAAAGTATTGATAAGCCATTCTTGATCGTGCATCCACCCAAAAAAAATTAACCATATGGCCAACATCATCACATTGAATTGCATAAAAGAAATTGGAGTTTTGAGCTTGTTGTTTTTGGCAATAATTGAGGACAGCTGAGGCATCTCTAGCATCTAGGTTTTTTCCCCTAACATCTCTCAAGTGATTCCAACAATCTCTATTTGTAAATGTTTGGTCACCTACATTGAACATCATGGCAACTTTTCCTGTTGGAAGACCTTCTTCACCAAATTTTTCAACTAGACTCTTAGCAGCAGTAGACATTTTTTTGTGGCATCGGAGATATGACACACTTTTTGGACTAATAATACCATGATTGTGGTTGTTGTCAAATCCTTTCACAACCCATTTTTGCAACTTCTTATTCTTCATGACCCTAAGCATTGCTTCACATCCAGTTCTAAGACTTGAGCAACTTCTACGGGCCTTGTTTTCATCATCTCTACTCAAACCACTGTCTAATGCATTTTTTGTTTTGCGCTGCCCTTCACTACAACATACATAAATACGACTTGTTACATCATCACTTCTGAGTGCTTTTTTACTTGTACGGATACAGATTCCAAAGCCTTCCTTTTTGGCAAATTCTTTGTAAAAAGTTTCAACATCATCAAGGGAGTCAAATTGCATTCCGACATATGGCTTGGATTTCAACTCACAATCACCAAAATCTTCAAGCGGTAACTCTTGCTCTGATGGTCTCGAATTGTTTGGAACATCATATAACTCTTCACATTCCATTTGCGATTTAGTAACTATAAGAACCAATACAAATAATGAACACAAATAAAAAATATGCAAACATTTTAAATAAAAATGTTTAAAACGACAAAGATATAAAAATGTACACAACCATAATCAAACACTCAAATTGACTTAAAGTTGTAAATAATGACAAAGATATAAAAATGTACATAATCATAACCAAACACTTAAATTGACACTCAAATTCAATTTCAACTTTGAAAACATGAGATTTTTTAAATGATAAAAAAAAAAAAAAAAGAGCAATATTCCATCAGTCTAATTACTGATTTGGAACATGAAAACAAGATATTTCTACTAGATAGTGTTTTTTATTTTATTTTTTTATTAAATTGCTTCAGAGTAGTTGCATCATCAAAATCATTAATTGGTTGCCAAATTGCTGTTTGTCCATTATTATATCATTATCAGTCACCTATATAAGTTCATGTCTCTTTCTCGCAAAAGAAAAAAGAATTAATATGTTCATGGCTAGCTTCAGTGATTTGTTTTGTTTATCAATTTCTTCAACTATTCAACACTGTAAGTCACAGTGTAAGTTTTTTTTAAGAGCACTCACAACTTGGGAATGTAACTAGGGAACTACCAACGATGTAAGTCAGTGTAAGTTTCTCTAAATTTACTACACATACAATGGTTTTATATTGAATATGTATTTTAAGTTCTAACAAATCTGTATTGCCACATGATTCTTTGTGAACCATTGACTGTGTTCCAGAAAAGAAAAAGAAAAAACAGAGCACACACAATAGAAAAGAAAGGAAAAATAGAAACAGAGTACTCACAATGGTGGAGCAATGGTGGAGGTGGAACAATGGTGGAGCTTTAATGCAATTTGTACTCACAATAGAAATAGAGCACTCACAACACGTTAATGCAATTGGTTTTTTTTTTTTTTTTTTTAATTTCTGGCAGCAACCTGGAACAATGGTGGAGCAATGTAGAAAGTCAACCCAGATAAAGAATTACATTAAAATAAATAAACAAAAAAAAAAGGAAAAACAGTTGACCTTGAGAGAGAAAGAAAGAGAACCAACCTGCAATTGCTATGAGCTAAAATAATGGTGACCCAAGAAACAGAGTACTCACACACACCTATAGTTCGGCTTGGTTTTTTTTTTTTTTTTTTTTTTTTTTTTTTTTTTTTTTTTGCGGCAGCTAGTGGTGACCTTGGTTTTTTTTTTTTCCTGGAACAATGGTGGAGGAGTGATTGGTATTCACAATAGAAACAGAGCACTCACAACACGTTAATGCGATTTTTTTTTTTTTTTTTTCTGGCGGCAACCTGGAACAATGGTGGAGGAGCAATGTAGAGACTCAGACAGACAAAAGATTGAACACCAAACGTAGAGAGAGAGGGAGAGTCAAACGTTTTCTTTTGTTGGGTTTAGGGATATGTTTTGAATGCAATAAATAAGGGACAATTAATGAGATACTTGTAAGAATATTAGCATTAATGAGAAAAGTTTTTTAACCGTTAGATCTACTTAAATCTAATGGCTTAAAAAAGGTGTAACTCTAAAGAGTTACACCAGGTGTAACTTGAACCCATCTATATATATATATATATATATATATATATATATATATATATATATATATTTATATATGTATTAGTACAAACTATATGTAGCAATCTCATAGGTCATATTATCCGGATCAACATTGTCTTGCCATGCAACCTGCAACGATAAATAACGTAGAAGACAAAATGTTTACTTAGTTTTTAGCATCAGGGCAGTACAGATTCTACGCGTAAAGTTAGCAAATGCAATTGAGCATGAATGAATGCATAAGATTTCAAATAAAAACAACAGAAAATGACAACGGTATGATCATGAGTGTGGAATTACAGGCATGATTCTAAATTTGGTATTACACTAGAGAAAGAGAAGACACTGAGGATGACTGAGCAGATGAGGATTCTGATATGAAATGAAGTGGTGTTAGCTCGTATTGCTTCAAAAGCCACAAATAGAGTTTGAGAGAAACCAAAAATGATCTAGAATCAAGCTGCTTTTTTTTTTTTTTTCTTTTTTTGGACATAGGATGCTAGCTCATAAAAATGATGCAAAATTAGGGATCATTGTGGAGATGACCCAGACTCCAGACCACAGGATGTTAGCTGATATTTGCTTCTAAAACCATTACGAAGGGTATCGGGAATTGCACTATTGACAATTTGACAAATCTTCCAAAAACTACAAAGCTATTATTTTATTTTTTTGGTTTATCTTCTTGGGTCCACTGGAAGCCCATTTTCCCGGCAAAGCTATTAGTTTGATACTAGGTTAATTATTCAGATCTAGGCTAAACATTCATCACAATCAACATGCACAACGTAAATCCAAATAGCATAAGATATAATGACCTAAGAAAACAAATAAAACAACTTGTTTTAAAGTTAAAAAACCTAAATGGAACTATCCCAAAAGAATAATCCACTATATCAAATTGAGATTTACAATCACAAATACCAATTTGTACTAAATCTAACTACAGTTACTAAACTAAACTTTAAACCCCTCATACTTCTTTGATGTGGATCTTCTCTCACATGAACCTCCAGTTCACACTTTAGATCTCCTACATAGACCTCCAGTCTATGACTCCAAGACCACCTTTAAAGGTTTAGATATCTGAATGTTCAATTAGTGTATAAAACACTATGAACGTTTAGACCCCCAATATATAAATTATCAATTCATGTTTAATATCAAACAATATATATGCGAAAAATGAATATAAGCTTATACTAGAATTAATAAACAATCTAAACCAAATAAAATCATATACACAGCAGAAATTAAATGGCAAAGATTAAGGGTAGAGAAATGCAAATATAAGGACAACACAATAATGTGTTATCGAAGAGGAAACCGAAACCTTCGGCGTAAAACCTCTCCGCTGCCCTCCAAGCAATCAATAATCCACTAAAGAATGAAATTGGGATACATAAACAATAGAAGACCCTCCAAACCTAATCTACCCAGTGTACCTAAGCCCTCCAAGCTTCTTGCTCCAACGAGGTTGCGCCGAATCTTTATCTTCTTTAGCTTACCAGATTCCACTATAACTCATAGCATCAACCAATAACCATTAATCCCTTCCTAACTGCTTCCCAAAGCACCAAATAGCCTTCTCACAGATATGTGTATGGTGATAAAAGAATTTGGGTAAAAACCTCTGAAGAATGTAACAATTGAGAGGATAAGAGTAGAGGAATTTGAAGAGTCTCTATGTAAAGATTGTGGATTAATCAATCTTATTTTTCTCTAGGATTTCCCTAGGGTTTCTCTCTCAAAATTCTCTCTGGAAGCTCTCTACATTTCGTGGGTATAAGGGGTATTTATACTGGGGTAAGAAAGGAATGCGAAAAGTCAATTTTTTCCAAACAAGGTGGTCTGGCGACTTGGCCTTGCGACTGGACTAAGTCACGATTCAAGTCGCGAGCTAACGGCCTGATCAGCCTGGGACTTTTTGTCCTTTAGTGCAACAGTTGGCGTGACTCTTTCCCTTCATGCTTCGCATGTATGCCAACTTTGGCGACTTGTAAGCCGCAAGCCACCCACAAGATCCAGCCGTGAGTCCCTATTTCACTGCACAATCTTGAGTATTTCTTCACACTCTTTTACACACTACTCTTACATGAATCTCACCTAAATACAGTCAAGTTATGGGTTTTTTACGTTTATTGATTTTTGTTGATCCACGGCTTTTGATCGATCGAGAGTAATCGAACATCAATCGAGCATCGATCAAGAGTAATTGAACATCAATCGAGCATCAATCGAGAGTAATCGAGAGGACCAAATTGCATCTCTCCTTCTTTTCTTTTTTTTTTTTTTTAAATCCTAAACTTGAGTTTTTGTCCTAGACTTGATAATACACTATTCTAACTCAACAAGACTTATTTTTTGTCATAGTTTGCCAACACTACAAACTCAAATCCTAACAATTTTGATTCCACTATATCCTCATTAGTACTAGACTCCTGTGCATAGACCAGTGATTTGTCCCAAAAACTATTTTCTATGTCATTATGTTTAACTTTCATTGACTGGATCCAAAGTATAAAAAGATTATACATATAATTTTCTAGAACTTATATAGTTTTATTTCAATCTACGTAAAAAATCATATTTTAGAAATTTACAGTTCAAATAATATATCATTCAAATCTTGGTTACTTTCACAAACTTGACGAATCTTAATCCAAGTTTGCTAAAAAAAAATGCTAAATAACCTGTTGAACCAAATTATTGTGTAGTATTTTAATGAGAAAGAAAATCAAGCCCTTCAAGCACGACTCCTTGGTGTTCCCACCATTTGACTAACGATCTTGATATCTACTAGTGGGCATAATAGGAAGCCAGGAAAGTGTGCAACTACTTAATTAGGTGGATTTAAAGAGGCTGTTTGGTAATATTGTTATAGTAACATTGTTTGTATTTTTTAGAAACACATGTGGGTGAAAAATGTGTAAAAATACATATAATGTTTCTTAAACTACCATACCAAACGGCCCCAAAATTTCTTATTTTTTAAACGTCGTTCAATGCTATGCAGATTGCAAATAATGATGCATGCATACTTTAGTGTCGCTATAGTAAAAAGATAAATATATACACACACATTAATGCTTCTTTAAAAAATAATCTATAGTAAAGTATGATTTTGCATACTTTAGTGTTGCTATACTTTAGTTAAATCTTTTTTAATTAGTCTTTCCTTATTATGATTTTTTTTTTTTTTTTTTGGGTGGGAGCATGTTATGTTTTGTGGTGAATATGTGTTTAGTTTGATTAAATAGGGATGGCCTGAGAAGATTTTGAGGTTTCTTTTGCAACAAAAAAAGGTTGAAACTTTAGTGATATGGGTAATTTTGGAATAATTGTACTAGTAAAAGTGCTCTCTCTCTCTCTCTCTTTCTCAACATGTGGTTCATTGATTCATTCATAATACTACAAAAAACAAGATGACCACACCTCATTCACCTATCTAAAACCACCTCATCATTACTATTGTTGAATGTTTATGTGCATAAATATCAATTACAACATAATAATTATTAGTAATTATCATAAATAACTTGAGTTACAAGATGATTATAGTCATCTAGTAAAAGCTGAAAAAACAATGTATATTTCTTAACAAAAAGTCACATTGGTCTTCCAATAAAAATTTCTCATATACACACACAAGAGAGATGGATCAAAATAATTGATAGAAGCACAAGACTACCAAGAGAAAAGTAATTGACGGACTTATGCTACTATAGTAGATGTAGAAGTTGAAGACTGATAAGGTTTATTTACATAACTCTCATCAACCAATAATCATGTTTTACATACATTGGATATGGCTATTACAATCCTCTCTCTCTCTCTCTATTTTTAATTCAAAATGTAAATTTAAATTTTGGATGTTTCTGTTGAAAATATTAAGAACTGTCACTTTAACTATAACTTACAAGGCTCTTAACGGTTGTTACAACTCTTTTAAAAGTAAATAAATATTCTTCAATTTAAGGAATAACTAATACAAATATTTTAAAAATTAATAATTATAATTACAACTCAATTTAGGAAATAGCGATTCCTAAAGATATTACATGTAATGAAAGCATAATCAAAAGACCAAATAACTATTGCCAAACCACATAAATAGGCCAATTAGACGATATCATCTTGATCTTCTCTATTTGTGCCGCCAAATAAAGAAAACCTTTTGAATGCTTGGGATGTATGTTGGATCCTATGTACCAGATTATTAGTTGCATGACAGAGAAGCTCATAAATTAGTTTGTACCAACTCCGACGAATAAGCTCTACAAGGAATCCACATATATTAATGATGAGCAACTTTAAGGGATTGACGAGGATTGAAGCAAGCAACTCACATGAAAGAATTGCGCAAATGACACAAATATACTTGCACATTGGGAGGTAGGTCGCGTTTTGAGGTCCTAGCTTTATCCCCAAAAATACAATGCTGTAGATAGCTATTACCATGATAAAGAACAATGTGATTTTATCGTGCTCTCTGAGTAGAGAGATACCTGAGCTTTTAAAGCTTACTCCAAGGACATTAAGTAAGATCGTTATGAGAAAGTTAAGTGGATCGTGGAATTCTGTGGTGGAACGAACTTCTTTCTCGCTTACACTATTAAAAATTAAAAATTTTTAAAAAATTATAAAAATAATAAAAATAATAATAAAATAAAAAAAATAAAAATAAAAAAGGCTAACAAAGATAGTGACCTATAAAACGTAATTCAAGGTTAACAAAAAATAGCTAAAGTGAGGCATTTTAGTGATAAAACATGTGATACAAAATTAGCAAAAAAATAGAAAAAGAGAATATCCAAAGTCCATGATGGTGAATTTTAAAGTGGGTCCGGTTAATGTGTGCCCTTAGAGCACACATTAAGTTTTCTATTTTTGAAAATATTTTCATAGAAATTAAAAAAGTTGTTATTATTTTTTCAATTTTCAAAAAAAAATTTTCTAAAAATAGAAATTAATGTGTGCCCTTAAGGCACACATTAGTAAAATCCTTTTAAAGTATTCATTGACAGTACGTCAACTAAAATATGTCTGCATGACGTGCATGTCATCCTTTGTCAGCAAGATACACATGCAATGATGACCTAAGATTACATAGACACTTTGAAAAAATAATGAATAACAAAACTAAACCCATAGAAACAAATAAAGGATTTATGATTTTTATGTGAATATCTTAGTTCATTATTTTTCAATTTCAATAAACCTTTTAAACATTATATTTATCTGTGACAATAATCGAACATTATTATATTTTTATAAAAAAATAAATCTTAATGGAATTAATCAATTTCTATACACATTCATTGCAACTAGTGAAAAAATAGACAATATTTTGGCTTGCTAATTTATTTAGTTTAAGGTAGATCTAAAAAGTCAAATAAAGTATTCTCACAAACCCATAATGAGATAACAGAGACTAGACTGATCCATAGTGTTGTAAGAACAAAAAATGCTCAAATGAAAAAAGAAAATAGAAGGATTCACGTGAGAAATCTAAGGTGGTCTAATGAGAAATCCAAGATTCTATTTATAAAAACCCTTAAAATATTAAATATAAAAAGATAAGAATAACACAAACATGCAAGTATAAAACAGAGGTCCTTTTCTTGAATCTCAATTCCAAAAACCCTATACCATCACAAAACACTCTTAACATATTTTCATGAAACTCTTCTTAACAACCCTCCACCCCCAGTTTGCTTAGCCTGATGTTTATTGATATATACCTCCACTTCCACCTCCACCTCCAGTTGGTTTAGTCTGATGTTTATGGATATGTACCTTGATTAAAATTGTGTTATTACTTTAATTCTCTCTCTTCAATAATGGGTTACCAAAGTACCAAGATGTACCCCAAATACATCGACTAGTTATTGGCTTGGCATTAGAAAGAGGATCAAGATTTTTTCATGTCAACATTCAACTAACACAATCCTAAAATAATGATTGAAGTGAAAAAATCAAACTCATTAATTTAACATTAAAGCAAATAGACTTTCAAAGAAGTAAACAACTCAAAAGATAACCAAACTATAGCAAAGTCAATCCCTCACTCACCCAAAAGATGACCAAACACTTTGGGAGTCAAATTTTTGTCCACCATTTCAAAGATCTTAAACAAAAGATAAAACATGTAATTATGGAAAGCTCAAAAAGAGGGGAATCAGATTGCTATGTGGTCTATCCTTCACAAAATAGCTCATGCACATGGGTTTTCTAAGGAATGGAAGGAAATTGTCAATTAATTGAATGACCTAAACTCAAATCTTACACTGAAAAGAGAGAAGTTTTTACTCTTATTTTACTCTTAAAGTCTTTCATTTAAATGAAGTTTTTGAAAGAAAATTTTCATGAAGATGGAGATGGAAGAATTAGATCAGACCAGCTTCCATATCCCATAACATGTGACTGTGACCTACACAACATGGTGCACTCAAGTGACTCAAGCACCCTTCATCGCTCATCACATCAACCTTATAATCATAATAAACTTTTCCTCCTAATACTATAATTAATCACCATTTATATTTCACAATATTTCCAAAGTGAGAAAATAAAGCAAAATTATGGAGTGGTTTTTAAATGGTAGAAAAGACAAAGGGCAGTAGAGTTTATAGTGAATAAAGAGATGAAATGTATGGGCTAAAGCCACTAAATAGAAAGAGATATATATATATATATATATATTATTCTTGAATTGTTTTGTACTTTCCCATAATTAAGGATCTATTTTTAGTCACAACTCACAAGTAAAAGAAGAATGAACACATACCGGTGCTTCGATTTCTTTGTTTTCTTTCTCCTTAGAAGTGCTTGTAAGCCTGATCGATGTCTCTTAACCGGAAAATCAAGACTTCTCACCTCCTCTATCTCAATGATCTCCATAGCTGCTTGGTGAAAATGAATATCTAATTGCATGCAATCCCTATTTATTCTCACGTTAATCATTTGGTATATTATTATTATAATATATGTGATGCAAAAACACCTGTCATCATTATTATTTTGACGTTTATGGCTTTTGAAAAAGAGAAATGCTGATGGATGTCTTAAGAACATTGATTTAGAAACTATTTTTAAAAATATTTTACGAGAAAATGATAGTGCAATTAATTTTGTTAACAACTTTTTATATTTCTTATAAAAATACTTCTTTTAATATGATTTATTAACAATTATCATAATGACACTTGTTGACATGACCCGATAAAAAAAAAGGGCTGAAATCTATAGTTTTGAAGGACAGAAACCGAGTTATGTTCAGTCACTATTATAGTCACAATCATTATCATTAATTTAATGACTGTGTTGTTGAAATAGTTGCAGAGATCTAGATAAGGTATGAAGACACAGATTGGTCATATATTCTAGTTACTTGAGTCAATTAATTATTAGTTAAAGGCTGGAATTTTGGGGCCGACAAAACTCCTCAAGATTGTTCTTCGGGGCCAATAGCTTATGAAGACACTGATTGGTCATTTATATATTTATGTGATTATTAAAGCTGATTTTTTTCTTAAAGAGGTTAAATGATTAGTTAATTTGTTAATTAGGTGAGATGTTTTCCCCACGTGGTGCAATTAATAGTGTATAAATACTCAACATCAATATATGAGATTTTTTGTATATAAGAGATCATTTTCTCATAATATAATTCAGTATAGTTTTTTTCCTCTAAAATTTTAAATTCTGTGTGTAATTTTTTGCTGTACTGCTGGATAATTTTTTTCACCAATCCCACCCAAAAGAAGAGAGAGAAAGTGAAAGACAATTGAACTGGTCCAAGTGGATGCTTTTTTTTTTCTTTGGTGTAAGTTTTTTTTTTTTTTTTTTTTTTTTTTTACAAAGAAAGATACAAGAGTTGAATTTGAGTCACTTTGCTTGTGGCCTTTCTAGAAGCTAAGAAATTGGTGATTATACTATTGCTTCCATGAGCACATCATGTCCGGTAATACTTCTAATCTATTAAGAAATTCATATATGGTTTGAAATTCGGGTATTATATCAGGTGCAATTGTAATCAAGATCTGGTACTAAAAATTAACCTTTTAACCTTTTAATTTCTCAGTTCATAGATCAGAAAAATTAGAAATTAAAAATAAAAAAAAAAAAAAAAAAAACCTTTCTAAACCATATTTATATCTATATCCATTTGCTCAACTACTAGTCTTCATATTCATAGGAACCATAAGAAAAAACAAGTAATTCAAATACTTATCCTGTCATTCTACTTTCTTGACGAGTAACCCATTCTACAAAATTGACAGATAAGTATAATCTACAGGGAGAGACACAGAGGTCGCAATAATACTAAAAAACAACAATACTAAGGTTTAACGGTTGACTCAGATTCTGGCCCACCACTAAATTATCCCATAGGCTCTAGCACTCAGGAAACTCATAAAAATTATTCATTTTTTTTTTCATCTAGAACCTTTATCTCTAGTAATTTCTTTTGAAATTATAGTACACGTCTTGTAAAGAAGAACAAATATTTTGTATTGTTTTAGGTGAGTACCTACTATCTGTATTTGTTCAAGAAAGTTATTTGGGTGTACTGTGGTTATGAGCTAAGCAGGTGACAATAATGCATATAAAGTTTTTGCCTTACAAGCATGTAAGCCTTCAAAGGAGAAAATTACATAAAGTAAAATTCAAATCTAACCTCAATATTATTGTCAAAAAGCTCTGAAGTATCAACAGAAACAAAAATTCAACCTCATGTGTCTAAAATACAAAACATAAAAAAGTACACTAGTACTAGAACTCCAGTCTTATTCAAAATTTCTGAACTCCTTTCACGTGTATAATCTCAATGAAAGCATTATTCTTCATAATCTAAATTTGGAAGGGAAAAAATGGGGTAAGCTTGACAACTTAATAAGTAACCAAAAACTTAACTAGCCTGATCAAGCATTTAGATCAGCAAAATAATAAATTGTACATAAGATCAAATTTTATAAGTTGTTTAGAAATTGTATCTTAGTTTGATTGGAAACTAGCATATAATTTAACATTAGTTTTACAAATATCAAGTTCCAAAACATCAAAAATCATATTTTACAATGAATTCTAAAACATTAGAATTTACAATTTACAATGAGTTCAAAAAAAGATATAAAAATTTTCATCAACTTTAAACAATTCGCATATCTAATCATATTCATATTCTTAACAATTTTGTCACTATGGTTACTCTATATTCCCATGACAAGGCCCATGTGTAGACCCGTGATATGTCCCAAGAAAAACTAGTTTTTATGTCAATATAACCCCGAATGGCTGGATCCAAAGTATAAATTAGATTATATAAATGAATTTTCTTGAACTTATGCAGTTTTATTTCTATCCACATAAAAAATCTTATTTTAAAAATTTATAGTTCAAATGAATATACCAGTCAAATCTTTTTTTTTTTTTTTTTTTTTGAGAATCAGTCAAATCATTGTTAATTTCACAAAATTGACACATTCTTAATCCAAGTTTGAAAGAAAATAAAACTTCTATAACCCATTGAACCAAATAAATAAATGTGTAGTACTTTAATGAGAAAGAAAATCTAGCTTATTTCTTTAAATCAATATAGCTCAAATAATTAAATAAAATTTGCAAGGAAACACCAAAAAAATATTTGATTAATGAATTAAACATTATATTTTTAGCAAAATATAACTAATCAAGAAAAGGTTACCTAAGTTAAGGAGACGTTTAGATTTTTTGTACTTCTCTCTTAATCTTTCCTTCTAATTAAGATCCACAAGTTCCACACCCAATTCCATCAATCCTACCACTACGCATTCTTGACATGATGGTCACTCCACAAGTACGAAATTCTTACGAGGTGTGAGGGCAAGAGCCAAAATTTATGTCTCTAAGAGAGAGTTTCACATACATATACATTTAGATTAAGTTAGAGTAAAATTTTTATTTTGTACAAATAAATAAATAATTCCATCAATCCATATTAGTAATACTATCTACTTAGCGGTCAAATAATCAACTACAACTATAATCATTCATTCAAAAAATAATAATAATCAACTATAATCTTGCAACGATATTAGCATACTAGTATCATTGAAAGATTTTTTTTAGCTGCTAATATTCTATGTTAAAGGAGTTTTCTATAGACATAAGTTGTAGACATTCTTCTAAAAAAAAAAAAAAAGGTTGTAGACACGTTCAATTTCAGGAAAGAGAAGAGAAATAGGACCAAGACTTTTTATTGAAGGAGATTTTGTCACATTTGTGTACAAGGCCTTTTGAAAAAATCTGATTCTTTTGATTGGATTACTGCAGATGTGTAGAAAACAAAAGCCTTTGAAGTTTTTTTATTTTCTTGGACCCTCAAATCTTGTAATGGAGAGGGACATAGAGAAGGAAGCTACAGTCAACACTAGAAACTCGTGAGGGAAGAGGCTTCCTTCTTGGTTTTCTTTTTTCAATGAAATATTTCAATTCATCCCCAAAATAAAATAAAATAATGCAGAAAATGTGGTTCTATTGAAGATCCAAATTCTTACTTTTTAGAACTATTTTTTGGGTATAAAAGGGAATTTCGATCTACATACAAAGTTCACTTTTCTACCTTCCAAAAAATTAGATCCATTTTCCCGTTCACTTAAACTATCATTCGCACATTTTCTAATAGGAAACTCAAAAAAAATTTAAGCTGTTTTCTTTTTTCTTTTTTCTTTTTTTACTAGAATTGTTTAAGCCATTTTTCAGTATTGGAGAAAGGTTGATGTAAATAATTTATATTTTAAAAAAGGCGAGAATTTTGTTCTAAATTAGAAGAGAGAGGTAATTATAATAATAGAAAACTTTAGAGAGAATGGCAATGCATATTCCATCATCATCATCTCTACTACAACAATGACTCCAAACCTTTTTTTTTTTTTTCGTTGTCATAGTAAATGCTACACCTAAATAAATTAATAATATTTTAATTTTTACCATTGTGAAAAAAATATAAAAATTTTTATGTGTATTTTTGTATTCCATTAAAAGAACTTTTCGAACACATGATTATTCTATCAAGTGTATGAAAATTGTTTGCGTGTTAAGCATATATGTATGATCAACTGAATTTTATTAATACTTATAAATAACTCAAATTACTCGATTATGATAATCATCAGGTAAAAGCTGACAAACAATTTGTTTGAAAAATATGGTTTTGCAAAGAATTTGGATGGTGAATTTGGCCTTGTGTGTAGCCAAATTGGATTAGAGTTTCTTCGTTTGTTGCATTGAACATATACTAAAAAGCAAACCAAGTTGGTTAACTCCATATACAATTCAAAAAAGAGGAAGAAATTTTTTAAAAGCACGTGTTAAATACATATGTTCGTGTGTGTGGCTGTGGCTAAAACTTCCTAACCAAGCAACTATACGACTGTAGCATAATATATAAAAAAATTCCTCATTGAAAATGGGTCATTTTTGTTGTCCCTCCCTACTCTCTAGTCAACTTAAATAACCAATTATCCGAATTCAGATGTGAAAGATAAAGGAGGGACAAGGTGATATAACGTGGGTTCAAGAATGACCACTTTGGATTTCTAGAAGTGTACGGACGGATGTAAATCCCTTATATTAAGGATGTGAATCCCTTTTGGTTGTTCCTACTTTCCTTGCTATAATTTTTTTTTTTTTTTTTTTTTTGCTTGAACAAAATGCTTTTCTTTTTAAAAAAATTAACATGTAGAAATTGTTGTGTTGGACTATGGATAGTAAAGTATCTCCTGGTCAAATGTTACTTTGCATGACTAGTATGACATGGCTGGCGCAATAATTAGTGGATGAAATTTGTTTGGGTAATATTTATTGCAATCAAATGAGTTTGCACGCACTCTATTTTACGATTAAAATCACGACTTTAAGTAAAGGTTTAAGTTCAAAAATAAAATGTGTAAAACTATGTGTAATAAACACAAACTCATTTGTTTTTATTAGAAAATTGATAAAAATATGAAGCCTAGAAAGTCATTCTAATGTTAGGCCGTGCTCATGCATCCACGAGTTAAATCAACAAAGTCAATAAAGTTGTCTGAGTTGCCAAAAAGGGGAATTTCTCTAAAAATTAAACAATTTCTAAAGGGAATTTCCATTTCTATATTTTTACAAATATATACATTTTATCATTTTTGGTGTTTTTAATTGATATTATTCTTTTTTGAAGTGGTCAATTTTCTTTCAACTATTGTTATTATGCATTATATTTTCTTAATTTCTTTTGGTATAACTAAAATTATTTTAAGTTTCAAATCTATTATTCAAAATCTCATTCTTAAGTTCCAAACTTGTATTTTCTCATACTTAACGTACACCAAATTTCATTAAAGTGGACCGAATGGATTGAAGTTGACTGAATGGACTAAATAGACCAAATAGAACTAAATTGGACTGAATGGACTGAAATAGACCAAAGTAAACCAAATGGACCGAATTCCAAACCGTAATTAGTAAACATAACTCAAAAAATTAATAATAATTATAATCTTAACAAATGGTGTTGTGCAAACAATGTGAGGCGTCTAGACATTACAATGCACTTAAAATTGACTACCAGAATCAAACACGAAAATCAGATAAAGTGCCTCAGAGGGCTCTTTAATCACTAAACTACGTTGAAAATCTTAGAGACTCTTGGTAGGAGAAGTAGGAAATAAAGAGAAAATACGCAAAATATTTCAAGGAACTTTAATTTCCTCTCCAAAATAATTTCAACTTTGTCCAACTTTATTTGTATTTCTTGTTCTTGATTTACCTTTCTTTGAATTTTGCAAGAGAGATTAATAAAAATATTTTGAAAGAAAAAATCCACTCTTAAGGGGGGAAAAATTTAACTTCAATCTGACAAAAAGCTCCATCTCATCCAACGTTTCAATTAATATGGCCTACTTTCACGGGAATTTAATTTCAAACCCACGTATATTAAAAAGACAAAACCCACTTTTTCTCTCTTGGACCAAACTGATATCATGAATTGATTCAACTTTTCTTTCAAAACTTACAAATGAAATCCAAAACCAGATAATTTAACTTCTAATGTGCAAATAACAATTTAGAAGAATTAACTCTTTGCATGCTTTCCATAATAAAATTATTACTTTAATTTGAATAATAACGTGTCCATTAAATATTTGATTGCTCATATTTACTAAAGAATGATGGTCGCACCAGGTGCACAATGGTACCTCACACTTTTTCATGATGTAGTTAGA
Organism: Quercus variabilis; assembly: GCA_030445155.1. Classification (NCBI taxonomy): domain Eukaryota; kingdom Viridiplantae; phylum Streptophyta; class Magnoliopsida; order Fagales; family Fagaceae; genus Quercus; species Quercus variabilis. Next base: position 5,016,090 of record CP129448.1, on the reverse strand, counting down.
CCCTGAACTTGTCTTTAGTAAAGCAAACACCATTTTTCTTATCACATTCATAAATAAAAGAGTTTTTATTTCTAATTTGGGTTTCCTTACAAAAAAAAAAGTGTATAAGTGAGCATTTTAATATTTATTTACAAAAGCAGAGTACACAAAGCCCAAAAGTGAGATTGGGTCTTCAAAATTTGAAAACACTATTTCATCATAATATTGCGAAAGAGAACTATGGCCCAACCCATCTTCCTTGGAAGTGAAGAAGACCCACATTGGGATAAGGAGATGGGTTTGTGCACGTGGGTAAAAACAAAGCAGGTCCAAATTGCTGAGCCATGAGCATAAGGCATTTAGCTTCTCTTCTAACTACAAAAGAGTTCGAACTACTTTTTAAGTCCTTCATCATCAAAGAGTCATCCCAAATTTTTTGTCAATTAGATATTATTTACTATATGATCCATAAACGTAGAAGCAATCTTTGATAATTCCACACAAATGGGCCAATTATATGATATTTGCAAGCTAACAGCCACCATCATCTTGATCTTGATTCTTTGTCATGCCCTTTAAACTAAAGTTGTTCAATGCTTTGCAAATCTTTTGGAACAAATTTCTGGATGTATTAAGTACTAGAATTGTTTGGTGACAGAGGAAGGCATAAATTTGTTTGTAACAACGACGCAACGCCTCTACTAGGATTCCACATAAATTAATCAGGAACAGCTTTAGAGGACCAACAAGGATTGAAGCAAGTAGCTCACATGCAAGGATTGCACAAATGACACAAACAATCTTTAACATGGGGAGGAAGGTTGCGTTTTGAGGTCCTAATTTAATCCCCAAAAATGTAGTCCCATAGATAACAACTACCATGATAAAGACTAGCATGATTGCACCATGTTCTCTTAGTGGAGAGATACCCGAGCCTCGAAAGTCTACTCCAAGAATGCCAAGAAAGATTGATAGGAGAAAGTTAAGAGGCTCATGGAACTCGGAACGAGCTTTTTTCTCACTTCCACAATAAAAAATTAAAAAAAAAAATGACATAAATCAGTTTTATTAGTATGTAATCCTTGCATATGTACACGTGCATTAAAAAATATTCACGATTATAATTATATAAGAAAAATTTATACCTAAGTTTAATATTATTAATGCACATGTTTTTTTTTTTTTTTTTGCATGATTAATGCACATGTTTGAATGATACTAGCTCATAGTATAATAGTCACTCCAAAAGTATAAATTTTTGTGGGATGTGAGGGGTAATAAGGCCTAGATTTAAGTCTCCAAAAAAGAAAACTTATTTATATTTTAATAGGCTAGAAATATTTTTAATTGGGTTACTTTATCCAAAAATGCAATGAGTTCCAATAAGTTTAAACAATATAGTTTAGCATTATTTGTAATTTTAAAAATCAAATAGAAACTTATATTAAAATGATCATGTGAAAAAAAAAAAAAGTACTTTCAAAAATTTATGTGATGATATTAGAAGTGGTCAACAAATAGACAATTTTTTTTTTAGAGTTCAAAATTATTGGATATAGATGTAGATGTAGGTTACTATTTCATCAAACAATAAAAAGATATTTTTGCTCTTACGCAACAGATAAAATCTTTTGTAATATACATGGCCTTAACGTAAAACACTATTTTCAAGAGTGTCGTGGCTCGTGAGTTTTAATTTTTAGGGGAATATTTTCTATTGTGGGAAGAAAACTATGATTTTATCCTGTTTCCAAACTTTATAATATATATATATATATATATATGAAGAAGTAAAGGAACAATTTGGATCATTGTTAATTTCCTAGATGCGATCAATGTTTACTAGGGTTTGTTTCTTTGTTAGTTTCCAAATAATCCGTAGATGAGATTCTCATTACTTGCCTTAATTTCATCCTTTTGTTTCGCTTGATTACTTGACTAAAACTTTGAACACAAAGACCTCCAATATGTCACTAATGCCAATAAAGAAAAAGACAATAGGTAACCTGTAAGATCTAATTGTAATTGGGATAAAGTTTGGCTCCAATCATATCTGGAGTCAATGTATATTCAATTGTTTATATCAAAGACAATACACATGACTCACTTAACAGCTATTAGGGGTGCTTAAACTTTCCTTTGAATTGAACTAATTAATACCTAGTGAAGCATTTTCATATGTGAATATCCCTGATACAATATAAACAAAATAATAATAATAATGATGTTATAAATGTTGGTGCCACTTATAGTGGGAAAATTATAGAATATTAAAATAAAATAAAATAAATTACTTCACTATTATATGAAAGGGGAAAGTATGCATTTAAGATTCTCTTAGAGTATTTTATAATTACCCTAATTACTTTACAAAACAAAGCTCAATATGAAATATAGAGAATAAATCGATTCACAAAAGAAAATATTGATTAGTTGTGATATAATAAAATAAAATAAAATAAAAAATAAAAAAGGACTTACATGGGAAATCAAGGTGGTATTTATAAAAACTCTTGGAGAAAAAAAAAAACAAAAACAAAAACAAAAACAAAACACACACACACACACCAACATGCAAGTATGAACACAGACCTGTTTTTGTCCAACTTTTCTCAATCTCGATTCCCTAAAACCCATTATTCTCATCAACATAATACTATACATTTTCATAAAACTGTGTAAAGTGTACTTTATGAGCATCGAGTTGGGTTCTCCATAAGGGTACCTAATGCAATTACGTCAGGAAGCACAAGAGACTAACAAGGCATCTTGAACCAACTAGGTTAGCTAGTAACTAAGCAAAAAATGAAGAAAGATATAAAAGATATTCTTTTTCTTCCGTAGTCCTCGTAAGACTAAGTACCGACGTTTCCCAACCAAGTAACCAGAACTTCTTTCCTCTTTCAATTCCACGCTTGCCTTGTCGTTGTTATCAATGCCTACCCCAACATCATATATATATATATATATATATATATATATATATATATATATATAATTAAATGACTATTTACTATATTATTTGTGTGAAATAGTTCATATTGATTGTAATTTCAGTTTTTTTTTTTTTTCTTTTTTGAGAAGGATTATCACTTCAGTTTATAAGTCTTTTATAATAAAATTTGTGATACCTTTAATTTTTTTTTCATAATAATAACCACATATATTAAATTAATACAATTGCAAGGAAATCTATTATATCCATAAGGTTTGTGAAGCATGATATAAAAAAAAAAAAAAAAAAAATCACTTCGGCATGGGCCAAGTTATAACATCATGCTTCCCTGACACAAGGGTCACCATTTGTTTTGTACAAGGAAATCGATGATCTTCACAGCCCTTTGTTTTTCTACAGCTCTGGTGTATCTCACCAGGCCTTTGACTAATACTCATAATTCCTTTATCTATATAAAATGTAAGAAATGTGCCCTAGGGCTAGAAGCCTAGAACAATCAACTCACACTCAGCATTGGATAAATCCGCCAAATCCAGAACCACCAAATCTGAAAAGGGTTGATTCTAAGAATTGGCTTGGTTAGCAACCTGCATATGCTCACATTCAGCGAAGGGTAGAAGAAATAGGGACCCAACGTGATCAAGTTTGTTGACGAGTTAACACTAGATTGAGCCCAACCGACCTATGATTACCCCTACGAAGGATTGAGAAGTGAAAGAATTCCATTTTTTTTTCTAGAACTTGTGCTCTTTTATATAAATGCTACATAGCATAATGTGACACTCAAATTTTTTGCGAATTGAATTGCATTGGGCTGTTTGAGTGTGTGTTATGTAGGCATATGCTAAGCCCCATATTAAAAGTTTGTTAAGCAGATTTTGAATTTAAGTGATTATGAGTAACTTCAATTGCAACTTGACTAATCATTTTAGGATGTAAGAGAAACTCAATACATGAAATTATAAATATATTCAATATAATCAATAAAATGTACGTATTAGATGAACAAAACTTATAATAAAGAAGACCCTTATTATGCAGACAAAAGATCTCTTAGTTTTTGGGGAGGTTAAATTTTTGCCTTGACATGAAAAACAATAGTCCCTTGGAGATCAAGTAAAACCAAAAATTGTATTATAATCATTAGCCAACATGGACATTGATATAGGAGTCAGGAGATTGCAATGTTGAATTCATGCAGAGAGATTTTTGAAATTGGAACGATCCGTACGAGAAAGGGTACGTAGGAAATGATTGAAAATTGTGTACCCTTAGGAGCCATCTCAACCCAGTACATCAGCTTCCGTACGTCATGGTTGGATCTGGTTGATGATTCATTCAAGCTACACATGACAGGAAAAGCCCATGACTAGTGAGTATATAATTTTTCACAACTTCTTGTTACAATTGTGATGAGGCAAAGTGTGATTAGTGAAAAACAAATGGTGGGTTCATGTGCAATACATTGATGGTTAATTATACTCACAATCTGCCACATTAGAGTTGGGGTAAAAAAGTTATAAAATATTTTGTGATCTTAGAACTACACTGAAACGTCATGATTTACAAACCATTCCAACCACACTCAAAATAATGATTGTTATTTTAAATATTTATAATCTACTTAATAATATAAAATTTACAAAAGAAAAAAAAAAAAGGTGAAAAAAAAGTTTACCCAGTACTTGATTTCTTGAAAGTAAAGTACCATACCAAAAAAACAAAGATAAATCACTCCACGGTCCACACTTTAAAAACTAATTAGTACCTTAAATATTTATAATCTACTTAATAATAAAAAATTTACAAAAGAAAAAAAAAGTGAAAAAAAAAAAAATTTACCCAGTACTTGATTTTTTAAAAGTAAAACACCATTCAAAAATGAAAAAGAAAAAGAAAGCAAAAAAATAAAAATATATCACTCCACGGTCCACACTCTAAAAACTAATTACTATCTTAAATAATTATAATCCACTTAATAATAAAAAATTTACAAAAAAAAAAAAAAAAAAAAAAAGTGAAAAAAAAAAATTTACCTAGTACTTGATCTCTTGAAAGTAAAGTACCATACAAAATAAAAAAAATAAAAAAATAAAGATAAATCACTTCACAATCCACACTTTAAATACTAATTATTATCTTATATATTTTTAATCCACTTAATAATATAAAATTTACAAATGAAAAAAAAAAAAAAAAAAAAAAAAAAAAAAAAAAAAAAAAAAAACACAATACTTGATTTCTTGAAAGTAAAATACCATACAAAAAAAAAAAGATAAAGATAAATCATTCCACAATCCACACTCTAAATACTACTAACTATCTTATATATTTATAATCCACTTAATAATATAAAATTTACAAAAAAGAAAAAAAAAAAGTGAAAAAAAAAATTTACCTAGTACTTGATTTCTTAAAAGTAAAGTACCATAAAAAAAAAACGAAAAAAAAAAAAAAAAAAAAAGGATGATAAATCATCCCACAGTCACCCCTCTAAATAATAATAACTATCTTAAATATTTATAATCCACTTAATAATTTAAAATTTACAAAAGAAAAAAAATTCTCAATACTTTATTTCTTGAAAGTAAAGTACCATACAAAAAGATAAAAAAAAATCACTTCACAGTCCTCACTTTAAATACTAATTACTATCTTATAATCCACTTTATAATATAAAATTTACAAAAGAAAAAAAAAAAAGTGAAAAAAATAAAAAGATAAAAATAAAAATAAATCATTCCATAATCCACATTTTAAATACTAATTACTATCTTAAATATTTATAATCTACTTAATAATATAAAATTTACAAAAAAAAAATGAAAAAAAAAAAACCCTTATTTGATTTCTTCAAAGTACAGTACCACACACACACCAAAAAAAAAAAGGGCTACCAAACTTTGAATATCTCCTAATTTAAGTCGAGCACCAAGTCTAAATATTTTTGCTTTCTAATTTTAATTATTCACTATCCTGCATGTGATTTAAAGTTGCTTCTATATATTTATTAATTTTATTTTAAAGGGCGTATATATCCTATAGGGTTAAGACAAAGAAATTCTTACTGGATTGAATAAACATTATGATCAGTAATATATACCCATAAAATAACTTATTAATATGACCACATATGATCTCATGATTTCAAAGCAGGTCCGCTGATTGATTGTTCACTCCCACCTCAACCCAATGCAATCTTTACGCTCTTCATACTCTTTTTTTCCTTTCTTTCTAAAGCAATGAAAGCTGAATCCTGTTATCTTTTGCTTATGCTGACATGTCCTTGTACACTTCCAACACCATATTTGTAATTCCAGAATCACTAGTTACAGAAATATGTATTCTTGACTTCTTATTTATCAAATGGACAATCTGGTTGTATATTGAAAAAAAAAATGGAAAAGCTCATAAAGATAACAATGATTTTCAACTTTTCTTTTTGGTGATGGTCCCTGCAGCGTGTTTGCTCTACATCTTTAGCATTACCTGCAGAATGTGAAAGCAGAGTATAGTACTAGTCACTGAGACCACCGAGTGTTATTATTAGTAGTTTTGACTTTCAATTAAGAGGGCTAACCTGGCCTGTTTGATGAATATAAAAAGATACAATCCTCCAATGAAGATCACTTGTAGAATTAAATGAAAAATTAGCTTATATATAATATATGTCTAGGATTTGAGTATGATGGAATACAATTTTTGAAGTGCTCATGTGTTTAAGGAGCTCAGTTCCCTTAGCAAGAGAGTCTTGGCAACAGAAGCCTTCATGATTCTCTTCATATGCGAGTTCTCCACTACTCACTAGAGCTGATACTAGGATGACCATTAGTGCCATTACAACAAAACCCAATTCCCATTCCTCTCTCCAAAGTTATAACTATCTGCTGCAGCATTTCATACGTCCTTTGGTTCGTTTGGAATCATTGGATTGAGGGGAAAGAAAAGGGAGTAGAGTACAATTCGCTGAAAATTAACCTTTTTTCTGACCAACCCCTTACTCCCCCTCCCTCTCCCCTCAATCCAAATAGGTCATTATTGCTCTTGCATTTTCAAGATAGCTACCCTGCATAGAATTGCATACAAGTAGTGTAAGAATAGGAGTAGGCATCTTATCCATTACGTCATAGCTATAGATTAAATTCAATGGCAAAAGTAAAACTTGATGCTTTAGATATGTCCTAGATTCACAAGTCATGAAAGCATCTTGTGATGGCTAAGTTACAACCTACAAACTCAGCTTGATTCATTGTTACTTGCCATTATATGTTCTATATTTCAAATAGAAATGTACTGAATCTCTACCACTTAATTATTTGAACCTCTCAACTTACTATGATGTAAAATCTAAAAACCGGCCTTACAAACAAGCTAATATCATTGTCCATAGTCTTGGAGCACTACTCCAAACTTTTACAAAGGGGTGTGCCCCCATGGTGGATCTCACGTGTGGGACTCACTCCCTCTATGAGAGAGCCTTGAGCAATGCTTCGGGACCATCTAAGTATTGCCTTAAAAAAATTTCAATTCAATAAACCTCTTGATACAATCAAATAGAAAGATCCAAAAAGATATTATTTTAAGACCTCAAATGATTTGATTGAATAATGTTTTTTGTATTTGTAATAAACTAAGAAATAAACTAAAAGAAAAGCAATATAAGTAATAAACTAAGAAATAATGATAAAGTGAAAAACTTATTGATAATGTCTCCAAATGAAGAGCCACTATAGGATAATCTACACCAACTACGATAATCCACTATATGAGAAGAAATTTATTTGGATTTCCTTCCCCCCCCCCCCCCCCCCCCTTCTCTCCTTATTTCCTAACACATATCACACGAATGTTTTCTTTTAATTTCTTACTCCTTTTTACTTCTTACTTGTTTCCCTTCTCTTCCTTCAGCTCTAACCAAACAAAGTATTAGTTTATATATTAGCCATTCACTCACATGGTCGTGTTATATGAAAGTTCGGTAGGTGGCCTTCCTATGCATGTGTTATGTCCAAACAAAGTCATGACATATAGAGTTTGAATAAATTAAAGATTTTCATCTCATAGGGAACTTGTCTGATTAGATTAGATTGGTCTTGTTAGATTGTTATTATTTTCAATTTCAATTTGCTATGAGATAGGACTGGTACCTTATTTGATCCAGGCTATTTTTGCACCTAGAAGTTGTTAGGATAGGACAAGGAGAATAGCCCAATTCAATTTCCTTTTGCCATCCTAGGAGGAGAACAGCCTCATAACCATGGTTTTAAAAACCGGATAGGTCGGTTCAATTGGAAATTGGACCCTAGTCTGGTCTGTTAAAGCTGTCACTCAAAACCAGTATAAACTGAGAAACCAGGCCCTTTTCCGGGTTTTAAAACCATGCTTATTACCCTTCACTGAAGTAGGCCACCTCACAGTTCACATAACTAAATTTATATCAATCTTGTGGTTCCTGCACATTGATAAGTACTTGGAGTCTTTTAACATTCTGGCGGAGCACATGCATGGATCTAAAGGCTTTTGGCCAAACCTAGAAGTAGTGCTAGTTCTTAATATGTATGAAGTTGCACGCTTGTGTTTCCCTTGTTTTAACAGCCTTCACAACCTACAAACAAGAGAGATAACACCAAATATTATTGGAAACAAGCGGGAAACCAATTGAGTATCCTAGACCATAGTTCCTTGTACTCAAGCCTGTTCCTTCACCTTTCCTTTCCTATGTTTTAACCAAATAGACTGTTGGCACACACGACACTGCCAACTGTACTCGGCAGACAATAAGAATCACTCATATTCACTATAACATGTGCAATTTCTGATTCCTTATACTGACCCCCATTTTTTCTATGAGATTTTTCATTTTTAACCTCCATGTAATCTATGTGTTTCAGTGTTTACAAGCAAGCAAAAAAAAGATAATGTCGAGTCTAGAGAACTAGAACTAATTCAAATAACAATCCTTCACTATATATTTACAGACAGCCCAGCCACAGAATCCATTCTGAAATTGAAGTTCATTTAAGAAGCTAAAATTATAAGATTCTTTTTCTACTGAACAAAGCCTGTATGAAAAAAGAGGAAGCCACTATAGTTCTTCACTAGCCCGAGTTGTACCAAAAAGGGGAAAAAATAAATAAATAAATAAGGGCAAAAAAAATGAAAATTCAAGTATGTGAACACTGGATTCCTTCCATTATTCTTGCCCACTTCATGCTACATATGCCTTTGGATTCCTAGCCAAATACCTCAGTGTTGCAAATTGGGCATATCTGACAAAAATACAATAAGGTCAGACAAAAAAAATATAGGCATAAGTAATGTAGATCTAGAAATCTGAAAAAGTTCAGCTTTCGTAAAAGCACTACTGACCTTGCTAATGCTAAGCCATTTGGTGATGCATTCACTATGGTAAACATGCTTGCACGGCAATTTTATTTGCCGATCACCTCTTTTGTACCTCATCTGGCAAACCACACATCTGTTTGCAGACAATACAAATACATTATGAATCAGCTTACACAGACAATGATAGAAATGAGGGAAAGACCACAATTAACAAAGAAAGTAATGCATCTAGTAACAATTTTTCTGATAGGCAAAGCAAGACCTCCAAATCAAATCTACAAGTAAAAAAACAGAAACAATGAAGAAATTACTATTCAAGGAACCCTCTATAAGAGGAGATTAAGAGCAATATTAAGTTCAGTTTTTTAGAAAATGTGGTTTTAATTCACACAATGAATGGCATCACCAGATTTTTATTTCTTTTAAGTGGCCAATCCATCTTAAAGGTTGCAAATCCAAATTTCTAGTTCTTTTTCTTCCCACTTAGAGCAATAAACTTATTGAAACAAATGGAGAATACAAAGAGAGAAATAGAAAGAAAAAAAAAATAATAAGTACACTCAGTAATTCCAAGAATCCACATTGCCATGCCCCATAGTTTCACATTGACCATGTTCTGATACAATTACATGGAGTAGGCACCTACTTTCTGCAACACACTACTGGTTGCAATGTCATAAAGAAACATCAATCACAACACCATTGCAAATGCTCAATAAACTGAAATTCAACAAGAAAAATAGATTTTCAGTTGCAATTTACCATTAAAACAATCTGAAACAATAACTCCATCTGTTCTGTATGTCAATTCAACCATAATTTGAGTTCACTAAAGTGTTTTCATCCACATTCCTTTACCAAGAGAGAAGCTTAGTTGCTGAACACTAGCTAAGTGCTGTTCTGGAAAGCCTAAACTATGAGATGCAAGATTAAAAACACAAAAATGGGTCCACCTATGGGATGCAAGTGATGACCTTAACATTAGACAAACAACCACTCTATGGCAACTCAAACAACTTTACTGACTAAACCCATGGATTCATGAGCACGACCTAACATTAAAATGTATCACTGGTCACGCTAACACATGTGATAACACATGAGGGTATGTTAACACATGGGTAAACATCATTGCACCAGCCACCAGACTGGTCAAGTAAGCAGAATGATGTCAACTTTCATTTGAGGTTAAATTCAACACAAAGATACTTTACCATCCGTAAGGCATCGCAAAAATTTCTCCATGTTTTCTTTTAACAAATAATATTCTGGTTAAGGAAAAAAAAAAAAGACTCCTTTCTAGCAAGGTAAGTTGGACAGACCACATCTAAAATATCAAGGGCAAGGCAGGAAACAGAGAGTTGTTTATCTATTACATGACATCACTACACTTCTGGTTAGAAACATTTGAGTGCAGATAAATATTTAACTTGCCTAGGGAGGGAAAAAATGACATATGTTTGTCTATGGCATGAAGACTAGTAAAGCAAATGGTTTGATGGGTGAGAACTGGTTTATCTCCATCCATAAATGAAAGTTGGGAAGATTAAACAAATTAGCTACAAACAAGAATTACCTCTCTCTAGCTTTCTTTGCTGAGAATAAGTTTTTAAATTTGTATTTTGAAGTTGGAAGCAAATTAATAAGGTCCTGTGAAAGACCTCGACTTTGAGTTCCAACTGCCTCACCTAAGTCAAGTAATTCCTGCATAACAGAAATAAATAAATAAATAAATAATGTGCCTAACTTCTAACCATTATGATTTCCTAATAATTATTTTACTAAAAAAACAACAAATTTGAATCACCAATCTACTTTGAATGGTAGTTACATACCCTCACTTTAAAAATTTTAACTAAGTTGCACTTGCCACTATTCAGAACAGTCATGAATACACTGTTTCATTCATTCAATGAAGCTATTGAAGTCAATGAAAAACATCTTCAGTGATACACCACAAATGAGTTTAATATTCTCACTTTTTGGCGCGTGCGTGTGTGTGCATGCACGTATGTTGGGGGGAGGGATGGAGGACCATTTTTTTCTTCCACCATATTTAGTTCACCCAATTAAGCCTGGCCCCCGCTAACAGTGCTTCTACTGCTCAATAAGAGAATATCATTCACACAAAAAGGATAAATATTGCCAAGCTACTAAACTGCAAGTAAAAATTATAGTACAAATTACTTTATATATATATATATATATATGTATATATGTATGTATGTATGTATGTATGTATGTATTAGTACAAACTATATGTAGCAACCTCATAGGTCATGTTATCTGGATCAACATTGTCTTGCCATGCAACCTGCAACGATACACATAGAAGTCAAAATGTTTAATTAGTTTTTAGCATCAGGGCAGCACAGATTCTACACATAAAGTTAGCAAATGCAATTGAGCATGAATGAATGCATAAGATTTCAAATAAAAAACAACAGAAAATGACAATGGTATGATCATAAATGTGGAATTACAGGCATGATTCCAAAATTTGGTAGTATTACACTAGAGAAAGAGAATAAACTGAGGATGACTGAGCAGATGAGGATTCTGATGACAACCATATAAAAATGACGCAAAATTAGGATGCTAGCTCATAAAAATGACGCAAAATTAGGGATCATTGTGGAGACAACGCAGAATCCAGACCACAGGATGTTAGCTCATATTTGCTTCTAAAACCATTATGAGGTTATCAGGAATTGCACTATTGACAATTTGACAAATCTTCCAAGAACTATAAAGCTATTATTTTATTTTTTTGGTTTATCTTCTTGGGTCCACCGGAAGCCTATTTGCCCTACAGACTACACTTTGTTTCTCTCCCATGTCTTTAATCCCCTATCTTGGTGAAACCAAATACCTAAATATGTTGAACGAACAACCAAATGCCAGAAATCTGGGAATTGAATGCAGGGAATTTGAGCCAATGCTGGGCCTAATTCTAAATTGGTTTCTAAGAGGATGCATGTCATAGATGAGGGTAAAGAGAGTGGGTTCAAAAAACATTTGATATAAGTAGATTAAAATGTCAAAATAACTCAACGAAATAAAGACAAAATGATATCAATTTCTTCTTTGGATTACCTCATGCACAAGACATATCTAGTACTCTATGTGTGTGTGTGTGTACACATATTGATGTGTGCTACTTCTTAAACCTAGATTAAATCACCGAAGCATAAACTACCACCACTGGAAAGCAATTACATAAGGCTGCATCAGCAAGCAAGCTTTTACCTGTGGACTATTACTATTATGATGAGTTGGGCTGCCTGCAAAAACAAAGAAATAAATGAACTTTAGATTATGAAAGTAACTAAGTATCGTAATCTCTGATTAGATGCTTATGAAATTGAAAATAATAGCTTCACTAAATGATTAAAGGATATAACAGCTCAACTTAAACTTACATTCTTCAGGGATAGCATGCACACCCATGGCTGCATCTCCTTCAGATTGTGAGTCTGTGGTTGCAGGCTCTTCATTAATCGTTGAAGGGTAATCCCAAGCACTCCTGCTGACCTCTGCTCTTGGTAAATGGTCATTTACCTCATAAGGACCATAATAAGTATTCCCCGGACCAGATAATCCAAATTTGTAAGAATGCATATTCATTGACCAGTATACACTTTCCTGGACAGACAGGAAATAAGAAAATATCATTTCATGCCATTCTTGATAGAAATGAGATTTTGTCAATCACACACACATCTCTGTAACAGATGACATCATCATCCATTAATTTCAGTGTTTCCCTTACTGCATAAACTCCTTTGAGTTCTAAAAACAAACAGTCAGTATTTTTTTTTTAATAATCATTTAATAGCACACTCACTCATTCCTTATGAATGAAAAAATTCATTTATCAAAATATATATTTTTTTAAAGGAAAATAAATGCAACAGCCTGACAACTACCCACATCCTCCATTCATGACCATCAAGTACATAACCACCACACAGCTAAACACTTGCAAAAGCATGAACAAACTAATGTGACATATCAAATATATGAACACCCAGATTGGAGGATTTTTTAAGAAAAAAGAAAATATACCTGATCATGCATAGGTACAGCATGACCATAATTGACTGGCACATGAGTAAGGCCTTCAAAGAAGTTCATAAAACTTTCCGTAACCGTGTAAGGACAACCGGTGTTTATGTAATGCACCTCCATTTGTCCATTCGCATTCATATTTAACCGCTACTATACAGACTCCAGTTTTGCAAAACAAGCTGCAAATCATCATATAACACAACATTAAACAAAATTGAACCACATGATTAGGCTTTGTCTTTGATTCAATCAAAATAAGAGCTACTTTCACTTACCCCTGAAATTCCAATAGAAAATGCAGAATCCAATTTGCAAAACAAGCTGCAAAATACCATAAAATAAATTCACATATAACCAAAAGAACAAATTAAAAGGAAAAAATTTTAACTACATTACCAGGCTTTTGGTCTTTAATTCAATCAAAACGCAAGCTACTTTAACTAAACCCGAAAAACCAATTTAAAAGAAATGAAAATTCAACAATATTATTTCCATGAATACACACACACACACACAGAGGATCTCTAAAAATTTTAAACAAATTTACAGAGACTGAAGCAGCCAAATTACATTTTTATACTTCAAATTCAGTTTACTTTCCGAGAAAAAATTGAATTTTCACACCACAGAGCCTAAAAACAACAAATTTTAGCTAAGATGACAAATGAAGTTTCACCATTTTCATAAAAACATTTCCTTTCCTTTGCTTTACTTTCTTTTCCTTCAAATTTTCTCAGCAACCAAACGGCAGGGAACGGAAACTTTCCGAAACCGTATTCTACCAAAAATTCACCAAAGATAGAGCGTAAATTGACTAAATTCCACATCTTTATTCTTTTTTCGTTTGTATTCCTGCATTTTCTCAAACTTTCTCAGCAACCAAACAGAGAAACCAGAAAAAAAAATTAAAATTTTTTTTTTAAAACAAACATGAATGGCAAAAAAAAAAAAAAAATTTGTTAAATTTACCAGCGGAAGAAAGCTCATTCAAGAAAAACTCCTTCGCAGTCGCATCTCTCGAACTCTTCGAAAATCTGAGAGAATCACAGCAAAACAAAAAAGTTGACAATCACCATAGCTTTGAAAAAATTTAGAGTAATCAAAATTCAGAAACTGAAGAAAACAAAAATTGAAAAAAAAAAATTTACATTTTCAGAGAGAGAGAGAGAGAAAGAGAGTTTGGAGCTTAGAACACAAAATGTGAGTCTCTGAGAGAGAGAGAAAGTGAAACTGAAAGCGAAAGAAAATGGGTTTTGCTCAGTTTCAGAGAGTTTAAGATTTTTTTTTTTTTTTTTTATAAATATTAGTGTGAGTTTCTCTTTCTCTCTCTGATATATCCAATTTTCTCTCTCTTAGATTGCTGGTGCTTGTTTATATGCTGGATTTCAGGGGCTTGCCACATTAACCACCAGGATGATACGGTGTCGTTTAGTTGTAGATTAACCAACCTTGAGTCTAAATTTATACCCTACGGGGCGTGATCGAGTGCCCAACTCATTGGTCTGAGGTGTAATGTAAGTTTGGAACTCTCTGATTCAATCTACCACACTATTAGTTCGTAGAAGTTTTTGGGTGTTTTATGAATAGGTAAGGAGTAGGAGTGAAATAGTCTATGCAACAACTGGGACATCGCTTTCTTTTATATTGCATCTTTCAAGTGAGTTGTGATCAAAGACGAAACCATGACTTGGAGTTAGGGAAGCAAAAGTATAAACAAATATTTTTTTGAAACTCCCAATAAGCATTTATTTAGAAGAGAAATGTCATGTCTACAATATTTTCACAACAAAATCATAAATGATAGGTTATTATTAGTTGTTATGAATGGGAAAAAAAAGTAATTTAAGTTATTGATTCAAATTAAAACCAATAATTTGTTGTGAAAATATTGTGAACATAGCATTTCAAAATTTAGAAAGTTAAGTTTTTTTTTTTTTTTTTTTTTGGTGTCTTGTGTGTTGTCAAATTTGTGTAGGTGTTCACTTAGACTAGTTAGAATTGACTTAGGAATTTTTTTATTTTATTTTATTTTTTATTTGTGTCTTGCATGGGTTTGCTTTAGGGTGTTGTTTGGACTTAAGTTTGTTATAGGTAAATTTTGTTGTTGAGCTTGCTGAATTTATTTTAGATTTTAGATCAATAAAAATTTTTATAGCTTTTAAAAAGATCAATAATATTGTTAGGGAGGCAAAGTGCAAATTTATTGAAAAAAAATTGCTAAAATTAATACATATTTATATATACTAAAAAAAATTGAAAAAATTTGGGGGGCAGTCCAAGTTTTGTTCCGTTTCTGGTTGTGATTAACCCTATATGTGCATGAACATAATACCTCCTCGATCAAATAAAGAATTAATGTCTAAGCAACTTATACATAATCCTTAAAGCAAACTATCATGATGCTGTGAGTCTTCGAAAGCTTGAACTTAAGCTCTTGTCTTGTACCAAACCTTGGTCACCAGGTCAAGATTCCAGCTCCAGGAATTGTTCTATCTTATTATTATTATTATATTCCAAAGCAAAATAAGACAAGACATTACTCCATCATATCATGTAAAAAAATAAAAAAAATAAAAATCTCACAACATTCCATTATTTCCACTATCAAACCAATAGTGAAGCCAGATTGTTTTCATAGAAATTGCAAGGAGGGGAGAGATTTTTTTCAAAACCTAGGGGGCTGGCCATGCGCCCCACCCTCCCTTAGGTTTCATCACATCAAAAAACATTTCTAGCATTATAAATAGAATGTAAAGCCATATATATCATGTGATTAAAATATATGCGATGTTCATTTAATAGTTATTTAGTATAATTTTCTTATAAATTGATTTAAAAAGAAAATTCTTAGGATGTTTTCGGTTGATTTTTACATAAAACATGTGATGTTCATTTTAATAGCTGCATGTTGGATTAGAAGAATTTTCCTATAAATTTTAATGATTTATTTATTTTCATGCACAAATTTAATTGTGCTTATAAAATATTTTGTACACAATTTGACTTTAAAGGAAAATAATAAACATATCTATAAATATACTATTTAATGCCATATCCCTAAGAACACTTGTTAAAAAAAAAATCTTAAATATATTCCAATTTCTATTTCTTTATTGTATTGTTAATTGATATTTTTCGATGTTCTTATTCTACTTTCCGTTCTGGATCTTGAGTTTAGTGCTACTACAGGCACAGCCATCTAGGCTACGAAGTAAAAGGAGAGCCAATCAATTTTGTTGGAGTATGGACTATGGTGAATAATAATTTTGGTATATTCCTTTTAGAATTTTCTTTTTTTTTTTTTTTTTGGACAAAGGTAACTAAACCTTTTTTAGTATGATGTTCACACGTTCCACACGCACTAATTTATTATAGGAAAAAATTTCTTAAAAGTGATCTCAAAATATTGGTAATTCAAACTCAAAATTTCATAAATATTATGAGATTTTAAGAATCATTAAGCCAACCCCTTAAGGTTATTCTTTTTAGTTGTTAATATAGAAGAACACAGCTACTTTGAGGGGTTAAGCTAAATTAATATAAATATTTTTTTCCTAATTAATTAATTTATGAAGTACTGAATAGATAAAGATTTTATAGTCATAAATTAAAAAGTAAATCTTTCATTTTATAGTAGGACAACACCTTTATAAATATGCCAACTATTTTGTTATGTAAAAGCATACCTGACCTGTTTTTGTCAACCTATAATTGTTCCAAATCATTTATTATAATCTTTTTTTTTTTTTTTTTGGAGAAACTTATTATGTTCAATATATATAATTGGTACTTTTTGTACCATCTTCTTTTATAGATGAGAGATAAAAACAAATGATGTCAAATTAACTATAATTGTCAAAAAAAAATGGCATTTGGACAAAATCATTTTGAAGGCTTTTGTTTAGGTGGTTTTGTTTTGGTTCATTAGAAAGGAAAGTATGTATAATACAAGTTTTGACTACTTTTTTGTGAAATTTAAAGTAACTCTGCTGCTGCAGTGCTGCCTTTTCTATTGAAGCATCAACCTACAGGAAATGGAGATCTTTGCTTGAAAAAATGATACTTTTACTTTTGGAATATTTCCAAACAAATACTAATTTTTGTCATTCTAGTATATATTTTGCTACCAACTTCTAAATATAGGCTTGAAATCTATAAGGTGTTGTTTTGTTTCTTTTCTTTTTTCTTTTTCTTTTTTTAAAAAGGTTAGATGGTGTAATTAATGTGAATTCTCTACTTGCGCATACCTATAGTAACACTCTAGTTTTTGTCAAAGTTGTTTATATATCTCAACGTGACCTTAAGATCTCTTTTTATCTTTTCTTTTTTTTCTTTCTCTTTTTTATGGGTTTCAATTAGTTCAACAACAACAAAAAAACAAAACAAAACAAAACAAAAAAAAATTTCTTGCCTTCAAATTAAAGAACAAAATTCATTATTATCATGACCTAATTGTAAAAGATAAAAATGATGAAATGAGCTAAATGAGATCAAAAGTACAAAACATTTAATGAAATTATGAAAAAAGATTATTAGTATTTTTTTTTTTTTTAGAAACATGAAAAAAAGATTATGAATGTGTGTGACCATAAATTTTATTATTTTAATTTTGGTAGGTTATAATATAAAAAATATATATATATATATATATAAAGTAAAAATAAAAACTTTTAATCTTTGATAGTCATAGAATAATTGACCAATAACAAGAAGAGAGGTAAAAAAAGAAGGATTTTGTTAATACGTGGATTTTGTTAATACGTGCTCTTAGGACACACGTTATTTTTCATTTTTGGAAAAAAATTTCTTAGAAATTAAAAAAGTATTGACAGTTTTTTAATTTTTGAAAAAATATTTTTAAAAATAGATGATTTAATGTTTAGTCTAAGAGCACGCATTAACTAGACTCAAAAAAAAAAAAAAAAAAAAAAAAAAAAAAAAAAAAAAACATTTTCAACAGGCGGTGAGATCTGTGACAGCCGCATTGACAATAAATCTGTCTTTGCACGATCTTTGCCGTTCATCTGTACAATTTTCAAGGCTCTAATTTCTGATCCCTACAAATTGTTCACCTAAAGATTCCAAAAGGTAGTTTGGTTCCCCGAGCAACTAGAACAGCTTTAATGGTAAAACAAGATAAGGTTCATTTAATGTAAAGTAAAAATATTTCTGACCTAAAATGTTTGAAACTTCCAACTACTATATCCCAAAAAATAAAAATTAAAAAAATTTAGAGACTCGAGAATGTGATATTTGTGATTGATTCAAATGAAAACTAGTGAATTTTGTTAACTCGATTGTTGTAAAAATTGATGTGTCTATAACATTTGGAGAGAGAGAGAGAGAGAGAAGTTGCAAGGCAATGACACATGAACTTAAGGAAAACAATATCTATTTATCATATGGTCAATAGTGGTTGAAATATAGAGGCAGGTGAATTCATTATTATCAAATTTATATCTTCCAAGCACTTTTTAATTTTTTGTCCATATAATCATCGATACAGTGTTCTATATGAACAGGATGCATTTGTGTTTGCCACTAATTCAATTATGACACCTCCCCCACTCTCCCCTATTTATCTCGGAATTAAAAAAAAAAAAAAAAAAAAATCAACTGCCATTGTAAACTCCTAACAAGGCTTACAAATCAAAAGCAAATTGTAAGAATCTTGGAAAGGCATTTAAAATTGGTCCATTGCAAATAAAAGAAAATTGAGAAATATATTTTCACGATAATCTTGATAATATATAATTTTTTTTTAAGCACGCAGTTTATTAGTTACTTTATTAAAGTGAAAATTATATTCTTCTAAGTTCTAACTAGCAATTACTTCGTGTTTTTATCGTCCTTATCTTCTCTTTTTCCATGAAAAATGAGTCTTCTCTATTTTCATGAAAAATGAGTGATCTTACCAAGCTTGGTAACTCTTGCTTGTCACCAAGTAAGGCATTAAAGTGGTTGAATTTATGTGGAATCAAAGATTAAATTGTAAAAAAAAAACGGAGCAGTACTTTGAGCTCTTACATAGGGGTGGGCTTTACACGTGGGTCTCACGCGAGGCACGCCCCTTATGTGAGAGCCCAGAGCACTACTCCAAAACTATGTGAGTATTACCTTAAATGTGGAATGATTGTTATGGCTTGTCTATGTTTGTAGCGCAAACCCTCACCCTTGGGGTTGGGTGACCCCCATCCATTATATGCTTTCTTTGTATTTAAAATTTGATTGAGAAATCTTTGTCAAGATCATCACATGTAAAATAGTTCAAGTATCCCTATAATTAAACTGCCACCTCTTAGGCCTAATTGATACTACCATAGATGCCAACTATAAACAATAACTCTCTCAAACACCTATTATTGTAAAGAGAAGTCTTCTCAAAGTCATCAATCTATATATATATATATATATATATATATATTCCCCTTTTCGGTTAATATATTTTAATTTCTATAGCTCACATATAGGTATGCCTCATTTAATATCAATTAAATCTAAAAAAATGAACAAGTTAGCATGGTCTAATATTTGGTGAGGTAAATCAATATTAGGAATAGTCACATCACACCCACCTGGGGCAATAAGTACTTTTCATTCGGAAAGTTGAAGCCAATCAAAACTTCAATATTATGTGTCAATTGTCATTTGACTTGACGAACCACCTCATTTGGACCTTGAATTAATCATTGTGGTGCAAGCATGTCCTCAAGAGAGCTTAACTATAACTGCTATTTCAGTTGTTCATTTAGTACAAGTTACTAGTAGACTCCAAGACCTTCTATTCTGGTTGTTGATACGTTGGAGAAAATGAGAAAATGATTGGTATTGATGGTATATATTATTTAGTATATTCAAAGTCCGTGCATCTTAGTTGTTAATTTGTTGTAGAAAATGATTGCAAGAAAATTTTCCCCATCTCTTTTGTAGGATTTAACGGTATTGTTACTCTCTTCAGAAAGTTGGTCTCCCTATAATGTATGCAATCAAATATAGTTGAAGATAGGTCACCAGAAACAGCTGACTTTTTATGTTGCTTCACATTGTCTTAGTTAAGAACCAGCAAATAGGCAATTTGGTATTTAAATAATGCCCAATTAGGTTATCTGTGACTGTGAGGCAACTTTTTTAAGTCACTTTCTTATGATACATGTCACAAGGTGAAGCCAAGAGCAAAGATAAATTATCTCTTCTGGTGTAAGAGCAAATTGGTACAAGCATGATCACCATATGAAAGTAATTTTCATTAAATTCCAAGAGGTTGATCTAATGATTTCTAAGGTTCATGTTATTCATGAGATCTTCAATTCACATCCTAGTTAACATTCTCAAAAGATTCAAGTCTCCTGAACACCCATTATAAAAGCGAAAGAATCAAAAGTTTTCATTTAGAATTGGACAATTCCATGAACCTATACTTTGAATTCTAATAAACTTGTGGCAGTAAGACTTTTTTTTTTTTTTTTACAAAGTTGAATTGGGATCCCACAGGAATATTGTGACAATGCACTTTAAGTTTCTATGTATATCATAGTTATATATATGGACAATGCAGGGCTCGGGACCACATAAATACCTAGAAATTTATTTTTTAAAAATGAAAAAGCAATTAAAAAGAAGCCAGGCAAGTTCCTCTATGTGACCAAATAAATAAAATAAGCTCTTTACCTGTAATAAAGCCATCAAATAAGTAAATGCTAATGTCATGAGATACATGGGACCAAAGTAGACCTTGTTTGCAAGCAAGGAATTGGTCTTTTCAATCTGCAAACACACATGTATTGCAAAGGGAGAGAGAGAGAGAGAGAGAGAGAGAGAATATGGAACTTCAAAAGGTTGGTCAAAATTTAACAAAAAGATGAAACAAGGCATCTCTTACAAGTTAATTTTTTGTAAAGCAGCAATTATTGCAAAGAGATTTGCTCTGAATCAACAGATTAAACATTAAAGTTGGATTAGACTATTCATAATAATGTATTCATGTTTGCTTGTCAGCTTGAGTACTACCAGTAATTCAACTCAAGTACACAACAGTCTTAAGCTAAACACATTTTGGAATCTTTGTCCTATGGTCTCTCCTTCTGAGATTAAACAAAGCATGACTTGTGGGTAACCTGAAATAGCCACTAATATATACGCATGGAGGGATATTTTGCTTTTACCCAAGTCATTTTCTACTAATAATTGAACTTTATTTTAAAAATTACACAAGCAATTTCTTTCTCTATTTTTTTTTAATTAAAATTTCAACATTTATATTTAGTGTTCATCATGCCAAAGTTGTTTAGAAGATAATATACATAATGCAGATTTCTCAAAATGTTTTGTGATGGTTAAAAATCTCTAAACTTAGTGTCATTGCGAGAATTTGAATTCAAATCTTCCTTCTCCCAATTTGTTGTAGAAATTAAAAAAAAAAAAAAAAAAAAAAAAAAAAAAAAAAAAAAAACCTTATGCTTCGTGATCAATAAATTATTCGCCTTATAAGGCCTTGAAGGACCATGAAACTCATTCATCCATTTCTACACACGACATATAACATAGCAAGAACATTAATGAAAATTGCAAATGCAAGTGGAAAGCCTTATAGTTGACATGTTAGTTGCCATGCCACACAACACAAGGCACCTAAAACCACAATTCTGTGTAAAATGCCATATATGATGATATCACATGTTTCGCATTGGTTTTATGGCCCTTCTGGTGAGGCTTTTAAAAGCAAATAATACACCTTTCTAGTCCGTTTGCTAAACAAATGATGCAATAGTTTTGTCACTTGTGTGAAACAGTTTTGTGATTTTGTCCCTATTGCCAGTTTTAGATATGCTGTCATGCTTCCCAACAATCGCTTTTCAAAACAGCTCAAACTTGGGTATTCGAGATGGGGGGTACAACTTGCTATCCAGTTAAGGATTAAAAATCTGAAAATCGAGGTCGATGTTAAGGTCATCCTTTGATCTATTTCATTAGTATAGAGGGATGTAATACTCTCAAATTGCAATTTTAGCAACACACTTGCTCAGATTAAGCTTTGCCCGGGTGTGTATTGTTAAAATTTTTTAGCAACCATAAATAGTAAATTTGGGTATTCGAGATTGGGTACAACTAGCTATCCAGTTAAGGATTAAAAATCTGAAAACCGAGGTCGATGTCATGGTCATCCTTTGATCTTCTTCATTAGCATTGAGGGGCGTAATACCAACAAATTGCAATTTTAGCAACATAATCGCTTAGACTAGCTTTACCCGGATGTGTATTGTTAAAATTTTTTAGCAACCATAAATAGTAAGTGTGTATACAAATTACTGTAACTAGATGGTAAAAATAATATATTATATTTTATTGTTTCTCTCTTCTAATAAACTATTATTAACAATTTTTTATTACTTTTTTCTCTCTCTTCACATTCTCTCCCTTTCAAGTAAATAGTAAATAAAAGATATTTAAATGAAGTGGTGAAAGAATAAAGATTAAAATGTTAAATGTATTGTAAAATGAAATGGTATAATAAATAAAGTCATTTTTTTAGATAATAAAATATACACCTTTATGCAACTAGGATATGAATGCTAGTACATAATTTATCTACTTCAAGCACTTATCTCATTACATGTACAGCTCCAACTTGGGTGTTTGAGATGGGGTACAACTTGCTATCCAGTTATGGATTAAAAATCTGAAAAT
Source organism: Quercus variabilis (assembly GCA_030445155.1). Taxonomy (NCBI): domain Eukaryota; kingdom Viridiplantae; phylum Streptophyta; class Magnoliopsida; order Fagales; family Fagaceae; genus Quercus; species Quercus variabilis. The sequence goes on along the minus strand of CP129448.1, from coordinate 4,993,055 downwards.
CGAGGTCAATGTTATGGCCATCCTTTGATCTTGATCTACTTAAATGCGTGTTTAGCATTAGCTTTATTTCCTCAAATTTTAATCTTATAGCTTTTACGTACGGCTTTTTAAAACTTACTTTTTTAAGGTACATACATACTATTGTACGCAAAGAGTTAAATAATCTAATGTCAATCCCACGCTAATAATCTCATTGCATGCACATGGTTTGAGTTAAGACTCTAATATCATTGACGCCACTCACACTCACACAGGGAATCCAGTGTGGATCTCGTTGCAAAAGTAGGCTACCGTCTACTCACAAAGTTACAAACTCTCTTTTCCACCCTTCTTTTGTGTACTAAAGACGAAACTGAGGTTATGCAAAGTAGCGTGACTTACCCAAAGCTCTTTTGTCCTGATTATTAATCAATTGCATATATTTTCCATTCACCAAAAAAGAAAGCTGCAACTTCAGATATCAGATATGTTGAAAGACTACAGTCCAACCATACTGTTCATATATAGAGAGATAAAAGCAGTTTTGGATAAAAGCCTAAAACACAGCCGGTTATTATTTGCTAGAATCCCGAACAAAACAGTAAAACTTTTCCAATCCTGAAGACTATATATATAACTGGAACCCAGAAAATCCAATCAGCTCAGTAAAATAGACAAGCCAGGTAAGATATTATAGGATCCTAATTCAGAAATCAACCATGTAAGAAACCAATGTGTAAATTCTCTACATTTCATTAGCGCCACTCGACTCTGGTTGATTCTCAACTATAATAAGAGAAAGCATCTCTTATGATAGAGATTACTAAATCAACCATGAAAGAAACCAATGAGGGAAACTGACAAAAGAATATAGAGTTGAATTGCATAGTATTCACTCATTCACTTGTTACAAATTGCCTGGTATGTCTGTCACATGCAATGCTTTCATCAAAGATTCAAAATCCATCATTGCAACGTGTGCCAAGGTACACTAGAAATTATGATATCTGCAGTACTGCTTCCAATGCTTCGTTTTCGAATTAAATTTGCAGTACCCACTACCATGAAATACTCATAAAACAGCATTTGATAACCAACAATATATGATAAAATTCATCTCAACATTCAACATATTCATAATTTACTGCAAAAGACGCAAAATCCATCATCAAATTAAGTACTCATTCGTAAACAAAAATACCAGGACATATATGAAAGTATCCTCCTTAAATTATAGAGAGCTGAATCTCAAAAGAAGTAAGAGAGGCATTGACAGTCACCTCAATAAATCAGGTTTATAGGATCAGAATCAATCCAAAATTTTAAATTGGTTTGGGATTTAACTCCCTCTAAAACTGAATTATTTGAGCAAAAATTCGCCGGAATAAGTTCTTGGAACTCAAAAAGATTTTCATCACCATCTAAAAGCTAAAATTGGCACAAGCAGGGAAATATACCCCTGGATAATTAAGCACCACCAGATCCGTATTTCTTTCCGAACACGATTAACTGTAACTTGTCATAACCGGCAAGGACACCAGCACCAGCAACAGCACGGAGGATGTTTGCACCAGCACCCTTGAAGAGAGACTTGGGACCCTCATTCTTCAGAATCTGGGAGAATGCATCTAATGAGCTCTTGTACTTGACAGCTTCACCAGAGGTCATCATCATTCTTCTACGAACAGTGTCAATTGGGTAGGATGCAAGACCAGCACCATTGGTGATGAGCCAACCAAGGGCAAAGCTAGCAAAGAAACTATCCTGTAGTCATCAAAATAAGAGGGGAAGAAGATGTCAGGAATCAGAAAACTGACTCGTGTGCCAGACTGACACAGCAGTTCACTAAACAATTAAAACAAAGCAACGGTAAATATATCTGGCTTTTTATCAACAAGAAGCTCACTTGACAAATGGCCAATAATAGATCAATTTATTTAAATTGTAGAAGTTTGAAGACCTCTTAATTTTTTTTATGAGGTGTTAAGAGACGCTGGGGAGAAAACCCTAGATACAAGACCCCACCAGCCAAAACTAAGTATCAAGTATCCCAAGGGACCCTCTGGTGGGGATTCTAACATGTGTGGGTCTACACAGCTCATCTCAAGCCTCCCAGCACTAGGCCAGACTCAAATGGGTTATAAGTAATCAGACATGTAAAAATATCCATCAAAGTCATGTAACATGTAAGTGGCATTAAGATAAATTCATTAGATCATATGTCATCACTGCACAGACGTAGCGTTAAGTCATGACCCATGCAAGTATAAGTAATGCCAAGTCCTGTAAAGTAGAAGGAACAACATAGAAGAGACGCTGCTTACCGATAAGTCTCCAGTCAGGAGAACTGGCTTCAAAGAATCATACATTCCGAAGTAGAGACCACGGTACACGATGATACCAACACATGAAATGTTGAATCCACGGTAGAGACCAGCAATACCATCAGTTGCCAGTGTCTTTTTGTAGACATCAACCAGACCATTGAATTGCCTCTCTCCTCCCTTCTTTGCAGCCTTAGCATCATTAGCAAGACGGGTACGGGCATAGTCCAGCGAGTAAACAAAGAGAAGGGATGAAGCACCAGCTGCACCACCAGAGGCCAAGTTACCAGCAAACCATTTCCAGTAGCCATCCTTGTCCTTCTTGAAGTTGAAAAGCCTCTTGAAGTAATCCTTGAATGCAAAGTTCAAGGCCTGGTACAAGTTTCATAGAGCAAATATAGGCATTAGAAGCTTGACAAATACTACTTTTTCAGACAACAAAAAAGGAGAAAAAGAGAATAAAAATACTAACCTGAGTAGGGAAGTAACGGATGACATTAGCAGTGTTCCCTCTCCACAATGAAGCAAATCCCTCATCCTTAATTGTTCGGCCGAAACAATCACCAATACCCTTGTAGGGTTCAGACAACCTCCCGGATTTAATCATCTCATCCTGGTTCTGAATCAAAAGTTTAACACGCTCAATTGGAGCAGCAGCTGTTTTGGATACAGCAGCAGATACACCACCCATAAGGAAATCAATAACAAAGTTTCCTTTCTCTTTAGGGGCTGCAATGAAAATTGGGGAGGCAGTCGATGCAACAGCAGATAGATCAGTAGTAGCTCCACAAGCTGGCATTATGGGATACTGGAAGGCAGCATTTGAGTAGTTTCCAAATGTGGCACGCCTTTGGTACAGAGCTGCCTGACGGTAAGCACCATCAAAACTCTGAACATCCATGGAAATACCAGAGCGGAGATGGAGCTGGCCAGCTGCCTTCTGAAAGACTGTGGGGTGTTGAACCTGATCAACCATTTTCACTTTCCCTGCAAAATATGACCACTTGAACGTCAAAAATAGCTGGTACCACAAGGAAACACAACATGACAATAAAAATCAACATAGGCAAGAAAGATAATAATCATCCAATAGATATCATTCTAGCTTTTCCAACTGATGATGCTTAAGAAATAGCAGTGATTTACAACTGTGCAACATTAGAGAATACATGCAGTCTCACTAACAATAAATTTCATTGGAATATTGAAACTGGTCAGCCATAAATAGAAGACCAAACTTGAAAAATTCACTCCAATGCTTGTTCAATGATATCTTGATCACAACTAGGAACACAGACAAGAATCTCTCAAACAGAGTAATTACTTGAATTCAGTAACAAAACCACATATTACTAAAACAGAACCATAAGTTACTCAAACCCTCATAAGGTTTTATTGTGGTATCAGAATAGAACATAGAATGTATTACATAAATGCCTAAAATTGGTGCATGTTACAAGTTTTTTTTTTTTTTTTGGGGCAAGTGACACGAGCATCCAATCAGTATAGTGCATGGAATGTATCGCATAAAACCCTAAAATTGGTAAGTTACACAAGCACCCAATGGGAAGGCCTGTTACAATTAGTAGCATAGTGCCATAGTGAATTTACAACCAGCAAAAAAAAAAAAAAAAAAAAACCCAATAAGCAGCTCAGTCCGACACCTCGTTTCACAGCACAAACGAGTATAAAATTTTAAGACAATAAACATGCTGCTAATTGATCGATACAACCACAACCAAAATTGAATTCATCAAACAGCAATTAACATGCTGCTAATAAACTGCGCAATACATATGTCCAATCTCTACTTCCATACCTAAGTTCTAAAAAAGACATCATCTTGCGAGACGCAGGATAATTTACAAACAAGTAATTGGCTAATACATGTGTCCAATCTCTACTTCCATGCCCCAAAGTTATTAAAAATACAACATCTTGCAAGACACCAAACTTACAAACACGTATTTCATGTTAATTAAAAACCGATGGCTATGAAAAAAATGTTTAGTAATAATTCAATTAAATTCAACGATTAGTTATTCGAATAGCTCTTAAAAAATTGCTAGTAAAATGTTGACATAGTTCATAATTAGGGTTATATAAAAAGGAACCTGTTAACAGGTACATTTGTTATATAAAAAGCTGTCAAAAAAATTAATTACTTTTTCTTTTTACCCAAAAAGTTTCTATAAATATTTTCTAAACCAATGTCCTTAGGACATCCGTCAGTTAACTTTTGCCTTATGTATAAATACAATTCAAAAAAAAAAAAATCTTTTGCAAAACATATTATCAGTCAACTATATATATATATATATATATATAAGATCAAACTCGAAAAGCGGAAAAAGATAGTGGCTGAAAATGAAAGCGAAAAAAGCGAATTCGAATATATATAATTTTTTTAGATACTTTTAAAAACAAAGCTAGCAAAAGTAATATCAAAATTGAAAACAAAGTGAGCAGATCTAACATAAATCTAGATCCGAAAAAAAAAAAGTTACATGTAAAATCAAACTAAAAATTTAATCTAATAGTAAATCAATAAAAATCGATTTTTTTAATATATTATATAGTTAAAAACGAGCTGAAATGAGCACAAAAACTAGCAGATCTAATAAATCGGATATATTTAGACCAAAAAATAATCAGATCTAGAACACGCAGCTTGCAAAAAACGGTTATATAACCAAAAAAAAAAAAAAAACGAATCAGATCCATAAACGCGGATTAAAACAACGAGTCTACCTTTTTCAGTACTAGTGTAACTGAGCTAAACTTGATTGATAAAAATGAAACAGAAACCACGTAAACAGGTAGATCTACGAAAAAAACTGAATCAAACATAGCGAAATACATGTGTGTTATATATAGATATCAGATCTAAAGAGATTTGAAATAGAATCAGAGTGAGAGATAGATATTTTTGTGTGTTGCTTTTTTTTTTTCTTACCTGTTGAAGTCTCCGCCTTTCGCTGTGTAGTTGAATGAGAGAGACGCGAAAGGTTGGGAGAGAGAGCGAGGAACTGGGAGCCTTTTTTTTTTTTTTTTGAGAGTGTTGTGATGTGCGGTGGAGAGGTGAGGGGGCTTTGAAGTGAAATGAGGCGTTTATATTGACTCTTTGCGCGTGCGGCGTGAGGGCATGTGGCTGAATGCCTGTATTTTTCTTTTTTCTTTTCTTATAATAAAAAAAATGTTACTAAAATATTGTTATTTGTTTTAATCGAAACTCTATAACGACCCTATATAGTATTTGTTGTAAAAATATTATAGGCATAGTATTTTTCTATAATAAAAAAAGAGCTCATATGAGTGGCCACTAGAATGGAGTTCTCTAGATTGTTTATTTTTCTAAACTTGTAGATTTTATGGGCCATAGAAACTTCTTATCACTATGTCTGAGTCTTAATTGGTGATGGAAATTTAATTTGTTTTATATGTTTGTATTATGAATAAGGATTCTCTTTTCATTTGATTATGAGGTAATAGAGATACATGTCATGTTGCCACTATGTATAGTTCAACTAATAAAGTCTCTGATGGTTGTATAAGAAATCTGAGGTTCAATCCTCGCCTATACCAAAAACTAATTGGTGTCTTAGTTTAATGATAAAGAGCTATTATTAAGAGTAGACGCCATAGGTTGAAAATCTCTCTAAAAAAAAATGAGTACTTGTTTATTTTTTTGATAACAAGTTAGAAAGGTAGAGGAGCACTTGAGGCAAGTCAAATGGTTGATTTTATGATTAAGATTTTTTTTTTTTTTTTTTGGGAAAATGAGTGTATAGAAATTTGATTTTATATTCTACCATATATGATAGATGATTTTAAATGACATGTGACACTATATTTACTTTTAATTTTAAATATGTTAACCACAAAATTTTATCTTGAAATGTAATCTTTCCATTTTAAAAGAGCACTCTCTATAAAAGAAAAAAAAATGGTACTTTTCCATTAGATGGTTTAAATTAAATATTAAACAAATTGAGAAAATAATTACAAATTTTTTTAGATTTTAAGAAAAATTAAATACCACTTTATTTAAAATTTTAAATAATATGATCCTCTATATATACATTGTTGGATGATTGAATAGAAGAATCTATTTTCGTAATGGCACGTAAAGTTTAAAATTTTTGAATGGTAGATTGGCTGTCATTGATGTTACTTAACACTAGTGAAGTGAGAGCATTCACATCAGCTCGTTCATAAATTTTTCCATTTTACACGTTTAAAACTTACTTTTTGTATTTTACACATTTATTTTTACAAAACACCCACACCAGTTTGTCTATTATACACATTTATTCAAATAAAATATTAATTTCTATCAAAACACAGCCATCGACCCACACCCACAATCCACACTGGTATCACACCAGAATTCACACAACCCACCGGCAGAAAACCAAAAAAACAAAATCTACAGAATCCACACAACCCACAAAACCCACCAGCAGAAACCCAGAAAAACAAAACCCACCAGCAGAAACCCAGAAAAACAAAACCCACACAATCCACACAACCCACAAAACCCACTGGTACAAACCCACACAACCCACCGGAATGCACACAATCCACAAAACCCACTAACGATTTGATGATTTGATCTGCGTGGTTGGTGATCGGCGTGGTTCGATGATCGGCGTAGTTCGATGAATGGCTGCAATGGATGATCAGCGTGGTTTGATGATCGGCGATCGCGTGGCTTGATGATCACCCACCCAACCCGAAACCCACTAACGATTTGATGATTTGATCGGCGTTGTTTGATGATTAGAGAGGCCTTCGTTTGATGATTTGATCGGCGTGGTTGGTGATCGGCGTGGTTTGATGATTGACGTGGTTCGATGAACGGTGGCAATTGATGATTAGCGTGGTTTGATGATCGGCGATCGCGTGGCTTGATGATCACCCACCCAACCCGAAACCCACTAACGATTTGATGATTTGATCGGCGTGGTTTGATGATCGGAGAGGCCTTCGTTTGATGATTTGATCAGCGTGGTTGGTGATCGGCGTGGTTTGATGATCGACGTGGTTCGATGAACGACAGCAATTGATGATTAGCGTGGTTTGATGATCGGCGATCGTGTGGCTTGATGATTTATCGGTGGCAAGTAACAGATGATCGGCAGCAATGGAGGATGATTTGATCAAATGAAGAAAGGGAGAGTGAGGTGAGAATCGTGAGATGCGGATGACCAGAAGACAATGAGAGAGAATGAATTATTAAAATAATAAATAGAAGAGCACAGTAACTGTGTAAATATACACGGTTACTGTAGTTTGTGAATAATTTTATATATTTTTGCACGTTTATAGAAGAACTGATGTGGAGCATTTTAGAGGTTAAATGTGTAAAAATGAGGACCTTTTCTATTATAAAAGATTATACATACTGATGCGAATGCTCTAAGATAGTCAAATTATTTAAACAGTCTTCTAAAAAAAAATTATTTAGACAACAACAAATAATGTATTTCACTTGTACTCTTTAATTGTCTTTTTTTTTTCTTTTTCTTTTTTAAGTTGAAAATTAAATTGGATAATAACAATTGCCAATGTGATAAGTGGTTATCTCTATATATTATAAAATGATGCAGAAAGTTAGTTATGACTTCAAAAAAAAAAGTCAAAAATACCCCTAATCTAATTAAATAATCATTATTCTTAAAAAATAAAAAATGAGATTAATATTATAATTCAACAAAATTTTAAAAAAAAAAATACCTGAGAAACTTTTTCCTTAAAAATTAACATACTCTCTATTTAAATATTTCTCACACATGTGTAATACATTTTTCACTGTTTACTCTATTTCAAATCATAAATTTTAGTTTCTTAAAAATTATTTCTTGTGTAGCCTCACTAATAATAGATAAATTCAAATTGAAAAATTACATTAAATTCAAAATAAATAAATAAAATGGCCTCATCGCACGTGCGAAGTGTGTATGATGAGGCTAGTTACTAAGTAAAACAATAATATGAATGGTGAGTCTAGATGAAACCTAATAATAATTGGTCATATTAACAACTTTTAGGAATGTTGTAAAATAATTTATATTTGCAAATATATATGTATATATATATTATAATAGAAACAAACTCTTTATAATTTATATAGTAACCATAACACTTCTCTTTCACTTTATACGATGGAATGAATAAAGCCTATAAAACCTATGGGGTTTATTACTAATCGGATTAAAGTATACAAAGCAAGGATTATAATAATAATATATATTTTTTAAATGTATACAAAGTCAATCCGAAAATTGAAACTTTTGGAGTATGCAATTTCCTTTTATCAGAAACTCTAATTAGAAGTATGGACCAAAAGCTTTTCATCTTAATTTGGTATTATCGCATGGTAAAATTTCGAGGGCTAAAAAGCAAATTGATGTATCTTTGTTACCATCCATTCAAATCACATGCAAAACATGTCACAATTTGTAGTCTAATAAAATATTGCCGGTCAAATTTTAAACATTCATTTTTTGAAGGAAGAAAAATGTGACTTTGGTTGTGGAGCAGTCATCACTTGTGAACAAGGCAACTGGCCGGCAGCATGTGTCAAGTAATGTTAGAATCTACTATGTATTTATTTTTCATAATTTGTGTGGTAACTTTTAATTGATGTAATCTAGATTTTAGAATAAAATTTAGCTTTAAACAAATTTGACATTATCATTTTCAACTTATTATGTGGTGATTTATAAAACCATCTATATGTATTATTTAAAAAAGTTATATGATCCATTAACAAAGTCATTTGACTAAAATTACACTTGAATTGTTTCTTTAATCGCCACGTAATATATTGAAAAAAGATAGTTACAAGCATATTTGGAACAAAAAAATTTATAACTTTATCATTACCACTATTTTTATTGAACACCAATTATTAAAATAAAATTTGTTGTACAATTGGATTTTTTTTTCCCTTTTGAGTTAATGGTAAATAATAAAATGATATCTGTAGGGGCTCCTTTTTTCGAAAGTGCACCCCCGACAATGAATTTGTAGAGAGTGGGGCAAAGGGTTTGGCTCCGGCCGGCCCCTCGCCGGTGCTCCTTGCGTTTCTCCTTTGTTGTTCTTCGTCTGGGGTTGCTCCTCGGCTGGCGTCCGAGGAGGCCCCCCCTTCACCAGAGGGGCTCTTTGCCTTATATACTCCTTATAGTTTGATCTTAACCCTACAGCTGTTGACCATCCAGGCCACTGCCTCCAGAGCCTGTCCCATCAGACAGGTTCTTCACCATGCTGTGGGTTGTGGCCTCCAAGGTTGCACTGCTCAGGGGTCTTGTCACCATCAATGTAGCCTGGGGAGTCGGGCAAACTCACTAAGTGTGGATGTGACCACCTATTCTGGGTTTGCCCCCTACCCAGGATTAGCCTAGGTGTGCTAAAGAAGGGCGTGTCCTCGGCATGGGTCCGAGAAGGGCTAAGACCCTTTGGTCGACTATTTAGGACGATTGTCCTCCCGGCTTGGGCCTTGGGCCAGCCTAAAGGTGGGCCGGGGATTCTGGGCCCACGGGCCCCACAATAGCCCCTCAAAACCCTGCTGCACGTTTCCTCGGTCGGGGAGGAGGGTTTTGTGAACCTCGGCCCTTATGTTCCGGAAGGCCTTCAGCTGGTTGATTCTTCCTTGAGTGGCCGGATCAGCACTCAGACTCTTCAGTAGGTAGTTAGTTTCTCCACAGGATTACGTCTTTGGACCACACAGCACCTTGGCTCTGTCGTAAATAGCTATCTCCCCATGGGCTTGGGTCCGAGGACCATGTGAAACCTTGGTACAATTGCTGCCTTCAGAACGAGTGGCTAGCTCCTCGTAGGCTTGGGTCCGAGGACCATCCAAGTCCTAGGTACAATTGCTGCTATCGTTGGTAAGTGGCTAACTCCCCATAGGCTTGAGTCCGTAGACCATGCAAGACCTAGGTACAATTGCTGCCTTCAGAACGAGTGGCCAGCACCCCATAGGCTTGGGTCCGAGGACCATGCAAGTCCTAGGTACAATTGCTGCCATCGTTGGTAAGTGGCTAGCTCCCCATAGGCTTGAGTCCGTAGACCGTGCAAGACCTAGGTACAGTTGCTGCCTTCAGAACGAGTGGCCAGCTCCCCGTAGGCTTGGGTCCGAGGACCATGCAAGTCCTAAGTACAATTGCTGCCATCGTTGGTAAGTGGCTAGCTCCCCATAGGCTTGAGTCCGTAGACCGTGCAAGACCTAGGTACAGTTGCTACCTTCAGAACGAGTGGCCAGCTCCCCGTAGGCTTGGGTCCGAGGACCATGCAAGTCCTAGGTATAATTGCTGTCATCGTTGGTAAGTGGCTAGCTCCCCATAGGCTTGAGTCTGTAGACCATGCAAGACCTAGGTACAGTTGCTGCCTTTAGAACGAGTGGTCAGCTCCCCGTAGGCTTGGGTCCGAGGACCATGCAAGTCCTAGGTACAATTGCTGCCATCGTTGGTAAGTGGCTAGCTCCCCATAGGCTTGAGTCCGTAGACCATGCAAGACCTAGGTACAGTTGCTGCCTTCAGAACGAGTGGCCAGCTCCCCGTAGGTTTGGGTCCGAGGACCATGCAAGTCCTAGGTACAATTGCTGCCATCGATGGTAAGTGGCCAGCTCCCCATAGGCTTGAGTCCGTAGACCATGCAAGACCTAGGTACAGTTGCTGCCTTCAGAATGAGTGGTCAGCTCCCCGTAGGCTTGGGTCCGAGGACCATGCAAGTCCTAGGTACAATTGCTGCCATCATTGGTAAGTGACTAGCTCCCCATAGGCTTGAGTCCGTAGACCATGCAAGACCTAGGTACAGTTGCTACCTTCAGAACGAGTGGCCAGCTCCCCGTAGGCTTGGGTCCGAGGACCATACAAGTTCTAGGTACAATTGCTGCCATCGTTGGTAAGTGGCTAGCTCCCCATAGGCTTGAGTTCATAGACCATGCAAGATCTAGGTACAGTTGCTGCCTTCAGAACGAGTGGCCAGCTCCTCGTAGGCTTGGGTCCAAGGACCATGCAAGTCCTAGGTACAATTGCTGCCATCGTTGGTAAGTGGCTAGCTCCCCATAGGCTTGAGTCCATAGACCATGTAAGACCTAGGTACAGTTACTGCCTTCAGAACGAGTGGCCAACTCCCCCTAGGCTTGGGTCTGAGGACCATGCAAGTCCTAGGTACAATTGCTGTCATCGTTGGTAAGTGGCTAGCTCCCCATAGGCTTGAGTCTGTAGACCATGCAAGACCTAGGTACAGTTGCTGCCTTCAGAACGAGTGGCCAGCTCCCCGTAGGCTTGGGTCCGAGGACCATGCAAGTCCTAGGTACAATTGCTGCCATCGTTGGTAAGTGGCTAGCTCCCCATAGGCTTAAGTCCATAGACCATGCAAGACCTAGGTACAGTTGCTGCCTTCAGAACGAGTGGCCAGCTCCCCGTAGGCTTGGGTCCGAGGACCATGCAAGTCCTAGGTACAATTGCTGCCATCGCTGGTAAGTGGCTAGCTCCCCATAGGCTTGAGTCCGTAGACCATGCAAGACCTAGGTACAGTTGCTGCCTTCAGAACGAGTGGCCAGCACCCCGTAAGCTTGGGTCCGAGGACCATGCAAGTCCTAGGTACAATTGCTGCCATCGTTGGTAAGTGGCTAGCTCCCCATAGGCTTGAGTCCGTAGACCATGCAAGATCTAGGTACAGTTGCTGCCTTCAGAACGAGTGGCCAGCTCCCCGTAGGCTTGGGTCCGAGGACCATGCAAGTCCTAGGTACAATTACTGTCATCGTTGGTAAGTGGCTAACTCCCCATAGGCTTGAGTCCGTAGACCATGCAAGACCTAGGTATAGTTGCTGCCTTCAGAACGAGTGGCCAGCTCCCCGTAGGCTTGGGTCCGAGGACCATGCAAGTCCTAGGTACAATTGCTGCCATCGTTGGTAAGTGGCTAGCTCCCCATAGGCTTGAGTCCGTAGACCATGCAAGACCTAGGTACAGTTGCTGCCTTCAGAACGAATGGCCAGCTCCCCGTAGGCTTGGGTCCGAGGACCATGCAAGTCCGAGGTACAATTGTTGCCATTGTTGGTAAGTGGCTTCGTCCCCGAGTATGAGGACATAGTGTTCACCTCTTTGGGCAACGCAGTCTCACATCGGGTAGAAGTCCCTCCCATTAGCCCCTTGCAGGCTGCTGGAGCAAGAGTTAGTGTACCACTACTGCACAGTTGCCTTCAATAGGAGTTCGTCCTCGGATCCGAGGACTTTGCTTTGGTGTGCAGACGTCCACGGGTCATTTTCTGGGAGCGGTTTTTCCTCAGGTCGGACTGTGACTTCACACGTGGGGCTGATTTTGCCTCTGGTTCGTGTTCCCCGCCTTTCTGGTGTACGAGGCGTCACTTGGTCTCCCGTGCTCCGTGTTTGACGCTTCGGCGCCCGTAACGCGCCTTCATTAATGCCCTCATGAATCAACACGAATCTGGCGGTTGGCAATCCCCTTGGAATTGGGTGGAAATTAATTCCCTTTGACAATTTCCCCTTCGAATTCTGCGCGGCTCAACTCCCACCGGTTTTCGCCTTCCATAAAAGGCGTTCTGGGGGGAGCGTTTCTCCTCATCCCATGAACCCTCCATTGCAAACAGAAATATACGTTTTCACTTCCTTGAGCCCCTTTGACACCGCCACTAGGATTGTGACCACAGTCAGGAGATCTGGAGTTAAGGGCTGCCGTGGCCGCAACCCCCACTGGGCTGCCGGCGCGGCAGAGTTTAGGCGTAACACTGGCAGGGCCTTGTACGGTGGCTAGGGGGGACGTCGTTGAAGTACCTAACGCCTCTCCCCAGAGCGCACCTCCGACGAAGGAGGCACGCGAACTCCCGTCACGGCTGGTGCCCGAGTATTGCCGTCTCCGACGGTCAATGCTCGTGCAGTTTGGAGAAGGTCGAGGAAGAATCACGAGGGAAGGTGTTCTGGGGTCCCTGGGTTGGCTCCTCACTTTGTTCAAGCTTTGGTTTCAAGGTGAGCCAGCCCCCAGCCCCCCTTCCCATGCTTTTACTGTCCAGTTCTCCTATTCTCTAGACGCCAGTAAAAGCACGGATTGACACTTCCCTCATTCCTGATATTAATTCTTTGCGAGCCTCTTGCCCGGCCAATTCCAAGACCGGTCCGCCTGGGCCTCTGATTGTAGGATTAGTTGGTAGGATTTTTTGTAAAACACGCCTGTCTGAGCCTCTGATTGTATTTGTAACTTTCTTTTCTGGAATTGTAAAGATTGTTGTATTTGTAATCTTCTTCTGAAATAATAAAGAACTTTTCTTTTATTTGTTGTTGAGTTTCCTTTTCGTACTGCAATTCTTTTCTTCTTCTCTTCTTCTTTCTTTCTCTTTTTTTTTTCCTTTGCACCGCCAACTTTTGAGTAGTAACTGCTTTAGAACGATCGCCGGTTGTGCCGGCCGGCGCACTAACCCTCCCCACAGACGGCGCCAATTGTAGGGGCTCCTTTTTTCGGAAGTGCACCCCCGACAATGAATTTGTAGAGAGTGGGGTAAAGGGTTTGGCTCCGGCCGGCCCCTCGCCGGTGCTCCTTGCATTTCTCATTTGTTGTTCTTCGTCTAGGGTTGCTCCTCGGCTGGCGTCCGAGGAGGCCCCCCCTTCACCAGAGGGGCTCTTTGCCTTATATACTCCTTATAGTTTGATGCTGACCCTACAGCTGTTGACCATCCAGGCCACTGCCTCCAGAGCCTGTCCCATCAGACAGGTTCTTCACCATGCTGTAGGTTGTGGCCTCCAAGGTTGCACTGCTCAGGGGTCTTGTCACCATCAATGTAGCCTGGGGAGTCGGGCAAACTCACTAAGTGTGGATGTGACCACCTATTCTGGGTTTGCCCCCTAACCAGGATTAGACTAGGTGTGTCGAGGAAGGGCGTGTCCTCGGCATGGGTTCGAGAAGGGCTAAGACCCTTTGGTCGACTATCTGGGACGATTGTCCTCCCCGGCTTGGGCCTTGGGCCAGCCTAAAGGTGGGCCGGGGATTCCGGGCCCATGGGCCTCACAACGGGCCCCACAATATCAAAGATGAGTCGAAAGAGAAATAATAAAAACTCATTAACTCAACTACTGTCAAAAATATTGTAAAGATTATTATGCATGTAGCATCACTCCTATGTGTTATGAAAAGGAAAGTTTATGAACACAACAAAATTTCTTAACATTTTTATAATAAACTTGTTTTGAGTTATGGTAGGTTTCAATATAACTTTTCTTATTATTTTTATTTTGACTTAACAATTCTATGGATACACCTAATTGGGAAAAATGGTTATATATCCTTTATTTTTATAAAGCATGCAATAAAATACCAAAATTTTCAAAGTCTCTAGCAAAATGCCCCTATTTTTGAAACTCAATTTTAACAAAATTGAGTTATATGTAAAACTCGATATCATCAAAATTGAGTTCCAAAATAAGAGCATTTTGCTAAATACTTTGAAAAAAAAAGGTATTTTACTACATACTTTAAAAAAATAAAAGATACTTAACTATTTTCCACGCCATATTATATAACTTATCAAGGTGGAGGAAAAAATAGTGAGGCAATATGGTAATAGAATCTATTCATCAATGAATTGACATTTTTTTTTTTTGGTAAACAAAAAATGGGTAGAGAAGGCGACCAGTGTGGCTTTTCTATTTATGGGTAACTATAATAGCACCTTACTCACTTTCAGGTGAGATCTCATACTCTCTATCGGTAAGAAACTCACTTATTATATTTGGTCTGTTTATAATGGAAATGAGACGTAAAGAGCTTCACTACACATTTAGTTATTGTCAAACTGAAGTCCAGACACTTGTTGGGAATGGACCATTTTAATATGAAATTGGTTTATCTTTTCTATGTCGTGGAAGCAAAGGACACGTTATGGGAACATGGGAGGGAAGATCCTTCCACGTAATTACTGACAGAGAGGTTTGGGCTTTACTGGGACGTGTGCCATTCAGCCCTGTACTGTAGTGCCCACAGGCCTATCAACGTCAATTTCGACCATCTCCTTATAGGCTTATACCACACGCAAAAAATGTTCATGTTGTTCTAATTTATAGTGAGTTCTAGTTCTGTTTAAGGCTCACTCAGCTCAAAATAGACCAAACTTGTTGAGTAATTTTGTGACAATACCATCATCACAAGGCTCTTAGAATTTCAGTTTAATTTGAACACAAATTCCATGAATTGAAGTCTAGGCAAAAATAGATTGATTGTGTATTTTTTTTATTCAAAGTATTTTCTTGTCAACCTATTTCAAAATTTTTATTATATTTAATAATTTAAATTCTATTTAATTAATACATCATTTAACTTTCTGTGGCCAAGTTAAATCAAAGCAACATCGTTTATGACATAAGTAGAAAGTCTAAAGCTTGTTTGGCAATAATGTTCAAAACAAAAGTTTTCAATGTTTAAATACTGAAAACTGTGAGTTAAAAAAAAAAAAAAACATATTTGATAGCGATATTTTATTATAGGTGTTTGAGTTACATGTTTTAAGGCGTTTAAAACATATATTTTGAAAACTCATCTATACCAATTTTTAGTTTTCAAGTAACAACATTGTCATTGTTGAATGACCTTTTTGTAAAAAGTTGAAAATTGTGGGGCTCATTGATAAGACCAAACTTTTTTTTTTCTTTTTCTCCGGTGCGTTGCTTTGTCATTCTCTCTCCTTTCTTTTTTTCTCTCTCCTTAAATAAAATAGTATTCTTTTACTAAACAATCATCACTTAAATAAAATTAAAAAAAAAAAAAAAACACATACACATGTTAAACACACAATTATGTTTTTTACATTTTAAAATATGTTATTTGATATGGTACAAAATACATTTTTTGCATTATAAATACTTTAAACTCATATTTTCACAACACTTTTTAAATCATAATTTTTACATTATTGTAAACACTAATATTTAAACATCGCCACAAAATGGGCCCTAATTGTCTTTGGAAAATAAGTTTATAACAACAAAGCATACTAGAGATGGACTTCTAAGCATTAGTATTGGTGTTGCTAAAAAGCTATATTGCTATTTTTAGCACCATCAAATACCAAAATGTGGCTACAGTTACAGTGCAAAGCTACTTTTGGCTATGCACGGTGTCTCATATGTAAAAAAAAATTATTATTAAATTGTTGTGTTTACACTGCTTTTTAATAAAAAATCTCTTTTGATTGTGTTTACACTGCTTTTTAATAAAAAAATCTCTTTCGGTTGTGTTTATATTGCTTTTTAATGAATTTTTTTATATTATTTTAATCAAATAGCTAAAAATATAGATTCTGTATTGTAAAGTGAGAAACTAAAATAGATAAAAGTAGTTTTTTTTGTAGAACAATGTTGCTAAATTTATGGCTCCACTAATGTGGATGCTTAACATCTACTAGAAACCATTAGAAGGTTCAAAACAGTCCATTTGTCATCTTTGAAATGATACGGGGAAAATCTAATAACTACTTTTATGTAAAACAACCAAAATGATCAAATGAATCAATATTATAAACGATGTCAAGCATGATTCAAGGTTCAAATTTTCAAGCATGATTCAATCAAATTCACTATTGATCAAGAGTTGAGTTTGGAAGAGCTCAAATATAGTTTCTGAATTTATCCCCCTCCCCTTAGACACGTCCATCACTTAGAAACTATATATTCATATAAACTGGATAAGAAGTGACCAATCAAACAGCTATAACTCAAGCAACCATTGACCACCGGGCCTGTTGGTCCAAGTGGTACCCCGTCTCCTTAGTTACCTTCAACTCAGGAGTTTGAGCCCCTGCATAAACAATTACCCAGCCAAAAAAACCATTGCATACACTGAAAAGACAGAAAATCACAAGCACACCTCTCAGTTGTGGCACTCAACCTGTTGTTTGACTCTGACATTTATGATTGTTGCAAAGTAACTAGAGACTTCTGGCCAGTAAAAAGTGAAATTCCATGAACAAGCTTCTTTAGCTGATAACCCAGAAATTTTAAGGGAATTTTGGTTATGACTTATGGGGGATTATTAACTGGTTTTGCCTTATTTATGGTGGTTTGTGAACCAATAGTATATAAAATTGCTTGTGAGGCCCTACATGATTTCATATTAGACTAAGTTCCTGCCTCTCTCATCCATCTCAACACTATTACAGGAGATAAAAAGAGAGATTTTTTCACATTTATTTTTACTCTGATTTTCTAGGCCACACTAACGCCCTCTTTAGCTATGTTTGCTAAACTATCTCTAATGATGTAACTTGGATGAAAAATCCTTCTCTTCCTCCTCTTGCCTTACCGACTTTGTTTTGTGAATGATAGTCTTCTTTCTCTAAAAAAAAATAAAGAGAGAGAGAGGCAGTAGGCCATTGCGTTGGTATGCTAACTGGCAGTCAGAAAAGGCAACTCCATAGCCTACTAGAAACATGAGAACTTTCCCTTTGCTATTGTTAATTGGGCACTCTGAAATTCTGAATTGCCTTTTTAAAAGTCACCATTTCTTAATTTTCCATGGAATACGTAAGTTGTTGACTTTGAATTCATCTAAAAACCTTTGAAAGTACCGTTACACCCATAAATATTTTCTTTGACTTCTAAAAGTCCCATACCCAGGATGAGAAATCAACCAAATGTTGGGAGACCACATGGGGAAAGCGGAATATAAGTTGCCTCTAATGCACCTTCCCCCAGTAAAGTTACATTTTCCCCAATATTCTTGTCCCATTTTGTTCGGCATATATATATATATATATATTTCTCAAAATTCCTACACAATCAAGAAATATTCCTGTACTATTTTGTTCATAAGTTGCGTGGAATGTAATATCATTGGCATAACATTGATACCTACGGATATAAATATAAGCAATTAAGCATCATATACAAACCATTTGCTTCACCAATTGAGGACAAATTTTGTTGAGTATTTTCTTTTGGGCAATGGAACTTAGGTACTCGTATAGTCGTATCTTTCAGTCAATTACCTAAAAAGAAAAATAAAAAGGACGGGCTTTTGTTTTGAGTCTAAATTAAGGACGAGTTGACATGACCAACTTTCCCTGATGATTTGGGCCATATTTCAAAGGCAAATATAGCTCGAGCCTTGGATTTAATGGGCCTTGGGTCGAAGACAATATGTGAAATAGTTGGCCATGATCTATAATGTGCTGCATGCCAGCTTTCATGCCTATTTGTAAGAGACTTTGAATCCCAAAAAAAAAAAAAAATGAAATCTCTCTCTCTCTCTCTCTCATGACAGAAAATAATCTGATTGAAATTTATTGGCAATAGACTTCATTTCTCATTTTATACGTTGGGGGCCTATTTAAATACTTCGTCTGTGTTTGGCAAAAATGATTTTTTGTCAATTTATTTTATTATTTAACTTATTTTTGCTATGATTCATGGACTCTATTGCACTTTTTGGTACTATATATGGGTTCCAGTATTATTTTAACTAACTTTTACTTTTATCTACAATATTTTCAGCAAAAAGTTTTCAGTTTCAGCAAAATAAGCGGATCCTAAACAAATCTTTCAAATATATATATTTCCAAATAAAAACATTCTTAAATAGATTATAATTGATACAATAGCATAATATAACTCTAATTTGACTAGGATATCCTTAAAACACTTAAAATCAAGTCCTACAATTTCCAAAATAATATAAAATAACAAAAATTAAACCCATATCTTGTCTATAACATAAACGAAATATGCAAAGATCAAATATATCATATGTACCTTTTAAATTTCTAGTATGAATTTCTCATTTTCTCTTCTTACCTCTTGGTTGAATTCGAGTGTGTCAGATTTTTGCCAAATAGTGAGTAAATTAACTTTTTTTTTTTTTTTTTTTAATTCCAATGAAAAAGGGAAGATTTGAAC
Organism: Quercus variabilis; assembly: GCA_030445155.1. Classification (NCBI taxonomy): domain Eukaryota; kingdom Viridiplantae; phylum Streptophyta; class Magnoliopsida; order Fagales; family Fagaceae; genus Quercus; species Quercus variabilis. The sequence continues at coordinate 4,973,845 of CP129448.1, read as the reverse complement.
CTTTATAGTATCCATTGAAAATACCATGTAGTACAAGTAGAAGTATTGTTATTGATTCTGTTCTATTCGAGCCGGAAAGGCTAGAATATTTCATACCGGCATGCAAATCGGTACCATAATACCCCCTGTTCACCTCGGGTCAAATTTCAGCCTAATTCAGGGTGTTTCAGCCATGCTAGCCAATTTTGGCCAAAATAAAAATTTCGACCGATACCAGATTTTGGCTTTAAAAAAAAAATCCTACCTTCTTCCTTCTACTTCTTCTTCTTCTTCTTCATTTTTTTTTTCCTGGTGGGTTTCGGAGTTTTGGTGGGTTTTAGTCCTACTGCCAATCTGCCTTTCCTTTTTTATTTGTGTGCTATACAGGTAATGTATTTGACTATTTGTCAGCTTCCTTAGAGCATTCTCATCAAATGTTTCAAATGCTAAATATGCTATTTTTTAACATCTAATTCTAAAAATGCACACTACATTAAGGGTGTTATACTTAAAAGTTTTAACATCTTAGCTACAATAGAATGTCATCTTTGACATCCTTCTATAGCTGAAAAAAAAAATTATTATCACTTCAATTGATAAAGAGAGAGAGAGAGACAGAGGGAGAAAGAGAGAGAGAGAGACAAAGGGAGAGAGACAGAGAGACAGAGAGAGAGCAAGAATAAAAAATGAATAAAAATAATAAAAAAAAGAATATTTAAATGAAATGGTAAAAAAAAATAAAAGCTTTGATGTTAGATGTATTGTAAAGCGATGTGTTAAATGTTATTATGTGACTTTTTTAGTTACTAAATGCTAAAATTTTTAAAACTCTTGACGGGAATGCTCTCTTCCTTAAATGCTATGTCCTTTGTTTTAAATTTTTTGTTTGTTCTGTTTTTGCCAGCCCACATACTCTTCTCTTTTGTCACTTGTGTTTTAAAGTTTGAATTTTTTTTTGGTTCTGTTTTTGTGAGCCCCACATAACTAACAATAAAAATGAATGTTCCACCTTAACCCTCTTCCACTGTTCCACCTACTAATATTAACATCAAGGTTTTTTTTTTTTTTTTTTTTTTTTTTTTTTTTTTTCATATTATTACTCTTATTATATTTTATAAATGGTAGAACTTGTAAGGACTAGAAAATCTAGAGGCCCAAGCCCACTTGGAACAGTGAGTTGTGCAGTTCAACCTTGGCCTAAATCGATAAATTTATAAGAGAGAAACAAACAACAAGAGAGGGCTCTGCCCGAGGATGAAAATAAGGAAGAAAGGGCTAATATTATAGAATAGATGAGCAAATGTCTCCGTACAAGCCTGCCCGAGGAGGCCAATGTTATATAGAAAGTTGCACTGTTCACTCTCTTCTCTTAATATTCTTCTTGTCTCTTTTCCATTTTTGATGCCTATCTTTGGATGATTTTCTCTGAAAACCATCTTTTTTTTTTTTTTTTATATACTCCCCCCTCCTTCGCATCTTGACCTCCCATCTTTACCTACCCAATAATTTCTCCTAGTGCCCCTTTACACATTTGAAGAAGGTGGTAGAAGGAGTTTGCTTAGCTGTGAATTACACTGTTCAAGTCACTTCCTCATTAATGCAGTTGATAAAGCTGTTGCCCACCATTTAATGCGGATGCAACAGGCTACTTCAAACTGGAAACTTCTCCTACTCTCACTAATTCTCTATCTTCAGACCATTCTTCCTACCTAGAGCGCCTTAGAGTCCTTTGTCTCATCCTCTCATCTCCTTGAGCAAATTTCCTCTCCGGGCACGTGATACCCCCATATCAGTACTACAACTCTTCAATCATGTCCTCAGTCCTCCGACACCCACGTAACTGATACTTATTATTATTATTATTGTTATTATTTGAGCTTAAAGATTACATATTAGTGTACTTATAACTTCTTTAAAACCCTTAATAATTTATATGGGTTATTATTATTATTATTATTAATATATATATTTTTTATTATAAAATAGCGTAACTCCAAAACTCCCCAAAATGATACGCTGAAAGGCCGATACCAAAATATTCCATTTCAATGGGCAAACTGAAACGGGGTTCTAAATGGTATTCATAACATGTAGAACTATAAAACTCTTGACGAGTGAATGTTTAATTTGTATTGTTAAACTTTTTTTTTTCCTAAAAGGATAATTTTTTTATTAAAATAAAGCAGACCTTACATATTAATATTTGGGCCTAGACAACAATAGGGATGGTAGGCATTGCCTCACCCGAGGGCTCAAAATTAGGACATAAACCTCGACTAAATAATTTGGGAGTAAACCTTGGGTCATCCACTTTTTAAAGTTATTAGAGCATTTTTGGTAGTTTCTCTAAATTTTTGTACTGTTTGTAGAATAAATAGTTATATCTACTTTTTACCTACTTACTTTTTTAAATATACTTTCTAACAGACTTTCTATCATTTCTCTATCTCATTTAAATATTATTTATTCATTATTTCTTCATCTTTTTTTAATCAACAAGAAAGAGAAAAAAAATGATATAATCTACCTGCTAGAATTTTTTAATCAAAAAAATTCAATTGGTAATGAATAGTAGCCCATCAAACTTGGTGAGCTATTATTCTTGAGCCAAAAAAAAAAAAAAAAATTTGAGATTTAGAGAGACCATTGGAAACCTATTTTTTGGTTTTATTATCTATTATAGAGAGTATTTTGGTTTTACATTTGCTATTGAAGATGCTCTTATGCCTTTTACCAATAAGATGAAATCTCATGCATCTAATATACATATCATCACTTTTATATAATGTGGGTTCCACACAAGTAGGTATCATATGAAACGATTTCATAAAATACTTTTTCATCCCATACTATGTGATAGAAAGAATGTATATGTTAGATGAATAAGATAATTGATTACTTATCTAAAAGCATAAAGAAAAAGAGAAACACCCCCAAAATTGCTTATTGCATCTATTGAAATTAAAGGCCTGTTTGGTAATATTGTTTTAGTAATGTTATTTGTATTTTTTGAAAATACGTATGAGTGAAAAAGTGTGTGAAAATTTATGTAATATTATTTAAAAATTGAAAACTATTGTTTAAGTGCATGTACCAAATTGCCCTAAAAGTCTTGAAACATAAGTTTTGTGAATTATTCACGTGAGAAAAAGTTGTATTATACCATTTCTTAAGCTACTTTTTTCATTTCACACCGTGAGAGTGAGAATGCATATATTAAATGGATAAACTAATTACTTATAGAAGGGAAATGATAAACACTCCAAAACTGGCTATTGCATCTACTAGAACTAGAAGTCTTTAAAATTTAAAAATAAGAATTAAGAACCGGCAAGTTCAGTTTTGACTTTTGTGACCAAAATTTTGCAAACTTGGAGCCTTTACTGTCTTCTAGCTTTGTGGTCCCATGGCTTGCAAATCTGTCTTTGAATCATCTAACAGTTTCTGAGTGTCATACCAGAAGCTTTAAAAGTTGTTTATGTCCAATTATCCGTATACTGGGCAGCTCATCTCATCTTTTTACTGTTTCAAACCTGCATTGGCATTTGGCAGTATCAAAGCCTAGATTTCGTCATTCTTTTGGTCTTTCTAGTTTTTTTTTACTTGTATCATCACCTTGTCATCAAATTTGACTTGAGGCCTCTGCACATATGCAGCAGGATAAAGATCTTTCTCATTGGACCATGCATGGTGTTGTGAAATTTTAAAGTACTTGTAGGTATACGAACTATATCGAAGTATAATTTGACAAGAACGAGGTCGAATCCTATGGACTTGAATGAACGTAGAAAAATTAATCAAATATTAACTAAATTAATCCTAATTAAGTTTAATAAAAATTGGTTGTTTTGAAATAAAATAAAGCTAAACAAATAATTAAACTAAGCAAAAATATAATATAAAGCAATAAAGAGATGTAAACAATCTAGAGAAAGGAATTAAGGCTTTGAAATCCTGCCTTGTAAGTCATATCAGCATATATTTATGAATATTAATTTTCCCCAACTACTATATGATAATCTAGAAATCAATCTTGCTACCATAGAAAATATTATCATTAAGACTTCTATTTAAATATCTAAAGTATGCTTTTCTTTGCTTCTTAAGTATAAAATCAAATCATCAATTGTATCTGTAACCAAACAAATCACAAAAGATATCCAATTTTAAAATCAAGAAATAATAAACCAAACATTCAATTAATTAAGAAAAATCCTAAATTATGAGAAAAACATGATTAAACTCATATCTAAAATTCCATTTTAGTCAATTGATATGAAATAAGAACAACTATTGTGAGAAAAATCAAATCACATAAATAATACTGAAAATCTTTAACAAAATTTAGCTACTCATGGTAATTGAAAGAAAACACAAAAATAAAATACTAAACATTAAACTAGACAAATAAAATAGAGAAAGAAATAATCACAATATTATCATGGAGAAAAGCCACAGAGGTGGCAATGCCTCTTACTATAATTTTCTGTTTTACATCTCAGCCTTAGCACTAGCCTTAGCCTCCTCTGAATTTTACCCTAAAGAGCATTTAAATATGTCAAGGAATCCTATTACAAGTTGAATTCTCGTTTAGAGAAAATCTCAGATTTTTATGCTTTACTTAACCGACAATTTTGGCCCATTTAATGTCAAAATTCCGACTTTTGGTAAACTATAAAGTTGTAGCCCTCTAAGTTAAAGTTCTACCCAACTTGAATCATTTCAATTGGACATTTGAGCCAAAAGTTATGTTAAAAATACTAACTGATATGCAGGTTGGAATTCTAATCTGAATTGGACTTAGATTTGATGCAAATTTCCTTTGATTTATTGCTTCAATTGGACTTAAATTTAATTGGGGTGGTTTTTTTTAGCTTCATCATGGCCCTTGTAAAATTAAAGTCCATTAGCTTTCTTCTTTGCATTAATCCACTTATTTAATTCCATTCTCCTATAAAAGACAAATTCACGTAATAAAATTCAATTAAGTACAAAATTGATTATTTAGTATTATTCCAAAACTAAATATAAAATGCATGAATTAACTTAAAATAAGTATGATAATACTTTCTAATAATGATATAAATATACAAAATTAAACTATTATCAAAGTGCATAGCTAGCCTTGGCATTAAAGGTCCTTTTGCATTGTTGGTCACGTTAGCTTTATATATATAACTTACTGATTTTTCCAAACAGTAAAGAGAAGATTAGCATGGACCTCTTTTTTGCTCTTTTTGGCCTAGGAAAAGAGAAAACTTACTGCTCTTGCTTTGCCTATATGTATGTTAGGATCTGTTCGTATATGCTGAATTTGTGGGAATATTTGTTTCTTTCTTGTTGTAAATGGTTTGTTATAACATTCATATATCTTTTTTCTACCTCACCATGACCAACTTTTGAACAATTTAATTTAAAGGTTATTTGATTGGTCAGCATCAAATATTTTTATGGCTAAATTATAAATTGCCCCTCTCTAATTTGGACATTTTTCAATTTAATTAGTTCTTTAACTTTAGTATGTGATTGATTTATCTAGTAATTCTATCTCATTGAAACTTTTAGTATTTTTCACATTCCAAAACAGTATCATTTTAATGAAATTAATGGTGTGGATTGGACGAAAAGACTGCATTAGAAATGAATGGAAGTTAAAATATCAAAATGAAAAAATATATATAAGACCCAAAATTGTTTTCTGAAAGCACGACGTCTAAATTAGAGGGTCTAATTTATAATTAGTCCCATGTGTGAGGTGATAAGCAATTTGAGGGTGGTGTAAAAATCGTTGTGAATTTTTATTGTGACTCATTCTTTTTGATTTGGGATTTAACCTATTTTTGTTTCATATCTCTCTGCTGTACTTGAAGTCCAAGTCAACAAAGCATTTCCAAAATCACCTGGTTCAGCCATACAAACCCTATATTTGTTTTTTACTTCATTTTATTCTCCTGTACGTGATGGAGGTCATGTCTAGTGTAATGTGATAGATCACGGTGTGTCTTTCCCCAAGCTTTGCCTGTGAGCCACAGTATATGCCTTCCTCGTAATTGGTCTCTAAATAGAACGTATATACGTTGATGGAGGACAACTTGGACTGACTGGAATTTGCATGGCAAAGTCAATTTGCAACCAAAGGAATCTTAGTTTAGTATTCTCAGTGACTGTTCATCTTAAAGAAAAAGAAAGAGAAGTACTACACCATTAATTTTACATGTGGGTTGTCTGGCCCATTGCCACAATGACCATTCAATCTAATGCAGGATAGGCTTGTTTTTTGCGTTTGTCATTTTAGTTTGGTCAATGAGCTCCACAGTAAACGTCCATTTCTCACTGGATTTCCGGGATTTGCCTGTTTTTGGTATATATTAAGTTAAAGAAAATAGCAGTTATGCATTTTGCTTTAAGCCTTGAATCTATGTGCTGGTGTTGCAAATAATGCTGGCTAATACTGTTCAAGGCTGTCATGCCCCAAATGATACATATAATGCATGTATAGCAAGTTCGCCTTTATAATTGTTGACATGATTTATTGTAAATTGAAGTAACATCACGTTCACTTAAACCTATTGCTACACTGTAGAATCATGCATTATCACAATAGGCCTCTTGTCAATATTAGTTATGAAAAATTTTGTGGCCTCTTGTCAATATTGGTCTTGAAAATTAATTTGTTTAGAGAACAATTTGCTTTCATTTTGGAAGTAGCCCACTTTGTCACTATTCAAAACGTTATTGATTTACTCTCTATGCCACTCCCAAAGAACTGTACTAGTAGGAGTTTGCTGAAGCCATTTCTATACACTTGCTTTATTATTATTATTGTTTTCTTCATTACAGTTTTGTGATAGCTCCATGCTAGTAAAAGTGATATAAAAAAGTGCTCATCAAATGGCTCTGCAGCTCATAAGGAAGCTGTCTCTATCATTTCTGAATTATATTGTTGCTCACCGAAAGGTCCATTTTCTGCCACACTTTCTCACTGTTAACCCTTGAAGATATATAGTTTCTGTCTGGTTTTAGAGACTATGGTCCCTTTCCATCTTGTTCACAAGATGATGTCATTTTTGTAGACTTCTAGTCTTTTCTCAGGGGTGAAAAAGTTGCCTTCTTGGCCATATATGTTCATTTAATGCTCCATTGGCAATTAAATCACTTCCTCAGGTAAATCTTTTTGTTTGTTTCAAGCTGTACAAATTGCCAGGTCAAGTAGTGCACTACTTTTTTTTTTTTTTTTTTTTTTATTCTTAAAAAAAAATTTCACTTTAATTTAATATAAGTGTATATATATGTGAAGCCTCCTTCTGGTATACATGCTGATCATCGGTCATAACTACTGTGCAATTTTATTTTATATTAATTTATTATAATTTTTTTTTTTTCAAATGTTAAATAATGTTAATAAAATTATGGAACACAGTGCTAACTGGTTAGACTCAATGAGCAATATTTTTCAATGGAATAATTGGTATAGTATTTATGTAATGATTAGGGTTTTTGTCTAAACTTTCTCTCTGTTAGTTTAGTTGTGGTGTTGTTCTGTCTCTCTAGTGCTGCACTGCCTTATGCTTCTTTCTGATTATTAATTATAAAAATTAAAAAAAAAAAAAAAAAAAAGCTTCTTTCGTACTAATGTTCTGGAGTACTCTTAAGGACATCTAAGAAAAATAGCCATAGAATTAATGGATTGCAGGACACGTTTTTCGCATGCAAAAGGCTATAATTAATTGTAGGAGCAGCAGGGGCAGGGTCCAATGAGCAAGATTTTTCAATGGAAGAATTGGTATGGTATTTATTTAATAATTAGGGTTTTTGTCTAAACTTTCTCTCTGTTAGTTTAGTTGTGGTGTTGTTCTGTCTCTCTTGGGCTGCACTGCCTTTAGTGCCTTATGCTTCTTTCTGATTATCAATTAAAAAAAGAAAAAAGAAAAAAAAGCTTCTTTCGTACTAATGTGCTGGAGTACCCTTAAGGACATCTAATAAAAATTGGCATAGAATTAATGGTTTGCAGGACATGTTTTTAGCATGCAGAATCGTACTAATGTGCTGGAGTACTCTTAAGGACATCTAAGAAAAATTGCCATAGAATTAATGTTTTTCGCATGCAGAAGGCTATAATTAATTGTAAAGGCAGCAGGGGCAGGGTCCAAACTGAAATTTCTAGGTCATTTGTGATGCCATGTTGTAAACTTGTAATTCATGGAACTTTGAATCCTTTGATTAGGTTTTTGCTGAAACTTTGATTTGCTAAAATTTACAAAGGTACAGTTTAACCTAAAAATAAATTACGTATTAAAAAATTGTACATAAACACATAAGATATTAACCGAGATTTTGTAATATAATGTGTTACAATGGCTTTAAGGTTGTCATACTCATATATATTCTATTATATTTTGTATTTATACTTTTTGATGAGAGCACCATAAAATTAACACTACTAATTTATTTTTTGAGAATCAACTATAAGACACAACTAAATAGTAAATATGTATTTGTTTAAGTTTAAGCTACTCAAATCAAAACGGGTTTCACTGACGTATGCCCTTAGGACATATGTTAGTAAACAATTTTAAAATTTTTTTTAATGAAAAAGTGAAAAAAAAATGATTAACTTTTTTTAATAAATTTTTCAATTTTTTTATAAAAATATTTATAAAATAAATAATTAATATATACCCTTAACCAGACCCAGTTAAAGCAGACATAAGAGTCATTGGGTTTTCAAGAAACCTATTAAGAGAGATAAGCCCACATCCCCTTTCATCCAGCTACCAGAAAAGAGAAAAATGAGAATTTTTTTTTGCAATAACGTCATATATATGCATGAATAGTGAGTTGCAATCATGTTTCTGTTAACAATAACATCCCACGCAGCTGGTCCTCACCTATCGTTCTCAGAAGTCAGATCTACTTCTTATTCTATGTTACCGTATGAAAAAATTATTTTATTAATTATACCATATTATTTTATAATATTTTAAATATTTTAATTTTTATTTTACAATACAATACATTAAAATAATATATTTATATAATAAAATAATATATTTTAAAGCATAAATAAAAGCCAAAAATGAGACACAAAGAGAAAGACAGAGATTGAAATGTGAGACAAAAAGTGGAAGGAGAGAGAAATGAATAAAAAAATATTATTTCCTTTTACAATTGTGCTACCATCATAAATTTGTAATGATACTATGGCACAATTCTAAATTTTTTAGGATACCGGACCAATACAAGGCCAAATGCTAGGACCTTTTAGTACTTTAATGCTAAAATTTGCTTACATGTCATTTTTTTTTTTTTTTTTTTGCTTACATATGCCATTTGCAAGACTAATTATAAATGTTCTAATAATAATAATAAATGTAAATTGTAAAATACACCTTTAAAATTTAAAATTACTTAAATTTTATATTATAATGTATGAGAAATTAAATTTTATACTCTAAAGTTTAGTTCTATTAACAAAACAACGGTGTACCCGTTAGTTTAAACTGTTGAGTCACATGTTGGCGTGCTGATCTTTTTATTTTATTTTTAGTTGTGGTTTCAAAGCAAAAGGCACAGTAAATCCACCCAAATTCCAGGTTTTATGACGACACAGTTTTGGAATCATTCAATTCAAAATGACAAAACCCCAAGAATGAACCCCACGAACCCATGCAGCTCAAAACCCAACCCAGGCCTTAACTCACTGTGAACCCACCCAACTCAAGCAGATCAGGTCTAAGGCAAAAGCGGCGGCGGCGGCGAAGAAGAATCTGAATCTGCCACAACAGTCTTCTATTTGTTCACTCTTTACTATGCTGGGTGATCTCTTGAAGAATCTCTCCTCCCTTGTCTGACCAATTCCTTGAAGGAACCACCTCTTGAGACCTCGGAGCCGGAGGAGACAAGATTATCGGTGAGGTCTAGGAAGAGACCGTCCCCGGAACCGCCATCACTGCCACCGACAATCACAACAAGGAGGAGGAGATTGACAACAACAACAACAACAACAGAAATAAGACGGCGTAGGATATGACTTTGTATGATTTCTTGATGAATGCTGAGGCGGTGAGGGAGGAGGATGTGGTACTAGGTGGTAGGTGAGACTAGGATGTGAAAGTGAAACTAGCTGGAGGATTTCTTGACCAAGGCTGAAATTTGTGTTTTGATTTTGGGCTAAGCGACACTGTTTTGGAAGCTGGCACAATTCCTTTTGCTTTCTCTGAAATGATGCGTTTCTCTAAGGTTGATTTGGCCCCCCAAAAAAAAAAAAAAAAAAAAAAAACATGTCGGCATGCTAACATGTCACTCAACAGCTTAAAGTAACGGAGTTTTACTAAGGAAACTAAACTTCAGGTGTAAAGTTTAATTTCTCGAATTTTAGAATGTAAAATTTTAACAATTTTAAATTTTAAAGATGTATTTCGCAATTAACCTTAATAATAATGTCACCCTTTCTTTTTTTTTTTGAGGGGGAATAGAATAATATCACAATGTTGGCTACCGTGTATGTGCATGAAGAATATATCTGCTACACTCAAAAATTATTTTACAATATTTTTATAAATGGTTAATATGATAAATTCTTATTGTATTTCATTTAAGCCTATTATTAATATTATATTTTTACTTATTACTAAACACTCGTCACATTAACAATTTGTAAAAAGTTTATAAAATAAATTTTTTTTGAAAAGGTTTCAACCTATAACGTCTGCTTCTGATAATAACTCTTATCATCAGATAAAAACACCAATCAATTTTTGGTGTAGGTAAAAATTGAACCCCAGATCTTTTATGACTTTAGCATTTTACATATCTCATTATGCATTTATGCTCCATTTCTCACCCAATCATATCTTAGGTGAACATTGCCCTCTCTATTAATGCAAAAATCTTTCGTTATATAATTAAGGAAAAAGTTAACAGATGTCCTAAGGGTAATCTATATATATATATATATATATATATAACCGAAACTTTTGAAACTCCAACAATTTTCCACATCAGCACAATATTAAAAAAGTAAAAATAAAACAAAAAAAATTAAAACAAAAAAAAAAACGTCATAAATTTTTAATTTTTAAATCTGACTTATTTCTTTTTTATTAAATATATATACTCTCCTTTTACAAACCAAATACTCTTCCTCGATATAATTCTGAAACCAAAACCCTTTGAAACCAAAACACGTAAGGCAGAATCTCACCTCTCGACAAAACTAAACTTAGCACCCCTCCTTTCGACACTACTCACCAAATGCAAAACCTATACACTCTCTCAAACGTAGATCCAAGCTATTTCACAGAAAGCTTACAAGGGCACGACCATGGGAGCCAACATTTTCAATCTCCAACCCAGCCTCCATATTAGAGCATTCTCGGTATCTCTCAATTAATCTATGAATAAACTCTTTTCCTATTGTCTTTAATTAGGTTTTTTTTTTTTTTTTTTTTTTGTGTGTGTTAATTTAAGGATTTCGTCTTTAATTAAGTTTTTTTTTTTTTTGGGGTCAATTTAGGGATTTCAATTCCTAACCCCTTTTTCTCTCTATTCTTTTTTGTTGAAGTTAGGGAAACACTCATAGAAATTCAAATTCTACAAGTTTTGTGAGAAAGTGGAGATGTATTGAAGAGCCTCCCAACCTTCAAAATCTGACAACAATCCTACAGGTTTTGCTTTACCTTCAAGTTTTGCTTTATTTTGCTCTCTAGGTTTTCTAGCACATCTGATTTAGCTTAGCTTAATCATTTGTTTGATTGAATAATTATTTGGGCACCTAAAACGTTAGCCTTCTTCAGTCCCCTGTTTTTTTTTTTTTTTTTCAAACCTTCTACCTCTTCTGTACAAGTTCATGTCTTTTTTTTAATCAAATTTGTCAAATTTGTTTAGAAATTTGTAACTATAAACAAATTTAATTAGGACGCTATAACCATTATCTTATAAAATAATTTTTGCATGTTTATTATTATTTTTTTTAATATTATATATATTTTTTGTGCACCAAACCAATTCACGGCTATTCAGTTTATAATTCTTTGTACATTTGTGTTGTTCCTTCTCTGCAACAGATTTAAAACAGCAGATTTCAATGAATACCAAACAGCAACAGATTTAATTCTTTGTACATTCGTTTGCTATTTTAAAGCAGGTTTCATTCTTAATTTTTTCTCTTCCATTCACTTTTATTTAGATTTAATATTCCTGATTAATTTATGCTTTTTTATTGCCTTTCTCTTCAGTCTTTTCCTCTATTCGAATCAAGGTTAAAGGTATGGTATTCGTTTGCCTCTGTATTAAATTTTTGAGTTTTTTTTTAGTATAGGGTTAACTGTTTGTCTATGTACAACTAATTTCTAAATATTGTAGTGTTTTGTTTACATTTAAAGAACTCATAAAACTCAATTTGAATTGTAACTTATCATGTATAAATAAATTTTTTTTTTTGAATTTTAAGTAATTAATAATTGCATTGGTATGCTGTTGAGACACACAATCCAAATAAAATTGTAAAAGAGCCATGAAGGTTGGTTGAATTTTACTCTGTTTTAATGATCATGTTGATTATATGTGTGCTTTACCTATAAACAATATCATTGTTGTATCTTTTGGAGTTTGATTTTTTCAGACTTAACTTGAATGTTTTAAAGCTAGAACTCGCATGAGCAAATTATATATATATATATATATATATATATATACAAATTTAGAAATCTTGCTCCCACAATGATGATTGCTACAATATATATATATATATATATATATATATATATATATTTTACATGTAATTTCTTTCTTCTAATTTGATATACAATTTAAAGAATCTATGTGCAAAAAGTGCCTAAGACCATCTATCAAGTTACATATTAGATGAAAAGGATGAATAGCTGGTTGGAAGCATGGTAGACTGAAGGAGTATATTCCATCTAATTCTTTATTGTGATGTCTTTGTGATCTTCTTTCAAAGCAAAGTTGGTACTTTTTTGTAGAGTTTTTGATCTGTTAGATAGAGAGGTTTTTCTGTGCTTTTGTTGTTGGAATTCTGGATTTTAAGTTTCAGTCTTGAAATTCAATCTCAAAGTAAGTAAAAATCGAAATACATGTTTGATCTGATTCTCTCTCTTATATACCTAAGATTGTTTTTGTTGTCTCTTTGAGTTTTTGTTATAATATGCAACATTGGTTACACATTTTTGGATTGGATATTAGCTTTAGGATGTTGATTATAATGACAAAATTTTGTATAACCTTATACACATTCTTATGTAGTGACCACATGGCACTTCTTAAAGCTTTTGAAGGATAGAAGGATGCAAACCGTAATCAAAAGAGTCCTTTCACCTTGCAAATGACAAAGGATATGAGAATGCAATTGCTAGATCTATTTAGCATTGGCTTTGTAAACAAATTGACGAGTGCTAATGTAAGTTCTTTAAGATTTTCAAATTTTAAGGCATTTGATTTGCTAAAATCTTATAGTTACTAAAAAATTGCACGGGTTAGCGATTAGTTTTTTGAATAATGTTTTTTAGAATTTTTTATAGGAAAAGACAAAAGCAATTGATTTTTTTATAACTTTTTATATTTTCCATGAAAGTAATATTAAGTTTTTTCTAAAATGATCAATTAGAAAATGTCATAAGAGTAATAAATGTTCACCTCACTCATGGCATAAATGTCTAGCCCATATTTGGATACAAAGTTGCTCATCCAACAAATTGTTATTACTTAGGGCACGTTTGGTAAACTGTAATAGATATTCCTATGACATAACTATTTAGTTGTTTGGTTATGTTTTTATTATAATAAATAGTTATTCCTTATAAATAGCTATTTTTCAAAATGAAGAATAACTGAATAACTATTTTTTATCAAAAATACTGAATATCTATTCCTTCACCTTATGTAATAACTTTTTTTTTTCAAATTTCCTAAAAAGTCATTAGTTGTTACATCTTCAAAAATAAAGAAAATAAATTTTCCTTATTGTTAATTATTAGCTCTATTTTGAACACCTTAAAATAAGTGTATTTTAGGAAATTTTACTTAAAAATGATTTAATTACACATTCTTTTTATACTCTACTAAATTGTGGATTCATATTTAAAATTTTATTCCTAAATAGTCACCAAACTAATGAATAGTAATACTTATTACATTCCAATTTAATGTATTCATTGTAATACTTATTCCTATTCTCATGTAATAATTATTACAATGTACCAAACCTGCCCTTAATATGATAAAATAGAAAGGGTGAGGGGCTTAAATTTCGAAGAATGCACTTAATTACTACATAAATAACAATAAAAGTCACAAGTGAAAAAAAATGTCATAAGAGTACTCGTTAACCGATCCCTATAATCAATTGAAATGGTTGCGTTAGACATCCACCCATCAACAACTCAGGTTCAAGTGATTTACGTACGTGTGTAAATCACTCGTTACATGCCATATAAAGAAAAAAAAAACAATTGTCATAAGAGCACTCGTTAATTGATTCCTATAATCAATTGAAATAATTACTTTAGGCATCCATCCATCAACAACTCATAATCTAGTTGCGTATGTATATAATAAATGTATTAATTTATATAACTCGCTAAATACAAATGCACCATTAAAATATTGGTTGAATGCAAAATTAATACAAACATGTTTTTTCAACTTGTGACTTTTATTGTTATTTATGTAGTAATTAAGTGCATTCTTCAAAATTTAAGCCCCCCACCCTTTCTGTTTTACTATATTAAGGGTCTGTTTGGAATCTACTTATTTTGCTGAAATTGAAAACTTTTTGCTCAAAATACTGTAGATAAAGGTAAAAGTTGGTTGAAATAATATAGTGAGACTCATAAATAGTACCAAAAAATGTAATAGAACTCATAAATTTTGAAGAATACACTAAATTACTACATAAATAACAATAAAAGTCACAAGTGAAAAAAATGTCATACGAGTACTTGTTAACCAATCCCTATAATCAATTGGAATGGTTGTGTTAGGCATCCACCCATCAACAACTCACGATCAAGTGATTTATGTACGTATGTAAATCACTCGTTATATACCATATAAAGAAAAAAAAATATTTCATAAGAGCACTCGTTAATTGATTCCTATAATCAATTGAAATGATTACTGTAGGCATCCATCCATCAACAACTCACAATCTAGTTGCATATGTATATAAGAAGCGTATTAATTTATATAACTCACTAGATACAAATGCACCATCAAAATATTGGTTGAATGCGAAATTAATACAAACATGTTTTTTCAACTTGTGACTTTTATTGTTATTTAAGTAGTAATTAAGTGCATTCTTCGAAATTTAAGCCCCCCACTCTTTATGTTTTATCATATTAATGGTTTGTTTGGGATTTACTTATTTTGTTGAAACTGAAAACTTTTTGCTCAAAATATTGTAGATAAAGGTAAAAGTTAGTTGAAATAGTACAGTGAGATCCATAAATAATACCAAAAGTGTAATAAAACTTATAAATAGTAACAAAAATAAGTTAAATAATAAATAAATTAGTAAAATTAATCATATCAAACCGATGCTAAGTAATAACAGTTTGTTGGATGAGCAACTTTGTACCCAAATCTGGGCTAGACATTTATGCCATGGGCCATGAGTGAGGTGAACATTTATTACGCTATATGGACACTAGCCTTGGTCTCACAGAAGTATAATTTTCACAATCCACTCATTGTCTCATCCTTAAAAGGTTTTTATCTTCTAGGAAAAGTTAATGAATAATATAAGACAATTGGTTTAAAAAATATTTTTTGAAATATTTTATGAAAAAAATAATTAATTGTTGTGACAATTTTTTATAAAAATAATATCAAAATTTTTATAAAATAGTTAATTTATAATTTTTTTTTTGAGAAACTAGTTAATTTATAATTGACTTAAAGATACTTTTAACATTATCATTATTTTTTTAATCACAATGGCTGTCTACCATATAGGGCTGCCAACTCTTTACAAGGGCTGTTTAATACGGGAGATGTGACCATGTGCAGCAGGAAAACCTGACTTATGTTGGCCTATCCCTTCAGTTGTTTAGGGAAAAAAACAAAAACATATGGGAATAAACATTTGTAATTTGGTTTGGCTTTGTGGGGGTTTCCAATCAAGGAGGCAAAGTTGTTTAAAATTTTCAAAATTTTTCTTGGACATGGAGACTTCAAAAGCCTCAAGCTCAGTTTTCAAACACACACTCGTGCATTCTTGGAAACACTAAAGTATAAGTTTGGACTCTGGTCAAAAGGAAGACTCTCCATTGAGAACTTTAGAAGAAAAAAAATTATATTATATTATGCTTTTGATAATGAGAATTCAAAGGCATGATTGTCCTCAAATGACAAGAAATAATTTATTAAATACTTGATTTGGGCTTTGATTAGATGATTCACTTCTAAGTTCTAACTTCTTTCATACTTCTAAAAATAAAAAGAGGAAAAAAAGAGCAACAAATAATATATTGAAATTAATATCTTTGGTACAAAAGAAAATGAGTAGAGAGGAGTAGGGCTGTCCACAAGTTGGTCTGGGTCGGGTTTGTGCCCAACCCACTGACTCGTCAGAATCGGGTGAGAAAAAAAGCACTCGTCGCCGACCCACTGGAGTAATCAAGTTGGGCAGTTCAGAACATCAACGAGTGGTGGGCAGGTTAGTCGAATTCAAGACGACTAGAAAATGGTGGAAAAAACATAGACCTGGTGAAAATCTCATCGGACTCTATGAGATTTCGCCAAATTCAGTGAAAATCTCACCGGATTCGATGAGATTTCGCGGATTTGGCAAAATCTCACCAGATTCGATGAGATCTCGCCAAATTTGGTCAAAATTTCACTGGATCTAAGGGAAATAGTGTCGAAATCTTGGTTTTTTCATCGGATTCTAGAAAATTTTATCGAAATCTAGAAATTTTTTGTCAGGATCTAGAAATTTTGGCTGAAATCTGAAAATTTTTCAGTCAGTTTGGGTTTTTTGGGTTTTAAGGGAGGAAAACCGAAACCCGACTTGCCAGAATTGGTTTCTGGTGGTTAAGACCTGCCGGAGTAGTCAGGTTGACCGGTTTTAGGTCGGATCCGATCGGTTCTTCGGGTGGGTCAGGTACTCAGATGAATCTTGACAGACCTAGAGAGGAGAGAATAGGAAAATATGGTCCTTGTATACTTTTGTGGCACATTTTTCCTTTTCTTTCCTTTTGTCTCCCTCTATTTGAATAACTTCTCTAAAGAATTCTTAAAACACTAACCATTCATTTTAATATTTTAATATATGGTTAAGATTTTATATATCACGTCATCAATATCTTAAATAGGTTTTAAAATGTTAAAGGTCTTGTAACTCAACTGATTGACATCTCTTGTTATTTTTTTAATTGAGGCATTTAATGTTCAAATCCCCCAACCCTAACCCCTAACTATCAAATTATTATTATTATTTTTAAAAGTTGTTAAAATATTGTTAGCTAATGTTAGGATCTTTAGCGTGTTGGTAAATTTCATGACAAGTTTGGATGTATTCATTGAATTTAAATTGTACATTGTATTTGTAAAATATTGTGGGTTTAAATTCGTAATAGGTTGAGGAGGTTAGAAGATAATATTTGGAATTGAAAATTGAAGGATTTTGCACGAGTGAATAAGGAGGGTTAGGCTATATGTCAAGCGAACTTAGATTTTGAAAAGCAGTTAGGACAACTTTTTTTTTCCTCACTTTTAGGAGACTAGCTCAAGAAAAAATGCTAGAACTTTAGAGGGTTCAGTTACAAATTTCTCTATAATAATAATTCTTAGCCTCTCTTCATAAGCCTCATTTTCCATGAATTTCATAGACTTAATTCGCATATTGAAGAGCTAGAGAGAGTCATAAAACCCTAGTGAAAAAGCCCATTCCATCTCTCTACCTTCTCCCTCTCTAATGGTCTGTTTGGATTGAGGGAGAGGAGAGTAAAGTAGAGTAGATTTAGCTCAAAATTAGCTTATTTTTAGCCAACCCTACTCTACTCTTTTCTACTCTCTCTCCTTCCCCCCTTCATCCAAACGGGTTATAAATGTCAAATTTCTTGATAGGAGACAAGCTCATCATACCCATTATTACCATCAAAGTTTTGGTGTTGAGTGGAGCTTGGGAATCACTAGAGTAGTCCCAAAATTGTCAAGGAGAATTGAAGATTACAATTAGAGTTTCAATTGCAAATCTACAGACTAGTGAGAAGAAATGATTTGAGGAATTAGTTGCTAATAAGAGTCGGAGGCTTGAGTGCATAGTTACTTCTTAGTTTGGAGCATTTTGTAAGAAATATGTACAACTATTCTCCTTAGTGGATTGTTTGGTACTATAATGCCTCAGAGAGGTTTTTATGTCCGATTCGCAGATTTTCCTTTTTGTAAACACTTTAGTGTTCTTGTGGGTGGTTGAATTTTGTAATTAGAATTGGTTTAATATTTATCCATGCATGCTTATGTCAATTGGTTAATTAATAAAAAATTGGGTTTAAATTCTTTAGTTAGCATAATATCAACATTAGCTATAAAATTTGAGATCTAAATTGGTTTTTTCATTTGGGTCGTGCTAACGAGTGCCCTTAGGGCATTGATTAACAATTCATTTTAGAAAAATTTTGACATCACTTTTATGGGAAATTAAAAAAGCTGTCAAAATATTAATTTTTTTTTTTTATAAAAACTTTTTTTAAAATAGATTGCTAATGAATGCCCTAAAGGTATTTATTAGCATTTCTCTTTTCATTTAACTTACATTTACGTTATCAAATACTATAAGAATGGTACAGTGGAATTATCCTAAGAGTGGGAGCTCTTACTACAAGAGAAAAAAAATCTATTTACAAGGTGAAATGCTCTCGCAAAATATCAAATATCGCTGTAAAAAGTTATTAGCAAAGGTATGATAATAATAATGTCTTCTTAAAAACACATAAAACTATTTTGTTTTCTCATATAGGTAGGGGCGTCCAACCGGCCCGGCAATCCGCTCAACCCGACCGACCCGCTCGTGTTCAACTAGAATTGATCTTTCTAGTTGGGAGACCTATATCACATAGGATATAGGTCCCCCAACTAGAAAGATCAATTCTGAATCTGACATTCAATTGAAAGTAGAATGTCTCACTATTTCACCTATTAGCACGGAAACTGTCAGGGAAAATGGGATCCATAATTTCATATTTAAGTTCTCTGTTAGATAATAACATTAAATTTGAATTTGCCAGAGAGTCTAGCTAGTTAGACTATTAATCTATTATGTACTATTTGCAAAAGAAACCCTAGAAGTACAGATGCATATATATATTTTTGCATACACAGCCCGATTTATTATGTATTTGCAAATTTAATCCTAGAAGTACAGAACTACAGATATATTTGTTTGTCCCTTAACTAAGCTCTTTGTGTATTGAAATTCAGAATGATTTGGGAAAAGCAATTGTTTTCCTCATAATATTTTTGCTACTAACTATGTTCCAATTTCCCCATGAATTTTGCTTTGATTAACTCACAAGTGGGTTTCGAGATAAGCTAAAAAGTTGAAAATCAAATTCACTAGTGCTTTTTCAGCATGTTGATGGTCAACATAGCACTCAAGAAGGTCTTCATCCAAAATAAGTAGTCATTATGGTTTGAGCAAACCCAAATGATGGTTATCACTAAGTGAATTTTATAATAGAGAGTTAATGGATCTGTAGTAAAGAGATCTAAAATTTCAATTTCCCAGTTATAGTGTTCCAATGACCCAAATTAATTCGAGGAGTATATCAGCTCTCTCTCTCTCTCTCTCTCTGATATGTATGTACACTTGTCAAAGTTTCTAGGGGACTAGGACTAGGACTTTTAATTTGTTGTGACTCAATTTATTTCTTTTTTAATACACATCCTCTACATGTAAGTGTTGGTTTAATGAGAACAATAACCAATGTGATTCTAGCTATGCGATTGACACATTTCTATAAATAAAGTACTTGAGGTTTAGGAGAAAAAAATTTAATATACAAAATTAGTAGCATATTGTAATTATCTAAAAAAAAAAAAAGTTGCTGAGAAAAGAACATACGTGAATGTACACCAAAAAATTAAAATAAAACATTGCTAGTTAATGAAAGATAGATTGTAGTATTTTCTAGGAAGAAAATCATAGATTGTACATGAAAGCTCTAGAGACTTATATGTTTTAAACCCTTTTGTCCTTTTATTTCCAATTTTTATGTCTTATACTTTTCAACAATTCAAGAAAGTATTAGGAAATTTACACACTTGGTAATTATTTTAAATTCAATTATTGAACAATAATACCAAATGTGAGCTCAAGAGTCTTATAAATGTCAACCCCATTTGTCCTTAGATTTTCAATTTTCATTTCTTACACTTTTCAACAATTGAAGAAAGTATTAGGGAATTCCCACACTTTGGACTTTATGTAGGAGAAATTATACAGTCTTTTGGTAGACTATGTCACTTATCTACCTTTCCACTAAAAGACTCTTATTTATTCAAAATTGTTGAGTCAATAATTAGTTTCTCTTTAAAAAAAAAAAAAAAATTTTAATTCAACAATTTTAAACAGGTGGAAGTCTTTTAGTGGAATACATCACTTGTCCACCGTGAGGATCTTAGACAAGTACTATGTAAATATGCAATAATTTCTTGTTTTACTTGCCATAGAAGACATAGAATAATTCAAATTGTCCCTAGTCTTGTCTCTTTCCCTTTGTGAACATCTCCTGCTTCTTCACATGAAAGATGGCCCTTAATTATCTATTCCCTTTGTCTATGTGCCACCGCTTAGAAGGATCTAGATTCTGGTTGCTGCTTTAAGAAACCAAAAAAGAGGGTTTCCCATTATATTGCTTATAGTACTTCCTTGAGTTTAATTACCTCATTAATGTTTCTTATGTACAATGTGTTTTACCCCCACCAATATTTGCTTCTCAATGAATAACACAGCGGCACAGCAATATATAGCTTCATTGCCAAGTACTTATTTCCAGCCACTACCTCAAAATTTGCCTAGCTATCACTTCACTACAAAAAACGTGTTTTTAAGCCGGAAACTTTTGTGCTTAGTATGAGTTCCAAATGTCAAAATTGCGTCAATGCCGGAAACTTCTATAGGTACTTTGGAGTAGGAATGGGATTCACATTTCATAGGAGTGTCACCCACTGAGTGGAAAGTTAATTAACATCAGGAGGCAAAAATGGGCATAGGACAATGTAAATATGTTATAGATACATGTTTTTCTATAAGATCTTAATACTTTTGGTCAAGTATTTTGGAGAGTTCAAAAATCATATGTTGTAAATATATACCTTAAATTATATTAAAGATGCTAACAAACAAATTAGTTGCAACCTCCAAGAACGACAAACAATAAAACTTTAATTCAAAAAATTGGGAGTCTAATTATATAAATTATCAACATTTTAATTGGATTTTTGGCCATGGCCATAAATTTTTTTTTCCTGTCATTCTATCATATTCACAAGGTCCAAATTGTAATACTCTCATTCTTAAATTAGAATCCATTTATTTTTACTAATGTTATTAGGTTTTTCTTTGCTTCTTTTTGTTACATTGACTTAAATCAAAGCTCGTATTAAAATTAAAAAAAAAAAAAAAAAAACTTAAATCAAAGCATTCTTTTCTCACTCGATTATTAATAGCTCTCATTTACTCATGACCAAATAATCTCAAATCACTTTTCCTTATTCTTGTATTAATAAGGCACTCCTATATTTAAACAAATTTCGTTATTTTTAGTGACACTATGTGACAAAACATAATTGGACTCCTAAACTCGTCAATGTGTCTCCAAATAAATTGAAACTTGTCAATGTTACCTCATTACCTAATAGGGCACACAAAAATGCTGGCATGGTGCCCACACAAAAGGAGAGAGAAACCATATATGACTGATTTATAAACCTCTGTTACTCCATATAAATACAAGAAACATAAAACAAGGTTCTTGACTAATAAACCATGGAAAAGGAAAACGTATGTAGTATGGAAACAAATTTTTTCGTTTTTAATGCATATACATGCACAAGAAACAAAATTGAGTGATTACTTGATCTATAAAAGTTCACACCCTAGCTATCTTCACAAGGACCACAACTGGTTTGATGAATATGTTTGTCTGTAGCAAACCAGAAAGAGTTTGTATATGAAACACTAAACACGCCTACCGAAGTAAATGCCGGAGGGGTTGAGTCATGAGTGTGTGAAATAACCACATGTTGCTGAAGAGAGAGAGAGAGAGAGGGAGAGAGAGAGAGAAGTGTTGTGAAAGACAGAATGTTCCTATCTCTTTCTCTCTCTCTTGGGAGACAGCTTGCAAGTTTAGGGGTGTTTAGTACACTTACTCAAACACACATTTTTAAATTTTAAATAACATTATATGCATTTTTATACACTTTTTCATTCATACGTATCTTCACACATATTTTCAAATAATAAAACACATATGCCAACCACCCCCAAATCTTCGACTTTGGCTTTGATTTTTTCACTTCTTGGTCTGCAAGGGGGTAATTTCTGACTTTCCACTTATACTTAAGTGTGTATTTGGTCTTACAGCTCACATTTTTAGGTACAGTTTTAAAATCTCTTTCTTTTTTTAATAATTTTTTCTCAATTTTTTAAAGTATAAATATACTTTAGTATATATATTTTTTTTCAAAAAATTAAATTAATTGTTCTTAAATAAACACAGATGTGCATTTAACAACCCCGATATAAGCTTTCTTTTAATTTAAATTATCTATTGTTTATAAGTTTATTTATTTCAAAATAATCTTATTTTCTATTTTTTTTTCTCTTCTATTGTCAAATTTTACCTCAAGTTTTGAAGCCATGGGTAATATTAGGAAACAACCTTATTTTTTATTTTTTATTTATTTTTAAATTGGAAGCTCATGCCATATTGTGATTATGATTAGTACATAACTTTTATATATTTCACTTCTAATAATATTTTGAATCTTTGTATGTTATATTATATTTATAATATAAATTTACAATTTTTGTAAATATATATAATATTTGCCACACTTTTTGTGTATATGTTAATTACCTAAATTTACGTTGTATACAAAGAATTTGCCAACTATTTTTTTCACTTATCAATTATGACAGGTCACAAACAGATAGCGTGTGAAAATTGTGAAAAAGTCAGTGAAAAATATTATGTTCCCGAACCTCACATTCACCTCCTCTCTCTCTCTCTCAATATTTATATATCACTCTGGTCGTTAAGGACCAAACCATCACATCTTTGTTCTTCTTATCCATTCTTTTCAACCATGGCAGACCCATACTCCAATTTCTTCACAAGATCAAGGTTCAACTTCATGCCTACCCATTCTCACTATTCTTCTTTCCCTTCTTACTCAAACTCAATTTTGAATTCCTATCCTCCTCAATATTCCAACTCAAACTATATCCTTAACAACAAACCTTCCATTCAATATTGCCAACCCTCTAATATTCCATCAACATCATCACCTTCGTCACCTCCTCTCAAAGAAGCTCTTCCTTTAATAAACAACCTAAGCCCTACTAGACAAGAGGAACATGAGTCCTCAAGTACTAGTGCAATGGAAGAGGAAGAGGACAAAAACATGAACAAAGATGATGGTGATGAGACTGTTACTGTAGCCCTACACATAGGCCTTCCGAGCACTAATACAGATCTGGGGTACTCTAGGCTGATTTCTACTCCTTCAGATGTGACAGTTAAAGATGGAGTGAGAGAGGTTTCATGGTACCCTTTGGGTACACTCAACAAGGGTCAGTATTGGATTCCAACCCCTTCTCAGATTCTCATCGGTCCTACTCAGTTCTCATGTCCTATTTGCTTCAAGACCTTCAACAGATACAATAATCTCCAGGTATCACTAATGCAAAATTAATTTTTTTGATAATAAATTATACATTCGTGTATATATACAACTGTTATAAGATTTTAGTATTTTTTTTTTCTCAAGTATGATTATACTTTTACTCTGTTCAATTTTTAAGCTTGATAGATCAACAAGTTCTTCCAAACGAGCATTGAAGTATATATACACATACACTAAAAGTTTTCTGCATGGTTTTTGCTTGAACAAGGCTATGTCTCATGAGACTCAACTGGGTATAGTTTTCTTTGTTTCATTAATTTGATCATTCAAGAAAATGTTACTTGAGCTCTTTGTACTTCGAAGATTGTGCTGCCGCCAGTTGTAAGTTTGTTGAAATCACAGTAACTACTAAACAAGATTTATGGTGCTTCAGAAGTTCTGATGATCTTCATCAATATACTGTGCTCACATTCTGAACCATCCAGTCTGATGCTCTTCATCAATATACTGTGCTCACAGTGAAATTTTTTCAAAGACATCTATTATGTGCATTGAATCTGAATACTCCAACCTATAAAGGATAATTGGAATAGTGGAAGTAATAAATAATGTCTGGATTTCTCTAAATAGTGCAAAGATATTTTCCTCTCACAATGTGGACATACTAACATGTTGTGTGAGACTTGGATGCAGATAGTTTACTGTTTGTCAATGAAGGGTTGCTGACTTTGACATGGAGTACTTTTTTAGTGGCAAATTATTAGACTTTTTATCTTTATCTGTTCCCTGCTTTAAACAAGACTGTCAACGTCATATATGGTTTTGGTTGTCTCCTCTCGATTCTCTCTTAACTGGCCTGTGCTTTGAGTTTTAACTTTTCAGTAACCCTGCAAATATACTTGTGTAAAAGAATGATATCGATTTTCTATACTATATAATATATATCACTGGTTAATTTGTGGTTTTCGTGACCTCTGTTCAATTTTTTTTTTTGGTAAAGACTGATTATATTAAGAACAAACTAAGTACCAGCCACAAGGGCTGTAGAGTTACATGTTTTCATGAACTCTATTTGCATAACTAATAAGTGGATTTCTCACTTTCGCAAATCCATATAGCATTTTTTTTTAAAGATACATATTGCCTGTTTAAGTTTAGTGGAGTTCGGATATTAATTGTAGTCCCTAATGTTTTATACTTTTATTTTTATTTTATCCCTTGTTGTGTATAATAAAAACTCAACAACTTTTGGATTCATTATATTTAATAAGGATTATAATATTCAACCTCTTAAATGAATCTGTACTAGGTTACTATAAATGATTTTATTTTATTTTATTTTAGATTATGAAAAAAAAAAGATTTTATTTTATTTTAAGTACTATAGTTTTAGGGTTTCCCACAAGAGAAATATAAATAGCATCTAGGGTTTCTAATGCATTTTTGGTTTCTTAAAAAAAAAAAAATCCCATTAGTTGTACCAACACCGACACTAACATAGACCTTAAACCTCAACACAACTAAGCCTGTATAGGCCCAACACACCTCCAACCATATAATTGAAGCCCATCAATCATCAGATTAAACAATAAATATAAGTTAGTAAGTCAGCTCACAACATATGACTCAATTGAAATGGATCCTGCTTTTTTCACAATGTGTTGTTACTTAGGGGTGTACGTATTTTCATTGTTGGGTAAAACTGGGGTCTCATTTTGTGTAATAAATAATAATTCTTCTATACAATAAAAATATGCAGCATATCTTTCACAAAATGTGAAAACTCATATGCATGATACAAAAGATACTTTATGATATTGAAATTTTGAAAGTGCAAGTAGTTTCCTTTTTTTAGAATGCTCATATTGTCTATGCAATTTATGCTTGTAATCTTAAGCCCTCTCTCTCTCTCTCTCTCTCTCTCTCACTCAATATGCGTTTTGCTTGGCACTGCAGATGCATATGTGGGGACATGGATCTCAATATAGAAAAGGACCTGACTCTCTAAAGGGAGCTCAACCAACAGCCATGCTAAGACTCCCATGCTATTGCTGTGCACCAGGATGCAAGCACAATATTGAGCACCCAAGAGCAAAGCCTCTCAAAGATTTTAGAACCCTCCAAACACATTACAAGAGAAAGCATGGGACTAAACCTTTCCTGTGCAGGAAATGTGGCAAGGCATTTGCAGTGAAAGGTGATTGGAGAACTCATGAGAAGAACTGTGGCAAAATTTGGTATTGCATTTGTGGGTCTGACTTTAAGCATAAAAGGTCTCTAAAAGACCACATTAAGGCCTTTGGCAATGGTCATGGAGCTTTTGGTATTGATTGCTTTCAAGAAGTGGATGACCCTACATCCGATATTGAACATGATGGTGATTCCTCAATGCCAAATGTGTGAAAATAGTGAGTACTCTAGGTAAATTTTCTCATCACTTGAGCCGACATATATAGCTTCACTTATGGTAGATATATGATAAAGTGGTTTTATGCCTTTGTTTCTTTTTTTTTTTTTTTTTTGGTTACCTTTTGCACCTAATGGTACCTACCTTCGCTTACAGATTACAATATAATTCAACCCGTTTTTAAGGATTAATAAAGAAGCGGAAGACTTGTAACAGGTGCCAACATAGGGGCCGTGTAAATATTCCATCAGTGATATAAAAATACTATGGGCGATGTTAGAAATATTTCAAATATTTAATGTATGAATTAGTTTCTCAAATACAAATTAACAAGATAATTAAGAAATTGTTTCTAATTTTTATTATTATTATTATTATATTATGTTGTTCACATGGCATCAATTACATTAATTTACAGGTTCTTATATTTACTTTAATTTTTTATTTATATAAGGAAGAGGTGTATTGTCTTTTGACTAAACTATTCAATTTCCTATAAATGAGACATCTCGAAAACCCTTGGACCAATCATAGCGGATTGGACCTAAAATCTCTAGTTTTTGATCAAGTCCCAAACCTCCGTGTTTCCAAATGATATATTTGACTCGTCATTGTACTAATTAATTAAAGTATTCTTAAATCAATGTGTGGTCAAGTATCTTAATTGTTTCGTAAAAAAAAGAAGTTGTTGAGACTTAAGAAAACCATATTTCCTAGTCTTTTCGATATCAAAAGAAACGGACATGTATTGTCCCATATCGGGTGCGTGTGTTGTAGTCTTAGGATTTATAAAGAGCTCCGTGTCTCTAACTGCCGCTAGCAGTTTTGTGAGATGGCGTGTTCCTTGACATCAAAAGAAATGGACATGTATTGTCCCATATCGGGTGCGTGTGTTGTAGTCTTAGGATTTATAAGGAGCTCCGCGACTCCAACTGTCGCTAGCAGTTTTGTGAGATGGCGTGTTCCTTGACATCAAAAGAAACGGACATGTATTGTCCCATATTGGGTGCGTGTGTTGTAGTCTTAGGATTTATAAGGAGCTCCGCGTCTCCAATTGCCGCTAGCAGTTTTGTGAGATGACGTGTTCCTTAACATAAAAAAAAAAAACATATAACATTTGCACCATACTTTAATCAAATATATATATTCTCCACTTTTCCATGCATGACTGCACTCGTCTATCATGCCTCGTTTTCTTCATTGAAATGTAAAGATATATTTTTTCTTTTAAGTCTGTATGAAAAAGGAAATTATTATTACAATAATAATGAGATGATAAACGTAGATATTATTTTTTTTTTCTCTTCTATCCCAATAATCACCACTTAGTTTATGAAGGATAATAAACTAGACATTTTTAAAAATGTGGCTTTCCTCCACAAGTACTTATACTTGTGAAGTAACCGTTGCACCAAGGATGTGTAGTGGTCTAATTTTATATTTAATATTTTATATGCAAACACAAACACAATCATGATAAATACCTATATTAATAATTTCATTTAAAAATTTCATATAAAAAGTAAAAACATGAGTAATGTTACAAACACAAACTATTTTACAAACTGTTAATGTAGTATAATCTTACTAATTCTAATATAAGCTCATTACTAACATCATATTTTTACTTATAATAACTATTTGAAAAATGCTAAAACCACATTAGTAATTTGTAAAAATGTTGTAAAACAGTTTGTGTATGTAGCATTACTTTAAAAATATTATGATAAAAAATATTTATTAATAACTACCATAATTATCGAATTTCATATTTAATACTTTTTTATATGAATATTTAATATTTTTTATATATAAAAAATCATAATAAATATTTATTAATAACTACTATAATGATCAAATTTCATATTAAGACAAAAAGAAATTACGAAACTTTCTTATACATTCACATTACACTTGTTACTGACTAGTAAAATAAAACTATAAGGGTACACCTTGGTACACTGAATGAGAATTATAAAAAGTGTAGGGATAAGGGCCTAAGAATTGTATATTGGGTTTTAGGCTTTAGCCGAGGATGTCGGTATGTTCAAGGAGAGATGAATAGTTTTGAGGGCTTTCAGTTCATGGGCCCCACGAGTAAGGAAGTGAATGGTGGTCCAAGAAGCAATTACTCCTAGACCATGACAAATATAGCTTAGATACGTGTTCCATAGACAAGAATGACCTCTATAGAAGCTCCAGTGTGAGGAGCGTGCCTTATAACACGCGAGAAGGAAGGGAACCCGGAAATATTTAAGGAAAGGCTGCTACCTTTACATTAAATGCACTGCAACACCTTTTCTGACTGCATTTATATGGAGAAAATCTCTGAACAGTGTTTACTTGGTCACCACAACTTACAGAAAGCCAGAAGGGGTGTCTGATGGGACAGGTATAGAAGTGGTGGCCTAGATCAGTCTCCACGGATTTATCTGAGGACATTACTTCTTTAATAAACATCTGTTATCTTTTTTTCTTCATCATAAAAATCTATTGGATCGTTGCTTAAATCACTAAAGCCTAGTTCTTCGACCCACACACTACAAATTTATTTCTTTGGGCCATTTGGGCTTAGGTCTGTGCTTTATTTGGGCCAGGAGTTTAATTTGGGTCCATACAATTGGCGCCGTTTGTGGGAAGAACTTGCGTGATAGTGAGTGCAACGGTTAATGATGGTAGGTTCAGGTCCGCACCAGGCGGAATTCATGGCACCCCAACGTGAAAACCCCTTTGCCAACCATAAGCGAAAAGAAGATCGAGAAGGCAGTGTGCACACTACGCATACAAGCAAAAGTCATACTCGAGTTAGAAGTCACGCCTTTCAAGACTAGCTTAACAAAGCCATGCAGTTGGAAATTGATCAGTTAAAGAGGGAACTATGTCATGCATGACAAAGGCGGACCCCCTCTAACTCTAATGTTTCTTTTAACGACGGAAATGACGTCAATTACAAGTGAAGGTCTCTAACCCCGCCCAGTGAGCCTTTCTCCTACGAAGAGGAACGCCATCACGAATGGAGGATCAAAAGCTCGCCTCATAAAGGCGTGGGAAACGGCGCTATGAGTAGCGCCTTGGACCAAATTTCCAAGTCACCCTTCATGAGTAAGATCGAGGGGGCTAAACTTCCTCGACGATTCACCCAACCTACTTTCACTGTGTACAACGGTAGAATAGACCCCGTGGAGCATGTGATCCATTTCAATCAAAGAATGGCTATTCATTCCAAAGATGAAGCCTTAATGTGCAAGGTTTTTTCATCTAGCCTAGGGCTCGTTGCGATGAGATGGTTCGATAGCCTAAAGGCAGATTCTATAAGCTCCTTTAAGAAGCTTACCCAAGCATTTTGTTTCCGCTTTGTCACCTGTAGTAAGGTTCTTCGACCTTTGGCTTCCCTACTGTCGCTAAGCATGCGAGAAGGAGAGACGCTGAAAGCATATTCGGATAGATACTAGGAGATGTTCAACTAAATAGATGGTGACTTCAATGAGGTGGCCATCAGTACCTTCAAGCTTGGCCTCCCGGCCGAGTATAGTCTGAGGAAATCTTTGACGGGCAAGCTTGTCACCAACATACACCAACTTATGGACCGGATCGATAAGTACAAAAGAGTTGAGGAAGACCAACAGCAAGGAAAAGGAAAGGAGAAGGTTATCCCTTAGGAGATGAGGGATTTCAGGTCAGCCTAACACAATAACAGCCGGCCACTGAGAGATTTTACTGGGAACTCAGGATCTGCTAGTCCTCAGGTGGTCAATGCTATGTTCCGAGAGCTAGTACATCAAGTTTTGGAGAAGATTAGGAACGAGCCATTCTTTAAGTGGCCAAGTAAAATGGTGGGAAACTCGGCAAGGCACAACCACAACCTCTATTACCAATACCACCAAGACCATGGCCACATCACAAAAAATTGTAGAAGTCTATGGGACCACCTAGACTAGCTTGTCCGTGAAGGAAAATTAAAGCAACTCTTGCACCACTCCAGTGGTCAAAAGGGCCAGACAAACTCAGAATCCCAGAGAGATGATTCTTTGAGACCACCCTTGGAAACGATAAATATCATCTTTGCTACTCCAAGGAGGAACGACTTTTGCCTTTCACGAGTGATGTACGTGGCTCGGCTATCCGCCAAGGAAGCTAATCAAGAGCCAAAAAGGGCAAGGCTGGAAATCCAGCCAGTTTTGGGCTTCTCAGACGAGGATAAAATCGGCACCATCCAACTTCATGATAATGCCTTGGTGATGACCCTTAGGATTGGGGGATATGACGTAAAGCGGGTAATGGTGGATCAGGGTAGTGGTGCTGAGATAATGTACCCCGACCTATATAAGGGGCTTAACTTGAAACCAGAGGACTTAAAACCCTACAGCTCGCCCCTAGTGAGTTTTGATGGAAAGGTTGTTATCCCGAAGGGTCAGATCAGGCTACCCATAGAGACAAGCTCAAAGGTAGTAGAAGTGGACTTCATTGTGGTGGATGCATATTCCCCCTACACTGCCATTGTTGGCACGCCCTGGCTTTATGCTCTAAGGGCTGTCTTCTCTACCCTGCACTAGAAAGTGAAATACCAGTCGAGGGGTCAAATTGAGGAGATTGTTGGGAGCCAATCCGTAGCTAGACAATGCCTAGTGGCCGCCATCTAGCATCGGCCTGAGGCCAAGTCCTCAGCCCATATTGAAGAAGGCTTATAGCAATTAACAGATCCGGCATTGTCTGTCGATGGGTCGGCCAAGGAGGTGAAATGCGAAGACTAAAGGTTGTTATCGATGACGATCCAGAGAAATTCTTTCAAGTTAGGGCTCAGCTGCCTTCGCTAGAAAAGGAAGAGCTGATAGAGTTTCTTAGAAGAAACATTGATGTCTTTACATGGATTGCTTACGAAGCCTCGAGGGTGGACTTGAACTTCATCTGCCATCATCTAAATGTTAATCCGTCGGTTATTTCCAAAAAGCAACCTCCTCGGTACTCCTCATGAGAACACACTGATGCTGTCAAAGAGGAGGTGAAGAAATTAAAGTAGGCAGGTGCCATTAAGGAGATATTTTACCTTAAGTGGTTGGCTAATACCATAGTAGTAAAGAAGAAGAGTGAAAAATGGCGAGTGTGCGTGGACTTTACAAATCTGAATAAGGCTTGCCCAAAGGATCCTTTCCCTATGCGTGAAATAGACCAGCTAGTAGATGGAACTATAGGCCACCCTCGGATGAGCTTCCTAGACGCCTTTTAAGGATACCACCAAATACCGTTAGCCTAGGATGACCAGGAGAAGATAGCTTTCGTCACCTCGACGGAAAATTATCACTGCAAGGTGATGCCGTTCGGTTTAAAGAATGCGGAGTCTACCTATCAAAGGATGGTAACCAGGATATTTGAACCGCATTTAGGTAAAAGTATTGAAGTCTATATAGACGACATGGTGGTAAAAAGCAAGGTGGTGTCCGAACACTTAGGATACCTCAGAGACATATTCGACATTCTAAGGAAATACAAGCTGTGCCTTAATGCCTCTAAGTGCTCCTTTGGTGTGAGATCAGGTAAATTTCTGGGCTACATGGTAACCCACCAGGGAATTGAGGTCAACCCCGACCAGATTAAAACGATCAATAGCTTACAACCACCTTGGAACCCCAAGGAAGTCCAGAAGCTGACTAGAATGAACACTGCCCTGAATTGGTTCATCTCTCGGTCAGTAGATAGGTGCCGGCCCTTCTTCCTACTGATGAACAAATAGAAGGGATTCGAGTGGACCAAGGAATATGCCTCAGCCTTCCAACAGCTCGAGGACTACTTCTTTCGGCCTCCCATTATGTCTAGCCTTGAGGTTAATGAGGTCCTGTTCGCTTACATTGTAGTGGCCACTCATGCAATAAGCTTGGTCCTGATACGAGTTGACGACGGCACGCAAATGCTCGTTTATTATGTGAGCAGATCACTACATAAGGCTTAGATCCATTATCTGCCGCTGAAGAAAACTATTTTGGCAGTGGTACATGCCACATGCAAACTCCTTCACTACTTTCAAGCGCACACAGTTATTGTCTTAACTCAGTTTCTGCTCAGGGCTCTGCTCCGGAGTGCTGATTATACGGGGAAGATCGCCAAATAGGCCACCATACTAGGGGCTTTCGACATCAAGTACATGCCTCGCACTTCCGTTAAGGGCCAAGTCCTAGAAAATCTGGTGGCCGAGTTTGTGGAATCCCCATTAGAAGAAGAAATGAAAGCACAACACATGGATGAAAAATCAATAGGCATTATCTCTTAGTAGGGCCCCCTATCCTGGAAAGTGCACGTTGACAGTGTGGTAAATCAAAAAGGTTTCAGAGTGGGGTTAGTGCTAGTATCCTCCAAAGGGATCCCCATCGAAAAGTCACTTAGATTGAGATTCTCGACCACCAACAACGAAGCTGAATACAAGGCTCTACTGGTGGAAATGGCCATGGTTAGAAAAATGGGCAGAAAGGCAGAAGAGTTGTTCTTGGATTCAAGATTAGTCGTCAACTAAGTCAAAGGAAAGTTTGAAGCCAAGGACGAAAGAATGCAGGGGTACTTAGGTCTAGCACCTACAAGCAGAATTCAAATCTTTCAGCCTATTGCACATCCCTAGGAGCGAAAACACGCATGCCAACTCCCTATCCATGCTCACAACCTCCTCAGCACAGTGCTTACCTTGGGTCATCCTCGTAGAAGACTTGTGCAAGCTCACAGAGATGAGCAGAGAGGGGGTTCATATTCACTAAGTTAGGGTGGGGCCTAACTGGATGGACCCCATAGTACTATTCCTCAAAGAGGACACCTTGGCCAAAGAGAAATCAAAAGCAGACAAAGTACGAAGAAAAGCTCCTCGGTTCTAGCTATCTGAGGACCAAAAGTTATACAAACGATCTTTTTCCAGGACATACCTTCTATGCATACACTCCGAGGCAACAAAACTACTCCTTGAAGAGTTACATGAGGGGATCTATGGAAGCCACACTGGAGGTAGATCCTTAGTTCCTAGAGCCATCACTCAAGGCTATTGGTGGCCCAATATGCAGAGGGAAGTACAAGAATATGTAAAGAAATGCGACTAATGCCAAAGGTTCGCACCAAACAGACATCAACCAGGGTAAACCTTTAATCTAGTGTCCAGCCTTTGGCTATTTGCTTAATAGGGTGTGGACATTGTAGGCCATTTCCCTAAGGCAGCAAGAAACAAGAGATACCTGCTGGTTGGCATAGATTGCTTCACTAAGTGGGTCGAAGCCGAGCCTCTAGCGAACATCAGGGATGTGGATGCCAAGAAGTTTGTATGGAAGAATATTGTCTCAGACAACGGCCTTCAATTTGATAGCAAATCCTTTAAGAGGTACTACTCTAACTTGGGAATTACAAATATGTATTCTACCCAAGCTTATCTCCAGGGGAATGGGCAAGCGGAGGCTATTAACAATGTTGTTGTAAGCGGACTCAAGAAGAGATTGGATGACGCGAAGGGAAAATGGGTGGATGAGCTGCCACATGTTCTGTGGACGTACCTAACCACACCTCGCAGGTCGACGGGGGAGACTCCTTTCTCAATGACATATGGGGTCGAAGCTGTTATCCCTTTGGAAATTGGTTTCCCAATGTTAAGGACCAGCTTCTTCAATCCGACCACTAACAATGAACTGCTGGAAAGGAGTTTGGACTTGATTGAAGAAAGAAAGGAAAATGCAATAGTTCAATTGGCATACTACCAATGCAAACTCAAGCAGGGTTATGATGCCAACGTGAAGCTGAGACCATTTGCACTTGGTGATTTGGTGTTGAGAAAGGTTCTGGGTACTGCAAAGAACCTAGCGTGGAGGAAGATAAGACCCAATTGGGAAGGACCATATCGCATCACCTTGGTGGTTGATATAGGAGCCTATTTTTTGGAAGATTTGGGTAAGCATGTAATACCACGCCCGTGGAATGTAAACAACTTGAAAATGTATTATTATTAATGAAAGTTTCCTTTGTCAATTTGTTCAATTATTAAAGGCATTATATTTCTCATTATTCAAACTTTTGTAAGTGTTTAAATCAAAACCCAATCATGCCTAAAGTCCTCGAACTAGATGATGTTTGAAGGTTAACACACAATGACAACTTTTATAAGTGTTTAAACTGAAACCTAATCATGCTTGAAGTCCTTGGATCAGATAATGTGGGAAGGTTAACACACAATGACAACTTCTATAAGTGTTTAAATCGAAACCCAATCGTGGTTGAAATCCTCAAACCAGATGATGTGGGAAGGTTAACACACAATGACAACTTCCATAAGAGTTTAAACCGAAACCCAATCATGCCTGAAGTCCTCAGACCAGATGATGTGGGGAGGTTGACACACGATTACAACTTTTATAAGTGTTAAAATTAAACCTTAGTTATGTCTGCTGTCCTCAGATTAGATGCTAAAAGGAAATTAATACGCTGTGACATCTTTTCTAAGTGTTTAAAGTCCTTAGATTGATAGCTCAGAGTAACCTAAGACTATAACTAAATCCATAGATCGATAGCTCTGAGTAAGGTAAAGTCCTTAATTATTTATTCAAGTGTTCAGCAATATAAAGGATATCTCCCCTGTTCATTCTTTACAGAGTTCACTACTAATCTTTATTAGAATCAGCGTTCATTAGTATTTTAGTTGGTTAGTTAAAATTACTTGCACTAGTAGCAGGGTATTGCTGTTGGTTTTTATTGAAACTAAAGTGGCAATAGTCCATGATCATTTGCAGCAGCAGTAAGCGTGAAAGCATATGGAAAGAAGACACAAGAGATAGAAAGAACGGTTTAAAAAAAGAAGAAGACACAAGAGATAGATAGAAGACACAACGGTTAAAAAAAAAAAAAAAGAGTCCTAACAGCTAGGTCTTGGCCTTAGGGGCAGAAGGGTTAACAACTTGGCTTGGCTGGGATATGGTAGCATCCTTGGCTTTGTCCTCAGCTTCGGAGGGAGGCTTCTTCTTCTCTTGGCCTTTACCCTTATCCTGGGCCCCCTTAGCTCCCTGACCCTAATCACCAGCTTGACTGGGTCCCTTCGAAGCCTCGGGGAGAGCAAGAGTGGCTTGATTAGTCTGGGGTTGCTTGGATGCCTTAGGAGCGAGTTTAGGAGCAGAAGAGTTAGAACTTGGGAGTTCACGGATTTTTGGGTGATAATATATACTCCCAGGTTGCCTTAAAGCAAAGTTTGTAGGGACTCCTGTAGCGTCAAGGGCCTTACCCCATGATATGCCGCAGTAATCTCGGTATACTTCTGAAAGCTCCTCGGCCAGCCTTATTTGCATCTCTTCCATGCCAAGCAAGTAAGATGCTTTCTTCTCAGCCTTAACTGCCTCCTTAGCCAGCTGAGTCGCCTTCTTGGCCTTCTGAAGCTCAGCCTTAAGGTCTAGGACCAGCGGCTTTTCTATGGCTAAGTTTATCTTTGTAATATGCAGCTTTTGGCGCTGATCCTCGGTCTACCTTTCTGCGGTCTTTAGGCTTGCCTCGGCATTATCCTTGGCCTAAAGCGCCCTCTTCAGCTTCTCAGATAGTCCTGCATGTTTCTCTTAGAGGGCCCCCAAAATCTTCTCAGTCTTCCTATGGGATTGGGCCTTTGCTTTGGCTTGATTGCAAGCATCCTTGACCCATTCCTCGGCCATAAAGACCTGTTGGGTAATCTGCATGAAAGTAACAGAAGGATTCGACATGAGAAGAGTGAAAGATAAAAATAGCAACTAAGTGTGTAATTCAAAAGATGTGTTAAACCACTTACCATGGCAAGGTCCCTCTTCAGGGATAGAAAGAGCTTTGGTTGCTTGAAGCGCTTATAAGCATTCATATCATTCGGTAAAAGTAGTGGTTGCTCAAGGGCTTCAGCAACGTGGCCCGCATGCCCTTCCTAGAAGTTTCAGACTGAGGCATCCCAAGGGATGGGGGCACCATCCACCTCCAGCCTTTGGACCACGTTCTTGGTGGTCGGCGCACTTTAGCTCCTAGGGAGTCCTCTTTACTTTCCACGAAGGATGCTCATTTGTCTTTCGGGCGCTTAGGCTGCTTTACTCCTTTATGAGGAACCATTTCACCCTCCTTCACATTGGGCGCCTCTGGCACTTTCCTCTTATTTTTCAGATCATGGCTAGGAATCTGCCTGATCGTAACCACGGGGAAAGGAGGAAGAGGCGGAAGGTCGACCGGAACTTGTGGCTTATCGGTCCTTTTTGATGTTGACACTTTGTTTCTAGTAGCCCATAAGTTCCTTGAGACTTTTATTGCCCTTGTTCAAGGCTATACTATCTTCCTTTTCTTCGGAGGAGCTGTCTTGGGGGGGGGGGGGGGGAGGGCAATCACCAACATAGGGGTGTGAACACCAGAATGCCTATCCTCTTCACCCTCGGCGTCCGAGATGGTGACTAAAGGAACCCTTGGGTTTCCCTCTTCCTCGAAGTGGAATCTATCTATCTCCTCTTCAAGAGTTAAGTGTGAGGAACTAACCTCCTCCCTCGGTGCTACTGCTATCTTGGGCAAGGCTTGTCAGAGTGGCAGTCTAACGAACAAAAGATATTTTCGAGCCAAAAATCCAGGCACAGAGACATTTATGCGGGCCAATCGAGGGTTACCAACCCTTATTGCCTGACCTGCTTCTTGAAAGATTTTCGACAAAGGGTCGTAGTCAAGAATCAAAGGGGCAGATCACAACTGTCCGTCTTTGCCTACAAAGATCTCCGCCCTTAGTAGGAAATTCAGAGCCGGGACATTGACCAAATTAAGCCTCGAGGCAACGTGTGTTTTATTTACAAAATGTCCGAGGAGAAAATTATGGTCAGACCAGTGAAAATTGCTAACAGAGAAAAAAAAATGCCAAAAATAAAGAATAAAACTAAAAAGGGCTAAACCCCTTACCTAAAGGGGCTGACCCTAGGACACCCCACCTGGCTCTTCTGCCTAAGTAGGGCAGTGGAGACCGTCATGCCACTCCCTGAAGATAATAAGGTAATCATCCTTCATTCCTTTATTAGGCTTAGGAAGAGCGGCTATCAGTCTCACGACATCAAACCAAGATTTTAGATAATATCCCGCCCTGGCCAATCTATGGCACTCGTACAGATGGACTACGCTGTGCCGCGTAAGCCCCAAACCCATATGCTCGTTAAGAACGTCTACACTACCCAAGATCCTAAAAAGGTTAGGGACGCACTGCTGGGGAGTCAACCTATGGCCAATCAGGTAATCGCGGGTCACCTTTCCCATGGGGAGTGTCATTTCCCCCTCTATAAAAGCAATCATAGGGATAACAACCTCCCTCACCTCCCTATTTGAGACTATCTGGTCTGGAGCGCAATATTGTAGGGCTACTCCCTGTGGAATATGGTATTTGGCCTTAAAATCCTCCATACCAGCCTTAGAATCTACTAGATATTTAAACTTACCCATTTGTTTAAGATAAAAAGGGGTGGATGAAGTTTTTTAAAGAAAGAAAGCAAAGAATTAGAGGCCGAAAAGACTGGCCGAGGAAAAAACAACCTAACAGGAACAATAAAAGATTAGAACTTATGAGATAGTGAATGAGTAAAATGGAGTTCTTGAAGGATTGAGAGTTGTTGAAAGGTAAGAATGCTCTTGAACGTTTGGAAGTTTTTGTAAAATGAGGAAAGGAATGCCCTTTATGCGCCTTATATATAGGGTGGAATTGAGTGGAAGTTATCTCGCTCAAAGCCTAAGAAAGAACGTTAGCCATTGGATTAGCGCTTCACTGATCGATGTGGGGAACATAACGCCGCTTGGTGCAATTAATGATGCCTTGCAAACCATGAAGTGTTAGTAGCAATCATGGGGTGCATAAAACGGCATTGTCGCGCGTGTGAATCAAGTAGATAAATGGTCTTGCCTCTTGAAAATCAAAACCCTACCTTCCTTCCTCGGATGAGAGGGAGAAGTTGGAGTTTTGAGCGGCTATTGCAGGGATAAGGGCCCAAAAATCGTATATTGGGTCTTGGGCCTTAGTCGAGGACGTCGGTATGTCCGAGGAGAGATGAATAGTTTTGAGGGCTTTCAGTTCGTGGGCCCCACGAGTAAGGAAGTGAATGGTGGTCCGAGGAGCAATTACTCCTCGGCTATGGCAAATATAGCTTAGATACGTGTGCCACAGGCAAGAATGACCTCCATAGAAGCTCCAGTGTGAGAAGCATGCCTTATAAACACGCGAAAAGGAAGGGAACCAAAAAATATCTAAGAAAACACTGCTACCTCCTCATTAAATGCACTGTAGCAACTTTTTAGACCGCATTTATCTAGAAAAGACTTTTGAACAGTGTTTTCTTAGCCACTGCAACTCATAAAAAGCCAAAAGGGGTGTCTGATGGGATGGGTACTCAAGTGGTGGCTTGGATGATCGACAAGTGGAGGGCCAAGATCACCAAGAGGGACCTATATAACGAAAGAGAACCTCCACGAGTGGGGGAGGAAGAAAACAGGAGAAAAACACTTTAACTATCTAGAATCAAACTTATAAGCAAATTTCAGAAGCAATATATTAGAATCAATCTCTTCGAATTTATTTGAGGACGTTACTTCTTTAATAAATGTCTGTTATCCTTTTTTCTTCATCATAAAAATCTATTGGATTGTTGATTAAATCACTAAAACCCAGTTCTTCAACCCACACTTTACAAATTTATTACTTTGGATCATTTGGGCTTAGGTCTGTGCTCTATTTGGGTCAGGAGTTCAATTTGGGTCCATATAACAAGAATGATCAATTTTTATTATTGGGAATAAAATGTGTTACAATGAAATAAGTAAACCTATTCATCATACGTTTTGGTTATGAATTGTAATCTTAAAATAAAACTTATAATCTATTTTAGGAAATATTTTACTCATACAATTATATTTCCTAAAAATAATATTTTTTTTTTTTTAAATTTGAGAGAGATATGAGTTATTTTTTATGATTTTTTTTTTATTTCCATAATTGTTACATGAATATGGAAGGTTTGATTATTTGGAAATATATTAATATTAGAAATTATTTCACTTACTAAGAAATATTTATTATAACCATTTTAGAGATGAATAATCATTTCTCATTTTAAATAATAACTATTCATAATGAATAACTATTTCATGTAATAAAAACATAATAGGTTTGGTTTACCTCCAGACTCCAGTGTTTTTTTAATTGGAATCTCATTTTATTTTAATGAAAAATGTAACTGTCACATCATCCACTAACTTAATAAAATGGGGAGCTTAAAACTCATAGTTACTTGCCATTGTATATTAAAAAAAAAAAAAACATGTTCAGTTAAAAAAGTACGGGAGGTAAGTCAAACTCAAACATAATCAAACTACTGAATTGATAAAATATAGGAATAGTTATTACGTGACAAGTATTTATTGGTGGAGTATAGAGTGGAACAAGAAAAGTTAGACAAAAGATTTGGACTCCTATTACAATCTATCAAACATGTCCTAAAAGAATTAAAGATGCCAACAAATTAGGATCATTTTATTGTGTCCCTGAATTTTTGGGTATGATCTTGGCAATTTATTTATTTAGAACCTCTTTATCTCTCTTGTATGTTTGTTTCTTATATATATATATATATATATAATTTCAACTATTCAAGCAAATATATGGAAACAAATTAGATTGATACCGATGAATGATTACGATTATGTGGATATCATAATCCCAAAAATATTTTTTCGATAAGTACTCAAAATATTTGAGATACCATAAAATATTCTACGAAATTTATGTCCATAGTACTAAAAGTCAATGGGCTGTATAGAAAGTCAAATGCAAATTAATACATATTTTGAATTCGAATTTGAATTATAAATCAATATTTCAAATCTCTTATTTGAATGGTATCAATCCATCCATGATTCACTAATATTATTAGTGAAAGTGAATACTTAATTTCAACCATACGCTGACTAAATAAAATCTGCATTTCGATTTGTAATTTGTAAGTTTGTAACTAACAAAAATACCTTAATTTGTAACTACAATATCTCAAATTCATTTTTATAATATAAAAAATGTCAAATTCATAAGTGATGTAAGTCCTATTATTTCTTCCATATTTTCAAGAGCATTTTCTTAAAAAATAGCCATGAATTGCTAAACCAAATTAAAATTTCAACTAGTCCCTGAAGCAACATAAAAAAGAAAAATTAAATTACATAAAAAGACAGTTTATACCCAAACTTTAGGTTAGGTCACAGATTTTTGATTTGATAGCCTCTGTCTATATTCGTTATTCACTTCCATTATTTTGAATGGTAATAAACAAGTTTATTACCATTTTGTCATAATTCTATCAACAAGTTTTTGTCTTTTCTTTGGTTTGTTACTATCTAAAATAACATAAATGAATAACAAAGATGAAGATGGGATTCAAATTGAAAATATTTTATACATTTGGAAATTTAGTTGACAAAGTTATAAACTTAGAACATAATTTGAATGAAAATAAAAAATTGTGGGTCTTTTCGTATAATCCCAGCAGCAATTGATGATACAATCACAAAAAAGATGTATGTGAAAAATAAAATAAAAAGCACCTCAAATTTCACTTTTATTTAATCGCGAAAGAGGCGTACAAGAAGAGTTTCAAGTAATGGCCAAATCATAAAGGCATTATTTATAGTGCCTTTTAATCTTTATGAATCAAACTTTAAACCCCCACGGCCCCACCTCCCCCTCTCCTACTATCCATCTATCAAAAACAAAATCTAAAAGAAAACTAATTGTTCCCTGCAGCTAGACTTTTCGCTATAGTCGACACTATATTACAAAGCAGATGCGATTTATTATTTTGTTCTGGAAGAAAGGGTGAGGCCGGACTTGTTACATCTTTGCAGGTATTAATATCAATCAGGCAATCAGACGATACGGCTTCAAGGGCAAGGAAGTCCTTGATGCTCCACCTATCATTTGCGTAGTTTATTTTGCCAATGGCATTGTCATAAGAGTCTAGGCACTGTAGGTACTGGTCATGGAGATTAGGGTCTGTGGTCCGACCAAGTTGTGACTTAGGATCCGTTTGGTTGGAGGAGTGAAAAAGTGAGAGGATGAAAAATTGTGGGAGAATGGAAAAGTAGGAGGATAGAAAATATTTAGTTTTCTTTCATATGTTTTTGGTTGGAGGGATGGAAAAGTAAGAGGGTAGAAAACTTTTTTATTTGGTTGAAAAGAAAAGTGGGAGGATAGAAATGATAAAGTTTAGCTATAAAATCGATTGTAACCTTAGGTTACAAACTCACTTAATATCTTTTTATTGGAGGTAAATTTTAACAAATCCACCATTGGATTGCATCTTCTTGTTATATTCTCCATGTTTGCCAAATTTTAAGAAAATTAAAGATCAATAGCTATGTCATCAATAAATTTTTAAATTGCAAGTTTTTATAATTTAAAATTATGCATAAAATATAAGATTATAAATTATATAGTAAATGATATCCGATTGACATAAAAATTGACATGTGCATTAAGAGCGTAAAGAACATGTAATTCAATGGTTAGATTTTCAAAATATGCAGTAATATTTATTTTATTTTATAGCTAAATTTTGTCCGGATAGAAAGACAAAGTTTTGCTACAAAATCGATTGCAACCTTAGGCTACAAATTCATTCAATATCCTTTTATTGGAGGTGAATTTTAATAAATCTACTATTGGATTGCATCTTCTTGTTATATTCTCCATGTTTCCCAAATTTTAAGAAAATTAAATATTAATAGCTATGTCATCAATAAATT
This sequence comes from Quercus variabilis, assembly GCA_030445155.1. Lineage (NCBI taxonomy): Eukaryota > Viridiplantae > Streptophyta > Magnoliopsida > Fagales > Fagaceae > Quercus > Quercus variabilis. Next base: position 4,931,829 of record CP129448.1, on the reverse strand, counting down.
TTTAAATTGCAAGTTTTTGTAATTTAAAATTTTGCATAAAATATAAGATTATAAATTATATAGTAAATGATATCCGATTGACACAAAAATTGACATGTGCATTAAGAGCGTAAAGAACATGTGATTCAACAGTTAGATTTTTAAAATATGCAGTAATATTTATTTTGTTAAGTGAGTTTGTAGCCTAACTGCATATTTTGAAAATCTAACTGTTGAATCACATGTTCTTTACGCTCTTAATGCACATGTCAATTTTTGTGTCATAATATAAATTGAGTTACCGTTGAATTACATGTTTTTTACGTTCTTAATATAGTTTATATAAATTGACTATTATACCTTTGTTACATAATAGGTAAGAAATAGATTTATTTGTACTCATTAAATAATATAAAATTTATCAACAATTATATTTTTCAATGAGAAGTATTACATCCACAACAATTTTCGCAATACTTTCACAACAAATTTTATGTGGAAAGTTGTTACTAGTTCTAATTTGAATCTACTACTAAAATTATTTTTTTTAGTCATCAATATTAACTAATAGCAATTTGTTACTTAAAATTTATTGTAAAAATATTATGATAACATCTCTCATTTCATTTCATCCATTTTTTTTTAATCTCTTCTTTTTCTTTTTCTTTTCCTCCTCCATTCGTTTATCTGCCACTTCTTTTCTTTCCTCTTCTCCCTCATTCTATCATTCTCTCTTTTCTTTCTTCTTCTCCAGCTCTCTCTGTTTTCTTTTTTTTTTTCATACACATTTGTCCTTATCTCCCCTTTCTTTTCTTTCTTTTTCTTTCTCAAATATTCAAGAAGTGCTCTCACTCTCTCTCTCTCTCTCTCTCTCTCTCTCTTTTTCTCCAGCTCTCTCTTTGTTTTTTTTTTCTTCCTCCATACTCGTTCCTTTCTTTTCTTTCTTTTTCTTTCTCAAATATTCAACAAGTGCTCTCATTCTTTTTTTTTTCTCCAGCTCTTGCTCTCTGGTTTTTTTTTTTTTTACTTGATTCCAGATTAGCTGTTGTGTTTGTGAAGAGTGTAGGTGGGAGAAGGCATTTGTGTAATTTCATGTGAGATCACTTTTCTCTCCACAGTTTTCCTTCCGATTTGGGAGGAAAAAAATTTGTGGGCTTGGAGAGAAAATTTTCTCCTGGGTTTTCCATCCTCAGCATTTTCCTCCCTATGCCAAACAGTGAAAAACACAGTTTTCCACCCTATTTTCCACCCTTTATTTTCCATCCTCCCTATTATCCCTCCAACCAAACACAGTATTAATCTTCATTTTAGTTTCAGTGGCAGTGGCATTAGCTAAGTTGATCGAGACTTGAGCAAGGCCATAGAGGTCAGTGGAGGCTGTTCGAGGGTCGGATTGTAAAGCTTTCAAGCAAGAATCAGTGTCTTCTATCTGGGCACATATTTGAGAGAGCACATCACTGCCTATCTTCACACTAAGCCTTGATTGTGTGGGGCTAATGCATAGGAATATTGCTAGTAGAAGAGAAATCAACAAGGAGGAGGAGGAACAAAAGGGAGGAATTATTTGTTTCATGTTTAAAGGTGTTCTTTTGCGAATTGGGGTTTTATTTCTTGGGAGGGTATGGAATAGGTGTATTCAAAGACTTATATCTATATGGTTGGTTGATGCAGATGTTTAGGTTTAACATTTTAGAAAGAAACATTATGATGACTTTGTGTTACCATGCTTTTGAGTGGAGTTGTAATGTGCCTGTGTTAGAACCTATTTCCCTCTCTCTTGTGTGTGTGTGTGTTTGTTTCTCAAAAAAAAAAAAAATATCAGAAAGAGACATTATGATGATAGATTTGCAAATCAATTTATTTTTTATGCATTAATGGCCCAACAACTCTTAATATAAATCTTACTAATTAAATTTATGGTATGATCTATAATTCTTGTGAGTAGAGGGAGCACCACGAAATTGTACTTTAAGAGTACTACTAGTACTAAGTAATCTTCTATTTGTAACAAGTAGCAGTGTCCACGGGTCGGTCTGGGTCGGGTCTGTGCCTAACCCGCAATCGACCCGATGACCAAGGGTTTCCCGCAAGAAAACCCGCCACCAACTGCGAAAACCAACGGGTCAAGTCAGATCGGATTGGAAAGATCGGTGGTCGGGTCGATAGAAGCCGACGAAGTGCTGTCGGAGGTTCCTTTTGGGTAGCGATCTGTATTTTTTGCTGGATCGTCACCGGATTTGTATTAAACTAACTAGATCTGAGCAAAAAAAATCAAATAATCACTGGATTTGTGCCAAAATCACGAGATCTGAGCAAAAAATCCAGCACAGATATGAGCAAAACTCACGAGATTTAAGCAAAACCCAACATATTTTCACCGAATCTAAGCCTTAGTTGAGCAAAACCCACTATATTGCAGTTGGATCTGGCGTAAACAAAGAGATCTCACCAAATCTGGTGGAGATTTCATGGATTTAGTTGAGATCTCACCGGATCGATAAATTCTCGCCGGTAAATGTTATGGATCTCGGTTGGTTCGGGTTTTTCGAGTTTTGGGGACAAGATTCGAGACCGAACCGACCAGATCAGATTCTGGAAAAAAAGTTCCACTGCCGACTGTCAGAGTAGTCAAGTCGGCCGGCAGTTGGTCAGGTTCCGGTCGAATTTACTGGGTTGATCGGGTTTGCGGTTGAGTTAGACACCCCTAGTAACAAGGTAGCTTATTTAATTGTTTCTTAAAACAAAAAGGTAGCTTATTTAATACATTTTGGACATTTTATATGAGAAATAACACGCTAAAAACTCCAAATATGATATGTACTTTTTTCTTAGAGAAATGTTATATCCACAATATTTTCACAATAAATTATAAGTGGTAAGTTGTTACGGGTTGTTATTGGTAGGGGAAAAAAAAATTTAGTGGTAGTTTCAAATTAGAACCAATAACAACTAACCACATATGGTTTGTTGTGAAAATGTTGTGGGCGTAACACTTCTCTTTTTCTTATATAGGAAAATGATATTCGAGCTTTAGCAAGATTATTCCTCTCCCTGTCCAAGATACTTGTACTTTATAATTTAAAAAATAATACATTTTATTACTTTTAAGATCTTCTTTCTTTTTCTCGTGTGTGTGTTAAAAATACTTACTATCCTAAAAAAAAAAAAAGAAACAATTTGCATAAATGCTCTATCTCCACATGTTAACGTTGATGGTTTTGTTTCATTAATAGTGAATCGGTACAAGCACGCCACTCGCAATGCTTAGATTTTGGTGGGATGTGACTTGTGAATCTTTTAAAACTTAGGGTTTGTTTGGATTTCGCTTATTTTACTGAAATTGAAATTTTTTTGCTGAAAGTACTATATATAAAGGTAAAAATTAATTAAAATATTACAGTGGGATGTGGCCATTGGGGTTTGCGACACATCCTTAGTGTTTGTTGAGCCCACCACTCAAGTGTCCCTGAAGGGACCTCCATTGAGAAAATTTGGTAAGCCAAATAATAATACTGAATTACAAGAATTTTGATAATGTCATAATACATATAATTTTTACTAAATTAGATTGCATTGACAAGTGAACCTTTTTTTTTTTTTTTCATAAAAAGCTAACGATGATATTTACAAGTTGACCTTGATTTTTATTTTGGGCCCAATCACTGTCTTATCCTAATTCCTAAGGAATTGTTAGATAATAATGCCCAATGCAATGAGAATAGCCGATCCAAAATGAAGCGACTTTATAATTGGGTTCAATAGTTAAATTCAATAGCCATCCATAATGAAACAATATTGTCTTACACCCAATTGGGAACAGTGTTCCTCCTGCTGCTGTGAAACCTATTATTTTGGGTATTATGGAATTGAGTAAGGTGTTTAGAGACATTGCTTTTTCTCATGTACGTAAAAAAGGGAATGTCCTTGCACACCTGGTAGCAAAGCACGCATCTAACGTTGCTGACTTTATTAGCTGGATTGAAGAGAATCCTTGCTGTATTGAGCGAGCTCTTATTCAAGATGTACCGTCTTTTTCCCCTTTTTAATTGAAATTCCAGTATTCATATAAAAAAAAAAAAAAAAAATCATGGCCTGGCCTAGTTTGCTCAGTCGCAGCCCCGTAATTGTCAAGGGCCCAAATTTTGATTGACCTCTTAATTTAATTTTAATTGGAAGAGCATAAAATAAAAATATAGAAGAATCAAAGATGCCAAAAAATTAGGATAATTTTATTATCTCCTTTAATAAGGAGTATAGAATAAAAAAAATAGAAGAATCAAAGATGCCAAATAATTAGGATAATTCCCTCTCAAAAAAAAAAAAAAAAAATTAGGATAATTTATTATCTCCCTCATTTTTCGGGGTATGATACCTTAATGCTATTGGCCATTTATTTCAATTGTTATAATTTCAAGCATTCGTGCATATTTATGAAAAAAAATTAAATTGAGTATTCCAATGAATCTTTTTTCTTTACGTCAATTATCCCAATATGTGGGTATCATAGTTCTAAAAGTATTCGAGATACCATAAAATAATCTAAGAAGATATTAATGCGGTTTAGACACACAAAGACTCCACAATAATAAAACTAAAGGTCAATTTTTTTTTTTTGGAGAAACTAAAAGTAAAAATAAAGTCAAAGGACAGCATATACAAAATCAACAGTCAATTAATACGTATTTTGAATTTGAATTTATAAATCAATCAATATTTCAAATCTCATAATTGATTCATATCAATCAATCCATAATTCACTAATAATGCTAATATAGAAATTAAGTGAATAGTTTCAACCATATATAAGCTGACCAAATATAAACCGCATTCAGATTTGTTCTTCTTCTTCTCTCTAATGCCAAAAATGCCAATAACTTGTAATTAATTACAAGTCTACAACATCGCAAATTCATAAAAGTGATGCAACTCCTAATATTTCTTCTATATTTTTAAGATTATTGAAAAAAAAAAAAAAAACACGCACACACAAAACAAAAGAGTCATGGGTTGCCAAACCAAATTAATCTTTCAACGAAGCAACTTAAAAATAAAATAATCCTAATGTGTAATGGAGTCGAATCTTCATGGGCTAGCCCTTTAATTTGGCCTCATTTACTATATATAGTCGAAATGCATTTGAAAAGTTAACTAGCCTTTGAAATTTAGTGAAATCCACAAGGCATCATGACGTGTTTTCCAATCCACAAGCGTCAAGATTTGCTTAAAATTGCTCGACACTTCCTTCTGTTTTTCTTTGGGTGTCCTCTTCTAATTGAGTTTAGTGATTCTTTGAAAAGATAATAATGTTTTTGTTGTATTGGTTAGTTTCATTAGCACTCGAGGAATTGTAGCTAAACTTTGTCAGAGAATAAATAGTGTCTAGAAATTGAATTCATCATTTTGAATAGTTGACAAAATTATAAACTTAGAACACAATTTGATTCAAAATAAAAATTAAGGGCCTTTTTGTATAATCCCAGCAGCAATTGATGATACAATCACAAAAAAAAGATGTACGTGAAAAATAAAATAAAAAACTCCTCAAATTTCACTTTTATTTAGTGGGTAATTATTAGGTACCTTCGGAGTACTATAAATGCATACTCACCCCTCTCACATAATTGTGAGTTTTACTAATTAAATTTATGACAAGACCCAAAATTCATCTGAAAGTAGAAAGTACACATATGTAATACTTCTGAAATGTTCAATAATTTTCCTTATTTAGTCATGAAAGAGGTGTACAAGAGGAGTTTCAGTAATGGCCTAATCGTAAAGGCATTCATTATTTATGGTGCCTTTTCATTTTTATGAATTGAACTTTGAACCCCCACCTCCCCTTCTCAGACTATCCATCTATCAAAAACAAAATCTAAAAGAAAACTAATTGTTCCCTGCAGCTAGCCTTTTCGCTATAGCCGACATTATATTACAAAGCAGATGCGATTTATCATTTTGTTGTGGAAGAAAGGGCGAGGTCGGAGGTGTTACATCTTTGCAGGTATTAATATCAATCAGGCAATCAGATGCTGCAGCTTCGAGGGCAAGGAAGTCCTTGATGCTCCACCTCTCATTTGCATAGTTTATTTTACTAACGGCATTGACATAAGAGTCTAGGCACTTTAAGTACTTGTCATAGAGAGTAGGGTCTGTGGTCTGACCAAGTTGTGACTTAATCTTCGTTTTAGTTTCATTGGCAGTGGCATTGGCCAAGTTGATTGAGACTTGAGCAAGGCCATAGAGGTCAGTGGAGGCTGTGCGGTGGTCGGATTGTAAATCTTTCAAACAAGAATTAGGGTCTTCTGTCTGGGCACATATTTGAGAGAGCACATTACTGCCTATCTTCACACTAAGCCTTGATTGTGTGGGGCTAATGCAGAGGAATATGGCTAGTAGAAGAGAAATCAACGAGGAGGAGGAGGAACAAAAGGAAGGAACTATTTGTTTCATGTTTAAAGGTGTTCTTCTACCAACGAATTGGGGTTTGATTCCTTGGGAGAGTATGGAATAGGATGTATTGAAAGACTTATTTATAGTATATATTAGTAAAAGTTAAAGTATAGTATTTAATGTTGCTGTGCTCAAATTGAGCCACATCAGCAATTATGTCATTACTATTCTTTTTCTTGAATTTGTCATACTTTTGAAAATACTAATAAAAAGTAAATAATTTCCAACTCTATCTCGTACACGGTTTTAATTTTAGACAATAACTCTTTGTGTTCTATAGTTACAATTTTAAATGGCAATCCTTTGTATTCCATGGTTACAATCTCAAACGGCAATTTTTTAGCTTTCTAACGTCAGATTTTGACTTTCTAACTCCTTCATCTCTTTCTCTCTTCACTCTATATTAATACAATTTAAAAATAGTTTTCCTAATACAATTTTATTATCTCCCTCATTTTTTGGGGTATAATACCTTAATGCTATTGGCCATTTATTCCAATTATTACAATTTGGACCATTCGTGAATATTTATGAAAACAAATTAAATTGATTATTCCAATAAATATTTTTTTTTTCTTTATGTCAATTATCCCAATATATGTGGGTATTATAGTCCTAAATTCTCCTCCTCCTACCCCACCAACCCCCCCCCCCCCCCTCCTCCTCCTCCTCTAATGCCAAAAATACCAACTTGTAATTAACTACAAATCCCAAATTCATAAAAGTGATGCAACTCCTAATATTTCTTCTATATTTTCAAGATTATTTAAAAAAAAAAAACAGACACACAAAACAAAAGAGTCATGGGTTGTCAAACCAAATTAAATTTTCAACGAAGATTAATCCTTATGTGTAATGGAATCGAATCTTCATGGGTTAGCCATTTAATTTGGCCTCATTTACTATATATAGTTTATATGCATTTGGAAAGTTGACTAGCATCTGAAATTTAGCGAAACATGACGTGTTTTCCAATCCTCAAGGGTCAAGATTTGCATAAAATTGATCGACACTTCCTTTTTTTTTTCTTTGGGTGTCCTCTCCTCATGGAAAAATAAAATGGGATAACGATAGGAAGAAAGGGTGAAACTTCATGATGCAAAATATAGAAGTCTATAAGATAAGTGATTTTATTCAAAAAATAGAAAAGTGACCTAACTTTATAGAAGGGATGTTGACCAAATCGCACAAATCACGAAAACTATACCAAAATCGCTTGCAAAATGGCATAATTACACCGCATTGCAGGTAATAATGTATCGCACGCATGGTGTAATGTAGTTTGCAGTTTTATAATAAAAAAACTGCACAAACCGCACTGCATCGCACCCTCTCTCTATATTAATATATTTATTTTTTAATATTAAATATATTATTAATAGTTTACTAACCCTAGTTTTCAAAAAAAAAAAAAAAAGTTTAATAACCCAAGTAAGTGTTGATCGATTAGGAAAGCAAACCCAAAATAAAGAAAAATTAACTCAATAATTTAAAACTTAACTCAAAACAAAGGGAAAAAAATTAGTTTTGGGTTGGATAGGAAAAGTCCAAAACTTGAAAAATATACTAGTTTCAAATCGTTCAAATCATATCTTATACATCGCATAACACATGTGACTGCAAAGTGCGGTGTGGTTATAATTTTGGCTAAACTCTAAACTGTATTGTAAAATGCAATGTTAAAAATAGCCTAAAATCGCACTGCACCGTACTGCGAACAACCCTTATGTTATGATATTTTCCAACTGACAATCTATTTATTTCGACGGAAAACATTATGTAAAGATAGTTTTTAGTATTTGGTAGAATTAAAATAAATGAATTAAAAGAAAACTATCTTTAATTAACACAAAAATTATGACTTATTTTAAGAGATTGTTTTCTACTAATTTATTTCGGAAAATGACTCTATCTCACAACTGTTTTAAGGGAAGTTATGAGATTGTTTTTCAATTCATTTAAGGATGCTACAAAACATAGGAAAATGAGATTGTTTTATGGAAAATATATTTGTGAAAAATGACTCATTTTCTAAAAAACAACATTGCAGAAACAAATAGAGCGTAAATTTAATCATGTTATTGCATTATTATTATTAATTTTTTTTTTAAAGAATGTGATTGCATTGATTAATTAAATTGTATAACTGATTTTAGTGATTCTTTGAAAAAATAATAATGTTTTTTTTTTTTTTTTTTGAAATGGTCAATTTCATTGTACCTAAACTTTGTCCATAGAATAAATAGTGTCTAATTAAAAATTGAATCCTATCATTTTATTTTTTTGGCTTTTATACAAGTGAATTAACTCCAATCTTATTACTAGAAAAAAAAAATCCTTATTATTAGAAAGTCAAAACAATTACGCATTTCCACATACAACTTCCAAGAAGTCTCTGAAGATAGACTCTCAGAAAGGATGTAGGCAAAAATAAATAAAAATGAAGAAGTATATTTCATTATGAAAATTTTACTCCTATATGTAACAATATACATAAATCATAATAACATCTTATTTAGAAATTATAATATAACATAAACCTTAAACGGATTCCATTGATTTGAACTCGAGAGGATTTATTAGGAGGGAGAAAAAAGTACAGCATAAAGTAAAAGCTTGTAAAATTCTCAAAATGAGGCCTAAAATTTTTATTCATCAAAAGGTGTACAAGAATTAACACTAATTTTTCCCCAATAGACGATTAGCAATAACCAATGTCATGAGACAAACTTCATTAGATTTCTTATTTTGCTGTGGAAGAGAGGAAGCTGCACCAGCGATTGCATCTTCACAGTCAGAAACGTCATCCATGCAAGCTGATGCTGCCGAGATTACTCCACCATAGTCACCAGCCTTCAACCTTTCATTTGCATAGTCAACATTACCAGTGGCATCATCATAGGAGTCATTGCATTGTGAGTACTGCCCTTTGAGTTTAGGGTCAGTTGTCTGAGCAAGTTGTGACTTAACAAATGTGTGAGTGTCACTGACAGTGGTTTTGGCCAACTTGATTGATATTCCGGCAAGGCCAAGGAGGTCGGTCGTGGCGGTTTGGGGATCGGATTTTAAGGTTTGTAAGCAGAAAGAAGGGTCATCAGTCTTGGAGCATATATCATTGAGCACATCTTGCCCTATTGATTGTGCAGGGCTACTGCATAGGATTATCGCTAGTAAAAGAGAAATGAACAAGGATGAGGAACAAAAGGAAGGAACTATTTGTTTCATCTTGGTATACTACTACTACCAATTTGTTGGTTTGGTTTTTCTTTTGGAGTGTAGGGTTTAGGATGCAAATACAATGTGACTTATATAATGTGTCTTCGTCGACTTATTTGCTTATACATTGCTTAAAATTTCTTTCTTTATTTTGAGAGATGAGCATTGCTTAACTTGGCAAGTGCCAATGAATATTGTGTCAGAATCTCATAAGATTATATTATTTTAGTACCCTTATATAGCTTCATTTTCCATATTTTTATTTTAGGGGAAACAATTTTTTTTCCTTTTTATGTTTGGGGTAGTTCACAATTCTCCCATGTATACCCATGTATCTTTGAAATCAACTAATTTCCTCTATATTTGGAAAATGAGCAAATACCCCCAATTTGTTATTTTCTTAGTTAAATCTAACGAAATTTTTTAAAGAAATTATTAGTTGTACACTACAAAAAAGAGAAAAAGTTGAAAATTGTACTATTATTTTTGTATATTACATTTGTAATTATTGTAATTTCATTGGATTTAATTGAAAAGTAACAGATTTAAGATGTTTGCTTATTTCTCAAACATAGAAGGTGAAATTAGTTAGTATCAAAGATAAGGGGCGAAATTGTGAATTACCCCAAAAATAAAGGGAGAAAAATTCTTTTTCCACTTCATTTTATGAGTCAGATATTTAATTCAAAAAAAGGCTTTGATTAGGGGAATTTTAATTTGGTCGTGATGTGATAAGCAGTGTCAATAGAGGACTATAGTAGTAATATACCCCTAGTGGTGGATATATTGGTTTGGAGAGTGATCTTATAGAGTTCCTAAGTTTAATCTACCATACACATTATTGGTGCATGAGATTTTTAAGACGTCTTTATGGGTTAGAAGTGGAATAATCTGGTCAAAGGTTAATTAAGACACCACTTTCTCAAAACATCGGTCCATTTGGTTTGTATCGGTCAACACCTTTCATACTATTACACATGGACATACGTGAAGCCTAGATGAAAAATCCTAGATGAAAAATTGTTATTGGTTATAATCTAAGCCTATTACTGACAAAATAACATAAAATTGTTGTAATCATAAAGGACAGAAGGTCTCAAGAGGGTTAACCTTTGAGATCTTGCTCAAGCAGCATGATTTCTTTTCTAAATTCGGTTTATCACTTCCATACTTTCCCTTGAATTTATTCTACCATTCCTAATTCAAAATTTAAATTTCACCAAAAGAAGTCTAAGCAAAATGGTATTTACTTTTAGTGTAACTATATAATATTTAAAAGTTGAAGTGTAGCATTTATTATTGCTACAATTCTATTAAGTCATATTAGCATAGCATTTTTGTCCACTTCGGTCCATTTGGTCCACTTTCATCTAATTTGATTTAGTTCGGTCTACTTTGATCCAATTGGGTCCACTTCAGTTCCATTTGGTCCAATTCAATTATTTTTCAATCTATTGCAACAACAAATATTAAGATAGCATTGCAATAACATCATATCAATTATTTTACAAATCTCCATATTGAAGAAAGCCATTATTTTACAAGTTACTATCAACAGAAAGCCATTAGTCCTGAAATGAGAAACAAATCTCCATTTATGGATCCATTTTTACATGTACACACATGCATCAACTTCACACACTATATAAAAAAAATATGAAAACCAAAAGGTCAAAGAACACATACAATATGAAGAAAAAAAAAAAATAATCGACAAAGATTTTTTATTTTTATAAAATAACTAAAAATCAACATTATGTTATCAGTCTTGCTTAAATGAGATTCTTCGATAGGAAATAACTAATAAATAAACAAAAATAAATAAGAAATAAACAAAACTCCATTTTTGGACCGATTGTTGCATTACACAAACATCAACTTCAAACATTTTTTAAAAAACATTGAAATAAACCAAAAATTCAAAGAACTCATAATAAAGAAAAAAAAATTGTAATCAACGAAGATTTAAAAAATAAGAGTAAAATAAAATATATGAAACAGGATGATGAGCAATAATTTTGGAGCATAAAAACGAAGGCATAAAGGAAAAAATGTAAATAAAAAAAGGAGAAGAAGTTTGTGTATGATATACGCACATCGTAGTGGTGGAGATCTCTATCGGCGACTTCAACGAGAAAATGATTTGCTTGGACTTGGGTTTTCTTTCCAACGCTTCCATAGCTAGGCCTTTTCAGAATGACCAAGGCTTTTGAAGACAAAGGTTGAGCCACTCAATCCTACAATGTGAGTCTCTCTTTGACACCACTGGTAAGTTCAGCCACTGAGGATGATGATGGCTAAGGTGGAGGAGGAGCGGAACTCGATAGTGAAGCGACAGATGATGGTTGTGAAATAGTCGGAGAAGGCACCAGAGAGAAAGCACCGGAGAGAAACTAGAAGGTGCAGTATTGCGGCCTCTTCCTCCTCCTCCTCTGGCGCCACTTCTGAAACTAGTGCCTTTGCCTCTTCCACTGCCTTATTGAGTCGCTGGTGATGATTGTTCACGACGATAGTTCAGTTGTTTGTTGCCACCACGTCGTGGCATTATGTGCAAGAGAGAAAAAAAAAAAAAAAAAAAACTCCATGGAGTGTGTGAGACTTTCAATGAGAGAGAGAGAGAGAGAGAGAGGCAGGGAAGGAAGAGTAGGTTGTGTAGAAATATATACAAAAGAAAAGCAAAAGATGTGTGGAAATGGTGTATAAAGTTCACTTTCTTTCTTTTCACTAATAATCAATTTCTCCTTTAATATTTCCTTCTTCTCATTTTTTTTTTTTTTGTAATTTTCGGTTGCAATAAAGGCTTTAATACATTATTGCAGTAGACAAATTTGTTGCAAAAACTTAAAATAAAGAAATCGTTATAATAACTTGATACCTATTATTTTTTCAATCTATTGCAACGAAATTTTTTAAATAATAGCTTATTGCAACGAAGATATCATTACAATACCTTGATATGAATTATTTTACAATATATTTCAATGAAAAATATTGAGATAGCATTGCAATAACTTGATATCAATAATTTTACAATCTATTGTAAAAACAAATATTAAGATAGCATTGCAATAACATAATATCACTTATTTTACAAACCTATTACAATGAAAAATATGAAATAATTATCTATTACAACGAATATGTTGTTGCAATAATTTGATCTAAATTATTTGCAACCTATTGCAATAAGATTTGTCAAGTAATATATTCTTATGCAACTCTTTTTGTCACTGGAGTGGCCTTTAGTGAAGTCTTTGCTATGGGTTTTACCACTTTTTGTTCACATTCGTGAGAACAAAGGTTGTATTGAGGGAGAGTGAACTACTTTGTTAGAAATGAAGGAATTTTTGAAATCCAATATTAACAACACCAACCTTTTTTTGTCATGAGTTAACGAGGCAAAGAGTGAGTGTTGTGATTGGGAGGGGGTCAAGTGTAATGCCACCAAAGTTCATGTGATTGAGCTCTCTCTCAATAATTTATGGCCAAAAGAGAATTATCTCGGTAATTATGATGACACTTGGTTACTAAACATGTCCCTGCTGCACCCTTTCAAGGAGCTAAGAAGTCTTAATTTGACTTTAAATAGTTTTCGTGGCTGGCTAGGAAATGAAGGTATGTGAGTATCTGCTTACTGATGGAGATAAAAATGAAAATTTACAGTATGCTCAGCGGTTCAACCAAGGTTTCATGTCTTGCTATTTGGTGGGGGAAGGGGACCCCAATGAGATCTGGTCCCTTGGATGCTTACTTATTTAGCCTTGTAGATGAAGAAGCCAAAAGTATTTAGCTCGGTAATTTTGAATGGCACTGGGGGGTGTTTTACTTTGATGGAACACCCAAATATCTGCTTAACATTATAGCAAACTTGAACGGTTTGGTAGCAGCAAATGATGTAGCTCAACAAATAATTTTGATACAAAAATATATATATATTTGTTGCAAAAAAAAAATATACTACTTCAAATATCTTGTAGTAATAGAATATTACTTGACAATTCTTATTGCAATACATTGCAAATAATTTAGATCAAATTATTGCAACGATATATTCGTTGTAATAGATAATTATTTCATATTTTTCATTAAAATATATTGTAAAATAATTTATTAATATTGCTATGATATCTTAATATTCATTGTTGCAATAGATTGTAAAATAATTGATATCAAGTTATTGCAATACTAAATGCTATCTCAATAATGGAAAAAGGAAAAGAAAAAAGAAAGACAAAGACAAAGACAAAGACAAAGGCCGTCAACAAAAGTGATGTATGATTTCTCCTAGGGTAGACTCTAGACTTCTGACTCTTAATTAAAAAGTTGTTGGAGTTTATGACAACTCACAATCACAACACGGTTTTGGTTTTGGGATTTAAAAAAATGAAGGGAACCATAAGCATAGACTACACAGTGGGGGGAGGGGGGACTATGTCCATTCAATTCAATTAGATTCCATGAAAATGAAAATAAAAGTATAGTATGATTAATATTTTTTGTGCAATCTGATTAGTTTTGAAAGTACCCAAAGAAATGATAAGTTAGAACTCTAATTTTTCAACTTTTTAGCTGGATACTCATTGGTTTTTAAATGCAATAAATGCATTTTTGGTCCATATATTTTGGACTTTTACCATTTTGGTTCCTACATTTTCATTTTACCAGTTTTAGTTTCCAAAAAAAAAAAAGATGAAATATTTTGGTACCTACCGTTAGCCAACTAATGGAAACAGTTGACATGGTTGATGGAAAAACTAAAAATTAAATAAATATTGCAACGTGTCATCACTTAACTTACACGTCAGTTTCCCGCCCTCATTTTGAGTCACGTGACTGACTCTTCACACTTAACTAACAAATAAAACCCCCAATTCTGAATCCTAAACCCTAATAGCTCATCCCCACCAAAATTTCACAATTGGAGCTCCTTCCCCACAAGTGATCCGCCATAAATCCTTTCCCCAAATCATGATCAAAGCTCTAAATTAGCTTCGAAGCTCCAAATCAAATGGAAGCATGCTCTTCGATTGGTTCAAGTTTGAGGAGAGCACTAATGAGGTGCTTCTATTATGAAAAACTGGTGTTAGTCGTATCGTGGATAGTAGACAATCTTAGTAGAAGGTTTTATGGATGTTCAAATTACTGGATATTGGGTTTTAGTTTATGAATTTCACTAATTTGTTTCAATTTTTGAGTTGGATAGTTAATAGATTGTCATTTGGTGTAAATGCACTTTTAGAGCATTCCTAGCAAATTTATCAAATTTTTGTACTGTTTGGAGAATGAACAGTGACTTTTACCTTTATCTACCAATTTTTTCAAATACACTTTCCAACAAATTCTCTATTCTATTCTCTATCTCATTTAAATATTATTTTTTCATTCATTATTTATTCTTTTTTTTTTTTAACAACCACACATCTTCTAACATTTTTTTATTCAACACCAAATTATTATAATAGAAAAAAATGATTTGAAGAATGAACAATAGCCCATCAAGTCTGATGGGCTACTACTCATTAGCAAAAAAAATTTTCGGATATAGAGAAGCTGCTAGAGCATGCACAGTAGCATGTAAAGCATGAACAGTAGCATATATTTTCTATATTTTGGCTATGCATACTTTGTTGGAGATGCTCTTAGTCCCTACATTTTGACTTTTTTCTATTTTGGTCCCTACATTTTAATTTTACCACTTTTAGTCCCTAAACCAATTAACGCGTTCCATTTTTGTCCTTTCTATCAGTCAACCGACAAAAATTGCTAAGGTGGCAGCCGGAAGAATTAAAATATTATAAAAAATGTCACATCACCCCTAACACATCAACATCTATTTTTTTTATAAATTATTTGTCAATTTTAACTAAATAAAAAAAGAAAATTTAAAAACACAAACTCAAATTTAAAAACACAAAAACATAAGAACACAAACCCAAAAAATCAGACCCAAGAACATGAATTCAATTAAAATATCACTTCTTTCTCTCTCTTCTTTCAATCACACGGTCACTCCTCTCATTTCTCATCTTCCTTTTTCTTTGATTTGGTGTCTCTCTCAGATCGGCGTGGACTGAAGATCGAAATTGACAACATGGACTGAAGATCGGCGACAATAGTGTGGTGGTTTGGAGATCGGCGGCGACGGCGTGGTGGTTTGGAGTAGCGGCGATGGTGGATTCTCTCTCTTTCTCTCATTCCAATCCTTTCTTTCTCTCACTTTGATTCTCTCTCTCAGATTGGATGTGGGTTTTGGTTTTGCTTTGAATTTTTGTTGTGGATATTGATGCAAGATTCATGGTGGCGGCGGTGGGGGATTGCTGTGTTGTTGGTGGGGATGGGTTTATTGTGGGTTTAGGGCGGTTGCTACTGATGTGGGTGGCGATTTGGTGGCAATGGGTCTGTGGGTGTTCTGATTCTCTCTCTCAAATTAGGTGTAAGTTTTGGTTCTGCTTTGAATTTTTGTTGTGGATATCAGTGCATTTGCAGGATCATGGTGGTGGCAGTGGAGGGTTTCTGTGCAGGTTCAATTTTGTATTATTTTATTAAAAACTCAAATAAAACCTAGTTTATTTTCACACACTTAATCCCTTGAGTTTTTGGGGTTTTTGGGTTTTTGAGTGTTTGAGATTTCTAGGTTTTCTTTGATTTTATGTTTTGGCTATGAATCTATGGGGAAGAACGAGAAAAACTGATGGATTTTCAGCATGGGTCTTTCAACATTGGTCTTTGTTCTCTTCTCAAATTTTATTGCATTATTGATTTGATTTTAAGTAGGAAAGGAAGTTGATTCAATGGGTTTAATTTTGAATTTGTGTTCTTAGGTTTGATTTTCTGGTTTGTGTTCTTGTGTTTTTGTGTTTTTAAATTTTTTTTTTTTTAGTTAAAATTGACAAATTATTTATAAAAACAATAGATGCTAATGTGTTAGGAGTGATGTGGCATTTTTATAATATTTTAATTCTTTCGGCAGCCACCTTAGCAATTTCTGTCGGTTGACTGACGGAAAGAACCAAAATGGAACGCGTTAATTGGTTTAGGAACTAAAAGTGTTAAAACATAGGGACCAAAATGGAAAAAAGCCAAAATATAAGGACTAAAAGTGCATTTATGCCTTGTCATTTTTTAGAGCTTAATTTGCATTTCAAGTTGGGCGAAAGTATAAATTCTTCTAATGGCGTGATGATGAGATATGTGAGCGTGGTAAGGTGCTTATCCCAGAGCAAAGGTAGATGATTATCACACTTGAGGTTGAGGTTGCTAATTGCAAGAAGAGAGAGAAGTTTTACACACTGTATTTGGCATTGTTATTGGTGATATGTGGTATTTGTCTTTGTGTAATTCCATGTTTGGTTAGAAAGGGGAGTTGAAATATCTTTGGTGGGTAACATAGGTGGGGGAGAGACAATGTTTTAGTTGTGAATGTATGTAGTTCTTGCAGTGTGTACACTTTTTGTATTTTTCTCACTTTTTGTATGATTCTTATTAGCAATGGAACACCTGCTGGTTAGTTTATACTTGTTAATGTTATGAAATGAAAAAATTTCTCTTTGAATGTGTGGATTGGTAGTGTGTTAATGTTGTGTTATGTAAAGGTAAATAGTGTGAATGACCAAAAAAGTTTAACAATATTTGCAAACTTTAAAATTGTGAACAGATCAACCCTACAAATCCAACAAATATGTTTTAATTCAACACCCACATATTGTAACCTTTGTCGTTGCATAAACTTCCATACAAGGTATGAAGAATAACAAAATAAAACAAAAGTTTAACTTAAACAAAAGCACATGATGGTTTTAAGTTTAACCAAAACAAAACAAAGATCATTCCACACAACCTCCATAAGACAAGCCATTGTCATTGCTTGGACTACCAAAACAAAAAGCACTAATCCATAGTTAAGTACCAAAATATTAACCTAAATAGCAAGGCATTGTTCAACTACAACAGTTACAACCATTAGCTGAATTACACAAAAAAGTTGCCATTCCTCAATTTAAACTTTAACTTCTGCTCTCTCACAACCTTGGACCATGCACATATGATTGGCTCTAAGCAAATCTCACTACTTCCAAGTATCTTGATGCATTCTTAGAAGCATTCAAAGTCTCTGTGTGACTACCCTTTTCTTTTTCTGCCTTAAATTTGAGTTACTTCTACTGGATTTGGGTGGTGCACTTGGATTGGATGTGTTTCTACTTGAGTTGGGTGGTGCACTTGGATTGGAGGTGTTTCTACAAGAGTTGGGTTATGCACTTGAATTTGATGTGTTTCTGCTGGAGGCCATTGTAGGACCCTTGTTGGTTGTCTACAAACAACAAATGCACATATTTTACTATACACATAAGTAAAAGCAACTGGACTTTGTACTTTATCAAAGATTATGAGTTAAAATTACAAATTTCAAATTTCAAATTTAAAACATTTTAAATTCAGTCCTACACTTTTTTTTTTTTTTAAGAAAAAATTTAGGTCTTTTTAACTTCCATTTGTTTCTAATATAGTCACTTCATCTGCCTTTGTTCAATTCATAGTGTTAAGTCTACAATATCGTTTTAGAAAGTGAAAAATACTAAAACTAATAATAAAATTGAACAAACTTAGACTAAATGAATAAATTGAAAACATATTAAAGTTCAGAGGATTAAAATTAAAATTAAAAAAAAAAAAAAAACTTAAAAGATTAAATTGAGAACTGGTGAAAATTAGAGGGGTGACTCACTTGGATCAACAGTGACTAGAATGGCTGAGCCTCCAAACTCGCACGTGCCGCTAGCTGCTTTGGTCTTCTGTCAGAAGCTATTGAAAGCATGTGAAGCGAGTGCAAACAAAGTGTTGGGCTGAAAGCAAGACCCATCGGGCTGAATTGAATTGCAATCAGCTCTAGACCAACAAGCATAGTCCATGGCTTCTTGAACGATTAGGTCAGGCACTGATGGCTTAGCCACAAACCAAGGGGCTCTGTTTGGAGGAGTATTTGGTGGTGGTGGGTAAACCACAGGTGGTTGGAACAATGGTGGGCTTGGAACAAATACAGTGGGGGCTGGTGTATATGTAGGTGTGCCTGGGACATAGCTTGGTGGGCTGGGCTCAATATAAGGTGGGCTTGGAACATAGGTAGTTGGACTTGGTACACTACTTGGTGGGCTTGGAACAATTTCTGGTGAGTTTGTTGTGGGCGGCCCAGGTATCGTGCTGGTGGGGCTTGGAGGTGGGCTTAGGGTTGGAAGAACTGGTGAGAGATAGTGAAATGGTGATGGAACTGTGGGAGTTGGAATGGATGTAGTGGGAGGTTGTGGGGTATTAGGCGGATTAGTACAAAATGGAGGTGTGTTTTCAGGCAAGGGCATTGGACCTAGTGACTCAAATGGTGGTAAAGAAAATGGTGAACTCAAAACTGTAGGGTTGGACATTTGATGAATCCAGCATTGGATCAATGTCTAAGTGCTTTGTAACTTTCAATTTCTTTGTGGTTTTGATGACTGAACTTCTGAGATATCTTGGATGCTTGAATGATTGCATTGATCTTCTGGCATCTGCTCAATAAAACATAGAAAAACCAAGTCAACTGATATATGACTTTGCGATATTCGTTTAATTTACAATTTTTGTAAATTTATAATGCACAAATTTGCTGCCTTATTGACTTAATTTTTTTTTTTTTAATGAGAATAGTGATTCTAAATTGTTTTTAAGATTTTGAATAATAAGTGCTGTGTTTATCTTTATGTTTTTCATTAAAATGTGTCCAATTTCTGTACAAGTTGTATAAAAGCTTCTTGTTGCAGAGCCAAGTTAAGTACCATTTGAGGAGTATATTTTAAAAAAGAAAAAAAGAGCATCATTTCAAGAGAAGCTTAAGTTCATATAAACTTTTTTTGGTAAGTAAATAGAATTAATAATAATAATAATAATAATAATAATAATAATAATAATAGTTCACTGAGGCATATCCCATTGAACACAACACAGCTACATTATGATTCAGTCTGGAGAATTTCTTCTTGTACTTTCTTTATAACTTTATAAAAGAATAATAAGTAAAAATAATATAATATACTACAACAGCCAGCTTAATAATTAAAAAAAAAAAATCCATAATTTTTACATACATCTATATATTTATTTATGGGTGAGGACAGGATTTATGGCTTATGTCATCACTTAATAATTCCCTATTGAATCAATATTTAAAAATCCCACTATTAAATGAAACCAGTAAGTTGCCCATGCGATGCACGGATAATGTTGTAATGTTTTATGTAAAATGGTTATGAAGAATTTTTTACATATGTTATAGCATAATTGTTAAATAAGTTTGTTAGTATTGAGTTTATCATAAAAAGCAATAATTATAAATTGCATAGACATTAATCATAATTATTTAGTTTAAGTAATGAACAATAAAAACACAACTTTGGAGGAATATTGTAAAATAAAAGTTAATACAGAATGTGTCTTTCTCTTTCGCCTTAATTCTAAAACAAAATACACTTATAGATTTCCCACATCAATATCCCAGATACCCATAGTCAATCAAGGCCTTTAAAAAACCCTCAAGTCCACAACGTTTGACCTTAAGATCAAAATTGTAGTTGCAGTTGTCACTCGATATAAAATGCAAACCCCTTCCTTGGTTGTAGCCAACTCATACGGGTTAATATTAGATAGGACAACAATGTTGAAGCTAGGTAGATGTCACTGAAAGATTGAAAGTAAATAACATCGTTTTGGTATATGTGTATTTGACATGGGTTGACATGAAGGGCTATGTATAGATGTATATAAAGGAGTTTGGTAGGAATATTTTGAAATTTTTTTTCAGAGGTGCTACTTTCTATGTAAATATTTGGGTAAATGAATGCTTGGAATTCATATCTTATATAAATTTTATAGGTTTCTCGTTTTTCTAAATGAAAAATATAGGGGAATGTGAAAGCAAATATAGATTTAAAACCTAATAATTTTCAATTGTTACAATTATATGTCCAATTTGATTGATCAATTCCCTAAAGAACAAACAATAGAAAAAGGTAAAAAGCTTCAATTTTTATACCTCAAACTTCCTCATCAGCCAAGCAAAGGATTTTTTTTTTTTTTTTTTTTTTTTTTTTTTTTTTTCTATAGTGAAATCATAATTTCCATCACAATTGAAGGTACAAAAAAACATACTTTAACCTTACGATCAAATGATAAAATTACAAACAAATATACATCTAAAAAATCAAAGAATTTAAAAAATAACAAAACTTAGCTAGCAATGAAAAAACAAAACTTCAAACAAATATATATATATATATATGTGTGTGTGTGTGTGTGTGTGTGTGTGTGTGTAGAAAATCAAAGAATTTGAATTATATGAACAAAAAAAGATAACTTAGCATGAATGATTTTGACGCTAGTTTTCATCTCCTATTCCACTAAGCCATAGACACCCTTTTTTTTTTCTCAAGTTACTTAGAAAGTAGTTGAAGGAAAAAGTTGGGGCTTCTAATCTGTAAAAGAGTTTATCCTCATGTCAAACATTTGAAATTAGTGATTTTTTTTTTTTTTTTTTTGGTTTTTTATTAGACATCCAAAAAAAATATAAGAAGCAAAAATGAACCCTTTAGTATAGAGACAATAAGAATTAAGAGACAGGCACTATTGCACAAATGAAACCAAAGACATACACTTCAACAACAATAATATAATGTTTATGTAATTCTAGATTCCATCTGTGCTTTTCACAATTTGGCATACAATCAGATTAAATACATTAAAATTAAAGCGAAAATAGGCATGATTGAAGCACTTACAGTATCCAAAGAAAGAAGAAATTATTGAAGTGAGACCAAAAGGGTTGACACATATTTAGCATGGTAGGAATGATCCACAACATTGTACCTATACTTGTGAAGAGCCACTATTAAAGCTAAACATGAACAATGGATTTCGGATATTAATTGATGTACTTAGTAGGAGCATTTGGATGAGGACGATACCAAATATGATAAAGCAAATCCAAACATAAGAAACAAAGGTCCAAATCATGCATGGAACATATATAAAGAAACATGAGGAGATAACAGTAGATTTGAGAACATTGGAAAAAAGGGGCAAAAATGGAAAAAGAAAGAGTAACCTGACATTTTGGAAATTGGAATCACTGACACACAAAGAGATCAAGCAAGCCTTAGCTTGAGTGTGAAAGATATATAAATATTTGTAAGCGTGGAGAGCATGACTATAGTGGATTTGAGGGCTATTCAGCTTTGGCACTCATTCCTTAAAGCTTGAAACAAAACCTCTTGCATGACCAAACAGAAGGAAAGGAGAACAGACATAAGTACCAGAATAGCAAGAGGTGAGAATAGGTAGAGGTGAAAGCGTAATGTTAGGATTAGTGATAAACTTTGGGAATACTATGATTTATTGAGTAATAGTAAAAGAATTTACGATGAACTATTGGGTAGCAGTTAAACAACTTTAATGAAAAGAGGGTAAAAATGTTAAACGCAAAGTTAGAGCGTCACATGGCAAGAGCTCATGCACTTTTACATGCGGTCTCTGCTATTATATATATATTGATGTGTTCTCGTTCTTCTTATGTATATAATTTTAATTTTAATAATTTTATACATAAGATAGTTATCAATATTTGATTATCTTGAAATTTTGTAAGCTTGAAGAATATATTATAAGAAAAATATATAATTCAACAAATTAATTTTTCAAAATATATATATAAAAAATTATTAAGTGAAATAATTTTACCAAAAATTA
Source organism: Quercus variabilis (assembly GCA_030445155.1). Taxonomy (NCBI): domain Eukaryota; kingdom Viridiplantae; phylum Streptophyta; class Magnoliopsida; order Fagales; family Fagaceae; genus Quercus; species Quercus variabilis. The sequence continues at coordinate 4,909,419 of CP129448.1, read as the reverse complement.
TGTCATGGAAGACTCTACTAGTTCTGATATACTATCCTCGACTATTGCTTAAAATTATTGAAACTAAAGCAACAACAAATTAAAGTAACCCCACTCACGCATATAGCTAACCTTATTTATTTATTTATTTTTTTTTTTGAGGGGTCCATATAGCTAAGCTTACTCATAATCTTATCACTGTTGTGGGTCCAGCCCACATGATAGCCTATTCAATGGGCTTGTATCAAGAATTCTACTCCTTGAGCACTAGACCATTTTCTTAGGTGTATGTATTCCCTCTGTATCACACACTTATTACAGAGAAAAAAATTTCCTCGGGAATGACCTCAATATACTTGCTAGAAGTTTCGAACCCAAAGTCTTATGGAAATCAAGAGGTCTTGGGTTTGATTTCTATTGTCAGATTGGACACTGTACTATGAAATGTACTAAGATTATACAATTCCTTGGTTGAGTAGTCCTGAAACTCTCTACTTATCTGAAATAAGTACAATGTTATATTCCCTGAATCTCTACTTTATCTGAAACAAGTACCATTTTATAGTCACTGAAGAAAATATTATTAGCATTTAAGACTGCTCCAAAAAATCATTGAAGGTTGTCTGCATATATGCAACTTAATTATCAATGTTTAGATTATATTCTTGGGATCGGAACAGGCATGCAGGGTACTTATTATGCACATTGCTGAATTTTATAGTCTCTTCTTCCTTTTCTCTTTCTACGACACAGTTCGTCTCCTGTTTGTTCCTTGGTTTGTGCAGAAAATCTACATGTATTTCAGGGGGAGCAAGTGAGATGTGATTCTGGGGTTGCTGCTTGTCAACATGGCTTTGTATATTCATTGTTTGTTTCATTGTGATTGTGAATTAGATTCAAAGATCAATATTCTAGTAGGTAAGGTGGTGAGGAAAGAGAACGTGGCTTTTCTTGATTCAATTAGTTTATTAATTATATTCCCAAATAATAATAGATTGTTACCAATTGATTTAGAATTTAAAGAATAAAAAATAACTTTGGCATCCAATTCTATTTCCATGTATGTGAAAAAAAGAAGAATAAGAGTATAGGTTGTGACTCTAAAAGCAATAAAAAGAGAGATCTGGTTACTCATGTTACATTCTGATTTTTCAAGGTTAAAGTAGAATAGAATGGAAAATAGAGTGCAAGAACATAAATGAAAGAAAGAATGAATGGTGTACAGCAGAGGAGAAATGCTATTTTGACACTAATTTAATGTCAATACAAATTTTGTGGACTGCAGCAATAGCATGACAATGTTTTGAATATGATACATATTAATATTCTTTTGAATAGTTAAGATGGCTTTCCCCAATTAGCTGTTTCATCAATCTACCAATAATCCCCTCAAGAACAAACTCCATCTTTGAAATGATGAAACCGATTTGTGTCCCTTACAGAAATCTCCCTCCCGTCAAAGTTGGAGATAAATTTTATAACAGCATGGCAGTCACCACATATTCTGAGATTCTTAATGACCCGAAGAGGAGAACCCGGACTAGTGCTCAAAAGCCCAAAAACTACTGCTAACTTCTCACTGTGCCCACATAAAATCTGCTCCTTGTCCTGTTCCTCCACATCTTGGAGAACAAAGTCAGTATTAGGACAGTAACCTAATTTTTTTCATCTCCATGCTCAATTTATCCAACTTTTCAATAATTTGGTCTATTTGAGGAGATGACTTGTCTCCTGCAAGTAGCATGCGTACCTTGTTCTTTATCTCAATCCAACTGCAGCCAGGATTCTTCCTCAAACCTAAACTCTTCATCATATTCCTCACTTTATCCACTTCAATCCACTTGCCCTCGGAAGCATAAATGTTTGATAGAAGTATGTAATTCCCTGGATTGCTTGGTTCTAACTTAAAGAGTTCTCTGGCAGCAATCTCACCTAAAGTCACATTACTGTGAACTCTACAAGAACTAAGCAAAGCTCCCCAAACACAAGCGTCAGGTTCAAAAGGCATAGTCTTAATCATAGAATAAGCCTCTTCAAGTTTTCCTACCCCACCAAGAAGTGTTACCATGCAAGCATAATGCTCCATCCTAGCTTCCATATCATGCTCTTGTGAGATGCTATTAAAGTAATACCACCCTTCTTCAGTTAGGCCATTCTGGCGGCATGCAGATAATACACAAGTGAAGCTGATAAAATCAGGCTTCTGTCGATTAGTCTGCATCAAGTTAAATATTTCCATAGTTTCCTTAGCCATTCCATGCATAGCATATCCACCCATAATTGCATTCCAGCACACCAAATTTTTTGTGGGCATTTCCTCAAAACAAAGCCAAGACAACTGGATTTTTCCACAGTTTGCATACATGTCAATTAATGCACTACCTACATACACATCACTAGAGAATCCCCTTCTAAGAGAGAAGCAATGGGCTGCCTTCCCATGCATTGGCTTCACTCCCACAATTTGCATCTCTCTGAAAAGTTCTAAAGCTTCCATGTCTTTCCCATTTTGAGAACAACTGCCGATAATTGATGTCCAAGAAATAACATTCAATTCCATCCTTTGGCCTTTGAATTGCCGGAATACCTCCACTCCAGTGCATCGTTAACTTGACCATTTCGTGAGAGACCTGTAATGAATACATTGCAAGCACCTATGTCCATTTCATTTATTTCATGAAAAACTTGTGACATTTCTAGGGTGCAGGCACACTTGCCATACATATCGATAAGTGCGGTGACCAAACACTTGTCCGAATCGAAACCCTGCTTGGTCACATAACCATGAATTTGGATCCCCAAAACTAAATCCTCTAGGTTTCCTATAGCCGGCAGAACACTAGAAATGCTAGACCCATCGGGCTGGAAGCCTTCAAAATGCATTTTTTGAAACATGAAAACCGCCTCATTATATGACCCACTATGGTTAAAAAAACCGGCAATCACACCATTCCAAGACACCAAGTTGTATAGACGATAAGGCTGAAGTGTCTTGAATCCATTTTGTTTTTTTGTTGTTTTTTTTTTAATTTTTTTTTTGGGTTTTGTGGGGGTACTGGTTGAAATTAAACCACATCAAAATCCTTCAATCTTAATATAATATACTTATTAAAGGTCGATTTAGTATTGTTTGTAGCTAAGATACTGTTCTTTAGATGTTATATCTTAGATTTTTAAATTAAATTTGACTATTAATTGTATTGACTAATGAATTGTATGGTAGTAATTCCTTGAAAAGACAATTTTTTTTTTTTTTTTTTTTTTTTGTTGTTGCATCGATTAATAGAATCACATAATTGAATTTAATTAAGAAACCTAAGATACAACACCTAATGGGATTAATCCTAAATTTTTTTTTTCCATAGAAAAAATACTGCTTAGAATTAAATCCAGAGTTAATGTCATAAAAGAAAGATTTAACATTTATTTTCTCCCGGTAGACATTACGAGATAAGCAATGCTAAATTAGTGGAACAAAATTGATAAAAAATTTGAAGAAGAATCAAAGGCAATAAGAAAGAAGAAAACTCTTCTTACATAAAGAAATTATTCTCACAAAAAAAAAGCCAAATCCTTTCTTCTGTAGTTTTTTATTTTATTTTTTTTAAATTTTATTTTGATTGATTTTAGCATCCTTAAATAGTAGAACAAAGTAGAGTTCAAGTAGAGTTTTAGTTCAACTCATTTTCCAAACATACATGGCTATCAAAGTCTAATTTGGTCTACTTTCGTCTAATTTGGTTTAGTTCGGTCTACTTCGGTTCAATCGGGTCCACTTCAGTCCAATTTGGTCCAATTCAGTCCATTTAGTCCACTTCTATCCACTTAGGTCCAGTTCGGTCCAATTGGTCCATTTGGTCACATCGGTCCAATTCAATCCAATTGGCCCACTTCGTCCATTCGGTCCAATTGTTCTATTTAGGTCCAGGTCGGTCCAATTCAGTCCATGTGCTCACTTCAGTCCAATTTAGTCCACTTCCGTCCATTTCGGTCCACTTAGGTTCTATTCAGTCCAATTCGTCTACTTCGGTCCACTTCATTTATTTGTTCCATTTCAGTCCAAAAAGGTCCACTTCGGTCCAATTGGTCTATTTCGGTCTAATTCAGTCCATTTGGTAACTTCGGTCCTATTCAGTCCAATTGGTACACTTCGGTCCAATTTAGTATACTTCTGTCCATTTATTCCAACTCAGTCCAGTTCGGTCCAAGTCCTTCAGGTGGTCCATTTCGGTTCAAATCGTTCCACTTTGGAAAATTCGGTCCATTTAGTCTAGTTCGGTCCATTCGGTTTATTTCCATTTACATTGGTCTAGTTTGGTCCATTCGGTCCTTAAACCCATTGTGTTTTTCATATTGATCTAAAGCTCTTGTAATATTTTTTTTAGGAGAGATGGGATTGTTTGCATTGTCTCCACCACACCAAAGAATTGATGGAGAGTGGAGAGAGTGACCGGTCTGGAGTAGTTTACAAATGGAATGAAAAGAATAATAGAGTAAAACACTGGAAGTGCCAATTGTGCTGGCTGCTGAGTATAGTGAAAACGTCCCACCATGTCAACGAGGGTGGCATGTTTCCTATGATGATGGGTTCACTCTATATTAGTCACATTTGGCTCAAGGTGAAATATTAGAAAAAAAAGAAGTGTTGATAGTTGCTTCCTAATACCATGATATGTGTTACGCATCTGATCCGGATTGTAATCAGCCTTTGATGCTTTAGAAAAGAGAAGTGGCAACTGTTAAAATTTGTTGTATAGTTGATAAGGCTGAAGAGTCTTGAATCCATAATGTTTTTTTTTTTTTTTTTTTTTTTCTTTTTTTGTGGGGGTACTGGTTGAAATTAAACCACGTCAAAATCCTTTGATCTTAATATAATATATTTATTAAAGGTGGATCTAGTATTGTTTGTAGCTAAGACATTGTTCTTTAGATGTTATACCTTAGATTTTTAAATTAAATTTGACTATGTAATTGCATCGACTAATGAATTTTACGGTTGAATTAGTAATTCTTTGAAAAGCCAAACTTTTTTTGTTGTTGCATCGATTAATACAATCACATGGTTGATTTTAATTGAGAAACCTAAGATACAACACCTAAGGAATTGATCCTAAATTTTTTTCTATAGCAAAATACTACTTAGAATTAAATCTAGGGTTAATGTCATAAAAAAAGAATTGACATTTATTTTCTCCTTATAGACATTGTGAGATAAGCAATGTTAAATTAGTTGAACTACATTGATAGAAAAATTGTAGAAGAATCAAAGGTAATAAGAAAGAAGAAAACTCTTCTCACTGAAAAGGCCAAATCCTTTCTTCTATAGTTCTTATCTTATTATTATTATTATTATTTTTTTTTGTTTTTAAATTTTATTTTGATTGATTTTAGCATCCTTAAATAATAGAGCATAGTAGAGTTCAAGTAGAGTTTTAGTTCAACTCATTTTTCAAACATTCATGCTTATCTAAATACTTGGACTTTCGAAGTCTTACGTACCCAGTCATGAGAATTAATTTAAGGGTAAAGGTGTTTTTTTTTTTTTTTTTTTTTCCTGAGGGGAAAAGGTAAAGGTTAATTTGGTTTGCTAACTATTGAAGTTTTATTTTCTTATGTCTACCTTTCTCAGTAAAAAAGAAAAAAGATTTATTTTCTTATGTGGATTATCACCAAAAAAAAAAAAAAAAAACTGCCGTTGCTTTTAAATTTTTTTTTTTTTTTTGGAGAAGAACCGTTGCTTTAATCTAAACTAATAAAATTTTGTATCAAATCATAAAATCAACAAATATACAATAACAAAATTGTTATAAGAGAAGGAGAATTAGTGATAATGGTAAAGAGAAAAAAAAATTTGATAAAGAAAGAAGAAGAAGCCTTGTGCTTAAAAACAAATTGCCACATCTCAAAGAAAAATTTTTGTTTTTTGTATTGATTTTATGATAGAAGAAAAATGTGAAGAAAAAAAAGTATAGAAATTGATAATAATAATAATTAGTTTTTGTGTTTATTTCAAAAACTAGTAGAAAAAAAGATTATAAAGGAAAAAAAAAATTATTATTTTTATTTATAAACTTTTTTCAATTTGGCTCAATCATTTGGCACATACATTATTTTTAAGCTAAACTTTTAGTATATATTAAATAGTACATTATATGATATGAAATGATATGAATATAGATGAGAAAGTATCATGACCAAAGCATGTGTAATATTTCTAATGCTCTATCCATAAACACGAAGCCTGGAAAAAATAATTGGCCCCCAAAATTCTAACCCCACTTTATAACAAAGCCCAAAATTCATGGGCTTTTTTAGTTACCCCAAAACTTTTAATATATTTCCCACAACCCCACCTCATCCTTGTAGCCCATTCCACTTTCCTTTCTCAAAATTGGTACAGTGAGTCACTGACATGGCTTTTGCTAACAATCTTACTCAAAGCCTCCTCAGCCATTACAAGCCATTAATAATAAGTGGGAAAAAGATCAGGTCTTGCTTGAACATCAACCAGACTGAACCAAGTACAAAACAAGTACAGACAAAGAAAAGGTGCTTAAGGTGCAACACCCTTTACTTGGACAAAGATAATTCCCCAACTGCTTGCTCCTTCCATGGCCACACCACTGGTACGTATCAGATGTGCTATCATCTTTATCTATATCACATGCTCAATTAAACAATAGCTTTTTTTTTTTTTTTTGGTTTATGTATGAGTGTGTAACATTCCTTCTAAATTCTAATATTCATTGCTCTTGGAAAATGTTTTATCATGTGCTTGTGCACATGTTAGTGAATTAACTTTTATAAAATGCATGTCTTCATAGTAGATGACACTGTTTTTCAAGGTTTCCTTTTTGTAGACAGAGTAATAGAGTATAAGCTTTAAATTGAGCTAATCAAACTTGAAATTACCCTCTGTGAAAGAAAAGAAAATGTTACACCCAATTGGAATTTGGTTAGGAAAATGTAGAAGTGTTGATGATTGTTGATCTATGCAGTTTAGTGAAAAGTAAAGAGAAAAATGGAAAGAAATTAACATAAAGAATATAAATGGTGCTATAAATATGGTTAAATGATTAAATTCATTATTTTCAAGTACCATAGGTTTTTGGGACAATTGGCAATTTGTCGAGATATCAGAGAAGGTGATACCAAGTTTGAACCATGTCTTTGCCAATCTCATGTTGGATCTCACTTATTAAGGGGGAGTTTGGGATAACACGGGAGAAGTGTTGGAATTATGGTTAGATGATTAAATTTACGATTTCCTAATGGCTTAAACATTTGGGACTATTGGTAATTTGCCACATGGTTCTACTGTGTGCCTACATCCACAAGAGTTATATATACACACATACACATATAGTGATATAACCCTAATCTTCTCTGGTCCACTATGCTGCACTCACCCTCCACTCATTCCACCCATGAGACCTGAATACCAAGACCAATGTTTCTTTCTAAATCTAAATATGAGCCTCTATCTCTAACAAAAAGGCTTCAAGATAGATGTTGCAGAGGGACGGCAAACTTTATCTGGTTCATATGAAAATGGAATCCAGAAAGCAAAGAAAAATACCTAAGAGAAATTGTAACTACAAATAAAACTTATTTAAAGTTCTCTTGCCAAAATGTCCATAAGGAACACAATTTAAAATCATCAATCTGTCACCATTTGTAAATATACACCTTTTTTCCCTAATGTTTTCATATATCACAGTTCACATAGAAATTTATTATGTGATCACAACTTTTCAAACCTTTTATGCATTTAATTAATTAATTTTTTTTTTAAGCTGCTGTCATTTGATTTTGGGTTTCTGTAACATATGTAAAACCATTGTGGTTTTTTATTTATTTATTTTTAATTTATCTAAGCTTGTAATGTTTGTAGGAGAGAAGGGATTGTTTGCATTGGCTCCGCCACACCAAGGAATTGATGGAGAGTGGAGTGACCGCTCTGGAGTAATTGTTTACAAATGGAATGAAAAGAATAATAGACCAAACACTGGAAGTGCGAATTGGAAGAAAAGATGGAGCTGTTGTGCTGAGTATGGTGAAAATGCCCCACCTTGTCGACGAGGCTGGCATGTTTCCTATGATGATGGGTTCACTTTGTATTAGCCACATTTGGCTCAAGGTGAAAGATTAGAACAAGAGGCGTTGATAATTCTTACTAAGACCATGATATGTGTTATGCATCTGATCCAGATTGTAATCAGCCTTTGATGCTTTAGAAAATAGAAGTGGCAACTGTTAAAATTAGTCGTATAGTTGATAAGGCTGAAGAGTCTTGAATCCAGAATGTTTTTTGGTTTTGTTGGGGATACTGGAAAGCAGGTCAGTTTGACTAGAATGTTAGAATCTACTTTCTGTGTTTTGTAATGATGGATCCCTTTTGGGATCTCCCAAATATATGAACACAATTTTATTTAATTATGAGCAAGAAAGTATGTATTGACACTAGAAACTACTTTAAAAAAAAATGTATTGACACTAGAAGCTACTTCAAGTAGATTGTTCATAAGACACATCTTGGCACTTCGTAGTTCATACATTCCTGGCTACTCTGCTTGGTAATTTGGCCTGTGGATGTGCAAGGCAGCTAAGCAATTTGTGAGAACCTCACATAAATTTTCCAAATTAGGATGACATATTAGAGCACATATAAAGATTAGACTCTCTTTTCATCTGATGATGTAACTAAACTTCATGTCAATAAACTAGACAAATATCTTAGTAGAATCATTTGGGTTGATACTCAAAACTTGAAGTTGTACAAATTGTTGTTTTCAATCAGAGATGAAAGCTTGTTCAATAAAACCATTTCATCTCAATATGTCAACAAATCAGGCTTCCTAAGTTATATCATATTACACCGAAATCAATGGCATTAAGGTTTCCATTGGCAGTTCAAGCATGGCTAAGAGAAAATGTAGCAGCCACGTATGAAGAACTCTCAAGATTTTGGCCAAATGGTGACTGTCAAGCAAGTTGAAAACTGAAAAGCCTTATTCATTACTGCATTTGTAAGATTCACTTGCTACCCGGCAGCTACAAAGCAATCATGCATATTTGTCAAATCAAGCTTGTTTACCAACAATTCTTCTCCCATCTTTGGCTGCACCATGGTTTGCACACCCTATCTCCCATACATTTGAAGCAGCCAAACTGTGCCCCCCGCCCCCCTCTCTTTTTGATAATTTGATAGTTGGGGGAAAGGGGATTTGCCCTGTTACTATTGAAAACATAGGGATGTGCTAGTTGAGTTACAAGGTCTTGGCAAACCATACCAAATGTTGAAGCTAAAAAAGAGGACAAAGCAACGTGAAATTGCTGATAATCATGAAGGACAGCAGGTCTCAAGAGGGTGACCCTTGAGATCCTTCTCAAGCAGCAAGATTTCTTTTTCTCAATTCAGTTTATCACTTTCATACTTTCCAAGTATTCTACCATTCCTTATTCAAAAATTGAATATCACAGAGAGAAGTCTTAAGCAAAATGGTATTCACTTTCAGCATATGTGCAAAGTCGATCATTCTTCCATTACCCAAAATCACTATAGGTCCATATTTCAGTGCTACAATGACTCAATTAAATGTGACTTTATCCTAACTAAAAATTATGCCATTGGGGTTGAAGTTTCCAGATTTTGGACCTTAAACAACTAAGCAGTGGATGAATTGATCAATTCCAAACAGATGCACAAACAATATTTCAACCACAGTTATCAAACACCAAATCTTAAAAGAAATAAAATGCATTTAAAGGATCCATCTTCAATTATATGGCTCAACCTAGGACCTTATATAAAATGTATACATCATAGGTTACCAGACACCTTGACCGCCTCAATTCAATCAATGTTGGACATTTTTCACGTCTTAATAGAAGGCCTTGAGTTAAATTCACAGTGAAGTTCTAACTTCTAATTGAACATACATTTTGAACCAAACTCAACTGCAAATGCAAGCAAAATGAAAGTTTAAAAGAAAAATATTTATAATTTGAATTAGTATCAAGTTCATACAAAACACCCAAAACCTTTCTCTCCCCTTTATTAACAATCCCACAAAGTAACCTAAAACGACTTAACAGTCTTGAAAGACTCATGAACATGCCTCAACATGTCTTTGTCCTTATTCCACTCTGGTGTAGGAGCATTAACAAAATGAGCATAAAGCTTATTGTTGGCACAAGTCACAGAAATTAAACCATGTGCACCAACCCCATCAATCTCATACACATAATAAACTTGCCCATTCTTGTCCTTCCTCTCCTCAGATGTCACACTGTCGGCACTTGCTATCAAGTCCTGCAAGTTTACGTCTGATAATGCCAAGTTGTTCAAAACCGCATCCTTAGGAGCTAGCTGTTTAAACCCAGCAAGGAAAGTGAGGTACTCTTTCTCTGACTTTTTCTTTGGGTTGTAGAACTCACTGTCAGTTCCATTGGTACCCTTCTCAACCTTTGAAACTAAGCGTTCTTTCCAACCATCTGGGACTTCATAGATGTACTCAGCTGAGTCTTTCTTGCTTGAGTTGCCACCATAGCCACCATAGTTAGCAGCACTAGCAGCGGTGCCATAGTAGAGCTGGTAGGTTGGAGTCTCAGCTAGTGAAGGAGGAGCGGTAGTTAAAATTGTGGTGGCAAGGACTGTGGCAGATAAAGTGGTTGTTAAGGTGGTAGTTAAGGGTGATTTGGAATTGGAAGGTGGGATAGGGAGGTGGGGTTTGGTTGAAGGTGGAGTTTGAGGTGGTTTTGTAGGGGTTGTAGTGGTGGAGGAGAAGAGGGCTGAGGGTGAGAATATGGTGGCCATCGAATTGGATGGATAGGTGGGTGTGGCTCTGTTTTTTTGTTTTATCCTCTATTGATGTTTGAAGATGGTAAGATTTTTGCCTTATCCAATAATATGGTTGCTTTAGGATGCATGATTGATATCACTTGACGATCATGTGGATGTAGAAATTAGGCCACTGGCACAAAAATTAGTCAATATGGATGCTGCAGTGTATCAATATAAGTGTAAAAATTGAGAAATACTAAATATATTACCAATTTTATTTTATAACTTTTACATACTAATATGAGTATGAAGGATAGATGTAAATAACATAATAAATAAATGTTATTATAAAAAACATAATAAAAAATATCAAAATTTTTTTTCTTATAATTGGCTACATGTCATTTTTGTAAAAATTATATAGTAAAATTTGAGTGGTATCTTATCATTCTTCTTTTTTCATTTATTATATTATTTGTTTAAGTAGTACCATTCATATTCGTTTATACTCATTAGAATTTTTTTTTTTAATAGTAAAATTGGTCATAGTTTGTTTCTTTAAAAAAAAAAATGGTTGCGGTTTTAGTGATGAAAATTCTTAATTTACATTAATAGTACAATGTAAGTTTACATTGCTAGTTTAATATTGCTTAATTCTATGAAAGTCATTTTAGATGATAAGTCTTTTTAGAAAAACTTGTATAAGGTTTAGCATTTTCCAAAATAAAGAGGGCATCCTCATGGTAGAATGTGTGGATTATTACTCATGGTATAAAAGTGTGTTATCAAGCATCCTCATAGTATCTGCCAAAAAATGCATCCTCATAGTAAAATTGATTTTCAAAGCCAGTTCATTTCTGCCAACATATTGACCTGAGGTGGAATAAAGAAAAGTCTTGGGCCATTCATTTTCTTAATTTTTCTGATTTTCTACCTAAACCGCGTAGGGTGTAGAAAATTCTTATCCAATCAAACCAACAGTCAAAAGAAGAAAAAAAGAAAAGATAAAAAGGAAGCACTGTGAGTTCTATAGCTTTCATAGAACAAAGTTGGAGTGTCTCTTTGGTCACTTCATTTCCCATATTTTCTTCTTTCCGACGAGTGAATCATGTTAATCATCGGAGGGGATGCTTTATCCGTTCTCTTTGAGAAGCAGTTTGACAAGTTAGCCTCCTCTTATTTGTTGATAGAAGGAACTGGGAGAAGGGCTAAGACAACAAGATCTTGGGTGCCCACAACTTCTCTGGTGAGTACGTGAAGGACATGTTTACGGCAAGGATGAAGATATAAAGGCTATTGTTGACTTCTTGTTGAGCTGTGAATTGAGTGATGCTCAACTTTCTGTGATTCCTATAGTTGGCATGGGGGGATTGGGTAATTCAACTCTTGCCCAACTAGTCTACAATGATGATAATGTGAGCCGTTATTTTGATTTGAAAGCATGGGTTTCTGTTTCAATTGATTTTTACACTATAGAAGGGTGAGTGATAATAGTAATCCTACAATCTATCATCACCCTTGAGACTTACTATGTTAATGAGAAGGAGAAATTATTTGGAAAAGTTCTTATTCATTTTGGATAAATGAAAACTGTGATAATTGGACTAAACTACGTAGTCCTTCAAATTTTGAGGCTTCAGGAAGTAAAATTATTGTCACAACACAGAATTATGGTGTTTCATTGACAATGGAACTACTCCTTACAAGTTATAAGTTTTGCCAGATGATGCTTCTTGGCGTTTATTTACTGTTTACCCAACATGCATTGGGGGCAACAGAGTTTATTACGTATCTAAAACTTGAAAAATAGGTAAACTTTATATAGAAGTAATTGTGTAAGGGTTCACCTTTGGCAGCAAAAGTACTTGGAGGCCTTTTACTCACTACACACAAACGTGATGAGTGGGAAAAGGTGTTAAATGGAAAAATTCGGGATATATATTCCAAAAGAGAAAAGTAATATTCTGTCCATTATTAAATTGAGCTACCAATATCTCCCTTCGAATTTAAAAAGGTGTATTGTTCAGTATTCCCAAAGGATTATGAGTTCAAGGAGATAGAGATAGTCTTGTTATAGATGGTAGAAGGTTTAGTTCAAGAAATAGATGGAAACAAGCGATTGGAAGATATTGGTAGAGAGTATATTCAAGAGCTACTTATGAGATCCCTTTTTCAACGATCAAACAGTAACAAATCACTCTTTGTTATGCATGATCTTATCAATGATATAGCTCAATAGGTAGTAGGAGGCTTGTACCATAGATTGGAAGATTGGGTGGTACTAAGCAATATGAGATTTCTACAAAGGTATGCCATTTCTCTTACATTTGATTTTACTATGAAAGAATTAAAAAGTTTGATGACTTCCCCAAATATAGGCATGTATAGACCTTCGTGTTGTTACCAATAGTTGAAAATGGCTACTCAAGAAATTATGTTCCTAGTTGTTTGTTGCCACAATTAAGATACTTGAGGGTATTATCTTTAGGTGGATATGAAATTTTTGATTTGCCAAATTCAATTAGTGTTTTGAAACACTTAAGATGCCTCAACCTTTCTGAAACTTCAATTAGAGTTTACCATAATCAACAAGTTCTTTATACAATTTGCAAACATTGTTATTAAAAATTTGTTCTTGTCTCACAAAGTTACCAAAGAAAATTAAGAACTTAGTCAATTTTCAACGTCTTGATATTACAGGTGTGAATTCAATCAAAGAGATGCCAATGAGAATAGAAGAATTAAAGAGCCTACAAACACTATTTTTCGTGGGGAAAGAAATTGGATCCAAGATAGGAGATTTAATGAACTTGGAGTTTCTTCGAGGAAGACTTTGTATTTTGAACTTGGATAATGTGCTTGATGCCGAGGATGCGAGAAAGGTCAATTTAAATGGTAGGAAAATTTTAGATGCATTGGTGATGAAATGGGAAATAGATGATTTACATGATTGAAGAATTGCAATAAATGTTCTTAACACAACCTCATAAAGCAGTGGAAACAATTTGAGATATTACTTTCTATGAAAGCAAACATGAAACACAGGTAGGAGTATATGTAGGTCGAACAACCTGACATGTGATGGCTACTGCAGGAAAGCCTCACCTACAGAGTCCCCAAAGTTCTAAGAAGCTCCATAATTTGTTGTTTTATTTAATAGAACGAGAAAGTGAAGAGAATAACATTTATCAACTCGTTCACGTGAAGTATACAAATGCAACTGGTAAGTCTTCTGCATTGAAGATCTGTATTTGACATACAAACTACTTCAATGGTACACATGAATAATCTGCTATCTTTGCAACAGTGTTGAGGAATTGGACCAACCCATAAGAATCAGTGATACTATGGTTTGGTAGTATTGCAAAGATGTATAATTCTATTTATGCTTAGAAAAAAAAAAAAAAAAAAAAAAGGTAGTGTGGTGAAGTCTGTAAAAACAAGATTGATACAAAGTTGATAGCACTTACTTTAAACAAATAGTTGTCACTCAACTGAGAATTGTAAAAGAATATTGAGAGCAAAGAGCATTTGGCCTGCTGGCTGAACAATCAAACGCACGGGAAAGGGAAGAGACAAAAATAGCCAAATGTCAAACTTGTCTCTTCCCATTCTTTAGTGCATGGAAATAGACGAAAGTAGACCAAAATGAACTAAAATGCTATGTTGATGTAGTGTAATAGGAGCGTAGTAACAATAACTGTTATTATTTAGCTTTTAGATATTACCGGCAAACCCATGCAAAAAATATAATATAATTATTTTAAAATAATATAATATAAAATTTATAGGTTAAATAATGCACGTGTTATTTAAAAGTATTTTCTATAAATATTGAAAGGAACATATAAGTCCAATTTGTGGTGTGCATTTTTATTAGAACTCCTCTCTCTCTCTCTCCCTTGTGTGTGTGTGTGTGTGTGTGTGTGTGTGTGTGTGTGTTTGTTTGTTTCTATTAAAAAAAAAAAATGTAATGGAACATATATGTAATTTAATAAAAAGATTTAAATTACATAATTATAATATTGTTTTATATAAATAGAGAAGATTTTATTGAAAGATTTATATATATATATATCATAATTGGTTGACTAATTTGAATATATTCAAGAATACTTAAAAAAGAAATGTACATCATCATTCCATGGAACACATGAAACATGTTCCACTAGGTTTAAATTATTATATAAATTTAGAATTTTAGCATTTTTTTTTCTTTCCAAATATAAGTGTCGAGGCCGGATTTGAGCACTTTGGCTTAGGGATAAATGGACTCAAGCCCAACAAGCCCAATACAATAAATTTGTAGAGAGTGGGTAGAAGAATTAGGTTTCATAGAGTGTAATAACAGCTGAAGGTGATTTAAAGAATGAATAAGTAAAACAAGTATGGGTTTAGACAAGTATTTCAATTGTCGACACTAGTTCAAGGAGCTTCCACTTATTATTTCTTGATTGACAGTAACGATGGTTACAAAGCTAGCTCAGATTGCTACAATGTTTCTCCGATCAAAATCCCGATCCCATTTCTCAAAGTTCCTTCTTCATTATATACTACTTTCCTCCTTTATCTCCACCATACACGTGCATGTTAGATTTATTGTTGTTGATCTTTGTCACATCAATCTTCCTCCCAAAGCTCTTAGGTAGTAGCTGTGAGTCTGAAAAGCTACTGCTCAAGTATTACTTTCACATTTAATGCGGTCAGAGTGTTAGTTGTGGAGTATTTAATGTGGAGGTTGCAGCTTTTCTTGGAATTTCTCTGCTGTTATGCTCCATAGTGCTTGCTTGCTGTACTTATATTCTACCCTGGGGTACTGTGGATAGGCCTGTAAACGGTGCGGTGCGGCCGGTTATGGGGAGAGATTTTGCACCACACCTATAGGGTGCGGTTTCTCCTTATACTTGGCTGCACCTCACATGTGAATGGTAGGAACCGGTCTTCACCAGGTTTGGTTGACCATAGCAGTGCGATTAATTTGGTGCAAAAATAAAACAAACAAATAATTAAAAAAAAAAAAAACCCAAATGACATTTAGAATCATCAAGCAACCCACATAGAAATATCCAATAACCCAAATATTCAAAAACAAACCAGACAAACATTTTCAAAATATTTCTCTAATACCCATAAGAAATTTTCAAACAAATTATCCATCTTTCTAAAAAGCATTGAAAGGAGAAACAAGTACATATTGAGCATTATATAAATTCACAAACCTAGAAGAAAGCATAGCAAGGAGAAGAATAGTAACTAGGTATTAAGCATCAAAACATTCTCTTGAAGTATCTAGATAATAATTGTGACAAAGAGTAGATAGGAGAGGCGAAACCATGGAGAACGGTGGCATCGAGTGGTAGACGACGGTGGTGGCAATGGCAGTAGTTGAGAGAGAGAGAGAGAGAGAGAGAGAGAGAGAGAGAGAGAGAGAGAGAGAGAGGTGGACGAGACATGAGAGAGTAATTAAAAGAGATTCAGATATTTAACCTAGGTTTTAACTAAATGACATCGTTCTACCTTTTAATAATAAAAAAATTTCTAATACTAAAACGATGCCGTTTTGAACCTAATATTAAAATTATTATTAGTTCCAAAACGACGTCGTTTTAGAGAGCAGATTTAAAAAAATAAATAGATAAATAAATGGAACGACAACATTTTGTATCATTTAACTTAACCCTATTTTTCTTCTTCTTCCTTTTCTTTCCTCACTTACACGCCTCTTTAATGCATTGGTACAGTCTCGCTTTCACCGTTTCATGCATGCCCTCTCAAATGCACTGGTACTCTCTCTCTCTCTCTCTCTGTCTCTCTCTCTCTCTCTCTTTCTCTCTCTCTCTCTCTCTCTCTCTTTAGAAATTTCTTGAATTTTAAAACTGAAACATGATTATATATCTGTATATATGCATATATATACACACATGGCGGTCGGTGCGGTTATTCGTCGAAATGCAAAACCCATAACTGCTTGCCACACCGGTTGTTGTCGGTACTCATAAATCGTCTCCGACCACCACACCATACACCTTTAGTGAAGCTCAAATGGGTGCGGTTCGGATCGGTGTAGACCAATTTAGTCGGTTGTGGGCGGAATCTAAATAGGCCTAACTGTGGAAGGTTATTTTTGTCTGTAAGTCTCTTTATATCAGCCTCGGCCTTCTCTAGCCGAGGACAAGATTGTCCTCGGCACGGATTTTTAGGTGGCCATGATTACCATTGCCTTCCTCATATGCGATTATGGGTCTCATCATGGGTTTCGGGCCTAGAATAGAAGGTGGATGCATATTTTTGGGCTTTATGACCCCACAATAAGTATAATGTCTATATTATTGAAACTTTAATTTTAAGGTAATCTTGTGAATATCTATCATTTTTATTGTTTTTTTAGGACCCATATCTCTAAATTCTCATTTATATTTTTTGGCCCAAAACTTAAGAGTTTGGTCCAAATAGAATAAAATTTCATACTTTTCAATCCAAAAATTAAGAATAAATAAAATTTTGAGCCAAAACCTGAAATGCCAACCTACGAATCAATTTAAGGCTCAACTAGTCCACAATGGACCAAATTGGGCTGAATAGAACTAAAGTAGACCCAAATGAACTGAAGTGGACCATATCCGACCATGGACCAAAATGAACAGAAATGGACCGAAATAACCAAAATGGAATGCTGATGTAGTTCAACTTTCATATATTATATAGATATAGATTTGACATAAAAGTAAAGCATTTGAAATACAATTTGAGATAGACATAAAAAATAGAACATAATTAAAATCTAATTAAATTTTTTTCAACTTCCACTTTAATATATTATACTATATATAAATTTGTCTTAAAGGTATTGTACATCCATTGTTTGAAACTTTGAATTGTTGTTCGAAACTTCCTACCACCAAACTGAGCAACTTAATCATGGTTGCCTTACAAAAGTCTTGAGAACTAAGAAGGCTACTAGTCAATCTTGGCGAGCTGCATTTTCTATCTTTCTTCTTTCACATGATTTCTTCCTACTATTTGTGGGCACTCCACTAATAAAGCAGTTGAGCTTGACTTATTTCATTTTGTATCTCTCACCCTTTAATAAGTAACTTTGTTCTTCATATGCTTTTGAAAACCACGTAGGGTGAAGAAAAGTGTTACACATCCAGATTCCAGACCACCAATTGAGAAAGCAAAAGAAGCCCAAACCAAAATATAGAAAACACTCTTATAGATTTCCGAACTTTCACAGAACAAAGTAAACCTCTTCAGTCTTCAGTCTTCACTCATAACTCAATTTTCAGAGGAGTCTCTTTGGTTACTTCATTTCCCATATATCCTTCTTTTTCTGGAACGAATCATGTCAATCATCGGAGAGGCTGCTTTATCCGCTTTCTTTGAGATGCTGTTTAAGAAGTTAGCCTCCCCTGATTTGTTGAAGATCTTTCAGCAAGAGAAACTTCATGCTGACCTCAATAAGTGGAAGACAATGTTACTGAAAATCCATGCAGTTTTGGATGACGCAGAAGAGAAGCAGACAAGCTGGTTGGTGAAGATCTGGTTGGATGAGCTCCACGACTTGGCTTATGATGCAGACATCTTAGACGACTTTGCTACTGAAGCTTTGCGATGTAAGTTGAATGCAGAACCCAGCACAAGTAAGGTACGAAAGCTCATCCCTGCTTGTTGTATGGGTTTCAATCCAAGTTCTGTTATATTCGATGCCAACATGCGGTCCAAGATTGAAGATATTGATACAAGACTGCAACTAGTCTATGATTCCCATAGTTGGTATGGGAGGATTGGGTAACACAACTCTTGCCCAACTAGTCTACAACGACAATGATGTGAGCCATAATTTTGTTTTGAAAGCACGGGCTTGTGTATCTGACGATTTTGATATTGTAAGGATAACAAAAGTAATCCTACAATCCATTATTGCTCCTGATACTTATGATGTTAATGATTTGAATTTACTACAAGTCAAATTGGAGGAACTATCAGGCAAGAAGTTTCTATTCATTCTAGATGATGTTTGGAATGAAAACTATAATGATTGGATTAAATTATGTAGTCCTTTTGAAGTTGGGGCACCAGGAAGTAAGATTATTGTCACAACTCGGAATTATGGTGTTTCATCAACAATGGGAACTACTCAAACTTACGAGTTGAAAGATTTGTTAAATGATGCTTGTTGGCATGTATTTACCCACCACGCAATGGGGACGACCGATTTTACTATGCATCAAGAACTTGAAGAAATAGGCAGAGAAATTTTAGATAGATGTAAGGGATCACCTTTGGCAGCAAAAGTACTTGGAGGCCTTTTACGCACAAAACGCAATCCAGATGAGTGGAAACAAGTCTTAAAAAGTAAGATTTGGGATATTCCAGAATCAAAAGGCAGTATTCTTTCAATTCTTAAATTGAGCTACCAATATCTTCCTTCACATTTAAAAAGGTGTTTTGCATATTGTTCATTATTCCCAAAGGATTGTGAATTTGAGGAGAAAGAGATAGTCTTGTTTTGGATGGCAGAAGGTTTAGTTCAAGAAACAAAAGGAAACAAGCAGATGGAATATCTTGGTAGTGAATATTTTCAAGATCTACTTATGAGATCATTTTTCCAACAATCAAATAGTAATGAATTGCTCTTTGTCATGCATGATCTCATCAATGACATAGCTCAATGGGCAGCAGGAGACTTGTACTATAGATTGAAAGGTAAATTGGGTGGTAATGAGCAATCCGAGATATCTACAAAGGTAGGACATTTCTCTTTCATTAAATCTTACTTTGATGGAATCAAAAAGTTTGAAGATTTCCCCAAAGATATGCATCTTCGCCGTTACCAATAGTAAAGTGGGGCCACTTAACAAATTATGTTCCTAGTTGTTTGTTGCCACAACTAAGATACTTGAGGGTATTATCTTTAGGTGGATATAAAATCTTTGAGCTACCAAATTCTATTAGTGATTTGAAACACCTAAGATACCTTAACCTCTCTAAAACTTCAATTAGAAGTTTACCAAAATCAACAAGTTCTTTATACAATTTGCAAACATTGATATTGAAAGGTTGTTCTCGTCTCACGCATTTACCAGAGAAAATTAGGAATTTAGTCAATCTTCAACATCTTGATATTACAGATGCGAATTCAATCAAAGAGATGCCAATGGGAATAGAAGAATTAAAGAGTCTACAAACTCTATCTAATTTTGTTGTGGGGAAAAATATTGGATCCAAGATAGGAGATTTAATGAAGTTGGAGTCTCTTTAAGGAAGACTTTGTATTTCAAGCTTGGAGAATGTGATTGATGTTGAGGATGCAAGAAATGCCAGTTTAAATGGTAAGAGGAGTTTAGATGCATTGGTGATGAAATGGGAGTATAGGCCAAATGATTTACAAGATGACCAAATTGCGGTTGAAGTTTTCAACATGCTACGGCCTCATAAAATGGTGAAAAAACTTTTCATTGAAGGTTATGTTGGCACGAAATTCCTAACATGGTTAAGTGATCCTTCCTTTTGTAATATGGTGGAGCTAAGGATTGATAGATGTGAAAAATGCATGTCCTTACCTGCTATTGGACAACTACCCTCTCTCAAATACCTTGTCATTATAAGATTGGCTAAGGTGCAGAGTGTTGGTCTTGAGTTTTATGGGGAACGTTGCTTGAAACCTTTTCAATCCTTAGAGACACTTAGCTTTGAGGATATGCCAGAATGGCAAGATTGGATTCCTTGTGGAGTTGAGTATGAAAAATTCCCTCGCTTGCGTGAGCTTTTTATTTCTTGATGCCCCAAAATGCAAGGAAAATTGCCCCATCATATCCCATTGTTGGAAAAATTTTCAGTTCAGAAATCTGAGCAATTGGTTGTTTCAATTCCAAGGTTTCTAAAGCTAAATGAATTTGAAATTTTGGGATGCAAAGAGGTGAATAGAAGCACGGTTGAGTTATGCATGCCAAAGTCAATGATTCTTTCTATTCCAGGTTTGAAAAGCTTGACAGAGGAGTTCTTGCATGGGTTAGTGAAGCTAGAAAATCTAATGATTAATGATTGTGAGGAGTTGACATCTCTGTGGACAGACAGGCTCAACATCAACTACTTAACGTCTACATTAAGGACATTGAAAATTGAATGTTGTAATGCTTTGAAATCCTTACCAATGTCCGATTTTACATGTCTAGAATATGCAACTATTGTGGAATGTAATTCTTTGACATCATCTCAAGAGGCCAACTACCTCCAACTTTGAAAAGGCTTGAGATAAAAAAAAATGTGAGAATATGCAATTTGTCGTCGACGAGGAGGGAGAGGCTGCTTCTCTTTCTTCACATCCTTCTTTATTGATGAATGAGGAGAAACTTGGCACCAATAGTAACAACTATGGATCTCTTCTTGAGTACTTGGAGATTATTGATTGTGCATCTCTAAAAACCTTATGGTACCTACCTACCATGCTTAAGCAACTTAAGATCTATAATTGCTCAGAGTTGACATCCTTATCATCTAGAGACCAATTACCTACAAATCTTAAACACCTAGTTGTAAAGAATTGTCCAAAGCTAGAGTTAGTAACAAACAATTTACACAACAATGAGTCTCTTGAACAACTTGAAATCTGGAATTGCGGAAAGTTCAAATCCTTACAGGAGGGCCTACATAAACTCTGCCATCTTAGTAAGCTTGTCATATGGGGCTGTTCTAATCTTGTTTCCTTCCCGGACGAAGGGATGCTCCCCACCAGCCTAAGAGAGCTATTGATCGCATTTTGTGAGACACTAAAGGCCTTACCCAGTCTCACATCTCTCCAAAAATTAAGGATATGGGTTTGTTCAAGCATCATATCCTTTCCGGAAGAGGGTTATCCCACCAACCTAACATCACTTTCATTGAGAGGGGTGAATATCTGTAAGCAAGTATTAGAGTGGGGATTGCATAGACTCACGTCTCTTACACTTCTCTGGATTGATGGTGGATTTCCAGAATGGCAGTCCTTTCCTGAGGAGGAAGATGGGAAATTGTTGATGAAGCTGCCTATATCTCTCACCCGCGTGGAGATCTGGAATTTTCCAAATATAGCGTTTTTATCCTCGAAGGGCTTTCTCAAAACCTGTACAGCATTTAGAAAGGAATATATATATATATATATATATATATATATATATATATATATATTTATAAAGAATTTGTACATGATAGTGTTCATTACATTTGATGATGAAGAATCCTGATTACAACAATAAATCTAAATGAAAGAACAAAATTGATACCTCTATGTGATTTAAAAATTTACAACCCTACCCCTAGCTAATTCTTGCAATGCTGTAAAGGGGCTAGCTTTTGGAATCTGAACTCCGAAAATTTGTTCTCATACTTTCAAAACATCGGGGTAAGTTAATTTTGGGTAGTATATTAATAATCAATCTCTCTTATAGTTTGTAATTTTTTTGAATTATATGAACCTTGTTTGCCTAAGAACACAGTTGTTCACAGGAATGGCAACGGGTCGGGTTCAGGCCGAGTTTTTTCATACCCGGACCCGACCCGCGGGTCTGTCCTAAAAACCCGAACCCGACCCGTTTATTAAACGGGTTTTTTTCTTAACCCCAAACCCGGCCCGTCGGGTACCCACGGGCCCCGCGGGCTCCGCCCGTGCTGTCACAATTTGGGCTTAAACCGTGGCCCAGTCCCCAAATTTTTTTTTTTTGCCTGAAGCCTATACCGTGGCCCAATAATTAAAAAAAAAATTGTTCGGCCAGAATCATTATTTTTGAAAATGTGTTTGCCCAGATTCAAGCCTTGAATCTGGGCAAACAAAAACTGGGCAAACATAAATTTTTTTTTTTTTATTTGAATCTGGGCAAACAAAAACTGGGCACACAAATTATTTTTTTTTTTTAATACTAGCAGGAGTATACTTAGGTAGAGAAAATCAAAAGAAATCAAAGAATGAAATATCCACATACAAAAATTGTTGAAAAATAATAAAGATCTGAGGATCGGCAGAGAAAATCAAAGAATGAATTTGAAAATTTGAAAAATAAAAAGACCCATCAGGAAATCATGGATGAACAATGACCAAAGATTTATGATTTTCCCTATCAAAATCACAAAAAGAAACACAAATCCTAACACAAACACAAAAACAAAAATTTCAAATTTATAATTTTCCCATTCAAAATCACAAACACACACAAGTTCAGATTTATGATTTTCCCATTCAAACACACAAACACAAACATAAAATTTCAGATTTATGATTTTCCCTTTCAAAATCACAAAACACATACACAAATCCTAACACAAACACAAACAACTCACATAATAGAGACGAAATGAACCCAGAAAAAAAGACGAAATGAACCCAGAAAAAAAAAAAAGAAAAAGAAGATAGAGAACGAGGTGGTCCGGTGGAGAAACATGGAGGAAGCGAAGCGGCTGGACGTGCAAGTGATGGCCGGCGGTGACAGATCGGCGGGGGTGCGTGAGAGGGAGTGACCAAGTGAAAAGTGGGAGAGGAGAAAGAGAGCAGGGAGGCGGCTGAGTGAAATGGGTATCAGGGTATGGGATTAGGGCTTTTTTTTTAGTTATATATATGGGGGGTATTTTAGTATTTTCAGTTATATACATAAACGGGCCGGGTCGGGTCCGGGTTCGGGCCGGGTTTTTTCAAAAACCCGGACCCGCTTCGGGTTTTTTTTTAAAAACCCATACCCGACCCTATAATTTATCGGGCCGGGTAAAATCCGACCCATTAGGGTCGGACCGGGTCGGGTATCCGCGGGTCGGATATAAATTGCCATCCCTAGTTGTTCAATGAAATGCCTGAAAGAGATTTTGTATTGTGAAATTTGATGATTGCAGGTTTGGAATCATGGTTTGGGACATGATGATCAGAGGATATGCGCTTAATGGCCGGTTGGCTTTTTAATACTATGCCCAAGAAGAGTGTCATTTCGACCAAAGATTAAGATTTGAACAAATAATTGATGTATTGTCCTCTTTGCTGCAGTTGGCAGGTATTCCATAAATGTTAGTGAAAGGGAAAAAATATACGCTAGGATGCCTAAAGTGAATGTACGGGCTAACTATAGTCTGCGAACTAAAGAAGAGATGAGCCCGTTATTCACACAAGGCCTTACATGGACAGACCTGATGTGGATGGAAGGAAGAAAGATGGGCTGGTCGACCATGGGCCCGTTGGACCCCTTAGTGAGAACACTTTGGCCCATTCTCGTAAAGCCCTAAACAGAGTCCTTGCGCAACTTGGATTCTAGAATTTTCATGTATTGGTGAAGATCTTCCCTATAATGAGAAGATCTGTCTACCACGTTTCGGACTCTAAAAAAGATGATTTCTACAAGGAAAAGACTTGGATTCCAAGTCTAAGAGGGAAAACTTTCGACTACTATAAAAGCCCCAATACTCTTACCAATAAAGGTTCGCATTATTTCCCTTCTCTAGCACTCTAGAGTTGTGAGAATATTTCTGACTTAACCTTCGGAGGGCATTTGGCTGGCACCACACCGGTGCCCTCTGATAGGTTTTCTTTTTTGTATTGTGTAGGTTTACATTCGAGCGCGAAGGCATTGTGTGACTCACTGGTGAATTTCTCAGCTTCATCAGTTGGCGCTGTCTGTGGAGATCAAGAAGAAAGTGGTCAAACGTTGCTTCATCCCTGAGACAGAAGGGTTGCATGGTGCTCACTCACTCGATGGCAACCACCAACGACATCCAAGGAGAGGAACTACCCGCAACTGCACTCGAGAGATAGGTTCGGACTCTCACCGCGGTCGTGGGGCGCTTCACCAAACAAAATCATGACCTAAAAGAACAGTTGTGTCAAAGGAACACAGCACCCAACAACCAGAGGGAGGATCAGGAGGGTACCAGCGCCATGTAGAGAAACCGAGAAGGGCCTGAAGGGAGCAATGCCCCAAGCAGGCCAGAACGACAAAACACGAGCCTCCCATCCCTCATAGACGCAACTCCTCCGGCCATGTTCGCACAGATGCAAGCGATGAAAGAACAGATGGAGGTCATGATGAACGCCCTAAAAGGAAGAGTGTCCAGCGACCTAGACGACTTAGTGAACCGGACTAACTCTCCATTCACCGGCCTCATCAATTCCTTTCCTCTATCGCACAAGTTCCGGATGCCACAGATAGAGAGTTACGATGGAGTCAAGGATCCCCTAGACCACCTGGAGACGTTCTAGACCTTGATGCATCTACAAGGGGTACCGGACGAAATCATGTGTAGGGCCTTCCCAACCACACTGAAGGGTCCCGCAAGAATTTGGTTCAATCGGCTGACGCCGAACTCTATCAGCACTTTCAAAGAGTTGAGTGCTCAGTTCACCTCGCACTTTATAGGGGGACACAGGTACAAGAAATCCACGTCATGCTTAATGAGCATCAGGCAGAGAGAGGACGAGACGTTAAGATCCTACATAACCCGCTTCAATAAGGAAGCGCTCTCGATCGATGAAGCCGACGACAAAATACTAGTGGCGGCTTTCACGAATAGGTTGCGGAAGGGTAAGTTTTTGTTCTCACTATACAAAAACGACCCCAAAACCATGTCAGAGGTACTCTACAGGGCCACTAAGTACATGAACGCGGAAGACGCGCTACTAGCACGGGAGGAAAAGCCCAGGAAGAGGGAACGACAAGCGGACGTGCGTCAGGATCAAGGGCAGAAAAGACCAAGGACAAGAGATTGAAGGGACGAAAGGTGCCCTAAGCCCCCGGGAGGAAGGTTCACAAGTTTCACCCCTCTAAACGCCTCGATTGACCAAGTTTTGATGCAAATCAAAGACGAGGGAACGTTGACGTTCCCAGGGAAACTAAAGAGCGACCCAAGCAAGCGGTCGCGAGACAAATATTGTCGTTTCCATCGAGATCACGGGCACGACATAGCTGATTGCTACGACTTGAAGCAGCAGATTAAAGCCCTCATTAGATAAGGGAAGTTGTAGAAATTCGTCAACAAAGAGAAAGCGGATCTCAATCGCCAAGAGCCGGCCCCCCGATGGGATAACGAGCGTCCTAGACCTCCCATCGGAGACATAAGAATGATCGTGGGAGGGACCGCAGCTACTAGTTTCTCCAAAAAAGCTCAAAAAACGTACCTCAGATCGGTCTTGAACGTCCATCTAACAGGCTCTACGCCTAATAACGCACGGGTGGAAAGCCCTATCATTGGATTCACTGAAGAAGACGCAAGGAGACTCCATCATCCACATGACGACGCGCTAGTTGTCAGCATATGTGTGGGGGACTTCAATGTCCACCGAGTATTAATCGACAACGGTAGCTTGGCAGACATTCTATACTATCCAGCATTCCAGCAAATGGGGATTGACAGAGCACGATTGATACCGACGAGTGCTCCACTTGTCGGTTTTTGGAGGAACAATGGTATTCCCAATAGGCTCCATGACACTCTCGGTAACAGTGGGTGATTACCTGCGAGAACTCACTAAGAATGTAATGTTCCTCGTGGTAGACTGCTCATCAGCTTACAATGGTATTCTCGGACGGCCCACACTTAACTCATGGAAAGCAGCAACATCAACATACCACTTGATGATCAAGTTCCCAACGGACTATGGGATTGGGGAATTGCGAGGGAATCAGGTAACTGCCTGAGAATGCTACATTGCCATGCTAGAAATGGAAGATCATCATCAGACAATGTGCGTAGAAGAGCAGCGGACGGTCACAGAACCGGTTGAAGAGCTGGAGGAGATAACACTCGACGAGTCAAAACCAGAGCAAATGACCAGAATAGGGACATTGGCCTGCCAGCCGGTGCGCCAGGCCCTCATAACATTCCTCAGGAGGAACCAAGACATTTTCGCATGGAACCACAAAGACATGCCTGGGATCGATCCCTCTGTCATAGTACAAAAGCTCAACGTGAACCCCTCAACCCCACCCGTTTGGCAGAAAAAGCAAGTGTTCGCTCACGAATGGGATAGAGCGATAGCGCAGAAGGTCAGAAAACTACTCGAGGCGGGTTTCATTAGGGAAGTATATTACCCGGAGTGGTTGGCGAACGTGGTCATGGTCAAGAAGGCTAGTGGGAAGTGACGAATGTGTGTCGACTTCACAGACCTTAACAAGGCATGCCCAAAGGACAGCTACCCCCTTTTGCGGATAGATGCATTGGTCGACTCTACGGCCAGACACCAGCTCCTAAGTTTTATGGATGCCTTCTCAGGCTATAATCAGATCAAGATGGAGGAATTTGATCAGGAGAAAATGTCCTTCGTCACTAGCCAAGGACTTTTTTGTTATAAGTTGATGCCATTCAGACTCAAGAATGCTGGGGTAACGTACCAAAGGTTAATGGACAAAATGTTTGCGCATCAGATAGGGAGGAACGTACAGGTCTATGTCGACGACATGCTGGTCAAGAGCCCACACGAAAAAGATCACCTGAGCGACCTCTAGGAGACATTCGATACCCTGCGATCATACAATATGAAGCTGAATCCAAGCAAGTGCATATTTGGAGTAACGACGAGAAAATTCTTGGGTTTTATGGTATCCCAAAGGGGAATAGAGGTCAACCCAGAGAAGATACGGGCCATCATGAAGCTGGAACCGCCAAGGACAGTAAAGGACGTGCAAAGCTTGAACGGCAAAGTTGCGGCTTTGAACAGGTTCGTCTCCAAAGCGACGGACAAGTGTCTACCCTTCTTTCGCGTCCTAAGGAAATCATTCGAGTGGACGGATGACTGTTAGAAGGCATTTGAAGACCTGAAGAAATACCTCACCTCGCCACCCTTGCTGAGCCGGTCCAAACCAGGAGAAGGCCTCTACTTGTACCTAACAGTTTCGCAGGTAGCAGTGAGCGCGGCCTTAGTAAGATAAGAGGAAGGAACCTAGCGACCTGTCTATTTCATAAGCAGGGGGTTCTGGGGGGCTGAAAAAAGGTACCCCTACATGGAGAAGCTCACCTTCACACTGGTAACCGCAGCCTGAAAGCTCAAACCGTACTTTCAAGCCCACACCATCATCGTCCTAACAGATTAACCCTAAAAGGAGCAATGAGTAGCCTTGAAGTTGCCGGACAAATGACCCTGTGGGCGATAGAGCTGAGCGAGTTTGACATACGTTACCGACCGTGAACTGCAATAAAGGGCCAAGTAGTGGCGGGCTTCATCGCCGAATACACTCAAATAGAGTAGAAAAAGCCACAAGTTCTCAGACAATGGAACATCCACACAGACGGATCATCAAACAAGCAAGCTAGAGGTGCCGGAGTGGTAATTCAAACCCCTGACGGAGAAAAAAATTAAGTGTATGATTCGGCTGGACTTCCCAACAACTAATAATGAGGCCGAGTATGAAGCATTGGTGGCAGGATTAGACCTGGCAAAAGCAGTAGGTGCCGAGGCCATGGTTGTGCATTGCGATTCGTAGGTAATAGTCAGTCAGATTAGCGGCGCCTATGAGTGTAGAGGGGAAAAGATGAAGAAATATTTGGAGGAGGTCAACAGACGGATCAGCACCCTCCAGGTCACGTTCGTCCAAATCCCAAGGGAGGAGAACGAATGTGCTGATCGGCTCGTAAAAGCCGCCTCCGCAGAGGTTATGATGGCCCCCGATCAGGTATTGTCGTTCATCCAGAATTCCTCAATCATTAACAATGGGGCAGAAGTGCAGGAAGTAAATCCTGAATACAATTGGACTATGCCGCTAATAGCCTACCTGAAGGAAGGCACGCTTCCAGATGACAGAGACGCAGCAAGAAAACTGAAAGTCCGAGCTTCGCGATTCATAATAATCAATGACGGCTTATACAAGAGGGGTTTCTCACTACCATACCTAAGGTGTTTAAGCCACGAGGAAGCAGACTACGTAATGAGAGAAGTCCACGAGGGTATCTGAGGAAACCATTTGGGGGCACAGTCCTTAGTACACAAATTGATCCGGGCAGGATACTATTGGCCTACAATGCAGAAGGACGCACAAGCCTACGTCAAGACTTGCAACAAATGTCAAAGGTTTAAACCTAATTAGGCAACCAACCGAAGAGCTGACACCCATAATAGCCCCTTGGCTGTTCGCCTAATGGGGGCTAGACATTATGGGCCCTCTCCCGACAGCTGCACGACAGCTGAAATTTCTGGTGGTAGGGATCGACTATTTCACTAAGTGGGTGGAGGCAAAAGCCCTGGCAACTATCACTGAGAGAAACATCAGGAGTTTTGTATGGAGAAATATCATATGCAGATTCGGGATACCAAGGGTACTCGTCTCCGACAACGGAAAACAGTTTGACAACAAGGCATTACAAGATTTCTGCTCGGAATTAGGCATCAGAAATCACTACTCGTCACCCGCACATCCGCAGGCCAATGGGCAAGTCGAAGTCACGAACCAGTCCCTGCTCAAAATCATCAAGACCCGGCTCGAGGGGGCAAAAGGCATCTGGCCTGACGAGTTACCAATTATCTTGTAGGCATATCGTACTACGGCAAGAACGCCCACGGGAGAAACACCATTCAGGCTAGTATACGGAAGTGAGGCTGTTATTCCAGCAGAGATAGGACTTACAAGTTATCGAGTGGAGAGTTACAATGACGATAAGAACTAAGGGGCTTTGCGGCTACAGCTAGACCTGGTCGACGAAGTCCGGGCTACAGCAGAATAGAGGTTGGCCCGATATCAGAACCTCATGGAAAAATACTACAACTCCAAAGTCAGACACAGAGATTTTTCAGATCGGGGACCTTGTGCTACGGAAGGTAATGGGAGCGGCTAAAGATCCTTCACAAGGAAAACTTGGCCCCAATTGGGAAGGACCTTATAAGATCTCGTCATGGTAGAGGAAGGGGACCTACCACCTCGAAACCATGGACGGACAAAAGCTACAACATCCATGGAACATAGAGCACCTTAAAAAATACTACCAGTAGAGATGGTGCAAAGATATCAAGAACACCAGCATTCCCCGTTGATGCAGTTTTTCATTTTCCTAGTTTTTTTTATTTTTTCAATTCTTTCTATAAGCACTTCTTTTTCTTTAGCCCAAGGGGGCAGGTATTGTTGACTTATTACAAACATATGGTTTTTGCTTAATTAATTAGAGGAATATTCAGGCTTGACTATGTTTGTTAACTATGAACGGAGAAATAACGTCTCCAAGTTGGACGGATTATCCAAAAGGATGGTAACTCTTAAAATCCAAATAATGGACGGACCAGTAATAACGTCCACAAGATGGACGGATCATCCTAAAAGGATGATAACTCCTGAGGTCTAGACAATGGACGGACCAAAAATAACGTCCCTAAGCTGGACGGATCATCCAAAAGGATGGTAACTCTCAAAGTCCAGATAATGGATGGACCAGTAATAACGTCCACAAGCTGGACGGATCATCCTAAAAGGATGATAACTCCTAAACTCCAGATAATGGACGGACTAGTAATAACGTCCACAAGCTGGACGGATCATCCTAAAAGGATGATAACTCCTGAAGTCTAGACAATGGACGGAACAAAAATAACGTCCACAAGCTGGACGGATCATCCTAAAAGGATGATAACTCTTGAAGTCCAAACAATGGATGGACCAAAAATAAATGTCCACAAGCTGGATGGATCATCCTAAAAAGATAGTAACTCTTTAAGTCCAGAAAATGGACGGGCCAAAAATAAAGTCCACAAGCTGGACGGATCATCCCAAAAAGATGGTAACTCTTTTAAAGTCCAAATAATGGATGGGCCAAAAATAACAACCACAAAACTGAACAGATCATCCCTAAAGGATGATAACTCCTAAAATCCAAGGGACTAAAAAAAAAGGGGCTAAACCCACGTGCTAAACAGACCATTCTAAACGAATGGTAATTCTAAAAGTCCCAAGAACGGACAAATAATCTTAAAGGGCAACGACCCTTGGTTAAACGGTTAATGGACGGATATGTTGATTCCGCAAGACTGGACGGATTGTCCTTAAAAAAAAGGAGGACGGATGAAGCGCATAAATAGAACGGAGTTCATCTGATAAACGTGAAATGCACTTTAAAATAAAACGTATGCATTTCACAAAAATAAAACAAAGGTCAACGGACCTTGCAGAATTTAGCAAACATACTGAACAGGCTATGTTCATAAAACTCCAAAAACATGATGGGCATTAAAAATTGTTCTACACTTGATACAAAAAAAAAAAAAAAAAAAAAAAATATTAATTAATAAAACTAAGTTATTACAAGTCTTCTGCTGTGGTCTCTTTCTCTTCAACAGGATGGTCCCCAGCATCCTTAGCCAGGCTGTCCGCAACGGTTTGATCTACAGGAGCTTCACGGACAGGGATGTTCTCGTCAAAAAGAACATCTGTATCTTCAGACTGAACGGGCTGAACAATTGATGGCTCGGGGGCAGTGATGGCGACGACGGACAGGTCTACCTTCGGGTGTAATGCCTTCACCTGACGGAGGGCATCGTCAAAACCGTCGTTGTAGACCAGACTCAGTTCTGAAATCAGGGCGTCGGAGTCACGGTACTCGCGTATCGCATCCTCCTTCGCCTGACGGACCTCATCGTCTTTCTCCACCAAGGCCTTCTTTAGATGGTCCGTCAGCTGGATACATTCGTCTCGGGCCATCTCGACCATCTTAAGTTTTTTCTCCTAGATGACCTTCCAGGCCTTGAGATCAAGCAGCTCTTCCTCCATCGCCTTGGCTTTCTTACGAACCCGGCCAATGGTCGTCTCATGGTTGAGACACCGTCCCATCATGCCCTTCATCATGATCGTAGCCTAAAGGACAACAAAATGCATAAGTAAAATATTAAGGGCAGCAAAGGGTGAACGGATGGACCGTATTACAACGGAGGAGTTACTTGAGCAATGTTGAAGAGGCCCGTCTCCCCCATCGCCTCCGTCGAGTGGTTCCCCAAATCCTCATAGTCGTCGGTGGTAATAATGGATGACCACCTCTCGAGGGCATACTTGGAGTCCTCACGAAGCAAGACGGGTGGCTTCTTCTGGCTACCAGACGGACCCGTCATTAGGCCCTTACCAGCCCATGCTTAAGCGGAGTGACCGACTTGTTCCCCTCAGCCATCAAGCCGACAACTGGCTCCAAGGGGATCTTGGGCTGTTTTGACGCATGGTCACCCTTCGCGGGCAGTTTCCTCTTAAGACTTTGCTTGCTGGAGCCAGTCCCCATAGGGTCCGTTCCAGCCTCTTTGTTCTTTGCAGCTTGAAGTCTTATAGCTGCTTGCCTTTTTGCATCCTCCATTTTTAAAAGAGGTAGACGGGTTAAGAAATAATAATAATAACAATAAAAATAGATAAGAAAGGCAACAGACTTACGTAGATAGGTCTGCTTCTCGTACTTTAGTGCCGCCGGGGTTGGTTCAGGCCCGTTGCAATACCAATGAATGGTGTTGAGGTTGACGAGCTTAGCCCAGGTCCGTTCCTCGAGCTTTGTCTTTGCAAAAATTTTCTCAGGGAAGCTGAATTCCTCGAGAGTAATCTAGGGACACCATCGAATTGCGTCAAAGAGGACGGACGTTAAAAACACAATAAAAATTAAATAAACTACAACGAACGTTAAAAACACAATAAAAATTAAATAAACTACACGGAGTCATTTACGACGGGCCATACCAGATGGGTTTAAAACGCCCCAAACTGTGTCAACGGGCATAAAGTCCGTCTCCCCTGGATGACACATCCAATTATCTCCTTCGATGAAAAAGTAGCGGCTCTTCCAGTCTCTATTTGAGTCTGGGGTTTCAAATATAACTTTCAAGACGGGGCTCCTAGGGACAAAGCTATACATGCCCTTCGACTTATCTATCTCATCCAGACGGTAGCAGTGGAGGAACTCCTTTATCGTAATCCTTCTCCCACCGTCCGACATGGCTCCGTACAGAACCTCCATCGCTATGAAAACCCTCCAGGCATTAGGAGACACCTGGCTGATGGATATACCTAGGTATTTTAGGAGTTCGCAATGCAACAAATTTAATGGAAATCTTAGGCCGGCCTTAAGCACTTGTTCGTACACACCTACTCCGTCAACTCCTTTGTAATAACATTTTTCTGTCACATAGGGTAGACGGAGTGGGATATGGTCTGGGATCTGGTAACGGGCCCTAAGGGTATTAAAGTGGGGTTCTTTGATAGTGGATGTGAAGGCGTGTACCGTCCACTCTGGAAGCATGATGAACTCCCTAAGTCAATCAGCTCCCACGACGAATTTAACTATCGACTCTTTGTCGTCATCTGAACCCTCTTGTATTTCGATCATCTCCAGGACCTCATTTGTTGAGGACGAGGAGGATGAGGACAGACTACTTTCCTTGCTCAGGGCGTCGTGGTCTTTGGGACCTGACGGGTATACCTCTTCGTAGTCCGCCCCGTCACGGACGACCAACTGATTACTCAACGCACTAGACATGGCCTACAGGTAATGACAAAACCTAAGACTCTGACAGGTTTTGGAAAGAACGACGGGCACATAAAGTCTAAAAAAAGAGATAAAAAAGAGAATGAAAATTAAAAGAGGACGGATAGGAGACTACTTACCAAAAGTTCGGAGTAAGCAAGATGTTGCAGACGACGGGTATAGGAGTGAACGGACTATTCTCTGACAGATATGACGGACTCACTTTGACAATTTTCTCCAGCAACAAGTGGAAAAATGAGGGGTGGAGGGGTCGATATTTATAAAGGATATGCACGTAAGACGAAGCGACACCTCGTTCCAAAACAACGACCATTGACAGGATGACACTTGGCACGGCTCATAAATGTGTTAACTCCTAATTTGACAATGTACGGAGGTAAGTTGACGGATCTAGGTGTCATGAAAACATGATCGAGGTTTTAAAACTGTCACCCCATGGGTCCATTCTCTTATCTATGATGGACCCATCGGGTGAGGGGGCAACTGAAAGGGAGAAAATACGTGCTAGGATGCCTAGAGTGAATGTACGGGCTAACTATAGTCCGCGAACTAAAGAAGAGACGAGCCCGTTATTCACACAAGGCCTTACGTGGACGGACCTAATGTGGACAAAGGGAAGAAAGATGGGCTGGTTAGCCATGGACCTGTTGGACCCCTTAGTGAGAACACTTTGGCCCATTCTTGTAAAGCCCTAAACAGAGTTCTTGCGCAACTTGGATTCTAGAATTTTCATGTATTGGTGAAGATCTTCCCTATAAGGAGAAGATCTGTCCACCGTGTTTTGGACTCTAAAAAAGATGATTTCTACAAGGAAAAGACTTGGATTCCAAGTCTAAGAGGGAAAACTTTCGACTACTATAAAAGCCCCAAATACTCTCACCAATAAAGGTACGCATTATTTACCATCTCCAGCACTCTAGAGTTGTGAGAATATTTCTGACTTAACCTTCGGAGGGCATTTGGCCGGCACTACACCGGTGCCCTTTGATAGGTTTTCTTTTTTGTATTGTGTAGGTTTACGTTCGAGCGCGAAAGCATCGTGTGACTCACTGGTGAATTTCTCAGCTTCATTAGTAAGGTATGGTCAACTGCTCAGCCTATAGTTACCACAATGATCTCTATTAAATCACAGTCCTTTTTTTTTTTTTTTTTAATGATCCTATCTTAATTTTACCATACCCATTTTCCTTGTCTGATAAAAACTCCATAAATAAACAGCTTCCTATCTTCTGTGGTTAATTGATTTCTCATTGAAAACCAACATATGAATGCATGTTTAGGGATTGGTTTTGAAAACCAAATCACCTTCCACCAGTCTACAAGTGGAGCCTTGGTTCTTAACTGACTCCAAGTCTCAGCACATGAGATTATTCCTGATTTTGAAGCAGACCACACAGCCTTATCATAGTCTCCAAGCTCAACCAAAAACAGTTTTCTCTGTATTTTGACAAGGTCTTCAGACCTATCAGGATTCCATTACCATGCTTTTATCCTTTATAGCTTAGCAGTAGTGGAACTAGCAGCACCATAAGCTACACAATGACCAAAAATTGGGTAAAGAGGACCATCAAGGTCACCCACTTGGAATTGCATAAAAGTCCTCACCAGATTTCTAAGCCTCAGTACTTTCCTTCAACCCCAAGCCTTGTGGAATCTTTGCGGTTCATAAGAAACTGCATAGTTTTTGCTCAATAGCCCCGATCACTTTCTTGGGAAGAATAAAAACAGTAGTCCAATATACTTGTAGAAACTCTCTATGGTATTATAACCACTATACAACCTCAATTATCTTCATTCGTTCCAAAACAGTTATAGTATGAAATGAAATTTCATGGTTTCATTAAAGTGTGTACCAACCTTCTATACTGGATAAAATAAAATGATCTTGATTCTTGACCATTTCATAAGTTATGTTGATTTTGACCATTTCTTGTTATTTCAGCTCCTCTTTGGGCTATTTGGAAATGCAATAATGTGGCTATGTTTGAAGGGAGGGTTGACAATGCTTCTCAAGCTTTTAACTACAGCAGCCATATGGTCACGATCTTTCAAGAAGCAATGGATGGGATTCATTCTCTAAGAAGCTCCTATGTGCCATTGCCTATTGGATAAGATTTGTTAAATGTTGATGGTTGGGTGTGGCAAGTGCTGATTTTAGTGGAAGTTAGTTCCCAAAAAAAAGAGTTGCTGGTGAGGGGCAAGCTTTGTCAAACAATTTGTGAAGCCTTGTCCTTTGTACTTATGAAAGGCATGATGGATGTACTTGTACTGTGGACTAGCTCTGGGGTTTGCAGACTTTCTTATGGAATTTAAACAAGAAGCTGTGAGTTATGAGCTTTTAGGTCATTGCTGTGCCGCGTTTGCAATTTTATAAGCTCTGGTTTCATCAAGTCCCTAGGAGAATTCTCACTAATGCTGGTAAATTTGCCAATTTTGTAACTTCCTCTTTTATGCGTATTGTCCTCTTTAAAAAAGAAAATTTATGTAACATTTATGTTAATCATCATATGTATTAATGACATTTTTTTTTCTCCTGCTTTTTGGCTTGGTATTGAAAAAGAAAAAGCCCTATCAAGCTTACCAATCGACAGAATATAGTTGGTGATGAGGATGACTTGAAACTAGTCTGACCATTTTTTTTTTTTTTTTTTTTTTGAATCTTTAGTTTATCCAACAAATTATCTTGGCTAAAAGAATCACTTGGCATTGCACATTGTACCTAAAAAGTTGAAATCATAGCTTTAAGATCTACCGACCACCATAGTGAGTACTATATTAATTTTACTATCTAGTAAGCCCATCTTCATTTTTTTTTTCATTCTAAATTTTTATTGATAGTGAAACATGGAATTTTAGCTTTTTATTTGATAATTTTGTCTAAATCAATTTCATTTTAGAATTTAGCGACTTTACTATTGACATTGGATGTAAAGTGAAATATTTACCCTGCATTACATTGATTTTTATTGGAATCTTGGGGAGAAAGTCGCATTAGCGAAATTCGAAGATCAGGTGATAAACTTTTGGGTTGTGATAGACTGATAGTTTCTTATCATTGTTAACTATGAAGGTCTATTGCCGATAGTTTCTTATTATTTTCCTCAAAGATCATGTTCACTTTCAAAGATTTCTAAAAGGACCTATAAAAGAAGGGACACACCAAAAAGGAGGTTTGTGCCATAATTCAAAAACATTCTTCTCAGTTTGCACATGCCCTTTATGAAAAGTTGATTCCTGTATAGGTTATTTACTATCTCATTTTATTTATATTTATAGTACTTCTTAACTTGTATTCGGGCACGTATTAGGCCCTCCCACTATATTGCCCAAACCATCAATTTTTTTTTCTTATTTAATAGTTCTATTTAGTTAATGTGAATTAATAGGAGGGACTTTGTTGCAGACACCGAATGAAAAGAAGCAGCCTAGTTATTTGTAAGGATCCATTTCGCTGGCAGAAGGTATAATATTGAAAACAACACCCAAGAAAGAATTTGTATCTTGCTGAATATACATAGTTTTACAAAACAAAGTCTAATTATAGGATAGATATGAGATTTATATATAAATGGAAAACTTTGGCTTCATATTTTTGCTCGCTATTTGAATTTAAGTTCATTTTAGCATGGTGAGATGATTCACGTGATTATGTTTTAGTGGAAACAACCTTCCCTACTATTCTTTGATCTTTAAAAATAAAATTTCAATGTTGACGATGGACCTGGGAGAATGCTTAAGGCACACATATTATTAGCTGATTGTTTAATCCTTTTTTTTTTTTTTTTTACTTTTGTTTCCATGTTCCACTCTGCTGCACATTTTATGGTCTGCTCAGCATTGTGGTCCAATCTCCAGTGAATTTATAGCTGAGGAAAGAAAATCTCAAACGGCAAACAACCAATGAACTTTTCATGTGTGTTCATGTAAAGTGCCTCTTTCTTTGGTCTTATCCATCTTTTAAAACAAGAAGTTAGAGATAACTACTAGAAATTTGTGTTGGAATCTAATATGCTTAAATTTTGTTTTGTTTTGTTTTAATTTAGTGTATGCCATAAATGTCACATTGCACTATAGCAGTATAGAACAAAAAACCAAGGTCTTTAGTCCTCAATTTATATTCGTAAAATTTCAGGCAATTTGTTCATTGGTCATTCGAGCTAGAGGAGGCTAACCCGTTATTATAGGTGTTCAAAACCAGTGAGAACATGTAAATGGCAAAGCAATGTAACTCATTTTGCAAGTCTAGTGATTACAAATATTTTTCTTGTCTTCATTTCAATTCAGGTATATATGTGCCACTGCTCTACGTGTTTTGTTTTGTTTCATTTTTGGTCTTGTTGAATAGGATATGCCTCCAATTCTAACTGTTGATATTGAATTTCTCCACAGGTATCTGCAATTTTCTATAACAGGCTTTCGGAAGCAAGAACTTCTTAATGCCATTATGCTTTCTCTTTTCCTAATGTGATTTCCCTGCCCTTCAGTCCTAAGCATCTTAAGCTACCTACCAAACTTTGCCTACTTGTAAATTGTAATTTTTCTCCTTTTAAGCATATATTTTAATGAGAAGACTTGTTAGGCTTACTTCACAGCTTTAGATCACAGTAATGATGGAACTTATATAGTTTCTGAAAAAAAATATCATGTGAAGGATGTATGAGTTTTTGAAATTCATTTTGTGTGAGGGATGTATTATAATGCTACTGCTTGCTTCTTTCAGTAGCAAGTCCTATGGATTCAAAAAACAGGCTCTTTTTGACATGAAAATCAAATGAATGTTTAAATTTTACTTAGTTGTCATGGAACTACTATGTGCTTATTTGAGAGTAAACTTTGTTTAGCTTACACCATAAATTTTTACATGTATACCCATTCTATGTTGAACACTGCGCTCTATTTTGTTTAACATTGAGGTGTGTTATAAGAGTAACCTTGCCTAATTTAGTTCCTACTCTTTTTAGCCAAGTAACTATGACTAAAGGCATGTGATAGCTCATATTGCTATGTAAACAATACAGGTTCTCTTCATTTGTGACCAGAATCACAATGCTTAAGGGCTCTCTTTAGGTGGATACATCACATAGTTGGGTAATTAAATCAATCGGTGATTTATGAAGTGTAGCTTGACCTCTCTCAGAAAAGTCAGAAGTGCCAAAAATTAGTTAGTCTCTGAGGGCCATTTGGTTGCAGAGTTTAAGTGCCGATTTAAAATGATATGAAAATTTTGATTTAATAAACATTGTAAAAATACGTATTTAAAGTGCAAAAAATGTGAAAAAATATAATTGTAAATTTTTGAGAAACAATATAATTGTAAATTTAGTAAATGTATGTGTTTTTTTTTTTTCCCCCCTAAGTGATTACTATACCATAAAAGTATGCCATTTTATTTAAGGAGGTAGAAAAAGAAAGAAAAAAAGAAGGGAGAATGATAGATGATGTGAAAGAGGTGGGACCATGGAAAAAAAAGAAAAATGAAAAAAAAAAAGGAGTGAAAGTGTGAGACTACTGTTTCTGTTATGTTTGGTCTTGGTAAGTGGGTCACATGATTTTTAATTTATTTATAAAAAGATCACACAATAATATTATTTGAAAACTACAACAATGTTATTTGAAAACTAAAAATAAGTTATCAAAATACATGTTTTAAACAACTTAATTGAAATTTTGGCTGGTTCTCGAAAAATGTTTTTCGAAAAATATTTATTTTTTAGAAATGTTATTTTCAGGAAAGGAAAATATTTTCAAGTGTTTGGTTGCATTATGAAAAATATTTTGGAAACTATTTTCTGGTGTTTGGTTGTATTTTTGAAAATAATAGAGAAAACACATTTTTTACTTGATGCTCACATTTTCTCACGTTTTCTCATCTTCCAAACAAAACCCAACAAAAAAAAAAATTCATCAATGGCGCAATCTAAGTGAAAGAAACAAAACCCAACCAAAAAAAATTCATTAATGGCACGATTTGGGTGAAAGAAAACCCATTCGTCGAAGTGGTGGGTTTGACGAATGGGTTCGTCGGAGTGGTGGGTTCGTCGGTGCAGTGCGATCTGGTGATATCGGCGCGGTGCGAGTGGGTTCGTTGGCGCGGTGCGATCTAGTGCGATCAGCGCGGTGCGAGTGGGTTCGTCGGCAATCTGGTGCGAGTGGGTTCAAGAACGATCTTGCCAGTGGTGCGACGATCTCTCTACTCTCTCTTCTTTCGCTCTCTGTCTCTCTCTTTGCGCGTGATCTGGAAATGGCGAGACGATCTCGATGATCGGTGATTGGGTTTGACGAGGGTGGGTTTGAACAATCGGAGTGGTGCAATTGTCTTGCTCCGACAAGGCGATCTTCTCGCTCTTTCTCTCTCTCTCTCTCTCTTCTATTTTCCAATGCTGGAAATCATTTGAAGTGAAAATGAAAACGGAAATCATTTTCCACTGTTTTGGCTATATCTTATGGTCAACCGGAAATGCTTTTTAGTTTGACCCAATTTGAAGTAACAACCAAACACCCACTTTTCTGGAAAATCATTTTCGGAATCAGTTTGAAAGCCAAAACAAACGGAGTTTGAAGCCAATATATATATATATATATATATATATATATATTTGTTCTGTTGTCCAAACAACTGAGTTGTATTTTAGGAATTGGGAACCTTATCACTCTGCATCGCAGAGTAGCTACAGCTACAGAAAGCTTCTGAAGACCAAACCGGAGAATGGGGTGTCAAGTCCTGTCGGCACTTGCTATCAAGTCCTGCAAATATACGTCCGACAATGCCCAGAAGTTCAAAACCGCAAGGAAAGTGAGGTACTCTCTCTCTGACTTTTTCTTTGGGTTGTAGAACTCACTGTCAGATCCATTGTTACCCTTCTCAAGCTTTGAAACTAAGCGTTCTTTCCAACCATCTGGGACTTCATAGATGTACTCAGCTGAGTCTTTCTTGCTTGAGTTGCCACCATAGCCACCATAGTTAGCAGCACTAGCAGCAGTGCCATAGTAGAGCCAAGGACTACGGCAGTTAAAGTGGTTGTTAAGGAGGTAGTTAAGGGTGATTTGGAATTGGAAGGTGGGATAGGGAGGTGGGGTTTGGTTGAAGGTGGAGTTTGAGGTGGTTTTGTAGGGGTTGTGGTGGTGGAGGAGAAGAGGGCTGAGGGTGAGAATATGGTGGCCAGGGGATTGGATGGATAGGTGGGTGTGGCTCTGTTTTTTTGTGTTATCCTCTTTTGATGTTTGAAGATGGTAAGATTTTTGCCTTATCCAATAATATGGTAATTGGTATGCGCTCAGGTTGCTTTAGGATGCAAGATTGATATCACTTGGCAACCATGTGGATGTTGAAATCCACTGGCACAACTATTAGTCAATACTCAATTCTAGTTGCTACTATTAGCCAATACTCAATACTAGGCTTACTAGCTGCTTGTGTGGAAAAATTTGTCAATTTAAATTTTGTTAAGTAAAAAAAAAAAAAAAGTAAATGAGATTTTTAAGTTTTTGTTTCAAACTCCTCTTAAATTAAATGATGTTATTATTTTCTAACAAAGTATAATTGATGCAATATATTAAAATTTTTAAATCAAATTATCTATATTTGTTATTTAAAAATGTTTTAAATTTTGTAATTTATTTTTTCAAGGAACTATAATACATTTTACATTTAATTATTATATAAGTCGAGATATATTCTAAATAATGTAATATATTATTAGAATTTGTTTATAATGCTCCTTAGTCCTTACAAATTGTTCATCCTCTATACCGTTTGAATTAACTAAAAAAAGAAGAAGATATAAGCAAAGCCATAACTTATATTATTAAAAAAAAAAAAATTACAAAACTTTAAACACATAAGAAAAATGTAATTTTATTAAGAACTTATCAACATTATGCTGAGAATGTGACATAATTGTCAATCAAACAACTACTTTTTCCATAGAAACCTCTACTCCCAACGCATCACCCACATCAAATTATCTATCTTAAAAGTCATTTCAATAAAATGTTTATTCTTTGTTTCAAAAAAATAAAATAAAATAAAATGTTCATTCTTTATTCTTTTTTTTTTTTTTTTTCATTTTACATAACCACTTTTTTTAAACACTCACATCACTCACACACATACTAACAAAAAAGAAGAAGTAAAAACTAAGAAATGAATAAAATAATTCTTTTACACATGAAGAATACCTGTGTAAATTTACACAGGTAGTGTAATTGTGGAAGGAAACTTATAATATAGATGGTTTAATATGGGTGATTTTTTTTTTCTTTTGTTTGTTGGCCAAAATTTTACATTTAACTCATTTTACACAGGCTGATGCAAGTGCTCTTAGAAGAGAAGTTGTATGGTCTAGAAGAGATTTTTTTTTTTTTTTTTATTGTCCTTTTTTTATAATAAAAAAAAAATTATTTTGTCGTAGACAAATTGCTTTTGTGCAAGAGTTGGATATTAATTTATTTATTAAGTGTTTTCTCTAAATGGGGCTAGCAATATCATTTGATGAACAATAAATCTAGAGACACAACTTTTGTCTTAATTTACATAAGTGGTTGACTATGAGTAGTTAGAAAGAAAAAAAATTTATAAGTCCATGTAAAATTGATTGTCCACTACATGGTTTTGAAACACAGACCGTTCAATGAACCGTAAAAAAAGAGGTTCAAGGTTTCTAAGATTGGACCGAGATTGAACCGTGATGACATCATAATTAATTTAATAATTATTTAAAATATAAATAAATATATTAAAGTAATACAAATAGACTAAAATAGTTCAAATAAATATAAAAACCATCTTTCAAATGTATTTTTTACATCACAAATTTTATTATAATGTTTCAAAAATCAAGATAATATTAACAATTGTTAAAAAAAATGATAATATTATTAATAAATTAGTTGTTTATATTAAATTACTATCAACGTAAGATTTATATTATAAACTAA
This sequence comes from Quercus variabilis, assembly GCA_030445155.1. Taxonomy (NCBI): domain Eukaryota; kingdom Viridiplantae; phylum Streptophyta; class Magnoliopsida; order Fagales; family Fagaceae; genus Quercus; species Quercus variabilis. The sequence continues at coordinate 4,867,280 of CP129448.1, read as the reverse complement.
ACAAATACGTACAATATTGTAAGCATTTATTTAACCAACAATGTAAATCCTAAATACTAAAAAAAAAAATGTAAATCTTAAATTCATAATATAAAAGCAATAACTGAATTTAATATATCAATCGGTGGGTTTGTAGTATTAAGAAGTAATGTTAGTGCAACAAAAAATTTCACAATTTTTGCCATAACTTACCACATAGCGAGTTGTGCGTGGTGGAAAAAATATTTATAGGTTCATAAGATTCACATTTTTACCGCTCACAATTTACCACATAAGACGAGTTGTGACATAATTTATGAAATTTTGTAGGACACCAGCATTACTAGTTAAGAAGACTGAATCACAGATTATCACAAAAAAGAAAAAAGAAAAAAGAAGAAGACTCATATGAAAAAGAATCACTTCTTTCAAAGTTATGTTAATGCCAATAAATAAAGCAATCATACGAAAATAAAAATTTTAAATTATAAAACAAATGAAGGGTCATGTCCAACTTTTCACATGGGGAAGGGGTGTAGTGCCTGCCAATGTACGTGCCATAGTGTTGCATAAGACAACTCATTGAAGAAGAAGAGTGTAAAGAAAGTGTTTGTTCTTCTCATTTCTATTTTATTTTATGAAGATTTAGTGTGTTTTGGCCTTTTTGGAACTGCAATTTCGGAGTTGAGGGTGAGGAGCAGTGATAAAAAGACAAGAGTTCAAGAGAGAAAATGACATAAATTGGTAAAAAAGGCCGTTTTACTAGAGAAAAGTCGGTTTTTTTTTTTTTTTTTTTTTAAAGCTTTGCCCTGAATCGTGAGACCTTGCCACGGCTCTCAAACCTGTGCAGTTTGACTACAGTACACATGGTTCATTGGGGGTCTTTTGTGTAGAACGGGTTTTAAAGTTAAAAGAACCATTCCAAGAGATGGTTCTCAGTTGACCAGGTCAGACTAGACAATTCGGTCCGGTTTGGATTTCAAAACCATGGTCCACTACTCATAGTCTACCATCTCAACAAGATAAAGTCATCTAATTAAGTTACAAGGATGGTTCTATCTCAAAAAAAAAAAAAAAAAAAAAAATGGAAGCTAGAAGGATGGTAGACTCAAGGAGTTCAACCCCTCAAAAAGAAAATGATGAAATTTGAAAGGTAATAATTTTATCTTTTATTCAAAAGCTAAAAATTTCATCCTACCATTTTTCTTCCCATGATTTATTAGCCCAAATATTTAAGGGAAATGTTATTTTCACTTCTCACTCTCTTACTTCTGTGTCTCTGATCTCACATGGGTGGGCTCATCTTTAAAACAATTGGTGTTGGAATAACATCCCTAATGTTTGTTTGGAGGTGAAATAGGTTAGATGAAAAATTTTGGAGAGAAAATAGGAATGAAAACTTTTTTGGAGTGTGTTTGGTTGGGTGAGGAGGAAGAAAAATAATTAATGGGGCCCAGATGTTTTCTCTCCGGGCCTACCAAAAACTTTTCTTCTCAAATCAGAGAAAAAACTGAAGGGAGAAAATGAGACTACTTAATGAACAAAAATATCTTTGTACACTTGCACATAGGCTTTGTACATACATTGCTCTTCTTCACTTTTTTTTTTCTCGGACCCTGCCTCTTTTTTTTTTTTTTTCTCTTACTCCTAGACGTTGCCTCCTTTTTTTTTTTTTTCCTCGTTGCTTCTTCTTTCCTTTTTCTTTTGATTTAAGTGTATGTTGCTCTTTTTTTTTGGCTTTCTTTTGTGTTTTTTGTTTTTTTTTGGGTCACTTTTTTAGTTTTAATTGGGCATCATTTTTAATAAGGGCACATGAGTAAAATTTATATAAACTCATTTTTTCCATTTCTCCACTTTTTCACTCACAACCAAATAGAAAGGAGAGAAACTAAAATCATTTCTATCCTCCCACTTTTCCACCCCTCCAACCAAGACCCTTAAATTTTTAAATACTAAGAATGTTGTAGAGTTCCTTTTTAAATTTATAAAAATTAACAAAAGGTATTACAAGAAGTTATGATGTAATGGTTCATTACTAGTGAAATGATTATGAAAGTTTAAGTTCATATCGTAGAATTCTCAAATTTTGTATGACTGTGTTAATTGTTAACCGACTTCAAAGAAGCATGTATAAGTATAATATTAGAATAAATTCTTGCATTAAAAAAATCAGTTAGTGTCTTGATGCGATAATAAAAGACAATCATTAGGAGCTAATATCATAGTTGAAACTATCTCTCAATAAAATAAAAAAAAAATTAAGAATACAGACAATTAGATACATATTAAACATTTGTACATAATTTCAACAACTTTTTTTTTAAAGCAAAGTTTAACATTATCATTGTTTTTTTTTCTTTTTTCTTTTGTCAACTCCTTTAGAAAGCTTGTAAGGATAACATAGGGTAGAGAATGGAAATTGTTTATTGTTATTATTTTTAATATATATATATATATATATATATATATATTTATTGTTAACCTATTTATATACTTAATTTTTACTTCTTAAAGTAAATTTTGTTCCTGTGATACAATTAATTGAGATATTATGAAAATTTATTAGAAATGAACAATCAATTTTTAGAATATGATAAAACTTTCATTGAAATTTATATATAATAGACTTAATAATAAATTGTGATTAGCAAATTTACATTAATTTTAAATGGGCTGGAAGTACTTTTAGATGAGCTAAAAGTTGTTTAAATTTAAAGACACAGGACATAATATTAAAACATTTGAAATATAATTTGAGATGAAATTAGCATAAAATAGTGTAATTAAAATTTGATTTAAATCTGATGCTAAGTTGCAAACTAACAAGAAAAAAAAAAAAAAAAAAGGGAGAATCTTATTCAGCTTTTACTTTATTATATTATACCATATAAAGTTGTTTGTACAGATATATGCTTTCGGCAAAAAAGAAAAGAAAAGATAAAGATGAAGGCTTTGTACATCCATTGTTTGAATTGATGTTCAAAACTTCCCACCGAAAGATTAAGCAACATTAATAAAGCAGTTGAGCTTGGCGCTTTCCATTTTGTAAAAGCACTAATACTTACATGATTTCAATATAACAAAAGCACTAGCACTGCCATTTTGTAAAAGCACTCTTCACTGACAGGCTGCCTTACGAACGTAAAAGCACTAATATATGCAGTTGAGCTTGGCGCTCTCCATTTTGTAACTTGATGCTTTATATGCTTTTGAAACTGCGTAGGGTAAAGAAAAGTGTTACACAGCGAGGCCAACGATTGAGAAAGCAAAAGAAGAAAGAAAAGTAAAGAAAACTCCCACAGATTTCTTGAACTTTCACAAAACAAACTAAACCTCTTCATTCTTCACTCCTAACTCCATTTTCTGAGTAGTTCCTCTTCGGTTAATTACTTCATTTCCCATATTTCCTTCTTTCCCTTGAACCTCATGTCAATCATTGGAGAGGCTGCTTTATCCGCTTTCTTTGAGGGGCTGTTTGACAAGTTAGCCTCCTCTGATTTGTTGAAGATCTTTCAGCAAGAGAAACTTCGTGCTGACCTCAAGAAGTGGAGGACAACGTTACTGAAAATTCGTGCGGTTTTGGATGACGCAGAAGAGAAGCAGATGACAAGCAGGTTGGTGAAGATCTGGCTGGTTGAGCTTGAAGACTTGGTTCATGATGCAGACGACATCTTAGATGAGTTTGCTACTGAAGTTTTGCGGCGTAAGTTGAATGCAGAACCCCGCACAAGTAAGGTACGAAAGTTCATACCTGCTTGTTGTGTGGGTTTCAATCCAAGTTCTGTAATGTTCAATGCCAATATGCGGTCCAAGATTGAAGATATCGACACAAGACTGCAAAACATTGTGATAGACATGAATGGTTTGGGATTGATAGAAAGTACTGGGAGAAGGACTAGAACAACAAGATCCTGGGTGCCCACCACTTCTCTGGTGAATGAAGGTCATGTTTACGGCAGGGATGAAGATAAAAAGGCTCTAATCTACTTGTTGCTGAGCCATGAATTAAGTGATGCTCAACTCTCTGTGATTCCCATAGTTGGTATAGGAGGATTGGGTAAGACAACTCTTGTCCAACTAGTCTACAACGACGATGATGTGAGCCGATATTTTGATTTGAAAGCATGGGTTTGTGTTTCTGATGATTTCGACATTGTAAGGGTGACAAAAGTAATCCTACAATCTATCATCGCTCCTGAGACTTGTAGTGATAATGATTTGAATTTACTACAAGTTAAATTGAAGGAGAAATTATTTGGCAAGAAGTTCCTGCTCATTTTGGACGATGTTTGGAATGAAGACTATAACAATTGGACTAAACTACGCATTCCTTTTGAATTTGGAGCTCCGGGAAGTAAGATTATTGTCACAACTCGGAATCAGGGTGTTTCATCAACAATGGGAACTAATTCAACTTATGAGTTGAAAATTTTGTCAAATGATGCTTGCTGGCGTGTATTTTCCCAGCACGCATTGGGAGCAACGGATTTTACTATGCATCCAGAACTTGAAGAAATTGGCAGGGAAATTTTACATAGGTGTAAGGGTTCACCTCTTGCTGCAAAAGTACTCGGAGGCCTTCTACGCACTAAACGCAATAGTGATGAGTGGAAAAATGTGCTAAATAGTAAGATATGGGAAATTCCTGAAGAGAAAAGCACTATTCTTTCAATTCTTAAATTGAGTTACCAACATCTTCCTTCACATTTAAAAAGGTGTTTTGCATATTGCTCACTATTTCCAAAGGATTATGCATTCGAGGAGAAAGAGCTCGTCTTGTTATGGATGGCAGAAGGCTTGGTTCAAGAAACAGAAGGAAACAAGCCAATGGAAGTTGTTGCTAGTGAGTATTTTCGTGATCTACATATGAGATCGTTTTTTCAACAATCAAGCAATCATGAATCACTCTTCGTCATGCATGATCTCATTAATGATATAGCTCAATGGGCAGCAGGAGGCTTGTGCTATAGATTGGAAGATACAATGGGTGGTGATAAGCAATCCAACATTTCTACAAAGGTACGACATTTCTCTTACATTCGATTTGAGTATGATGGAATCAAAAGGTTTGAGAACTTCCCCAAAGATGTGCACCTACGAACCTTCTTGCCACTACCAATAAAGGTGAGTGGCTACTTAACAAATTATGTTCCTAATTGTTTGTTGCCACAATTAAGATATTTAAGGGTATTATCTTTAGGTGGATATGAAACCATTGAGCTACCAAATTCAATTAGCGATTTGAAACACTTAAGATACCTCAACCTTTCTAATACTTCAGTTAGAAGTTTACCAAGATCAACAAGTTCTTTGTACAATTTGCAAACATTGATATTGAAAGGTTGTTCTAGCCTTACAAATTTACCAGAGAAAATTGGGAATCTAGTCAATCTTCGACATCTTGATATTACAAATGTGAATTCAATCAAAGAGATGCCAGTGGGAATAAATGAATTAAAGAGTCTACGAACATTATCTAATTTTGTTGTGGGGAAAGATACTGGATCCAAGATAGGAGATTTAATGAACTTAGAGTTTCTTCAAGGAAAACTTTGTATTTCAAGCTTAGAGAATGTGCTTGATGCTGAGGATGCAAGAAAGGCCAATTTAAATGGTAAGAAGAGTATAGATGCATTGGTGATGAAATGGGAGAATGCATTAGATGATATACAAAATGAAGGAATTGCAATAGATGTTCTTAACATGCTACAACCTTATAGAGCAGTGAAAACACTTTTCATTGAGGGTTATGTTGGTGCAAGATTCCCAATGTGGCTAAGTGATCCTTCGTTTTCTAATATGGTGGAGGTAAGAATTGACCGATGTGGAAAATGCATGTCCTTACCTGCTATTGGACAACTACCCTCACTCAAATACCTTGTCATTGAAAGAATGGCTATGGTGCAGAGTGTTGGTCTTGAGTTTTATGGTGACGGTTACTTGAAGCCTTTTCAATCCTTAGAGACACTTCGTTTTGAGGATATGCAAGAATGGAAAGATTGGATTCCCTGTGGGGTTGAGTATGAAGAATTCCCTTGCTTGCGTGAGCTTTCTATTTCTCGATGCCCCAAACTGCAAGGAAAATTGTCCCGCAATCTCCCATCGTTGGAAACACTTTCTATTCATGAATGTGAGAAGTTGGTTGTTTCAATTCCGAACCTTCCAATGCTTGAAAAAATTGAAATTGTGGGATGCAAAGAGGTGAACAGAAGCACAATTGAGTTATGCTTGCTAAAGTCAATGGTTCTTTCTATTTCAAATTTGAAAATCTTGACAGAGGAGTTCATGCCTGGGTCAGCGCAAGTTGAAACTCTGGTGATAAATGATTGTAAGAAATTGAGATCTCTATGGCAAGATAGGTTCATGTCCCTAGAAACACTAGATATCATATCGTGCCCGAGTCTCCTAAACATCAACTGCTTGACGTCTAGGGTAAAGGCATTGAAAATTGAAAGTTGTGGCTCTCTAAAATCCTTACCAATATCCGATTGTACATGTCTTGAATATGCAACTATTAAGGATTGTTATTCTTTGATGTTCATTTCAAGAGGCCAGCTACCTCCAACTTTGAAGAATCTAAAGATAGAATTTTGTGAGAATTTGCAGTTTGTGCTGGACATGGAAGGAGAGGCTTCTTCTTCTTCTTCTTCTTCTTCTTCGGAGAATCTTAACAGCAACAACAGCAATAGCTATGGATCTCTGCTAGAGCACTTGGAGATTAGGTATTGTCCATCTCTAAAATGCTTATGGGCCCTACCTACCACACTTAAATACCTTCTTATCATGGGATGCTCAGAGCTAACATCCTTATCATCAAGTGACCAGTTACCTACTGCCCTTAAACGTCTTGCCGTAAGTGAGTGTCCGAAACTGGAGTCAGTAACATACAAGTTACCAGCGTCTCTTGAGCAACTTGAAATTGGGAAATGTGAAAAGCTTAAATTCTTACCAGAGGGTATACACAAACTGTGTCATCTCAAGGAGATCGACATATGGAATTCTAGTGTTGTTTCCTTCCCGGATGGAGGGTTGCTCCCCACCAGCCTGAGTTTGCTTTGTGTAGCAGGTTGTAAGAAACTGGAGACCTTACCTAACCTCACTTCTCTTCAAAAATTAATCATATTGGAATGTCAAAGCATGAAATCCTTTCCGGGAGAGGGTTTCCCCACCAACCTAACATCACTTACGTTGTCAGGGGTGAATATTTGTAAGAAAATATTAGAGTGGGGATTGCATAGACTCACTTCTCTTACATATCTCTGGATTGGTGGTGGATTGCCAGATTGGCTGTCATTTCCTGAAGAGGAAGATGGGAAGTTGATGATGATGATGCCTTCCTCTCTCATCAATCTTGTAATTGAAGATTTTCCAAATATAGTATTCCTATCCTCCAAGGGCTTTCAAAACCTCTGTGTTCTTGAATATTTGTCAATCTTATATTGCCCTAAACTTGCATCCCTCCCAGAGAAGGGTCTGCCTCCCTCACTTCTAGATCTACGTATTGCGGAATGTCCACTGCTGAAACAACACTGCAAGAAAGGAAAAGGGCGAGAGTGGTTCAAGATCGTCGACATCCCTAATGTTTCAATTTTCTGCAGCTCTGATTTTTGGAGCTGTGTCAATGAAGAGGAGGAGGAAGAGGAGTAGCAGCAATTATGTAAATCAGAAACAAAAAAAGTATAGATATCTACTGCTTCCAGGTACAACATATACAAAGCAATATTTTTTTTTTAGGGGGTTAAAATGCAAATTGCACCTCTAACTTTGGTTGAAATTTATTTCAATCTTCTAACTTTACTTTTGTCCACTTAAGTCTTTTAAGTTTCAAACACATGATTTTGAAATTTTTTACCCTAACCTAGCAAATTCTTGCAGTGCTGTAACAGAGGCTAGCTTCTGGAATCCGAATTGTTCTCAAATTTTCAAAATAAATTAATTTTTGGGTAGTATATCGATATCTCTTTGGGCTATTTGGAAATGCAAGAATCTATCCATGTTTGAAGTGATGGTTGTCAATGCTTCTCAAGCTCTTAACTACTACAGCCCTATGCTCACGATCTTTCAGGAAGCAATGACTTGGAATCATTCTCTAAGAAGCTATAGACCTCCTTGTGCAATTAGATCTGATTTGTTGCCTGTCAATTGTCGAGTGTGGTAAGTGTTGATGTTAATGGCAGTTTGTATTAAAAGAAAGAGTTGCTGCTGCATTTGTCAGACAATTCATGAAGTGTTGTGGAATGCAAACACCAAACCGGGAGATACGAGCTTTTAAGGCATTGCTGTGCTGCATTTGCAAGCTTCTAAGCTCTGATCTCATCAAGTCCCTAGGCAAATTCTCACTAATGATCGTAAGCTTGCCAATTCTTGTGCCTTTCTTTTTTCTTTTCTTTTTTTAACGTTACTTTCATGTTAAACATCATATGTATTAATGGCCTTTTTTTTTTTTTTTTTTCTGCCTTTTGGCTTGGTATCCCCCCCCCCCCAAAAAAAAAACCATCAAGCTTACAGAATATAATTAGTGATGCCAATGACTTGTAACTAGTTTGGCCAAAAATTGTGGTTTGAGACTTTATTTTTAGCCAAGAAAATTAAAATAATCACTTAGCATTACACATTGTGCTTAAAAATCCGATATCATAGCTTCAAGATCTAAATACCACCATGGTGAGGACTGTAATTTATTATCTAGTAAGGTCATCATCAATATTTTTTCTCTTTCAAAAATTTCTAGATAGTGAAACATGAAATTTTAGCTTTCGATTTGTACTTTTTTTCTAACTCAATTTCAATTCAAATTTTCAGCTACTTTACCATTGACATTGGATGTAAAGTGGACTATTTACCCTGCTTTACATTGATTTATTGGAATCTTGTGGAGAAGCGCATTAGCGAAATTCGGAGATCAGGTGATAACATTTTTTTTTTTTTTTGAGAATAGGTGATAATATTTTTAGTTGTGATAATTTCTTATTGTTAACTATGAAGATCTATTGCTATTCTAAAGTTTATCAATGAGGAAGACAATTGGATTGAATTGCTCTATTTGGGCTAAAGATTTTAATTGATTGATTTCTTCTTCTTTTTTTTCTTTTCCTCAAAGATCATGTTCACTTTCAAGGATTTTGAAACGGACCTATAAAATGGACACAATGAGAAGGAAGGTTTGTGCCGTAAATCTAAGGCATTCTTCTCAGTTTGCACATGCCCTCTATGAAAAGTTGATACTTGTTCAGGTTATTTGTTATTTTATTTACATTGATAATACTTCTTAACTTGTAGTCAGCCACATATAAAACCCTCCCACTATACTACCCGAATCATCAATTTTTTTTTCTAATTTAATAGTTCCATTTAGTTAATGTGTATTAATAGGAGGGACTTTGTTGCAGATATTGAAAAAAAAGAAGCATCCTAGCTATTGATAAGGATCCATCCCCCCTGCCACTGCCAGAAGGTATAATATTGAAAACAACACCCAACAACAAATTTATATCTTGCTGAATATACAGAGTTTTTCAAAACAAATTCTAGTTATAGTATGATAGATATGAGATTTATATAGAAATGGAAAACTTTGGCTTCATATTTTTACGTGTCATTTGGATTTAAGTTAGTTTCAGCATGGTGAGATGATTCACGTGATTATGTTTCAGTGGAAACAAACTTCTCTACTATTATTTGATATTTAAAAATAAAATTTCATTGTTGAAGATGGAACTGGGAGAATGCTTAAGGCACATATTATTAACCAATTGTGTAATCCTGTTTTTTCCTCTTCATTTCCATGTTCCTCTCTGCTGCACATTTCATGGTCTGCTCGGCATTGTGGCCCAAACTCCAGTGAATTTGTAGCTGAGGAAAGAAGGCATTCCGGTCTCAAAGGGCGAACAGCCAATGAACTTTTCATCAGTGTTTATGTAAAGTGTCTCTTTCTTTGGCCTTTTTCAGCTTTTGAAATAACAAGAAGTTAGAGATAACTGCTAGAAATATGTGTTGGAATCTAATATGTTTAATTTAGCGTATTCCATGTTCTTTTATTTCCATAAATGTCACATAGCAGTATAGAACAAAAAACTAAGGTCTTAGTCATCACTTAATTTTTGTTCATAAAATTTCAGGCAAGTTTTTTCATTGATCATTCAAGCTAAAGGTGGCTAACCAGTTATTATAGATGTTCAGAACCGGTGAGAACATGTAAATGGAAAATCAATTCAACTAGCTTGGAAAGTCTGGTGACTACAAATATCTTTTTGTCTTCATTTCAATTTAGGTATATATGTGCCACTGCTCTACGTGTTCTGTTTTTTTTTTTTTTCTTTTTTGGTCTTGGTGAATAGGATAGTGCCTCCACTTCCTTGCTAACTGTTGATATTTCTCCACAGGCATCTGTAATTCCTACAACAGGCTTTGGGAAGCAAGAACTTCGTAATGCCATAATGCTTTCTCTTTTTCTTATGTGATTTCCCTGCCCTTCAGTCCTAAGGATCATACACTACCTACCAAACTTTACCAACTTGTAATTTGTAATTTTTCTCCTTTTAAGCATGTATTTTAATGAGAAGACTTGTTAGGCTTACTTCACAGCTTTAGATTACGGTAACGATTGGAACTTATAGTTTTTATTTATTTTATTTTTTTACTTGAGGGGTGTATTAAAATGTTGCTGCTTGCTTTATTCAGTAGCATGTCCTATGGAAGTTCAAAAAACAGGCTCTTCTCAACGAATGAAAATCAAATGAATGTTTAAATTTTACTTAGCTGTCATGGAATTGTTTAGCTCACTGCAAGTTTACGGATATAACCAATCTATGTTTAACATTCTCTATTTTGTTTAACAAAATTTTATGATGTGTTTTGTTAGAATAACCTTGGCTAATTTAGCTCCTATTCTTGTTAATTAAGTACCTATGACTAAAGGTATGTATTAGGTAGCTCATATTGCTATTTAAACAATACAGGTCATCTTTGTTTGTTACCAGAATCACAATCACTATCTTTAGGTGGATACATCGCATAGTGCGCAATCAAATCAATTGAGAAGAGATGTCTTCAGGAACATATTCTAACCAGGCTGGGTAGTCAACGACTGACTTAGCCTTCTTAGCAAGAGGATGGGCAACAGAGTTGCCTATGCGTTTTTTACACGGGAAAAATCAACCTTTCTAAACCCAGAACACAAGCTTTTGCAATCCTCAATTACATGACCACATTAGGCATTACACCTTTCACTACTCTGTAGCATGTCAATGATTATTTTGGCATCCCCTTCAACAATGAGCTCCAAAATACCAATTTCTGCTGCAAAAATGATGGCTCAGCAACAGGCTAATACCTCTACTTCCTCGACAGTTTGTGGTAGAGGGATCCACAGGGATAGAGCACCAATGGTTCTGCCTTCAGAGTCTCCAATAATAACAATATAGCATGCAGCTTGTTGAGGTCGAAAAACTGCACCATCAAAATTAACTTTGTACATATTGCCAACTGGTGGAAACCAAAGAATACAATTAGTTGGGTTCCAGTTAATTTAACTGGTAAAGTTTCTGATGGTTGAATAAGAGATCTGAGGTTCAATCTCTGCCTACATCAAAAATCTGATTGGTGTCTTGGTCTGGTGATAACTAGTTATTATGAAAATATATTAGAAATGAACAATTAATTTTTTTTTAGATTATGAAGAACTTTTCATTGAAATTTATAGTTGAATTAAAAATAAATTTTCATAAGCAAATTTTTATTAATTATAACTGGGTTGGAAGTAGGATGGGCTGAAAATTATTTTAGATGCTAAAAGTAGTTAAATTTTAAATACACTTGACATAAAGAAATGTAATTAGAGATGACAATTAACATAAAGTTAGGGTGTAATTAAAATTTAATTTGAATCTCATTCAACTTTCACTATAATAAATAATACTACATAAATTCGTTGTATAAGGTTCTGTATATCCATTATTTGAATTGATGTTTGAAACTTACTACTGAGATATTATATAGTGTAATGCTATGTTTATAACATTTTTGCAATAATTTCATAACAAATTTTATGTGGTAAGGTTATAATCTTTACTGACCACTAAAATTATTTGTTTATCCACTAGTAACAATATAACAATATGATAAATCAATATATATATAAAAACAGAGACCTCATGCGAGAAAGCATGAGGTCTTGCCATGTGGCTCTCTATTAGAATATAAAAGCAGAAACCTCATGCAAGAAAGCATGAGATCTTGCCATGTGGCGCTCTATTAGAACAACTTTTACATTTGACCTTCCACCTCACCTCTTTAAAAATGGAATTTTAACATCTTTTCTTGAAATTGAAAGGATGCGAGTTATTTAATTGCTATAGCAAAAACCATTGAATCAGTTCACCTCTCTTTCTCAAAAAAAAAAAGAAAAAGAAAAAAAAAATTCACCTCTCTTTCTCTCTTAACTGATCAGTTCCCATTTAAACTTAATGCACACAATTGTGTTTCTTTATAAATCAATATCTATATCTATATTTTTCCTAAAAAAATAAAATATCTATATCTATCCATAACCTTTGTAGCTCGCTGATGTGGAGAATAACATAAATCCCATTAGATACCTGCCCATCAATCAACCAAACTCCCTCATTAATAGTCACATTTACTCTCTCCAGTCCACAATTCTCCTCTTGATGTCTCTTAGCATACCCAAACCGTTCCTCAATTACGTGAACCTATGGCTTTTCAGCTCTTCCTATTTTGTAAATCAATCTCCTCTCTTGCAGTATTTGACATACATTTGGTCATACCCTCAATCTTGAATAAATGACTTCAATGGGTTTCAAATAGACCACCAAGGTGCTCTCCACGCTTTTCATCGATTTCACCAGGTTCATAAATCTCTCCATCTCTCCTTCACCAAGGAGGTTTTTTTTTTTTTTTTTTTTTTTTTTTTTAATAAATTTTTTTAATTTTTTTAATCTGTATGTACTCCTACCTGTATTTTCTGTTTATTAGCACCTCAGAAATTTTTACTAAAGAATTCCCTGTTAAATATCATTGTATTCTCCGTTTGTCTTTTAATGTTGTGGATGATTCCAGGAAGATAGGCCAACGCAAAAGATTAACATTGTCAACCTGTTAATTAAGGTATAAAGAAAGAACCTTTGTTTGGGTTTTTTAATGCTATATAGTTAAATTCCTACTTGGCAGCTCTAATGTGTCAATGGCTACATAGGACAAATCTTTTTCAATAGCTCTATTTTGTCCCAGGATGTTTTTTATATGCCATATCAATTAAGAAAAGACAAATGACCAAGAGCAATCTTTGAAATTCCTAGAGCCAAACATGTACATCATTTGCATGAGTCACCTTATGGTTAATAAAATTGCTATATTTGACATGAACTTTAATCATATTATGACAAATATTTGGGTCATTCACAAATACAAGTTGCTATTGAAATTTCGTCCTACTCAAAATTTTCAGGCGTTATAGGCATAACCTTGGTTGGATTGTGGTTTCCGAGAAAGCTTTTCTACACAAAAAATTTCCAATAATTGCATTGTTTGTGCCTATGTCAGTGGTGCGTAAAGTTTTACTCAAGATGGAGAATTGGCACGCCTTTCCGTTGAAGGTAAGCAGCCCAAACAGTAACTGCAACTAATGATTCTTAATTTATTTTTATATAGTTCCCAATGATGAATCAATTTCAATTAGAACTAAGCTAAAACTTAGCATATGATATTCTTTGAATATTTTTTAAAAATATTACTACCAAATTTGGTCAATAGAGTTGCTTCTCTTCACTAAATGAAATTCTCTAGGAATTTAATAGTTATCCTACTTTGAACATGATTGCAATAAAGTTCATCTTTAAATGAAAATTCACACGGTTTCTTTTTAAAATTTTCTTTCAGGTCTTGACTACTATGTTTGATAACCATTAGGGAAATCCTTAAATAATTGGTGACATATTTGCATCATTGGAACGAAGGTCACTGATGGCAAAAATGGCCCTTATGTGTGGGACATTTTTTTTGGTATTAGTTCTTGGTATGTAAGACTTGGTATTAGTGGCAAAAGATATATATATTTCTTACTATATTTAGCCAGAATTAATGTATATTGGAAGCTTTAAGGAGGCTGAAAAATCATTATAGATGAATCATTACAGTTTTGTTAATAAGTTGAACAAAATGGTCAAATTTCACCCTTTCATTTTTCTTTATAAAGATGGTTGTCGTTAACTTCCTGCTAGACTCATCTTCCTGCTAGACTATAAAGACTGTTTCTTTTTCCTTTTCCTCTTTTTACTAATATAATATAATTGAAGCTAATTCTTCAAAATGTATAGCACAAGCTTCAAGGTTATATATAGCACAAGGTTTACGTGGGAGAACATGAGGCTTTGCCATGTAGCGCTCTAATTTTACATTTAGCATTTTTGACCTCTTTTCGTTAAGTTTTTTTGAATTATTATCCAAAATATCACATTAACTTATTTTTACTATTATCTCATTAATCTCTAATTAAAGGTCTAAGCTTACACCATATTTTTTTTTCTTCTTCATGACTTTTAACATACTCACCGTTTTAGTATTAGAAACAAAAGCAAAAAATAATAATTCTAAAACAAAATACACTTATGGAAGAATATTGGAGAAAATATTAATATTTGTTTTTACTCTGTTGCCTTTTCTTTCATACGTGGTTTGTCTCTCTATTTTTAATATTTAACTCATTGTTGTGATAAAGAAAACTTTGCCATCGACTCATTATATAGTTTGAGTAGATTGATCTTTGTGATACGATGCTACTAATTTTATTTTTAATATTTCAAAATGTATATGTTTCTTTGCTATAATTATTAAATTAGTTTACTTTTTCTTTATAATATACGTACAACATTCTCCAAAACCATCTTACATAAAACATCACATTATTATCCGTGCAACGCACAGGCAACTTACTAGTTGTATAAATATTTGGATATATTTTTATTCCAACTTTCTCTCTCTTCATGATGTTGGAATTAGTTTATATTATTTTAACACTTTCTCTCTGTTGTGGTACAAATTTTCGGGCCTTGATTTTTATTAGCCCACTCACAAAATACCCACATGAGCCTACATATTATTTTAAGCCCACATAAATATTCCCATGTATATTACCCAAATATTCTCTATGCTATTGGGCCTTCACAAATACTCCATACACAAGCCCATAAATTGGCTTGGCCCTCTCACAAATATTACCCATTATATCCCACATATTATCCAACTTGGGTTTTCACACAAAATACTCACTATATCACTACCAAAATTGGGCCGCAAAATTACACCATCTCCGCTCAAAGTCCCACTATAATGTGGCTAATTCAATGTCCCACTACGATGTGGCAAATTCAAAGCCTATTACGACGTGGCAAATACAAAGCTCACTATGATACGACACCATTTATAGAGCCCGCAACGATGTAGCACCATTTACAAAAACCATTACGATACGAAACTTCTACTAAGTCTGTTGCTACACGGCAATATTTTACAAAATCCTAAATCATTTTACAAAACCCAAATATTCATTTGGCATTATCTTACAAAGCCCAAATATTCATTTGGCACTATTTTTACAAAGCCTAAATATTTATTTGGCACTATTTTACAAAGCCCAAATAATTGTTTGGCACTATTTCATAAAACCCAAATATTATTTTGGCAACTATCTCATAAAGCCCAAATGCTATTTTGGCACACATTTACAAAATCAAATATTATTTTGACATTTGTTACTCATCTCTCAAAAATATTGCTTCCATAAGATTAATGGAAGTTATGTCTATTATTTCCATAAACAAGCTTATCTACAAAGCCCAGCTGGGTTAGGTCAGCCCACACACAAATCTCAGAAAATGGAGAACACGTGAACTGGTCAGCCAAATCCCAGCAGCAATTAAATAGCTGGAGCTCCTTCCCATCAGGTCTCAACTTGTCCAATCAGATCAGAAAAGGGACACGTGTCCACCAGGGGATGAATCCTTTCTCTACAAGCTGAAATCCCATCATTCCTCAAGTGACATAAAGCTAAAGGTGATGTGACAGAAAGCTGAAAAAGCTTCAGCCAGCTGTCACTTCTTTCTCCTTCAACTCATTTCAGTGAAAGAACCCAAAGCTGCCATGACAATGCCTTCAAAGCTCCTGAAACAAAATGAAACTAGCTCATTTTCATACCAAAAATATGTATTCTCTGGTTCATGAACCAAGCATATGAACTCCAAATGGGGAAACTTAGGGAAATGTGGTTTTGATGGTACCAAGGGGATCCTAGTAGAGTTCCCAACAAGGGCTCCAAGGTTGACAACTGGCTTGGGGTGGTCCAATCTACCCTAGGGAACTCTGATTTTAGTTGCAGCATAACCAATATCATCAGCCTTAAGCATACCTTAATCCCATCAGCCAAGGCTAATCAGCATTCAATGCTAAGCCAGAAACCCAGTCGTTACTGCCCAAAACAGCAACAACCTTCTAAAGTTGAGCTTACTACTCTTAGATAAAAATCCTAAGAACGATTTCCTAAGGATTTTTTGAAAGATTGGGAAAGATTTAGCAAAGATTATTTTGCTAATCACCCCCTAAAAACTCAGGTATAAATGAAACTCTCCATTAATGCTACAAAAAACTTACAACCAACACACGACCAACTCACTAAGCTACACACCAAGATTTTTCCTTAAGCTCTCTGCAAAGAGTCTTCTTTTAACTCTGAAAAATCATTAAGTTCTTAGTCTCAAGCTTGGGAATCAAGTTCCCCATCTCTTAGCTCACAAACACTTCTCATAGCTCTACTCATAAAACACTTACTTACCCCAGCAGAAAGCTCCATCAACTTTGTTATACTACCCACTCATTACTATACACTCTCACCCATACTACTCACTAAGGCTGTCCACGGGTCGGGTCAGGTTGGTTTTGGACCCAACCCGGACTCAACCCACTGGCGTTGGGTGAAGGGTGGAGGAACCCGGACTCGACCTGCTAGAAAAATCGATCGAGTTGATTTCGGGTGAGGGTGAAAGTCGGCCGGGTCGGACGAGTCGCCGAAATAAAGAAAGCATCAAAATCTGAAGAAAAAAAAAAAAAAAAAAAAAAAAAAAAAAAAAAAAAAAAAAAAAGGTGGTCGCTGGAACCTAGAGAAACTCACTGGATTCTGGAAATATTCGCCAGATTCTGCATTTTTGCCTAAAAATTGTTTGGACTTGGCTGGATCTCCTCGAATCTAAATTTGACCTTGCCAGATCTACTTGAATCTAAGCTCGATATCGCCGGATCTACTTGAATCTAAGCTCAATCTTACCAAATACGATCGAGATCTCGCCAGATCTCCTCGAATCTAAGCTTGATCTTGCTAGAGTTGGCCGGATTTGTATAGAACATCGGGTGGCTCGAGTTTTGGAGAAGAAAACCGCCACTCGACCCGCCGTCGTCGGGTCTTGGGCATGGAAACCCGTAACCGACTAACAAGAGAGTCGGTTTGGGCTGAAATCGGGTGGAGATTGGGTAGTTTGGTCGGTCCGGTGAGTGTGGGTCGGGTCTGGACACCCTTACTCCTCACTATAGTCTCTCACTCATTACTCATACTACTCACAAATGATTATCTCTACTCACTACATATATTATACTTATGAGTATGCCATAGCACCATAATGATCATGCTGCGCTACCTGAAATCCCTCTTTCTCCCTTCATCTCACACTAAGTTTTCTCCATTATTTGTTATTATGGAACCCATGTCATTTATTTATTCATTTACTATTAATGGTTACGATGTAACTGTCACTATAGAATTTTTCCCTCATACTGTTGTATTAGAAGACTCTTCTCTAGAGCTAACAGACGATGAGTTTGAAAACATAGAAATTTCCTTTGATTTGTGAAGTAGTTAACAGATTGAAGTTTATTCTGTTTGTATTACTTTACCGTTGGGCCGTTTTCTGCAGAAACACTTTACCGCTGGGCTATCTTTTGCAAAAACGTTTTACTACTGGGCCATATCTTACAGTATGTTTTTTAATCTTGTTGATATGTCTGCTGTAGGGATTGTTCATGAGCCACTCTTGTTAGTTCCAATCTAAGCCCAAGGCATAAAATATAGTGGATTTCTTGGATTTTCACCGATAGCCTTTGGGCCGTGCATCAAGCCCATCGTTGAGTTTCGGTTTAGACCCCCAACCTGTTATAAATCTTATTTGTCGGAAGGAAGACTTTTTCGCCCCTAACACTCTCTTAATACGTCTTCAATGCCTTTGAGAACAACCAAAAAAGAAAGAATAAAAAAGTAAACTAAAATAGTAAAAAAAAAAAAAAAGAGAGAAAAGAATATATGATGTAGGGTGTATTACAAAATAATATGTTAAAATAAATAAAGTAACTTTTTAACGTGTCAAAATAGTATTTTTTTTTAGAACTCTAATCACAATTGTCTTACAAAAATGACACTTTACTGTAGGGTGACAATTTTTTTTATGTGAATGCAAGCATCACCATTGGTGGTTGTAAAATAACTTTTTATCTATTTTACTACCTCAAACTCCAATTTAGTGCCTAACATTGGTGAAACCAAAGACAAAAATTTTTTGCCTACTTGCTACAACTAGCAATTCACTGTAGTAAAAATGCATAAAAAAATATTATTTTATCTCCTTTGTTGGGTTTCGTGGCAAAGAGGAAGAGAAAGGAAGTGAGAAAGAAATTAATAAAAAAAAGAAGTGTTTGGCTAATAGTAAAAATAAGACTATTGATATAAGGTATGTTATGAAATTGTGTGTTAAAATAAATAAAATAACTTTTTGAGTTGTGAATGCTCGTAAGATGACATTTTACTCTAACTTGATTGATAAAACTTTGAGTTTTAGCTTCATTGGTGTGGCATACATTTTTGTGTTTTGGTTGTTAAAATATCTTTTTAGGCCATTTTAGCACCAATAAAGCTAATAACCTTTCTGTTCCTCAAAAAAAAAAAAAAAAAAAAAAAAAAAAAAAACCTTTCTCTATCTCTAAAAAAAGCACTAATAAAGCAGCCAATCTTGGCGTGCTGCATTTTCAACCTTTCTTCGTATTATTTCTATTTGTGAGCACTCCACTAATACTGCGTTCAGCTTGTCGTATTCCATTTTCTACTTGTATCTTGGCGTGCTGCATTTTTTGTCTTTCTTCCGACACTATTATAGGGACGGAGCTGTTCATTGGCTAGGGGGCAGTGGCCCCTAGATTTAAAAAAAAAAAAAAAAAAAATCATAATAGTATATACATTCTGAATTTTTTTAACATTTAGGTCCAAGATAATTACTTTTAACCCCCTCTCTTCCCAACAATTTACAAATCGACCCTTAGAACCCAACCAAAAAAAAGCTCATCACTTTAGTTGATGGCCTCTTCACAGGCAAACAAACTAAATCCCCAAAAAATAGTAACAAATCCTTGAACTGTGAGATATATTAAAAAAAAAAAAAAAAAAAACCTCTTTTGACATCCATTCTGCATTGTTCTTGAGGAATGAGAAGGCAACTCACAAAAATCTAGTAGACACTGTAATATTTGGAAAGCCACTCACTCTACTCTCTTAAGCATGTTTATTTGAGAGAGAAAGGATTTGTCACTCTTAGCTCTCTTTTGTGTGGCCATAAGCTATTGAGTGTGTTAATAAGAGGACTACATGTGTGGCTATTAAGTTTTGAGGGAATACAACTATTTGACTTGCTAAGTTACTGTCTGTTTTGATGGAGAAGGGAAGGAGGGAGAGTAGAGTAGAATTTGCTAAAAATAAGTTAATTTTATGCTAAATTTAGTCTACTTTATTCTACTTCCCTCAATCCAAACGAACCATTAATGCGCTACATGCGTGGCTATTTAATTTTAAGGAAATACTTCTAATATTTAACTAGTTAAATTGGTTTAACTTGAAAGTTGAAACGTTTGAGATTTTTTTTTTAATCTTTTTTGGAAAACATTTGAGGTATGGGCTTTTCTTATCTTCTCATTGTTTACATATTTTTTTTAATTTTCAATTAGTAAAGCTATAAAGTTTGAAATTGATGAAATATTTGAAAATTAATTAAATAAATAACGAAATGAGCTAATGAAAACATTAATTTTTATAAAATAGTCTCATTTCATTACAAGTCAAGAAACTTTTTCACCCCGAGTCCAATGTCTGGCTCTGTCCCTGACTATTTGTAAGCTGTGAGCACTCCACTAATAATGCAGTTCAGCTTGTCGTACTCCATTTTCTATTGTATTTTTCGTCTCTATTCTTTATTTTTAAGAACCTCATAGGGTGAGGGAAAGTCTTACACCAATTGAGAAAGCAAAAGAAGAAACAAAAATAAAGAAAAACACTTGAGAGATTTCTTGAACTTTCACAGAACAAACTAAACCTCTTCAGTCTTCACTCCTCACTAAATTTTCTGCGGATTCTCTTTGGTTACTTTCGTTTCCCATATTTCCTTGTTCCTTCCTTCCCACGAACGAATCATGTCAATCATCGGAGAGGCTGCTTTATCCGCTTTCTTTGAGGTGCTGTTTAAGAAGCTAGCCTCCTCTGATTTGTTGAAGATCATTCAGCAAGAACAACTTCATGCTGAGCTCAAGAAGTGGAAGACATCGTTATTGAAAATCCGTGCGGTTTTGGATGACGCAGAAGAAAAGCATGAAGTTGCAGGTTGGTGAAGATCTGGTTGGATGAACTCCAAGACTTGGCTTATGATGCAGATGACATCTTGGACGAGTTTGCTACTGAAGCTTTGCGACGTAAGTTGAATGCAGAACCGGGCACAAGTAAGGTACGGAATTTCCTCCCTGCTTGTTGTGTAAGTTTCAATCCAAGTTTTGTTATGTTCGATGCCAATATGCGGTCCAAGATTGAAGATATCAATACAAGACTGCAAAAAATTGTGACAGAAAAGAATGATCTGGGATTGATAGAAAATAGTGGGGGAAGGATTAGAACAACAAGATCATGGGTGGCCACAACTTCTCTGGTGAATGAAAAACAAATTTATGGCAGGGATAAAGATAAAAAGGCTATTGTTGATTTGTTGCTAAGCCGTGAATTGAGTGATGCTCAACTCTCTGTGATTCCCATACTTGGTATGGGGGGATTGGGTAAGACAACTCTTGCCCAACTAGTCTACAACGACAATGATGTGAACTGTTATTTTGATTTGAAAGCATGGGCTTGTGTTTCTGATGATTTTGACATTGTAAGGGTAACAAAAGTAATACTAGAATCTATCATTGCTCCCGAGACTTACGATGTTAATGATTTGAATTTACTACAAGTCAAATTGAAGGAGAAACTATCTGACAAGAAGTTCTTGCTCATTCTGGATGACGTTTGGAATGAAGATTACAACGATTGGACTAAACTACGTAGTCCTTTTGAATTTGGCGCACCAGGAAGTAAGATTATTGTCACAACTCGGAATCATGGTGTTTCATTAACAATGGGAACTACTCCAACTTACGAATTGAAAGATTTGTCAAATGATGCTTGTTGGCGTGTATTTACTCAACATGCATTGGGGGCAACAGATTTTACTATGCATCCAGAACTTGAAGAAATTGGTAGAGATATTTTAGATAAGTGTAAGGGTTCACCTTTAGCAGCAAAAGTATTGGGAGGCCTTTTACGCGCTAAACACAGTTGTGATGAGTGGAAAAATGTGTTAAACAGTAAGATTTGGGATATTCCAGAAGAGAAAAGCAGTATTCTTTCAATTCTTAAATTAAGCTACGAGTATCTCCCTTCACATTTAAAAAGGTGTTTTGCATATTGTTCTCTATTCCCAAAGGATTATAAATTCAAGGAAAAAGAGCTAGTCTTGTTATGGATGGCAGAAGGTTTGGTTCAAGAAACAGAGAGAAACAAGCCGATGGAAGATATTGGAAGTGAGTATTTTCAAGATCTACTTATGAGATCATTTTTTCAACAATCATACAGTAATGAATCACTCTTTGTCATGCATGATCTTATCAATGATGTAGCTCAATGGGCAGCAGGAGGCTTGTGCTACAGATTGGAAGATACATTGTGTGGTAATAACCAATCTGATATTTTTTAAAAGGTACGCCATTTCTCTTATGTTCAATCTATGTATGATGGAATTAAAAAGTTTGAAGATTTCCCCAAAGATATGCATCTACGAACCTTCATGTCGTTACCAATAAAAAATTGGGGCTATTTAACAAATGACGTTCCTAGTTGTTTATTGCCACAATTAAGATATCTAAGGGTATTATCCTTAAGTGGATATCAAATCTTTGAGATACCAAATTCAATTAGTGATTTGAAACACTTAAGATACCTCAACCTTTCTAACACTTCAATTAGGAGTTTACCAGCATCAACAAGTTCTTTATACAATTTGCAGACATTGTTATTGAAAGGTTGTTCTCGCCTCACAAAGTTACCAATGAAAATTGGGAATCTTGTCAATCTTCGACATCCAGATATTACAAATGCAGATTCAATCAAAGAGATGCCAATGGGAATAGAAGAATTAAAAAACCTACAAACACTATCCAATTTTATAGTTGGGAAAGATACTGGATCCAAGATAGGAGATTTATTGAACTTGGAGTTCCTTCGGGGAAGACTTTGTATTTCAAGCTTGGAGAATGTGCTTGATGTTGAGGAGGCAAGAAAGGCCAATTTAAATGGTAAAAAGGGTTTAGATGCATTAGTGATGAAATGGGAGCATGCAATAGATGATATACAAGACAGTGGAATTGCAATAGATGTTCTTAATATGCTTCGACCTAATATAATGGTGAAAACACTTTTCATTGAGGGCTATGTTGGTACACAATTCCCAACATGGTTAAGAGATCCTTCCTTTTCTAATATGGTAGAGCTAAAGATTGACAGATGTGGAAAATGTATGTCCTTACCTGCGGTCGGACAACTACCCTCTCTTAAATACCTTGTCATTATAAGAATGGGTCGGGTGCAAATTGTTGGTCCTGAGTTTTATGGGGATGGTTGCTTGAAGCCTTTTCGATCGTTAGAGACCCTTTGCTTTGATGATATGCAAGAATGGCGAGATTGGATTCCTTGCAAAGATGAGTATGAAGAATTCCCTCACTTGCGTGAGCTTTCTATCTCTCGATGCCCCAAATTGCAAGGAAAATTGCCCCGCCATCTCTCATCTTTGGTAAAATTTTCTATTCATGAGTGTGAGCAATTGGTTGTTTCAATTCCAAGCCTACCAAAGCTTCACGAATTTGAAATTGTGGGATGCAAAGAGGTGAACAAGAGCACGGTTGAGTTATGCCTGCTAAAGTCCATGGTTCTTTCTATCCCAGATCTGAAAAGCTTGACGGAGGAGTTCATGCATGGGTTAGTGAAGGTGGAAAATCTGACAATAAATGATTGCAAGGAGTTGACATCTCTATGGTTAAATAGGTTCATGTCCCTTGTAACACTACATATGATATCGTGCCCAAGTCTCGTCAACATCAATTGCTTGACGTCTATGTTAAGGACACTGAAAATTGTAGGTTGCAGTGCTTTGAAATCCTTGCCAATGTCCAATTGCACATGTATAGAATATGCAACTATTGAGGAATGTAATTCTTTGATGTTCATATCAAGAGGCCAGCTACCTCCAACTTTGAAAAGGCTAGAGATAAATGATTGTGAGAATTTGCAGCTTGTGGTAGACAAGGGGGAGGCTTCTTCTTCGTCACCTTCTTCTTTATTGATGAATGAGGAGAGTCTTTGTAGCAACTTCAACTGTGAATCTCTTCTTGAGCACTTGGAGATTAGAGATTGTCCATCCCTAAAGTACTTATGCGACCTACCTGCCACACTTAAACACCTTGACATTTGGGGATGCTCAGAGTTGACATCCTTATCATTTAGAAACCAGTTACCTACCGCCCTTGTAAGCCTTATTGTATGGTTTTGTCCAAAGCTAGAGTCAATAGCAGACAAGTTACTCAATAATGCGTCTCTTGAACAGCTTGAAATTTGGAATTGTGAAAATCTTAAATCCTTACCTGAGGGTCTACACAAATTGTGCCATCTCAATAAGATCGATATAAATAGGTGTCCTAGTGTTGTTTGCTTCCCAGATGGAGGGTTGCTCCCCACCAGCCTGAGAGAGCTTTCAATTAGAGACTGAGAAATTGGAGGCCTTGCCCAATGGCATGCACAACCTAACCTCGCTTCAAGAGTTAAGCATATGTGATTGTCAAAGCCTTAAGTCCTTTCCGGAAGATGGTTACCCCTCCAACTTAACATCACTTTGGTTGAAAGGTGTGAATATCCGTAAACAAGTATTTGAATGGGGATTCCACAAACTCATATCTCTCAGATATCTTTGCATTTATGGTGAATTTCTAGATTGGAAGTCGTTTCCTGATAAGGAAGATGGGAAGATAGTGATGATGTTGCCTACCTCTCTTGTCGAACTGAGAATTGTAAATTTTCAAAATATAGTATTCCTATCCTCCAAGGACTTTCAAACCCTCTCTTCTCTTCAACGACTGTCGATTGTCAATTGCCCTAAACTTGCATCCCTCCCAGAGAAGGGCCTGCCTACCTCGCTTGTGAAGCTACATATTAGATTGTGTCCTGTGCTGAAACAACACTGCAAGAAAGGCAAAGGGCAAGAGTGGTTCAAGATCGTGCACATCCCTTATGTTGAGATTGATGGCAAGTTGGTCTATGAGCTAGAGGAGGAGGAGCAGGAGCAATAATTGTGTAAAACAGAGACGAAAAAGTACAAATATTTCCTCCTTCCAGGTACAACATTTACAAAGGAAAAGTATATATATATATATATATATATATATTTTTTTTAAATCCTAAACGTATTGGTATAAGAATTTGTACATAATAGTGCTTGTTACATTTTTGATAAAGAAAAGTTGATTTCTACAATAAACCCAAATGAAAGAACAAATTGGTATCCCTGTGTGGATTTAGAAAAATATGATTTTATAATTGTTCTCAAAATTTCAAAACATGGAGTTACATGAACTTCTGGCACTTTGATTTTTTAGCTCATCAATATCTCTTATAGTTTGTAATTTATTTTAATTATATAAAAACTGTTTTTGTTAAGGACACGTAGTTATTCGATGAAATGTCTGAAAGCAATATTGAATTGTGGAATTTGCTGCTTGCAGGTTATATATATATATATATATATCATGTTGTGGAACATCTTGATCAGTGGATATGCAAATAATTGCTTGATGGCTTTTCTATGCTATGCCCAAGCAGAATGTCATTTCAACCAAAGATTATGCTTTGTATGGATAATCGATGCATTGACATCTGTGCTGCAGATGGCAGGTATTCCATAAATGTATTGAATGAAATTTCATAGTTTCATTAAAATGTGTACCAACCTTATATCTTGATTTCATTAGAATGCAAGAGCCCTTTAGTTTGGATTGTATCTCAATGTCAGCCCTTTAATTTATTGAATCAAATTCCATTGGTAATTGGCTCTCTATTTGGGAGGAGAGATGTTTTACTGATACTGATCTTTTTTCTTCTGTTATTCTTGTTAATGCAGCAGCTCGTTGGGCTATATGGAAATGCAAGAATGTGGGCATGTTTGAAGGGAAGGTTGTCAATGCTTCTCAAACTCTTAATTACTGCAGCCATATGATCACAATCTGTCAAGAACCAATGGTTGGGAATCATTCTCTAAGAAGTTGTAAACCTCCTGTGTGTAATTGGATATGATTTGTTGATTGTTGATTGCCTATTGTCGAGTGTCACAAGTGTTGATCTTAGTGGAAGTTAGTACCAAACGAAAGAGTTGCTGGTCAGCTGCAAGCTTTGTCAGACAATTCATGAAGCCTTGTCCTGTGTACTTATGAAAGGCGTGAGCATGGGTTTGCAGCCTTTGTTGTGGAATGCAAACACCAAGCTGTGAACCTGTGAGATACAAGCTTTCAAGGCATTGATGTGCTGCGTTTGCAATTTTCTAAGCATTGTTTTCATCAAGTCCCTAGGTGAATCCTCAGTAATGCTTGTAAGCTTGCCAATTCTTAGTGTATGCCATGGTACCTTTATTTCCATAAAAGTCACATGGAAGTATAGAACAAAAAACCAAGGTCTTATTCGTCACATAATTTTTGTTTGTAAAATCTCAGGCAAGTTTTTCATTGGTCATTCGAGCTAAAGGAGGCTAACCTGTTATTGTAGATGTTCAGAACCAGTGAGAACATATAAATGGCAAAGCAATGCAACTCATTTTGCAAGTCTGGTGATTACAAATATTTTTCTTGTCTTCATTTAAATTTAGGTATATATGTGCCACTGATCTACATGTTTTGGTTTTTTCCTTTTTCGTCTTGGTGAATAGGATACTGCTCCACTTCCTTGCTAACTGTTGATATTGAATTTCTCCACAGGCATCTGCAATTCCTACAACAGGCTTTTGGAAGCAAGAACTTCATAATGCCATAATGCTTTCTCTTTTCCTTATGTGATTTCCCTGCCCTTCAGTCCTAAGGATCATAGACTACCCACCAAACTTCACCAACTTGTAAATTGTAATTTTTCTCCTTTTATGCATGTATTTTAATGAGAAGACTTGTTATGCTTAATTCACAGCTTTAGATCACAGTAATGATGGAACTTAATTGTTTTTGAAACTCTTTTATGTGAGGGATTTATTAGTTTTTTAAATTATTTTTATGTGAGGGATGTATTATAATGTTGCTGCTTACCTTTTTCAGTAGCATGTCCTGTGGCGTTCAAAAACACACTCTTTTCAACATATGGAACTCTCCATGTGGTTATTTGACAGTAAGCTTTTCGTGGCTTACTGCATTGAAGTTTATGGCTATAAACAGTCTATGTTGAACATTTTATTCTATTTTGCTAACAGAATTTTATGAGGTGTATTGTAAGAGTAACCTTGACTAATTTAGTTCCTACTCTTTTTAGCTAAGCAACTATGACTAAAGGTATGTATTAGATAGCTCGTATTGCTATTTAAACAACACAGGTCCAGGGTTGCTCTCATTAGTTGGATACATCACATAGTTGTCAATTGGAGATTATAACGTGTAGCTTGACCTCTCTTTCACAAAAGTCAGAAGTGCCAAAAATTAGTTAGTCTCTGACTCTCTGTAATTGAAATTTTATACATCTTTTTTCTAATTGCTGTTGTCCAAACAATTGAATTGTTTATAGGAATTGGGAACCTTATCACTTTGCATCAGTAGGATTTGGGGACTGTGAAATTAGATGATGAGAGGAGATTGAAGGAGAAATTGGAGCTGAGAGCTTGAAATTACGACCAGGTGGAGTATCAGTCTGACTGGCGCAAAGAGAGGGAGAGCTCGCAGAGTAGCTACAGAAAGCTTCTGAAGACCAAACTGGAGAATTGGTTGAGAATAAAAGAATCACTTGGCATTGCACATTGTACATAAAAAGTTGAAATCATAGCTTTAAGATCTACCTACCACCATAGTGAGTCCTATATTAATTGAACTATCTAGTAAGCCCATCTTCATTATTGTTTTTTTTTTTTTTTTTTCCTTCTAAATTTTTATTGATAGTGAAACATAGAATTTTAGCTTTTTATTTGATAATTTTGTCTATATCAATTTCATTTCAGAATTTCAGCTACTTTACTATTGACATTGGATGTAAAGTGAAATATTTACCCTGCATTACATTGATTTTTATTGGAATCTTGGAGAGAAAGTCGCATTAGTGAAATTTGAAGATCAGGTGATAAACTTTTGGGTTGTGATAGGCTGATAGTTTCTTATTATTGTTAACTATGAAGGTCTATTGCTGATAATTTCTTATCATTTTCCACAAAGATCATGTTCACTTTCAAAGATTTCAAAATGGACCTATAAAAGAAGGGACACAACAAAAAAGGAGGTTTGTGCCATAATTCAAAAATATTCTTCTCAGTTTGCACATGCCCTTTATGAAAAGTTGATTCCTGTATAGGTTATTTACCATCTCACTTTATTTATACTTATAGTACTTCTTAATTTGTATTCGGGTACATATTAGACCCTCCCACTATATTACCCAAACCATCAATTTTTTTTCTTATTTAATCGTTCTATTTAGTTAATGTGAATTAATAGGAGGGACTTTGTTGCAGACATTGAATGAAAAGAAGCAGCCTAGCTATTTGTAAGGATCCATCCCCCCGGTAGAAGGTATAATGTTGAAAACAACACCCAAGAAAGAATTTGTATCTTGCTGAATATACATAGTTTTTCAAAACAAAGTCTAATTATAGGATAGATATGAGATTTATATAGAAATGGAAAACTTTGGCTTATATTTTTACTCGTTATTTGAATTTAAGTTAGTTTTAGCATGGTGAGATGATTGACATGATTATGTTTCAGCGTAAACAACCTTCCCTACTATTCTTTGATCTTTGAAAATAAAATTTCAATGTTGATGATGGACCTGGGAGAATGCTTAAGGCACATATTATTAGCTGATTGTTCAATCCTTTTGTTTCCATCTTCCTCTCTGCTGCACATTTTATGGTCTGCTCAGCATTGTGGGCCAGTCTCCAGTGAATCTATAGCTGAGGAAAGAAAATCCCAAAGGGCAAACAAACAATGAACTTTTCATGTGTGTTTATGTAAAGTGCCTCTTTCTTTGGTCTTATCCATCTTTTAAAACAACAAGAAGTTAGAGATAACTACTAGAAATTTGTGTTGGAAGCTGATATGCTTTAATTTTCTTTTGATTTGTTTTAATTTAGTGTATGCCATAAATGTCACATAGCAGTATAGAACAAAAAACCAAGGTCTTTAGTCCTCAATTTTTATATTTGTAAAATTTCAGGCAAGTTGTTCATTGGTCATTCAAGCTAGAGGAGGCTAACCCGTTATTATAGGTGTTCAAAACCAGTGAGAACATGTAAATGGCAAAGCAATACATCTCATTTTGCAAGTCTAGTGATTACAAATATTTTTCTTGTCTTCATTTCAATTCAGGTATATATGTGCCACTGCTCTACGTGTTTTGTTTTGTTTCATTTTTGGTCTTGTTGAATAGGATATGCCTCCAATTCTAACTGTTGATAATGAATTTCTCCACAGGTATCTGCAATTTTCTATAACAGGCTTTTGGAAGCAAGAACTTCGTAATGCCATAACGCTTTCTCTTTTCCTTATGTGATTTCCCTGCCCTTCAGTCCTAAGGATCTCAGGCTACCTACCAAACTTTACCTACTTGTAAATTGTAATTTTTCTCCTTTTAAGCATATATTTTAATGAGAAGACTTGTTAGGCTTACTTTACAGCTTTAGATCACAGTAATGATGGAACTTATATAGTTTTTGAAAAAAAAAATTCTTGGGAGGGATGTATGAGTTTTTGAAATTCTTTTTGTGTGAGGGATGTATTATAATGTTACTGCTTGCTTCTTTCAGTAGCATGTCCTATGGATTCAAAAAACAGGCTCTTTTTGACATATGAAAATCAAATGAATGTTTAAATTTTACATAGTTGTCATGGAACTTCCATGTGCTTATTTGACAGTAAACTTTGTTTAGCTTACCGCATAAATGTTTACAGGTATACCCGGTCTATGTTGAACACTGCACTCTATTTTGTTTAACATTGTGGTGTATTATA
Organism: Quercus variabilis; assembly: GCA_030445155.1. NCBI lineage: Eukaryota > Viridiplantae > Streptophyta > Magnoliopsida > Fagales > Fagaceae > Quercus > Quercus variabilis. The sequence continues at coordinate 4,837,670 of CP129448.1, read as the reverse complement.
AGAGTAACCTTAGCTAATTTAGTTTCTACTCTTTTTAGCCAAGTACCTATGACTAAAGCCAACGGGGGCTTGGCTGAGTGGGTAAGGCTCGGGCACTTTGTGCAACACACCTAGGTTTGAGTCTCGCTACCCACAGGAGTCTGTTGGTGGGCAAACTTAGTGGGGGGTGTACTCAACTGAGATGACTCCCACATAGGAAAAGGCGACCCTTCAGCTGGGTGGATGTCTAGCCTGGCTTCCTGTTTGGGGGTGTAATATAACCATAAAGGCCCCTATTTTTCATTCTCAAAAAAAAAAAAAAAAAAAAAAAAAAAAGTACCTATAACTAAAGGCATGTGATAGCTCATATTGCTATGTAAACAATACAGGTTCTCTTTATTTGTTACTAGAATCCCAATGCTTAAGGGCTCTCTTTAGGTGGATACATCACATAGTAGGGCAATTAAATCAATTGGTGATTTATAATGTGTAGCTTGACCTCTCTCTCACAAAAGTCAAAAGTGCCAAAAATTAGTCTCTAAGGGCCGTTTGGTAGCGGTGTATAAGTACAGGTTTGAAATGATATGAAAATTTTGATTTAATAAACATTGTACGAATTCGTGTTTAAAGTATTTATAATGCAAAAAATGTGTTAAATATTTTAAAACGTGAAAAAATATAATTGTGAGTTTAGTAGGTGTATGTGTTTTTTTTTTTTTTTTTTGGTTGAAAGGAACCTTAAATAAACTAAACAGCCAAAATGGCTAAGTTAGCGGCTGAATGCCTACAAAAGCTTTCCCCACTCTCATCCGAATATACTAGGGCTAAAATATCATCAGATGGGAGAATATCAAAAATTACAAATTCTTCTTGTAAATAACATCCTTCCCTAGCTAGTGCATCAGCACATTTGTTTGCCAAGAAGAGCTCTAACGCATCAATACTCCTTGCTGTTTGATTGCAGATTATTGCTGGACAGTATATATGTGTGTGTGTGTTTTTTTTTTTTTTAAGTGATTACTCTACCATAAAAGTATGTCATTTTATTTAAGGAGGGAGAAAAAGAAAGAAAAAAAGAAGGGAGAATGATAGATGATGTGAAAGAGGTGGGACCATGGGAGACAAAAAAAGATAAAAAAATAAAAATAAAAAGGGGTTGAAGCATGAGACTCCTGTTTCGGTTATGCTTGATCAAGTGGGTCACATAATTTTTAATTTATTTATAAAATGATCACTCAATAATGTTACTTGAAAACTATAGCAATGTAACTTAAAAACTAAAAATGAGTTCTCAAAATATATGTTTTAAATAACGTAATTTGAGAATTGTAACTCAGTTTATTCTTAATAAATATCATTACCAAACACCTTTTTTTTTTTTACCTCCACAAGCCTTTGGGGGGAAAAGGTAAATCCTTGAGTGTGTGGGTGAGGCCAAGTAGGGCCAAGAGACCACATGCAAAAAAAGACATGGCATCCCTTACTGCCCATGGGGGGATAGATAAATCCGGGTGTGGGTGAGGCTAGGCAGCGCCAACAGACCACATGTCAAAAGAGGTACATGTCATGCTAGTGTGTTTCGGTTCTTAGTGACATTTTCTTCTTGGTGGCACCTTAGGTGAAGTTTCTAGTTTTGAAATGGTATTGAATATTTTTATTTCTCACAGTGAATTAAATATAATTTCATAGTTATTTTGGAAAGCTTGGTGCTATATTATTTCTATCATTCTTGTCATGTTGTTAATGAAATTGATTTTGCATAAATTAAATGAAAATTTCCAAATTATAGCATGCTTTGTAAAATGCTTATTATCATGAAACTTGCATTTCCCCTACCCTATTAATTATGCTATTTACTAGGTCTTAACTTATTCCACTCTCCAACAATTTTACAGATAAATTTGCTATACCTCGGGCATGGTGCTTGTTTTATCAATGGTGATTAGAGCATTATTGAGAGATTTATGCTATGATTGGTTGGTGACTCAACTTACTAAATTTATCGAGACCATAGCTAATTCTATCGGAGGTTGGGCTCTTGAGATTTGTTAGCCTTGGACATAGTAGGCCTAGATTTTGTCATTGAGGTTGCCTATCCTAGGAAGAATTGTGATTATATGTTGATCCACTTGGAGTTTTGGAATTTTATGTATATTTGGAGGCATCATTTGTCATTTGTATTGTTTGTAAATGTCGCATAGAGCTCTGACTTATATTGTAGAGAGTTTACAATATATTTATTTATTTTATCAAATGGAAAGGGAAAAAAAATTCCCCTACAATATCTCTTTAAGGCTCAGTTTTTCATGTTTTGAACCCTTTTGGGTTTGGGGCGTGACACCAATGGCATGGCTTTCTAATGCCATGCAGGTGCCTACACATGGCAGGCTGGTGGCTGCACTTAGGCATAGTATGGCAAGCTGCCATGGCTGCTACTTCAATGTTGACAACTTTGAGGGGAAGATAGTACCTATAAACAATTAAACATGCATCAGAAATTGTTAAAATAGTAAGCAATTTAAGTGTGCTTGAAAACAGTGATACTTAATAAGCGAATCAACATAGCAGGTTAATTGGCTTTTTGCATATTTTTTGGTCATCCAAGCTAATGCTAGGCCTGACTTTGGTCAGCATTTTTTCTTCCTCTTTTTTGTACTACTTGTGCTTCTCATATTATTGGCAGTTATTAGTTTATAACCAGAGCATGGCATTTCGCTTAGCATCCCAAACGTCTTTTCGTAGAAGTGCCAGAGTTCTGACCTAATCAAAGGATATATTAAGTAGCAAAATTAGTTGACGAGAATTAAAAAAATGTTAAAAGAAAAATATGAAGAAGAAAGTATTTGATATAGAATTATACTGTTTGTATGGAAAAAATTTTAGGTACTTCCAAAGCATGGAGACATGGTGTTCCCTCCTCTCATATTCATAGACATGAACTCCACTATGAATGTGAGAGTAGAAAACATCATTTTTCATACTCAGAGAGTACTTAAGAATTACTCATTTGTATGATATATATACACACCAGTATGCCAAGAACTGAAATGGCACATACTTCCCATATACATGTTCAATCTCTCTTTGTACCGTTTGAATGGTGGAATTTCTCACATGAACCTACATAATTAAGAAAACGTCAATCATATTCATATGTTTAGTTTTTCAACGGTAGCAATGACAAAAGCATGAGGAAGAACCAAAAGGATACCTTTCTTAGATGCCAAATAGTTTCAGAATCTGTTGGAATGACATGGTAATATCCCATGCACATAAGCTCATTGGCACATGTAAAAGTACCAAATCCATCAATTTCTTTCAACTGTTTAGCCAACTTATCGTAGTTGCTGGATTTGGCAAAGCTTGCTCCTTTACTGGCCTCTTCAAGTTGTGCTAGTTGAATCCTGCCTTCAACAATATCCCCGGCAAGTTTCAAAATGTGACTTGCTCTATACGCAAGATTGCATCTTGAAGCCAGAAAGCCTTCATCAAGGTTTGCTAATTCTGTTGGGCTAGGAAAATTTCCAATGGTATCATAGTCAGAAGCAATGTTGTGTGGTTCATCCGTAGCCTGACAAGTTTTGCAGTTTAGACATGAATAATCATCATCATCGCCATGTCCAATATCAGCTGGAACACAGTCTGCTTTGATAGACCCAGAATTTGTAAAATTCGTTGAAACCTTGGACTCTTGTGGTATGGGTGTGTTAGGAATGAAGTGGTCCTCATTGGGTTTTGGGGTATTAAAGTTGGCACTTGTAGCAGCAGCTGCAGAATCAGCCACAAATAATAGACTGGATGATTGAGGCTGCAGTTCCAACTGAAGCTCACAAAGGGCTCTAGCTATGCTTAAAGTCCTGGACCACCTATTGAAGTCTTATTAGTGTTAATTTAGCGAATCTAGTGGTCTAGTTACTAAAAAGAAAAGAAAAAGACTAGTGATTTTGAAGTTTTTACTCTCTTTGTCAAAAGAGTCATATTTATGGTCCAAGTTATATCAGAGGAGTGGATAGTTTGGTTTCTAAAATGGGGAATAGTTGTAAGTATATAGTAGTAGTAGTAGATTTTTTGTTGGGGAATCCATACGTACTATAATATCATTTTTGGTAAGGTGTGAGATATGAGTTAGTACTACTACTTATTAGTACTTACATAGTAGAGGTCATTAATTGACACGAATGGGAAGGTAGAATGTCAAACAGTTGGCAGGTATGGGAAATGAAAGCATATGTGTGTGTATATATATAGATATATTTATAGCAAAATGGAAGTAGTAAAAAGAGAGAGAGACTGACTGGCAGTTGCAGAGGAGCATGCATTTCACCATGTCTTCAAACAAGGTAGGAGACCTAAACACCCTGCCCACAAAGCTGCTCTCCTTCTTCTTCTTCTCATTGTTGTCGGGAGAGACTGGGAGAGTTATGGCAGTAAACGCGGACATGGAGTGAGCGAGGGGCCCACTGGTGTTGAGAAATACAGACCATCACTGATTTTGAATCTGAATCTCCAAGACCAAGACGGAGTGGGCGGAGAAGTGTCTTGGAAACGGGGTCCCACTGATTTGGTGGCATCATGAATGGTCCATGGCTACACACTGCTTTCTCCAGTTCAAAACTCTCCTCCTCCTCCTCCTCCTCCGCTGCCCCCAGTGGCAACTCTAACACCACCACCCCACCACTACTCATCTTTCCGTTTAACCAAACCAAGTGTAACGCCCCAAAATCATAAACAATAAAAGTCTATTTAATTTGAATAATCCCTAAAAATATTAAATAAAAGAAACCAGCAATCTTAAATCTCATCACAAAATGTCAGAGCTCTAATTCACCAAAGACAAAACATCCTTAAAATAATTCTCCAATACAATGTTTAATGCCATAAAAGTAACAATAAAATCCTTAATTCCACAAAATGGTTCGTAACTGCTGTCTCCCAAGCATCTCTACTCCAATAATCCCTCTAATGTATCTGTAATGGGAAATAAAAGGGGGGTGAGATAACTCAATAAGTGGAATTCACTAACCTTGGGGTGTGGGAACAAACCTTTCAAATAAATAATATTTACAACAATTGCATAATTTGTAACTCATCAATATTTATCATCAAATACTTCATATATATAAAAACAAATATCTTTATATTGTGAGCCATCATAATACATATATCAATACAATCACATAACAATTTCCTAGGCTTTTCTCGTGGTCAACGTTTACGCCCCGTTGACAGGGTTGTGCTATCCCCTTTTTGGGACTAGAACCTCCTTTTCATCTCCTTTCTTAAGGATGGTTCCCTTGGAACCTAAAGGTGCACTCCCTTGCTAAGGAGCTTCCCTTTTGGATCCTTAATAGTATTCTCCCTTGCTAAGGAGTTATCAAATGTGCACTGTCCCCTTTTCTGGGACCGTCCCTTGCTAAGGACTAGCTGCAGTATGATTGTCCCTTACTAAGGACTAGATACCATACTAAGCTTCTAATCACGACTTGCCATAGGTTTCCAAAACACATTTCAATATGCTCACAAAAAAATAATCTATTCATAATTCTCAAAATATAAGGATATATATACACACATACCAGTTTAACTAAATTTAGGTTGTCCCACAAGTTTTTCATAAAACGAATAGTAAACGTGCACATTAACCATTTAAAAAATATCAATTTATACATAGAATATCAACGTATTTCTTTGGTATAAAATAGTTTAACAATCGACATTGTTTTGGGAAAACCCCCAAAATTAGTAAACACCACTTACCTCTTAATTGCAAAATAAAAGGAATCAATCACCCTTGAGTCACAACAATTCAGTAGAATTAGAACCTAGCAGCACCAAAAAAATAGGTTCATCAATACAGAATTTTCCCACTTAACAATCTGTTTTCACACTTAAATAGTTTTATCCTAGACAATATTGATTTATCCAAAATCCTCTATTTATCCACTTAACTATTTAATACACTTTCAGCTTGATCAGATTTTTGGACATAAAAACACTGCTGCCTAATCTGATTTTTCCATTGATATACTCATGGATATTCAAGACTTCAATACGGCAAGTACTGTCAAAGCTAGCAACCAAGAATTTTTGGATGCTGTGACTGCTTTTTCGACAAAAGGATTTAAAAGCTTTAAATCTTCATAACAAGGATTTTATTATATACATTTATATTCAATCTAACATGGGAAGCCACGCACAAGCCTTACCTATCAATCTAGTTGCCTATTATCCCTTTAATGCCGCTGGACAAGTTTTGAATCTTGGCAGGTGCGTGAATGATAGATTGGGAACTTAGATAGATAGTGCAATTTTATAGTAAACCATAAGCGGCTTTTCCTCATTCACATGGTGACAACCAATTGATAAAGTCCAACCTATTAGATACAATTTCAAAGTTTCTCTGACATACAGTGTTCTTGACCATTCCTAAACTAATATAATAACAATATAGGACATCTTTTCCTTAATGAACGGATAGGTGGAAATTCATGAGACCCACGTCTCTTAGTTCCTTTCCATGACACATGCCTATATGCACTTGCCTAGTCTAAGTATGATAACAAATTAAGGAGTCCTTTTTCCATTAACATAGTCATAGAAACCATACCTGTAGTCTCTACTCCCAACCACAGTGACGGGAAGCAAGGTTTCAGCAATGTAATGCGGCTGAAGCAAAAGAAAGTCGGTGTGACTAAAGAGGAAGGAGGCTAGGGTTTTATTTTATTTTCTTTTATTTTAAAGCTTATCAAGGCCCACATGTTTACTTATGCCACTTCACTTGAGCTTCATATTCCATAATATTTATCTTATTTCTAATATCTTAGGCCCAATTCAATTTAATCCATTCAATTGTGGGCCTCCTTATAAGTTATGAATAATTAATTAAATTGGTGTAAAAAAAAAAATTATGGGGTGTTACATCCTTCCCCCCTTAAAAAAATTTTGTCCTCGAAATTGTACATACCTTCATTAACAAACAACTCTGGATAATTTGATTTCATTTCATCTTCTCGCTCCCAAGATGCTTCCTCCACTGTGTGATTCTTCCAAAGAACCTTGACCAATGATATTGTCTTGGCGCGTAGCACATGATCCTTGCGGTCAAGAATTTGGATTGGAACTTCCTCATAAGTTAAGTTGTCTTTGATCTTAAGTGGCTCATAGTTCAAGACATGTGAAGGATCCGGGATGTACTTTCTTAGCATGGAAACATGAAACACATTATGTACTCCTGCAAGTGTAGGCGGTAAGGCCAACTCGTAGGCAACTTTACCAATACGTTTCAGGATCTCAAATGGACCAACAAATCTAGGACTCAACTTCCCCTTCTTCCCAAATCTCATCACACCCTTCATTGGGGAGACTTTCAAAAATACCATATCTCCAACTTCAAATTCAACTTTCCTTCTCGAGTTGTCATAATAACTCTTCTGTCGACTTTGTGCCGTTTGCAATCTTTTACGAATCAGATCAATCTTCTCAGATGTCATCTGAATGATTTCTGGTCCCAACAATTTTCTCTCACCAACCTCTTCCCAACACAACGGGGATCTACATTTTCTACCATACAAAGCCTCATAGGGAGCCATCTCAATACTAGAGTAGTAGCTATTATTATAGGCAAATTCCACTAAAGACAAGTATTTTTCCCAACTCCCTTTGAAATCCAATACACAAGCCCTTAACATATCCTCCAAAGTACGAATAGTCCTTTCTGGTAGACCATCTGATTGTGGGTGGAAAGCTGTACTAAAGCTAAGACTAGTACCCAAAGCTTTATGTAGGCTTTCCCAAAACCTTGAGGTGAATCTTGGGTCTCGATTAGACACAATTGATGCTGGAACTCCGTGAAGACTCACAACCTCATCAATATATATCTGTGCTAGTTGATCAAGTGAGTAAGTCATCTTAACCGGAATAAAATGTGCTGTTTTTGTCATCCTATCCACAATTACCCAAATGGCCTCATGTCCCTTAGGAGATCTTGGCAAACCAGTCACAAAATCCATACATATACACTCCCACTTCCACTCAGGAATGGGAAGTGGTTGCAGCAATCCTGAAGATTTCTGGTGTAATGCCTTAATTTGTTGACAAGTCAAGCATTGCTCCATAAACTGAGCTATCTCTCTCTTCATGTTATTCCACCAATAAGTTTCTCGAACGTCACGATACATTTTAGTGCTACCAGGGTGCACTGAGTATGGGGTACGATGGGCTTTTTCCATAATCTCCTTCTTTAATGCAAGATCATTTGGCACACAAAGTCTTTTTCCAAACCTCAAAACACCATCATTAGACACATTAAATTCTGGTCTCTTCCCTTCTTGTACTTCTCCTATGATCTTTACAATTTGTGCATCTTTGACCTGTGACCTCTTAATCTTCTCAATCAAGGTGGGTTGTATTATCAAACTGGCCATAAAGCCTTGGGAATCACCCATAACAATTTCAATTCCCATCCTCTTCAAGTCATTAATAATCTCCTTTTGAGTAGTTAACAAGGCAGCTGAGAAACCAGAGGACTTCCGACTAAGTGCATCAGCTACCACATTAGCCTTGCCCGGATGGTAATTGATTGAGCAATCATAATCTTTAATCAACTCAAGCCACCTTCGTTGTCTCATATTCAATTCTTTCTGAGTAAAGAAGTACTTCAAGCTCTTATGATCTGTATAAATCTCACACCTTTCACCATACAAATAATGTCTCCAAATCTTCAATGCAAACACCACTGCAGCCAACTCCAAATCATGGGTGGAATAATTTTGTTCATAACTCTTTAATTGGCGGGAAGCATAAGCTATGACTTTACCATGCTGCATCAACACACAACCCAGCCCTTTTTTTAAAGCATCACTATAAATGACAAAGCCTCCCAAGTTGCTAGGGATGGTTAGTACTGGTGCAGTGACCAACCTTTGCTTAAGTTCTTGAAAACTCTTCTCACATTCTTCTGTCCACACAAACTTGGCATTCTTACGACTTAGTTGAGTCAAAGGGGCTGCAATACGGGAAAATCCCTCCACAAACCTCCTATAATAGCCAGCAAGGACCAAAAAGCTTCTAATCTCGCTCACATTTGTCGGTCTTGCCCAATCAACCACAGCTTCAACCTTACTAGGGTCTATAGAAATCCCTGCCTTAGATATCACATGCCCTAGGAACACCACTTGGTCAAGCCAAAATTCACACTTCTTAAACTTGGCATATAGCTTCTTCCCCCTCAAAATCTGAAAAACAATTCTCAAGTGCTCTTCATGTTCTTCTATGCTCTTGGAGAAGATTAGGATATCATCAATAAAGACAATAACAAAGCGGTCTAAGTACTCATGAAACACCCTGTTCATCAAGTCCATAAATGCAGCAGGAGCATTGGTCAATCCAAAAGGCATTACCAAGAATTCATAGTGCCCATACCTCGTCCTAAAAGCTGTCTTGGGTATGTCTTCACTCTTGATTTTCAACTGGTGATACCCAAAACGAAGGTCAATCTTAGAGAAGACTTGTGCCCCTTGCAATTGATCAAACAAATCATCAATACGAGGGAGAGGGTATTTGTTTCTCACAGTAACCCGGTTTAACTCACCGTAGTCAATACACAACCTCATAGTCCCATCCTTCTTCTTCACAAATAAAACTGGTGCACCCCAAGGAGATGCACTTGGTCTGATGAACCCCTTATCAAGGAGTTCTTGTAACTGTTCCTTGAGTTCCTTAAGTTCAGTTGGTGCCATTCGGTAGGGTGCTTTCGAAATAGGAGAAGTTCCAGGGAGCAAATCAATGAAAAATTCAATCTCCCTATCTATAGGTATCCCTGGTAGGTCATCAGGAAGGACATCAGGAAACTCCCTTACAACAGGGATATCATCCAACTTCAATACCTCTTTCCTAGTGTCCACCACATGAGCTAGGTACCCTTGGCATCCTTTCCGTATTAGGTGCTTAGCTCGAAGGGCTGTTATCAACCTAGGTAAAGCATGCATCCTAGAGCCCTTAAACCGAAATTCAGGTTCTCCTAGAGGCCGAAACACCACTTCTTTTCTAAAACAATCTACACTAGCATGATAAGCTGCCAGCCAATCCATTCCCAAAATTACATCATAGACATACATGTCCATCAAAATCAAATCTGCTAACATTTCCCTATCCTCAATTTGGATGACACAAGACTTAAGCATAGAGTTACACACCAAAGAATCACCCATAGGTGTGGCCACAGACAAGTCATAATCCATAAGTCCAGGTTTCTTATCACATAACTTAGCATATCGAGAGGAGATGAAAGAGTGTGTAGATCCAGAATCAAATAAAGTTTTAGCAAAGTTTGAGAATAAAGGGAGGATACCTGTAACCACAGTATCCGAAGCTTGAACATCTTGTGGTGTGAGTGCAAACACTCTCCCTTGTGCTTTCCTCCTCTGATCATTCTTTCCAGGTTGTGCCATTGAGTTTTGTTGAGGAGAAGTACAACTTCTAGCTAGGTGTCCTGTCTTCCCACAATTATAACAAGCCTTTCCTTCAAAGAAACATGGCGTATCTCCATGAAACCTTCCACATGTAGGGCAAGCATTCGAACTTCTACCTTGAGCATTCTGGGGTGGATTCTTATTTTCTGGCTTATTTGATGTTGAATTACTCCCAGACCTCCCAACAAATCCTTTCTTGTTCCAATGACCTTGTGCATTGCCTTGTCGAAAGCCTGTCTGTCCAGTGTTTCTAGGTGGGTTCTCCTTCCTAACATTGTTCTTGAAATCTTCCTCCAGCCTCATAGCTCTCTTAACTGACTCTGCATAATTATCAACCCCTGAAGCAATCAGGTGGTGTCGAAGTCTCTCATTCAACCCCTTTTGAAATCTGCTTGCTTTCTTCGCCTTAGTAAGGATTAAGTGGGGTCCAAAGCGAGATAACTCGATGAATTTAGCTGCATATTGCTCAAAAGTCATACTTCCTTGTACCAAATCAGCAAATTCCCTCTCTTTTCGTTCCCGAACCAGCTTTAGTGGATCTCCACCAACGCTCAGCTTCTCCAATCAACTTGAAAGTTGCAAACCGCACCTTCTGAAAGTCAGTGCAATCTAAAGCTTCTAACAACTTCTCCATTTGCAAGAACCAGTTCTCAGCTTCTGTAGGATCTGGCTTCCCCTCAAAGGAAGGGGGATTCTACTTCATAAAAGTCTCAAAAGAGCAACCAGCTCTTCCCTCTACTCTACCTGCGCCTCTACTAGCAACATGGGCTAACCTATCCAACAATCGGGCAGCAGCTTCATCCAAAGGATCAGTGCGTGTCACCCTAGGACGTTCATTATTTCTCATGTCTTGAGTAACTTCAGCCTCAGTATCAACCCTTACTTTGGTTGGCCTTCGTAAATTAACAATAGGTTCCTCGCTATTGGAATTAGCTACTCTCTTCCTTTTGGGTGGCATGATACCTAGTTAACAAGGAAATCAAGAAATATAGACGGTGCAATAATTATTATCACTAAACATAAGAAGTAACATTGCTAAGATTATTTAAAATATCTCATCAAACATAACCTCAATACCAAATGCTCTGACAAAAATCAAGATCATAACTTAGTTTCAAATATCTGCAAAATCATAACCTAGTTTTCAACTGTCTACAGGATCATAACCTAAATTTTCAAGTGTCTACAGAATCATATCCTAAATTTTCATGTGTCTACAGAATCATATCCTAAGCTCTGATACCACAATTGTAACGCCCCAAAATCATAAACAATAAAAGTCTATTTAATTTGAATAATCCCTAAAAATATTAAATAAAAGAAACCAGCAATCTTAAATCTCATCACAAAATGTCAGAGCTCTAATTCACCAAAGACAAAACATCCTTAAAATAATTCTCCAATACAATGTTTAATGCCATAAAAGTAACAATAAAATCCTTAATTCCACAAAATGGTTCGTAACTGCTGTCTCCCAAGCATCTCTACTCCAATAATCCCTCTAATGTATCTGTAATGGGAAATAAAAGGGGGGGTGAGATAACTCAATAAGTGGAATTCACTAACCTTGGGGTGTGGGAACAAACCTTTCAAATAAATAATATTTACAACAATTGCATAATTTGTAACTCATCAATATTTATCATCAAATACTTCATATATATAAAAACAAATATCTTTATATTGTGAGCCATCATAATACATATATCAATACAATCACATAACAATTTCCTAGGCTTTTCTCGTGGTCAACGTTTACGCCCCGTTGACAGGGTTGTGCTATCCCCTTTTTGGGACTAGAACCTCCTTTTCATCTCCTTTCTTAAGGATGGTTCCCTTGGAACCTAAAGGTGCACTCCCTTGCTAAGGAGCTTCCCTTTTGGATCCTTAATAGTATTCTCCCTTGCTAAGGAGTTATCAAATGTGCACTGTCCCCTTTTCTGGGACCGTCCCTTGCTAAGGACTAGCTGCAGTATGATTGTCCCTTGCTAAGGACTAGATACCATACTAAGCTTCTAATCACGACTTGCCATAGGTTTCCAAAACACATTTCAATATGCTCACAAAAAAATAATCTATTCATAATTCTCAAAATATAAGGATATATATACACACATACCAGTTTAACTAAATTTAGGTTGTCCCACAAGTTTTTCATAAAACGAATAGTAAACGTGCACATTAACCATTTAAAAAATATCAATTTATACATAGAATATCAACGTATTTCTTTGGTATAAAATAGTTTAACAATCGACATTGTTTTGGGAAAACCCCCAAAATTAGTAAACACCACTTACCTCTTAATTGCAAAATAAAAGGAATCAATCACCCTTGAGTCACAACAATTCAGTAGAATTAGAACCTAGCAGCACCAAAAAATAGGTTCATCAATACAGAATTTTCCCACTTAACAATCTGTTTTCACACTTAAATAGTTTTATCCTAGACAATATTGATTTATCCAAAATCCTCTATTTATCCACTTAACTATTTAATACACTTTCAGCTTGATCAGATTTTTGGACATAAAAACACTGCTGCCTAATCTGATTTTTCCATTGATATACTCATGGATATTCAAGACTTCAATACGGCAAGTACTGTCAAAGCTAGCAACCAAGAATTTTTGGATGCTGTGACTGCTTTTTCGACAAAAGGATTTAAAAGCTTTAAATCTTCATAACAAGGATTTTATTATATACATTTATATTCAATCTAACATGGGAAGCCACGCACAAGCCTTACCTATCAATCTAGTTGCCTATTATCCCTTTAATGCCGCTGGACAAGTTTTGAATCTTGGCAGGTGCGTGAATGATAGATTGGGAACTTAGATAGATAGTGCAATTTTATAGTAAACCATAAGCGGCTTTTCCTCATTCACATGGTGACAACCAATTGATAAAGTCCAACCTATTAGATACAATTTCAAAGTTTCTCTGACATACAGTGTTCTTGACCATTCCTAAACTAATATAATAACAATATAGGACATCTTTTCCTTAATGAACGGATAGGTGGAAATTCATGAGACCCACGTCTCTTAGTTCCTTTCCATGACACATGCCTATATGCACTTGCCTAGTCTAAGTATGATAACAAATTAAGGAGTCCTTTTTCCATTAACATAGTCATAGAAACCATACCTGTAGTCTCTACTCCCAACCACAGTGACGGGAAGCAAGGTTTCAGCAATGTAATGCGGCTGAAGCAAAAGAAAGTCGGTGTGACTAAAGAGGAAGGAGGCTAGGGTTTTATTTTATTTTCTTTTATTTTAAAGCTTATCAAGGCCCACATGTTTACTTATGCCACTTCACTTGAGCTTCATATTCCATAATATTTATCTTATTTCTAATATCTTAGGCCCAATTCAATTTAATCCATTCAATTGTGGGCCTCCTTATAAGTTATGAATAATTAATTAAATTGGTGTAAAAAAAAAAAAATTATGGGGTGTTACACCAAGCAACCAAATGTCCTCCTTTGAAATATATATATATATATATATAACTCGTATGGTGGAGAGATTTTTTTCATTTTTTTATTTTTATTTTATATATATATATATATATATATATATGCGTTCTGCATACAAGACAAGTACATTTACAACTACATTTAAGACCCATGCTATAAAAGTGCAGTGCAGTGCAGTAGTAACCAGTAAGTAGCAGGAAAATTTGGACTGGAAAATTTTAAGGTAGTCTTAAACTGTGGAAAAATTGTGCTCTTTTCTCTTATATTTAAGGTGGATTTTATCATAAATTTAATGAATGAACTCTATAATGAATGTGAAAGAGAGAACCTCATTCTTCCGCTCTCCAAGAGTACTTAAGAATTACTTATAAGCAGCATGATAGTTCTTTATTATTAGACAAAGACGAATTTTTTTTTTTTTTGCATTTAGCATTATTTTTATAATATTTAATTTAGTTGTTCAGCTTACAAAACCATTTAGCAAACTAGCATCTCAAGTGTCTAAAACTTGAGTTTCTAAGTCTTGATTTGTAAGTGATGGCACTTGATGTGGAAAAAAATCCACGTGAAACTTGAGTTTTTAACTCGAGTTCCACATTTTTATTTCCCTTCTTCTTCCTCTTCTCCACCTAGTGTCTCTACTTCTCCAGCCAGATCGCACACCCAGCGTCTGTTCGTTCTTCTTCGGCGCTGCAAATCTGAAGACCAAATTGTCCACCCAGCGTCTGTTCTTCTCCAACCAGATTGTCTTCCTCTATTCTTCGGAGCTCTAGATTGTTTTCCTCTTCCTCTGTTCTTCTTCAGATCTGCAAATCGTCTTCTTCCTCTGTTCTCCTTTGTATCTAGTTCTTGTTCTGGTTTTATGGAACTCAAGTCTAAGAAACTTGAGTTCCACATGGATAAATTGTTCCACCTCATTAGTCCAAACTTGAGTCTTTAGGGCTTGAGTTTGTCACCGAACTCGAGCTTCATGGACTCAAAATGCTAGTTTCTTAAATGGTTTCAAATTTGTGCTTACTAACAAAATAGTCTCTGAAAATTATACTAGATGGCAAATATCCCCAAACAAAGACACTAATTGATAATATAGAATTGAAATTATGTTTTTAGATGGAATGTGTATGCATAACTTATTAACATATGCAACTATAATAACTAGTCAAAAACCCGTGCAGTGCATGGAAAAACATTGCCTTAAAGTACGTTGGTCTTAAGTTTTGCATAAAAAGTGTAATAAAATTATAATGGTCTCAAACCGAAACCATAAATACTACAGGAAGACTTAAAAATAAATAAAAATTGGTGTGCATCTAACTAAAATTTTTTATAGTCCTCTCTAGTTTCTAGTGTGGGATACCAAAATTATTTTTACATTGTAGATTTTATGCCAAATATTTGTGGCTATAATCCTATAAATTATTTAGATTTTCAAAAAGGACAAACACTATTAGAATCTACTAAAGGGACAAATGCTATTAGAATTTATTACCACAGTATCTCAATTTTTTTGTCAATATCTGAACTTATAATCATCTTTATGCTTGTGATGGACATACCGCTTTCATGCATTTGTATAAAAATAAAAAAATAAAAAATAAAAAACCTGCAATTCGAAGGCACACAAACAATTTGATCCAACTTGTTGTGAATTTCTTAATTGGTTGTAGGAGCAAATCAAAAGTCGTTAACAAATTGGTTTCATACCTAATACTATAGCATCACAGACAACTCAAAATTTAATATGAATATAGTGGAATGCAATATAACTATTGGTGACTACGCCAAACCGCATAGCATTTGACTTTTTCTTTAATAGGGAAAATTCTTAAGTACTCTTGGAGTATAGTAAAATGGTGCTCCCCCCTCTCACATTCATGATGGACCCCACCATAAATTTAATGAGTGGACCCTACCATAAATGTTAGATAAGAGAGTACTATTCATCATGCTCTGAAAGTACTTAAGAATTACTCCTGTAACACAGCAAGAGAAACACTCGTTATCTTAGTAGACAATCTTCCAATGTGTAGCCCATTGGTAAGATTGAATATTATCTTCAATTTGGAGAATCATAATATAGCTCTCAAAATATGAGAGAGACAGAGACAGAGATAGAGACAGAGACAGAGAGAAGTTTTGGAAGAGAAAGAGAAAATAGAGTGGTGGGACTATTGAGGTTAGACTGTACATTTCCTTTTTATTTTTATTTTTTAGAGTAATTTTATGTCTCTCTTAACTGTACATCTCTATTTGTTTACATAGAAGGGCCTACAAACCGTTGTTTGTAAAGAAATTAAAGAGTGTGTGTAGTTTGAAGGGAAGTTTGTACGGAGGTAGAGAGCATCTAAGTGAGTCAGGATCTTAGCTTTCAAGTTTTATCTACGCATGGGGGAGGAGAAAGAGAGTTTGTAAGTGGGTTAGGGTATGTGCTTTCATCTACACATGGGAAATGATCGTGCTTAGGTCATAATATGTAATGGAATAAGTGAGCTTGGACTTTTCATAAGATTTGGTTTAATTTTTAACAACAACCCATCTTTTAGATAATAATAAAAAGAAGTTAATGTGATTTTTTGGGTAACAGTAAAAACAACTTAATGAGAAGAGGCTAAAAAGGATAAATGCAATATTAAAGTGCCACATGATAGGAGCTTATGCATTCCCACATGAGATCTTTGCTTTTATATGTACATGCTAATCGCAGACCTGTGCGTTGTGCGGGATAATTTTTTTTAGGGTGATCTCATTAAATATATTATTATTATTATTATTATTATTATTATTATTATTATTATTAACAATTGATTTTTCATTATCTTTTAAATCAATAAAAACCTTACTTATACCCTTTTTTTAAGGACAAAACTTATGTATAGTACTTTAAGTGTTGTTCCTTAAGTTCCCTTTTTAAAATTTAGTCATGTGGTTCATGAAAAAATAGCCACATGACCAAATTTTAAAAAGGGAATCTAAAAAACAACATCTAAGTACTGTACCTAAGTTTTTTTTTTTTTTTTTTTAAACATTTACATATACTTTTTTTTAATGTGAATCTTTACATATAATTTAAGTAAACTCTATTTATTCCAATTTTTTAGATGTGTAAAATCATAGATTACTACTCCATAATGATAGTAGCTAATTAGTTTTACCATTTTTTTCATGATCTCATTCATAATGTTTCTTAGTATTATCATATATTCACTGGTTGATAATTTGCATAACAGAGGCATTAAATGAGATGTAGCAATGTTCGTTAGATTTTTAAAAGTATTGATGTATGAAGATTTTATATGTGTGTGTGTGTGTGTGTGTGTGTATATATATATGTATATAAAGGGTTAAATGAAATGTAAAAAAAGGGATTTTAAAATTTCCTAACTTTATTTCTTATTTATATGATTACTGGAGAACATCTCACTTTTAGTTAAGAATGGAAATATGGTTTTCATGATTAGAGTTTGATTAGATTTAAGTTTAAATGTAGTAATATGATTGTATTTCATTTTTGATTATTGATTTAATATTTTAAGTGAATGTAACAATTGATTTTATAGCACTGTAAAATTTTTAATGTTCTCCATATGGTCATATCTATTTAATTTTTTTACTTCTCCTTATAGTCTCTTTGTTTTCCAATTAACAGTTACTAATTGATGTTTGATTTTTTTTTCTTTATCTACTCTTTATTACTTTGTATTGTTTTTTTCTTTCTTTACCGTAAACCTCTCTCTCGCTATCTACTCTTTATTACTAATTGACGTTTGATTTTTTTTTTTTCTTTATCTACTCTTTTTTTCTTTATTTATTGAATTTAGGCTAAATATTAAATATTTAATTTTTTAAAATAAAAGGAGTGGAAATATAAATAATTTAATGATATGAAAGATGTGGCTAAATTTAAATGGTGAATAAAATAAGATGAGAAGAAAAATAAAAATAAAAATAGAAGATATAACAATAAACACCTATCCAAATCATGTTATATAACAAACTATTATTTTATTCTTATATACTATCTTTAATTCTTTATGATGCTATAGGATAACATTTAATAATAAAAAAGAACAAAAACAAAAACAAAACTAAATCGCATCAACCCAAAGTAGAGTTTTAAAGAACACCAAAATTAATCAACCTAAAACAAAGATGCAAGAAAAATTAAAAAATCCACCAAAAAATTGAGTGAGAATTAAAGAGAGTGAAATGACATTTTTTTTTTTTTTTGTGAGAGAAAATTATATATAGCATGGAAGAGAGAATGACAAATTTATACTATGATGATGAGAATAAAAAGAAACAAAATAAAGGAAGATAAAGGGAAATAAGAAGAGTGATATTAAAGTGGAGGCTATTGGGGAGATGAAAAGATAAAGGGAAGAAGAAAGGTTGGACAAAGTGTAAATGTAAAAAAAAAAAAAAAAAAAAAAAAAAAAAAAAATGAGTACAATTTTTTTAGATCATTTTATTTACTTTAAATAAAATATTCTATGTTAAATTTTTAAAAATAAAAAATGAGAAAAAATATAAATAATTTAATGATAAGGAAGATTTGACTGAATTTAAATATTAAATAATAGGATCAAGATCTTCTAGAGTTTCTAAGGTAGTCTACCATATAAAGTTCTTTATATCCTCACATTTCTTTTAAAATAAAAGACTAAGTATGCATTTGGATACTCCTTGCATTAGGCATTTTTGGTTTTTTTTTTTTTTTAATACCAGCACCTCTTGCATTGTTCATGGGACATGAACAGTGCAAATAGGCAAATGTACAATGCTGGAGGAGTGAACAATAATCAGAAAAAAAAAAATTATTGTTTTCAGTTTTCAATTTTCAATTTCAGTTTTCAGCAAAATAAACGATAACTAAACGCACCCTAAGATTCTACCATATTATCAATCCACTACCATAACCATTATTGAATGCTATAAAAAAAAAAAAAAAAATTCAAATTTATTCACCTTAACAAAATTATGAGGAAATATTAATGGAAGGAAATCACCACTGTGGACTTGATGGTTTTTCAAAAGAAAGCAAACACAGCCATTCTCCAAGTAATAAAAAAATTTCAACTGAACCTATACTATTTTTTTATTGAACAAATTTCATATCAAATCTATAAGAAAGAAGCAAAACCAATAGAAAAGAGTTTGTTTAATGATCAAAGCCAGAAGAAACCAAAAAAGCACAAAAGGCCGAATTGAGTTTTGATCCAAATAATCTCAAGTGCTTATCTAATACCGAAAATTTTAAGGTACGTTTTGGTTCAAAGAAGAGCAACGTCTTGGGTTTTTATGTTCTAAATTTTCAAGTAGGTACTAATTTAATGCATAAATTTAACAATTAGGCTTTTCTTTTCCTAGTGGGAATTGCTTTCAAATACTTAAATTTGTACCTTCAACCCAAAGTAGAATATGACTATGCAAATTGGTCGTGGGACCGATGCGGGAGAAATTAAGTTACAACTTCGTAGTTTGTTTTTAGTTAAACGGCAAACGGTGAATAGGGTTGAGTTTTTTTTTTTTGGAAATCATTATTTTGGCGGATGGATGATGTGGCAAAATTTATGTCTTAGAATACCCTAGGAACTTTAGAGGATTTTGATCCTGAATAACATAAGATGAGAAGGAAAAAAGTAAAAATAAAAGATACAACAATAAATACCAAATTCTCTAAATCTTGTTATATAATAGAATAATATTATATTTTTATATACTATATTTAATTCTTTATAACACAGTAGAATAACATTTAACAATAAAATAGAATAAATAAATAAAACAACCTAAAGAATCGAGGATAACATTAATTCAACACAAAACTAAATCACATTACTATATTTAATTCTTTATAACACAGTAAGATAACATTTAACAATAAAAGAGACCACCATGCACCCTTATTGTGGTGGTCACTCCACAAATATAAATGCTTGTGGGGTGTTGGAGGCAAGGGCTAAGGTTCAAGTCTCCAGGAGGGAGCTTCATAAACATATACAATTAGATTATGCTAAGTAGAAATTCTATCTTGTATCAAAAAAAAAAAAAAAAAAAAAAAAAAAAAAAAAAAACCTAAAGTATCGAGGATAACATTCAACACAACTAAATCACATTAACCTAAAGTAGGGTTCTGTGGAACACAAATTTATCAACCTAAAGTAGAGATGTAAGAAAAAAAAAACCATCAAAAAATTGAGAGAGAGAGAGAGAGAGAGGGAAACTATGCATAGAATGGAAGAGATAGTGACAAATTTATAGTGATGGTGTAAATAAGAAAAGACAAAATAAAGGTAGGTGAAGGGGAAGAGAAAGAGTGATATTAATGTAAAGGATAGTGGAGAGATGAAAAGGTGAGGGAGGGAGAAGGTTGGTGAAAGTAAAAAAAAAAAAAAAAAGTAAATGTTAAAAACAATTAAAAGAAATTTGGAAAGAAAAGAAATAATGATATGGATGCTGATGTGGCTTAATTGGAACGTAGCAAAAATAAATGTTACACTTCAGCTTTTAGATATATATATATATATATATATAGATTGATAGGGTACATAAAATCTTTCACAAAGATGATTGATTTTGGAACAACATTTATAAGAATACTACATTTACTCTTCTTCTTCTTCTTTTTTTTTTTTTTTTTTCCTTTTTTAATTATGGATCAATTCCACCATTACATTACATGTCAATAATTATAAAAAATATCGGGATTCTATATATATATATATATATATATAGGTAAAGCTGAGAGAAAATTCAATTATATTTTACAAATGAAGTCCAATTTTATGCCATATGTCCTAAATTATTTATTTTTAGAGAGAGTTTTATTTTTTAATTTTGGAGTCAAATATGGGACCACACAATAAATATCCATCTAAGTGAGTTATTGCATACAAAAACCAATGAGTTTAAAATTAATGAATATAAAAAATTTTAAAAATGGATAATTTACATTTTCTATCTAAATATTCTTACAAAACTTTTTAAAGGGTTAAAAAAAATAAGAATGACTATCAATATTATTTAAATTATATATGTAAAAATTATACTATGCATATTAATGTATATCTTCTAAGTAATCCTGTGCATATGCATGAGGTTACAACTTACAAGTTACTCTCTCTCTCTCTCTCTCTCTCTCTCTCTCTCTCTCTCTCTCTATATATATATATATATATATATATATATAATAAAAGGATAGTTTACATTTTATACCTAATAATATCCTTATAAAATTTTTTAAAGAGTTAACAAAATATAAAAATGACTATCAATAGAATTTTAATTATATATAGGAACTATTATGAATCATATTGTATATCTTTAAGTGTATCCATGCATATGCATGAGGTTACAAACTAATATATATATATATATATATATATATATAGGTAAAAATGAGACAAAGATTAATTAGAATTTGAAATTAGAATCTAATTTTGTGTCATGTGTCTAAATTTATGTGGAGAACATATCATAATTATTCACTTATGATCCGTTTAGTTGGAGGAGTGGAAAAGTAGAAAAGTGGAAGAATAGAAAATTAATGGGATGATGGAAAAGTAGGAGAATAGAAAAGATTTAGTTTTCCCTTATATGTATTTTGTTGGAGGGGTGGAAAAGTGGGAGGTTAGAAAACTCTTTTATTTGGTTGAAAAGAAAAGTAGGAGGATAGAAAATATAGTTTATATAAATTGACTATTATACCCTTATTACATAATATGTAAAAAAGTAGGAGAATAGAAAAAATTTAGTTTTCCCTTATATGTGTTTGGTTGGAGGGGTGGAAACGTGGGAGGCTAAAAAACTCTTTTATTTGGTTGAAAAAAAAAAGTAGGAGGATAGAAAATATAGTTTATATAAATTGACTATTATACCCTTGTTACATAATATGTAAGAAATAGATTTATCTGTACTCATTAAATAATATAAAATTTACCACATCATACATATAAATTTATATTATTATTTTGATTATTATAATGTAAAAATTACAATAGTGTACATATAAATTTAACTGGGCAAAAGATTTTGTGAACAAGGTCTTCCTATAACGTGGGCAACAAATAAGCTAAGCAATTCAATTGGGCAAAACCTATAAATCAAAACTTGCATTAACAATTTAATTGGGCAACTGGGCAAATCAACTTGCACTGATTTATATCAATCAAAATTTGTACTAATAATTTAAGTGGGCAAATCAACTTGCACTAAAACTTGTATAAATCAAATCTTGCACTAATAATTCAACTCGACAACTGGGCAACAAAGACGTGGGTAGCAAAAATGTGGATAGCAAATTTACACTCATTAAAAAAGTGAGGGGTAGGTGAAATGAATAAAGTGAGAGTATTTGTGTAAAGTACATCATTCAGCACTTTTTCTTCCCCATTTTCCTCTCAAATTGGAAGAATAAAAAAAGGTAGGCCCAGAGGGAAAATTTTCCTCCCTATTTTTTATCTCTCTTGTTTTCTCTCCTGAACCAAATAGTGAAAAATGTCATTTTCCACCCTATTCTCCTCTCCCTATTTTCCATCTTCCTTGTTTTCACTCCAACCAAACATACCCTTAAGTTTGTGCCATGTGTCCACTTAAATTTTTTAATCTTTATACCAAGTGGGTTAATAAGCACAAAATACTAAGAATCTAATATTAATAAACTATAAATTAAAAAAAAAAAATCACATATACTCAATAAAAATCATCACATAATAAAGATCATCACACATTCTATTTTATTAA